>CM038219.1:3441536-4874478 GCA_021442155.1 Cymbidium sinense
TGCAGCTGTCTGAATAGCATGCTATTAAAATTCTGTTGAAGAATATTTATGGCCTGGTCACCTTCATGCTCAAAGGTTTTACCATCAAACATTTGAGAAGCTGATCAACAAGGTGTCTAGCTTTACAAGGAGAAGCCAAGCAATTGCCTTTTCTGGATCAATCAATAAAGCTAAAGCCACTGAAAGATTATGAGAAAAATCCAAGGGCAGTGATGGTAGTAGACAAGGGAAAGCAACTAACTAGAGAGCAGTATGAGAGACCTCGAGCTCAACAGCCATCACTTCCACCTCCTCTACCCCCACCGAGGCCGTCCTACAGGCCGCCATAGCAGCCTTCATGTCCTTCACTGCCTCCTCCTCTGCCATATCCATAGCAGCAGCAGTACACATACCCACCGTTAGGTAGCTATGGTCTACCTACTCTTATGGATAAACTAATCAAACCATATTCATTTAAGAGGGAGGTAATCAGGAAAATCTTTAAGAATCTATTAAAAAAACCTGTTTTTTAGCTACCCGAACCTAGAAGGCCAGAGGAAGTGGGCAAAAGCAATGATTGTAACTTTTGCCCATACCACCGCATGCTAGGTCATGTTTTGGAGGATTGCTTTACATTCAAGGATTGGCTTGAGCATAGCTTCAAGATAGGCACCATAGTTATCCCAAAAGAATACCTTATGGAACAACCATCCAATTCCATTAGGGTAATCTTTGGGGATACCTGTGATCCTTCCAAAACCAAAGAAGGTTGGGATATTATTGTCCTCATTTTTAGAATGAGCTCTCAACACATCCATCTTAGACATAGGGTTCCTCTTAGACTTTAAGAGTTTCTTAGTCTTAAGAAACATCTAGTGATTATGTGGACACTCAACTTAGCCTAGAAACTTAGAAGGGTTAGCCATAGGACTAGGTCATGCCTTAGGGGTGTTAGGAAATTTACCTACCCTTAGCTTGCACCATTCCTCACCTTTCATTCTTTCAAGTCAAAATCCAAATAAATTCTAATTGATTTTCTATAAATCCAAATCTATGATTGAAATCCATGATCAAAATTCATCAAAAATTCCTAACTCCAAATTTTGCCTAGTCCTTAAACCTCCCTTAAGGAATAAACCTAAAGCAATCAAAACCAAATAAAATCTTTAAGATTTTCTCATGATACATTTATATTTTCATTTATATTCACATATATAAATGAAATATAAATTCAAACCCATCAAATCAAATTCAAAATTCAAAATCAATTCATGAAAATTTTCTTAACTCCCATTAATTTTCCATTAAAGGACTTAGCCAAAATCAATCCTAAACCTTGATCAAACCTATTCAAATCCTTAGGATTTTCTCAAAACATATTTATATTTTCATTTATGTTCTCATATATAAATGAAATATAAATATAAATCAATCAAATTCAACTCAAAAATTAAATTCTAAATTTAAAATCCTTGAAATTCCCTTAACTCCCTTAATTTTCCATTAATGGATTTAACCTAAACTTTGATCAAACCCATTCAAACTCATGGGATTTTCTCAAAACTTATTTGTATTCTCATTTATATTCTCATATATAAATGAAATATAATTATAAATCAATTCAATCCAATCCAAAAAATTAAATTTCAAATTAAAAATTTTCTTAAATTCTTTAAATTTCCTTTATTGGATTTATCCTAAATCATGATTGAACCAAATCAAATGTTTGAAATTTTTGCATGATCCATTATATTCTCATTTATATTCACATATATAAATGAAATATAAATTCAAACAATCAAAACCAAATTCCAAAAAATCAAACTCAAATCTATTCAAAATCAAATCTAAATCTTTCAAGCCAAAATCTTGAACTTGGCCAAATCAATTCGAAATCAAGCCAAATGCTTGATTTTCTCTCATGGTTCAATCAACCCTACAATCATGAGCTCATATATAAATCCAAACTTCAATCAAACATTCAAAACCCAAATCAAAAATCAAACCCAAAATCCCTTTCATATTCTTCCTTTGAATATGAAATTTTCAAATGGATCAAAACCCATTTGACTTCAAATCACTTGTAAATGGATTTATATTTCTGTCATGAGTCCATATACAAGATCAACCAACTTCAAATCAAGCTTTGACCAAGCAATTTGACTCACTTAGGCTCACTTGACTCAAAGTGACCTAAAGTACACTTATGAGCCAACTTTTGATCCTAACCAAATTAGATTGAACCAAACTCATATACCCCTCTCATCATGATCAACAATCATCATGGGATGATCAATCAATCAAATTGGGTCAAACCAAGTCAAACCTAAGGGTTGACCAAATCACTTAACCTAAAATGAAACCTTACATAGCCAAATCCCACCATAGGCCAAATTGATTGAAACCATTGATCTAAGTTCACTCATAACCTATGTTTGAAGTTGACCAAGCTAACATTTGAGCCTAACCTAGCCCAATTGGCCCACTTGACTCAAGTTGACCCATTTTGACTTAAAGGGCCAAAATGTGTCAAAACTTGATCTAAGCCAAATTAATCCAAACCATTGGGTCAAGTCCATCCCGAATCACTTATGAAACTTGACCAAAGCCTCAATTGGCCAACTAGACCCAACCTAGCCCAATTGACTTTAGACCCGACATGACCTAAAGGGGTCATGTTGAGCCAAAATTGAACCTAACTCAAATTGATTGAAAACAAAGATACCAATCCACCCCATATGACTAACCAAACCTAAACCTACCCTTGCCTACCCCAAATAGGTGAAATGGGTCAAATAGGTCAACTTGACTTATTTAACCTAAATGAAGTCATATGAGCCAAAACCAAATATATAACAAATTGAACCAAACCAAAGGTACCAAAACATTTCAAATCATGAACAACTAACCCATGTTTGACCACTTTGACCAATTGGTCAACTTGACTAAGTTGACCCATTTTGACCTAAATGGGTCAACATGAGCCAAACCCTATCAAATGGATTCCAAATCCATTGAAACTTGGCCAAACCTATTTTCTCAAAATACCAAACATACCCAAAGTGAAAAAAAATAGCAAAATGGTCATCCTACCCTTAGGCCATAGAACAAATTTTGGCCTAGCCCATGGGTATTTTGGTCATACACTCTTCACAATCACTTGTGGCTTTCCTAAAAGCTCAAGTGGACTTAGTGATGAGTGGTGCACCCAACACAATGGGTTTGGGTCAGCCCATTTTACCCATGGACCAAACCTGACCACATAGAGCAACAATCAATTTTCAAACTCCCTCCTAAGCTCAATTTCAGCACATGGGAGGTTGACATTCCACTCCTTTGGCCAAACTGACCATGTGCAATGATCTAACAACCAAAATAGCTCACTCCTTATGCTCAATTGGATCAAAATGGCAAGTCTATGCTCAGCCATCTGATTTCCATAGGGGGAGATATACTCCCCCTAATTCAATGAAAATTCACTTCACTCACACTCGATTGAGCACTAGAGAGAGTTAGGAATCATTAGAGAGCATCCCTAAGCTTTCTAAGAGGGATTTGAATCTTAGTTTTCTCGGTTTTTTTCCTTAGAAAATTGGGGAGCTCACCTCAATTCCCAAGTCCTTCCATACTCAAATTCAGTGCAATTGCCTTTACACACTCCCTCAGAGGATCAAGTTGAGTGCACCTAAGCATTCCCTCAAGTTCCCAAAGCAAAGAAGAGTGCAATTAGATCAAATTCGCAAAGGGGAGCGAGTGGTGTTAGTCCATAAGGAGATCTACTCAACCCCAAGGCTTGAAACTTTTAACAGGGCTTCGTTTCCACCAAATGAAGCTACCTCATCGATCTTGAGTGGCGGTGATCACCTCCGACTAGGTATGTAATTTCCCGACCACTTAGCTTGATAGGTATTGGAGCTTTGTGAAAGAAATATTCAAGGCATGTGAAATCCACCATTGGATTTGTCGCTCTATTCCTTTACATGGTGTGGGTTGAGTCTTGTATGATTCTATGCTCACTTGGATCTCCCCTTAGATACACCATTGATCTGAAGAATTTGGCTCATCTTAGCCATCCATCCGCGCATTTTAGATGGACGACTGAGATTATTTGGCACATTTTATAAATCAATTATCCTTTTAAAATCACGGTGAATTTTAGTCCGATCTTTGATCTACACAGATATTAGAGCATGCACCCACCATTTGGGATGCAACATTTAAGTAACACTCTCACAACACGATAAATGTAAAGCGTGCTGACCATCACTGCCACGCTTCGGGCCATGAGCTGAGATTAAGTGGGGATTATTTATTTACCTAATTAATTCCTAATTAATCTCTATAACTTCTAAAATTCATAACTCTTCATAAAAATATCCAAAAAATATTAGAAAAAAATGTTGTGGAAGATAATTTTATCTAAAATATTTTAAAAAAAATTTCAATGGATTTTGAATTACCCTTTTCTCTGAATTTGTGTTTCTTTAGGAATCTTAATTAGCTAATTATCCTTTAATTTGGTCATCAATTAATCTCAAACTTCTAGGGTTCATTTTAGGGGATGGCCTCTACCTCCCCTAATTTTCTTGAGATTTATTGAGGGCTCAATTGGGGAAATTACTATTTCATTCCCTAATTACCCCTTTCAAGTAATTAAGGGTAATTAAGGTATGATTAGTGGATTTATCCTATGATTAGGTTTGATTAAGGTCAGATCTAGTGAGTAAGGGGTTTATGAAATAATTTTGGGGCATTTACTCTAAGCTATTCCCTAAACACCCTTTTTCTCTCCTTAATTCTTTTTTAATTAAGGGTTAACTCATTAATCACCCCATTAATCAATTTTCAAAGATTCTAAAAAGTTCCAAACTTAATTAATCTACCTTGGGTAGATGTTTAGGTGTTTAATAGCCTAAGTTTAATTTAAGGAAATTAAAACCCCTTTCATAAGTGTGAAGGGGTGTTTTAAAAGTACTTAAGCTAAACTCCTTAGCTTAATTAACTTTTAATTATGAGCCAAATTACATTAGGCCTTTTCATTAATAGGGCATTGCAAATTTAAATTCCATGGGATTTTATGTCATCTCCTTAGCTCATAATTACTTAGTTAATTTTTCTAAGGTGGTGTAGGGTTAATTAACAATTCATACCCTAACCTAATCAACACATAAAAATGGATTTAATTGCTTAAAAATTAAACAAAAATCTCAAACACATGTGGGAATGGGTTAGGATAACAAACTCATCTCACCTTTTCAAAATCAAGTCAAACTTCAAACTAAACAAAAATCATTTTGAAATTTACTTTGATTTATTCTAAATTTTCTTATTCCTTAAGAATGCCTTTAGGATTTAAGTAAAGTGAGTTTTTTTACATGCTTTCATTGCCTTGAATCTTTCTCAATATGTTAAGTTGTATGCCAGGTGATTCATGCATTCATAATTTCATATTTCAAATCTTAAAAATGAAATTGTTTACTTTATGTCAAATGTGCATGTGTTGGCTAAAAGTAAAATATGAGTGGCTATTATCACTATTAAATCTAAATTATTTTCAAAACTTATAAATAAAATACCAAATATAAAAGTATGCTACTTATGTTTTAATTATAAGCTTGCATGTGATAGATTACAAAGTCATGTTTAGTGTAGCCTTTCTTTCTTTCTTATGTTAGCATAGTTTTGAATAGGAGTTGGTAAGATGTAGGGTTCATTTGAAGAACCCAACACTCTACTTAATTATACCCTATTCATCCCTATGCTATCATCTAAGAAGGATTGCCTACACTTGCATGAATAAATTGCATAAAGAAAATAAATCTATCAAACAACTTTTGCATATTCCTTTTCCACTTCATTTCTTTTATATGCATGTCTGTATTTAAGGAAAGTGGTATATTTGTCTGGACAACCCTGAGGTTGAGAGAATTTAAGTAGCCCTAAGTAGGTCTTGTACCTTACACCTTTAACAATGGCATTGTACTCACTTATGCCTTTCTTACTTTTATGTATGTATGTGAAATTTTGGATAAGGAAAACATTTTCTACTTAAGAAAAATCATACATGTTTAACTTCTAAATTTTCTTAAATGGATTACTTAGCATGCATCATAAAGTATGTTAATTACTATCATTAGCATGTATATATATGCTTAGGGTCCATCCATATGCATGTTATATATGTTGGGAAAGAAATGAAGTAATGTGCGTTAAGTGAATTTTGATTCATTTTATTTAATCTTAAAATACCTTTCTTTTTGAATAAGTTTGTTTAGAGTTTATCTAAACATAGAATTAATCAAAAGATGTAATCAAAACATTCACTTAAATGAAATTAAAATGTGAACTTACCTTAGAAATTACTTAAGGTTAAGGAAGGAAAGAGAAGTTCTCTTCTCTTTCCCTCTCTTCAGAATTTAGTAATTAATTATAGGTTCCACTTAAACCAAATCAAAACATGAAATAAAATTAACCCAAAACACTAAAACAACTTAAATGAGACCCTCCTCTAAGTTGAACATATTCTTCACACTTAGAAAATTTAAACCTAAAGTCCTAAGCTAAGCATACCACACAAGCATTCAAAGCACACACATTAGCCTAAGTCACCACTTCTAGCCTTAGGTTAGGCCGATGTATGGTTTGATGTTATGTTTTATTTTATTATATATGTTTTAGACTGGATGTTAGGATACATGCTCGTAGAATGAATGGTAAGACATGCTTAGTCTAACTATTCTTTTCTTCAGGGGATTGTGCTTAAGGGGTGCTATCATAAATAAAAAAAAAATATAAATGCGTTTGCTTGCAGATGCTTTATACCCCTAAGCATAATTCGTAGGCCAGGCAGACTTATTCACCTATGTGTGGGGTGATAAGTCCAATATACATGCTTGGGATTTATGTGGTGTGATTTAACTAACCTTTATTTTGCAGGTCTATGGTGAAAAATTCTTATAAGGGAGCCACCATTCAAATCTGTGGGGAGAAAAGAAATAAGACACCTTTACAAAATTTCATCTTGGTAAGACACCACGCAGATCCACAGATGTACTTATTCAGGTGATCAGATACGTCATCAAGGTAAAGTGTACTATCTCGAAAGACAGAAGTCACTACCCTTTAATGGAACTAATCACCTCTATAAGGACTCTTAATGATGATGGGTATGCATAAGTACCAATCATTCTTCCCTACTTTACATGGAAAAGTAAAGCAAAGTTTATTTTAAACTGGGTTTGTTAAGTTCCTTACAGGGCCAAGCCCCCATAGTTAATTACATCCTAAGGGACGAGACCCATCAGGAAAACTCTCGATTAAGGTAAATGATCATTGTCTCTAAAGATTTTAATAGGAAAATGACTATCAATCGATTGGTTTATTTTTGAGGATCAAATGGGATCGATCAAAAAAGGGAATTATTATTGAAGCTGAAATGGGAATAAGTAGGAGATGCTCACGATGCTAGGAAACCTAGCGAGCCTCTCAAACTATCCTAAAATTGGGCTTTATATTTTAAAAATTGATTTAGTTTGTTTGAGTTGCATTTTTCATTAGAAATTTAAGACTTATGATTCCTTAACACAAGATTAAAGAAATGCCTAAGAGGTGAGAAACTATGCTTATGGCCCATAAAAGGGAAAAGTAACCTCAGAACCTAAATCTAGGGAGCTTCAGCGAGAGCCAGAAGCACACCCTAAATCTAAGACAAAAAATGGGTAATTGATTTGCCTCCACAAGAGAGGACAAATCACCAGATAGCTTAGACTTACAACTGCCTGGGGGTGGCCACCAACTAACTTCTCTTATAATTTTAAATTCATATAGGCAAGTCTTTATGCTTAATGCAAGATAGTTAGGCTATTTTTATTTAGGAAGAGACTAAGTCCTTAAACTCACTCCCTAAAGAGACTAGATCATGTAAAGGGACATGCTTTAAATGACTTAAATCTGATGCATTTCGAATTTCATTTTATTTCATTTTTGGATAATTATTTTGACTCAGGCTTATAAGATTTTTATGACTAATACATGAGAAATGATTCCAAAATCGAGAAGTTTAGGAGGTGAGTTTCCACCACCACCCTCAAACGTCAAGCCGGGTTCTCTGGAAAAGGTGGAAGCCCTCCAATCAAGAGTGAAATAAGATGCTGTTGTGCATGATATTATAAAGAAAAGAACTCATTCAGCTAAGGGATTTCTAATTTTTTTATCTTGATTTTAATCCTAAGCTTCAAATGTGGTTATGAGTTATTTATTTTTCTTTCAAGTTTTTAAGTTGGGTAAAAGATTTATTTTTCTCTAAACAACCTAATCCTCATCCAGGCCATACATAAAGTAAGGAAGAAACTCAGAAAAGCATGCCACTTAATGCACAAGTTAAACAAACATCAACCAATTTATAAAACTAGAGGAAAAAAAGGACGTTGTGGTTGGGCACCACTGCACAAACTCAAAAATTTCAAATTGGGTAGCCAAGCTATACCTTTATACAACCCATATTATAAATGAATTGAATTACATTTAAGCAAATGGAATTCATTGTTATGGGGGTCTTCAAGCTTTATTCTTCTTTCTTCTTTCTTTCTTTTATTCTTTCTTCTTTTCTTCTTTGGAGCATCCTTTGGATGGTTGGAAGGTAGATGCTCTAAGGCTTCACTTGGTGCATAAGATAGGATCTTATGACCAATGCTCGTCCTAATCCCCCCATAACAAATCATTTAAAAATCCTAAATATACAAATTTTTACATGAAAAGGAAATGTATAAATCTAACTAACACCTGCAAGCTAAAGGTTAGTCAAATAACACCACACAAATCCCAAGCATGTATATTAGACTTATCACCCCACACATGGGTGATCAAGTCCACATAGCTTATGGATTATGCTAAGGGGTATAAGCACCAACAAGCAAGAAGCATTTATATTTTTATTTATGATAGTGCCCCTTTGGCATAATCCCCTGCAGAAAAGAATAGTTAGACTAAGCATGTCCTACCATTCATTCTACGAGCATACACCCTGACATCCAGTCTAAAATATTCATCACAAAATAAAATATTATATCAAACCATGCACCGACCTAACCTAAAGCTAGAAGTGATGACTTAGGCTAATGTGTGTGCTTTGAAGGTTTGTGTGGGATGCTTAGCTTAGGATTTTGGGTTAAAATTTTCTAAGTGTGAAAGCATATTCAACTTAGAGGAGGGTTTATTTAAGTTGTTTAAGTATTTTGGATTATTTTTATTTCATGTTTTAATTTGATTTGAGTGAAACCTACAATTAATTACTAAGTTATAAAGAGAGGGAAAGAGAAGAGAACTTCTCTTTCCTTCCTTAATCCTTAAATAATTTCTAAGGTAAGTTCACATTTTCATTTCATTTTAGGTGAATGTTTTGATTAAATATTTTAATTAATCCTAAGTTTATATCAACTCTAAACAAACCTATTCTAAAAGAAAAGCATTTTGATATTAAGAAAAATGAATCAAAATTTACATAACACACATGACTTCAATTCTTTCCCAACATATATAACATGCATATGGATGAACCCTAAGCATATCTATATATGCAAATGAGAATAATTAACACACTTTATGATGCATGCTAAGTAATCCATTTAAGAAAATTTAAAAGTTATGCATGCATGATTTTCTTAAGTAGAAAATGTTTTCCTAATCCAAAATTTCACATATATGCATGAAAGTAAGAAAGGCATAAGTGAGTACAACGCCATTATTAACCAGAGGTGTAAGGTATAAAACTGACTTAGGACTACTTAAAGCCTCACAATCTCGGGGTTGTCCAAACTGATATACCACTTTCCTTAAGTACAAACATGCATATAAAAAGAAATGGAATGGAAAAGGAATATGCAAAAATTATTTCATAGTTTCATTTTTGTTTATACAATTTATTCATGCAAGTGTAAGAAATCTTTCTTAAGTGAGAACATTAGGGTGAATAGGGTTTGGAATTAAGTAAGTGTTGGGTTCTTTTCAAATGAACCCTACATCTTATCAACCCTTATTCAAAGCTATGTTAACATAAGAAAGAAAAGAAAGGCTACATTAAACATGCTTTATAATTCATCACATGCAAGTTTGTAATTAAATTATGAATAACACACTTTCAAATTTGATGTTTCATTTATAGGTTTTGAAAATACTTTAGATTTAGTAGTGATAATAGCCATTCATATTTTACTTTGGCCAATACATGCACATTTGACATAAAGTAAATAATTTCATTTTAAAACTTTGAAAACATGAAATCATGGATGCACAAGTCACATGGCATATAATTTAACATGTTGGGAAAGATCTAAAGCAATGTAATCATGTAAACAAACTCACTTTACTTAATTTCTAAAGACATTCTTAAAGAATAAGAAAACTTAGAATAAATCCAAGTGAATTTCAAAATGATTTTGGTTTGTTTGAAGTTTGATTTAATTTTGAAAATATGAGATGCGTTTGTTGACCCGAACCCATTCCCACATGTGTTTCATATTTTTGTTTAATTTTTAGTTCATTAGATCCATTTTATGTATTGATTAGGTTAGGCTATGCATTAAATGGCTTAATTAACCCTTACACCACTTTAGAAAAATTAACTAAGTAATTATGAGCCAATGAGATAACATAAAACCCACAAGGTATTTAAATTTGTAATGCATCTGTAATGAAAAGGCCTAATGCAATTTGGCTCACAATTAAAAGTTAATTAAGTAAGGGGCTTTAGCTTAAGTACTTTTTAAAACACCCTCTCACACTTATGAAAGGGGTTTTAATTTCCCTATTTAGACTTAGGCTATTAAACATGTAAGTATCTACCCAAGGTAGATTAATTAAGTTCTGGAGATTTTTAGAATTTTTGAAAATTATTTAAAAGGCTAATTAATGGATTAACTTTTAATTAAGAAGGGGAATTAGGAAAGAAAATGGGGTTTATGGAATAGCTTGGGGGAAATACCCCAAAATTATTCTCTAAAACTCCTATTCACTGGATCTAACCTTAATCCAACTTAATCTTAAGGAAAATCCACTAATTATATCTTAATTACCCTTAATTACATGAAAGGATTAATTAGGGAATGAGCTAGTAATTTCCCTAATCAAGGCCTCAATAAATCTCAAGAAAATTATTGGAGGCAGACGTCATCCCCTAAAATGAACCCTAGAAGTTTGAGATTAATTGGTAGCTTAATTAGGGAATAATTAGCTAATTAACATTCCTAAAGAAACCCAAATTCAAAGAAAAAGGGAAATCAAAATGTATTGAAAATAATTTTAGAATATTCTAGATGGAATTATCTATCCAAGTCATTTTTTCTTTTTTTTTTGAATTTTCTATGAGGAGATGATTTTTAGAAGCAATAGGGAATAATTAAGAATTAATTAGTTAAATAACTAATCCCTATTTAATCTACCCATGGCTGGCGGGCGGTCGTTTTTACACGTCCGCACCATGATCCATTACTTAACCCATCAAATTGGGAGAGGCGACAGTGGCGCACACAACTTTACCCTTAGCCGTTCGATCAAAGATCGGATGGTAGAGGATAAACCTGTGGTTCTAAAATTAGATAAGGGATTAAAAATGTGTCTAAAAATCTTGATCGTCCATCTAAGAACATGCGGATGGATGACTGGGATTAGCTGAGTTCTTCCCTGAGGAGGAGTGTGACCATTCACAATCCAAGGGAAGATTTGAGCTTGATCCTTGAAGGATTCAAACAAGATACAACACACACCATCTAAAGGATCAGAGCGGCCAATCCAATGACTAAGATCCTATGAAATGAAAATCAACTTCACAAAAGACCAACACACCTTAGCCTAAGTGGTCGAAAATTCACTAACCTCACCGGAGGTGATCACCGATGCTCAGGATCGATGAGGTAGCTTTGTTTAGTGGAGACGAAGCCCTGTTGAGGTTCCTAGCTCTTGAGACTAAGTAGATGAGTGGGTGGACCAACTCCCCTTAGCTCCCCTTGCGGCTTTGATCGAATTGATCTTCCCCTTGGCTTTAGAACTCAATTGAATGCTTAGGCAAGCTTGACTGAGTCCTTAGATGATGAGTGTAGAAGGAATTGCAGTAGGATCAAGTGTGAAGAATTTTGGAAGTCAAGGTGAGCTCCCTTATTTTCACTATTTGAAAACTGAAGAAGATGAATTCTAAATCTCTTCTAGAGGCCTTTAGAAAGCTCTGTGATGTTTGCTAAAGCTTCTTAGACCTCAATTGTGTGTGAGTGTGGTGTGGTTTCAGTGAATTAGGGGGAGTATATCTCCCCCTATGGCAATCAGACGGTCGAGCCTATGCTCGCCATTTTGATCCAATTGTCACCATAGAGTGGGTGGTTTGAGTGGTTAGAGATGAGCACATGGTCTGTTTGGCCAGAGGAGTGGAAGCTTAGCTACCATGTGCATTCAATTGAGGTTTGGGGGGAGTTTAGAAATTCAATTTGGCCATGGGTGGTTGGGTTTGGTCCATGGGCCGAATGGGTTAACCCAAACCCATTGGGTTGGGTGTAGCACTCATCACTAGGTCCCTTGAGGTTTTAGGAGAGCCTCAAGTATTTGTGATGAGTGCATGACCATAATACCCATGGGCTAGGCCAAATTTGTTCTATGGCCTAGGGTTATAGTGGTCATTTTGCTATTTTTTAATTAGAGTATGTTTGGTATGTTGAGAAAATAGGTTGGGCCAAGTTTCAATAGATTTGGAATCCATTTGATAGGGTTTGGCTCATGTTGACCCATTTAGGTCAAAATGGGTCAACTTGGGGTCAAGTTTACCAATAGGTTAAATTGGGTCAAACCAAGGGTTGGGTCAAGTTCATATGACCATTTGAAATGTTTGGGTGCCTTTGGTTTGGTTCAATTTGGTATAGATTAGGTTTTGGCTCATATGACTTCATTTAGGTCAAATGGGTCAAGTTGACCCATTTGACCCATTTGACCTAGTTGGGTTAGGTCAAGTGTAGGTTTAGGTTTGGTTGGTCATATGAAGTGGATTGGTATCTTTTTTTCCAATCAATTTGGGTTAGGTTCAATTTTGGCTCAACATGGCCCCTTCAGGTCATGTTGGGTCTAAGGTCAATTGGGCTAAGTTGGGTCTAGTTAGTGAATTGAGGCTTTGGTCAAGTTCCACAAGTGATTTGGGATGGACTTGACCCATTGGTTTGGATCAATTTGGCTTAGATCAAGTTTTGACACATTTTGGCCGTTTAGGTCAAAATGGGTCAACTTGGGTCAACTAGGCCAATTGGGCTAGTTAGGCTCAAATGTTGGCTTGGTCAAGTTCAAACATAGGTCATGAGTGAACTTAGATCAATGATTCCAATCAATTTATCCTATGGTGGATTTTGGCTATGTTGGGTTTATGTTTTGGTTAAGTGTTGACTTGGTCAACCCTTAGGTTTGACTTGGTTTGACCCAATTTGATTGATTGATCATCCCATGATGATTGTTGATCATGATGAGAGACACATATGAGTTTGGTTTAATCCAATTTGGTTAGGATCAAAAGTTGGCTCATATAGGTACTTTAGGTCACTTTGGGTCAAGTGAGCCTAAGTGGGTCAAATGGCTTGGTCAATATTTAATTTGAAGTTTATTGATCTTGTATGTGGACTTATGATTGAAATATAAATCCATTTACAAGAGGTTTGAAGTCAAATGGATTTTGATCCATTTGAAAATTTCATATTCAAAGGAAGAATATGAAGAAGTTTTGGGTTTGATTTTTGATTTGGGTTTTGATTGAAGGATTGAAGTTTAGATTTATATATGAGCTCATGATTGTAGAATTGATTGAACCATTTCAGAAAGTCAAGAGTTTGGCTAAGTTCAAGATTTTGGCTTGAAAGGCTTAGATTTGATTTTGATTTGATTTGAGTTTGATTTTTGAAGTGGGTTTTGATTGTTTGAATTTATATTTCATTTATATATGTGAATATAAATGATAATGTAAGTTGATCATAAGAAAATTTCAAGAATTTGAAAGAGTTTGATCATTATTTAGGTTAAATCCATTAAAGAGAATTTAAAGGATTTAAAGAAATTTTTAATTTGAAATTTAATTTTTGCCTTGGATTTAATTGATTTATATTTATATTTAATTTATATATGAGAAAATAAATGAGAATAAAAATATATTTTGAGAAAATCCCATGAGTTTGAGATGGTTTGATCAAAGTTTAGGTTAAATCCATTAATGAAAAATTAATGGATTTAAGGGAATTTCAAGGATTTTTAATTTGGAATTTAATTTTTGGTTGGATTTGATTGATTTATATTTATATTTTATTTATATATGAGAATATAAATGAGAATATAAATAAGTTTTGAGAAAATTGCATGGGTTTGAAGTGATTTGATCAAGGTTTAGAGTTGATTTTGGCTAAGTCCTTTAATGGAAAATTAAAGGAACTTAAGAAAATTTTCATTAATTGATTTTGAATTTTGAATTTGATTTGATGGGTTTGAACTTATATTTCGGTTATATATATGAATATAAATGAGAATATAAATTAATCATGGAAATATGTGAAAGATTTGAATAGGTTTGAATCATGATTTTGGTTAAGTTCTTATAGGAAAATTAAGGACTTGGGAAAAATTTGGACTTAGGAATTTTTGATGGATTTTTTATCATGGTTTTCAATCATTGATTTAAATCAAGGATTTCAATCATGGAAATGAATCCTGAAATTGATTTAGAATTTGATAAAATCAAATCAAATGGGAATTGATTTGATTTGATGTTAACTAAAACCCTTAAGGCATGACCTATTCCTATGGCTAATACTTATAAGTCTTCTAGGGAAAGGGGGAGTGTCCACCTAATCACTAGATGTGTCTTAAAATTAAGAAACTCTTAAAGTCTGAGAGAAATCCTATGTCTAAGATGGAGGTGTTGAGAGCTCATTCTAAAAATGAGGTCAACAAGGTGTTAGTTAGATTTCCCTTTTCCTTTTCATGTAAAAATTTCATGTAAAAATTTGTATAGTAAAGATTTTAGAATGATTATTATGGTGATTAGGATGAGCATTGGTTATAAGATCTTATCTCTTATACACCATATGAATCCTTGGAGCATCCACCTTCTAACCATCCAAAAAGAAGAACCAAAAGAAGAAAGAAGAAAGAAAGAAGAAAGACGAAAAGAAGAAAGAAGAAAGAAAGCTTGAAGACCCCCATAATAATGAATTCCTTTGCTTAAATTATAATTTAATTCATTTGTAATTTGGGTTGTATAAGGGTAGAGCTCGGCTACCCAATTTGATATTTTTAGATTTGTGCGGTGGTGCCCGACCACAAACGGCCATTTATTCTTTTTGCGCTTAGCTTTATAAATTGATTGTTGATTTGTTTAGCTTGTGCATTAAGTGGCATGCTTTTCCTAGTTTCTTTCTTGCTTTATATGTGGCCTGGATGATGATTAGGCTCTTTAGAGAAAAATAAATCTTTTACCCTACTTAATAACTCATAACCTCACCTAAAGCTTAGGTTTAAATTAAGATAAAAGAATTAGCAACCCCTTAGTTGGATGAGCATTTATTTATAATATCATGCAAAAATGAATCTTATTTCACCCTTGATTGGAGGGCTTCCACCTTTGCCAGAGAACTCGGCTTGACCTTTGAGAGCCTTGATGAAAACTCACCTCCTACCTTCTAGTTGATTTTTGCCATTAATCTGATTTGTCATGCATTAGTCATAAAAAATCCTATTAGCCTAAGTCAAAATAATTGTCCAAAATAAAAAATAAAATGAAGTTTTAATTGCATTAGATTTAGGTCATTTGAAGCATACCTTTACATGATCTAGTCTCTTTAGGGAGTGAGTTTAAAGACTTAGTCTATTTCTAAATAAAAATAACTTAACTGTCTTACATTAAGCATAAAGACTTACCAACATGAATTTAAAATCGTATGAGTTAGTGGCCACCCCGTGAAGAAGTCAAGTGCCGAGTGGTTTGTCCTCTCTTGTGGAGGCAAACCAATTATCCATTTTTTGCCTTAGATTTAGGTTATTCTTTTGGCCCTCGCCGAAGCTCCCTAGATTTAGGTTTTGAGGTTGCTTTTCTCTTTTGTGGGCCATAAGCATAATTCCTCACCTCTTAGGCATTTCCTTAATCTTGTGTTAAGGAATCATATGTCCTAAATTTCTAATGAAAAATGCAACTCAAATAAACTAAATCAATTTCAAAAAACTTAAAAGCCCAACTATAGGATAGTTGGAGAGGCTCACTAGGTTTTCTAGCATCGTGAGCATCTCCTACTTATTCCCATTTTGGCTTTGATAATAAATCTTTATTTGAATCAATCCCATTTGATCCTCAAAAATAAACCAATCGATTGATAATCCTCCATATTGAAATCTTTAGAGACAACAATCATTTTCCTTAATTGAGAGTTTTCTTAAGGAATTCCCATTCCTTAGGATGTAATTAACTATAGGGGCTTGCCCCTGTAGGGAACTTAATGAACCTGATTTAAAATAAACCCTACTTTACTTTTCCATGTAAAGTAGGGGAAGAATCTAAGATGTGACCCATGCCCTAGTCCTTATTGAGATGATTGGTTCCATTAAAGGGTAGTGAATTCTATCTTTTGAGATAGTACATTATTTCCTTGATGACGTATCCGATCACCTGAATAAGTACATCTGTGGATCTACGTGGCATTTTACCAAGATGAATTTCTATAAGTTTTCCTCTTTCTTTTCTCACCATAGATTTGAAAGGCGACTGCTCCATAGAAAATTTTTTACCGATAGATATCTCCTGATCCTGAACCTCTAAGAAGATTGTGTCCAAAATTAAGAAAATTTTCTTGCAGGTATCTGAGGCAGCTTAAACCTCTAACATTAAGGAAGGTTAGCAAGTTACCATAGATAATTTGGGGAAGGTAAGAACTCAGCAGCAGTAGCCCATGCCAGCTCGGGATAGCCAAGTAGTGCAACCATCGACCGAGCCCATCAGTTGCTACTACATCTCATGAGCACCTCTACTTCAGCTAGCTCTTCTTCTAGAGACATCTTGTATCGGTGGATGAGGGCATCAAATCCCTCACCCCTCTTACTTTACTTGATTTTTACTATGTACCTCCTTCAAAATCCAAGAAATCAAGGAATAAAGCTAGTTTGAATTATATCTGTGAAACTTCTGATTGGTTGTCTAATTCTACTCTTATTAAAAACTCTCCAAGTCTAAACAATAATTAAAATAACTCTGATCTTCCTCTTTCTAATTCATAGTTGGACTTTCCCTCTCTGAATACTACGGGTTCCCCTCTTGAGATAGACTTATAATCATCTGATTCTGAGGGCCCCATAGGAGAAGTTGTAGGTGAGCCTGACGAGCAAGTAGAATCTTCAACTAACCTGCCACAAGAGTCACCGACATCAACCTCTGTAGTGGCAAGGTTCTACCTCCTAGGGCATCACCTCAAGATAAGGGAAAACAAGTCATTGGTTTAGATAATTGAGAAGCCCCTCCACAGGATGCTCCACTCTTGGATATGCTTGTGGAGGATCAACCCAAGGTGGACTATAATGTCCTCTCTTACCTAAGAAAGTTGCCATCTAAGTTAAGCATATATGATGCCCTTATCTTATCCAAAGAGATGAGGGAATCATTAATCAAGGCTCTGCTTGATCTAAATATATGCTTAGCTCAGTTGACCACTATTAGAGAGGAGGCACATTATTCCAGAGAAGCCCAAAGAGTCACTTTCACAGATGAAGACCTTCTACTGAGGGACATGGAGCACAACCGTCCCATCTACATTACAGTGGACATGGGCTGATTCAGACTTTCTAGGGTTCTTATTGATCCAGGTGCATCAGTGAACATTATGAGTATAAAGACCTTTGTCTATTTGAGGATCGATATCTCCACACTCCGAGGAGATCGAATGGTGTTGAGAGGATTCAATGAACAAAGAGAGAGGACTTTAGGTTCCATAGTGTTACTTTTAGAGATAGGTGATTGGAAGATTGAAGCCAAGTTCTATATCATTGATTCAAATACTTCATTCACCACTTTGCTCGATAGGCCTTGGATACATCAGAACAAGATGATTCCATCCTCCCTTCATTAGTGCATTCAAGTTCAGAAAATATGGGATTGAATACTATGTCAAAGGTGATGAAAAGTCATTTTCAGTCAGAGAGGTTGAGATATATGAGGATGCGACCTACTATCTTTCTCAAAAGACATTTTCTCGTGAACTTGGTCAAACTTCAAATTCAAAAGAAAAGAAAAGGAAGAAAAAGAGAAAGAGAAAGAGAAAGAGAAAGAAAAAGAAATGAAAAAAAAATGAAATTTCATGTGAACGAGAAAAGGACATCGAGGAAGAAGTAGAGCCGCATGTCACATTCCACCCACAGCTCATTCCATCATATGGACATGTGGGCAGGATGACTCGACCTCCACTAGGCAGAGGCAGACATAAAGGTAGTTCCAAAGGTAGAAAACCTCCTAATTGGCCACCAGCCAATAGCGATTTTGTTCTAGTTCACAGGAGTACCCTTACTATTAACATACACTTATAATCCAGCTCTAAGGATGAGCCTAATGTGATTAGCATACCAGCCAATCCCTCTCAGTAGGTTTCACTGGAGGTGAAACTTGAGCAGGATAGCGATGAAGACCAGGCTTCCAAGCAAAGCATGAATGTATTCGAATCAAGTTTATGTGAAACTATCAGGCAGCTGTTAGGAACCTTAGCTCAAACCTCACTTTCCTCTCAAAAAGTTGAAGGTTTAGTAGTTAAGGAAGCCCTCGCCTTCCAAAGATGTCCAAAGAGATTCGGGATCATCATCCTCAAGTCCAGAAACTGATGTAGGACTTGAGGATAATTCAAATAAAGAATTAATGGAATTACCTTTTGATTGGTACTCACCTTGTGTTCTTAATCTTGCAAAAAAGAGCTTGATTCCTTATACATGGTCTAAGCACATGTCAGAGTGCTTCGAGAAGCTATGGAACAACAAAGGTAGAGATGCATAATTAAGATCAGGACTAGGATTTGGTACAGTGAGTCCAGTCGATGATGATGATTACTACTTAGTGATCACCAATCATCTAGAGTCTGATAGGTTCTTTTCACACCACACTAACTCTTATGAAGATGTGTGTTTAGAAACTTTAGATGATCTAGATGATCTAGATGATCTTTAAATCAAAGATGCATATCCAAAATTTGAAGAGGAAATCAATCTCAAGATGGAAGAAAATCCACGCCCGACATACATCAGTTCGTTATTAAATGAAGAAGAAACTAATGACCTAGTTAGGCTATTGATTGAGTTTAAGGACTACTTTGCATGGAGCTATGAAGAGATACCCGTATTATCTCCTGATGAAGCAGTCCACAAACTAGCAATAGACCTTGACGCCAACCCTATTAAGCAAGCTCCTAGATGCAAGCGATTAAAAATCCAACAACAGGTCATTTCTGAAGTCAATAAACTGATCGATGCTGGTTTCATCAGGGAAGAAAAATACCCTACCTGGTTAGCCAATGTTATCCCAATTAAGAAGAAAAATGGCCAAATTTGCATATGCATCGATTTTAGGGACTTAAATAAGGCATGCCCTATTGATGAGTTTTCTCTTCCTATACCAGAACTAATGGTGGACATCACTTCATCTCATGTAGTATTCTCCTTCATGGATGGGTCATTTGGCTACAACCAAATCAAGATGGCCCTCAAGGACAAAAGAAACACTGCTTTTTGAACCTCGATCGAAATCTATTATTATAAGGTCATGCCTTTCAACCTTAAAAATGTTGGTGCAACATACCAATGGGCCATGACTCAGATATTCAATGAACTCATTCATCATCAGGTTGAGTGCTATGTTGATGATCTAGTAGTCAAAAGTAATGAAAAGGAAGGCCAACTCTTTTACTTGAGAGTAGTTTTTGAATAATTAAGATAATTTAACCTCAAAATGAATTCCCTGGAATTTGCATTCAGAGTAGCTTCAAGGAAATTCCTTGGGTTTGTTGTCCGACATTGAGGAATAGAAATAGATCTAGAAAAGGTCAAAGCTATCTTAGAAATGCCACATCCCAAAAGTTTAACTCAACTCAGATCTTTCCAAGGGAGGTTGGCGTATCTAAGACGCTTTATCTCCAACCTATCAAGAAGATGCAAGCCATTTTTAGCACTTGTAAAAATGGATGCCAAGTTCTAGTGGGATGATAAGTGCTAGCATATCTTTAAAGATATCAAGCAGTATTTGGTGAAACTGCCAGTTCTAGAAGACCCTATCCAGGGTAGACCACTCATCCTCTACACTACTGCATTAAATGACTCCCTCAATGCTTTGTTGGCCCAACCCAACAATGAAAGAAAATGAGAGTGCTCTCTACTACCTCAGCCATCGTATGATCCCTACTGAGGCGAACTACCCACCTATTGAGAAACATTACCTAGCTTTAATCTTTGCATCCCAAAAGCTGCAACACTATATGCTTTCTCATAAGGTGAACTTGATTTCCAGAACTAATCCACTACAATATCTCATGACATGTCCAATGCTATCCGGATGTTTGACATGTTGGTCTATGATTCTCTCACAGTTTGATATCACAATCATACCCCTCCGTGTGATGAAAGGACAAACACTAGCAGATTTCTTAGCAGCACACCCACTGCCTGCTGACTCCCCACTTAGTGATGATCTCCTTGATGAACAAATAATGAACTTAGGGGAGGTTGACAACCACCATTGGGAGATGTATTTTGATGGTGCTGCTTCCTTTCATAAAGGAGAAGAACCATGATCTACTCTTCCAGGAAAGGTAGGGGTAAGAATAGTTCTCTTAACTCCAAACTGCCATGTGATGAGATTCTCATACTATCTCACCAATCCCTTCACCAACAACGAAGCTAAGTATGAGGCTTTGATTTCTGGTCTGGAGTTAGCCATTACAGTGTGTGTCAATAGGATCAACATCTACGGGGATTCTCAGTTGGTCATCAACTAGATTGTTAGGTCCTATAAGGTTCTAAAACCTAAGCTTCATCATTACCATGAGTATACCATGAAGCTGTTGGCCTAAATCCCTGAAGTCACCATCTACAAGGTTTCCTGAGCAGAGAACCCAGTAGCAGATATTTTGGCCAAACTTGTCAAGAAATTGGCATGTCCGGAAGATAGGTCCATTCCAATAAGGATCTAAAATAGACAAGTCCTATCCACTATTGATGTTGAACTCATCGAGAGACTTCATCTTGAAGGGGAGGTTATCGTTGACAATAAGGAAAAGAAGTTGGATTGGAGGAAACCGTTCATAGATTCCTTGAACACCGGCAAAATACCTCAAGAGAAACCATAAGCCCATCAGATGAAACATAAAGCTCTCTCCTATGCTTTCGTGGATGGCACCTTGTATTGACGATCCTTTGATACGCTGTTTGGACAAACAAGAAGCCCATAAGGTCATGTCCAAGGTACACTTAGGTCTATGCAGAGTACATCAATCCAGTCCAAAGAAGAAAGTGAAGATCAAGAGACTAAGATACTACTAGCCTTTGATTATTACAAATTGCATGGATGTATCTAGGAGATGCCATCACTATCAGGTACATAGTGTGGTCCTACATCAACCACCCAACATTCTACATCCTACACTGGCCTTGTGGCTATTTGAGTGTTGGGGTATCAACATTGTGGGTCCAATTGATCCTCCTTCTTCCAAGGGTCATCAATTTATTCTAGCTACCACTGACTACTTTTCCAAGTGGGTGGAGGCAATCCCACTCAGAGAGGTCACAACTTAGCATGTGCTTTAGTTTTTCAGGAACAATATCGTATATAAGTTTGGGGTGCCTCGATGAATTATATCTGATAATGATACTGCATTCAAACGCACCAAGATCAATAGCTTCGCCAAAAGATAGGGTATAGATTGGAGATACTCCACCATCTACTACACCAGAGAGAATGGCCAAGCAGAAGCATTCAATAAAACTCTCATCCAAATATTGAAGAAGACACTCGATGAAAACAAGCGATAGTGGCATGAGTAGCTTGTGGGCTTACCGCACACACATAACTCCAACTCAATCTACCCTATTCTCCTTAGTGTATGGGTCAAGTCATTCCCTTTTAGAAGTTCAACTTCCATCATTAGGGATAACATTGGGTAGCAAGATCACTATAGAGCAGAATGTAAAGTTATGGTTAGAAGAGCTCAAAGGTTTAGAGGAGAGACGCCTACGGGCATGCTAGAACCTCGAGTTGTACAAGGCAAAAATGATTTAAGCTCACAACAAGCTGGTCCTCCCTAAGGCTTTTCAAGTAGGAGAACTTGTATTATTCCTAAGGGGATCAATTATTGCCCATTAAACGATGGGAGGCAAGTTTGAACCCACTTTGGATGACCCTTTTATCATAAAAAATGCCTACCAAGGAGGATCTTATCAGCTCATTGATTGTAAAGGAGAACACCCAATGCCTTCAATTAATTGGCTCTATTTGAAGAAAAATTATCCATAAATCATGTTTGAAAATAACTATCAACAAAAGAATAAAATTTCATTCCAATTCATCAAAATCTTCTCTTCTTTCGAAGTGTTGTTAGCTTATCTTGTGAATCCTCCATGACGTATTTAGGATAGGTGTAAGAGGACCCAAGAGGCATCATGTCCCTCTTTCACAACACGAACACAATCAAACATAATTCTCGATGCTAGTAGAATAGGTGTGAGAGAACCAAAGAGGCATCTTATTTCGATTAGCATAACTAAGTTAGGTATGAGAGAAACCAAGCAGCATCATTTCTTAGTGGGAATCCCAACTGCCATTTGTGGTACAATTTGATCAAATTCCCCAAGCTTGTTTAGGGTAGGTATGAGATAACCCAAGCGACGTCCTATTCCTTTTAACACAAGCTCAAAAATAAACACATATCTTTTGTCTCAAGCTATTTAGATGTGGGAGGAAGCCTCATGTGGTACCCACTCATTAGCTGCTCTAGGTTGGGTTTATATGCTACTTTGCTAATATATCATCCTAGTGGTCAGTTATTTTGGAAGATGTGAGTCCCCACTTTCTTCCTAGCTTGACCATTATAAACCAAATAGCACATTGTTATTTTAGTAGACTTCACTGCCCAGCCAGTAAGCTACCTCATGTTGATTTTGTTTAAGAAGATGTGAGTCCCCGCACTTTCTTCTTGAACTAATCATCATGATCTAACCAAGTCGAGTATATTAGAGACTTAGGATAAGTCCCCCAGAGGCTCCTTTTCTCTTGACTACTTTTGAGTTGATATAAGTCCCCAATGGCATTCATTCAGTAGTCGCCCTAGGTCAGATAGCACCTATCGAGCTGAAGACAGACTATCCCAGCAATCAATTCCATTATAGGAGGATGTCAGTCCCCGCGCTTTCTTTCTAGGCTGATTATTGCAAACCAATGACCACCTTAGGTTGGTTGATGTTCGCTATGCTGACAACGACTCACCCGGTGGATACACCACTCTTAGTAGATGTGAGTACCCGCGCTTTCTCCTTGAGTTTTCCATCGAATACCTATGCATATTATCTTCTCCAGGGTTTTGGATAAAGCCCTTAGCAACCCCTCTCCCTGTGGGCACTCTACTTGGATCACATCCTTTGCAACCCCATTTAAACACTACGTGTTACTCTTGGATTAGCCCCTTTCTAGCCACCCGTGATTGGAGAATGTCATGGATGCATAGATTCTCCCTTGGTTCAGTAAATCTGAGATAGGTCTAGGCTGATATAAGCTCTTCTCAATTTGATCTGTCGCAAACTGATAGGGTCCATGATAAACAAACAAAATAAATAAATAAAATATTTTCTTATGGATTAGGAATTCAAGCCCCTAAAGGGCCCCTTTTCGCAAGCAAGCATCATATTTTTAGGGCAGTGTCAGCAAAACTCCTAATAGGAATTGCCTGACTACCTGAGTTGAGATAAGTCCTCAGGTCACCACTCTCTCCGTAGTTTCCCTTAGGTCGAGTTCAATCTATTTTGCCACAAGTAGGTTACCCCGACAGTCATTTTGTTTTGGAAGATGTAAGTCTACTAAGCATTATTTCTAGCATGATTATTGCAAACTGACATGCAGTCCTAGGTGAGGTTCAATTTATTGTCCAACAACCGATCACCCTAGTGGTCTTTGTAGTGGAAGATGTGAGTCTCCGTGCTTTCTTCCCCTGAATTGACCATTGCAAACCTAAAGGCACTCCTTTGGTTGGATAGTTCTCCCATCGGCCGGGAAGCTACTCTCTTTGGTTCAATAAATCTGAGATAGGTCTAGGCTGATATAAGCTCATTCTCAGTGTGATCTCTCACAAACCAATAGAATTCTTCAAAAAAAATTAAAAATGAAATTAATCTTGACTATCTCTGAGCTGATTTAAGTCCCCCTGCAACATTCACTCAATAGTTGGCCCTAGGTCGGGTTTGATTTATTGCGCAAGCAATCGATCACCCCAGTGGTTCCTTAGTTTGAAAGATGTGAGTCCCCACACTTTCTTCGTAGACTTAACCATTGCAAATCAAAAGGCACCCCATTGGTTGGATAGTCCTACTGTGTGGTTGGTAGACTACCCCTTTGGATTGGTAAATCTAAGTTAGACCAAGGCCGACATGGCCCCTACTCAGTGTAGTCCATCGTAAACCGATGGGATCCATCAAAAATAACTAAAAAAAATAAAATTAATCTTAACTATCTTTGAGCTGATTTAAGTCCCTCAGTAGTATTCACTCAATTGTCAGCCCTAGGTTGGGTTCAATCCGTTGCCTCACTAATGGATCACCCCAGCAACTGATCCCTACTTTGGAGGATGTAAGTCTACAATGCTTTCTTCCTAGTACAGCTGCTGCACACCAAAAGGCAATCCCTTTGGATGGCTAGTCCTACTATATGTTTGGTAGACAACCCCTTTGGATTGGTAAACCTGAGTTAGGCCTAGGCCTACACAGCCCCTACTCAGTGCGATCCATCGCAAACTAACACGGTTCATCTCAAAATCCAAAAAAAATTAAAATTTGAAACAAACTCAATCAATCTCCCTCAGTGGAGTCAAACTAAACAAACGAAAGCAAACAACAAATCAGAACGAACAACAAATCAAAATAATCAAACAAATCAAACTAATCATCTATTTCTCCTCAATGAGATGCAAATCTTTCTAGTTCCCTTAACAGATCTTGAATTCTAATCCCTCAACGGATTTCACAACCTCTTCTCCTTAGTGGATGGCTTGAACTTGATCCCCTGGTCACTTTTTCATCCCTAATGGAGCACCAAATTCTAAACCAACTAATCAAATCAATTTCTCCCTAGTGAGACTCAAATCAAATCAAAGCTCTCATCCCCCTGTGGATGACTTGAACATGTTTCCCTAGTGAAAAGTTCACATACTCCATCCCTAGTGGATTCCTCCTACACTCTCTTATGTCTTTGACATGAGTAGAGTCACATTACACTAAGCTCTTGATTCCTTCTACACCTTGGGTTAGGAGTAAATCATTTCTGTTAGTGCTTATGATCAATCAGTATTGTTGATCATTTCGGTCAACATCAATACGTGCAGTGTGGCTTGTGAGTCACACAACACCTATTGGGCGCCCTTTGTTGATGTCATTTTTAGAATGAGATCTCAATCTCTCCATCTTAGACATAGGACTCCTCTTAAACACTAAGAGTTTCTTAGTCTTAAGACACTTCTAGTGAGTAGGTGAACACTCAACGTAACTCTAGAGGCTTAGAAGAGTTAGCCATCGAAATAGGCCATGCCTTAAGGGTATTAGGAAAACTTGTCGACCCTATAGCTTGAACCAAATCTTCACTTCCTTCTTTCAAGTCAAACTCCAAATCAATTCCAAATCAAATTTCAAGTCAAACTCCAACTCCAAACCAACTTCAAACTCAAATCAATTCTAAATTAATTGATTTTCTCAAATTCAAATCAACTTCAATTCCAAATCAAATCTCAAATCAATTCTAACTTAAATTGATTTTCACAAACCTTAAATCCATTTTAATGGATTTTCTCAAATCATGAATCAATTCCAAATGATTGAAATCCATGATTGAATTCCAAATTTAAAAATGCCTCCTAATTCACTTTGATTCTATCTTATGGACTTAGCTGAAATCAAATCCAAAATAATTCAAATTCAAAAGATCTTCTCATAACCCATTTATATTCTCATTTATATTGATAAATATAAATGAAATATAAATTCAAATATCCAGAAATCAATTCAAAACTAAAACCCAAATCTAACCTAAAACTTACCTAAACCCTTTCAAGTCAAATTCTTGAACTTAGCCAAATCAACCTCAAATCAATTCAAACCCTTGGATTTTCTTTATGATTCAATCAGTCCATCAATCATGAAACCAAATATAAATATAAACTTCAATCATCAAACCAAAACTAAATTCAAAAATCAAACCCAAATCAAACTCATGTTCACCCTTTGAACTTAAAATTGTCAAATGAATCAAAACCCATTTGACTCCAAATCACTTGCAAATGGATTTATATTTCAATCATAAGTCCATATGTGAGTTCAACCAAACTTGAATCAAGCCTTGATCAAGTCAATTGACCCACTTAGGCTCACTTGACCCAAAGTGACCTAAAGTACCTTTTTGAGCAAAATTCTAATTTGACCCAAATTAGATTGAAATAAGCCCATCTAAGCCTCACATTGTGAGTAACAATCATCATAAGATGGTCAATCAATCAAATTGGATCAAACCAAGTCAAACCTAGCCTTTGACAAAGTCAACATTTAACCTAAATGAAACCTAAACTAGCCAAAATCCACCATAGGCTAAATTGATCGAAACCATTTATCAAAACTAATCCATGATCAATGTTTGAACTTGACCAAGTCATCATTTGAGCCTAACCTAGCTCAATTGGCCACTTGACCCAAGTTGACCCAAGTTGATCGAAAAAGTCAAAATGGGTCAAATATTGATCTAAGCCAAATCAATTGCAACCAATGGGTCAAATTCATTCTAAATCACTTGTTAAACTTGACCAAAGCCTTAATTGGCCAACTAGACCTAACCTAACCCAATTGACCATGAACCTAACTTGACATAAAAGGTCAAATCAAGCCAAAATTAAATCGAACCAAAATTGAATGAAACCAAAGCTTGCAATACATTTCGAATGGCCAACCAAACCTAAACCATTCCATGACCTAACCCAATTGGGTCGAATGGGTCAAATTGGTCAATTTGACCCATTTGACCCATTTGACCTAAATCAATTCAAATAAAATAAAACTAAATATAAATCAAATTGAATCGAACCAATGATACTAAAACATTTCAAATGGTCATATGCAAATGATATCGAATCAACTCCAAATTCATTGAAATTTGGACCAACCTAATTTCAAACTAATCCAAAATATGCCTAAATTGAAATTAAAGCTAAATGGCCATTTTACCCCAAGGTCAAGGGGTAACCTATGGCCAATTCCACTTGGAATTTGGTCATATCCTTTTCATGGCCACTTGGCACCCTCTTAGTTGACCAAGTGGACACTAATGAGTGTGGTGCACATGACCCAATGGGTTTGGGTCAGCAAAACCCAACCCAAACCCAAGGCTAAAACTAACTACCCAATAGGAATTTAGCACATGGAATCACTCCATACTCTTAAAAAAACACATATGCAACTTCACCACTCCCATCCTCTTCCAAAACAAAAAAAAGGCACTCAAAACTACCTAACAAACCCAATCAATCAATTCAATTGATCCATAATGGAAGGATAGCTCACGGCCATCTGACCCTTATAGAGGGAGATATACTCCCCCCTAACTCCACTTCATTTCAAATCCCTTACTGTCGATTGAGTCCTAGGAACTCAGAGGAAGCATTGCCAAGCTCTCCCAAACATCCTAAAGCTCTTTCCATTTTAGCATTTTCGATTTTGGCTAAACCAAAAATAGGGGAGGTGAGTGAGAAATCCACCTTGCTCAATTCACAACCAAACTCCAATTGCTCTTGCAAGAACCCTCAGAGGTCCCAATCAAGCTCACCAAAATCAAATAGCAAGCATCTAAGCCATGGGAAGAGGGAGCTAGACCAAAGTCGCAAGCATTTGAAGCTCATCTTGGCGAATAGGAGGATCCACTTGATCTCAAGCCTTCAAATCTTCAACAGGGCTTCATCTCCACTAGAAGAAGCTACCTTGATGATTGGGAGCACCAGTGATAGCCTTTGGCAAGGTATGCCTCAAAACTGAGCTTAGTGTAGGAATTCTTTGGTCCTTTGTGAAGGGAAGTGTAATCCCATTGCAATTCAACCATTGGATGTCTTTATTCTTGCTCTTGGATGGTGTGTGCTCAATCTCTACTCAATCCAAGCTCAAATGAGCTCGAATCAAGCCTTAGAGGATGGATAATTGCCGTCTCCTGCAGGCGAGGGCTGGGATGAATCATGGGCCATCCATCCCGCATGTTTTTGTTGGAGGGTCCTGATTAAACAATCTAGATATGCTATTTTAATTCCTTTAAATCCATGAGTTTGATCTTGATCGTTCGATATTTGATCGGACGGTCTAAGGAGAAAATGCGTAGCACCACCAACTGACTGTGCAGCCGATTTGACAACTTAAATAACGAATGTCATCGCACCACATGGAAAGCGTGCTCTACGTTAGTTGTCCACGTGGCGCCGATAGGATTAGTTACATAATTAGGCTATTTAATTAAGTAATAATCACATAAACTTAAAAAATGCATAACTAAATATAGAAAAATCCAAAAAAATGCAAACTCAACTTCATTCTAAAAATAATTCAAATGGGAATAATATAAAATTAATTTTGAATAGTGATATTTTCTTAAGCTGAGTTTTATTAGGGATGTAATTATGCTAATTACTCCTTAATAATTCTGATAATTAATTTGAAATTCCCTAAGCTTAATTAGTGGGATGACCTATACGTCCCATGATTTTCTTGGAATTTATTATTGGATTAATTTAGGTAATTGCTTATTTCATCTCTAATCACCCCATTAATCAATTAAATGATTAATTAACCTATTAAATGATGATAAATTCATTAATTAAATTTATTAATCATCTTGGAACAATGGATAGACTTAGGGAATGAGATTAGGATGCATTTTCCAAATCTTTTCCCCTAAGTTTGTTTCACTTGAATGAAAACTTAATTAAGTTACAAATTGATTAACGATTTAATCATTTCATTAAATAGCTTAATTAACCAAACTCAAAATAAAAAATTAATCCAGAAACTTAATCACTTAATCAATCCTTTCTGGGGTAGATACTTATGTGTTCAATAACCTAAGTAAGCTTAAGGAAATCAAATCCAACCGACATGTGTGGGAAGGATTATGAAAGTACTTAATTAAACCCCTTAGCTTAACTAATCAATAATTATGAGTCAATTATATTAGGCCCTTTCTTTCTTAGGGGTAGCATTGCTGTCTTAAATTCAATGTGATTGCATATCATATGTTGTCTCATAATTGTTTGAATAATTAGGTTAAGGAGGTGTAGGTAAGGGATAATTAATCAACTTAATTTACACCTTAACCTAAATAAAACATAAAATCAATCTAATGGTTCTAAAAATTAAACTAAAATAACATACTTATGTGGGAGATGGGTTAGGACCAGCAAACCTTTTCACATTTCCTAAATTATATCAAACTCAAAAATAAAACAAAATCTCTTTAAACAACTTTGATTCATTTTAAATGATCTTATTCTATAGGATTGTCTTTAGGAATTAATTAAGACGAATGAATTTACATGCTTGAATCACTTTATTTCTTTCCTAGCATGCTAATGTTGCTTATCATATGAAATCATGCATTCATGTCTTTTGAAAAATCAAATTAAAATGAAATGTTTCTTTTAAGTCAAATTGCATGTTTTAGCTAAAGTAAGAATATGAATAGTTATTATCACTATTAAATTCAAAATTATTTTCAAAACCTCTAAATCAAATATTACAAAAGAAATGTATGCTACTTATAATTATTTATAAGCTTGCATGTGAGTATAATATAAAGATGTGCATTATGTGACTTTTCCTTCTCTTATATTTTAACATTGTTTTGAATAGGATTTGCAAAGTGTATAGTTCATTTGAAAGAACACAACACTTGCTTAAATCCATTTCTATTCATTCCTATGTTATCATTTAAGAAGGATCTTAACATTTGCACATGTAAATTAAACAACCAAAATCAAACAAACACATAAAAATCTTTTGCATGACTCTTTTTCCATTCATTTCTTTTTGTACATGCACATGTATTTAAGAAAAGTAGTATATTAGTCTGGACATCCCAGGGTTGTGAGGCTTTAAGTAGCCTCAAGTAGGTCTTGTACCTTACAGCACTGGTGTAGAAAATAATGATGCCGTACTCACTTATGTCTTTCATACATGTAAATGTACATATGAATAATGGATAAAAGAATCCCTCTCTTTTCTACTTAAAAAAATCATGCGTCATGAAGCATCTAAATTTTTTTAAGCAACATCCCTTAGCATTCATCATTAAGGTGTGATAAATATTTATATTTGCATGTATAAATATGCTTAGGATCATTTCATGTGCATGATACACATGTTGGAAAGAAATAAAATGTTGTGTGTTTTGTGATAGTAATTTAGTTCAGTTAATCCTAAAATGCGTTTCTTTTTGAATAGGTTTGTTTAGAAAAAATCTAAACTTAGAATTGATTAAAACATATAATAAAACATTCACTAAACAAAATTCAATAATGAATCTACTTTAGAAATTACTTAAGGTAGGGAAGAAAAAGAAATCCTCTTCTCTTTTCTTCTCTTTACAACACTTAATAATTAAGTATAGGTTCATTCAAACAAAATCAAATCATGAAATAAAACATAACCAAATCAACTAAACCACTTAAATAAAACCACCCTATTTTGATGCTTGATTTTGTTTTGTGATGTGATATTTTAGTCTGGATGTTAGGGTGTATGTGCATAGGCTGAATGGTAGTGCGATCTTAGTCTAACCATGTCTTCTATGGGGGGATTGTGCTTAAGGGGCAATGTAATAAAAATATAAATACTTTTTGTTATGCAGGTTACTTATACCCCTAAGCATAATCCAAAATAGTCCAGTGGACTTGGTTACCCATATGTGGGGTGATAAGACCAATTTATTCATATACATGCTTGGGATTGTGTGGTTTGTTTAGTTAATATTTTGCAGATTCTAGTTAGATTTACTTTTCTCACTTTCATGTAATTTTGCAATTTGGATTTAGAATGATCATTATGGGGGATTAGGATTAACATTGGTCATAAGAATATGTCTTATGTACCATGTGAAGCCTTTGGAGTAACCACATTCCAACCAACCAAAAGAAGGAAGAAGAAAGAAAAGAAGAAAGAAGAAAGAAAATAAAAAAAGAAGAAAGAAAAAGAAAAGAAGAAAAGGAGAAAGAAGAAAATGAAGAATGAAGACCCCCATAACATGAATTCCTTCTTGATTGTAATTAATTCATTTGTAATTCAGGTTGTATAAGGGTAGAGCTTGGCTACCCAATTTATTTTTGGGTTTGTCGGTGGAGCCTGACCATGAAATGCCTCTTATTCTTTTGTGCTAGCTTTATAAATTGTTTGATGTTTGTTTAGCTTATGCATTAAGATGACATGTTTTCCCTAGTTTCTTCCTTGCTTTGATGAATGGTCTGGATGCGATTAGGCTCTTAGAAAAAAATAAATTTTCTATCCAACTAATCAACTCAAAATTAAAAATAAATAACTCATAACCACACTTAAAGCCTAGGTTATAAAATAAGATAAAAGATTTAGCAACCCCTTAGATGGATGTTGTATGTTTTCACATCATGCATAAAAAGCATCTTGTTTCACTCTTGTTATGGAGGGCTTCCACCTTTGTCAGGAAATTTGGCTTGACCTTTGAGAGCCATTATGGAAACACACCTCCTTTCTTGCTAATTTTGGCCCATAATCTAATTTTTCATGCATTAGGCATATGAATCCTAAAGCCTATGTCAAATGAATTGTCCAATAATGAAAATAAAACTTAATAAAAATTTACATTAGATTTAAGTCATTAATCATGCCCTACATGATCTAGTCTCTTAGGGAGTGTGTTTAAAGACTTAGTCTCTTTCTAAATAAATAAAAACTTAATTATCTTACAAAAGCATATGACTTGCTGACATGTATTTAAAATCATAGGAGGAGTTAGTTGGCGATCACCCCCAGGTAGTTGTAAGTCCAACAATTGGGTGATTTATCCTCTCTTATGGAGGTAAACCAAATGCCCATTTTTACCTTAAATTTCGGTTGTACTTCAGCCCTCACCAAAGCTCCCTAGATTTAGGTTCAAAGGTTGCTACTTCCTTTTGAGGACTACAAGCAAAAATTCTCACCTCTTAGGCATTTCCATGATTTTGTGTTGTGGAATTATAAGCCCTAGATTTCTAACAAAGATTCAACTCCAACAAATAAATCACTTCAATTTCAAAAAAATAAAACCCAACCATAGGGTAGTTTGGGATGCTTACTAGGCTTCATAGTATCATAAGCATCCAATACTTATCTTCCTTTGGTTTTGATAATAACTCCCCCCACCCTCTTGATCAATCCCACTTGATCTTCTAAAAATAAACCAATTGATTGATAGTCCTATCTTTGAAATATTTGGAGACAATGATCATTTACCTTAATCAAGAGTATTCCTAAGGAATCTCATTCCTTATGATGTAATTAACTATGAGCGGCTTGCCTCCATAGGGAACTTAACGAACCTAGTTTAAAATAAACCCTGCTTTACTTTTCCATGTAAAGTAGCGGAAGAATCTCTAGGATATTTTGAAGACCCGTAGTCCTTAGGAGTACTTATTAAAGTGATTAGGTCTTTTGTCAGATGGTGACTTCTATCTCTCTAGATACTACATCATTCCTCAATGTCATACCTGATCACCCTAATAAGAACATCTGCGGATCTGCATGGTGTCCAGCATAAGAAAGTGTTTGAATATTTTTGTTCTTCATTTATTTTTTTCCTCTCAAAAAAGTAGATGAAGAATTGAATTTTTTTACCATAGAGCATTATTAGCACAACACAGTGAAGAAAGCAAAGAGAATGCTCTTTATTATATCAGTCGAAGATTGATAGGTGTAGAAATGAGATACTCTACGATAGGGAAATACTATTTGACATTGATCTTTGCAGTACAAAAGCTCCATCACTATATGTTATCTCACAAAATTACCCTCATCTCAAGGATTGATCCGTTGAAGTACTTGATGACAAGACCAGTGTTGACAGATCACTTGGCAAGATAGGCAGTATTGCTTTTACAATTTGATTTCACATACATTTTATAGAAAGCAATAAAGGGACAAGTCTTAGCAGATTTTCTTGCTACATATCCCATCCTTGCAGACTCTTCCCTTAATGATGATTTGCCTGATGAGCAAAATATGCTCATTCATGACAGAGAAAAATCATAAATTTGTGAAATATACTTTGATGGAGCCTCACCAATCAAACAAGTCGAACCTCTATATTTTCCAAGGGAAGAGTAGGAATCGACATCATCTTCATAACACCAAAAGGAGGGATAATGAGATGATCATATGGGTTGACCGAGCTAAGAACTAATAATGAAGCTGAGTATGAAGTATTAGTGGTAGGTCTTGAAGAAGATATTTTCATAGGCATTCAAAACTTGCATATTTTGTGTGATACCTAGTTTATTATAAATCAGGCACTTATCATCTATAAAATCAATAAGCTTGAGTTAGCTTTCTATCACAAGCGTGCTCTCAAGCTTATGAAGGAAATATCAAATATCACATTAACTCGAGTCTCTTGATCCAAAAAAAGCAAAGCAGATTGCTTAACAAAATTAGCTAAGGAAATGATAAGTATGAATGTTGATTATGTCATGATCGGCATATTTACTCAATGAGTTCTAAAGCTAGCAAAGTATCAATCCCCGCAGGTAGAGGGGTTATCAAATTCAACACAGTAGGATGCAACTCAGGTTGCTCCTCATACTCCTAAAAATCAACAAGGAATAATACCCAGAAGAGCTAAGCATGATATTGCCTCAAAAAAGTTGTGTGAAGCTTTTATTGTAGAAGAGCCACATGATTGGAGGAAACTCTTCATCGACTACTTTAAAGAAGGCAAATTACCAAATAATAAATCACTGTTCGCTTAAATTAAGAAGAGAATGTTGCGTTATGCTTTCGTCAATAATTCTTTATATCATAGATCCTTTGAACAAATGTGGCTACAATGCCTAAATACAGATGATGGTACCAAAGTGATGGTTGAAGTTTATGAAGAACTTTGTGGTGCACATCAGTCAGGTCCCAAGATGGCAATAAAGATCAAAAGGATAGGCTATTATTGGTCGTCTATGGTGAGAGACTATATAAATCATGCTAAGAGGTGTCATGAATGTCAAGTACATGAGAATATAATCCATCAACCTTCAAATCCACTACACCCAATAATATCATCTTGGCCATTCAAATCTTTAATAGATGTAATTGGACCAATTGATCTTCATCGTTGGACACTTCATCCTAACGGCATTTTCTCTAAGTGGGATGAAGCTACTCCATTTAAAGAAGTTACTGCTGATCGAGTGATTATCTTCTTTACGCATAATGTGGTCTATAGATTTGGAGTGTCATGCCGAATAATTTTTTATGATGGCCCAACTTTCAAAAGTGCAAAGATTTATAGATTCATTGATCGACACAAAAATAATTCGTGATATTTTTCAATATATAATCTGAGGGCAAATGGTTTTGCAGAAGCTCTCAACAAGACATTGGTCAAACTACTCAAGAAGATCCTCACTAAAAATAAGAGAGAATGACATACTAAACTAATAGAAGAACTATGAGCATATTGAACTACATACAAGACGCTGACTAAAGCCACTCCTTATTCATTGGTATTTGGAACTAAGGTAGTTCTTCTGCTTTAAGTTGAGTTGCCATCACTTCGAGTAGCCATCCAATGCAATCCAATTGAAGATCAAAATGCTAATCTGAGAATGGAGGAACTCGACATGCTTGATGAAATTAGATTGCAAGCTCATCAAAATCTGGAGGTTTATCGAGCACAGATGTCTAGGACCTTTGACCATATAGTGTGACCTCGAACATTCCAAAAAGGGGAATTGGTCTTGGTGTTGAGAAGTAAAGGATGAATGACCAAAGCCACCAAATTGTGGTTGTTACCTAAAAAGGTATTATACATGATAAATACATTCTCGAGATATAATAGAAATCCCTCTACAAGACATGGGTATTTTTTTAGTATATTTATTCTTATCGACATCAGGCTTCATGCCGAGATCCCTAAATAAAAATACCTCCTCATAAAAAAAAATTTCATGAAAATTTTCCCGTTGCATAGGGGGCATTTTTAGATTTTTATATATAGATGAAATCAATGTTACATATTGAAACCCTCTTAAGATTAAACGTATCAACTCATACATTGATATATTTTCTTAAATTATTTTAGAGCTTTTTAAAGTGCTTTAGAAATTCCCCAGTAAGATAGGGGACATTTTTATATATTTAGCTAAGTCGATATCGAGCTCCAAGCTGAGATCCTTAGATAAATATACATGATGATCAGAATGAGCCATGTTCATCTATATTAAAGAAGCTCAAACTCTGTGATGCATTTCTGAGCTAATCTATAATTTCCTTGTTAGACAGGAGCCCTTTTCTATGATCAACTTGTAGGCTCTTGCAAAGAAAAAAAAAGAATCTATTTCTATGCATAAAAATAGCCCTAAATATCAAAATTTTATCTCCTAGATTTTTCAAATCCTGATTATCAAGTCAGAAGAACTCCCAATTTTGGAAGCTTCAATCAACTGAGTTGGAAAAACATCAACCTCTACATCTTGAAGGCTAGGACACGGATAGGTTCTAAAGGTCAAACTCAACAAGCCCATAAATGGCCGAGTTGCTGACGGTCTCCTCACTCAATAAGCTGTAAGAAAAGGCTGTAGTGAAAGATCCCCCATTCATTAGTCTGATGGCCAAATCACCAACCCATCACAGCTTAAGTTGAAAACTCGAGTAGGTTTTAAAGGTCGAACTCAACAAGCCTATAAATGGCCGAGTTACTGACGCTCTTCTCACTCAATTAGCCATAAGAAAAGGCCACAGTGAAAAGTCTCCTGCTCGTCAGTCCAATGATGGTAGCTGTTCAATCTCAAATCAAGTCCAGCTTAGTGACTACAAGCAACCATGATCCAGAAGATCTTTCTACTTGATTGATGGATCGAGGCATTCTGAGGAAACTCTCAATTCAGAGCTGCCTCAAATCAATCTCCATATTGCCTGAGAGGTGATATCCCAAACTATTTTCAATGATTTGATTAAGCATAAAGCACAGATCAAAGCCAATCTCCTCATGAAGTCCGTCAAAGCAGAAAGCACAGGACCGAGAAAGAAATTTCATAGTTCATAGAAAGATGATGGTTGAACTAAAAGGTTTCCATAGTTATTCAGTCTATTAAAGCACATATTGCTAGATTGATAACTCAACATTATAGACCTAGTATAAGCCGAAAGGCTGGGTCATCTGTACGCACCCTTCAACAAGTTCGTTAAAGTAGCAGGCACAGGACTTAGGGTGTACATACACTTCCTGACAAGTCAATGTGGATAAATCAAGTCAATCCTTCATCAAGTCTGTCAAGCTTAAAGCTAAGATAGGATGAATTCCAAATCTCAACATAAGCAAACTAATTCTTCCATCAAACCCGGCCAAGCACGAAGCTAGGGTCGAAGGAAACCTAAATCTGCAATAACATAGAAGAAAGAGATCTTCAACAAACCCATTGATGCAGAGAGTAGATGGTAGAAGAAACTCTTAATCCTACAAGTCAATTAGGATAAATCGAGCAATCTCACTTTTTAGCTCACTAAACATAAGGCATCCAACTGATGATGAATTCCATCAAAACTCCATAGACTATTGAAATTGAAGCTACAATGATTCAAGGTCTTTGGTCAACTCAAAAGCTCAGCTAGTTTTCAACAAACATGATCCGCTCCATGCATGAATCACATTTGTTGACCTCCATATATGTGTCATTAGTCTAGTCAAGCCTACAAGTCGAATTCGATGGACTTGAGATGCAATAGTGCAAAAATCGAGGCTCAAAATGCACTGGATGTCACCGAAAATAGTCAAAATGACCTCCAATCGATCAACGGACTTTTCCATCATGTTCAAAACATCAAAATTATTCAGAATATAAATATTGCACAGTCTAACAATCAACCAATCAAGCGATTGAGCTATTAATGTGCTGATGTGCATATTAAGTCAGGAGGCTGTGACGATGCCCAAATGACCTCTAATCGATGAATGGAATTTGTCATCGCATTCAGAACATCAAAATTGATTGAAATATAATTATTGCACAACCTAATGATCAACTGATCAAGCGATATAAATTGAAATGGCCAAAATTAAATCAATATAAATTCAAAACTCAAATCTAAATTCAATTTATATCCTTTAAGCTAATTTCTTGGACTTAGACAAATCATTATCAAATAAATCCAAACTCTTGGATATTCTCTTCAAACAATCACTCCTTCAATCACATACCCAAAATATAAACTTAACTACAACCACCAAGCCAAAATTAAACTAACCCAAGTCAAACCCATGATCATCCTTTTGACTTGAAATTGTCAAATGAACCAAAACCCATTTGACTCTAAACCACTTGCAATTGGATTTATATTTCCATCATAAGTCCATATGTGAGTTCAACCAAGTTCAAGTCAAGCCTTGATCATGCCAATCGACCCATTTAGGCTCACTTGACCCAAAGTGACCTAAAGCACCTTTTTGAGTTACGTTCTAATCCAACCCAAATTGGATTGAACTAAGCCCATACAAACCTCAAATTATGATCAACAATCATCCTAGAATGATCAATCACTCAAATTTGGTCAAACCAAATCAATCCTAGCCTTTGACCAAGTCAACATTTAGCCTAAATTAAACCCAAACTAGCCAAAATCCATCATATGCCAAATTGATTGAAACCATTGACTCAAACCCATTTATAATCAATGATTGAACATGACCAAGCTATCAATTGAGCCAAACCAAGCCTAATTGACCATTTGACCTAAGTTGACCCAAATTGACCTAAAAAGCCAAAATGGGTCAAATCTTGATCTAAGCTAAATTGATTGCAACCAATGGGTCAAATTCATTCTAAATTAGTTATTAAACTTGACTAAAGCTTTAATTGACCAATTAGACCCAACCTACCCAATTGACCATGAACCCAACTTAACCTAAAAGGTCAAATCAACTTGAAATCAAACCAAATCAAAATTGATTGAAATCATAGATTGAAATACATTTCAAATGATCAACCAAGCCTGAACCAACCCATGACCTAACCTAATTTGGCCAAATGGGTCAAATTGGTCAACTTGACCCATTTCACCTAAATGAACCTAAATGAACCAAAACCAAATCTAAACGAAATCTAAACCAAATTAAACCAAACCAATGATATGCATAGTCTCTAAATGATCATTTGAACTGACCTAACTCATGGTTTGATTCGATTTGACCAATTGGTCAACCTAACCCAATTTGACCCAACTTTACCGAAATAGGTCAAATTGAACCAATTCAAACCAAATGAACTCCAAATCACTTGAAATTTGGCCCAACTTATTTTAAAATTATTTCAAATCTTCCCAAATCAAACTCATAGCCAAATGAACACTTTGCACTTAGGTCAAAGGGCATCCCATGACCAAATTCACTTAAAATTTGGCCATTTCTTTCTCAAAGCCACTTAGCATCCTTCTTGTGGTCCACATGGGCACCAAGGAGGGCGGTGAACATGACTCAATGAACTTGGGTTAGCCATGACCCAAAAAGGCCAAACTGACCTCCCCAATCATATTTGAACACTTGGATCACCAAATACACTCACCACTCACATGGGCATCCACTCTCCCTCACTCTACTAGATAAAATGACCCATGTGGGATGCTTTATAGCTCAAAATGTGCCTCCAATCCAAGCCATTGAGCCAAAATGGCAAATTAGTCCCTCACCGTCCGATCCAAGGAGGGGGAGATATACTCCCCTCATTCTCACTCAAATGAGAATGAAGCCATTCCTCAGATCTTGAGAGGTTGAATTAAGGCCTCCCCAAGCTTTTCCAAGCCATTCCCGAGCTCCCCCATTTTCCTATTTTTAGTTTTACTGAAAGCCAAAATAGGGGAGTTGAACTCAAGATCCAACTCATTCAATTCTCAACCAAAATCAAATTAACTTTGCACACACCATCCTTGGACTAAGGCGAGCTCAATCGAATCATTTCCCAAGCTCCAAGTCACGGGAAGCACCACTTCGATCAAGGCCGATCACCATTGAAGAAGAGCTTGGTTGACCAAGCAAACCACTTCAAATCAAGACCAGATTCCTTCAACAGGGCTCCGTCTCTATTAGACAAAGCTACCTCCTCTGTTGGAAGCACTAGTGATAGCCTCCAGTGAGGTATGCCATTGAAACCGACCTTAGGATAAATTTTTCTTGGTCCTTTGTGAAGGAAATTATCAAGTCATGTGATCTCCACCATTAGATGTATTGCTTGTACTTCCCTGAAGGTGTGGGATGAATTTGAGCTCCATTCGAGCTCATGTGAGCTCGAATCGAGCGACGATTGACAGATGACATCCGTCTCTCACCTCTCAGGAAGCAACAGATCATGGACCGTTCGCTTTATGTGATCATATCAAATGGTCCTGATTAGACCACACTAGATCCACTGTGATTCTATGCCTAAACCATGGGATTAATCTCAGTTGTTCGATCTTAGATTGGATGGCTCGTAGAGAAAGCGCGTCCGCCACCAGTTGACTTAGCCGATAGATGTGACAACTTAGATAAGCTATCCCATCACGCCACATGGAAAGCGTGCTGCGTCAGCCGCCATGTGGCCCGATGGGATTAGGGGTTTAATTAGGCTTAATTAATCTAATTTTAATGGTGAAACTTCCAAAATTCATAACTAATTATAGAAAAATCCAAAATATACAAATAAACAAACATTTTAAAGATAATTTAGAGGAGAATAATATAAAATTAAAATTATTTAAATTTGAACATTAATTTTCACTTAATTTGGGTTTTATTAGAAATTTAATTAAGCTAATTACTTCTTAATTACTTCAACAATTAATTCTAAACTTTTTGAGGTTGATTAGTGGGATGACCTCTGCCTCCCATGATTTTTTTGGAATTTATTGCTTGATTAATCAGGGGAGTTACTTATTTAATTGTTAATCACTCTCTTAACTAATTAAATGATTAATTAACATTGTAAATAATGATGAATTCATTAATTGAACTTACTAATCATTATGAAATAGTGAATGTACATAGGAAATGAGATTAGAACTACTTCTCCAATCTTTCCCCTAAGTTTATTTCATTTTGATAACACTTAATAAATTTACAACTAATCAATGGCTTAATCACTTCATTAAATAGTTTAATTACTCAAATTCAAAACCAAATCATTCTAGAATTCAATCATTCAATTCTTGGGTAGATTCTTAGGTGTTCAATAACCTAAGAGAATTCTAAAGGAAATTATAATCAAACTACATGTGTAGGATGGTTATAAAAGTACTTAATTAAATCCTTTAGCTTAATTAATCAATAATTGTGAGTCAATTGCATTAGGCCCCTTCATTTATTAGGTGCATTATTGATTTAATTTTTATGTGTTTGCATATCATATGTTGGCTCATAATTACTTAGATAATTATGTTAAAGTGGTATAGGTAAGGGGTAACTAATGGGTTTAATTTATACCTTAACCTAATCAAAAATATAAAATCAACCTAATTATCTTAAATTAAACCAGACTAATTCACACATGGGGGAATGGGTAAGGACTAGCAAACCCTTCTCATAGTTCCTAAGTCAAACCAAATTCAAAGATAAATAAAAAGCTCCATAAAGAATTTTTTATTCACTTTAAATGATCTTATTTTATATGATTATCCTTGGGAATTATTGAGGGTAAATGAAGTCATATGCTTACATTCCCTAATTTCTTTCCAATCATGCTAAATATTGTTTGCCATATGAAATCATGCATTCATTTATTATGAAAATTAATTAATAAAAATATTTCCTTTTATGTCAAATTGTATGTGTTGGCTAAAACAAATTAAGAATATGATTGGCTATTATCGCTATTAAATCAAAAATTATTTTCAAAACTTATAAACCAAATATTATAAATGAAGTGATGCTAGTTATAAATATTTATAGACTTGCATGTGATGATAACATAAAAATGTATATTATGAAGTTCTCTTTCTTTCCCTTAACATAGATTCACATGGGATTTGCAAGTGTATAGTTCATTTGAAAAGAACATAACACTTGCCTAAATCTATTCCTATGCATCTCCATATTAGGACTTAGAAAGAATCTTCATATTACACATGTAAATCATACAACCAAATAAACAAAACATAATTTTTGTATGGATTTTTCTCATCCTTGTAGTTTTGTACATCTACATGTATTTAAGGAAAGTGGTATATCAGTCTGGACATCTAGGGTTGCGAGGATTTAAGTAGCCCTAAGTAAGTTTTGTACCTTACGCTCCTGGTGTAGAAAACAATGATGATGTACTCACTTATAACTTTTATAGATGTGGATGTGCATTTATCTAATGGATAAAAAATTCCTCTTTTCTACATAATAAAGACATGCATCAATGATCAAATTAATAAAATGGAATATCTAAATTGTCAAACCACATCTCTTTGCATTCATCATGAAAGTGTGCCAAGATTTGTATTGCATGTATAGGTATGCTTAGGATTATTCATATGCATGATATACATGGTGGAAAGAAATGAATGGGTGTGTGTTATGTGATAGTAATCCACCCTAACTAATCTTAAGATGCCTTTCTCATTGAATATGGCTACTTAGAGTGAATCTAAACTTAGGGTTAATTAAAACATGTAATAAACCATTCACTAAAGAAAAGTCATTAATGAGTCTACCTTAAAAATGTTTTAAGGTAGGGATGAAAGAGAGCTCTTCTCTCTTTTCTTCTCTTCAGAACATTTAGTCACTAAGTGTAGGTTCATTCAAGCCAATTCAAATCACCAGCTAAAATTGATAAATTATTTAAATCATTTAAAATGAAACCACCATCTAAATTGAATCTTTCATACTTAGAAAATTTCAACCTTAAAGCCTAGTTAAGACATGCCACACAAGCCTTAAATGACACACACATTAGGCTAAGTCACCACTTCTAGCTCTATGTTAGGGCGGTGCATGGTTTGATTCATGATTTTATTTTGTGATGTATTATTTTATACTGGATGTTAAGGTGTATGTATGATCGGATGTTAACATATTCCTAATCATATTTTCTGTAGGGGTTGTGCTTAAGGGGTGATGTAATAAGAATATAAATACTTTTTGCTGTGCAGGTTGCTTATGCCCCTATGCATAACCCAAATTAGAACAGATGGACTCAGTTACCCTTGTGTGGGTTGCTAAGTCTAAATCATTCATATAACTACTTGGGTTGTATGGTTTATTTAGCTAACCTTTATTTTGTAGGTTTAGTTAGATTTACCTTTCCCATTTTTATGTAAAATTTTGCAATTAAGATTTGGAATGAACGTTATGGGGGACTAGGATGAACATTGGCCATAAGACCAAGTCTTATGTACCATGTGATGCCTTTGGAGCAACCATATTCCAATCAAGCCAAAAGGAAGAAAGAAAAGAAGCAAATGAAGTAATGAAGAATGTAGACTCCCGCCCAGAACATGGATTCCTTTTAATTGTAATTATTCATTTGTAATCCGGGTTGAATAACGGTAGACCTTAGCTACCCATATTTCTTTTCTGATTGTACGGTGGTACCCAACCGCACCGGCCTCTTATTCTTTAGTGATAGCTTTATAAAATTATTTGATGTTTGTTTAGCTTGTGCATTAGAAATAGCATGCCTTTTCATAGTTTTTTTTATGATTGGTGATTGCTGTGTGGCTTGCATGTGATTAGGCTTTTAGGAAAAAATAAATTTTCTAATCAAATAATCAATTCAAAATTAAACTAAATAATTCATAACCTCACCTAAAGCCTAGGAATTAAATCAAGATAATAAAAGATTTAGCAACCCCTTAGGTGGATGTTGTATGTCTCATGTCATGCAAAAATCATATTGTCTCACTCTTGCCAATGGAGGGCTTCCACCTTTGCCAAAGAAAATGGCTTGACCGTCAAGATCCATGGTGGAAACACACCTCATTCTTTCTGATTTTGGCCCATAACAAATTTTCTCATGCATTAGACATAAAATCCCCTAGCCCATGTCAAATAAAAATGTACACAAATCAAAAATAAAAAAAATAAAACTTGATAAATTTTGCATTAGATTTAGGTCATTATTCATGCCCTTCATGATATAGTCCCTTAGTTAGTGAGTTTAAGAACTTAGTTTCTCTTCTAAGAAAATAACAACCTAACCATCTTGCAAAGCATATGACTTGCCTACGTGTATTTAAAATCATAGGATTTATTTGGTAGCCACTCCAGGCAATTGTAAGTCCAACAATTGGGTGGTTTAGTCTCTCTTGTGAAGGTAAACTATATACCCATTTTTTTCCTTAGATTTAGGTTGTATTTTTGCCCTCGCCAAAGCTCCCTAGATTTACTTCGTTCAGTTACGTATTTCCTTGCACAAGCATAAATTCTCACCTCTTAGGCATTTTTACAAGCTTGTATTATGGAATTGTAAGCCCTAGATTTTTAATAAAAATTCAACTCAAACTTATAATTCTCCTCAATTTCAAAAATATAAAGCCCAACCATAGGATAGTTTGGGATGCTTACTAGATTTCCTAGTATCATAAGCATCCATTACTCACCTCCCTTCAGATTTTATAATAACTCTCTCATTTTGATCAATCCTGCTTGATTTTCTAAAAATAATGAATTGATTGATAGTCCTATCTTTGAAATCTTTGGAGACAACAATTATTTACCTTAATTGAGAGTATTCCTAAGGAATCTCATTCCTTAGGATGTAATTAACTATAGGGGCTTGCCTCCATAGGGAACATAATGAACTTGGCTTAAAATAAACCCTACTTTACTTTTCCATGTAAAATAGGGGAAAGATCTCTGGTATATTTGAAGACCCATCATGCCTTAGGAGTCCTCATTTGGTGATTAGGTCCATTATAGCATAGTGATTTCTATCTCTTAAGATAGTATATTATTCCTTAATGTCGTACCTAATCACCCTAATGAGTATATCTGCGGATCTGTGTGGTGTCCCCTCACATAAACACACACAACACCCATAATATATCAAAAATAAATACCATAAATTTTTTTGGTGACTCCACTAGGGAGGTTTCCTCTCTCCATCTTAGGTAAATGATCGTTATCTCCATGTATTGATAGTGGATTTGTATTTCATATGAGTTTGAGACTATCCTTCTTTTTCATTGGCACTTAGCTCATTTCATTCTTAAGCTAAGGTAGCCAACATCCGTTAGGTTGTTGGACCTCATTCCATGTAGGACTTAAAATCCTTGTTGGGTCCCCCCAATAGGTGAAAATAAAATTTAATTGAAAAGAGGTGACTAAAGACCCTTTTGAACCTCGTTACCATCTCTATGGTAAGGTAAAGTTCATTCCACAAATAAGAAGAATAAACCCTTTATAAAAAAATATCACTTTTTCAAAAGCACTTTCCCAAAGTTCACATAATAAAATACTTTCACAAAATTTTTTCACAAAAATATATAACTCAACCCCATCTAATAATCCTTAGGATTGTTACATGTAGGTTCTTATTGAACAACCCCATCTAACAAGCTTGAAAATGAACATCTTCAGTCAATATACCCAAATTTATTGAATGAAGGTTTCATTTTCAACTAAAATCATTTCATTGAAACTCCACTCAATATATCTTACATATGTTGATGTTGGAGTTTCTTCATTTTCAAAAGCACATATTTGAAAATGAGAATTCTCATTCAAATTACCCAAATTTATTGAATGAAGATTTCATTTCCAAATAAAATCATATCATAAAAATTGAAACTCCATCCAATATATTCCATATATATTAGAATTGGAGTTTCTTTCTTTCCAAAAAAGCACAAATTTTAAAATAAGCATCTTCATTCAATATATCCAAATTTGTTGAATGGAGGTTTCATTTTCAAATAAAATCACACCATTTAAAACTCCACTCAACACATTCCACATGTATTAACCTGAAATTTTCTTCTTTTCAAAAAAGCAATAATCACACACAAAAATTTCTTCTTTGAAAAATAAAATATGATTGACTTCCATTTTCAATACCCAAATTTGTTAAATGGAAGTCTCCTTTGCAAAAATCATGAAACTCAAAATACATTGGAATTCCATTTGACATACCCAAATTTGTTAAATGAGAGTTTCATTTTTCAAAAAGAAAATTGAAAATAAATTGGATTTTATTTAACACACCATATCTATAAAATAGAAATCCTCCCTTTTTCAAAATAAATTTGGACTTTATTTAGCATTCACAAATTTACTAAGTAAAGATCCCATTTTCAATGTTAAAATAAAAATCAAATTTGACCCTTATTTAGCATACATAAATTTGCTAAGTAAATATTCCATTTCTAAATTCACACATGATATACATCATGGGCAAACAAGCAAAAAGAAAATTATTTTCAAACATCGCATTTAACATACCCAAATTTGCTAAATGAGTAATCCCAAACAAAATCAATTGACCCTCTATTTAACATACTCAAATTTGTTAAATTAAGGGTCCCTAAACATAAAATCAAATTCAACTATGAACCAATGGAAGCATCAAAAGTCTCTCCAAAATACTTGAATCCATTCAACATACACAAATTTGTTGAATGTCGATTCTAAACTCAAATGAACTCAAAATCTCTCCTCCAAGTTATTCAAAATCTCTCCTAAATTCAATGAGCCCCACTTAACATATTCAAATTATTGAGTGTGGGTTCAAACTCTAAATCAAATTCAACAAGTCAGCAGAATACCAAGGTAGAAAATCTGATTTGAGTTTGTTCAACAATTATAGAGTTCCAGTGCAATTTCAACTAAGTCGAGTGAGCTTTTCTCAGTACAGTACAATACAAATGGATTCCCAGAAGTATGTGTTCACCTTCCCCTTCGGGATGGATTTGGCCTTGGATTGGGCCAGCCTCCCCCAAATCGATATTGCTTATTTGATACATTTTTGTGGAGGATTTGAGGGAGCTAGGATTACTTGTGAAGGGGCAACCCTCACCACTGTCCATAAGAATATGGTGGTTATGCAGAAGCCAGTCATCCATATTGAGTTGCCCTCGGATTCTGAATTTCCCTAGCTGAAGAGGAAGGCGGTAGAGGTTCTCGCAATAACTATAGTTCTAGTGCCTACACAGTCAGTTGCTCCCATCACTACCCCAGTGCGGGCTAGTACCCACTCACTGGCTTCCTCCAAGGGGAAGGCTACCCTGTCTTCAGGGATAGTCTCCCCTACCTTTGAGATAGGGTCTAGCTCTTGCACTGCTCCACCTAGTTGAACCTAGTATCACAATAAGAACCACAAGATCAAGCGGCACCACGTGCACATTGCCATGGAAATAGAGGCAGTATCTCACATTACAGAAGAGGGGTCACCTAGAGTAGTTTCTCTTTTGCTTACTCAGAACAAGTTCCAACCCCTTTCCGGTTCTGAAGGAGAGGAATATGTCAGAAGGATTGTAGTATCACCTCCACCTCTGGTTCATTATGAGACACTTGTCAGAGATAGGAGGAGATCATATGCTGGCCTCAGGATAGTTTTACGCCAAGTTGGTGGGGCTTATAGATGGTAAGAGTTTGGTGCCCAGTTTAATTTATGATAAGTTATTCCTCACAATGTAGGCGAGCAGATCCATTGGGAGAGAGCCAGAGAGGCCCGTGTATCAGTTCACATTAATAGCATAGAGAGACAAAGATATGCCAGGCAGTCAGCAGCCTCTGCCCTCATAGATTTCCATGATCAATGTTCTACCTGCGTCGGTCACATTGATAGTATTTTAATGACTGGTACCACCCATTATAGGAGGAGAGATCTCGTACAGAGGCAGTCAGTGTTGTCTCCACCACACCACTCCACTCTACTTCCACTTTTGCCAGTTCAGGTTCCATCTTATACAGTTCCACCCAAAGACATGAGAGTATCATCAAGGGAGAAGAAAGCCCCACTCGTGATTCGACTATGGCCAAGGGATCCCACTTCATCTATGTTGCTGACTGAGGTTAGGGTGAGCTGTCCTGCTCGACCTCCTACCTCAGTTGCAGTGAAGAGGGAGTGGTGACCTCACAACATCGTAGTTGTATCATCACCACCATCACCTCAATCGATCATGAATATGGCAGTGATAGAAGGAGAAGGGGACAGTTCTGTTATCCCCATGCAATTCATCATCACCACCATCACCTCAAATTTTGTTTTAGTTGTTTATGCAATTTATGTGTGCAAGCATAGGTAACCTTCCTAAGTAAAAGTATAGGGATGAATAGGATATGGGATTAGGCAAGTGTTACGTTCTTTTCAAATGAATCATATAGCTCACCAAATCTTATTCAAAACTATACTAAAAGAGAAGAGAAGGAAAACCTATACTAAGTACATCCTTATATCTTTCACATGCAAGCTTATAATTAAAATATAAGTAGCACACTTTCAATTTTAGGCATTTGATTTAAATGTTTTGAAATAATTTGAATTTTGTAGTGATAATAGCCACTCATAGTCTACTTTAGCCAACACATGCAAATTTGACATAAAGTGAACATTTTCATTTTGAATTTGGTTTTGAAAAATATGGATGCATGAAGCCATATTACATACACATTTAACATGTTGGGGAAAGAATTAAAGCAATGAAATCATGTAAACACATTCACTTTAATTAGATCCTAAAGACAATCTTACGAAATAAGAAAACTTAAAGTAAATCAAAGTTTGTTTAATGTGATTTTTATTTGAGTTTGAGTTTGATTTAATTTAAAAAAAAAATGTGAGTCGAGTTTGATGTTCTTAACCCATTCCCACATGTGTTTGAAATTTTTGTTTAATTTTTAGCATGGTTAACCAAGTTAATTAACCCTTACCTACACCACATTAGCATGGTTAACCAAGTAATTATGAGCTAATGAGATGACATAAAAAACTCACAAGGAATTTAAACTTACAATGCACCTAGGAAGAAAAGGGCCTAATGCAATTTTGCTCATGATTAATGGTTAATTAAGCTAAGGGGTTTAATATAAGTAATTTCAAAACACCCCTTCACACATAAGAATTTGATTTTGATTTTCTTAATTGAACTTAGGTTATTAAACACCTAAGCATCTACCCAAGGTAGATTAATTAAGTTTTGGAAGTTTTTAGAATTTTTGGAAATTAATTAGGGGGATAATTAATGAATTAACCCTTAATTAAGAGAGTATTAAGGAAAGATATGGGGGTTTAGGGAATAGCTTAGGGGAAATGCCCCAAAATTATCCCCTAAATCTCCTATCCACTGGATCTAACCTTAATCAACCTTAATAATGAATTATAAAACTAATCCAACCTTAATTAGCCTTAATTAGATTAAGGGACTGTTGACCTCATTTTTAGAATGAGCTCTCAACACCTCCTTCTTAGGCATAGGATTCCTCTTAGAATTTAGGAGATTCATTAGTCTTACACATCTAGTGATTAGGTAGACACTCAACCAAGCCCTAGAAGACTTAAAAGGGTTAGCCATAGGAATAGGTCATGCCTTAAGGGTGTTAAGAAACTTGTCTACCCTTAGCTTGAACCACTCCTCACCTTCCTTCCATCAAGTCAAACTCCAAATCATCTCTATTTGATTTTCTCCAAATTCAAATCAATTATGTGATTGAAATCCATGATTGAAACCTATGATTAAATCCTATGAGCAAAATCCATCAAAAATTCCAAAGTCCAAATTTTGCCTAAGTCCTTAAGCCTCCCTTCAGGACTTAACCTAAAGCAATCAAAACCAAATCAAATCTTTGAGATTTTATCATACCTCATTTATATTATCATTTATATGCACATATATAAATGAAATATAAATTCAAATCCATCAAATCAAATTCAAAATTCAAAATCAATTCATTGAACTTTCCTTAAGTCCTTAATTTTCCATTAATGGACTTAGCCAAAATCAACTCTAAACCATTTGAAACCCTTGAGATTTTCTAAAAACTTATTTATATTCTCATTTATATTCACATATATAAATGAAATATAAATATAAATCAATCAAATACAACTCAAAAATTAAATTCCAATTTAAAAATTTCCTTATATCCTTTAATTCCCTTTAATGGATTTAACCTAAATATTAATCAAACCCATTCAAACTCATGGGATTTTCTCATAATTTATTTATATCCTCATTTATATTCTCATATATAAATGAAATATAAAAATAAATGAATCAAATCAAGCCCAAAAATTAAATTCCAATATAAAAATTTCCTTAAATCCTTTAAATTCCCTTTTAATGGACTTAGCCTAAATCATGATTAAACCACTTCAAATCTGAATTTTCATAAAAATCAAACAATAAAATTCAATCTAAGCCTTTCAAGTCAAAATCTTGAACTTAACCAAATCAACTTCAAATCAAGCCAAACTCCTGATTTTCTCTCATGATTCAATCAACCCTACAATCATGAACTCATATATAAATCCAAACTTTAGTCAAACAATCAAAACCCAAGTCAAAAATCAAAGCTAAAATCCCTTCGTATTCTTCCTTTGAATATGAAATTGCTAAATGGATCTAAACCCATTTGACTTCAAACCACTTATAAATAGATTTATATTTCAAGCATAAGTCCATCAACAAGATCAATCAACTTCAAATCAACTTTTACCAAGCCATTTGACCCACTTAGGCTCACTTGACCCAAAGTGACCTAAAGTACCCTTATGAGCCAAATTTTGATCCTAACCAAATTGGATTGAAACAAACTCATATATCCCTCTCATCTTGACAAACAATCATCATGGGATGATCAATAAACAAATTGGGTCAAACCAAGTCAAACCTAAGTGTTGACCAAGTCAACACTTAACCAAAAATGAAACCTTACATAGCCAAATTTCACCGTAGGCCAAATTGATTGAAACCGTTGATCTAAGTTCACTCATGACTTATGTTTGAACTTGACCAAGCCAACATTTGAGCCTAACCTAGCCCAATTGGTCAACTTGATCTAAGTTGACCTATTTTGACCTGCAGGGTTAAAATGTGTCAAAACTTGATCTAAGCCAAATTAATTCAAACCAATGGGTCAAGTCCATCCCAAATCACTTGTGGAACTTGACCAAAGCCTTAATTAGCCAACTAAACCTAACCTAACCCAATTGACCTTAGACCTAACATTCCCTAAAGGGGTCATGTTGAGCCAAAATTGAACTTAACCCAAATTGATTGGAAACAAAGATACCAATCCACTCCATATGACTAACCTAACCTAAACCTACCCTTGACCTACCTCAAATAGTTCAAATGGGTCAGATAGGTCAACTTAACTAATTTGACCTAAATGAAGTCATGAGCCAAACCCAAAACTATATCAAATTGAGTCAAACTAAAGCCACCAAAATATTTCAAATGGTCATATGAACTTGACCAAACCCTTATTTTGACCCAATTTGACCTAAATGAGTCAACATGAGCCAAACCCTATCAAATGGATTCCAAATCCAATGAAACTTGGCCAAACCTAGTTTCTCCACATACCCAACATGTCCAATGTAGAAAAATAGCAAAATGACCATCCTACCTTTAGGCCATAGAACAAATTTTGGCTTAACCCATGGGTAAGTTGTTCATACCCTCTTCACAATCACTTGAGGCTTTCCTAAAAGTTCTAGGGGACCTAGGGGAGACTGGTTCACCCAACCCAATGGGTTTGGGTCAACCCATTTGGTCCCTAGACCAAACCCGACTCCCTAGCTCAAAATTGAAATTTCAAACTCCCTCTTAAGCTCAAATTCAAGCACATGGGAGGTTGGAAATCCACTCCTTGGCTCAAACCGACCATGTGCACACTCCTAACTGAACAAACAACCCTTGACCTATGATCAATTGGATCAAAATGGCATGTCCATTGTCAACCATCTGATCCTTCAAGGGGGAGATATACTCCCCCTAATTCACTTTTGTTTTCATTCACTCAAGGTCGATTGAAGGATAGGAAGCTAGAGGAGCCATTCTAGATTGATCCTAAGCCTCCTAAAGCTCTTCCCATTTTTCTTTTTTTTTGGCTTTTGAACAATAAAAAAATAGGTGAGGTCGAGTGAATTGCCAACTTCTTCCACTCTTGAGCTCCTTCCAATTGCTCTTGCACACTTCACCTAGGACCTAAGTCGAGTGAACCTAACCTTTTATTGGAGTTCCCACAACTAGGATGGATCCAATTCAATCAAAGTCGAAGCTCAAGCAAGGAGGAGTTGGTCCATACATTGATCCACTTCATCTCAAGTGCTCACACTCTCAGCAAGGCTTGGTCTCAACCAGAAGAAGCTTCTCCAAGGGAATCGAGCACCGGTGATCACCTTCGGTGAGGTATGAGATTTTTTTATCACTAAAATTAATGTGGTGTGGAGCTTTGTGAAAGAAATTTTCACCCCATCAATTTTTTATCATTGGATTTGCCGCTCTCTATCTTTAGATGGTGTGGGTTGAATTTGGTTTGATTCCATGCTAGATCTAGCTTGGATCTTCCCCTTGATCATGGACGGTCTCTGTTGATCAAGGGGAAGAACTTGATGATCTCAACCGTCCATCCATACATTTTAGATGGACGATTGAGATAGATATCCCTGAGAATTGGGGATCTATTTGGGTGCCATCTTTGAGGTGACAAGTTAAGTCACCCTCTCATGGCGTGACACATGTAAAGCGCGCTGACCACCGCCGCCACGTATCGCGCCGTGAGCCAGGGATTAGTTAGGGATTAATAAAATGCATTAATTAATTCCTAGTTCACTTAGAGAACTTCTAAAATGCATAACTCTTCCTAAAAATTCAAAAAATTTTGAAATAAAATCCTATGGATAGATAATTAAACCTAGAACATTTTTAAATTATTTTTGATAAGTTTTGAGTTATGCTTTTCTATGAATTTGGGATTTATTGGAAAGTGTATTTTGTTAATTATTCTTTAATTAAGCCTCTGATTAATCCAAAATTTCTTGGGTATGATTTAGGTGATGTCTTCTGCCTAACCTAATTTTCTTGGGATTTGTTGAAGGCTTGATTAGAAGAATTACATATGGTTTTCTTAATTATCCTTCTTATGTAATTAAGCATAATTCGGGTATGATTAGTGGTTTTACCCTATGATTTGGGTTGATTAAGATTAGATCCAGTAAGTAGGAGGTCTATGGAATATTTTTGGGGCATTTCCCTTAAGCTATTCCCTAAACCCCCTCTTCTCTCCTTAATCTCCTTTTAATTAAGGGTTAATTCATTAATTATCCCCTTAATCAATTTTTCAAAAATTCTAAAAATTTCTAGAACTTAATTAATCTACTTTGGGTAGATGCTTAGGTGTTTAATAAGCTAAGTCTAATTAAGGAAATCAAAACCCAATTCACATGTGTGAAAGGGTGTTTTGAAATTACTTAAGCTAAACCTTTTAGCTTAATTAACTTTTAATTGTGAGCCAAATTGCATTATGCCTTTTCCTTGTTAGGTGAATTGCAAATTTAAATTTCTTATGAGTTTTATGTCATCTCATTGGCTCATAATTATTTGGTTAATTCTTCTAAGGTGGTATAGGTAAGGGTTAATTAAGTTACTTAATTCATACCTTAACATAATCAATGCTTAAAATGGATCTGATTACCTAAAAATTAAACAAAAATACCAAACACATGTGAGAATGGGTTAGGAATAGCAAACTCATCTCACCTTTTCAAAATTAAATCAAACTTCAAACTAAACACAAAACACTTTGAAATTCACTTTGATTTATTCTAAATTTTCTTATTCTATAAGAGTGTATTTAGGATTTAAGTAAAGTGTGTTTGTTTACATGCTTTCATTGCTTTGGATCTTTCCCAACATGCTAAGTTGTATGTCATATGATTACATGCATCCATAATTTTATTTCTCAAATTTTAAAATAAAATTATTTACTTTATGTCAAGTTTGTATGTGTTGGCTAAAGTAGAAATATGAATGGCTCTAAATTCAAATTATTTTCAAAACATATAAATCAAACACCAAATCTGAAAGTGTGCTACTTATACTTTACTTATGAGTTTGCATGTTGAAGATTATAAAGGTATGTTTAGAATAGGCCTCCTTTCTTTCTTATGTTAGCATAGTTTTGAATAGGAGTTGGTAAAATGTACGGTTCATTTGAAAAGAACCCAACACTTATTTAATTTCATACCTTATTCATCCCTATGCTATCACCTAAGAAGGGTTGCCTATATTTGCATACATAAATTGCATAAATAAAAAAATGAATCCATTAAAAAATATTTGCATTCTCCTTTTCCATTTCATTTCTTTTATACATATGTTTGTATTTAAGGAAATTGGTATATTAGTCTGGACAACCCCAAGGTTGCGAGGCTTTAAGTAGCCCTAAGTAAGTTTTATACCTTACACCTCTGGTTAATAATGGTGCTGTACTCACTTATGCCTTTATTACTTTTATGTGTGTATGTGAAATTTTGGAGAAGGAAAACCCTTTCTACTTAAGAAAATCATGCATACTAATCTTCTAAATTTTCCTAAATGGATTACTTAGCATACATCATAAAATGTATTAAATATTCTCATTTGCATGTATAGATATGCTTAGGATCCATCCATATGCATGTTATATATGTTGGGAAAGAAATGAAGTAATGTGTGTTATGTAAATTTTGATTCATTTTATTTAATCTTAAAATACCTTTCTTTTTGAATAGGTTTGTTTAGAGTTTATCTAAACTTAAGATTAATTAAAATATTTAATCAAAACATTTATGTAAACTAAACTAAAATGTGAACTTACTTTAGAAATTACTTAGGTTAGGGAAGGAAAGAGAAGTTCTCTTCTCTTTTCCCTCTCTTCATAACTTAGTAATTAATTGAAGGATCCACTTAAACGAAATCAAAATATGAAATAAAATCAACCCAAGATAATTAAACAACTTAAATGAAACCCTCCTCTAAGTTGAACATATTTTCACACTTAAAAAATCCTAACTTAAAGCCATAGCTAAGCATACCACATGAACCTTTAAAGCACATACATTTGCCTAAGTCATCACTTTTAGCTTTAGGTTGGGTTGTTGCATGGCTTGATGCTTTGTTTTATTTTGAATGTTAGGATGTATGCTCGTAAAATGAATGGTAGGACTCTCTTAGTCTAACTATTCTTTTTTGTAATGGATTGTGCTTAAGGGGCGCTATCATAAATAAAAATATAAAATACTTTTGTTTGCAGGTGCTTTATACCCCTAAGCATAATCCATATGCTAGGTGGACTTAGTCACCCATATGTGGGGTGATAGGTCCAATATACATGCTTAGGATTTGTGTGGTTTGTTTTAGCTAACCTTTGTTTTCTAGGTGTTAGCTAGATTTACCTTTTTCCTTTTCATGTAAATTTATGCAATTAGGATTTTATAATGATTGTTATGGAGATTATGATGAACATTGGTCATAATATCCTATCTTATGTACAATGTTAAGCTTTGGAGCATCCACCTTCCAACCATCCAAAAGAAGGAACCAAAAAAAGGAAGAAAGAAGAAGAAAAGAAGAAAGAAGAAAGAAAGCTTGAAGACCCCCATAATAATTAATTCCATTACTTAATTGTATTTTAATTTATTTGTATTTTAGGTTGTATAAGGGTAGAGCTCTACTACCCAATTTGATATTTTTTGGGTTTGTACGGTGGTGCCCCACCACAACGGCCTTTTATTCCTTTTGTGCTTAGCTTTATAAATTGATTGATGATTTGTTTAGCTTGTGCATTAAGTGGCATTCTTTTCATAGTTTCTTCATTACTTTATGTATGGCCTGGATGAGGATTAGGCTTTTTAAGAAAAAGTAAATCTTTTACCCAACCTAACAACTCAAATTAAAATTAAATAACTCATAACCTCACTTAAAGCTTAGGTTTAAAATCAAGATAAAAGAATTAGCAACTTCTTAGCTGGATGAGCATTTATTTTGTAATATCAAGCACAACAGCATCTTATTTCACTCTTGATTGGAGGGCTTCCACCTTTGCCAAAGAAACATGGCTTGACCTGTGAGAGCCATGGTGGAAACACACCTCCTCCCTTCTCATTGATTTTGGCCCATAATCTTTATTTCTCATACATTAGGCATAAAAATTCTATTAGCCTAAGTCAAAATGATTGTCTAAAATAAAAAAAAATGAAATTTGAAATGCATTAGATTTAGGTCATTTGAAGCATGTCCCTTTACATAATCTAGTCTCTTTAAGGAGTGAGTTTAAGGATTTAGTATCTTTCTAAATAAAAATAGCCTAGCTATCTTGCATAAGCATAAAGACTTGCCTACATATATTTAAAATCATATGAGGAGTTAGTTGGCGGCCACCCCCAGGCAGTTGTAAGTCTAAGCTATCGAGTGATTTGTCCTCGCTTATGGAGGTAAACCAAATACCCATTTTTTTGCCTTAGATTTAGGTTATGCTTTTGGCCCTTGCCAAAGCTCCCTAGATTTAGGTTCTGAGGTTTCTTTTTCTCTTTGTGGGCTATAAGCTTAAATCCTCACCTCTTAGGCATTTTCAAAACCTTGTATTATGGAATTGTAAGCCCTAATATTCTAACAAAAATACAACTTAAACAAACTAAATCAATTTCAAAAATGTAAAGCACAACCATAGGATTGTTTGAGATGCTCGCTAGGTTTTCTAGTATCATGAGAATCACCTACTTATTTCCCATTTGGCTTCAATAATAAATCTCTCTTTGATCAATCTCATTTGATCTTCAAAAATAAATCAATCGATTGATAGTCCTTTCCTATTGAAATCTTTAGAGATAATGATCATTTACCTTAATCGAGAGTTTTTCTAAGGAATCTCCATTCTTTAAGATGTAATTAACTATGGGAGCTTGCCTCTATAGAAAACTTAACAAACCCCATTTAAAATAAACCCTGCTTTACTTTCTCACATAAAATAGGGGGAGAATCTCTGGTATATTTTGAAGACCCAACATTCTTAAGAGTCCTTATTGAGGTGATTGGGTCCATTAAAGGGTAGTGACTTCTGTCTTTCGAGATAGTACACTATTCCTTGATGATGTACTCAATCACCTAAATAAGTATATCTGTGGATCTACATGACATCCTAAAAAGATGAATTTTTATATAGTCTTTCCTTTCCTTTCACCATAGATTTGAAGGAGACTCTATAGAAAAATTTTTACTAGACAGGGAGTAATTAAGAAACACATATGCAATTCTCCCAATTAAGATTTAAATAAATCCCAAGAAAATTAGGGGAGGTAGAGGTCATCCCCTAAAACATACCAAAGAAGATTGGGATTAATCAGAGGATTAATTAAGAAGTAATTACAAAGTATGATTTCTAATAAAATCTAAAATTAGAGAAAAGGATTATTCAAAATCCATTGAAATTATTTTTATAATATTCTAGGTTGAATTATCTTTCCATAGAAATTTATTTCATACTTTTCTGAATTTTGTTGAGAGAGATATGAATTTTTGAAGATAAAGGGATTAAACATTAATTAAATTCCCTAACTAATCCCTCAACTCATAGCGCGATATGCAGCGGTGGCAGTCAGTGCATTTTACACGCATCACAAGGTGAGCCTCACACTTAAATGTCCCATCCAAATGGCAGTGCGACAGGATGCGCTTTGATCCTTATCGTTCGATCAAAGATTGGATGACCAGGGATCATCCCACGGTTTATAAAAGGATAAAGGATTTTCTAAATGTGGGAATAGTCATGGTCATCTATCCAAACTGCGTGGATGGATGGCTACGATCACCCGAGTTCTTCCCTTTGGATTAATAGAGGCTATCCATGATCCTAGGGAAGATTTGAGCTTGATTGAGCTTGGATTGGAACAAGATTGTTCCCACACCATCTAAAGCTATAGAGAAGCTTATCCAATGGTGGATTTTACATGACCTGAAAATTCCTTTCACAAAAGACCAAGACCCCCTAAGCTAAGTGGTCAAAAAAATTTATACCTCACCGATGCTCGAGCTCGATGAGGTAGCTTCATTTAGTGAAGACGAAGCCCTGTTGAAAGTTTCAAGCCTTGGGGTTGAGTGGATCTTCTTTTGGACCAACACCACTTCACTTCCTTTGTGGCTTTGATCCAATTGAGGCTCTCCTTACTTTGGGAACTCAAGTGAGAGCTTGAGTGCACTCAGATTGATCCTTTGAGGGAGTGTGCAAGAGTAATTGGGATGGGTTTGAGTGTAGAGGAAGTTGAAGGTTCAAGTGAGCTCCCCTATTTTTCAATGGAGAAAACTGAGAAGATCACTTTTCAAATCCCTCATAGAAAGCTTAGTATGGCTCTCTGATATTTCCTAACACTCTCTAGGCTTCAATCGAATGAGGGAATGATAATTTCAAATTAAATTAAGGGGAGTATATCTATGCCCATGGAAATTGGACGGCCGACCCCTCCCTTGCTATTTTGATCCAATTGACCACATTAGAGGGGTTGTTCGATCTGTTTAGAGTTGGCATATGGTCAGTTTGAGGCCTTGAGTGGATTGGCAATCACCCATGTGCTTCCAATTGGGTGGAGGAAGGATTTTGAATGAGCTAATTTGACACATGAGGTCGATTTTGGCCTTGGGTCCATTTGAGCAAACCCAAACCCATTGGATTGGGTGCACCACTCTTCATTAGGTCCACTTGCGCTATTAGGAAAGCATCAAGTTGATATGAAGAGGGTATGACCAAATTACCCATGGATTAGGACAAAATTTGTTCTATGGCCTAGGGGTAGAATGGCCATTTTACTGATTTTTCAATTTGGATATGTGGGTATGTGGAGAAAATAGGTTTGGCCAAGTTTCATTGGATTTGGAATCCTTTTGATAAGGTTTGGCTCATGTTGACCCATTAGGTTGAAATGGGTCAACTTGGCCCAAGTTGACCAATTGGTCAAATTGGGTCAAACCAAGGGTTGGGTCAAGTTCATATGACCATTTGAAATATTTTGGTTGCTTTGGTTTAGCTCAATTTGGATTAGTTTTGAATTTGGCTCATATGACTTCATATAGGTCAAATGGGTCAAGTTGACCTATTTGACCCATTTGACCATTTGGGTTAGGTCAAGGGTAGGTTTAGGTTTGGTTAGTCATATGGAGTAGATTGGTATCTTTATTTCCAATAAATTTTGGTTAAGCTTGAATTTGGCTCAACATGACCCCTTTAGGTCAAGTTGGGTTCAAGGTCAATTGGGCTAGGTTAGGTCTAGTTGGCCAATTGAGGCTTTGGTCAAGTTCAACAAGTGATTTGGAATGAACTTGACCCATTGGTTTGAGTCAATTTGTCTTAGATCAAGTTTTGACATATTTTGACTTTTTAGGTCAAGTTGGGTCAACTTGGGTTAAGTGGCCAATTGGGCTAGGTTAGGTTCAAATGTTGACTTGGTCAAGTTCAAACATAGGTCATGAATCAACTTAGATCAATGGTTTCAATCAATTTGGCCTATGGTGAAATTTGGCTATGTTAGTTTTTATTTTTGGTTAAGTGTTGGCTTAGTCAACCATTAGGTTTGACTTAGTTTGACCTAATTTGATTGATTGATCATCCCATGATGATTGTTGATCATGATGAGAGGCATATGTGAGTTTGATTCAATTCAATTTGGTTAGGATTGGAATTTGGCTCATAAGGGCACTTTAAGTCACTTTGGTCAAGTGAGCTTAAGTGAGTCAAATGGCTTGGTCAAAGCTTGATTTGAGTTTGATTGAACTTGTTTATGGACTTATGATTGAAATATAAATCCATTTGCAAGTGCTTTGAAGTCAAATGGGTTTAGATTCATTTGACAATTTCATATTCAAAAGAAAAATATGAAAGGATTTGGGGTTTGATTTTTGGATTGATTTTTGATTTGGTGATTAAAGTTTGTATTTATATTTGGATTCATGCTTGTAGGGTTGATTGAATCATGAAGTAAAATCAAGAGTTTGTCTTGATTTGAAGTTGATTTGGCTAAGTTCAAGATTTTGACTTGAAAGGCTTTTGTTGGATTTTGAGTAGATTTGAAGTTGATTTTTGGAATTGGTTTTGATTGATTGAATTTATATTTCATTTATATATGTGAATATAAATGAGAATATCAATAGATCATGAGAAAATTTCAAGGATTTGAAATGATTTGATCATGATTTAGGCTAAGTCCATTAAAGGGGATTTAAAGGACTTAGGAAATTTTGGAGTTTGGAGCTTGAATTTTTGCTTTAGATTGATTGATTTATATTTGTATTTCATTTATATATGTGAATATAAATGAGAATATAAATGAGTTGTGAGAAATTCTCATGAGTTTTAATTGATTTGATGATGATTTAGGCTAAGTCCATTAAAAGGGAATTTAAAGGATTTAGGAAATTTTTGGAGTTTGAAGTTTGAATTTTTGATTTAGATTTGATTGATTTGAATTTATATTTCATTTATATATGTGAATACAAATGAGAATATAAATGAATTATGAGAAAATCTCATGAGTTTGAATTGGTTTAGATCATGATTTAGGCTATGTCCTTAAAAGAAGATTAAGGACTTAGGAATTTCATTCTTAGGTTTTGATCATGGATTTTAATCAATGGTTTTGATCATGGATTTCAATCATGGGTTTTGATCATGGATTTTAATCACATGGAGTTGATTTGAGTTTGGAGAAAATCAAATAAGATTAGTTTGGAGTTTGAGAACATCAATTAGTATTGATTTATAGTTTGACTTGAAGGAAGGAAGGTGAGGAGTGGTTCAAGCTAAGGGTAGGCAAATTTTTCTAATACCCCTAAGGCATGATGTATTCATATGGCTAACCCTTCTAAGTCTCTAGGGATAGGTTGAGTGTCCTCCTAGATGTGTCTTAAGACTAAGGATATCTTAAAGTCTAAGAGGAATCCTATGTCTAAGAAGGAAGGGTTGAGAGCTCATCCTAAAAATGAGGTCAACAAAGGGCTCAATAGGTGTGGTGTGACTGACAAGGAACACCGCACATATTGGTGTTAACCGAAATGATCAACAACACCGAAGGATCACTAGCACTAACAGAAATAATCTACCCTTAACCCAAGGAGTAGAAGGAATCTAGAGCTTAGTGAAATGTGGCTCAACTTATGTCCAAGACATAAGAGAGAGGGAGGAATCCACTAAGGGATATAATAGGTGAACCTTCCACTAGGGAAGTAGGTTCAAATCATCCACAAGGGGATGAGAGATTTAATTTGAGTTCTACAGGGGAAGAGGGTTGAATTTATTTTAATTTGTTATTTGTTTAATTTGTTTTGACTCCACAGGGGATAAAAAGTGAACTCTCCCCTAGGGAAGCAAGTTCAAGTCATCCACAAGGGAGGGGTTATGAAATCTGCTGAGGGATTAGAATTCTAGATCCGCTGGGGAACTAGAAAGATTTGCATCTCACTAAGGAGAAGCAAAAGATTGATTTAGATTGGTTGATTATTTTTTTATTTATTTTATTGGATTTGTTTATTTCAAATTTTTATATTTTGGATTTTGAGATGGATCCTATTGATTTGCAATGGATCGCACTAAGTAGGAGCCACGGAGGCCTAGACTTAGCTCAGATTTAACAATCCAAAGGGGTAGTCTACTAAACACATAGTAGGACTAGCCAACCAAGGGATGCCTTTCGGTATACAACTGTTGTATCAGGAAGAAAGCATAGTATACTTACATCCTCCAAAGTAGGGACCAATTGCTTGGATAATCTATTGGCAGGGCAACAGATTGAACCCAACATAAGGCTGACTACTGAGTGAATTCCACTGGGAGACTTAAATTAACTCAAAGATTGTCAAATATAGATTTCATTTTTTAGATTTATTTTGATGGAATCCATCAGTTTGCGATGATTTGCACTGAGTAGGGGCTGTGGAGACCTAGACCTAACTCAGATTTACCAATTCAAAGGGAGTAGTCTACCAACCACAAGGTAGGACTATCCAACCAAAGGGATACCTTTTATTTTATAATGGTCAAGTCTTAAGAATAAAGTGTGAGGACTCACATCTTTTAGAAACAAGGAACCACTGGGGTGATCGGCTACTTTGGAAAATAAATCAAACCCAACCTAGGACTGACTATTGAGTGAATGCCGCTGAGGGACTTAAATTGACTCAAAAATAGTAAAAGATCAATTTCATTTTTAGGTTTATTTTGATTATGATGGATCCCATTGCTTTGTGATGAACTGCACTTAGTAAGGGCCATAGAGGCCTAGAACTAACTCAAATTTACCAATCCAAAGGGAGTAGTCTACTAACCATGAGGTAGGACTATCCAACCAAAGGGGTGCCTTTTGGTTTGCAATGGTCAAGTTTTAAGAAGAAAGTGCGAGGACTCACATCTTCCAAAATGAGGAACCAATGGGGTGATCGGTTGCTTTGGGCAATAAATTGAACCCGACCTAGGGTTAACTATTGAGTGAATATCGTTGGGGGACTTAAATCAACTCAAAGATAGTCAAAGATTAGTTTCATTTTTTTTAGTTTGTTTTGATAATGATGGATCCCACTGGTTTGCGATGAACTACACTGAGTAGGGGTCGTGGAGGCCTAAACCTAACTCAGATTTACCAACCCAAAGGGAATAGTCTACCAACCATAAGGTAGGACTACCCAACCAAAGGAGTGCCTTTTATTTTTTTTAGTGATCAATTTAAGAGAAGAAAGCTCGAGGACTCACATCTTCCACTACAAAAGACCACTGGGGTGATCGATTATTTTGGGCAACAAATTGAATCTGACTTAAGGATGAATATTGAGTGAATGCTGCTGGGGGACTTAAACCAACTCAAAAAATAGTCAAAGTTTAATTCCATTTTTTAGTTTATTTTGATTATGATGGATCCTATTAGTTTGCAATGGATCAAACTGAGAAGGAGCTGATATCAGCTTAGATCTAACTCAGATTTACTGAACCAAAGGGAGTAGCTTCCCGGCCAATTGGAGATCTATCTAACCAAAGGAGTGCCTTTCAGTTTGCAATGATCAATTTAAGGGAAGAAAGCTTGGGGACTCACATCTTCCACTACAAAAGACCACCGGGGTGATTGGTTGTTTCAGGAAACAAATTGAACCTGACTTAGAGTTGCCTGTTGGTTTGCGACCATCATGTTAGAAAGAATGCATCATAGTCTTACATCTACAAAAGTGGGATGATTGCTGGGGTAACCTGTCTGTAGAAAAATAGATTGAACCCAACCTAAGGGTGACTACGAAGTGAGTACTAACCCATGGATTTACCTCAACTCAGGTAGTCAGGCATTTCCTATAGGGAGTTCTATCGACACTGCCTTAAACATAGGATGCCTGTTTGGGAAATGGGGCTCTTTGGGGGCTTGAATTCCTAATCCATAAGAAAATTAATTTTGTTTGTTTGTTTAGTTTATTTTATCATGGACCCTATTGATTTGCAAGGGATCAAATTAAGAAGGAGCTTATATCAGCCTAGACCTATCTCAGATTTACTAAACTAAGGGAGAATCTAACCACAGGGGTGGCTACTATAAAAGGGGGACTATCCAATCCAAAAGTAACCTGGGTAGTGTCTAAATGGGGTCACAAAGGATGTGATCCAAATAGAGTGCCCATAAGGGATGGGGCCACTAAAGGGCTTAATCCAACACCCTAGAGAAGATGACATGGCTAGTCATATATCCAATAGGTATTCGGTGTCCAACTCAAGCAGAAAGCACGGGAACTCACATCTGCCAAGAATGGTGTACTCACCGGTGGAGTCGCTATCAGCATAACAAAGATTAACCAACCTAAGGTGTCCATCGATTTTCAATAATCAAGCTAGGAAGAAAGCTCAGGGACTCACATCTCCCTATAACAGAATTGACAACTAGGATAGTCTGTCTTTGGCTCGATAGGTGTCATCCGACCTAGGGTGACTATTGAGTGAATGCCATTGGGGGACTTAGATCAACTCAAATGTAGTCAAGAGGAATAAAGCCTCTGGGGGACTTATCCTAAACCTCAAATATACTCAACCTAGTTAGTGCATGATGGCTAGTTCAAGAAGAAAGCATGGGGACTCACATCTTCTTAAGCAAAGTCAACGTGAAGTAGCTTACTAGCTGGGCAATGAAGCTTACCGTACTAACAAGGTGCTCGTTGGTTTGTAATGACTAAGTTAAGAAGAAAGCGCAGGGACTCACATCTTCCAATAAGTGATCACTAGGGTGACATACTAACGATGTAGAATGTAGACCCGACCTAGAGCAGCTAATGAGTGAGTGCCACAGGGGGCTTGCTCCCACATCAAAATTGCCTAAGATAAAAGATTTGTGTTTATTTTGTGTATGTGCTAAAAGGAATAGGATGTCTCTTGGGTTCTCTCACACCTATTCTAAACACACTGAGGGAGTTTAATGGAATGGTGCCATAGATGGTGTCCAGGGATTCCCACTAAGAAAGGATGCCGCTCGGGTTCTCTTACACTTAACTTAGTTGTGCTAATCAAAATAGGATGCCTCTCAAGTTCTCTCACACCAATTCTAATTGCACAGGGCAGTTTTATTTGTGATTTGAAAGAGGGATAGGATGCCACTAGGGGACTTTTACACCTACCCTAAAACACGTCATGGAAGATTCGCAAGACAAGTAAACAATGCTTTGAAAGAAGAAAAGATTTGATGAATGGAATCAGATTTTGCTATTTTTATTAATGATTATTTTCAAACATGATTTATTTAATGGGTAATATTTCTTTAGATAAAGCCCATTAATTGGAAGCATCGAGTATTCTCCTTTATAATCAATAAGCTGATAAGATCCTCCTTAGTAGGTCTTCTCTATGACATAGGGGCCTTCCCAAGGGGGTTCAAACTTGTCTCCCATCTTTTGATGGGCAACAATTGCTCTTCTTAGGACTAACACAAGTTCTCCTACTTGAAAAGGCCTAGGTCGAACTAGCTTGTTGTGAGCTTGAATCATTTTGGCCTTATACAACTCGAGGTTTTGGCACGCCCATAGGTGATTTTCCTCTAAACCTTTGAGCTCTTCTAACCATTATTTTGCATTCAGTTCTGAAGTAATCTTGCTACCCAATGCTATCCTTAATGATGGGAGCTGAACTTCTAAAGGTAGAACAACTTTAGACCCATACACTAAGAAAAATTGGGTAGAATGAATTGGAGTCCGGTATGTGGTGCAGTAGGCCCACAAGGCTTCAACCAACTGCTCATGCCACTACCGTTTGTTGTCATCAAGACTTTTCTTCAATATCTGGATGAGATTTTTGTTCAAAGCTTCTGCTAAGCCATTTGATCTAGGGTAGTAGATGGTGGAATATCTCCAATCTATACCGTGTCTTTTGGCGAAGCTATTGATCTTTGTGCATTTGAATGCAATACCATTATTAAATATAATTCATTGAGACACCCCGAACCTATATACGATATGGTTCCTGAAAAACTAAAGCACATCCTGAGTTGTGACCTCTCCGAGTGGGATGGATTCCGCCCACTTGGAAAAGAAGTCGGTGGTAGCTAGAATGAACCGGTGACCCTTGGAAGAAGGAGGAAAGATCGGACCGACAATGTTGGTACCCCAACACTCAAATGACCATGAGGCCAATGTAGGGTGTAAAATGTTGGGTGGTTGGTGGAGGACCACAATGTGTACCTGACACTGATAGCATCATCTAACTACATCCATGAAGTCTAAAATCATCAAAGGCCAGTAGTATCCAAGTTGCTTGATCTTCATCTTCATCTTTGGACCAGATTGATGAGCTCCGTATAGACCTGTATGTACCTCAGTTACAATGCCACTAGCTTCGTGTTTGTCTAAATAGTATAACCACATTTGGTCAAAGGACCGGCGATACAGGGTGCCATCAATGAGAGTGTAGGAGAGAGCTCTCTATTCCACTTGATCAGCTTGTGACTTTTCTTGAGGTAGTTTATCGGTGTTCAAGTAGTATATAAATAGTTGCCTCCAATCCAACTCCTCATCCTTTTTGGAAATAGCAACCTCCCCTTCAAGAGAAAGTCCCTCGATGAGTTCAACATCAATAAGAAACTAGACTTGTCTATTTTGGACCCTTATTGGAATGGACTCATCTTCTGGACATGCCAATTCTTTGGCAAGTTTGGCCAAAGCATCTGCTACTGCATTCTCTACTCGAGGAACCTTGTATATGGTGACTTCAGAAATCTGGGCCAATAGCTTCATGGTATACTCATAGTAGTGATGAAGCTTGGGTTTGAGAACCTTGTAAGACTCGGTGATCTGGTTGATAACCAACTGAGAATCCCCATAAATGTTGATGCTCTTGACACTGATAGTGATGACTAACTCTAGACCGGCAATTAAAATCTCATACTTGGCTTCATTATTGGTGTAGAGGTTGGAAAGTTAGTATGAGAATCTCATCACATCATAGTCTAGAGTTAGAAGAACTATTCCTACCCCTGCCTCTCCTGGGAGAGTAGATCGTGGTGCTTCACCTTTAAGAAATAAAATAGCACCATCAAAATACATTTCCCATCAACAGTTGTCGGCCTTCCCTAAGTTCATGATTTTTTCATTGGAGAGATCATCACTAAGCAGAGAATCAGCTGGAAGTGGGCGTGCTGCTAAGAAATTTGCTAGTGCCTATCCTTTTATCGCACAAAGGGGTACGAATGCGATATCAAACTACAAAAGTATCATAGACCAGCTTGCCAAATGTTTGGATAGTGTTGGCCATCTCATGAGATACTATAGTAGATTTTTCCTGGAGATCAAGTTCACCTTGTGAGAAAGCATATAATGTCATAGCTTTTGGGAGGCAAAGATCAAAGCTAGGCAATGTTTCTCAATAGGTGGATAATTTACTTCAACGGGGATTAGATGATGGTTGAGAAAGTAAAGAGCGCTCTCATTTCATTCATCATTGGCTTGAAGCTGAAGTCATCAATGCATGTGTAAAGGATGAGTGGCTGCACGGATAGGGCGGCGGCTTCACCCTTACTACTTGATGTCTTCGAATGCATGCTGGCACTTGTCATCCCACTTAAACTTGGCATCCTTTTTTTATAAGTGTTGAGAATAACTTGCATCTCCCTTATAGGTTTAAGATAAAGCATCTTAGATACGCCAGCCATCCTTGAAAGGATCTGAGTTGAGTTAAACTCTTAGGAGGTGGCATTTCTAAGATAGCTTTAATCTTTTCAGGATCTATCTCTATTCGTCAGTGTTGAATAATAAACTTAAGGAATTTCCCTAAAGCTACTCTGAATGCACACTTCAAGGGATTCATTTTGAGGTTATATTGACTTAACCTCAAAAACTACTCTCAAGTCAAAGAGGTGGTTGTCCTATTCTTTGCTTTTGACTACTAGATCATCAATGTAGCACTCAACCTGATGATGGATGAGTTCATTGAAGATCTGAGTCGTGACCCATTGATATGTAGCACCAGCATTTTTAAGTCCGAAAGGCATGACCTATAATAGAAAATTTTGATCGGGGTTCAAAAAGTAGTGTTTCTTTCATTTTCAGGAGACATCTTGATTTGGTTGTAGCCAGATGACCCATCCATGAAAGGGAAGATTGCATGAGATAAGGCAATGTCCACCATTAATTTTGGTATAGGAAGAGAAAATTCATCCTTAGGACATGCCTTATTTAAGTCCCTAAAATCGACGCAAATGTGAATTTGACCATTTTTCTTCTTAACTGGGATGACACTGGCTAACCAGGTAGAATATTTTTCTTCCCTGATGAAACTAACATCGATCAGTTTCTTGACTTCATAAATGACCTGTTGTTCAATTTCTAATCACATGAATCTAGAAGCTTGCTTAATATGGGTAACATTAGGGTCTATTGCTAGCTTATGAACTATTACGTCAATAGATAATTCAGGCATTTCTTCATAACTCTATGCAATGCAATCTTTAAACTGAGTCGATAACCTAACTAAGTCATTAGTTTCTTCTTCATTCAACAATTAACTGATGTACATCGAGCGTGGATTTTCTTCTATCCTGAGGTTGATTTCTTTGAGCTTGTCTATTGTTGAATGAATTTCTTCTTCAAATTCTGGAGGTGCATCCTTGATTTGAAGATCATCTGGATCATCGAAAGTTTCTAAACACATATTCTCATAAGAGTTGGGGTTGTGTAAGAAGAACCTATCATGATTGGTAACAAGTAATCATCATCATTTCGATCCAGTGAATCCTAGTCCTTTGATATGCTTCCTTACTTGTATTGTTCCATAACTTTTCAAAGTACTCTGACATATGCCTGGATCACATATGAACCAAACCTTTTTGTATAAGATTTTGAACACAGGGCAGGTAAAAATCAAGTGGTAATTTAATTAATTCTTTAAAAGTATCCTCCTCAAGTTCTACATCCACTTCAAGACTTGAGGATGATGATCTCAAAAAGAACCTCTTCTACTTCATGTCACTGGAAGACTTAGGGGCTTCCTTAACTACCAAACCTTCAACTTTCTAAAATGTAAGTGAGGTTAGAGCAAAGGTTCCCAACTACTGCCTAATAGTTCTACATAAACCAGATTTAAATACTTTACTTTGTTTGGAGGCCTAGTCTTCGTCACTGTCTGGATCGAAAGTCACCTCCAATGGAACCTGCTGAGAGGGGTTGGCTGGTATACTAATCACATTAGACTCATCCTCCAAGTTGGATTCCAAGTCTATGTGAATATAAGGGGTACTCCTGTGAATTGGAACATAATCTCTGTTGGTTGATGGCCAACTAGGAGGTCTTCCACCTCTAGAACTACCTCTATTTCTACCTCTGCCTCTACCTAGTGGAGGTTGAGTCATTCTACCCATGCGTCCATATGATGGAATGAGCTGTGGGTGGAATGTGATATGCGGCTCTATTTCTTTCTTATTTCCCCTTTCTTGTTCACTTGGATTTCCTATTTTCTTTTCTTTTTCTTTTTCTTTTTCTTTTTCTTGATTTTCCTTTTCTTTTTCTTTTAAATTTGAATTTTGTCCAAGTTCACGAGAAAGGGTATGTTGAGGAAGATAGTAGGTTGCATCCTCATAAATCTCAACCTCTCTAACTGAAAATGGCTTTTCATCACCGTTCACACGATATTCGATTCCATCTTTTTTGAACTTGATGCACTAATGGAGGGAGGATGGAATGATTTTGTTCTGATGTATCGAAGGCCAACCGAGCAAAGCATTGAATGAAGTATTTGAATCAATGATGTAGAACTTGGCTTCAGTCTTCCAATCACCTATCTCCAAAGGTAACACTATAGAACCTAAAGCCTGCTCACCTTGTTCATTGAATCCTCTCAACATCATCTGATCTCCTCAGAGTGTAGAGATGTTGATCCTCAAATAGGCAAGGGTCTTTGGACTCATAATGTTTACCAATGCACCTAGATCAATGAGAACTCTGGCGAGTCTGAACCTGTCCATGTTGACTATGATGTAGAGCAGACGGTTGTGCTCCAAGTCCCCTGGCAGAAGGTCTTCATCTGTGAAGGTGATCCCTTGAGCTTCTTTTGTATAATATGCCTCCTCACCTATAGCGATTAGCTGAGCTAAGCATATTTTAGGTTCAAGGAGAGCCTTGATTAGTGATTCGCTCATCTCTTTGGATAAGACAAGGGCATCGTATATGCTTAACTTAAATGGCAACTTTCTTAGATGAGAAAGGACATTATAGTCCACCTTGGGTTGGTCCTCCATAAGCATATCCCAGGGTGGAGCATCCTGTGGAGGGGCTTCTCGCTCCTCTGTTCTAATGAATTGTATCCTCTAGCTTGAGGTGCTACCCTAGGAGGTAGAACCTTGCCACTACAGAGGTTGACTTCAGTGATCTCTTATGGCAAGGTAATGGAAGGTTCTATTTGCACATCAGGCTCAGCTACAGCTTATCCTATGGGACCCTCAGAATTAGATGATTCCAAGTCTATCTCAAGACGTGAATCCGTAGTGTTCAGAGTTGGAAACTCCAACTCTGAATCAGAAAGAGGAAGATCAAAATTATTATAGTTATTTTGACTTGAAGAGTTATCGTTAGGAATAGAAGAAGATAACCCATCAAAAGTGAGACAGATGTAATTCAAGCTAGCTTTATTCTTCAATTTCTTAGAATTATTTGGAGGTACAAAGTAGAAATCAAGTAAAGTGAGGAAGTAAGGAATTTGATGCCCTTATCCACTGATACAAGAGTTCTACTAGTAGAAGAAACAGAAGAACTAGCTGAAGTGGAAGAAGTTGCCTATGTGGAAGAACCTGGTTGAGGTTGGACACGACAGGTCTTGTCTAGGCTATCAGTGACACATGCTTCTTCGCTCGAGCTCCCCTTTCTTAAAGTTAACACTGGCAACTTGCAAACCTTCCTTGATGTTGGAGGTTTGAGCTAACTCAAGCACCTGCAAGGAAAGTTTCTTGATCTTTTGGATTATCTTCTTAGAGGTTTTGGATAAAGAAATATCCCAACCTTCTTTAGTTTTAGTAGGATCACATGTATCCCCAAGGATTACCCTAATGGAACTAGAAGGTTATTTCATAAGGTATTTCTTTGGGATAACTAGAACACCGGTCTTGAAACTGTGTTCAAGCCAGTCCTTAAATATGAAGCAATCCTCCAAAACATGGCCTAGCATATGGTGGTAGGGACAAAAGTTTGGATCATGGCTTTTTCCTACTTCCACCGGTCTCCTAGGCTCGAGTAGCTAAAAATTAGATTTCTTTAAGAGATTCTTAAAGATTTTCCTGATTACCTCCCTCTTAAAAGAATAAGGTTTATTTAGCTTATCTGAAAGAGTAAGTGGACCATAACTAACTAGGGATAGGTATGCATGCTGCTGCTGCTAGTGGTGTGGCTGAGAAGGCGGCAGTGTTGGCCATGGAGGCTATGGTGGAGGCCGGTAGGGCTACCTCGATGGTGGAAAAGGAGGTGGAGGCTGCTGAGGTCGTGGTCTCTCTGACTGATCTCTAGCTAGCTACTTCCCCTTATCTACCGTTGTGACTGCTCCTGGCTTCTTGTCAGACCTATTATGGCTTCTGCTTAGGCAACTGGTCTTGAAAAGATAACTGTTTGGCCTCTCCTTGTAGACTAGCTACCTTGTTGATTAGCTTCTCAAATGTCTTGATAGTGAAGCCCTTAAGCATGAAGGCGACTGGGCCATGGATATTCTTTAAAAGAATTTCAATGGCATGTTGCTCAGACAGCTGCGGCTCGCATTTCATACTCAAGCTACACCATCGATAAATATAATCAATAAGGGACTCACCGGGGTGTTGTTGTGCTACAACGAGATCCCCTACAATAACCCTTTGCTGAGCTCCAACAAACCTCTTGATGAAGAGTTGCTCTAACTCAGCAAATGTCTTCACTGAACTGTTGGGCAGTTCAACATACCATTTGAAAGTAATCCCTGCTAGGCTTCTAACAAAGAGGTAGAATAGCAAAGCATCACTTCCACCAGCATTGCAATAACTGGCCCTAAAGTGTGCTATATGCTACCTCGAGTTTCCACTACCATCAAAGCTTTTGAAGGATGGTGGCATGAAACCCTTGGGATCCTAGGTGGAATTGAATTCCTTCGAGTAAGGTCTACCCTTTGGAACCAATAATACTCCCTGGGCTTGAGCCAATGCTTCCTTCTCTTGCTACTCAACCATGGATTTTATAACTTTTTCTTGTATGGAGGTACTTTCCACTACCTTCCTATACATGCTAGTGCTACCTTGCTCAACGGGAGGTAAGGTCTTGGCTAGGTCCAAGATATGCACTTAATCAGGCTGACTAATGTCAGCTGTATTAGGACGAACTGCTAGGGCTTATTTCTAGAGTTCTGAAACTGCTGCTAACAAGTCCTCTAATTACCATTCCATCCTATTTATCTATTCATATTTTTGTTTCAATTGGTATTAAAGGTGCTGGTCTGATGTTGCGGTGTCTTCTTGATTAGCCTCATCACCTTCCATGGCCTGTTGCTCCCTGAGAAGAGATCCTCTGGTCTCAACCATGCAGAATCCAACTGAGTCTCCCAATAAGTCATCTTCATGGGGATCGAAGCTGACTCTCTCCTCATTTGATAAATTATACCCCAAAATCTCCTTCTTTTCTATGAAATAATGAGCCACTATCTCATCCAAAGAATGATCAATCTGTGCAGGTACGAATATCTTTGGTTGATCGGTGTGATCACTATTGTATAATGAGAGGCACCGGACCTCGCCTGCCATTGGGGAGTCAATCCTATGCGGACTATACTCACTAGATGAATGACACTCTTGACTGCCACTAGCTATGAGAGGGGTAATAATCCTATGATGTTCCACTATCACTAGTGCAGCTAGACTGTCATCTGCAATCTCTGAAATGACTATCACCATCTCCACATCCTACTATACTAGCAGAGTTGGTGAAAGGATGAACACGATGCTTCAGGGTCGCCACTCCTTCTACACCACCACTAGGGTAGAAGATCGAGTAAGAGAACTCAACCTTGCCATAATAGGCGGTGTAGGAGGGGTAGGATTCCTCGGTCATAGTTGAATCACGAACGGGGTGTGTTTCTCCCTGGATATGGCCTTCATGGCCTTTGCTGGTACTAGGGATGTTGTAACCTGGACTGGTGATGGCGGATGAGGGGTAGAGCGGTGGGGTGGAGACACCACTGACTCTCTATGCATAGGAACTTCCCTCCTATGTTGACTAGTCCCAGTAAGAAAGAAGCTATCGATGGTCGGTGCAGTAGCACAAGCAAATAATAAGTGTGAAAAGCCACTGGAGGCTGAACCTCATCTTCTCGGTGGTGTGTATGGGCCTCGGGCCCTCTCTCAGTAAGATATGCTTGTGGGGATGACGGATCATTCAAATTGAGTTCCGACTCGGAGAATTCTTAAGCCTACTTGGCAGTCGGAGGAGGCGTGCGACCTCACTCCCTGGTAGCTGGTGATGTTGCACCACTGGTGGAGGGTGATGATTGAATCCTCCTAGCAGCCTCTCTGTCTGACCTAGAGAGAGGATGAAATCGGTTTGTTGTAACCAGTGGTGAGGTAATAACAAAGAACTCTTCAATGGCTGAACGGGTTGCTGCCTCCAACACCTTTGCAATCCTGGTATGATACCGTTTGATCATGTAGTTTTTGTTCCTACGTTGTGTCCTAGTAGGATGGGAGGAGTGAGAGTTAGACCCATACTTAAAGGTAGGGGAGACAATCCCTGAGATCAGGGGAGACTTACCCTTAGAGGGTACCGATAGAGGGTGCTAGCCCTCATTGGGGTAGCATGAGAAACCATGGGGCATATTGGAACCGAGGCTATCACTGCTAGTAATCTCACAATTGAAGCCTGTGGGACTACCACTGCTTTCCTCTTCAGTGAGGAGACATCAGAATCGAAGGGTAGATCAATCCGGATGGCTGACTTTTGCCCGGTCACCATGGTCCTACTGACTGTAGTGAGGGGAGTGCCCTCACATGTGATCCTCGCTCCTTTGAATCCCCTACCAAAGTGGATCAGATGTGTATGGTCCAATCCGGGGAAGTTGTCTTGGTCCAAAGCCAAATCCATACCATGGGGGAAAGTGAAAATGAACTTCTGTGAACCAGCCATCTTAGAACAACTGTAAAAGACTGAAAACTGAACTATCATTGCACTATAACTGATTATAGAGATCTGCAATAGGAAATGAGCTTGTATCAGATTTCTATCTTTGTTGATTTTTTGAATTTGAATTGAAAATTTGAACCCACATCCAACATCTTTGGAAGTGTTAAGTGGGGTTCAAATGGATTTGAGAAGATTAGATTGAAAGAGGAATTTTGAATATGAATTCAACTTCAACAAATTTGGATATGTTGGAAGATGGATTCAAATATTTTAAGAAGGATGCTTCCATAGGTTCATGTTTGTTTGAATTTAGATTTTTGATTTGAGGACCCTTTCCTTTAATAAATTTGGGTATGTTAAAGTAAAGGTGAATTGAATTTTTTTTTTATTGATAATTTTTGGAAATCCCCTCACTTAGCAAATTTGTTTATGCTAAGTGAGGTGTTTGAAAATAATTATTTCTTTTTGTGAATTATTGTTTGATTTTAGAAATTGGAATTCCCACTTAGCAAATTTAGGTATGCTAAGTGAGAACCAAAGTATGTTTTGTTTGATTTTTGAAAGGGTAGGATCCTTAGCATATTTGGGTATGCTAAGAAAATCCTAATGAGTTTCATTTGTTTGTTTTGATTTTTGAAAAGGTAGGATCCTTAGCAAATTTGGGTATGCTAAGGAAATCATAATGTGTTTCATTTTTATTTTGAATGTTTTGATTTTTTTTTCTTTTTAAAAAGTAGGATCCTTAGCAAATCTGGGTATGCTAAGAAAATCCTTGGGGTGGCTGTCAACTAACTCCTACAATTTTAAATTCATGTAGGCAAGTCATATGCTTAATGCAAGATAGTTAGGCTGTTATTATTTAGAAAGAGAGTAAGTATTTAAACTCACTCCCTAAATAGATTAGATCATATAAAAGATATGCTTCAAATGATCTAAATCCAATGCAATTCAAAATTCATTTTATTTTTATTTTCGGACAATTATTTTGACAGACTAATAGGATTCATATACCTAATGCATGAGAAATGAGATTATGGGCCAAAATCAGCGAGAAGGGAGGATGTGTGTTTCCACCATGGCTATTACAGGTCAAGCCAAGTTTCTCTTACAAAGGTGGAAGCCCTCCAATCAAGAGTGAAACAAGATACATTTGTGTATGATGTTATAAAAGAAATACTCATCTAGCTGAGAGGTTGCTAATTCTTTTATCTTAATTTTAAACCTAAGCTTTAAGTGAGGTTATGAGTTATTTAATTTTAATTTGAGTTGTTAGGTTGGGTAAAAGATTTACTTTTCCCTAGAAAGCCTAATCCTCATCCAGGCCATACATAAAGCAAGGAAAAAACTAAGAAAAGTATGCCACTTAATGCACAAGCTAAATAAATCATCAATCAATTTATAAAGCTAAGCACAAAAGAATAAGAGGCGAGATGTGGTCGGGCACCATCACGCAAACCCGAAAACAAATTGGGTAGTCGAGCTCTACCTTTATACAACCTAGATTATGAATGAATTACATACAATTAAATAAGGAACACATTGTTATTGGGGTCTTCAAGCTTCATTTCTTCATTCTTCCTTTCTTCTTTCTTCTTATTTTCTTCTTTCTTCTTTGTTCCTTCTTTCTTTCTTTTTTTTAGTTCTTTCTTTTAGATGGTTGGAAGGTGGATGCTCCAAGGCCTCACATGATACATAAGATAGGATCTTATGACTAATGCTCATCCTAATCTCCATAACAATCATTCCAAAATTCTAATTACAAAATTTACATGAAAAGGAAAGAATGAAAATCTAACTAACATCTATAAAATGAAGATTAGCTAAAATAATCCAAAAAAATCCCAAGCATGTATATTGGACTTATCACCCTATACATGGGTGACTAAGTCTACTTGGCCTATTGGATTATGCTTAGGCGTATAAGCACCTACAAGTAAAAGCATTTATAATTTTTATTTATGATAGCACCCCTTAAGCACAATCCCTTGCAGAAAATGATGGTTAGAAAAAGATCGTCCTACCATTCATTCTACTAGCATACATCCTAACATCCAGTATAAAACATATATCACAAAATAAAATAAAGCATCAAACCATGCACAACCCTAACTTAAAGGTAGAAGTGGTGACTTAGGCTAATGTGTGTGCTTTAATGGTTTGTGTGGTATGCTTAGCTATGGCTTTAAGTTAGAGTTTTCTAAGTGTGAAGCATGTTCAACTTATAGGAGGGTTTCATCTAAGTTGTTTAATTTTTTTGGGTTGATTTTATTTCATGTTTTGATTATGTTCAAGTGAATCCTATAATTAATTACTAAGTTATAAAGAGAGGGAAAGAGAGGAAAACTTCTATTTCCTTCCCTAACCTAAGTAATTTCTAAAGTAGATTCACATTTTAGTTTTATTTAGTGAATATTTTGATTAAATGTTTTAATTAATCCTAGGTTTAGATGAACTATATTCACAAAATACACATTACTTCGCTTCTTTCCCAACATGTATAACATGCACATGAATGGATCCTAAGCATATCTATACATACAACTGAGAATATTTAACACACTTTATGATGCATGGTAAGTGATTCATTTAAGGAAATTTGGAAGTTTATTATGCATGATTTTTCTTTAAGTAGGAAAGGAATTTCTTATCCAATTTTCACATGCACATATGAAAGTAAGAAAGACATAAGTGAGTATAGCTCCATTGCTAACCAGAGGTGTAAGATATAAAACCTACTTAGGGATACTTAAAGCCTCACAATCTTGGGGTTATCCAGACTAATATACCAATTTTCTTAAATACAAACATATGTACAAAAGAAATGAATGGAAAAAAAAGAATGCAAAAGTTTATTTTAGTTGATTTGTTTTGTTTATGCAATTTATGTATGCAAGCATAGGTAACCTTCCTAAGTAATAGTATATGAATGAATAGGATATGGGATTAGGCAAGTGTTAGGTTCTTTTCAAATGAACCATATAACTCACAAAATCCTATTCAAAACTATACTAAAAGAGAAGAGAAAGAAAACCTATATTAAGCACATCCTTATATCTTTCACATGCAAGCTTATCATTAAAATGTAACTAGCACACTTTTAGTTTTAGGCATTTGATTTATATGTTTTAAAAATAATTTGAATTTAGTAGTGATAATAGCCACTCATATTCTACTTTAGCCAACACATGCAAATTTGACATAAAGTGAACATTTTTATTTTGAATTTGTTTTTAAAAATATGGATGCATGAAGCCATATGACATACACATTTAACATGTTGGGGAAAGAATTAAAGTATTGAAAGTATGTAAACGCATTCAATTTAATTAAATCCTAAAGACAATCTTATGAAATAAGAAAGCTAAAAGTGAATCAAAGTTTGTTTAATGTGATTTTAATTTGAGTTTGAATTTGATTTAATTTTTTTTTAAAATGTGAGTTTAGTTTGCTGTTCCTAACCCATTCACACATGTGTTTGACATTTTTGTTTAATTTTTAGATGATTAGGTTCATTTTAGATTTTGATTAGGTTAAAGGTATGAATTAAACATGTTAATTAACTCTTACCTGCACCACCTTAGCATAGTTAACTAACTAATTATGAGCCAATGAGATGACATAAAAACTCATAAAGAATTTAAACTTGCAATGCACCTAGGAAGAAAAGGGCCTAATGCAATTTGGCTTATGATTAATGGTTAATTAAGCTAAGGGCTTTAGCTTAAGTAATTTCAAAACACCCCTTCACACATATGAATTGGGTTTTAATTTTCTTAATTAAACTTAGGCTATTAAACACCTAAGCATTTGTCCAAGGTAGATTAATTAAGTTCTGGAAGTTTTTAGAATTTTTAGAAATTAAATAAGGGGATAAATAATGAATTAACCCTTAATTAAGAGAGGATTAAAGAAAGATAAGGGGGTTTAGGGAATAGCTTAGGAGAAATGCCCCAAAATTATCCCCTAAATCTCCTATCCACTGGATCTAATCTTAATCAATCTTAATAATGGATTAAAACACTAATCCAAAATTAATTATCCTTAATTGGATTAAGGGAGTAATTAGAAAACACATATGCAATTTTCCCAATTAAGCCTTAAATAAACCCCAAGAAAATTAGGAGAGGCAGAGGCCATCCTTTAAAATATACCCAAGAAGTTTGGGATTAATCAGAGAATTAATTTTGAAGTAATTAGCAAAATATGATTTCCAATAAAACCTAAAATCAAAGAAATCAAAATCCATTGATATTATTTTTAAAATATTCTAGGCTGAATTATCTTTCAAGAAAAATTTATTTCATATTTTTTTGAATTTTATTGAGAGAGATATGAATTTTTGAAGATAAAGGGATTAATTAACATTAATTAAATTCCCTAACTAATCCCTCAGCTCAAAGCGTGACACGCGGCGGCGGCGGTCAGTGCACTTTACATGCATCACATGATGAGCCTCCCACTTAAACATCCCATCCAAATGGTGGCGCGGAGACGCGACACGCTTTGATTCTTGTTGTTCGATCAAAGATCGAACGACCAGGGATCATCCTACGGTTTATAAAAGAATAAAAGATTTTCTAAATGTGGGAATAATCATGGTCATCCATCCAAAATGTGTGGAAGGATAGCTACGATCACTCGAGTTCTTCCCTTAGGATTAATAGAGGTCATCCTAGATCCTAGGGAAGATCTGAGCTCGATTGAGCTCGGATTGGAATAAGACTATTCCCACACCATCTAAAGCTAAAGAGAAGCTTATCCAATGATGGATTTTACATGACTTGAAAATTCCTTTCATAAAAGTCCAACACCCCCTATGCTAAGTGGTCGAAAAATTCCATACCTCACTGGAGGTGATCACCAATGCTCGAGCTCGATGAGGTAGCTTTGTCTAGTGGAGACGAAGCCCTATTGAAAGTTCAAGCCTTGTGGTTGAGTGAATCTTCCTATGGACAAACACCACTTCACTTCCTTTGCGACTTTGATCCAATTGAGGCTCTCCTTGCTTTGGGAACTCAAGTGAGAGCTTGAGTGCACTCGGATTGATCCTTTGAGAGAGTGTGCAAGAGGAATTGGGATGGGTTTGGGTTCAAGTGAGGTCCCCTCTTTTTCAATGGAGAAAACTAAGAAGAAATCCCTCTTAGAAAGCTTAGGATGGCTCTCTGATCTTTCCAAACACTCTCTAGGCTTTAATCGAATGAGGGAATGATAATTTCAAATTGAATTAGTAGGAGTATATCTCCCCCTATGGCAATCGGATGGCCGACACCTCCCTTATTGTTATGATCTAATTGACCACATTGGAGGGGTTGTTTGATTTATTTATAGTTGGCACATGGTCGGTTTGAGGCCTTGAGTGGATTGGCAACCTCCCATGTGCTTCCAACTAGGAGGAAGGATTTTGAGTGATCCAATTTGACCCATGGGTTAGTTTTGGCCTTGGGCCCATTTAGACTGACCCAAGCCCATTGGGTTGGGTGCACCACTCTTCATTAGGTCCACTTGAGCTATTAGGAAATTATCAAGTTGATATGAAGAGGGTATGACCAAATTACCCATGGATTAGGCCAAAATTTGTTCTATGGCCTAGGGGTAGAATGGTCATTTTGCTGATTTTTTAATTTGAACATGTTGGGTATGTCGAGAAAATAGGTTTGGCCAAGTTTCATTGGATTTGGAATTCATTTGATAAGGTTTGGCTCATGTTGAGCCATTTAGGTCAAAATGGATCAACTTGGGTCAAGTTGACCAATTGGTTAAATTGGGTCAAACCAAGGGTTGGATCAAGTTTATATGACCATTTGAAATATTTTTTTGGCTTTGGTTTGGTTCAATTTGGATTAGTTTTGAATTTGGCTCATATGACTTCATTTAGGTCAAATGGGTCAAGTTGACCTATTTGACCCATTTAACCTATTTGGGTTAGGTCAAGGGTTGGCTTAGGTTTGGTTAGTCATATGGAGTAGATTGGTATCTTTATTTCCAATCAATTTTGGTTAAGCTTAAATTTGGCTCAACATGACCCCTTTAGGTCAAGTTGGGTTCAAGGTCAATTGGGCAAGGTTAGGTTTAGTTGGCCAATTGAGGCTTTGGTCAAGTTCAACAAGCGATTTGGAATGAACTTGACCCATTGGTTTGAGTCAATTTGGCGTAGATCAAGTTTTGACACATTTTGACTTTTAGGTCAAGTTGGGTTAACTTGGTCAAGTGGCCAATTGGCCTAGGTTAGGCTCAAATGTTGACTTGGTCAAGTTCAAACATAAGTCATGAATGAACTTAGATCAATGGTTTAAATCAATATGGCCTATGGTGGAATTTGGCTATGTTAGATTTCATTTTTAATCAAGTGTTTGACTTGGTCAACCCTTAAGTTTGACTTGGTTTGACCCAATTTGATTGATTGATCATCCCATGATGATTGTTGTTCATGATCAGAGGCATAAAAAAGTTTGATTCAATCCAATTTGGTTAGGATTAGAATTTGGCTCATAAGGGCACTTTAGGTCACTTTGGGTCAAGTGAGCCTAAGTGTGTCAAATGTCTTGGTCAAAGCTTGATTTGAGTTTGATTGAACTTGTTTATGGACTTATGATTGAAATATAAATCCATTTGCAAGTGGTTTGAAGTCAAATGTGTTTTGATTCATTTGACAATTTCATATTCAAAGGAAGAATATGAAAGGATTTTGGGTTTGGTTTTTGGATTGATTTTTGATTTGGTGATTGAAGTTTGTATTTATATTTGGATTCATGATTGTAGGGTTGATTGAATCATGAAGGAAAATCAAGAGTTTGGCTTGATTTGAAGTTGATTTGGCTAAGTTCAAGATTTTGACTTGAAAGGCTTAGGTTGGATTTTGACTAGATTTGAATTTGATTTTTGGAATTGATTTTGATTGATTGAATTTATATTTCATTTATAAATGTGAATATAAATGAGAATATAAATGGATCATGAGAAAATTTCAAGGATTTGAAATGATTTGATCAAGATTTAGGCTAAGTCCAATAAAGGGAATTTAAAGGACTTAGAAAATTTTGGAGTTTGGAGCTTGAATTTTTGATTTAAATTGATTGATTTATATTTGTATTTCATTTATATATGTGAATATAAATGAGAATATAAATGAGTTGTGAGAAAATATCATGAGTTTGAATTGATTTGATGATGATTTAGGCTAAGTCTTTAAAAGAAGATTATGGACTTAGGAATTTCATTCATGGGTTTTGAACATGGATTTCAATCATGGGGTTTGATCATGGATTTCAATCATGGGTTTTTATCATGGATTTCAATCAAATGGAGTTGATTTGAGTTTGGAGAAAATAAAATATGATTGGTTTGGAGTTTGAGAAAATTAATTAGGATTGATTTAGAGTTTGACTTGCAGGAAGGAAGGTGAGGAGTGGTTCAAGCTAAGGGTAGGCAAATTTTCCTAATACCCCCAAAGCATGACCTATTCTTATGGCTTACCCTTCTAAGTCTCTAGGGCTAGGTTGAGTGTCCACCTAATCACTAGCTATGTCTTAAGCCTAAGGATCTCTTAAAGTTTAAGAGGAATCCTATGTCTAAGAAGGAAGGGTTGAGAGCTCATCCTAAAAATGAGGTCAACAAATCACTATAGAACAGAATGCTAGGTTGCAGTTAGAAGAGCTCAAAGGTTTGGAGGAGAGATGCCAACGGGCATGCCAAAACCTCGAGTTATACAAAGCTAGGATGATTCAAGCTCACAATAAGTTGGTCTGTCCTAGAGCTTTTCGAGTAGGAGAGCTTGCTTTAGTTTTAAGGAGACCGATTATTGCCCGTCAAAATATGGGAGGCAAGTTTGAACCCACTTGGGAAGGCCCTTTTTTTCATAGAGAAGGCCTACCAAGGAGGATCTTATTAACTTATTGACTGTAAAAGGGAACGCCAGATGCTTTTAAACAATGGGCTCTATTTGAAGAAATATTATCCATAAAATCATGTTTAAAAATAATTATCTTCAAAATTCCATTCCAATTCATCAAAATATTCTCTTCATTTGAAGCATTATTTGCTTGTTTGCAAATCTGCCATAATGTGTTTATGGTAGGTGTAAGAGAACCCAAGCGGCATCCTATCCTTCTTTCGCAACATGAACACAAATTAAACACAATTCCCCAACACTATTATAGTAGGTGTAGGAGAACCCAAGCGACATCATATTTTGACTAGCATGGTTAAGTTAGGTGGAAGAGAACCCAAGCAGCATCCTTTCTTGGTGGAATCACAACTGTCATTCGTGGCATCATTTCATCAACTCGTAAATGTGTTTTAGGATAGGTGTAAAGGAACCCAAGCGGCATCCTGTCCCCCTTTAAGACAAACACACATCTTTTGTCTCGAGCTATTTTGATGTGGGAGCAAGCCCCCTGGGGCACTCACTCATTAGCCACTATAGGTCGGGCTGATACGCTACCTTGATAGTATATCACCCCAGTGGTCACTTGTCAGGCGGATGTGATTCCCCACGCTTTCTTCCTAACTTGACCATTGCAAACCAACAAGCACATTATTAGTTTGGTAGGCCTTACTGCGCTATCGGTAAGCTACCCCGTGTTGACTTTGGTTAAGAGGATGTAAGCCTGCATGCTTTGTTCTTATACTAGTCATCATGCACTAACTAGGTCGAGTATATTTGAGGTTTAGGGTAAGTCCCCCAGTAGCTCATTTCCTCTCAACTACTTTTGAGTTGATATAAGCCCCCCAGTGGCATTCACTCAGTAGTCGCCCTAGGCTGGATAGTATATGTCGAGCTGAAGACAGACTATCGCGGCAATCAGTTTTGTTGTAGAAGGATGTGAGTCCCCGATGCTTTCCCCCTAGGCTGATAGTCACAAATCGATGGGCACCTTAGGTTAGCTGATGTTCCATATGCTGACAGCGACTCACCTAGTGGATACACCATTTTTGGCAGATTTTAGTCCCCATGCTTTCTCCTTGAGTTGGCCATCGAATACCTATAGACATTATCTTCATCAGGGATCAGAATAAAGCCCTTAGTGGCCCCTCCCTTGTAGGCACTCTACTTGGATTACGTCCTTTGTGACCCCATTTAGACATTACCTGGGATACTCTTGGATTAGGCAGTCCCCCTTTCCTAGTAGTCACCCCTATGATTTGAGAATTTGTTCAGTGGATGCATAGATTCTCCCTTGGACTAGTAAATAGATAGTCTAGCCGATATGTTCTTCGATAATCCCTCACAAATCAATAGGGTCAATGATAAACAAACAAATAAATTTATTCACTTGTGGATTAGGTATGCAAGCCCCCAGCGGTCCCTTTCCTAAGCAGGCATCCTATCTTTAGGGTAGTTTCAGCAAAACTCTTTATAGGAATTGCCTGTCTACACTTGAGCTGAGATAAGTCTCCGGGTCGGGACTCTCTCAGTAGTCGCCCTTAAGTAGGGTTCAATCTATTTTTCCACAAACAGGTTGCCCAGATGGTCATTTCTCTTTGAAAGATGTAAGTCTACTACGCAATCTTTCTAGCATGACTATCGCAAATCAACGGGTAGCCATAGGTCGAGTTGACATATTACCTTGCTAATGTGTCACCCCAGTGGTCTTTTGTCCAGGAATATGTGAGTCCCCACGCTTTCTTCCCTAAATTGGCCATTGCAAACTGAAAGGTACCCCTTTGGTTGGATAGTTCTCCCCTTCAGCCAGGCAAACTATTCCCTCTGGATCAGTAAATCTAAAGTAGGCCAAGGTCGACATGGCCCCTACTCAATGCGACTCATCGCAAACCAACGGGATCCATCAAATATAATCAAAGTGGAATTAATTTTGACTATTTTTGAGCTGATTTAAGTCCCCCAGTGGCATTCACTCAGTAGTCAGCCCTAGGTCGGGTTGACATGTTACCTTACTAATGTGTCACTCCAGTGGTCTTTTGTTCAAGAAGATGTGAGTCCCGTGCTTTCTTCCCTAAATTAGTTGGTCGCTGTAAACTGAAAGGCACCCCTTTGGTTGGATGGTCTTATTATGTGGTTGGTAGACTACCCTTTTGGATTGGTAAATGGTAGGTGGCATAGCCCTACTCAAGACATACCCATCAAAACCGATAGGGTCCATCTCAAAATTCAAAAATTTTAAATCTAAAATTAAACCAACTAACCTCCCTAGTAGAGCCAAATTAAACAATCAAATCAATCAACTTCTCTCCAGTGAGATGAAAATCTTTCCAATTGTCCTAGTGGAGTCAATTCAATCCAACTCAAACCTGCTCCCCTAGTGGAAGGTTCATACTTTTATCCCCAATGGATTCCAAATTCTAATCCCCTGTGGATTTGACAACATCTTATCCCTAGTGAATAACTTGAATCTTTTCCCCTAGTGAAAGGTTTACATACTCAGCCCCTTATGGATTCCTCCTTCACTCTCTTATGTCTTTCACATAAGTATAGTCACATTACACTAAGATCTTGATTCCTTCTACACCTCAGGTTTATGAATAGATTATTTCTATTAGTGCTTGTGATCGTTCGAACATTGTTGATCATCTCAGTCAACACCAATATGTTGGTATGCCTTGTCAGTTACACCACACCTATTGGGTGCCCTTTGTTAATCACATTTTTGGAATGAGCTCTCAACTTCCCCATCATAGATCTAGGACTCTTACAGGCACTAAGAGTTTCTTAGTTAAGACACTTCTAGTGATTAGGTGAACACTTAACCTAACTCTATAGACTTAGAAGGGTTTATTATAGGACTAGGCTATGCATTAGGGACTTAAGGCAACCACTTACCCTATAGCCCAAATCCAGCCCATGTACACTTCTTCAAACTAATCCAAATAAAATCTCAAAACAATTCCAACTCAATTGATTTTCTTAAATCTCAAATCAATTCCAACTCAATTAGTTTTCTCAAATCTCAAATCAATTCCAATTTTAAATGATTAAAATCCAAAATTAATTCCAAATCCAAAACCTTCCTAAGCCTTATGAACCACATCCATAAACTTAACCAGACCCTTCAAATCAATCCAAAGCTAAGTGATTTCTTTATATATCACTTATTCCATCATTTATATTCACAATTATAAATGAAATTAGCATCCAAATCATCCAAACCAAATGAATAAAAATCAAACCAAATCAAAAACCCCTTTTCCAAACCTTTTAACCCACCTTAGCCAAATTCATAATCAAATCACTCCTAATTCATATGATTCTCTCATGGATCATATATATTCTCATTTATATTCACAAATATAAATGAAATATAAATTCAAATGGCCAAAATCAAATCAATATAAATTCAAAACTCAAATCCAAATTCAATTTATATCCGTTAAGCTAATTTCTTTGACTTAGCCAAATCATTCTCAAATCAATCCAAACCCTTAGCTTTTCTTTTTAAACAATCACTCCTTCAATCACATACCCAAATATATACATAAACTATAATCACCAAGCCAAAATCAAACTAACCCAAGTCAAACCCATGAACATCCTTTTGACTTGAAATTGTTAAATGAACATTTGACTCCAAACCACTTGTAATTGGATTTATATTTTTATCATAAGTCCATATGTGAGTTCAACCAAACTCAACTCAAGCCTTGATCAAACCAATCAACCCATTTAGGCTCACTTGACCCAAAGTGATTTAAAACACCTTTTTAAGCTAAGTTCTAATCCAACCCAAATTTTATTGAACTAAGCCCATCCAAACCTCACATTGTGATCAACAATCATCCTAGAATGATCAATCACTCAAATTGGGTCAAACCAAGCCTTTGACTAAGTCAACATTTAGCCCAAATTAAACCCAAACTAGCTAAAATTCATCATATGCCAAATTGATTGAAACCATTGACCCAAACATATTCATGATCAATGACTGAACATGGCCAAGCCATCAATTAAGCCAAACCAAGCCTAATTGACCATTTGACCTAAGTTGACCCAAATTGACCTAAAAAGCTAAAATGGGTCAAATCTTGATCTAAGCTAAATTTATTGCAACTAATGGGTCAAATTCATTCTAAATTAGTTGTTGAACTTGACTAGAGCTTCAATTGACCAATTAGACCCAACCTACCCTAATTAACCATGAACTCAACTTAACCTAAAAGGTCAAATCAACTTGAAATCAAACCAAATCAAAATTGATTGAAACCAAAGCTTGCAATATATTTCAAATAATTAACCAAGCCTAAACCAACCAGTGACCTAACCCAATTGGGTCAAATGGGTCAAATTGGTCAACTTGATCCATTTAACCTAAATGAACCTAAATGAACCGAAACTAAATCTAAATCGAATTAAACTAAACCAATGATACCCATAGGCTCCAAATGATCATTTGAATATGACCTAACCCATGGTTTGACCCAACTTGACCAATTGGTCAACCTAACCCAATTTGACCCAACTTGACCTAATTGGGTCAAATTGAACCAATTCTAACCAAATGAACTCCAAATCACATGAAATTTGGCCCAACCCATTTTTAAATCATTTCAAATCTGTCCAAATTAAACACATAGCTAAATAACCACTTTGCCCTTAGGTCAAAGGATATCTCATGACCAAATTCACTTAGAATTTGTTCATTTCTTTCTCAAGGCCACTTGGCATCCTTCTAGTGGTCCACATGGGCGCCAAGGAGGGTGGTGAACATGACCCATGAACTTGGGTCGGCCATGACCCAAGGCAAGGCCAAACTGACCTCCCCAATCATATTTGAACACTGGGATCACCAAATACAGTCACCACTCACATGGGAATCCACTCTCCCTCACTCCACTACCCAAAATGACCCATGTGGGATATTTTGCAGCTCAAATCATGCCTCTAATCCAAGCCATTAAGCCAAAATAGTAAATCAGCCCCTCACCGTCTAATCCAAGGAGGGGGAGATATACTCCCCCTCGTTGAATCGAAGCCTCCCCCCAAGCTTTTCCAAGCCATTCATGAGCTCCCTCATTTTCCCATTTTTGATTTTACTCAAAGCCGAAATAAGGGAGGTGAACTCAAGATCCAACTCATTCAATTCTCAACCAAAATCAAATTAACTTTGCACACACCATCCTTGTACTAAGGCTAGCTCAATCGAATCATTTCCCAAGTCTCCAAGACATGGGAAGCACCACTTTGATCAAGGTCGATCACCATTGAAGAGGAGCTTGTTCGACCGAGCAAACCACTTCAAATCAAGATCGAATTCCTTCAACAGGGCTTCATTTCTACTAGACGAAGTTACCTTCTCCATTGGAAGCATTGGTGATAGCCTCCAGCGAGGTAGGCCATTGAAATCGACCTAAGGATAAATTTTGCTTGGTCCTTTATGAAGGAAATTGTCAAGTCATGTGATATCCATCATTAGATGTATTGCTTGTGCTTCCTCGAAGGTGTGGATGAATTTGAGCTCCAATCGAGCTCGGGTGAGCTGATCGAGGAATTATGACGGCATCCATCTCGCCGAGGAGAGATCATTGTCTTCCACATGATCGATCAACGTCATCACACTAGTCCTTGATTCTAAGCCTAAATCGTGAGATTATCTTGGCCATCCGATCTTATCGTCTCAGAGAAAGCGCATCCAGCCACCAAATGAATGTGTGACAACTTAAATAACCTATCTCATCACGCCATGTGAAAAGAGCACCGCGATAGCCGGCACATGGCCTAATGGGATTAGGGGTTTAATTATTCTTAATTAATCCGATTCTAATGGTGAAACTTCCAAAATTCATAACTAATTGTAAAAAATTTCAAAAAAATATAAATAAGCACATATTTTAAAAATAATTCAGAGGAGAATAATATAAATTTAAAATTAATTAAATTTGAATAATAATTTTTACTCAATTTTATTAGAAATTTAATTAAGCTAATTACCTCCTAATTACTTCAGCAATTAATTCCAAACTTCCTGAGGTTGATTAGTGGGATGGCCTCTATCTCTCATAAATTTCTTGGAATTTATTGCTTGATTAATTAGGGGAGTTACTTATTTAATTCTTAATCACTCTCTTAACTAATTAAATGATTAATTAACATGTTAAATAGTAATGAATTCATTAATTTAACTTGTTAATCATTATGAAATAATGAATAGACATAGGGAATGAGATTAGGACTTCTTCTCCAATCTTTTGCCCTATGTTTATTTCATTTGGATAACACTTAATCAATTTACAACTAATCAATGGCTTACTCACTTCATTAAATAGTTTAATTACTCAAATTCAAAGCTAAATCATTCTAGAATTCAATCATTCAATTCTTGGGTAGATTCTTAGGTGTTCAATAACCTAAGAGAATTCTAAAAAAAATTATAATCAAACTACATGTGTAGGATGGTTATAAAAGTACTTAATTAAACCCTTTATCATAATTAATCAATAATTGTGAGTCAATTGTATTATGCCCCTTCATTTTTTTAGGTGCATTATTGATTTAATTTCTATGTGATTACATATCATATGTTGGCTCATAATTGCTTGGATAATTATATTAAAGTGGTATAAGTAAGGGGTAATTAATGGGTTTAATTCATACATTAACCTAATCAAAAATATAAAATCAACCTAATTGTCCTAAATTAAACCAGACTAATTCACACATGGGGCAATGGGTTAGGACTAGCAAACCCTTCTCATATTTCCTAAGTCAAACCAAATTCAAAGATAAATAAAAAGCTCCTTAAAGAATTTTTGATTCACTTTAAATGATCTTATTTTATATGATTATCCTTGGGAATTAATTAGGGTAAATGAAGTCATATGTTTAGATTTTTTTTATTTCTTTACAATCATGCTAAATATTATTTGCCATATGAAATCATGCATTCATTTCTTTTGAAAATTAATTAATAAAATTATTTCCTTTTATGTCAAATTGCATGTGTTGGCTAAAAAAAATTAAGAATATGAGTGGCTATTATGAGTATCAATTCAAAAATTATTTTTAAAACTTATAAACCAAATATTATAAATGAAGTGATGATAGTTATAAATATTTATAGACTTGCATGTGATGATAACATAAAAAATGTATACTATGAAGTTCTCTTTCTTTCCCTTAACATGGATTCACATGGGATTTGCAAGTGTATAGTTCATTTGAAAATAACATAACAGTTGCCTAAGTCTATTCCTATGCATCTCCATATTAAGACTTAGAAAGAATCTTCATATTACACATGTAAATCATACAACCAAATAAATGAAACATAATTTTTATATGGATTGTTCTCATCCTTGTAGTTTTGTACATCTACATATATCTAAGGAAAGTAGTATATCAGTCTAGACATCCCAGGACTGTGAGGATTTAAGTAGCCCTAAGTAGGTTTTGTACCTTACGCCCTGGTGTAGAAAATAATGGTGATGTACTCACTTATAACTTTTATACATGTGGATGTGCATTTAGCTAACGGATGAAAAATTCCTCTTTTTTACATAATAAAGACATGCATCAATGATTAAATTAACAAAATGGAATATCTAAATTATCGAACCACATCTCTTTGCATTCATCATCAAAGTATGCCAAGATTTGCATTGCATGCATAGGTATGCTTAGGATTATTCATATGCATGGTATACATGGTGGAAAGAAATGAATGGGTGTGTTATGTGATAGTAATCCATCCTAACTAATCCTAAGATGCCTTTCTCATTGAATAGGGCTATTTAGAGTGAATCTAAACTAGGGTTAATTAAAAAATGTAATAAACCATTCACAAAAGAAAATTAATTAATGAATCTACCTTAAAAATGTTTTAAGGTAGGGATGAAAGAGAGCTCTTCTCTCTTTTCTTCTCTTCACAACATTTAGTCACTAAATGTAGGTTCATTCAAACCAAATCAAATCACCAGCTAAAATTGATAAATCATTTAAATCATTTAAAATGAAACCACCATCTAAATTAAATCTTTCATACTTAGAAAATTTCAACCTTAAAGCTTAGTTAAGACATGCCACACAAGCCTTAAATGACACACACATTAGGCTAAGTCATCACTTCTAGCTCTATGTTAGGGCGGTGCATGGTTTGATGCATGATTTTATTTTGTGATGTATTATTTTAGACTGGATGTTAGGGTGTATGTGAATAGTCTGGATGTTAGACTGATATTAGCCTAATCATATTTTCTATAGGGGTTGTGCTTAAGGAGCATTGTAATAAGAATATAAATCTATTTTGCTGTGCAGGTTGTTTATGCCCCTATACATAACCCAAATTAGAACAGATGGACTCAGTTACCCTTGTGGGTTGCTAAGTCCAAATCATTCATATAACTACTTGGGTTGTGTGGTTTATTTAGCTAACCTTTATTTTGCAGGTTTAGTTAGATTTACCTTTCTCATTCTTATGTAAAATTTTATAATTAGGATTTGGAATGAACGTTATGGGGGACTAGGATGAACATTGGCCATAAGACCAAGTCTTATGTACCATGTGATGTCTTTGGAGCAACCATATTCCAATCAAGTCAAAAGGAAGAAAGAAAAGAAGCAAATGAAGGTAATGAAGAATGAAGAATGAAAAATAAAGACAACCTCCATAGCATGAATTCATTTTAATCGTAATTTTTCATTTGTAATTTGGGTTGTATAAGAGTATAGCTCGGATGCTCACATTTCTTTTCAAATTTTATGATGGTACCCGACCGCACCAGCCTCTTATTCTTTTGTGATAGCTTTATGAAATTGTTTGATGTTTGTTTAGCTTGTGCATTAGAAATATCATACTTTTTATAGTTTCTTTATGATTGGTGATTATTGTGTGGCCTGGATGTGATTAGGCTCTTAGGAAAAAAATAAATTTTTTATCCAATTAATCAATTCAAAATTTCATAACCTCACATAAAAACTTAGGAATTAAATTAAGATAATAAAAGATTTAGTAACCCCTTGGCTGGATGTTGTATATCTCATATCGTGCATAAATCATATTATCTCACTCTTGCCAATGGAGGGCTTCCACCTTTCCTAGAGAAAATGGCTTGACCTTTGAGAGCCATGGTGGAAACACACCTCTTTCTTTCTGATTTTGGCTCATAACTAATTTTCTTATGCACTAGACATATAAAATCCCATAGCCTTTATCAAATAAAAATGTCCAAAAATAAATAATAATAATAATAATAATAATAATAATAATAATAATAATAAAACTTGACAAATTTTGTATTAGATTTTGATCATTATTCATGCCCTTCATGATCTAGTCTCTTAGAGAGTAAGTTTAAGGACTTAGTTTTTCTTCTAAGCAAATAACAGCCTAACCATCTTGCCAAGCATATGACTTACCTACATGTATTTAAAATTGTAGGAGGAGATAGTTGGCAGCCACTCCTGGTAGTTGTAAGTCCAACAATTGGGTGGTTTACTCTCTCTTATGGAGATAAACCAAATACTCATTTTTTGCCATAGATTTAGGTCATGTTTTGGCCCTCGCCAAAGCTCCCTAGATTTAGGATCTGAGATTGTTGTTACCCTTTGGGGATACAAGCATAAATCATCACCTTTTAAGCATTTCTACAAGCTTGTATTGTGGAATTGTAAGCCCTAGATTTTTAATAAAAATTCAACTCAAATATATAATTCTCCTCAATTTCAAAAATATAAAGCCCAATCTTAAGATAGTTTGGGATGCTTACTAGCTTTCCTAGTATCATAAGCATCCCCTACTCACTTCCCTTTGGTTTCGATAATAACTCTCTCTTTTTGATCAATCCCACTTAAATTTCTAAAAATAACTAATTGATTGATAGTCCTATCTTTGAAATCTTTAGAGATAATGATGATTTACCTTAACCGAGAGTATTCCTAAGGAATCTCATTCCTTAGGATGTAATTAACTATGAGGGGCTTACCTCGATAGGGAATTTAACAAACTCGACTTAAAATAAACCCTACTTTACTTTTCCATGTAAGTAGTAGAAAGATCTCTGGTACATTCAAGGACCCATCATTCCTTAGGAGTCCTCATTTGGTGATTAGGTCCATTATAGGATAGTGACTTCTATCTCTCAAGATAGTATACTATTCATTAATGTCATACCCGATCACCCTAATGAGTGCATCTATGGATATGCATGGTGTCCCCCACATAAACACACACAACACCCATAACATCTCAAAAATAAACACCACAAAGACAAAAGGGCAGGGCTCTCATTTTTTTTCCCACTCTCAATTTTTCCCTCTCTCGTCCAAATCGCGTGCAAGCAAACGAAAAGACCTTCCCCCTTCTTCCTCTTCTCTCCAACCTCAAGCAAGGGTAGGCTTCCCTTCTCTCTTCTTTGATTATTTCTCTTCCCCCTTCTCTGTCCTAGCCTAAATCACCTTCTTCTCTTCCATTTCCTTTCCCCATTTTCTCCAACTGAAATTACCTCCCTAGCCTAATTCCTTCCTTAACTGAAATCATCCCCCTAGCTGAAACAAACCTCCCTAGCCAAAATCTAAAATCCAAAATCTAAAATTTGAAATACATAATCTGAAGCTCAACAAAGCAGAATTGCCTTTTACTTTGCTCAAATTTGTAATCTCCCCTAGCTGAACTCTCCTCATCGATCAGTACAAGCGCACAGGAAAATAAGTTTGAATATGTGAGATGTGATTGTGGAAATATATGTGCTGGTTTCTTTTTGCAGATTTCAAGACCCCGCTAATTCCCAATAGAGCATAGCAGGTGCAAAGACGGCTGTGGTGTCACAAGACACCACTCGTTAAGCTCAATAGGATGTACTAAGTAAGCCAAAAAATTGTTAGATGCTGCTCCCTTAGCCGAAATGCTGCCCAAATTTAGACTAAAATCTAGAACTTAGATAAATTTAAATGGAAATCTTTTAAATTAAAATAAAATAAAATAAGGGGAGGGAAGGAATATGTAATGACTACAAAGGTAAAATATTAAATCAAAGAGAAAAGAGGTAAAAAGTACTTACAAGATTTATCTTAGTAAAGTTGAAAGCCCACTAAAAAAAATTATCCCTTTTCTTTCAAGTACTCTAACTCCTCAAACAAATGGAATGAAATAGAAGGACCCCCCTTTTAGCCTTATTTATAAGAATTGGAGGAAACAATGTAGAACCCATCCTAATCTAAATTTAATAATCAGGTGTGAAGATGGGATTTAATGGATGATACTAAACTCACAAACTTTAATTGTAATCTTTGGTTGTTTAAATTGAAGCAATAAAATGGGTTCTCTTTTCTTCAAACTTCACAAAACTAAACAAACTTTAGTTGAAACTTGGAGAGGCTCATATCAAACTTATAAGAGACTTATAATAAATTTGAAATCCAGTTATTCACTAAATATGAAGTCTGATATGGAGCTAGGGATATTAGAGTTGATGTTAGTTTATGTGAATAGAGCCTTTTATTGAATACTCAAAGTGTTAAATTTACAAACAAGTAATCATAAAAATAATTGAATAATTGAAAATTAGGCCTGATATCGAAAGAAGTAGGAATCTTGATTGAACATCAAATCAAAGCATAAGAGAGCCTCATGAAATTAAGATATACTCTTCAAATATACTCAAATAAATTGTAGAAAATTAAAGAATTCATCAGAGATTTTCCATGAGATTGAATGATTGCTAATAAGCATAAGCAATGAATCCTTGAAAAATATTTGAAGTATATTCACCACCTCATTAAATACTCAAATTGGATCAAGGAGAAATTGACTATAGTCAATGATGAATTTGAGTATTGTCATAAGTGAGAGTCTATTGAATATTCAAAGACTAATCAACTTAAAATTGATTAAATATTAATCCAAAAGATCTAATAAAATATTATATCAATTTACAACATCTTTTATGCCACCGGATTTACAGCACATCGTACAAGTGAATATAAGGCATTAATTAAGGCATTCTTAAATACACCCGCATGGGCCCCGACACTATGCTAAATGCTTAAATTTAGTGTCTAAGGAGGCTGTGTGAGTTGCTTCCTGGTTTGGTCTTAAGACCGGGTCTGAGTTAACAAAACCTAAAAATCTAATTATTATAAGAATTTCAACTTATTAAAATATCTAAGAAGTTAATTCTATCATGTGACAGTAGATCTGATCCTCTGTTAGGAGATAAACAGAGTTGACATGATTTAAAGTTCTCAAATATATTCAATTCAATTAACTACCCCGATGATGGCTATGTTGAATGGTGATTTCAACTGGAGGGGATACTTCCATCAAAATGTGATTTTAATTTTGAATCAAATTAACTTAAATTAAGTATCAATCTAAGAACTGCTTAAATAAAATTTAATCATAAAAAACTTAAAGCAAAACACAATCTATCCACTTTCTGTACCTATTTATTGGAGGTGATAAATTAAGAAAACTAGCTCACAAAGGAGCTAATGTCAAATCAAGTGTTTTACTATATTCACTCTCAATCAATCTCATACGAGCAAGGATGTGGCTCATGTTCTTTGATTTTGGCTCAAGAGGCTCCAGTGAGCAGCTACATTTGTAGAGTCCTTTGATTGGGTGGTTTGGCGAAGGCTCCATTATATTACGATTACCACTATAGCCCATATGCTCCCCAATGGCTCTGCCCTTTGAGTTGTGAATCATAGGGTACACCTGATAGAGCAAAAGGCCCTCTATCAGCTAAGGTGGACCTAAGTCTGCCTTCTTAGGTAGACACCACCCCAGGTCTAGATTTCTTGGATGACGCAACCCATGTGTTGTTTATAAGAATCCTTTGGTTAGGTTGGGTCGACTACCTAATTTGACTAAGTAGACCAGGGACCGTGACAGCCCGGGATGGTGGAACCATGGGATCTAGATTGGGCACATCATCATTCCCCAAACCATCCGCTTTAAGCTAAAAATAATGAATTTCATAAATTATAAATTTAAAAACTCCACATACTGCTATTATACGCTATGCATTCAACGATCTAACGACTAGAATTAATCAAAAGTTCTGTCTCACTTATTGGGAGGGGTAATTAACTATAGGTGCTTGCACCTATAGGAAACCTAGAACCAGATCTAAACTCCTCGCAAAATGAGGGTGAAATCTCTGGGTAGTGTCTTATCTACTAGTCCATCTGCCTTCTAAAAATTACATTGGCACTTTAAATCACTCTCTTCAATGCGAGAGGTTGGTGGTGAATTTTTAAAGCCCACACTCGACACTACTCTAAATGCTTAAATTTAGTGTCTCGGGATGCTGCGCAGTTTGCTTCTTGATTTGGTCTTAGGACTAGGTCCGGGTTAATAAAACCTAAAAATTCAACTGTTATAAGAATTTCAACTTATTAAAATATCTAAGAAGCCAATTTAGTCATATAATAATAGATCTGATCCTCTATTATTAAACTAATAGAGTCGATAGGATCTAAAATAATACATCAATCATGATAATGGTTATATTGAATGGTGATTTTAATCGAAAGAAATACCTACCATCAAAATGTGCTTGCAAGCTCAAATTGAATTAATCAAAATCAAGTGTCAAACTAAATATGAAATCTAATATTTCATTAAGCTATAAATGTTTAAATGAAATTCAATCTAAAAACTTAAAAGCTAAAAATTTAACCCACCTTCCGCAATTGTTTGTCAGAGGTGACAAATTAAGAAAACTCTAGCTCACAAAGGAGTCAATGTCAAATCAAATATTATATTATATTTACTCTCAATTAATCTCATGCTAGTAAGGATGTGGCCCATGTCCTCATCAAGGTTTTGGCCAATAGCAGTTACATATGAGCACTTAGAATCCTTTGATCGGGTGATTGCCACCAAATGGAACCATTATATTACGATCACGATTGTAGCCTGTATGCTCCCCAATGGTTCTGTCCTTTGAGTTGTGAATCATAGGATACACCGGATAAGACAAAAGCCCTCTATCAGCTAAGGTAGACTTAAGCCTGTCTCCTTTGGCAAACATCACCCCAAGTCTACAAGGATTTCTTGGATGACGTAACCCATGTGTTACTGATAAGGATCCTTCTATTAGGTTGGGTCGACTACCTCCTCTAACTAAGTTGACTAGGGACCACGATAGCCTGGGATGATGGAACCATGGGATCTAGATCGATCATGTCATTATTCGCCCAACCATCCGCTTTAAGTAAAAAAAATTGATGAATTTCAAAAATTCTAAATTTCAAAACTCCACATGCTGCTACTATACGCTTTGCATTTAGCAATCTAATGACTAGCCTTAATCGAAAGTTCTCTCTCAGTATTGAGAGAGGTAATTAACTGTAGGTGCTTGTGCTTATAGGAAACCTAGAACTAGATCTGAAGTCCTCACAAAATGAGGATGAAATCTCTGGGTAGTGTTTTATCTACTATTTCATCTACCTTCCAAAAATTACACTGACATCTTAATCATAAACTCTTCAAAAGTGATAGGTCGGTGGCAAATTTTTGGAGCCCACTGAGAGAGAGAGAGAGAGAGAGAGAGAGAGAGAGAGAGATTTGTGGTATTTGTAAGGATAGATTTTCATTTTTCTTCAAAAATAAAAAAATAGTGGTAATTTTATTTTAATATGAGGAAAAGCTCATTGCCATGACAAGGAATAAACTCTCACTTGGACTCCTATAATTAAGAATAAGAGTAACCAAAATAATAATATCATCTCATTTTAGACACGAGGGAGCATCTTTGTTAATATGTCTAATTTTATGTGAAGTGTAAGATCTATAAGCATTTTTTCAGCTTAATGTATAATTTAATCTTTGTGTGGATATGAAAGTAGACTTATGCCAAATTTTCTAAATCTTAGGATCCACTTTTATGGCGTTTGATTATTTTTTAGAGTTACTTTATAGTTTATCTTACATGCTTCTAGATTGAGTTAGACTTTTTTCGTAACATTTGTTCCACATAATTAATATTGACACATCATTAAAAAATTCATTCATTCTAGCAAAGATCTTGACATAGGTATTTAAATTAAAAACTTTGGAGTCAAATTTAGGATCATTTTGAACTTCATTTTTTAATAACTTTATAATCAAAATTTTCATATAGTGAGACAAATCTAACAGATCATGATCAACTAATTTTGAAGTCTTTAATACACTCAAATGTTCAAAAAATGATTATTTGATGGAGTATTTGAAATTTTATTAAAAATAACCAAAAGACCTACCAAAAATCAATAAAAAAAGTATTCATTCCACCAATAAAAGAGACTTGGAGCTGAAGGAAGTTTCTAGATTTAAAGAATTGTAAAATTATGCCAACTAATCAATGCCAAAGATTACCATTGATGATCATCGTTACTCGCTCTCTAATAACCAATATCAATAATCATTGGTGTCCATAATTGCACAATCATCACCCCACGCATTTCATTAATTGTCGATTATCCTTCTAGTTCATTTGTTTGCAATCAATGCTGATGACTCATTATTCAACCAACTTTTTTATTCATGGATTAACACTAACTCTCATCACTCATTATTTTTTATAATATTTTTCACTACTCTCATAAGAAGCCATTTTAATAATCTAGTCTTCTTTAGTCCATGGTAAGGATAGATTTGCTATATTTACCTTACATAGTGGACTTCTTCATTTGGCTAGGCTTCTTTAATAGAGCTTTTCACATAAAAGTTTTTATATATTTGTATTTTTTATTTATATGTGTGCGAATATTTATAAAATGTCATGACAAAAAAATTTCATTATACATGACTTGATTGGAATCAATAAGTTAAGACTAAGTTTAAGCAAGAGTAAACTTATTCTAAATTAAATCATTCATATATATATATGCTTATAGCCATATTTAAAATTCAATGGAATTGAAATAATGTTTATGCTTCATGCATTTGTATAGTAGCATCAAATCATTTCAGAATATTATTTATTTGACTATTCATTATCAATTAATCATCATCATTTGATTATTCTTAATTATTAGAGATTAGCTTAGGAGTTGTTGGTTGCTTAGTTGCCTGTATTAGTGATGTATTGTAATAGAAATGCAGTTGCCCTTCTCAATTTTATAATTTCTCTTATATGAGATATCAAATTAGTCATTTGTCCCTTCCCCCCCCACACTCCCAAAAAAAAAAAAATTGCCTTTTATTTTTGTCCTAAAATATAAATTTTTCTACCTAGATGCGATTAGGCTCTTAGGGTCAAATTAATTTTTTTGCCCCAATTAATCACTCATAATTAAAAATTTATACAATTCATAATCTCATATAAAGCCTAGGGCATAAATCAAGATAATTAAAAGATTTAGAAACTCCTTAGCTGAATGTTGTATGTTTAACATCATGCATTCATATTGTCTCACTCTTGTTAAGAGAGGGTTTCCATCCTCTATGTTAGAAAATACCACTTTATCATTAATTTAACCCATAATCAATTTCATCATGCATGCAGGCATATAAAACTCCCAAGCCTTTGTCTAAAAAAAGTGCCAAAAATCATGTAAAATTTGAAATAATTTGCATTTGTAGATTAAGTCATTACTCATACCACTCATGCTCTAGTCTCTTAGAGAGTGGGTTTAAGGACTTTAATCTCTTTTTAAATAATTACCCCAATTATCTTACAATTTCATATGACCGGACTACATGCTCTAGTCTCTTAGGGAGTGGGTTTAAGGACTTTAGTCTCTTTCTAAATAATAACTACCCCAATTATCTTGCAATTTCATATGACCAGACTACATAGATTTAAAGCATATGATATGTTAGTTGGCTGCCATTCTAGGTGATTGTAAGTCCAGAAGTCGGATGGCTTATTCTCTCTTGTGGAGGTAAACCATTATGTCCATCTCTCGCTTATATTTAAGTCGTGCTTTAGCTTATACTAAAGCTTTCTAGATTTAGGATCTGAGGTAGCTATTTTCTTCGGGCTACAAGCATAATCCTCACTTCTTAGACATTTTCATAATCTTATATTGTGGGATTATAAGTCTTAGCTTTCTAATAAAATGTCAACTTCAACTAAATTGATGTTCTCAACTTCAAATATATAAAGCCCAACTATATGATAGATTAGAATGTTCACTAGATTTTCTAGTATCATGAGCATTTCCTACTCATTCCCTTTAGCTTCAATAATAAGTCTTCTTCTTGAAAAATCTCATTTGATTTTCTAAATATAACCAATTTATTGATAGTCTAGTCTTGAAATCTTTGAAGACTTTAATTTTTACTTTAATCGAGAGTATTCTTAGGAAATTCCATTCCCTAGAAAGTAATTAACAATGAGGGCTTACCTCCATAGGAAACTTAATGAACCTAGCTTAAAATACACCTTGTTTTAGTTTTCCATGTAAAGTAGGAAAAAATTTTCTAGTATATTCGAAGACTGATCATGCCTTAGAAGTCCTTATTAGGTGATTAGGTCTATTATAGGGTGATGATTTCTATCTTTCGAGATAGTGCATCATTTTTTAATGGAGTATCTGCTCATTTCAATCAGTACCCCCTAAGATCTATGTGGTACCCCGCATTCCAAAAATAAACACCACACTCCACCATTAAACTTTGTTCTAGCGTGAGATGAAAGTTCTCCCTTCGTCGATCTTGGATTCGGAGCAAGAGAGAAGAGTGTTTATTGCACTTTAAAAAAAGCTACAAGGCTTAGCATTGCTAAGTCAAAATATTGCCAAAATTTTGTTCGATCTTAAACTTAAATTAAATTGGATCAAATCAAGACAAGATAAAATAAAATGATAATTTAGCTTCAAACTAAAAATTAAGTTTATTTCAAATTAAATTTAAATTATGAAATTTGAAAATAAAAGAGGACCTGCTAAATTTGAATTTAATTGAAATCAAAAATAAAATGAGATTTGCAATATGATTGAAGCATGGTTTTCAAATATAAATGGAATCCAAATAATCATTTATATTAAATTTAGTAGCTCATTATTGAGTATGAAGAAGTCATCCAATGAATATTATACTTAGCCATAATTCATTTCAAATGAATTATGGGAAATCAAAGAATTCATTAAAAAACCTACAATGAATTTAAAGATTTATCAATAAGCATAAGAAATTTCCTCCAATCCTTCAAGCTCAGCTACAAAAGAAGCATATGAATTAGTGATATGCTACTTCAAATTGATAAGGATTTCTTAGACGATGTAACCCATGTGTTGCTGATAAGAATCCTTTGGCCAGATTGGGTCGACTACCTCCTCTGACTAGGGACTACGATAGCTCGGGATGACGGAACCATGGGATATAGATTGGGCACATCATCATTCCCCCAACCATCAGGTTTAAGCTGAAATGATTAATTTCATAAATTCTAAATTTTAAACTCCACATGCTATTACTATACGCTACACATTAAGAGAGCCAAAGATTAGCCTTAATCAAAAGTTCTCTCTCACTTACTGGGAGGGGTAATTAACTATAGGGGCTTACGCCTATAAAAAACTTGGAACCAGATCTAAAGTCCTCGTAAAATGAGGATGAAATCTCTGGGCAGTGTCTTATCTACTATCTCATATGCCTTTTGAAAATTACACCGACATTTTACAATCAAACTCTCTTCAATACAATTTTTCTAGAGATTAGTGGCAAACTTTTGGAGCCCACAGATTTCTAGCGACTCCACTGGGGATAAGATTCTCTTTCCATCTTTGGCTATTCATATATGTGTTATAGTAGAAATAAAATATTTGAAAATTTAAAATAAAAATAGCTATTTAAATGTGTAATAAATTCATATTACTATTGTATGAGACTCTATATCGAATGAATTATTCTGCAGAATACATCTTTATTACACTATTATTTTGTTCTATAGTACCTCTCCATCTTGAAAGTATGGGGTGAAATAAGAATTAATAATTACTAATCTCCATCTTTCACTTTTGTAGATTGGTTCTACAGAGCACTCCTTTCATCATTCAGCTAGAGCGTGATGCGAACATCTACCTAGCCTATGTCATCATCAACATAGGAGATGCTGGGGTTATAATTCAATTTGGTACCTTGAGTTTCCCGGCTATCATAGCTACAACTCTTGAAGTACCCACCCATGGTACATTCGTCCGAGGCTATGCTGGAAGGCCTCAAGTTTCTGAAGCTCCTACTAGCTAAGCTCGTCAATAAATTAGTAGCCAACCGCTGTCAAGGAGTTCTACCGACAGAGAACTTTAGTTTTCAAAAGGCTAGGCTAATCTGAAGCTCCCGTGACGAAAAGAACTATCAGTGGGCAAACTGTGTCTTTAATGTCTTGTGGTATAATTTCTCCACCGATTAAATCTTTTGTACATGAAAAGCATGATCATGAAGCTTCCTCATCATACTACCCAAGGCAAAAGCATTCCTACAACAACTTTGATAATCTAAAGTGGGTAAAAAGGAATAGTTCTACTAGTGAAGTAAAGTAGTCCTTCTGGAACCAACCACGTTAAGCTCCACCACCACAGAGCAGACAGCCTGAAACACTGTCTGCCAAAATACACAAAGTTCTCAAAGTAGCCAAGGACAGAGACTTAATGAAAAGAAAATTTCAGAGGCCTATGGTGATGGAAAATGTTGAAGCTCTACCAAGGAGGTTGTCATCTCTTATGGTAACCAATCATCAAAACAAGTATGCTTCGCATGGTAAGCATCAAAGCGTGACACTTGGACCGTGTGTCCAAGAATCTGCAGCCAAAAAGTCCCAACAAAAGGGTAAACATATATGGAGGCCAAGGCCCCATGATGAAACCCTGAAGAATGGAAGAGGTGTGACATCTGACACATATACTCAAAAATTCACCCCAAAAATAACTCATCATAACTGGATACCCAAAAGGAGGGATATCATTGATGAGAGACATGATGATCGACACTCTGGAGAATCCTCTAAGAGATCCCCTCACAGATCAGACTCACCCTCGCAAGAGAAAGTTGACTTCGATCATAGTCCTTTAATGGAAGAAGTATTTGTTCTATACATTGAACCAGAAATCCACTGGAAACATCGATCAAAAATTCATGTGCAAAAAGAAGGTGATGAAGAGGACACTATGGAAGTAGAAATCGTCTATATGATCAGAGATATAGATGAACTCTCCGCTCAGCACCATCAGCAGCAACATGAATCTAAGGAACTTGAACCTGAATTTGACATTTATCAATAAGAGTCTTCATAGAAGAAAATAGAAGATAGATCCTCAATCTCTACTAAAGATGATGAAGAAGAAGATCGGAATGAGAAAGAGATCATGGTTGTCAAAGCTGTTTATATGGTTGAACTAGGAAATGATTAGCCAGGTACATGCTTTTATAATCAGCATTATCGTTCAACCCTATCAATAGCTGCCCCTATAAATGCATAAGGAGAAGGACAATCAAGTTCTTCCCATGAGGATGAGCAAGGAGTAGAATAAAAATAAGGAATAGAGGAAGAAGAAGAACTCGTACCTATTGACGCCATGACACTAGCTAGAGAGCAAAGAGAAATTTAACGTCAAATGGAGATCAAAGATAAGGAGATTGCACAGCTGGGTACCAAGATGAATGATATGATGGTACAAATGAATATCATGATGGAGATGTTGTAGAAGAATATGACATCATCTGTAGCACCTATTTCATTTGCTTATCAACAGGTAGCTAATAATGCAACTTCTATACCACCAGTCGCTCTAATACCTCAAGCTCCTACAGTACATGCTACACTTGAAGCGATGAATGAAGTTAACCAAAAACCTCTCCATCTGATAATTCAAAATTTGGCTAGCACACTTGAAGCGGTAACAACTGCTCAACTAGAAATGATAATCAATGAAAAGATAAAGGCAGTCATAGCCTCAGAGCAGGCTGAAAAGTTGGTGAGTAAGGGTCACCCTTACCCAGCTGAATATGATCAAGTGTCGTACCCGAAAGGTTACCCAGTGCCAAAAATTTAATACTTTCAGTGGGATTGGTAATCCAAAGCAACATCTAACACAATTTAAGGCTACTTGCGGTAACACAAAGGGAATGGCATTACTTTTCTCAGTTCGTAGCCTTCTTTGCTTGAATGGTATGCAGAATTGCCAAATGATTCGGTTAAAACCTTTACTAAATTAGAAGCTATATTCATGACAAGATTCACCATTGCAACCGAGAAAATCACAACTGCTGAGCTTGCCTTACTGAAAAAGAGAAAAGATGAGTCAGTGACAAAATTTATAAGTCATTGGCATAACCTAAGTATGAAGTACGAGCAACAAATGGAAGAGGAACATGCGATCCAATTGCTAATGGGCAATATGGATGATAAAATGATACCATTTTTATGTATAGAATCAATTACAAAATTCCAAGACTTGCTCGATAGGGTGGCTAAATTTGAAAGCTGAATCGCCTTAATTCTGAGGTCTATGCAGATAAATCAAAGAGAAACCAACCTTCAAACTCAAGAAGACACAAAATTCATGCCACTTCTTATAGTTCAAATGGTGAAAAGTGGGTGATATATAATGTGGATAAAGGAAAATAGCCAACGTACAATGATGATAAGGGAAAGAAGCCTGTCTATTTTAATCTACTACCAAAATTGGTATTAGGAGGCAATGACAAACCTCAAACTTTTCTAAGTGATACAGAGCATCCAAAATAAGCAACAAGAGATGATGAACAAATTTGATCATCTCTTAAGGAAAAGATGAACAAAGATTATTCCTTTAGAAGAGATAGCATGGCCAAATTATTTTGGCAAGTAGTCAATGCTGGTTTGCAATTACCAGAAATTAAAAGTCCTTAAGAATCTAATCAAGTCAGTAATCTAAATTACCATCCATATCATTGGATGATCAGCCATCATATTGAAGATTATTATGTCTTCAAGGATTGGCTAGAAAGGAAGTATCGGTGGGGTAAATTTATACTATCCGATAGTGTTCTAGTCAACCCAAAAAGAGAGTCTACAAGGATGATTATGTCCTCTTCCGTATCATCTGTCTAAGACAAAAAGAAGGAGAAATCGGTTTAAGAATGATGAAACGTAGTCTCTAAGAAGGCGTGAAAATCTGAAAATAAGTGTCATTAGTGTTAAGTGGAAATCACCACTTGAACCTATATTGGATTTAAAAAAGATGCCTAAACCAAGTATTTGGGCTTCTCAATGGCATTTTGATAAGGCTACTTCATCACAGCATGATGAGCAGTTTGCTAAATGTAGGCCTCATAAGTCAAAGAAGTTGGCTAAGAAAAAGAAGATCAAGAAGAGAACTACAACTCAAAAGAACATTAATAATTTAGAAGAGTATCACCAACCAGCAAGACAACCATTTAGGCTTATAGACTTTATGCCTAAACATTGCATTGATGAATCAGATGAAGAAGATAATGGTGAGTCTTGTCCAGTCGAGACATGCCAAATCATTTATGTGATATCTGATGTTCTTCAACACCAGTTACTCCAAAATGACAAGAGCAGTCAGACAGACTCGACCAACCTATCAAAATTCTTGTCAGAAAAGCAAGAAGTGCTAACATTTGAATTTTGTTTAATGACTCAACAAGATGATAACAACTTGGATGAAGATCTATGTTTTTTCGATGGAGAAGAGTCAGACTTATCGATATCATCACGTATGAAATGTATGAGGTTGAAAAATGTGTCTAACCCTTTTGGTCAATCATCCAAAATAAAAAAAAGTTTGAAGAAACCACCTCTTCAAAAGAATTTGAGCAAGACAAAGTTATTCACGTTCAGTTGAGAAGTGGTAAAGTCTTACCACCTTCATTAAAGAAGAGAAATGCAAATAAAGATAAAGGCAAAAAAAATTGAAGTCAATGAAGATATCATTCCCAAAAATTCTAAACTAAAGCCTAAATCAAGAGAAAAGATAGATTATAAAATTCTATCACATCTTAGAAAGATCTCTGCACAATTGAGTATGTACGAGGCTCTCTTGATATCAAAAGATCTCCGAGAAACTTTGATACAGGCTTTCAAAGATCCAGAGAGTTATGAAGCTTACTTTACTGAAAAATGCATGACATAAGCATTGCAAACTCAAGATCTCCCAGTAATCACATTTTCTAAAGAAGATCTTATGTTAGGAACAGCAGATCACAATCGTCCTCTATATATTATCGCAAAGAGTGATGGCATCTCAATTAGTCGAATATTGGTTGATCCAAGTTCTTCTATCAATCTTATGAGTCTAAAAGTATTAAGAGGATTATCACTTGATATCCAACATCTTAGGAGAGACAAGTTAATGGTTCATGGTTTCAATGAAAAAGGGTAGAAAACTCTGAGTTTTTTTATTCTCTCGCTCAAGTTTTGAGATTTATATACAGAAGCCAAGTTTCATGTAATCGATGTTGATACATCATTTAGAGCTCTCTTGGGTTAACCATGGCTGCATGAGTATGGAATGGTTCCATCAACTATGCATCAATGTATGAAGTATCTAAAAGATAGAGAAGAATTTAGAATTCCTGGTAACCTACAACCATTCTTCGTCAATGAAATAAAGATTTATGAAGATGAAAAATACTTCATCCTCAAAGAGCCTAAGCCAACAGAGCCTCTTGAAGCAGTAGCATCCACTTGAGGAACTAAAAACAAATTTCACAAAGTGAAAGAACAGAAGCAAAGAGGAAGAAAGAAGGCAATGCTGACTCTCCCTAAAGCACTTAACTTTACACCTAAGTTAAAAAGATCAGTTCCTCATTTAGGAAGTGACACACAAGAAGAAGAAGATATTCTTGTTAAGCCCAAGAGAACTTTTAAACTTTCAAGAAAGACAAATTATGAAATAAGTGATTCTGATTTAGGCTATGACTTTGAATCTACTTATGAAAATAGAAATATCATGGATAGCTCACTTGGCGAGTTAGATGATTCACTCAAATTTATACCCACCCTTATGCTTAGAAATCACTGGAGGTCCATAATATTGAAAATTTGATAACATTCTATGTACCACCGTTGAGAGAGAGTGGTGAAACAGGAACTCTATTTTATAAATCTAAAGAGTCTCAATCTCATAATTTTGATCGGCCTACTCAACATGAAAATTATGATAAGATAATGCCAACAAGAATATCAATATACTATCCATAGAAATTGTGAAGAATGATGCATAAGCTTGGAATTCATATTGGGACTACTAAAAATAGAACTCAAATCTTTAACTGGATATGGAGCTAAAGAAGTCCTCGGGCATCATGAAGAAGTGATAAGTTTATCAATAAAGGTCTTGGATTCATCCGCAAATCTCATCAAAATAAATCTTGTCATAATATAATAGAAGCTGAGGTCGAAACTAGTTGTGACGAAGAAGATAATCTCCATGAAATTCTTCTCACAAACGATGAAGAGATGGAAGCCAAGCCTACACCTGAAGAACTTGAAGATGGTGGACAAATAGCTACTATGGATGAACTTAAAGAAATCAACCTAGGAACTGAGGATGATCCTCGTCCAACTTTTGTTAGTGCCCTTCTATCTGATGAGAAAGTTGAAGAGTTAAAAGTGCTACTTTGTGAATTCAAGGTTTGCTTTTCTTGGACATATTCTGAAATGCCAGGGTTATCCCCTGATGTAGTAGTTCATAAACTTTTCATTAAACTAGATGTGATGCCTGTTAAATAAGCTCCTAAGCAAATGAGATTGGAGATTGAAGAACATGTAATTACATAAACTAAGAAGTTGATAGAAGTAGGCTTCATCCGGGAGGAGAAGTATGCTGATTGGATAGCCAACATTGTCTCAGTTAGAAAAAAGACTGGACAAATTCATCTCTGCATTGACTTCTGAGACCTAAATAAGGATTGCCCAAAAGATGACTTTTCGCTTCCAATATCAAAACTACTAGTGGACAATACTTCCAACTATGACATGTTCTCATTTATAGATGGATCATCGAGATATAATCAAATCAAGATGGCACTTGAAGATGAAAGACATACATCATTCAGAACACCTATTGGCATCTATTGCTACACAGTCATGCCTTTTTGCTTGAAAAATGCTAGAGCTACATACCAAAGAGCCATGACACGTATTTTTGATGAGTTAATTCACCAGAAGGTGGAATTTTTTACTGACGATTTGGTGGTGAAGAGCTTAAATCACAAAAATTATTTTAAAGACTTGAGAATTGTATTAGAGAGAATCAGAAAATATGATCTCAAGATGAATCCTCTAAAATGTACATTTGGGGTATCCTCCAGAAAATTTCTCGGGTACATAGTATGTCATAGAGGTATTGAAATCGATCCTACTAAGATCAAGGCAATTGTGGAGATGCCTTCACCAAAGAGTTTGCGGTAGCTTCGTTCTTTATAAGGATAGCTTGCATTCATCCGTCAATTTATATCAAACATATTAGGACATTGTCAATCATTTGCAAGATTGATGAAGAAGGATGCTCCATTTAAGTGGGACAAGGAGTGCCAAGAAGCCTTCAATAGCATTAAAAGCTATATATTAAATCCACCAATCCTTATAGTGCCTACTCCTGGGAAGCCCCTCATTCTATACACGACTGCATTAGAAGAGTCCCTTGGAGCATTATTGGCATAACACAATGAAGAAAGCAAAGAGAATGCTCTTTATTATATCAGTCGAAGATTAATAGGAGTAGAAATGAGATACTCTCTGATAGAGAAGCACTCTTTGGCACTGATCTTTGTAGTCTAAAAGCTTTGTCACTATATATTATCTCACAAGATTACCCTCATTTCAAAGATCTATCCACTGAAGTACTTGATGATAAGACCAGCATTGACAGGTCACTTGGCAAGATGGGCAGTATTGCTTATACAATTTGATATCACATACGTTCCATAGAAACCAGTGAAGGGACGAGTCTTAGTAGATTTTCTAGCTACACATCTCATTCCCGTGGACTCTTCTCTTAATGACGATTTGCCCGATGAGCAAATTATGCTCATTCATGAAAGATAAAAACCACAAATTTAGGAAATATACTTTGATGGAGCCTCATCGATCAAACACGCCCAACCTCTAAATTTCCCAAGGGCAAGAGCAAGAATCGACATCATCATAACACTAAGAAGAGGAGGATAATGAGATGATCATATGGGTTGACCGAAGCCAGAACTAATAATGAAGTGAGTATGAAGCATTGGCAAGTCTTAAAGAAGCTATTTTCATAAGCATTCAAAACTTGCATATTTTCGGTGATTCTCAGCTTATTATAAATCAAGTACTTGGCATCTATAGAATCAACAAGCTTGAGTTAGCTTTCTATCACAAGTGAGTTCTTGAGCTTTTGAAGAAAATACCAAATATCACACTAACTCGAGTCTCTCAATCCGAGAATAGTAAAGCTGATTGCTTAGCAAAATTAGCTAAAAAGATGGCAAGTATGAGTGGTAATTATGTCATGATTGACATATTTACTCGACGAGTTCTAGTGCCAGCAAAGTATCAATCCCCGTAGGTAGAGGGGTTACTAAATTCAACACAGTAGAATACGACTCAAGTTGCTCATCATGCTCTCCAAAATCAACAAGAAGTTATGCCAAGAAGAGTTAAGAATGATATCACCTCAAAAAAGCTGTGTGAAGCTTTTATTGTAGAAGAGCCACGTGATTGGAGGTGACCCTTCATTGACTACTTTAAAGAAGGCAAATTACCAAATAATAAATCACTAGCAGCTCAAATTGAGAAGAGAATGTTGCGCTATACTTTCGTAAATAACACTTTATATCATAGATTATTTGAACAAATATGGCTACGATTCCTAAATACAAATGAAGGTACCAAAGTGATGGTTGAAGTTCATGAAGGACTCTGTGGTGCACACCAGTTAGGTCCTAAGATGACAGTAAATATTAAAAGAATGGGCCATTATTGGCCATCTATGGTGAGAGATTGTATCAATCATGCTAAGAAGTGTCATGAATGTCAAGTACATGAAAATATAATTCATCAACCTTCAAATTCACTACACCCAACAATAGCATCTTGGCCATTCGAATGCTGGGGTACATATGTAATTGGACCAATTAATTCACCGTCGTCAACTGGACATCGCTTCTTCCTAACAATGACTCACTATTTCTCTAAGTGGGCTGAAGCTACCTCATTTAAAGAAGTTACTGCTGATCAAGTGATCAACTTCTTCACGCATTATGTGGCCTATAGATTTAGAGTGCCACACCGAATAATTTTTGATAATGACACACCTTTCAAAAGTACAAAGATTTATAGATTCGTTGATTGACACAAAATTGATTGGTGATATTCTTCAATATACAATCCAAGAGCAAATGGTTTGGTAGAAGCTTTCAACAAGACATTGGTCAAACTACTCAAGAAGATTCTCACTAAAAATAAAAGAGAATAGAATACTAAGCTATTAGAGGCATTGTGGGTGTATCAAACCACCTACAAGATGTTGACTAAAGCTACTCCTTATTAATTGGTATTTGGAATTTAAGCAGTTCTTCCACTTAAAATTGAGTTGCCTTCACTTCGAGTAGCCATCCAATACAATCTAACTAAAGATCAAAATACTTATTCCAGAATGGAGGAACTCGACGTGCTTAATGAAGTTAGATTGTAAGCTCATCAAAATCTGGAAGTCTATCGAGCAAAGATGTCTAGAGCTTTTCACCATATGGTGCAGCCTCAAACATTCCAAAAATAAGAATTAATTCTAGTGCTGAGAAGACTAACTATTCCTAATCAAAAATTTGGTGGCAAATTTGAGCCTAATTAGGAAGGCCCTTTTATCATTGAAAAAGTGTATCAAGAAGGGGCATACCAACTCATTGACTTAAAGGGTGAAAGACCAGTGCCGCCAATTAATAGTAGTTACCTGAAAAAGTATTACACATGATGAATACATTCTAGAGGTACAATGGAAATCCCCTTGCAAGATATGAGGTATTTTTTAGTATATCTATTTAGGTCTACATCGCACTTCATGTCAAGATCCCTAAATAAATATACTCACTCCAGATGAAAAAACTTTTCAGTGAAAATTCTCTTGTTACACAGGGGGCATTTTAGATTTCTATACATAGATGAAATCAATGTTGCATGTTAAAATCCTCTTAAGAGCATATCAATTCAAATATTGATGAATTTGCATATTTTCATCTTAAAAGTTCTTCTAAAAGTGCTTTAGAATTTCCCCTGCAAGATAGGAAGATTTTTAGTTTATGTTAAGTTTATTTGAGTTGGCGTCGTGCTATAAGACAAGATCCTCGAATATAATCTGATTCAGGTTGACATCAAGCTTTATGCTGAAATCCCTGAATACTTCCCTAATTATTATTGTTAAGTTGTAGGTTCTTACAAGAACAAAAAAAGAATCTATTTCTATGCATGAAAAGATAACCCTAAATGTCAAAAATTTATCTCTTTGATTTGCCAAATTCTGGAGATCATGTTAGAAGAACTCCCAATTTTGAAAACTTTAATCAATTAAGTTGAACAAACATCAACCTATACATCCTGAAGTCTAGGACACGAATGGGTTTTAATGGTCGGACTCAACAAGCCCACAAATGGTTGAGTTGCTAATGCTCTCCTCACTCAATAAGCAGCAAAAAAAAGGTCACAGTGAAAGAGCCCACGTTCATTAGTCTGATGACAAAACCACCAACCAACTACACCTTAAGTTAAAGACTCGAGTAGGTTTTAAAGGTCAAACTCAACAAGCCCAAATGTGGCTGACTTGTTGATGCTCTCCTCACTCAACAATCCATAAGAAAAAGGTCATAATGAAAGAGCTCCTGCTTATCAGTCCAATGATGATAGATGTTCAATCTCAAATCAGATATAGCTTAGTGATTATAAGTAACCAGGATCCAAAAGATCTTTCTACTTGATCAATAGATTAAGATAATCTGAGGAAACTCTTAATTCAGGCTGCCTCAAATCAATCTATATATTGCCTGCATGATGATATATCAATCTATTCTCAAATAATTTGATCAAGCTTCAAGAACAGATCAAAGCCAATCTCCTCATCAAGTCCATCAAAGTAGAAAGCATAGGATCGAGGAAACAATTCCATAGTTCATACAAAGCCGATAGCCGAACCAAAAGAATTTCGTAGTTATTCAGTATATTAAAGCACACATCGCTGGACTGATAACTCAACATAGACCTAATATAAGCTGAAAGGTTGGGTCATTTGTATGTACCCTTCAACGAGTCCGTCAAGGCAGCAAACACAAGATTCATGGCATACATACACTTTCTGATAAGTCAATATGAATAAATCAGGTTAGTCTTTCATCAAGTCCATCAAGCTTAAAGCTAGGATAGAAGGAATTTTAAATCTGACCAAGCACGAATAAACTAACTCCTCAATGGAGTCCTTCACCAAAATAAGCAGACCAATTCCTCCAAAAAAACCCAATCAAGCACAAAGCCAGAATTGAAGGAAACTCAAATCTACGAAGACATAAAAGAAAGAGATCTTCAGCAAAGTCATTGAAGCAGAGAGTAGATGGTGTAAGAACTCTTATCTATCCGATAAATCGATTCTGACAAATCGACCAAGCCCATCATTTAGCATGTTCTAAATAAGGCATCATAATAATGACAAATCATATCAAAGCTCCGTAAGCTATTGCAATCGAAGCTAAAATGATCCAAGGCCTATGGCCAGCCCAAAGGGTCAACTAGTTTTCAACAAATGCGACTCGCTCCATACATGAATCACATTTATTGGGGGGCATTTGTTGACCTCCACATATGTGTCATAAGTCGAGTCAAGCCCATAAGTCTAATTCGATGGATTTCGGAGGTGATAGTATGCAAATTGGGGCTCAAAATGCACTGAACATTACCAAGAATGGTTGAAATAACCTTCGATCGATTAACAGACTTCGTCGTCGCATTCAGAACATTAAAATTGATTAGAATATAAATATTGCACAATCTAATGATCAAGCGATTGAGCTATCAATGTGTCGACATGCATATCGAGGAAGGAAAGCTACGATGATATCCAAATGATCTCTGTTCATAAAATTGATCATGTCGTTAGCTTTGAAACATCAAAAACTATCAAATGAGACTGTTTATACTTAATTCGGTTGAGTTTGTGTAAATATCGAATGATTTGAAGTGACAGCTCATAAATTAAGGCTAAAATGCACTCGATGTCACCAAAATTAACCGAAATGACCTCTGATCGATGAACGGACTTCTCCATCATGTTCAGAATGTCGAAACTAGTCAGAATATAAATATTGTATAACTTGATGATCAACCGATCAAGTGGTATCGCCGCATGCATATGTCAGTCGAGGCGATGCAAACCAAATAACCTCCATTCACAAAATTGATTGCATCATTAGCTTCTAAACATTGAAATCTATCAATTAAGATTATTCATTCTCAATTCATATAAGTCTGCAAGAAAATTGAGTGGTCAAAAATGGTGACGCATATTTTGAGTTGAAATTGACTCAATTTGACACCACTCGACAAACACCTCCGATGTGAACGGATCTCGTTTGAAACATCGAATAACCTTAAATTGATATATATATATATATATATATATATATATATATATATATATATATATATATATATATATATATAATGATTTTATAAATTCACATTAAAGTCATTTAATCAATTTAAAATCGGTTTAAGCATTAAATCTAACCTAAATCCCCAAAATTTCTTTCCATTCATTTCTCCTTACGTGTGACCCAAACCAATCTTTCCTCTTCTTTAAGACTTCCATTCCCGTTTTCCCCTATGCGCTCTCTGAGAAGGAGCACCGCATGAATTCTCCCCTTCACCATAACCACTCTCACTCTTCCTCTTCAGTCTTCTCGGTTGACCTCCTTAAAATCGCTCCAATGGCAAAATGATCGCATTTTTTCCTTCCTCCTTTCTCCAGAAAACCGCAAGCGCTCCCTCTCCGATTTCTCCCTCATTCAAAACTAAAAAAAGGTAAACTCTTTTGTAAATCCAGATGAAGTTGATGAATGGCTGTTAAGTAATGCTTGTATTGTCCTGGTGCTTTGCACTTTGTGGAGAAAAACTCAATGGTTATAAGGTTGTTGCAAAGCATGAAATTGCAAGAACTTTGCTTGGAGATCCAAATTTTAACTGGGTTGTTAGCTTCAAAGAATTTGCTCACCCTGCCACAGAAATATTTTCTATTATCGGGCAAGTTGGACCAACACTTTTCCTTGCAATTGCCATGTTTGGTTTTGTAATTCAAACAGGTTCATTTGTTACAGAGAAGGAACTTAAGCTCCATCAGGCTATGTCCATTATGGGTCTCTATGAATCTGCCTATTGTTATCTTAGTTTACCTGGGAAGCTTTGCTCACTCTTATTGCTTCTCTTTTCATAGTGATGTTTGGGATGTTGTTTCAATTCAGTATTTTTTTCTGCACAACAGTTTTTTCGTCCTCTTCCTTCTCCTTCCTCTTTCATTTTCTTTTTTCATTTTTCCTTCCCATTCTCCCTAGCCAAAAATCACCATTCTCTTTTCTTCTTCCTCCTCTTTCTTCTTCTCCCTTCTTCTTCTTTTTTCTCTTCTTTCTTTTCCTTCTTCTTCAATTTTTCCTCCAAATCGAAATCCCCCCCCAATCTGAATTTCCATTTTTTTTTCATTGCCACAACCAGAGAAGAACACCATCATTAGGCGGGTTCATCCCTCAATTTCTGGCATCGTCCCTTTCCACCACTCTTTCCAATTTTATTTCACTGTAAGAGGAACATATCATTATGCTCTTCTCTCAATTCAGCATTGCCTTTCCATCGCCCTTTCTAATTTTTGTTTCATTAACCGAACACATCATTAGCTCCTCTGGTTTTCAATTTCTATCTCCTTTTGACCTTTTCGCGCGTACCAAGAGGAACATCATCATTAGGCAAGTTCCTCTCTTAGTTTTCGGCATTTTCATCTTCGTTTCCTTGCCAATCATTGCAACGCGTAGAGAGAATAAGTCAGAATATGTGTGATGTGGATATATATATATATATATATATATATATATGCTTATTTGCTTTGTTTGAAGACTCGTGTTCATTAGAACGAGAGATAAAATAGGCTGGGTGTCATGAGACACCGCTATGCTCATTAGAGCGTATCAAGTAAGCCAACATCTATTACATATCACTCCCCCTAGTCAAAATGTTGCCAAAAATTTTACAAAATTCTAGACTTAGAAAAAAAAAGGGAAAAAGAAATATATATATATATATATATATATATATATATATATATATATATATATATATATATATATAGGGTTTTACTTACATACCACGAAATCATTCGATTTACTCATTTAACACAAGAACTTCAATATTACCTACCACGCTAAACAACGCCTAAATCAATTTTGCCATTCAGGCGTTGTAAGCATTACGGAAGCGTCTACGGACTCATTTTGGCATTTACGTTCGTCGAGCATCTGCTCCTCTCACGCATTCAAGTCGTGGCAGCGAAGGAAGCATGGAGGCGAGACGGAAGAAGCATTTCTAGCGAAGCGCTCCAAAGCACCCACTCTAATTCAGATTTGAGAAGTTCACTTGTTGCAAGGCTGAAGCATTTCTAGCCGGAGAAGCTCGATTTCTCTCAGTTCCCTCTCTTCGTTTGTTAGTCGCTCTTATTTCAGTTCGATCTGGTCGAGCATATTCCCTCGGTCCAAGCGAGCAGCGGCTCTACCCTATCGGTCCCCTTCCTCTCCGTTCTGGCGGCAACTCGGGTATACAACGGTACTTTCAGATACCCCTTCCCAACCGGCAGCAGCTCCTACCCTTGTTGCTGAATCCTTCTGCATTCAACTCCTCCCTAACGTACTTGGATTTTGGCTTCGTCTCACATAAGGGAATGATATAGGTAAAGAGGTAAGCGAAATGAACTTTGCACAATTCGCCATTGCTCATCATTCACATATAACCTGCTATCAAAGGATTAGAAATCAAGAACAATCCAAAACCGTTCAAAGTCTTTAGCTATTTGGATGGATACAAGCGCAACCAAGTAAAAGTAAATTTGTTCTCACGTTTTCACAAATTCTACTGAAAATCTTGTTTAAAATCTTAGCCACACTCCTTTCTTAAGCATTCTTCAATTTGAGGTCCGAGCCCGAGGTGAAGTCGTAGAGCATATCGGTCTTGCTTTGGCTTCAAGAGGATCCATTTCACGGAGTTTTTAGCCATTTTCATGTAGAAGCGACCAGTATGTGTTCCATGATGGCGGTGGCTTGATTTAGCCTTGATGGTGCTTGAGCTTGTGGGTGAGGTGGTGTGTACTCACTCGATTTCAAACTGAATATTAAGAGTGCCTTGCATGTTTAACATTTCATGTGCATGCATATTTTATAAAGGAAGTTTTCATTTCTATAGTTTTACTCAAATTTAGTATATGATTTTGCTTGTGTTGGAATCTAGCATATCAGAATGCTGAAATTTCTTATTTATTTGTTGTTTATTGTGTGCTTGTGTTGGAATCTAGCAAAGTTTACATCGAAATATATATAGTAGCACTCAACCACTTGATAGAACTGGAAAGAGTAAGGAAGACACACTTGTCTTAGCCAAAACACTCATCCATCCAGTGCGCCCCATTTGTTCCAATATCGAACTCCCATGGAGTTCTAGGCCAACGCCAAGACATTACATGACAAATGGCTCAATGATTAAGAGTTCTACTTCATTATTTTACAGATTTACTTGAGATGGCAATAAAGTTCAAATATCTTGCAAATGGTTATGCATATTCTCATTATGGATGTTTGAAAAATTTTGTTAAAATTGAAGCTACCTTAATGACAAGACTAGCGACATCTGAAGACCAGATTGTGACAAGCTTCATCTATCGATTTTACTTCATGAGAAATTTGATATGCTTTCATTTGTTTGTCTCATTATGTTTTATAAAAAACAACATAGATCTTTGTAATTGGATGACAAGCAAAGAGGAAGTAGATTGGTTGGTTGAACTTGCAAGATATTGTAATAAGGTTGGTATTATGTGGTGGCAGAGCATATGGTTACTTGATGTGGATGATAACAATGGGAGAGAAAATTTAATTTAGATCTAATTACAAGTTAAAATTTTAATTAAAAAAAATTTTAACTTTAGATTTGCAAAATTGAGAAGTCAGTGCATCATTGGAAAATTAAGACCTTGGGGTTAAGCAATCAATGTCGAAAAGTCAATTCTTGATGCTAGATAGTGAAACTTAAGCTTAACATCATAGCGTCAACTCTTAGGCACTAGAAAAGTGGTGTGTGACACCGGCATGACACCTCAGACAAAGACATTTTGAATAAATTGGCGCATGACGGGCAAAATACAAACAACCCTGAATAAGATCACACGACACAGGCAAACCCTCTGAATGCCTGCAACAGATGAACTAAAATTTTTAAAAAATAACACCAAAGACGAAACCTCTCACAATATTCATGCACTTGTACCAAAATTGTAAACATATGAACTAAAATTTTTTGAATGATCTGCATCTTGTAAGGAGATGGGAAAATATATGAGTGATTTAACTATTTTTGGGTAATTAGTGTAGGGGTTTCTGGTGAATTAGAAGAATTGATAAATCACTTGAGGAGAGGCTGGGGAAGCTCATTGGTGTGCATCCATCCCATGACTCAGAGATGGAGATTGGCGATAAGGCGTGTTCACAATACATGTAATATAAACTAAAATATTCCTTAATAAGATTTGTTCACAATACATTAGAAGATACACTTATAATAAACTTAGTACATCATCATCGCAAAATAAACAAGAAATAATATCTTTTAATTACTTTGATTTTCTTATATAAGCTAAACAATTTAAAATAGGGATTTAGGAAGAGAAATTCGAAATTCATATTCAAGACTTTTTTGAGAAAGGAAGAGTTGATGTTCCAAAATAAAGATTATGAGAGGTATTACGAACTGTCATGCCAATCTCGGTGAATAATTATAGTCATACACTTAGTTTAGTGCTTTTCTTGTAGATCATTCATTTCTAAGGGGTTTACCAATTAAGAAATAATCATTAGGGTTTCTTTGGATACTTAATAGATCTTTAAGTTTAAGGTAACTTGGGAAGCTCTAGAAATTTACCAAACAAAAAATGATGAGAAACTAAATAAAGTCCACAAATAAATCTTGAACAAAGAATATTCCACAACTAAGATATCATGGCGAGAATACACGAATTTGTGTTGTGTTACTTGATAATGCTTAAAAGCAGAGACATGAAAAACAAATGACTGTCACAACATAAGATTTTTATTAACCAATGTTTAGGCGTTAGTGCGAACAAATGAGAGATAGAAAACTTACTACTAGCTTAAGAGAGAAATAAGCGAATTCACAATTCATATGCTTAGGCATTTATTATTAAAGATTAGACACTATGTCTATCTCAAAAATTTTAGTTGGCAATATCACCTTGATTCCTTTTCAGTTCTAGGGATCTATAGTGGTGATATATAAAAATTACAACAAGCATAAATTAGAATTTTAAAATGATGAAGGAGACCTAAAGATACCAATGAAGGAGACCTAGGCGAAGGAGTAATGACCGCCTGTCTCCACGCTTCCTTATTCGACACGAATAGGGAGGAGTTGAATGGAGCTATTATTGTCGATTAAGGTCTCGGCTATATATAAGAGGCTGACGAAATAAGAGAGTAAGGGGGGCTAATAGGGTAGGAAATGGAAAGCAAGGCATAAATCGAAAGGGAAGCGCTGCTCGGTTGGGGCGACGAGAGAAATCGAGCGGCTTCTCAGGCTAGAAATGCTTGACTTGCAAGTGAACTTCTTCTCAAATCAATTAGTGGGTGCTTTGGGTCGCTTCTTCTAGAAATGCTTCCTTCCGTCTCGTCTCTCCTTCGCTTCTGCCGACTTAAATGCAAGTGAGGAGCGAGAGATGCTCGACGAGCAATGCCCATGAAATGAGTCCGTCCGCGTTTCCGTCGAATGCTTACTAACGCTTCAGGAATGGCAAAATTGATTCTGACATTGTTTAGCATGGTATATCTGGGTAATATTGAAGTTTACTGTGTTAAATGAGTAAATTGAATGGTTTTCCGTGGTATGTATGTAAAACCCCATATATATATATATATATATATATATATATATATTGCATTGCATTTCTCTTTATGCAGGTTTCAAGACCCCGCTAATGCCCCATAGGGCGTAGCGGGTGTGAGAAGAAGGTTGTTGTGTTACAAGACACCACTCTCTACGCTCATTAGGGCGTACCAAGAAAGCCAAAACACTCCTGATGCAGCCCCCTATGCGGGAATAATGCTGAAATTTCATCAAAGTTTACAACTTCAATTTAAAATTAATTGGATATTAAATTAATGATGAAGCATAAAGTCTTAAAACAAAATAAAATGAAAAGGGAATGTGGAGTTCACATGTACCTTAAAGAAATAATAGAAGGTGGTGTGCTCAATAAATATTATTACCCTACAAAAATATACTAAGTGAAGGTGAATTTAGTCACTTAATTTATTACTAAATGAGTGTTTGATTCATTGTTTAATATGTTCGAACAAATGAGGATACCCAAGTTAAATGCAAGTGAAACTTGTGGAGGTAAATACTAAACTCATTTGAGACTTGCAATAAATTTGAAGTCTAATTTTCAAATAAATATGAAATTTGATATGGAGTTAAGGATGCATCAAAATTGGGTTTAATAACTCTTATATGAATATAAAGATGATTACAATACTAGCGAATAAGCATGAGTAAGGCTAAAGTAATAAACACTGAAATTGGTATAACTTATTAAAAGTAATTTAAATTGAACATAATAAAGCTGGGAGAATTGAAAAATTCAACAAGTAAACTAAGTGCAAATAATGTTTTAAACTACAATCTAAATCAAAATATCTTCTACGCTACTGGATCTATAATTCTTTGTATAAGAAGACAGAATGCGACACTAAACTAAATGCTGCACAAATGAAGGAGCTTTCCTTCAATACAAAAATTAAGGAACTTCATTCTAAATTATGATTTTCAAAATCAATGAAATCACAAATTATGTAAAATTATCTAAGCTATAAACACTTGTATGTGCTCGGACATAGAAATTTAAAGTGTAAATTTTAATATCTAAAAAGGCTTCACAGGCTAAGTTGAGATTAAATAAATACAAAATTAATCTCATAATTCAAACATAAAATTATTTGAATCATTAAACACCCGCATGGGCCCCGACATTATGCTGAATGCTTAAATTTAAGTGTCAAAGGATGTTGCGCGAGTTGTTTCCCAATTTAGTCTTAGGACTAATTCTGGGTTAACAAAACTTGAAAATCTATTATAAAAATTTCAAATCAATAAAATATCTGAGAAATTAATTCTGTCAAGTGATAGTAGATCTGATCCTCTGTTAGCAGTTGGACAGAGTTGATGGGATCTAAAGCTCTTAAACATATTCAAATTAATCAAATTAACTCAAATTAAAAATCAATCTCTAAAAAATTGCTCAAATGAAATCTAATCTTTAAAAGCTTAAAGCAAAATTCAATCAATCCACCTTCCGCAACAGTTTGTCGGAGGTGACAAATTAAGAAAATACTAGCTTACAAAGGAGTCAATGTCATATCAAGTGTTCTGCTATGTTCACTCACAATCAATCTTTTGCTAGTAAGGACGTGGCCCGTGTCCTCTGACTGCGTGGGTTGGCCAGTAGGCTCCATAGATGATGCAGTTACGACCAGAGTCCTCTAATCGGGTAGTTTGGCCAGTCAAGCTCGATTAGATTACGATCACGACCATAGCCCGTATGCTTTCCAATGGCTCTGCCCTTTGAGTTGTGAATCATATGGTATTGATGATCAAACAACCCTCAATTAAGGTAGACTTAAGTTTATCTCCTTAAACAAACACCCCTCTACAAGGATTTCTTGGATGGCGTAACCCATGTGTTCGATAAGGATCCTGTTGGGTTGACCTCCTCTGACTAAGTAGACTAGGGACCACGATAGCCCGAGATGATGGAACCATGGGATATAGATCGGGCACGTCATCATTCCCCCAACTATCAGATTTAAGCTGAAATGATTAATTTCATAAATTCTAAATTTTAAACTCCACATGTTTTTACTATACGCTACACATTAAGTGAACTAATGATTATCCTTAATCGAAAGTTCTCTCTCACTTACTGGGAGGGGTAATTAACTATAGGGGCTTGCGCCTATAGGAAACCTGAAATTAAATCTAAAGCCCTCGTAAAATGAGGACGAAATCTCTGGGTAGTGTCTTATCTACTATCTCATCTGCCTTCTGAAAATTACACCGACATTCTAAAATCAAACTCTCTTCAATTCAATTTTTCGAGAGGTCAATGACAAATTTTCAGAACCCACACACCTATCATTGTTATCAACATTGACTCATCATCAACACTAATATAAATGCTTAGCATTGTTACCAAAGCTAATATATAGTTCTCTGATCAATGATTATTTCTCTTATAAAGAGAATGTTTGCAAAGCTTTATTTAAGTGCTTTACAAGTTTTAATAATATTCACATTACTTTATGTGATTAGTTGTGAATACTAACTAATTAATACTTCTTATTTATTAATAATAACTAGCTCATAATTATCTAATTTTTCTATTTTAAATATAAGTTTTTCTCTTAAAGGCCTTGCTTGCCACCTTTTATGCTTCTTTGATTATAATGCATTTTATAAAATAAAGTCAGATTTATGTCCCATAATAGTTTGATCATGATCAACCAATTTAATGGTAAATAAGAAAAGCATTGATAACTACATAAACCTTTGATCTTGGGCAACAATTATAAATGTCATATTTTAATTATCATATTTTATTCTTTAATTTATTAGTATATGCTAATTAATATACTTTTTTTATAATTAAGAAAAAATTATGAAAAATGCTATAATCTCAAAATACAGAGTGTGGAGTACCATTTGACATGAATTTAGTCTAGAAGAATGGTTGGAAGCTATAGTGGAATTGGGGAAGATTGACTATATAATTTTGATAGTTGTGTTGGATATAGTAGATAATGTTGCATCCCTTCCACATCACAAGAAGAAGATATAAGGGAGCCTAACAAACTTTCCAATGTTGAAGCTAGTGTGGTATAGTAAGAGGTAGAGTAATAAGTGAAACATAATGATGATGAGGAAAATGATCATGACAAGAAGATGTGCATTTGATTTTTGTTTTAAAACACCAAAATGCTAATGTAAAGTATAAAGCTAAACTAGCTTATAGTATTTATTGTGTATAATTTAATAATTTGATTTTTCTATATCTATGTTTTCCTTGCTATGAGATTTGTTCAACTTTAAGTTTTAATTAAAGTGCAATGATGAATTGTTGTGATTTGTCATATTGATAGTATATTGATTCAACTTCTTATTGTTGTTATCATTCACAAAAACACTTTGCAATGAGGTATATAATAACCACCATAAGCATGATATGATGTGTAAAAAATTAATTTATAAATGAGTTATAATAATAATATTCTCGCTTAATTATTTATCGAATTTTAATATAAATAAATTAAAATTAAAAATTTTAAAAATAATTTATTTAAAATTTATCAACTAAATTAACGAGCAACCACCTCTATGTGGCCTTCCAAATTGCGTGTCCACGTTGTAATTTGGACTTTAAATACTAAAAAAGGTCTCCTCCCTGCGACCAGGCTGTCGCTTTGGGCTGTCCTGCGTATTCAAATATCAAGAAGCAAGAACCAGAGCGCGAGAGATCGAGAGAGCGAGGGGGAGCGAAAGAGAGTGGGGGTGGAGAGAGGGAGAGACGAAAGGGAATTTCCAGCTCCGATTTGGGGATTTTTTTTTTTAGGCATGGAATGGCCAGCATCCGTAGATGAGTACGAGAAGTTTCTGATTCGGATGAATACTCCAAGGTTGGCGCTTCTTCTCTTGATTTCTCCTCGGCCGATCGTGGATTTTCATTTGTTTTAGCTTTTTTTTCTCCCTGCCGTTTCTTCGTTTCTTGGGATGTTCGATTTGAATTTCTCTGTTTTCTTTTGTTTACTGTTGTCTATGAGACCAATCTCGTTTATAAGTCAGTAGAAGATCTACTAATCTTCCAGATCTGGAAGTTTCTCCTTACTGATGTGTTCCCTTTGTCTGGCCTTTTGAATTGTCCCCCAGGGTGGTAATCGATAATACCGTCTGCGCCACGGCAACTCTGGTTAAGGTAGGCTCTTCAAATCGTCTCCCCTAATTTCCTCCTCTGGTGTGGTGATAGAGGGTTTGATGGAATCTTATTACCTCTCGTGTACTGAATCCAGGTCGATAGCGCAAGGAAAGATATGATACTTCTTGAGGCCGTGCAGGTGCTCACCGACCTCGACCTTTCGATAAGAAAGGCCTACATCTCCTCCGACGGCTGCTGGTTCATGAACGTTTTCCATGTAACCGACAGATATGGCCAGAAGCTCACCGAGAAGCGCGTCATCGCCTGCATCGAGTGTTCTCTTGGCACCGAAGAGGACGAATACACTGCTGGATCCCGCGACCTCGAGACCTTCACGGCCCTAGAGCTCGTCGGCACCGACCGCCCTGGACTCCTTTCTGAGATCTTCGCCGTCCTCGCTAACCTCGGTTGCAGCGTTGTGGAGGCGAAGCTCTGGGCTCACAAAGGCCGCATCGCTAGCCTCCTCTTCGTTGAGGAGGAGGACTCCGGCTTACCGGTAAGGGACTCCGACAAGATCAGTCATATTGAGGCTCGCCTCGGCTACGTCGTCCGTGGCGCCACCTCTGCCTTGTCGTCTTCCTCCACCCCCTACGTCGTCCGTGGCACTAACGCCGACCGCCGCCTACATCAGCTGATGTTCGCCGATCGCGACTACGAGCGAGCCTCGGCCTCCGGTGAGCCATCCGTTTCCGTCCAAAACTGGGTGGAACGTGGTTATTCCATCGTCAACGTTCAGTGCAGCGACCGCCCAAAGCTCCTCTTCGACGTCATCTGCACTCTCACGGACATGGAATACGTCGTCTTCCACGGCACCATCGACACCACCGGCGATCATGCCTACCAAGTAATTTCTCATTTCCATTCTTCTGTTTGCATGCTTCTGGAATCAATCGTGTAGATTGTTTTTCATTCGGAAGTGATTCCACCCAGGAATTCTACATACGGCACTCTGATGGGAGCCCGATTTGCTCGGAAGCCGAGCGACAGAGAGTGGTCCAGTGCTTGCAAGCAGCCATCGAACGCAGAGCATCCGAGGTTCGTTTCTTTCTCTCTCCTCGATCTCCGATTCGTACTCAAACATAGTTGTCGATTTGTTTGTTTGATCAGGGCTTGAGATTAGAACTGTGCACGGCGGATCCACTGACTCTCGCCGAGGCGACTAGGATCTTTAGGGAGAACGGTCTAACAGTGACGAGGGCGGAAATGTCGACGAGAGGAGAGACGGCGATGAACGTCTTCTATGTAACGGACGCCGGCGGCCACCTGCCCGGCCGAAAGACGATTGAAGCTGTTATGGAACGGATCGGCGACGACAGCCTCAAAGCCTGTGAAGACCGGCCATGGTGGACGGGACAGAGGACGTCCGAACCGTCCACAGCCGGCGGCGGGCTGCTGCGCCTGGGCAGCTTAGTGATGCGGAATCTAAGCAATCTGGGCCTCATCAGGTCCTCATAGAAAAAACGAACGATTTGATTGCTCAGCTGATGCTTGCTTGTATATTTGTATCTAAAGAAAGAAGGTATAGAAAGAAGACCCACTACTAAATCAAAGTAATGTGCAGTTAAGAAAAATATATACTAAGAAAAAAAATCTAATGAATATACTATCAGAGTACACAGATTTGTATAATATTTTATATTCAGCTATTTACATAAAAAAGTTGAAATTCGGTGTTAGTATTAAATCATTGGTTAATAGTTGACTTTGACAATGCTTGTTAAGTTGATGTGTGATCTTTTGGGAAGAAAGGAGCCAATTTTAATGGGGCCTTAAATGCCACTAACTAGTCATCAATAAGAACTTGAATGTTACAAAAAAAAAAAAAGTAATTGAGTTGAGTTAAGCTCAACTCTAGGAGTTCAAATCTGCTAATGGATATAATCATTTATTATAATTGATACAAAATGAGCAAATTATTATAATAAAGAATAAGAAATTATTTGATATAAAAGAGAGATGTAATTTTTTAAGTATTTTAAATAATTTTATACTTAAATTAGTATATTTAAATATTTAAATGCATTTTATGCTAATAATTTTTAAAAAATTATATCACAAGTTACAAATTGTGACAAAATTGACTTAAAGTTGACTTTTTAGCTCTTTGTATTCTATAATTTATTTATCGAGCTGACTTATGAAATAGTTTGAGTTGGTTATATTTTTAGTCATAGGCTAGTGAATGAAATGTAGGAATTTAATTCATGTTGAATTAGACTTAGTTTTATGAAAGTTGTCGTCTAAGACTAGAATTATCATGCAACTAGCACTAATAATAGTGAGAGCAAGGAGATGAAAGAGTTGGATTGGTGTGGTTTAGGATAGTTAATGATTCATATTTGCAGTTCCAAAGCCTTGGAATCAGCTGCAGGTAGATTCCTCTCTCGTTGAAATATCTAGTCTTTGTTAGAGGGCTTTATGTCTCTCCTCTATTGGATCTTAGAGGCGACATCTGACCCTACTCGGTGAGACTAGCTAGGTGAAATAAAGCAAATAAGTATAGAAAAGTGAAGGCAAGTGGAGAAAAGCACCAGAAATTGACAATAATGCTTGAATAGTATATGTGGTTAAGTTTTCAAAAAGTTCTTTTTAACCTTTTATTTATTTTTTTTGGGGAAAATTGAGGGCAGAAGCCCAATTTCATTCCAAAAAACTATTACAAAAGATCTAATGAAAGAAAAATTCAGGAATCAAAGTTTAAACCTGAAAACAGAACTAATACAATAATGTAAAGGGACCTGGGCTCAGACACAAATGGCAACTCCAGTTTTGCACACAGTGATCAGATAAAGCACCTCGTTTATAATAATCTCAGCCAACCACTTGAAGGAAGTAGACTGAGCCAAAGTAAATATAATTTCCATCCAACAGCACTGTAAAATCAATGTCCAATAATGATCAAAAATTGCTGGGGCGGAAGAAGATCTGGACTCAGGGACAATTCTACCGAGAATATTTTCTTTGTCAGCATACAGAGCGCTCCTATGTTGACAATAGCTGCCATCCAGTGGAAGGGGAAAGAGACGAAGATGGCCTATCTGAGACCGCACAGAAAATACATGTCCTCTCCCGACAGATTCCAACTTATAACACAAAGTACAAACTATAGATTTCCAGGAATATAACTGAAAGTTATCACAGATTGCATGTAGCCACAACAAGGCACCATTCATCTTACCAAAAACCAAGAGAGAAAGATCCAACCGATAACACAAGTTACAAATGGCAGATTTCCAGGAAAAGCACAGAAAGATCTCATTGATTACATATAGCAATAGCAATGCACCATTCATCCTACCAAAGTCAAAGAAGAAGGGTCTCAAAACACAGAACATATCTTCTCCCCATTCCAGGTTGCAGCCATTGTCAACCATAGATAAGCACAAACCCATGAAAGTTCTCAAGTTAAGTTTATGGTGTAGCAGTCTCATCATTGTCCAGTCTAAGCTCGATAGAAACATAAGCAAATCGTCTGCCATTTAGAGACAAAATCATCCAGGCCACAAAGACGTTTGGCATAAAACACAAGGGAAAACTTGCAGCCAACCATCTCAAAAAGGGAGCAAACTCCAATCCAAAAATCAGGAGCCAAGCAAATAGAAAGAGTATAAACCATTTAAACAGAATCATCAAAGCACCCGCATAAGAAAAACAAAAACAAAAGTCTCCACTGAGGTTTAGTCTTGCAAACCTTTTTTCCCACATTCAAGCCAACTCTTTATGTAATTAATCACCTGCACCGGCCATTTATCTTTTAGAGTCCATCTACTAAGTTTAGCAGCCACCCGAAATCTAATATTTATAGAAATAGATTCAGTAGAGCTTGGTATATATATTCTTTTGTTCCGTTCACCCCAAATGGTGTAAACAGCCACAGCAGTGATTAGAAGATAAAGTCTCTTCATTGCTGAATGAGCTAGGAGGGAAGAGGCAGATAGAACAGTTTGGAGGGTTGGTTGAAGAAGGAAGAAGCTACCATTAGGAAGTAGGTTTCTTATAATGTTATGGGAGTATGTACAGCCAAAAAAATGGTGATTGTGGGATTCCTTTTCAGGGGCAGTTAAGGTGTGAACCGAGACCTCTCCTGACATATCGATGTTTTAAGCCCTCCCATTTGTGCCATCCAACAGAATAACACATAGTTTATAGCATATCCTTTAAACCAAATTTCCTTGAAATTTTCCAAAGAGGGAAATTGGTTAAAGAGGGAGTTTAAGATACATTTGCTGTTTATCGACTTCTATCCTTTCCAGTTTATAGTATCTATTCCAGAATTTACCACAGTTTGAGAAATTAATTGAGAGCAAGAAGGGAATCGAGTTGAGAAAGTAGAAGGAAGCTCCCAGCATCCAAGTTTTAAAATGGCATTCAGTGTAGAATAAATAGGCAACTTAAATAGAGAGTAACATTCAGGACCACAAATTTCCAAAAGAGATTTACCATAACACCACGGATCAAAGTATAAAGAAAAGAGAGATCCATCACCAACCGAGTATTGTAAGTTCACTTTGATTCTAGTGGCACAATTTTGTAAGTCTCTCCAAAGAGGAGAAGACACAGTTGATTTTTGCCAAATAGAGCCGTATTTTTCTCTACACCAATTCGAAAATGAGGATGTGTGATTAAGGACTTTCCACAGGATTTTTGTCTTGCATATGGAATTTAAAGTGTTGATAGAGCATAGTCCGGTACCCCTTAGGTAATGTAGTTTTGTTCCATGAAATTGGAAGCATTTTAATACCTCTCCATGGTTGAAGAAGTTTCTTTGTAAGGGTTTTGATCTTTTGAGGATACATTTAGGGATAGTCATAGCTCTTAGCCAATAGGTTAAGTAGCTATTAATGGATGATCGGATTAACTGGAATCTTCCCCCATAAGAAAGCCATTTAGATTTCCATCCAGCGAGCCATCTATAGAGTTTATCAAGTAGTAGAGTGCAATGAGATGATTTAATTTGTCCAGCAACAAGGGGAATACCCAGATATTTTAAAGGAAAGTCACCCGGTTCAATGTCTAATATAGAGCTAAGAGCAGCAAAGTTTCCCAGATTCTTCGAAAAACATAGGAGTGATTTCTGCCGATTCACCTCTAAACCAGTAAAGGAGGATAAAAACGACACCATTAAGAGTAGAAATAGATTGATGATCCGCCACTCCACTAAGATATCGTCAGCAAATAAGAGATGGGAGATAGCATACTTATCAGTGGTAATTGGTTTGAATAGATTTGTTTTCCCCTTTTCCTCAAGTAAACAAGAGAACACATCCATAATAATGGTAAAGAGAAAGGGAGACAAGGGGCAACCTTGTCTCAATCCGTTTGACGATTTGAAGTATCCTTCAATTTGTCCATTTAGAACAATAGAAAAGGGGATTTCTGAAATACAAGCACTGATCCATTCCACAAATATTTTCGGGAAGCCTTTTTGAGTGAGTCTATGTTTAACCATGGATCTATTAACACTATCAAATGCTTTAAACAGATCGATTTTTGCACAAAATAACTTAAGAGAGCTTCTTTTGTTGAATTCCAAACAGAGTTCTTGAGCAACTGAAATATTGTCAGCTATGTCTCTGTTTTTAATGAAGGCAGATTGAGCTGGGTGGATAATGGTAGGAAGAATCGGTTTTAGTCTATTAGCTAAGACCTTTGCAAGCACTTTATAAAAGGTGTTACAGAGAGATATAGGTCGATAGTCATTCAAACAAGAAGCATGCTTGATTTTAGGAATTAAGGTAATAAGCGTATGCTTGAAGGCTTTAGGGAGTCGTTTGGTTTTAAAGAAGTGGTGGGCAGCAAGCATGAATTGATCCCCTATGATATCCCATGCTGAAATAAAAAATTTTGATGTAAAACCATCGGGTCCAGGAGTTTTGTCCTCATTTATGCTTCTTAAGGCAGTCATAATCTCAGAGTCAGTGATTGCAGAGCTTAACTCTTCAGCTTGAATAGTAGAGACGAGAGTACCTGTAGGAATAAAAGGAAAAGACTGCACCTCCTCAGAAGTTTTGTTTAGGAGAAAAGAGTAGTATTTGCAGATTTCCATAGCTATGTCTGAATTGTTTATAATAGTTCTTCCATCAACCTGAATTTCCTTAATGAGATTGGCATTACGCCTTTCCTTAATAGAACAGTAGAGAAATTTAAGGTCATCATCGAGAGTAAGCCAAGAGATTTTGGCTCTTTGCTTAGCCCATAAGCTCTCTTTCTTAGCAATATCCCCATATCGAGCATTAATTTCTTCTAAATTCAGAATATAAGTCTGGTTAGAAGGATCGCTCTCAAGAAGATGTAAGTGGTGTTCTTGCTCTCCTTGGAGAGTTTTTAGTTGATGATGCAAAGAGATGGGTTCAATCTTGTTAATTTTGAGATATTCCTTAACCCGTTTGAGCTTCTTAAAGAAGACAATTATGGGATCTCCATAGACATAAACTTGCCAAGCTTTATACACCGTGTCATGAAACTTTGAATTGAGAACCCAATGATTTCTGAAAATAAATCTGTGCTTTCTCAGCAGATAATTGAATGAAGAGACTATCAAAGGAGAATGGTCAGAGGTAAGAGGGGGAAGAACTTTGTAAGAGGAGGTAGGGAATGCATCTAGCCACTGTGTGTTGCACATTGCTCTGTCAATTCTGGTTTTAATATGGTTGTCTGTTCTAAGATTAGACCAAGTGAAAAAAAGTCCAGTGCTAGGAAGATCCAGGAAACCAGAGTCACTGACACATCCTTTAAAATCAGAAAGTCGATTTGGAGGAACGGGGTTGCCACCAGCCTTTTCATTTGAATAAAGGATGCAGTTGAAATCCCCAATCACCAGCCAAGGGTCATTCATAGATGAGGAAAGTTGACTTAGGAAAGACCAGAGTTCCCTTCTCTCCCTAGCCTCATTATGGGCATAAATCCATGTAATATAATACCTCGGACAAGCTGGGGTAGAAACCATCCCATGAATAAATTGGGCATTTGTACAAATAGGGGAAAAGGTGAGAAGGCAAGGATTCCATTTAAGCCATATCCTACCACCCGAGCTTTCCTCAAAGTTGTGACAGCAGTCTTCATTTGGAAATAAAGTCATCTTCTTTAGGAGAAGGGAATTATTTGTACCATCTATGCTTATTTTTGTTTCAAGGAGACAAATCATATCAAGTTGATTTTCCCTAATTATTCAGGTACAGTCACGGATCCGACCTTCCGCCAGAAGGCCTCTCACATTCCAGCAACCAAACTTGGGAAAAGACATAATTGGGGTATTAATGATTCTTGCCTTTCTTCTTAGGCTTTGGCCTAAGAGGGCAAGAGTTGAGATTTGGAGATCTCAGTGTCTTGATTCAACTTCCCAGGAGTTTTAGGAATAGAATCTTGTTGTCGATTTGAGGGATTTTTTGAAGGGGAACAGGTGGCTGATCTAGTTGTAATGGAATATGATGGTGGTGGGATAGATTGAGTTTCAGCCTCTTCAATAATAGGAGGGTCGGGTTCATCTGGGTCTGGGTTGGATAAGGATTGAGTGGGGAGTTGATTTAGGTCGTTAAGGGGGTTGGGGATATGAGGGATTTGACTCCCAGAAGTTTCGGGTATTGAAGATTGAAGGGAGGTAAAAGGAGGATTTTGCGGGTTAGGTGGAACTTAGGGAATGAGTTTAGAGGAGGAATTTTGGTTGGTAGTTTGTTGAGGGTTACTCGAGGAGGGCAAATTTGGTTTTGGTAGAGGTCGCCGACTCTGGCTTCTACCCCTAACAGGCGGTCGAGAAGGTGGATTCAAGGGACAAGTTTTTTCCTCGTGAGAGAAGGTAGCACAGTTAGGGCACGCTGTAGGTTTCCAGTCATACTGAACAACTTGATCAATCCGTAATCCATTTAGGTTTAAGGGAATGGAATCTGGGAGTTGAGATGAGGGAGATACAGACACACACACGAATGTGAGAGCCTTGGAGGCGATAGATTGTCAACTGTTAAAGGAACACCGATTTTGCTTGCCACTTTTGATAGTCCCTCTTCATTCCAGCAACAAAGAGGAAGGTTTGGAAATTTTACCCACAAAGGAATATCCGAAAAGTTCTCTTTGATCGGTTGAAAGTCCCATGTCCACTCCCTAAAGATGAAGGGTCTCCCGTTTAGAAAACAAGGACCGTCGTTCCAAACTAAATCATAATCTTCTTTGCACGTGAATCTAATAAGAAAAATCCCCTCAAGTGTTAAGATCCAATTAGCCTTTGAATACCCATTTCCTCTTGATAGCAGAGAGCCATAGAAGGGCCTCTTCCGATGGCATGTCCAACCAAGGAGAGCTCCCAATCTTTCGTCCCCAATCAATTCTTCTTCCGAGAAGGAAACTTCCTCATCCTGCGTGGGCTTGAAGGAGAGTGACAGAGAGTTTTTGTTTTCCTTTTGAGAGTTCAACAAAGCCTTCCAATTCCAAGCTAGAGAAGGCGTATGGGTTGGAGGATGCTGATTAGAGACCAGCCCTGCCCCGGGACCAGAGGCGAGATGTGGAAAGGACGATGTCGAAGCAAGATCCATGATTCCCGAAACAATGGGAGAAGACAACTGCCTCCGCCACTGAGGCCGATCTGGATGGAAGGCTGCGCACAACAGAGAGAAGAGCAACTAAGAGAGAAGAAAAGGGAAGAAGAGCCACTCACGACGACGGAGAGGGAACCCTAGACGACATCGCTCCTACCCCGACCCGTAATTTTGAGTTTGCCCTTGCCGTGGCAGTGAATATCCCCCATGCAAAATTAATGCGCCCGATAACCTTTTATTTATAAGATGATAAAGGATATAGAAAAGGCCACATCATGAAAAAAAAAAAGATAAATAAATAATAAATAATTATGAAAGCTATAACATGTGGGCTATTTATGGTACACACACATATACCCACTCCCCCTTTGTCAAGGTTGTGATTTATGAGGTCTTGAGGCTAATGTGATGAGCAAATGCCTTCGAGTGATTGCTTAAGGTGAGTGCTTGAGTTGAGTGTTTAAGTTGAGTTTAAGGGTCGAGGACTTGGGCAAATGCTCGTGCTTGATATATGGGTCTTTTGTGAGGTGAGTTGACCCTCATGATGTGTAATATTTGTTGTATGAATTTTCTTGTGAATTAAGTGTCCTTTAAGTTGAATTCTCCTTTGGACAAGCTATGATGTGACGAGTCTCTTCTTTATTGATATGACCATGAAAATCCTACTTGTCAAAGCACGAATCTTGATGTTAAAAGCAAGCTGACCTGAAGTTGAAATTGACCGAGATCAAGCACTTAAAATATTATTGGAAACTTTGGGATATCAGTTAAATCCCTAAATAGCTCTCAAACGTAGAGTGTTTATAGTCAAATCGAGCGTCTTGACGAGCCGGATCTAACAAGCACAAGATCTCATAATTCCGACATCATTTGAGCATTCAAATACACAAAATACATCATATGATCAAGGGAATCATCATGAGACGTCCGATGGAGAGGAGTGTTTCGGATTTTGCAAGTATTTACAGAGACGTCACTCCTCCAATCTATAAATAGCCCCTCATTCCTTATATGAGAGGAGCTCAAGCAAGAGAGAGGAGAGAGCTCTAATGCTTGAAGATCCTCCAAAATCGCCACCACACGGTCGCGTCGCCACGCCGCTCGTCGCCGTGCCGATCCTCGTTATTCGCCAATCTCATTGGTCTCCATCATGACGACATCGTCGATGTTCTCCGTCACCATCATCTACTACCACAAGCAACTATTACAGCGACCGTTACATAGGTTGTTTCTCTATACAATTTTGTAATCCCGTTATCGGGAAGATTTTGTACCCTGAAACAGATACATAGTGGAAGATTCTTACTGGGCTAGGCCCCGTGGTTTTTCCCTTTTTTCGAGGTTTTTTCATGTAAAAATTTCTGGAGTTTTCTTGTTCACTCTTTAAATATCTGTGTGTGTGCTGGATTTCATAATGAGGCTAAGGCGTAAACTTTCACTCTACCACAACTGGTTCTCTAGCACGCAACAGTTTGGCACTGTCTGTGGGAAGCTGATTACCATTTTTTCATCTTGTATCGTGACCAAGTTTTCCAACAAGATCAAAACCACCATCGAGGTGGAGCATTTCAAGCTTTTAAGGAGCGCAAGTGAAGAATGAAAATTAATCAAACTTAGTTCCTTCAGATTCTGTCAAAAACTGGGGGGCAACTTTTAATCTTAGAAGATCGCCTATGTTAATATGATAAGCATTTAATCGATTACCATCCCAAGAAACAAGTCAAAGTTGGAGGATATTTCAACATTTAGAAGAGATATATCTTTGCAAATTATTATTTTCCAATCATACTCATGGAAAAACAAGATCAAGGTTAAGGAGCAACTTTGGCTACAACCACAAATAGATATTTTTATTCGACCTCTTCCATACAGGTTAATGTCATCGAGCAAAAACTCTGACAAATAACCTAGGATAGGTCAAAAGGTTCTTGGTGGACTTCCCACGACCTCTTCCATACAGGTTAACGTCATCGGGTAACATTCTGACAAATAACCTCGGATAGGTCAAAAATCTTTAGCGGATTCAATTCGACCTCTTCCATACAGGTTAACGTCATCGGGTAACACTCTCACAAATAACCTCAGATAGGTCAAAAATCCTCAGCGAATTTAATTCAACCTCTTCCATGCAGGTTAACGACATCGAGCAAACACTCTAACAAACAACCTTGGATAGGTCAAAAATCCCCATCGCCGTCATCGCCAACTACGGCGCTCGCCACCGTCGATTACGTGCGCCGCCGACCACTCTGAGGCGCCAATCACCGTCCGATCACCGACTTCGCCGTCGCAGTCACCGTCGACCGCCGCCGGCAATCTTCGTCGGTCACCACCATCGTCGCCGATCATCCCCGCCGACTATCGGCGGTTGCCACTATTTCACCGTCGCCCGATTCTTTGCCGACCGCCCTACCGACGCCACCACTGTCGCCGGTCACCACCGCCGACCATCGCGGTCTTGGTTGCCGTCGATCGCCGTGATCTGGTCACCAACGGCGTCGCGGCAATCTTCGGTCACTGCGTCGCCGTCATCCGACTACAGGCACCGGTCGCCATCGTCATTACCGTCGCATTGCCGACCGACCACCGCCTAACCGGCGTCTCCGGTCACATTGCTGCTCGTCACCGGTCGTCACCGCCGACCATCGCGTCAATCTCCATGGTCGCCATCATCGCCGTCGGTCATCCCATGGTTTGCGCGTCACTACCATCGCCATTCTTGCTGACCACCCCCATCGGTTAACCACGTCTCATCCACGCCTGGCTCGTCATGGTCGTCGCCGCGACCATCGCCATCAATCTTAGTCGCCGCCATAGGTCATCCGCTGATTCTGCACGCGATGCACCGTCGCTCGTCGCCGATTCTTTGTTGCCGACCACCCCGTCGTTACCAACCACCGCTCTCCGATCCGCTACTGGGTTGCCTCGTCCCTGCCGACCATTATCGTCAATCTCCGCTGGTCACCTCCATCATCGATGGTCATCCCCGATTCTGCCCGGTCGCCACCGCTGACCGTCTCGATTGCCGACCACCCGTGGTTGCCATCTCGGTCACCGCTGGCATTACGTGCAGCCGACCATCGCACTCTCCGTTAGTCCTTTGCCATCGCCGGTCATCCCCGCGATTCTGCGTGCCACCGCATAGTCACTTCTTGTTGCCCGACCCCCCGTCGACGCCACCACATGCCGGTCACCACCCCCGACCATCGTCGATCATTACCGATGGTCATCACCGTCGCCGGTCATCGTCGCCGACCATCGCCGGTCATTACCGCCAGTCATCACCGTCGTCCGGTCCCCGCCGTTGACCATCTCCGGCTATCTTTGTCGGTCCATCGCCACCGTCCTCCTGCCAACTCGCGTGCCGTCGTCGAGCATCGCTCAACCACCGTATATCGGTTCGTATCGATCATCGCTTACGGGCCGTCCGAGGCGGTTGGCCTCTTTCGAGGGAAAACTCTAGACACGATGTATGTACCGCGGGCCTTGTTCGCCTTCAAACATGGACGGTCCGACGAGTGTAGTTGACGCCTCTTTCGAAGGAAAAACTGTAGACACGGCGTATGTACCGTGGGACTTGACTGCCTCCGAACGACCTTCTCTCAAGAAGAAGAGAATGTGCCTTCTCCCTTAGCCCCCTATAGGGACAAAAAGATAAAAAAATCAAAGTGAAACTGTCCAAAATCGTCAAAAACCGCAAAAACCCGCTCAAAACTGTCAAAAACGGGTCAAAACGGACAAAAAAACCCTCTTGGGCCTGCTCGACCCGCCGCGTGTCTGGGCGGCGATGTGGCCGCCGCGCTCACGACTCGCCATTCCGCGACCCACCAGCTCCCTCACCCACGTCAACCCGCCACCGACCAGCTCCGCGCTGACCCTTCTGCATTCCTGCGTGGTTTTCGCCGCCCACCTACACCACCCCAGCCAGCGCCATACGCCAGCCTCCGAGGCGAGCGCCCGTAGAGACCGGATGGGTCAGTAATCTCAAAATTTCGCCACACATATTTGTGCATCTGCTTCCTTAGTCATAATCTTGTGCTTACATAAAGATCTGTTTTCTCAAAATGTGTGGTTAATGGACCTGTAGATTTCGTTAAAGAATTTGCTATTTTGAAGTACTTGGCACATATATTTTTTGATGACTGAGATAATATCATCCAAAAATAGGGCGACAACTGATATGACCCTGAAAATTCTACTAGTCGAAGTACGAATCTTGATGTTAAAAGCAAGCTGACCCGAAGTTGAAACTGACCGAGATCAAGCACTTAAAATATTATTGAAAACTTTGGGATATCAATTAAATCCCTAAATAGCTCTTAAACGTAGAGTGTTTTTAGTCAAATCGAGCGTCTTGATGAGCCGGATCTAACAAGCCCAAGATCTCATAATTCCGACATCATTTGAGCATTCAAATACACAAAATACATCATAAGATCAAGGGAATCATCATGAGTCATCCGATGGAGAGGAGTGACTCGGATTTTGCATGTATTTACAGAGACGCCACTCCAATCTATAAATAGCCCCTCATTCCTCATATGAGAGGAGCCCAAACAAGAGAGAGGAGAGAGCTCTAAAGCTTGAAGATCCTCCAAGCACAATCGTTACCACCACTCGGCCGTCAACCACCCCGCCGTCGGCCGCGATCCTCGCCGTCGCCCGCTTTGGTCTCCATCATAACGACCTTCATCATCGATTGATGTTCCCATATCATCATCGCACCACTAGCAACTATTACAACCTGACCGTTGTTACATAGTTGTTGTTCATTTCTCATATACAATTCTGTAATCCCGTTATCGGGAAGATTTTGTACTCTGAAACAGATACATAGTGGAAGATTCTTACTGGGCTAGGCCCCGTGGTTTTTCCCTCTTTTCAAGATTTTTCCATGTAAAAATTTCTGAAGTTTTCTTATTCACTCTTTAAATACCTATGTGTGTGCTGGATTTCATAACGAGACTAAGGCGTAAACTTTCACTCTACCATAACTGGTTCTCTAGCACGCAACATTTATATATTTGACTAATATGAATAATGTGCACTCCTTATCCTAATGTACTATCTATACATTCCTAACAAAAGATAAATTATTATATGTGAAGTTTAGGTATTCTGAATTGTTGTCTACATAGGCTAGTATATAGCAATTGTATATATATGTGCATAATATATACATAGTAATCTGGACCGTCCAAACTCTGCACATAATAATTTTTCTCAATAATGTAAGTTGTCAATGCATAAAATAGGGGTGTACATTCGGTCTGTGTAGTTTACTTTTTCGCTAAACGGAATAAACAGAATCAAATAATTTAAAATAATCGAATCATTTAAATAATATATAAAATTGTACTATAATTTAGCTTATTCGGTTTGATTTTTTTATTAAATAAAATAACATATAAAAATAAGATTTTTTGATTTTTTTTTATAAACTAATTAATTGAAATACAATCTAATAAATTTGTTACATTAAAATTTTTTTAGATAAATAGAAATACATAGATTTATACAAATAGCTTAGCCTTTCTAACTAAAATTATGTCATTATATTTGATCTTTAACTATTATTGTATGCTAGAAAATCAATTGTGGTAGAATAAAAGTTTACGTCTTAGCCTTATTGTAAAATCCTGCATACACACAGATATTTGAAGAGTGAATAAGAAACTCCAGGATTTTTATATAGAAAAACCCCAGAAAGAGGGAAAAAAATCACGGGGCCTAGCCTAGCAAAATTTTTTCACTATATATCTATTTTGGAGTACATAATTTTCCCGATACGGGATTACAAAATTGTATATGAGAAAGCCTGACAATGAGAATCCCATAATCAGGTAACAACAGCTATGCGGCAGTGGTTAGGTTATGCCATGTTGAGTGCGATTGGTGATAGTGGCAGCGGCGGTTAATGCCGATGGTGATGACCGGTGGAGAATACACATGGTAGTGGTAGCGGCAAATGGTGATCGAAGAGCGGTGGTCGATGATGATGATGATCGATAATGGTGGTTGATAATGGCGGCCGGCGATGGAAGCGGCCAATGGTCAGCAGCGGTAACCGGCAGCAGTGGTCAGCAGTGATGAAACCGATAGTGGTTGATGATGATGTCGATAGTGGTGCGGCAGCGGCGGTTAGCGATTGTTACTGCGATGACCAGCGGCAGTGGTTAGCGGTGGTAGCGGTGGCAGTGGTGGCAGCGGTGACCAGCGACGGTGGTTGACGACGGTGAGGACCGGCGATGGTGGTCGACGGCGACGGCCGGCGGTGGTTGGCAGCCGACGTCAATGGTCGGCAACCGTCAGTGGGGTAACGATTATGCCAGAGATCTTCAAGCCACAAAGCTTCTCCTCTTTTACCCGGCTCCTCGCCAAGAATGAGAGGATTATGATTAGAGAATGCCAGAATACACGCAAAATCCAAACCACTCCATCGGATGGCTCGCGATGATTCCCTTGATCATCGATGATTTAAGCATTTGAATGCTCAAATGAAGTCTAATTACAGATCGGCTTGTTAGATCCCGGCCAAGACGCCGATTTGACTATAAACACCCACGCTTAAGAGTCGATTGATAATAAGCTGATCCGCAATTTCGATTCGTAATCGACATTTTTCGATCAAGTTTCAGACTGACTAATAGAATTTTTAGTGTCATATCAACTATAATTAGATTTATTCGCTACGTTCTAATATAAGTTGAAAATAGAATTCTTATTAATAAATTTTTTTAAAAAATACTATGCAGCTGAAGGTGCGGCCGGTGCTTATAGATAATGATTAATATTAAGTAATAATTAAGCTATTAATATTGTGATCCTTCAATGAATTTTTCTAACTGGAACATATATACTATTTTGTTATTTAGGCAGGCTAAAATTAATTGTTTATTATTATAAATATTAAATAGTTGATATATGTTAATATAAATCTATTATACATAGAATAAATATTTGTCGTAATAAAAAAAAATTTGTCTCACTAATTTAATTAAATTCAATTGAGAAAAGGCTGAACCAATTATTTTTTTATTTTTTTATTTTATTTTCTTTTCCTTGGTCAAATTAGATGGCGGTGTACGGTTCAGTATTAGTATTAATTTTATAGGAGTATTAATTGTTGAAATTACGGATTTTATCTTATTTTTCTATATATTGTATTTTGTGTTCGACAGACAGTGGTAACTCGTACTTGTCTTCTTCTACGATGTATTCTTTCGTATTTAATATGTATATATATATATATATATATATATATATATATATAAAAATTTCTCTACAAGACTAATCTTGACAAAGCAATGATCGTAAATCAAAACGGGTCGAGATCAAGACTTAAAATATTATTGGAAACTTTGAGACATCAGTTAAATTCCCAAAAATCTCAAATATGGAGTGTTTATAGTCAAATCGTTCCAAGCCGCCCAATGTACCAAAGATCTTACAATTCCGATTTCATTTGAGCATTCAAATACACAAAATATATCATATGATCAAGGGAATCATCATGAGCCGTCCGATGGGGAGGAGTGGTTTGGATTTTGCATGTATTTATAGAGACGCCACTCCTCAATTTATAAATATCATTTCTCATATGAGGAGCTCAAGAGAGAGGAGAGAGCTCTAAAGATCCTCCAAGCACAATCGATACTGACGGCCATAATCACCGCTGCCGCCACCGCTGATCTCGTCGTCCACCGCCGCCGGCCATCATCACCACTATCATCGGCCATCATCGCTCATCGCCAACATCATCCAACATCGTCGCCAACATCATCGCCAACATCATTGCCAACATCGCCGTCAACATCGTGCCAACATCGCCATTACAAGAATGTTGTCTTTTCATATACACTGTAATCTCAGACGAAGATCTTGATCAAATGTATACATATTGGAAGATTTCTGAAATTTTTTTTTTCCTCTTTCGAGATTTTCACGTAAAATTCCTGAGTTTTCGTTCACTCTTAAATATCTGTCTTTGGATTTCTAACGTTTGCTAAAACTTTTACTCTACCGAATGGTTTTCTAGACGCAACACACACATATACATATATATATATATATATATATATATATATATATATATATATATATATATATATATATATATATATATATAATTAATTATTTAATATCTATATATGTAAATTTTAAGATTATTTTATATTATAAAATAACACTTATTGTTGTGTTCAATGTTAATCTTTTCTGTGGAGTAATGAGGAATCTTAATAAATTAAGTTAAAAGTAGGTTAAGTAAGACAAAATTAGATGAAAATAATATAAAAATATAAGAGGTTTCACTATAACAAAATATCAATGTAAGTGTGAGTTTAGAATACAAGAATTAACACTTTCAATTTCAAGAATAGTGAAAAAGCGAATAGAAAAGTCCCTCATCTATCGAGATATTTTTTTATAGGATTAAGGATTGATTATAAAAGAAAAATATATCGATTTTTAGAAGCTATATGTCGATTATAATACAATATAACTACGATCTATGTATAATTGTTAAGAGACTTTGGCGAGTGTAATATGCTGAGTGTCGAGTTCTCTGTTTTGCGAGTCAGAAAGTCTGACATCAGGCACTGTCTAAGATGAAGTCCTTCGCACACTCATCCGTGTGAAAGTGAGTCCTCTTAGATGGTCGATGAGTGAGTTCTTATTTTAGGCTCTATTACTTACAACTACGTGTTCTTTATACTGATTCATCTATTCACTAAGTTTCTGTATATATTACATTGATTTGTTTTCAGCTATTTTAGCTCTTTTTGCATTATATTTACATAAATTTTCATCTATTATCCAAAGTTTGGTGACAATATATCTCTTTTTCAAATTTAATTGATTGTTACCCTAAGCTCCAAAGCTGCATTTAGATGATGGAAATTTTATAGAAATAAAAAATAAAAAAATTTTAAAAGCACAAATTAATATTGTATATTTATAATCAACTCAAAAACAAATATAATTTCATTACGTTTCCTCCACTTCTTTTTAATTGAAACAAAGCTTATATATTCTGATTAACTTAACTTACAGGCAAAGGATGCTGGGTGCCATTTCGCCAAATGTCAACTGTTCAAATGAAATATTTTTATGGGTTTAGGCACACAGTTGTAACCTTCTGCCGATCCTCATTTTGCTTCTAGAACTTTCGAAGATCCTTTCCTTCATATTGTGTTGTTGTAAAGAGCTGTCACTTCAGTTTTTTCTTCTCGAAATATATATATTTTTTCCCATACAACTTTTTCAAAAATGGCTGGAGAGATTCTTAACTTCAATTGTAAATTATTACCAAAGAAATTATTATAAAAAATGTAATATTACATAATTATCTAATTAAGATAGTAAAATGATGAATCAACTCTCAAATAAGATCAAATTTGAGAACTTTTAGGTGCCGAAATTACAGTTGAAAAGGGCTTCAATTAGTCATATATATATATATATATATATATATATATATATATATATATATATATATATATATATATATATATAGGTCGAACTATCTTTCTTCCTATATGTGTAATATAATTTCACATAAGAAAAAAATTCTTCGTAGTATAACATACTAATAATTTATGATCATATCATTATATCATCATTATTTATTTCAGAAGTATTAATCTTTTTAAATTTAATGCACATCTAATAATCGACTATTTTGCGTGCTATTTATATGAATGTGCTTCTATTGAGGAGAGTAGTAAATTAATGCAAAATAGGTAGGGGTATTCTCACTAATTTTTCACTAATTTTTAATTGATTCATCAGAGGTGATAAACATCCTTGAAACTATTTTCACTATTCAAATTATTGAAATTTTTATTTTAATTTAAAAGTGATTTGCAATAGCCATTAAATATAATAGTTATAATAAAGAGAACATCTCAAAGACGGCATGCTTAACACAACAGGCATCATGCGGCCTAAACATATGGCAAATTCACATAAAGCATGATCTAGTTTGTATTTCACATTAACCACCGAATCTCCTACAAATTATAAAATTAAATGTTGGATTACATTCACAATTAGAATTTGACGTCATTTTCATGTAATTTTATTTAGGAGCTATTTAATTGGTTGAGAAAGAAAATATAATATAAAAATAATTTAATTAAAAAAATATATATAGTGTATCTGAAATAATCTATGTTTATTTGTTTGGATATAAATTAAATTCTAGAATTTGATTTTTGCTATTTGATTTGAGTCAAAATAAACTTAGTGTAAATCATAAAAATAGTTATTGGTAATAGTGGCGAGTAGTCACCGTAGTGGATGGTAGTATCAAATGATAAATTTGTTTAGTTATATCCTCAACCAAGTATTAATTTACAATTCAACCATGTTTGTATAATTTTTTTTCTTTTGGATCAAATCCTAGCATAAAGTGGGTTAGATAAATGTTTTAACATGAAATTATTTATGTTCAAACTTGTACGTTAACAAAATTAGTGAAATCATAGAGTTTCTTTCCCTAAATTTTTAAATTTTTAAAAAATCTTTCTCTATCTTTTATTTCATTTATATTATTCAATTTTTTTTAGTAAGACACTAATAAATTTGAATTCAGCTATTAACCACTATTAAAATAGTCGTAACACATGGACATGAAAATGATTTACGAAACCTCTCTCTTTCTCTCATATAAGAACTTTTGATCTTATTAGAGTGGTAGAGAAAACTTTAACTTTAATGAAAAAGAGTGTATAAATTTAGGATTATTAACTTTAGTAATATGAAGTAGGAGAAAATGTTTAAACAAAGTTATATTTGGTCACATTATATTATTATGGATGAATATCCCAAGTACAATTGCTAGATAAAAAAGTTAATTTTTTTAATGTTGTAATTATTATGCTTGTATCTTGTAAAGTAGACATCTTAGTCCACTGTGTTATATCTATTATGATTGAGCTTTGTTGTATTAATGTTATAATATGATAATTGTTGTGATAAGTCTATTCTATCAAAGTTATAGTCTATTATGTTATAGCTTATTTGAATTATATTCTAACTTAAAGCAAACATTGTTTGAATAGCCTAGCTCTTGTTTGAACTCAACTTTGAACTTTACTTTAACCTTCATTGAGTTTTACTTAATAAGGTTAGAAGCTTTGTTGAACCTTACTCAAATTTTTGTGTGAAGATGGTTTAAATCACATTGGACTATAATTCAAACTATAGTTCAAATATGATTGTTGACCTCACTTTTAGAGTGAGGATTCAATCTTTCTATCTTAGACTTAGGAGTCTTCTAGACACTAAGACTTCCCTAGTCATAAGACACTTCTAAAAACCTTAGCTTTAAAAGACTTTAGAATTAACCATAGGATTAGGTTATGCCGATTAGGATAATCCAATTCACCTACTTATAACCCAAATCCAACATGTTCACCTTTTCAAACAAAACCTCAAGTTCAATTCAAACATCAAATTCAAATCCAAACCCAAATTCCAAAACTAAATGATTGAAGCTCATGATCAAATCCAAACTTAAAATCCTTCCTATGTCTTTGAATCAAATCAACTTGCCAAAATCTACAATCATATCAAGCCAAATTCAATTGATTTTCTAATAAATCAATCATATTTTCAATCAACTTCACAAATATAAATGAATATACATTTAAATGATCTTAACTAAATCAAACCAAATTCAATCTTGAAATTCTTCCTAAGCCCTTTGAATCAAATCAACTTGCCAAAATCCCATCCAAATCAAGTCAAACTCAATTCATTTTCTCACAAATCAATCATATTTTCATTCATCTTCACAAATATAGATGAAATATATATTTAAATCATCAAAACTAAATCAAACTAAATCAAAATCCTAACCTAAGCCACATGACCCAACTTCGTGGACTTAGCCAAATTCCTTCATTCCAAAATGAAAATTCAATTGATTTTCTCATGAATCAATCATACCTTCAATTATATTCACAAATATAAATGAAATCTATAATCATCAAGCCAAACCAAAATTAACCCAAGTCAACCTCAACTTAACCCTTTTGACTTAAAATATTCAAATGAACCAAAATCCATTTGAACCCAAATTAATTTATATATCAATCCCAAATCCATATATAAACTCAACTAAATCAAACTCAACCCAAAATCAAATAACTAAACCTTGGTCCACTTGACCCAAAGTGGCCAATTTGACCTATTTGAGTCAAGTTCAATCCTACCCAAATTTGGATTGAAGCTACAAACCTTACCATGATTATTGATCTCCCTAGGTTGATCAATTATCATAAATTGGGTCTAACCAAGCCAACTTGGTCCTTTGACCAAGCCAACTTGGTCCTTTGACCAAGCCAACTCTCTTAACTCATATACCTAAACTAGCCAAATTGCTACCTAAGCCAAATCCTTTGAAACCAATAATTCATACCAACTCAAAATCAATATTTGAACATGACTTGACCTTCAATTGGGCCAAACCAAACCTAATTGGCCCTCTTGACCCAAGTTGACCCAAGTTGACCTAAAAGACCAAATTAGGTCAAATCAAAATATAAACAAATTGATGCAACCAATGACACAAGTTTATTCCAAATTGATTGTTGAACTTGACCAAAGTCATGGTTGGACCCAATTGACATACTTAGCCCAAATTGACCTAAATCAAAACCAAACCTAAATTGATTGAAATCAAAGCCTATAATCATCTTCAATTGGTCAACTAAACCCAAACCAACACCTAACCCAAGGTAATTTGGCCAATTTGATCAAATTGGTCAACTTAACCCAATTGACCCAAATAAACTCAAATGAGCCAATCTAAACCAAACCAAATGAACCAAAATATCCCAAATGATCATATGAACTTGACTCAATCCTTGGTTTGACCCAATTTGACCAATTGGTCAACTTGACCCAACCTAACCCAATTTGACCTAAATAATTCAAATTGAGCCAAATCAAATCTAATCAACTCCAATTGACTTGAAATTTGGGAGAACCCACTTTTGACTCATTTCAAATCTTCCCAAATCAAATCAATGCCAAATGATCATTCTACCCTTGGGTCAAGGGTATCACATGAGACAAATCACCCATGTAAGTGCTCATTTCCATTCCTTGGCCACTTGACACTCTCCCAATGGTCCACTAGGCACGGACACCAACGACCCAAAGGGTGGTTGGGTCATCCATGACCCATGGGAGGTGAAATCACCTCACCCTCCCCTTTGGAGCATTTGAAACCCATAGGACACCCCATCCTCCTTGGCAGCACCTCTCACCCACCCACTCAAATCGGCACCTCATCTACTCCTACCACACCACCCTTGAGGCGGTGACCACTTGGGAAATTCAAATTGAGCTTCGATCAAGAGAGGAGGAGGGGTATACCCACCACCCCATTCATTCCAAAAGCACTCGTTAGAGAACCCAGCACCCAAGGTGAGCATCCTAGAGCCGTTTCCAGTTCCCAAGCTCCCCATTGCCATTTCACCCAAGCTAAAATAGGGCATCCTCCTTGATCCCAACAAATCTCCAAAATCAAATTAACTTTGAACACCATCCCACTCAGTCAAGCAGAGAATCTCTCTTGAGCCCTCAAGCTTCGAACTTGCGACTTAGATCAGAATAGAGCACCAAAGAGACATATCTTGCCCCTCTGAGCAAACGAAGGGATGTTGATCCAATTGCTACTCAGTGGGACTTCATCTCCAATAGATGAAGCTTCTTCAATCATTTGTGCCGCCGGTATTGAGCTTCGACAAGGTATGCTATTAAAACTGAGCTTTTGGAAAAAATGGGTTGGAGCTTTTTGAAGAAAATGTGCATCTCCTATGATCTTGACCATTGAATCCCCTTCGATTAACATCGTGAAGGTGTGGGATCCTTTTGGAGTTGATCCAAACACAAGTAAGCTCGAATCAAGCGAGCAATGGCGGACGGACTCCATTGTCCCTCGCTCGCATGATGATAAATCGTGCCCCATCCATTCCAAGTGATTGGAACAGATGATCATGATTAAATTTGATAGTTTAATTTGATTTAATCTTATTAAGCCGTGAGATTAATCGTAGCCATCGATATTAGATCGGATGATGGATCTTAGATATGGCGAATCTTAACGGCGGGCCAGCGTGTTCACCTACCACGTAGGCATGGATAAGTTTTAAGTAGCCAATCCCAGAGGCACCAATGGGATTAGGCTTAATTAATCATTTTTAATGGCTAAAACTTCTAAAAATCTTAATAAATCATAGAAGAATTAAAAAATACAAATAAATACTCATTTTAAAGGTATTTTAGAGGGGACTTAATTAAAAATGTTCTTAATTAATTTTAAATAGTAATTAAAACTTAAATTTAAAATTAATTAGCTTAATTACTTGAGTAATTAATCTCAAATTTTGTGAGTTAATCTAATGGGATGAACTCTGTCTCCTATAATTTTCTTGGGATTTATTGCTCACTTAATTAGAAAAATTAACTAATTGAACTGTAATTACTCTTTCAAGTTAATTAATGATTAATTAATCACATGAATAGTAACAAACTGGTTAATTAAGTTTATCAATCACTACTCAACAGTAAATGAACTAAGGAATAGGGTTGAGACCTCTTTCCTAACATATTCCCCTAAGTTCATTTCACTTTTTCAAAATGAAATTAATTAAGGTTTAACTAATTAATTACATCACTTAAGTAATTAAATTGAAATCATAATCATATTAAACTTTAATTAATCAACTCTTAGGTAGACCTTTAAGTGTTCAATAACGTAAAGATATCTTAAGAAAATTATGGTTAACCCACATATGTGGGGAGGCCATAAGAGTACTTAATTAAATTTCTTAACTTAATTAATCATTAATTATGAGCCAATTGCATTAGGCCCCTATTATTTCTTAAGATCATCTATAATTTAATTTTCTAATTCATGTGCATATCATGTTGGCTCATAATTATTTGGGTAATTATGTTAAGGTAACATAGGAAATGGTTAAGTAATGTATTTGACTCATATTACAACCTAATTAACTCATAAAATCAACTTAATTATATTTCATTAAACCAAATTAACTAACAAACATGGGGATGGATTAGGATTAGCAAACCTTTTCTGACATCGTTAAATCGAATCAAAACATAAAGTTAAAAATGGCATAATGAAGCTTTGGTTTACTTTAAATGATTTTATTTGATATGATTGTCCTTAGGAATTAGTTTAATTGAATGAAATCATGTGCTTATATTATTTATTTCTTTCCAATCATGTTAGATATTGTATATCATTTTAAATCATGCATTCATCTTTTCAAAACTAATTAAATCAAATGATCTTCTTTTATGTAAGCTTGCATGTGTTGGCTTAATTAAAAATATGTGTGGCTATTATCACTAATAAATTCAAAACTATTTCTTAAGACTTATGAATCAATTATAATACTTAGAGTGTTGATAGTTATGAATACACATAGAATATGCATGTGTTTATAGCTTGCATATTAAATAAAGCTCTATTTTTTATAATTCATATATAGATTTACATGAGTTTGAACAACAATAGGTATATAGTTTGGACATCTTGAGAATACGAGGCTCTAAGTAGCCCCAAAGAGGTCATTTGATTATCTCACTTCCCTGGTTTAACAATGACACATACTCATTTTGCTTCATTCCTATGTATTTTGATATTAGAATTTAGATATAGCTTTAATTCATATGCCTAAATGATTTAATTAAAGAAAATACAATCTTTGCATGATTCTCATCTTTATAGTTGTGTATACATTTATAAGAATTTAAGATATCAAGTGTTTAGTCTGGACATCTCTGGAATATGAGGCTTTAGCTAGCCCCAAGGAGGTTATTTGATTATCTCACTTCTCTGATTTAACAATGGCACGTACTTGCTTATATTTTTTATACATGTGTATGTATGCTTAATCAAAATATGAAGAGCCACTTTTGTTTCTAAAAAAATACATGCATTCATATTCACTCAAGTCATTAGCATGTGTGATGTATAAATTAACACTCTCTTTCCCTTACTTATGTATAGATTTACATAGGCTTGGAATGTTAATAAGTATATAGTTTGGACATCCCGGGAATATGAGGCTTTAGCTAGCCCCAAGGAGGTCATTTGATTACCTCACTTCCCTGGTTAATAATGACACATACTTATGTGATTCCATCCTCATGTATTTTGGTATTAGAATTTAGATAGAGCTTTAATTTATATGTTTATATAATTCAACCAAAATTAAAATATAAATTCTAAACACACACATTCATCATCATTTAAGTGTGCTAAAATATATTGTATGTATAGATGTGCTAAGTATTAGATCGTATGCATGATACATATAATGGAAATGAATGATTTAATATATATCATGTGGTAGTAATTCAATTAGATTAATCTTAAGAAGAATCTCATATTGAACAAGATCATTTAAAGTGAACCTAAATTTAAGATTAATTGAAAAATTATTTAATAAGCCATTCACTAAAGATAACTAAATCAAATTAATATGCTTTAGAAGGTGGCTTAAGTTAGGGATGAAAGAGGGTAGGCCTTTTCCTTCTCTTATAACACTTAGTTGCTAAGTATAAATCACATGACACAAAATAAAATACAAATTAAAATTCCCAAATCCATTAAACATCTTTAAGTGAAACCAACCCATATGTGAAATTAAATAGCTTCCAAACTTAGAAGAATATAGCTCTAATGTCTAGTTAAGACATACCACACTTGATCTTAATACACACATTAGAATTAAGTCACTACTTCTAGCTCTATGTTAGGACAGAGTATGATGTGATGTACATTTTATTTTATGATGTATTATTTTAGATTGGATATTAGGGTGTATGCTTCATAGATTGGATGATATGTCGATATTAGCTTAATCATATTTTTCTGTAAGGGATTATGCTTAAGGTTTGCTAAAAAATAAATGTGAATGCTCTCTTTATAGGTTTCTTAAACCTTTAAGCATAATCCAAGTTAGGATAGGTGAGCTTGGTTACCCATGTGCAGGGCACTAAGTCTAATTATACATATAATTGCTTGAGATTGCATATGTGTTTAGCTAACACTTATTTTGCAAGTATAGTTAGATTTACTTTTCCTATTCTTAATATAATTTTGTAATAGGAATTAGGATTAGTGCTATGAGGGATTAAGATGAGCAGTGGCTAGAAGGCTTTGTCCTGGGGTGCCCTGTGATACCTTTGAAGCAAGCACATCAAAATCAAGAGAAGAAAGAAAGAAGATACGAAGAAATGGAGGAATGAAGACCCCCATAGCATTTAATAAAATTGTAATTATTCTTTTATATTCTGAGTTGTATAAGGGTAGAGCTCGGCTACCTATCTTTTCTTTTTAGGTTATATAATAGAGCCCGACTGCACCAATCTATTATTCTTTTATGATAGTTTATAAAATTAATTGATGTTATATTTAAATTATGCACTAGGATGTTATGCTTTTCATAGTTTCTCATGATTGATGCTTTAATGTGTGGCTTGGATATAATAGGCTCTTAAGATAAAATAAATTTTCTATCCCAACTAATTACTCATAATTTTACCATAAAGCCTAGGCATCAAATAACATAATTAAAAGATTTAGCAACCCCTTAGCTGAATGTTATATGTCTTACATCATGAATACATCTTGAGTCACTCTTACAAAATGAGGGCCTCCGTCCTTACACAAGGACTACTTAACCCATGAGAGCAACCCCTACTGATGAAGCTTCACCCTCTTTCACTTTTAATTTGCCAATAATCAATTTCATCATGTATTTAGACAAATAAAAATCCTAAAGCCTTTGTCAAAAATGATATGTCAAAAATGAAAATAAAAACTTAAGAAGATTGTGCATTAGACTAAGTCATTATTCATACCACTCATGCTCTAGTCTTTTAAAGAGCTGGTTTAGAATTTTAATCTCTTTCTAACTAAATAACTACCATAGCTATCTTACAATTTATAAGACTGTACTATATGGTTTTGAAATCATAGGAGGAGTTAGCTGGTGATAACTCCAAGTAGTTATTTGTCTAGAAGTCGGATGGGTTTATTCTCTCTCATGGAGGTAAACCTCATGTCCATTCTCTGCTTAGATTTAGGTTTTGCTTTAGCATCATATTAAAGCTCTCTAGATTCAGGATCTAAGGTAGTTGTTTCTTTCAGGCTACAAGTATAAACCCTCACCTCTTAGGTATTTTCACAACCTTGTGTTGGCAGATTATAAGCCTTAATAATCTAATAAAATTTCAACTCAAAAATGAATAGTTCTCTTTAATTTCAAACATATAAAGCCCAACCATAGGATAGATTGTAATGCTCACTAGGCCTCTTAGTATCATGAGCATTTCCTACTTCCTCCCTTTGGATTTCAAAAATAAGTTTTCTCCTTGAACTTTCCCAATTGATTTTCCAAACATAAACAATCCTTTGATAATCTAACCTTAAAATCTTTAGAGATGATAATCGTTTACTTTTATTGAGAGTATTCTTAGGAAAGTTCATTCTTTAAGATGTAATTAACTATGGAGGCTTACCTCCATAGAGAACTTAAGAATTCAGTTTAATATAAACTCTACTTTATTCATTCATGTAAAGCAAGGGAAAAATCTATGGTATATTCGGAGACCTATCATTCCTTAGGAGTCCTTATTAGGTGATTATGTTCATTAAAGTATGATGTCTCTATCATTCGAGATAGTGCTTCATACCTCAATATCGTATCTAATCACTTCAATAACTACCCCCTATGATTTGCGTGGTGTCCCTCCCACATCCAAAAATAAATATCACAGATTTTTCTGGCAACTCCACTAGGGATGAGTTCCTCTCTCTATCTTCAGTAGATAATTATTGTCTCCAAGCATCTATAGTGGACTTATATTTTATATAGGCCTTAGACTATCTTTCTTTATGTTGGCACTTAGCTTATTTCATTCTTAAGCAAAGCTAGCCAACATCTTTTAGTTTTAGGACCTCACTCCATGTAGGTCTTAAAACCCCTATTGGGTCCCTCAATAGGTAAAAATAAATTAATTCAAGGAAGGAACCTACCACTAGTTGAGGTTAGGTTCATCCCATATTTAAGAAAATTTTAAATAAAATTGGAATTAAAAGAAGTCTTTGGCAAAACTTTTCAAAAGCACTTTTTCAAAATAAAATCATTTTTGAAATTAAACTTCACATGACAAAAACTTATGAAATATAAAAAGAAAATCTTCGAACCTCTTTTCAAAAATAATAATTAACCCTCATCTAACATGCTTAAATTTATTAAATGCCGGTTCTCTTTAAAACCCAAAAATCAAATATACATCATCAAAACACTTTTCAAAAGCAGATTTTCAAAATAAAATCAAATAATCAACTCCATTTAACATACCCATATTTGTTAAATGAGAGCTTCATTTTAAAACCAAAATCAAAATATAACTGAACATCGTTTAGCATATCCATATTTTGTTAAGTAGGAGTTCCCCTTTTCAAACTAAAATCAAAACAATCAACATATAAACTTCACTTAACATACCTAAATTTATTATGTGAAGGTTCCCTTTTTCAAAACTAAAATAATATATAATTGGATTCCATTTAACATACCCACATTTGTTAAATGAGAATTCCACTTTCAAACATCAAATTGAAACCAAATATCCAACACTCATTTTTGAATTCCATTTTAACATGTCCATATTTGTTAAATGAGAATTCAATCTTCAAAACCAAAAGAAACCCATGTATTAACAAACAAACATATAAGTGAGCTCCATTTAACATACCTAAATTTGTTAAGTTTGGGTCTCACTTCCAAACATCAAAATATAAACATATATATTTGAACTCTATTTGACATACCTAAATTTGTCAAATAAGAGTATTTCTCTTTTTGAAAAGAGGAATCAACTTAACAAATATCAAACTCATATATTGAACTCCATTTAATATACTTAAATTTATTAAATGAGAGTTCTCCAAATCATATAAAATCAACATATATCAATAAAAAACAAACATATCAAACATATTTGGCCTCTATATAACATACCTAAATTTGTTAAGTAAATGTGCCATTTTCAAAATTTTCCATTTTCAAATAAAAAAATTAAATCAACACATGTCACACACATGACAAACAATCATCACGAACAAGATGCTTTCAAAAATGTTCAAACAATAATTGAAACTTTTTTAGCATACATAAATTTGCTAAATGAAATTTTTCCAAAATCAAATTTCAAACAAAATATAAAACACATATATCTCCAAAGGTCTCTTCTAAATATTTGAACCCCACTCAACATACCTAATTTTTTTGAATGTGGGTTCCAAATCAAAATCAAATCCTATGGCAAAGTCTCTCTTCAAATCTCAAAATTTCTCCAATTCAATGAACCCCACTTAGCATACCTAAATTTGTTAAGTGTGGGTTCAAATTCAAAGTCAAATCAAAAAGTCGATGATTGAAGGTAGTTATCAAACCAAGGGTCTGATTTAGCTCTATTTTAAATGCAGAGATACCAGTTCAATTTTTAGTCCCTTCTGTGATTAATATTCCACCATGTATGCCGGCAAGATGATCTTCTCTTTCCAATCTGGTGTGGAGTTAGCCTTAGATCAGTCCATATTCACCACCACCACCACACATGTGATTCAGCTCAGACATGGCTTTGAGGTTGTCAGAGTTACTTATGAGGGGCCAACCCTCACGACCGTTAGTAGAGAGGAGGTGGTAGAACAGAAGCCACTCCTCTGCTTTGAAATTTCATCAAATTTTGAGTTTCCATCATTGAAAAAGAAGGTTGTTTTGGTTCCCACACCCCAATTAATGTCGGTTCGATTAAGGTTGCTTGATTGCTCAATCGGTTGCCCCCCGGTCGGTGAGGGCTAGCACCTCCTCATTGGTCTCCCCCATTCTGAAAGGGAAGGCTATATTGGCCTCTGAGATAGTCTCCTTACCTTTAAGGTAGATTCTAGCTCCCGCTCTGCCCCACTTACCTGGATGCAATGCTGCAATAAGAATCGAAAGGTTAAGTGACACTATGAACACGAGGTGAGGTAGGTTGATGATGCCTCTCATGTAGCTGAGGATGGTTCCCCTCGTGAGACCTCTCCACTCTTGAGTGGTAGTAGGTTTCACCCCCTCTCAGCTTCGGATGAAGAGGAGGATTATAAGAGGATTGATGTATTGCCTCCACCACTCGCTTAGTTTGAGACACCGGCTAAGGACAGGAAGAAGCCCTATGCCAATCTATGACTAGTTCTTAGTCGGGTTGGTAGAGCCCACAGACACTCGGAGTTCAGCTTCTTACATGACTTGAGGAGCTTGATCCTTTAGGAGCATTAAGGGTCAAATTTATAGAGAGAGAGAGAGAGAGAGAGAGCTGTGAAGATTAAAGTCGCTGCCCAAGCAGGCAAGCGAGAGAGGAGGAGGTATGCTAGACAGTCGGCGGCCTCCACTTGGATAAACTTTCCCGATCGGCGCCCTATTAAGGCCGATCATTCAGATAACATCATTCTCACTGGCACCATTTGACACAGGAAGAGATCTCTGGATGAGAGATAGTTGGTGTCCTTACCATCACACTGCTCCACTCACCTTCCACCATCACCTGTCTAGCTTCTAGCATTTACCATCCCCTATAAGATTCAGAAACTCCCATCCAGGGAAAGACCATCTCCTTTAGTGATCTGGCTACGGCCTAAGGATCTTGCTCCATTTATTCCACCTGTTGAGGTGAGGTCGACCACTTTCATTCGGCCTTCCACTTCAACTGTGGTAAAGAAGGAGTGGCGACCCAAAAGTGCTGTGGTCACACCACCTCTACAGCAGTAAGAGGAGGAGAGGGGAAGGGACACCGATATGGTCCCCATGATAGTCAAACTAATCAAGGAGTGCACCCCGCAAGGTAATCAGTTCAGTACATATAGTTTGTAGGGCACAGTCCAATGGTCAGTCAGTAGCTAGTCTACATTCCAATAGAGCCATACATGATAGATGACCGATCTTTGGATGACATCGTAGAGGACTACCACGCTACAGTCAAGCAGATCATTGGAAGTGATCACTTAGATCAGGAGGGGAGTAAAGTTATCTTCGATCCTGATGAAGATGACATGTTGGATGACACAGTCGAGGTCCACATGGTCAAAACTCGAGGATCCTTGCAGCGGGATTAGCATAGTCTGGACGGTGCCATGGTCGAGGAAGTTGAAACTTCTCGCTTGACTCAACACCTCCTCCATTAGCTCAAGCAGAAGGATGACCAGATAGATAGGATATAGAAGAGGGTAGAGAAGTTAATGGTAGTGATATTAGCATTGTAGAACTCAGCCACAGTTGCATAGCCTTCTCTTTTGGTAGCTGATTGGCCAGAGTTGGTACATACCTTAGACCAATTCCTAGGTGCACTCCCATAGATGATGATGTTAGTAGCTTACATAGGAAGGTCACAGATAGCACCTCTATGCATGAAAAGGATATCAACAATATGGTGGAACTATAGGTGAAGGAAGCGTTGGTGCAAGCTAGGGGAGCTCATCCATTCTGAAGGGTATACCATACCTGGATAAATTCGATGTAGTTCAATAACCCAAGGGTTTGGTGCCACCATCTTTAAAGATCTTTGATGGATGTGGGAACCCATGACAACATATTGCACACTTTAGAGCCAACTGTTGCAACGTTGATGGCAATGACGCACCCCTATTCAGACTTTTCATCAATAAGTTAACATGGGTTGTATTTGTTTGGTACGCTGAACATCCCAATGATTTGATGAAGACTTTTACTAAGTTGGAGCATCTCTTCATCAAGAGATTTGCTGGAGCTTAGCTGAGAGTGACTACAAGTGACCTCATTGTAGAGAAATAGAAACCCAATGAGTCCCTTATTGATTACATTCTCAGGTGGCACAACCTTAGCTTAAAATGTAAATCATAGCTGTCCGAACAACAAGCCATTGAGATTCTTGTCAAGAATATCCATGACCTGGTCGCCTTCATGCTTAAGGGCTTTACCATCAAAATATTCGAGAAACTAATCAATAAGGTGGCTAGCCTATAAGAGGAAGCCAAATAGTTGCCCTTTCCTAACCAATCATCTTGGCCCAAGCTGCAGAAGGTCTTCGAGAAGAAGCTAGGGACAGTTGTGTCAATGGACAAAGGAAAGCAGCCAGCCAGAGTTCAGTATGAGAGACCACAAGCTCAGTAGCCTTTTTTTCCACCTCTTCTTCCACCACTTCGGCCATCATACCGGCCACCATAATCGCCACAATGACCATTTCCTCCACCTCAGCAGCTACCCAACAGTGGTACTCATATCCATTGTTAGGTAGTTACTTTTCACATACTCTTGTCGATAGATTGAATAAGCCATATTCATTCAAGAGAGAGATAGTTAGAAAAATCTTTAAGAATCTCTTAAAGAAACTTGACTTTCATTTACCAGAGCCTAAAAGGCCGAAGGAAGTGGGTAAGAGCGATGATCCTATCTATTTCCCCTACCACTGCATGTTAGGCTATGTCTTAGAATATTGTATTACTTTTAAGGACTGGCTTGAGTGTAGCTACAAGTCAGAAACCATAGTTATCCCTAAGAAATACTTATTAGAACAACCATCCAGTTATGTTAGAGTAATCTTTGGGGATACTTATGATCCTCTTAAGATCAAAGGATATCTCTTTATCCCGAACCTCTAAGAAGATCATTTCTAAGATTAAGAAGCTTTTCTTGCAAGTTCCTGAAGTAACTCAAACCTACAACACCAAGGAAGGTTTGTTGTTTGCAAAGGATAACTCGGGAAGGGTGATAGCCCAGCAGTAGCAGCAGCAGCTTAACACACTTGCCTGGGATAGTCTAGTAGTGCAACCACAGTCCGAGTCCAGCACTCCCTCCACCATTGTAGCTACCATCTATTCTGCAAGCTCCTCTTCTACTGGCAAGAGCATTGTATCTGGGGATAAGAACATTAAACCCCTTACTCTACTTACTTTACTTGATTTCGATCATCTACTTCCACCTAAAAAGAAATTGATGAAGAAAGCTGATTCTACTTATGTCTTGTCTACTTATGATGCTCCTGATTTTATTCCTATTGAAAGCTCTCCGAGTCTAAATAATAATAATAGCTCATGTAATTTTGATTCTTCCCTTTCTAATTCAGAGTCAAACCTTCCTTCTCTAAATCAATCGGGTTCATATCTTGAGATTAACTTGCAGTCGGCTGACTCCGAGGATCTCATAGGAGAAGCTATAGGTATGCCTGATGAGCAGGTACAACTTTTTACAAACTCATTATTCCAAGAACTCATTGAAGTCAACCTACACAGTGGCAAAGTTCTACCTCCTAAGGTAGCACCTCAGGGTAAGGGTATGCAAATCATTGGTTCTAATGAGCATATAGCCCCTCCAAAAGATACTCCACCTATGGATATGCTTATGGAGGACCAAGCCAAAGTTGATTACAACATCCCGACTCACTTTAGAAAATTGCTAGCTAAGTTAAGTATATATAACGCTCTTGTCTTATCCAAAGAGATGAGGGAATCTCCAATTAAGGCTTTACTTGATCTTTAGATATGCTTAGCTCAGCTGACTGCTACTAGAGAGGAGACACACTACTTGAAGGACATCTTAGGAGTTACATTTAGTGATGAAAATTTACTTCTAGGGATGACCGAGCACAACCACCCTCTTTACATTACAGTGGACTATCAATAGTTCTGGTTGACCCAGGTGCATCAATCAATATTATGAGTCTAAGAACCCTTGCCTACTTGAGGATTGACATCTCCAAACTCCAAAAAGAAAGGATGATGTTGAAAGGATTCAATGAACAAGGCGAGAGGGTCTTAGGCTCCATAGTGTTGCCCTTGGAGATAAATAATTGGAAGACTGAAGCCAAGTTTCATATTATAGACTCGGATACATCTTTCAACGCTTTGCATGGTAGATCATGGATACATGAAAATAACACAGTTCCATCCTCTTTACATTAGTTTATGAAGTTTATAAGAGGTGGAGTCGTCTACTATGTTAAAGGAGATCTTCTCAAGCCATTTACAGTTCATGAGGTCAGCATATATAAGGATGCGGCTTACTGCCTCCCTTAAAATTAACAAGTTTATTCTCGTGAACTTGGCCAAATTTCAAAAATAAAAGAAAAATAAAAAAAAAGAAAAAGAAACACAAATAGAAAAAGAAACAGAAAAAGAAAGAGAAAAAGAAACATAAAAGAAAAGAGAAAATGAAAAAGAAAATAAAATGGAGCAAGAGAGGGACTTGGAGGAGGAAGTGGAGCCTGACATTAGATTCCACTCATAGTTTGTTATTCCATTCGAACATATAGGTAGGACAACCTGACCTCCACTAGCCAGAGGAAGAGGCCAATTCAGAGGCAGTCCTAAAGGTGGAAAACCTCCTTATTGGCCCCCCGATAAGAGATATATTCCAGCGACCAGGAGTACACCTGCTATCCATATAGTCTTAGAATCTAGTTCAGAGGATGAGTCTTATATGGTTAGCACACCAGCCAGCTCTTCTCAGCAGTAGATTCCCTTGGAGGTGGCACTTGAGCTAGAAAATGATGAAGACCGAACTCCAAAGCAAAGCATAAGTGTATCCAAGTTTATATGTGAAACTGTCAAGCATCAGTTGGGAACCTTAGCTCTAACCCTGCTTTTCTCATAAAAAGTTGAGGGTTTTGGTAGTTAAGGAAGCCCCTAAGCTATCCATAGATGTGAAGACTCAAAGGTTCTTTCTAGGAGCATCATCTTCAAGTCAAGAAGTTGATGTAGAACTTGAGGATGATTCATATAAAGATTTAATAGAATTATCTTTTGATTGGTACTCGCATTGTGCTCATAATTTAGCAAAGAAATGGTTAATCCCACATACGTGGTCAAAGCACATGTCAAACTACTTCGAAAGAATATGGAAGAACAAATGCAAAAGATCTCAATCAATCGGGACTAGATTTGGCATAGTGGATCCAGTCGATGATGATGATTACTGCTTAGTCATTACCAATCATTTGGAATCTGATAGGTTCTTTTCACATCATATTAACTCACATGAGGAGGTGTGCTTAGAAACTTCAGATGATCCAAATGATTTTGAAGTCAAAGATGCACTGCCAGAGTTCAAAGAAGAGATCAAGTCAACCATTAAAGAGCTCAAAGAAATCAACTTAGAAACTGAAGAAGATCCACGCCTGACATACGTTAATTCCTTATTGAATGAAATTAAAACAAATGACTTAGTTAGGCTATTGATTGAGTTTAAGGACTGCTTCTCATGGAGTTATGAATAGATGTCCAGTTTGTCTCCTAACATAGTAGTCTACAAATTAATAATAGAGCATAGTGCTAGGCCTATCAAGCAATCTCCTAGACATATGCGATTAGACATTGAGCGGTAGGTCATTTCTGAAGTAAAGAAACTGATCAATGCTGGCTTCATCCGAGAAAAATAGTTACCCTACCTGGTTGGCTAGTGTCATCCCAATTAAGAAGAAGAATGGTCATATTCGCATATGGGTCAATTTTAGGGATCTAAATAAGGGATGTCCAAAAGATGAATTTCCACTACTGATACCAAAATTGATGGCGGACATTATCTCATCTCATGTAGTCTTCTCTTTCGTGGATGGCTCATCTGGATATAATAAAATAAAGAAGGCCCCCGAAGATGAAAGAAATACTACTTTTAGAACCCCGATTAGAATCTATTACTATAATGTCATATCTTTCGGGCTTAAAAATGTCGGTGCTACATACCACTGGGCTATGACTCGAATCTTCGACGAACTCATTCATCATCAAGTTGAGTGCTATGTTGATGATCTCGTGGTCAAGAGTAAAGAAAAGTAAAACTTTCTTTTTTAACTTGAGAGTAGTTTTTGAACGGTTAAGATATTTTAACCTTAAAATGATCCCCTTGAAGTGTGCATTCAGAGTAGCTTCAGGGAAATTCTTTGGGTTTGTTGTCCAACATTGGGGAATCGAAATCAATCCAGAGAAGATCAATGCGATATTAGAAATGCCACCCCCTAAAAGTTTAACTCAACTTAGATTATTTCATGGGCAGTTGGCATATTTAATATGATTTATATCCAACCTATCAAGAATATGCTAACCATTCTTAGCTCTTATTAAAAAGGATGTCAAGTTCAAGAGGGATAATAAGTGTCAGCATGCCTTTGAAGACATCAAACACTATTTGATGATGCTAATAGTTCTAGCAGCCCATATCCCGGGCAAGCCGCTCATATTATACACTATTGCTTTAGATGACTCTCTTGGTGATTTGTTGGCTGAAGCGAATGATGAAGGGAAGAAAAATATGCTCTACTACCTCGACCAACATTTAAGCCCTGTTGAGGTAAATTATCCACCCATTGAGAAGCATTGCCTAGCTTTAATCTTTGTATCCCAAAAGCTATGACATTACATGCTTTCTCATAAGGCAAAATTGACTATAATATGTCATGATAAGGCCATTGCTATTCAGACGGTTGGCATGTTGGTCGATGATTTTATCACAGTTTAACATTACTTTTATATCCCTCCATGCGGTGAAAGGATAGGCACTTGCGTATTTCTTAGCAACACACCTACTTCCTGTTGACTCTCTGCTTAGTGTTGACCTCCCCGATGAACAAATCATAAACTAAGGGGATGCTAGCATTCACCATTGGGAGATGTACTTTGATAGTGTGGCTTCCTCTCAAAGAGGAGAAGAACACCAATCTACTCTTCCAGGAAAGGTAAAGGTATGAGTAGTTCTCCTAACTTCAGACCGTGATGTGATGAGATTCTCATATCACTTGTCCAATCCTTGCACCAACAACAAAGCCGAATATGAGGCCTTGATTGCTGGTCTAGAGTTAGTCGTTACTCTAAGCATCCAGATCATCAATATCTATGGGGATTCTTAATTAGTCATCAATCAAATTACTGGGTCCTAGAAGGTCCTAAAGCCTAAGTTCCATTATTACTACAAGTACACTATTGAGTTATTACCTAAATCCCAGAGGTTACCATCTATAACATTACTCGAGGAGAAAATAGCGTAGTAGATTCTTTAACCAAATTTGCCAAGGAGTTGGCATGTTTGGAAGATGAGTCTATATCGACAATGGTCCAAAATAGATAAGTCTTATCCCTTATTGATACTGAACTTATTAAAAAGTACTCTCTTGAAGGGGAGGTTGTTGTTGCTAGAAAGGATGATGAGTTAGATTGGAGGCAACCATTAATGGATTACCTAAATTAAGGCAAACTACCTCAAGAGAAGTCCCAAGCCCATCGGATGAAGCAAAGGGCACTTTCCTATGCTCTCGTGGATGGCACCTTGTACCGACGGTCCTTTGATCATATGTGGTTATGTTGTTTGAATAAACATGGAGCCCATAAGATCATGATCGAGGTATATTTAGGATTATGGGGAGCTCATCAATCTAATCTGAAGATGAAAGCCAAGATCAAGAGACTAGGATACTACTAGCCATCGATGAATATAAACTGCATGGATGTAGCTAGGTGATGCCACCCGTGTTAAGTACATGGTATGATCCTACACTAATCGCCCAATATTCTACATCCTACATTGGCCTCATGACCATTCGAGTGTTGGGATATCGACATAATGGGTCTGATTGATCTTTCTTCTTTCAAGGGTCATCGATTTATTTTAGCTGCTACCAACTACTTTTTCAAGTGGGCGGAGGCTATTCAGCTCAGAGAGGTCACAACTCAGCATGTGCTCTAGGTTTTTAGAAATCATATCGTATATAGGTTTGGGGTATCTCGATGAATTATATCTGATAATGGTACTGCATTCAAGAGCAATAAGATCAATAACTTTGTCTAGATACACATCATAGTTTGGAGATATTCTACCATCTATTATCTGAGAAAAAATGGCTTAGCAGAAGCCTTCAATAAAACTCTAATCCAAATTCTGAAGAAGACACTCAACGACAACAAGCGACTGTGGCATGAGCAATTGGTTAATGCTTTGTGGGCCTACCGCACCACCTACAAAATCCCAACTCAGTCTACCCCTTTATCCTTAGTGTATGGGTCTGAAGCCATTCTACCTTTAGAAGTCCAACTCTCATCACTAAGGATAGTTATGGGTAAGAAGATCATAATAGAGCAGAATGCCAAGTTATGGTTAGAAGAGCTCGAAGGTTTAGAGGAGAGATGCTTACGATCGTGATAGAACCTCGAGTTATACAAAGCTAAAATAATTCAAGATCACAACAACTTGGTCTGCCCTAGAGCTTTCTAAGTAAGAGAGCTTGTTTTAGTTCTAATGAGACCATATTGTTACCCATCGCAAGATGGGAGGTAAGTTTGAACCCACATGGAAAGGCCCTTTTTTCCATAGAGAAGGCCTACTAAGGAGGACCTTATCAGTAAAGGAGAGCGCCCAATACTTTCAATCAATGGCCTCCACTTAAAGAAATATTATCCATAAATCATGTTTGAAAATAATCATCAATGAAAATTCTATTTCAAATTTAATCTCTTATATATTGAAAACATCTTTGTTTGTGAATCCACCACGATGTGTTTAGGGTAGGTATAAAAAACCTGAGCGGCGTCCTATCCTTCATTAACTCAACACAAACACAAACTACACATAAACATAAAAATAAACACATATCTTTTGTCTTGGGCTACTTCAAGTTGGGATAACTCCTAGCCACTCACTCGGTCTCTAGGTTGGTCACCTACCCTACTAATGTGTCAGTCTTCTTACTTTGATGATGTAAGTCTACTATGCTTTCCTTCCTTACTTGGCCAGACAATGAGAGCCCTATTAGTTTGCAGCATCACCCAATAAGCTACCTCATGATGGATCAATTTAAGAAGATATAAGTTTACTATGCCTTCTTCTTGAACTAGCCATCATACATTGACTCGGTCAAGTATATTTGAGGCTTAGGGTAAGTCCCCCAGTGGCTCCTTTCCTTCTGACTACTTCAAATTTGGGTTTGGTCCTCTCGTGGGACTCCCCACTTAGTAGTCACCCTGGGTAGGATAGCATCGGTCCTGCCCATGATGGACTATCTCGATGATCATTTTTGTCTATGAATATGTAAGTCTACACGCCTTCTTCTTAGATTGATTGTTGCACACTGACGGGCACCTTGGATTGGTTGGTGCTTGCTATGATGACAGCGACCCAGCCGGTGGCTACACTACTCATGGAAGATGTAAGTCTACTACGCTTTCTCCTTGAGTTGGACACCGTACGCCTATGAGTTTTTTTCTTTACATGGTTCAGGATAATGCCCCTAGCGGCACCTCCCATGTGAGCACTCTATTTAGATCACATCCATTGCGGCCCCATTTTTACACTACTTGAGTTATTATTGGATTGGATAGTTCCCCTTTCATAGTAACCACCCATGTGGTTGGAGATTTTATTTTGTGGATGCACAGATTCTCCCTTGGTCTAGTAAATCTCAGATAAGACAAAGCTGATATAGCCCATTCTCAGTGTGGTCCCTCACACATCAACCAAGTCCATGAAAACATATAAACAAATAACATATATTTTCTCTTGTGGATTAGGAGAACGCCCCTAGTGGAACCTTTTCCCAAGTAGACATCCTATTTTTAGGGCAGTGTTAGTAAAAATCCCTATAGGAATCACCTGATTACTCCTGAGTTGACATAAGTCCCTAAGGGCACTCTCTCAGTAGTCCCCCTAGGTCGGGTTCGATTTGTTGTGCTACCAACATGTCACCTAAGCGGCTATTCTTTGCTTTGAAATATGTAAGTCCGCTACACCATCTTATTAGCATCATCATTGCACACCGAAAGGCAACCCTTAAGTTAGTTAGCTCTATCTTATGGCTGGTAGACTATCCCTTTGGATTTATAAATCTGAGATAAGACTAGGCGATATCTTCTCAGTGGGTCCACCGCACATTGACAGGATCCATAAATTAAATCTATTGAATTTGATCGAGTTCACATCCCCAAGAGATATGCCCTCAATTCAAAATCAAATTGAACTAAAGAAATTGAATCATGCTAAATCAAATAAAATCAAATTAAATAAATCATATCAAATCAAATGAAATTAATCTTGACTACTCTTGAGTTGAGGTAAGATCCTCAACAGCACTCTCTCAGTAGTCGCCTTTGGTCTGGTTTGATTTGTTGCGCATCTAACAGATCACCCAAGCAGTTGTTCCCCGCTTTGGAAGATGTAAGTCTGCTATGCTTTCTTTCTAGTATAACCATTTCACATCAAAAGGCAACACCTCAGGTTGGCTAGCTCTACCCCATAGCCGGTAGACTACCCCTTTGGATTTGTAAATCTAAGATAGGTCAAAGTTGATATAACCCCTTCTCAATAGATCCATCGCACATCGACATGGTCCATAAATTAATCAAAATTAAAATTAAACATAATCTAGTTCTCCCCCAGTGGAGTTAAATCACACCCTTCTCCCTGGTGGAGCCCCAAATCATATATAATCAAATCAAATTCAAACCTTTGTATTCCTTAGTGGATATACCCCCAAACAAATCATATTTGAAATCAAACTCAAATCCATATTCTTGTGGATAGCTTGAATCTGTTTCCATAGTGGAAGGCTCACATACTCAATCCCCGACAGATTCGAGCCCATATCCCTAGCGGATATGTCTCCACATCAATTAAAACAAAACAAATTGAAAATAATTTTATCTTGATCCTGGCAGATTATAGATTCTTATCCCCAATAGATCATCTTCCCATAAATCTCCATTCAAATCAAACATGTTCAATCTTAATCCCCGGTGGATTTTCTTCTTTTATGCCTTAGGCAAGAGTGGAGCTTCATTGCATAAAGTTCATCATTCTATCTACCTTTTCAAGTTTAGGTATAGATTGTTTATATTAGCGCTTGTAATCCTTTGGATGTTGTTGATCATCTCAATCAATGCTAATACGTACGGTGTGCCTTGTCAGTTACACCACACTTTTTGGGGGTCCTTTTATTGACCTCACTTATGGAGTGAGGATTCAATCTTCCCATCTTAGATTTAGGAGTCTTCTAGACACTAAGACTTCCCTAGTCGCAAGACACTTCTAGTAATTAGGTAAATACTTAACCTAAGCCTAGATACTTAGAAGGGTTAATCACAAGATTAGGTTATGCCTTAGGGATTAGAGAGATTCACCTACCCTACAACCTAAATCCAATCCATGTTCACCTTCTTAAATGAAACATAAAGTTCAATTCAAACATCAAATTCAAATCCAAATCCAAACCTATATTCCAAAACAAAATGATTGAAGCTTATGATCAAATCCAAACTTGAAATCCTTTTTAAGTCCTATGAATCAAACCAACTTGCCAAAATCTACAATCATATGAAGCCAAATTCTATTGATTTTCTCATAAATCAGTCATATTTTTATTCATCTTCACAAATATAAATGAAATATATTTAAATCTTCCAAACTAAATCAAACTAAATTCAAACTTGAAATCCTTCCTAAGCCCTTTGAATCAAATCAAGTTGCCAAAATCCCATCCAAATTAAGTCAACCTCAATTGATTTTCTCTCAAATCAATCATATTTTTAATCATCTTCACAAATATAAATGAAATATACATTTAAATCATTAAAACTAAATCAAACAAAATCAAAATCCAAACTTAAGCCACATGACCCAACTCCATGGACTTAGTCAAATTCCTTCATTCCAAAACCCAAATTCAATTGATTTTCTCATGAATCAATCATACCTTCAATCATATTCACAAATATAAATGAAATTTATAATCATCAAGCTAAATTAAAATCAACCCAAGTCAAACCCAACTTAACCCTTTTGACTTGAAATTTTCAAATGAACCAAAACCCATTTGAACCCAAACCAATTGCAATTGAATTTATATATCAATCCCAAATCCATATATAAACTCAACTAAGTTCAACTCAACCCATGCCAATTAAACTCAATTGGTCCACTTGACCCAAAGTGGCCAATTTAACCAATTTGAGCCAAGTTTCAGTCCTACCCAAATTGGATTGAACCAAACCCACCAAGACCTCCTATCATGATTGTTGATCACCCTAGGTTGATCAATTATCATAAATTGGGTCTAACAAAGTCAACTTGGTCCTTTGACCAAGCCAACTCTCTTAACTCATATGAACCTAAACTAGCCAAATTGCAATTTAAGCCAAATCCCTTGAAACCAATAATTCATACAAACTCAAAATCAATATTTGAACATGACTTGACCTTCAATTGAGCCAAACCAAACCCAATTGACCCTCTTGAGCCAAGTTGACCCAAATTGACCTAAAAAACTAAATTAAGTCAAATTAAAATATAAACTAAATTGATTACAACTAATGGTCAAGTTCATTCCAAATTGATTGTTGAACTTGACCAAAGCCATGATTGGACCCAATTGACCCAATTGATCCAAATTGACCTATATGGTCAAATTGGCTTAAATCAAAACCAAACTTAAATTGATTGAAATCAAAGCCTATAATCATCTTCAACTGGTCAACTAAACCCAAAACAACACCTAACCCAAGCCAATTTAGCCAATTTGGTCAAATTGATCAACTTACTCATTTGACGTAAATAAACTCTAATGAGCCAAAATCAAATCTAAGCCAAACTAAATGAATCCAAGTGAACCAAAACATGCCAAATGATCATAAGAACTTGACCCAACCCTTGGTTTGACTCAATTTAGCCAATTAGTTAACTAGACCCAACCTAATCCAATTTGACCTAAATGAGTCAATTTGAGCCAAATCAAACCAAATCAACTCTAGTTCACTTAAAATTTGGGCTAACCCACTTTTAACACATTTCAAATTTTCCCAAATCAAATTCAATGCCAAATGAGCATTCTACCCTTGGGTCAAGGGTATCACATGAGATAAACCACCCATGTAAGTGGTCTTTTCCATTCATTGGCCACTTGGCACTCTCTCAATGGTCCACCTAGGCACCTAAGACACTACCCAATCTGACCTAAGAGGTGGTTGGGTTGGCCATAACCCATGGGAGGTGAACTTAGCTCACCCTCCCCATTGGAGCATTTGAAACCCATAGGACACCCACTATCCCTCCTTGGGAGCCACCTCCACATCTTCACCCACTCAAATCGAGCCACCTCATCCACTCCTTTCCATCCATGGGCCTCTGAGGTGGTCGAATGGCCACTAGGAGCTAAATTTGATCAGACCGTCTAATCAAGAGGAGAAGGGGGTATACCCCCACCTCATTCCAACTACAAAATAGTACTAGACCTTAGTGAGAACCTTAACAACCCAAGGTGAGCATTCTAGAGCTATTTCCAATTTCCCCAAGCTCCCCATTGCCTATTTCACCCAAACCGAAATAGGGCATCCCTTCTTCTATCCCAACTTGCTCAAACCTCCATAGAAATTAAATTAACTTTGCACACACCATCCCGACACTCTATCGAGCAAGATCGAACCACCTCCCAAGCCCTTTGTCCATCAGATGTGTGACTTTGATCAGAATCGAGCTCCAAAGTGATGGATCTTAGCCTTCCGAGTGAATGAAGGGAAGTTGATACAATTGCTGCTTAGTAGGGCTTCATCTCCAATAGAAGAAGCTATTTCAATCATTTGCACCATCGGTCTTGAGCTCCAGTGAGGTATGCCATTAAAACTGAGCTTTTGGCAAAAATGGGTTAGAGCATTTTAAAGAAAATGTGCATCTCGTGTGATATTAACCGTTGGATCCCCTTCGATCGATGTCATGAAGGTGTGAGATCCTTTTGGAGTTGATCCGAGCTTGAGTAAGCTTGGATCAAGCTAGCAATGGTGGATGAACTCCATTCTCCCTCACCCGCATGATGATAGATTACACACCTTTCATTCCGTGTGATTGGAATGGATGGTCGTGATTAGATCCGATAGTTTAATATGATTTAATCCTATTAAACTATGGGATTAATCATAGCGGTCTGATCTTAGATTAAATGGTGGAGGAGAAAGCGCTTCCAGCACTGCCACGTAGGCACTGAGTCTGATAAATTTTAAGTAACCAATTTCGCGACGCCACATGGAAAGTGAGCCATGTGGCTCCAATGTGATTAAGCTTAATTAATTATTTTTAATGGCTGAAACTTCTAAAAATTATAACAAATCATAGAAAAATCAAAAAATACAAATAAATATTCACTTTAAAGGTATTTCATAAGAGAATTAATTAAAAATGATCTTAATTAATTTTGAATGATAATTAAGACTTTATTAGGGTTTAATTATAAAATTAAATTACTTAATTACTCCATAATTACTTGTGAAATTAATCCCAAATTTTGTGGGTTAATTTAATGGAATGACCTCTACCTCCCATGATTTTCTTGGGAATTATTGCTTAGTTAATTAGGAAAATTAACTAATTAAATCCTAATTACTCTTTCAAGTTAATTAATGATTAATTAATCCCATGAACAATAATAAATTGGTTAATTAAGTTTATTAATCATTTCTTAATAGTAAATGAATAAGAAATAGGTTTGGGACCTCTTTCCTAACCTATTCCCCTAAGTTCACTTCACTTTTTCAAAATGAAATTAATTAAGGTTTAACTAATTAATTACATCACTTAATTAATTAAGCTGAAATCATAATCATATTAAACATTAATTAATCAACTCTTGGGTAGACTTTTAGGTGTTCAATAACCTAAAGATATCTTAAGGAAATTATAATTAACTCACATGCGTGGGAAAACCATAAGAGTACTTAATTAAGTTCCTTAACTTAATTAACCATTAATTATAAGCCAATTGCATTAGGTCCCTATTATTTCTTAGGATCATTGCTAATTTAAATTCTAATTTATGTGCATATCATGTTGGCTCATAATTATTTGGGTAATTATGTTAAGGTAATTGTAGTGAAAATTTTCAATTTTCTTTAGAGAATAAGATATATACTTCCATCTTCACCCTATGCGGGATAAAATAAGGATGAAGATATACATCTTCTTCTTATGCATTTTTGCCACCATGTAGATCTGCATATGTTCTTATTGAGGGTGATCGGGTACCACATTGAGGAGAGGTGTACTATCTCGAAAGATAGAAGTCACCACCTTACAATGGACCTAATCACCTCAACAAGGACTCCTAAGGACAATGGGTCTACATGTGTACAAAGATTCTTCCCATACTTTACATAAAAAAGTAAAGTAGGGTTTATTATAAATCAAGTTCATTAAGTTCCCTACAGGGGCAAGCCCCCAGAGTTAATTACATCCTAAGGAATGAGATTCCTTAGAAATACTCTTGATTAAGATAAATGATCGTTATCTCTAAAGATTTCAATGGGTAGGATATCAATCGATTAGTTTATTTTGGAAGATCAAATGGGATTGATCAAAGAGAGGGAGTTATTATCAAAGCCAAAGGAAGATAAGTAGGAGATACCCATGATGCTAGGAAACTTAGCGAGCATCTCAAACTATCCTATGATTGGGCTTTACATTTTGAAATTGATTTAATTTATTTGAGTTAAATTTTTCATTAGAAATTTAGGGCTTATGATTCCATAACAAAAGATTAAGGAAATGCCTAAGAGATGAGGATTTATGCTTATGGACCACAAAGGAGAGAAGTAACCTCAAAACCTAAATCTAGGGAGCTTTGGTGAGGGCTAAAAGCACATCCTAAATCTAAGATGAAATGGGTATTTGGTTTGCCTCCACAAGAGAAGACAAACCACCCAACTATTTTGACTTACAACCGCCTAGGGGTGGCTTCCAACTAACTCCTCCTACAGTTTTAAATTCATGTAGGTAATTCATATGCTTTATGCAAGATAGCTTGGCTATTATTTACTTAGAAAGAGACTAAGTTCTTAAACTCACTCCCTAAAGAGACTAGATCATGTATGGGTATGCTTCAAATGACCTAAATCTAATGCAATTCATATTTCATTTTATTTTTATTTTTGGACAATCATTTTGACTTAGGATAATATGATTCATATGCTTAATGCATTAGAAATGAGATTATTGGCCAAAATCAGCAAGAAGAGAGGAGGTGTGTTTCCACCATGGTTCTCAAAGGTCAAGCCAAGTTTTTCTGGCAAAGGTGGAAGCCCTCTAATCAAGAGTGAAAATATTATGCATTTATGCATGATGTTATAAAAGAAGCACTCATCCAGCCAAGGGGTTGCTAATTCTTTTTTCTTGATTTTAGGCTAAGCTTTAGGTGAGGTTATGAGTTCTTTATTTTTAGTTTTGAATTATTAAATTTGGTAGAAGATTTATTTTTCTCTAAGAGCCTAATCCACATCCAAGCCACACATAAAGCAAGAAAGAAACTAGGAAAAGGATGCCACTTAATGCACAAGCTAAACAAATCATCAATCAATTTATAAAGCTAAACAAAAAAGAATAAGAGGCCATTGTGGTCGGGTACCACTGCACAAACCCAAAAACAAATTCGGTAGCTGAGCTCCACCCTTATACAACCTGGATTACAAATGAATTAAATACAATTAAGCAAAGAACATATTGTTATGAGGATCTTCAAGCTTCATTTCTTCATTCTTCTTTTCTTCTTTCTTCTTTAGTTCCTTCTTTTGGATGGTTGGAAGGTGGATGCTCCAAAGGCTTCATATGTTATATAAGATGAGATCTTATGGCCAATGCTCATCCTAATCCCCATAACAATCATTCTAAAATCCTAATTACAAAAATTATATGAAAAAGAAAAGTAAATCTAGGTAACACCTGCAAAACAAAGATTAGCTAAACAAACCACACAAATTCTAAGCATGTATATTAGACTTATCACCCCACACATGGATGACTAAGTCCACCTAGCCTATTGGATTATGCTTAGGGGTATAAGCACCTCCACAGCAAAAGCATTTATATTTTTATTTATCACAGTGCCCCTTGAGCACAATCCCCTACATAAGATAATGGTTAGACTAAGATCACCCTACCATTCATTCTATGCACATTCACCCCAACATCTAGACTAAAACATATATCATAAAATAAAAGTAAACATCAAACCATGCACTGCCCTAACCTAGAGCTATAATTGGTGACTTAGCCTAATGTGTGTGCTTTAGAGGTTTGTGTGGTATGCTTAGCTATGGCTTTAAGTTAGAATTTTCTAAGTGTGAGGAATTTTCAACTTAGAAGAGGGTTTAATTTAAGTGATTTAATTATTTTGGGTTGATTTTATTTTATGTTTTTATTGGGATCAAATGAATCCTACAATTAATTAATAAGTTATAAAGAGAGGGAAAGATAAGAGAACTTCTCTTTCCTTCCCTAACCAAAGCAATTTCTAAAGTGGATTCATGCCTTAATTTTATTTAGAGAATGTTTTATTATATATTTTAATTAATCTTAGGTTTAGATGAATGCTAAATAAACCTATTCAAAAAGAAAGGCATTTTAAGATTAAGTAAAATGAACTACATTCATAAAATATATGTCATTTCATTTCTTTCCCAACATGTATAACATGCATATGAATGAGTCCTAAGAATATCTATACATACAAATGGGAATGTTTAACACACTTTATGATGTATGCTAAGTAATTCATTTAAGAAAATTTGGATGTTTATGATGCATGATTTTCATTAAGTAGCAAAGGGGTTTCTTATCCAATTTTCACATGCACATATGAATGTATGAAAGACATAAGTGAGTACAATGCCATTGTCCACCAGGGGTGTAAGGTACAAGACCTACTTAAACCTACTTAAAGCCTCGCAACCCCAGGATTGTCCAGACTAATATACCACTTTCCTTAAATGCAAGCATTTGCACAAAAGAAATGAATGGAAAAGAAAGAATGCAAAAGTTTGTGTTGGTTGATTTATTTTTATTTGTACAATTTATATGTACAAGTATAGGTATCTTTTTTAAGTAATAGCATAGGAATGAATATGATATGGAATTAGGCAAGTGTTAGGTTCTTTTCAAATGAACTATACACTTTGCCAAATCCTATTCAAAACTATGCAAAAAGAGAAGAGAAGGAAAACCCACACTAAGCACATCGTTATATTTTACTCACATGCAAGCTTATAAGTAAGATATAAGTAACACAGTTTCAATTTTGATAATTGATTTATATATTTTAAAAATAATTTGAATTTAATAGTGATAATAGCCACTCATATTCTTACTTTAGCCAACACATGCAATTTGACATAAAGGAAATATTTTTCTTTTTAAGTTTGATTTTTGAAAGGCATGAATGTATGAAATCATATGGAATACATATTTAGCATGTTGGAGGAGAACTAAAGCAATGAAAGCATGTAAAACATTCACTTTAATTAATTTCTAAGGATAATCTTATGAAATAATAAAGCTTAAAGCAAATCAAAGTTTATTTAATCTGATTTTTTTTTATTTTGAATTTGATTTAATTTTGAAAATGTGAAGTGAGTTTGCTATTCCTAAACTATTCTCACATATTTTTGATATTTTTGTTCAATTTTTAGATGATTAGATTCATTTTATATTTTTATTAAGTTAAGGTATGAATTAAGCATGTTAATTACCTTACCTACACCACCTTAGCATAGTTAATCAAATAATTATGAGCCAATGAGATGACATAAAATCTCACAAAGGAATTTAAATTTGTAATGCACCTAGGAAGAAAAAGGCCTAATGCAATTTGGTTCATGATTAATGAATAATTAAGCTAAGGGGTTTAACTTAAATAATTTCAAAAGACCCCTCACACATATGAGTTGAATTTTGATTTCCTTAATTGAACTTAGGCTTTTGAACACCTAAGTATCTTCCCCAAGTAGATTAATTGAGTTCTGGAAATTTTTAGAATTTTAAGAAATTAATTAAGAGGGTAATTAGTGAATTAGCCCTTAGTTAAAAGAGGATTAAGAAAGAAAAAGGGGTTTAAGGAATAGCTTAGGGGAAATGCCCAAAAATTATTCTCTAAACCTTCTATTTATTGAAACAAACCTTAATCAACTTTAACAAAGGATTAAACCACTAATCAAACCCTTAATTATCCTTAATTATATTGAGGGGGTAATTAGGAAATGAATTAGCAATTTTTGTAACTAAGCCACCAATAAATCTCAAGAAAATTAGGGGAGATAGAAGTCATCCACTAAAATACACTCAAGAAATTTGGGAATAATTAATGGATTAATTAAAGGGTAATTAGCAAATTAAGATTTTTAATAAAACCCAAAATCAGAGAAAGACACTATTTAAAATTATTTAAAATTAATTTTATAAAATTTCAGATCAAATTATCTATCCAATGCAATTTATTTCATATTTTTCCAATTTTCAAGGTTGAGATATGAATTTCAAAAATTTAAGTAATTAATTAGAATTAAATAAATCCTAATTAAATTCTTAATCCATACGGTGTGCCATGCATGAGCTAACGTGGCATCCATTTTACACGTGACGCCTTCCCATTGGCTGCTTAAACATCCCATCATAGCAACACGTGGAGGCAGCGCTACGTGCTTTTCTCTCAGCCGTCTGATCAAGGATTGAACGACTGAGATTAAAGCCGCGGATCAGAGGGAATAAAATTAAATATAAAGCATGTTCTAATCTTGGCCGTCCATCCAAAATGCACAGATGGATGGCCAGAGATCTTTTCCTGTGAAAAATGGGGACCGTCCACTTTCAAAGAGAAGATTTGGGTTGATTGAGCTTGGATTAGATTGAAAATCAACCCAGACAATCTAAACCAAAAGGCAAGCACATCTAACAGTCAAAATTCCTGGGATTAAAATTTCTTTCATAAAGCTCCACACCACATTAGGTTTAATAGTCAAAAAGTGGCATACCTCGCCAGAGGTGATCACCAGCACTTGATTCCCTTAGAGAAGCTTCGTCTGGTTGAGATGAAGCTTTGGTGAAAGTTTGAGAGGCTGAGGTTGAGTGGATCTTCCTATGGGTCACCTCCTCCTTAGCTTGAGCTCTATTTTGATTGAATTGGGTCTCCCCTTACTTGAAAAACTTGGAAGGGAGCTTGGGTGCACTCGACTTGGTCCTCTGATGAAGCTTGAAGAGGGAATTGAGTGGAGTTTGAGTGTGGAGAAAGTTTGCAATGCAACAGACCTCCCCTATTTTCAAATGATGAAAATTGAGAAATGGCAATTTCAATCTCCCTCTAGGAAGCTTAGGATCACTTGCAAATGGCTCTCATGAGTCTCTAGACTTCCATCGATAATGGCTCTATTGGAATTGAAGTGAATTAGGGGGAGTATATATCCCCCAATGGCAATCGGACGGTCAAAGCTTCACTTGCCATTTTGGATCAATTGCCCTAATTTAGAGGGTTGTTTGAGCTGTTTGAGGTGCCATGTGATTCATTTTAGGTCAGGGAGTGGATTAGTGAAGTCCCCATGTGCTCCATTTGAGTGGAGACATGATTCCCATGTGCCCATTTTCATGCACATGGTCGGTTTGGCCCTTGGATCAAATTGGGCTAACCCACACCCATTGAGTTGGGTGCACTACCCTCGTTAGTGTTCACTTGACCTATTAGGAGAGTATCAAGTAGGTATGAAGATGGTTTGACCAAATTCCATGTGGAATTGGCCTAAATTTTTCCTATGGCCTAGGGGTAAAATGGTCATTTGACTAATTTTAATTTGGATATGTTGGGTATGTTGAGAAAATAGGTTTGGCCAAGTTTCATTGGATTTGGAGTTCATTTGATATGGTTTGGCTCATGTTGACCCATTTCGGTCAAAATGGGTCAACTTGGGTCAAGTTGACCAGCGATCAAATTAGGCCAAACCAAGGGTTGGGTCAAGTTCATATGACCATTTAAAATATTTTGGTGGATTTGTTTTGATTCAATTTGGTTTAGGTTTAAACTTGGTTCATATGACTTCATTTAGGTTAAATGGGTCAAGTTGACCAATTTGACCTATTTGAGCTAGGTCATGGGTAGGTTTGGTTAGTCATATGAAGTGGATTAGTATCTTTGTTTCCAATCAATTTTGGTTAAGTTTGAATTTGGTTCAATATGACCCTTTAGGTCAAGTTGGGTTCAAGGTCAATGTTGGGTAATACATGAGGCTTTGGTCAAGTTCAACAAGTGATTTGGAATGAACTTGACCCATTGGTTTCAATCAATTTGGCTTAGATCAATCAAGTTTTAACACATTTTGACTTTTTAGATCAAGTTGGGTCAACTTGGGTCAAGTGGCCAATTGGGCTAGGTTAGGCTCAAATGTTGACTTGGTCAAGTTTAAACATAGGTCATGAATGAACCTAGATCAATGGTTTCAATCAATTTGGCCTATGGTGTATTTTGGCTATATTGATTTTCTTTTTGGCTAAGTGTTGACTTAGTCAACCCTAAGGTTTGACTTTATTTGACCCAATTTGATTGATTGATCATCTCATGATGATTGTTGATCATGATGAGAGGCATAGGTGAGTTTAATTCAATCTAATTTGATTAGGATTAGAATTTGGGTCATAAGGGTACTTTAAGTCACTTTGGGTCAAGTGAGCCTAAGTGGGTCAAATAGCTTGGTTAAAGCTTGATTTGAGTTTGATTGAACTTGTATATGGACTTGTGATTAAAATATAAATCCATTTGCAAGTGGTTTGAAGTCAAATGAGTTTTGATTCATTTCACAATTTCAAGTTCAAAGGGTGAACATGAAATGGATTTTAGCTTAATTTTTTTGAATTGAGTTTTGGTTAAGTGATTGAAGTTTGTATTTATATGTGGGTTCATGACTGAAGGATTGATTGAATCATGAAGGAAAATCAAGATTTTGGCTTGATTTGAAGTTAATTTGGCAAAGTTCAAGATTTTGACTTGAAAGGCTTAGGTTAGATTTTGATTGAAATGGAGTTTGATTTTTGGAGTTAGTTTTGATTGTTTGAATTTATATTTCATTTATATATGTGAATATAAATGAGAATATAAATGGATTATGAGAAAATTTCAAGTATTTGAAGTGATTTGATCATGATCTAAGCTAAGTCCTCAATAGAAAATTTAAAGGACTTAGGCAAGATTTGGAGTTTGGATTTAATTTTTGAGTTTAGTTTGATTGATTTGAATTTATATTTCATTTATATATATGAATATAAATGATAATATAAATGAGTTATAAGAAAATTTCATGAAATTGAATTGATTTTGATTTGATTTAGGCTAAGTCCTTAAGAGGAAATTTAAAGGACTTAGGAAATTTTGGAGTTTGGAATTTAAATTTTGGATTTGATTTGATTTGATTGATTTGAATTTATATTTCATTTATATATGTCAATATATAAATGAGAATATAAATGGGTTATGAGAAAATTTCATAAGTTTGAATTGATTTGAGCATGATTTAGGCTAAGTCCTTAGGAAGGAATTAAGGACTTAAGAAATATTCTGAATTTGGAATTTCAATCATGGATTTCAATCATGTGTTTCAATCATGTGGCATTGATTTGAGTTTGGAGAAAATTAAATAAGATTGATTTGGAGTTTGAGATGATCAATTAGGATTGATTTAGAATTTGACTTGAAGGAAGAAAGTAAGGAAAGTGTGTCTTAAGACTAAGGAACTCTTAAATTCTAAGAGAAGTCTTATGTCTAAGGTGGAGGTGTTGGGAGCTCATTCTAAAAATGAGGTCAACAGTAATATAAGAAAGGGCTAAGTAATGTATTCAACTCATATTACAATCTAATTAACTCATAAAATCAACATAATTACATTTCATTAAACCAAATTAATTAACAAACATGGGGATGAGTTAGGATTACAAAACTTTTTCTCACATCCTTTAATCAAATCAAAATATAAAGTTAAAAATGACATAAAGAAGCTTTGGTTTACTTTAAATGGCTTTATTTGATATGATTGTTCTGATGAATTAGTTTGATTGAATGAAATAATGTGCTTATGTTTATTTATTCCTTTCCAATCATGTTAGATATTGTATGTCATTTGAAATAATGCATTCATCTTTTCAAAACTAATTAAATCAAATGATCTTCCTTTATGTAAGCTTGCACGTGTTGGATTAATTAAAAATATGTCTGCTATTATCACTAATAAATTCAGAACTATATCTTGAAGCTTATGAATCAATTATAATACTTAGAGTGTTGATGGTTTTGAATACACATAGGATTTGCATTTGTTTATAGCTTAAGCATATTAAATAAAGCTCTCTTTTTATAATTCATGTATAGATTTACATGAGTTTGAATAACAATGGGTATATAATCTGGACATTCCAGGAATACAAGGCTTTAAGTAGTCCGAAGGAGGTCATTTGATTACCTCACTTCCTTGGTTTAACAATGGTACGTACCCATTTGGCTTCATTCCTATGTATTTTGATATTAGAATTTAGGTAGAGCTTTAATCATATGCCTAAATAATTTAATTAAAAAAAATACAATCTTTGCATGATTCTCATCTTTATAGTTGTGTCTATATTTATATGTATTTAAGATAGCAAGTGTTTAGTCTATACATCTCAGGAATACAAGGCTTTACTTAGCCCCAAGGAGGTCATTTGATTACCTCACTTCCCTAGTTTACCAATGACACATACTTGCTTACATCTTTTATACATGTATATGTATGCTTAATCAAAAGATGAAGACTCCCTTTTGTTACTAAAAAAATGCATGAATTCATATTCCCTTAACTCATTAGCATGTGTGATGTATAAATTAGTGCTCTCTTTCCCTTACTCATGTATAGATTTACATAGGCTTGGAATGTTAATAAGTATATTATCTGGACATCCCGGGAATACGAGGCTTTAGCTAGGCCCAAGGAGGTCATTTGATTACCTCACTTTCCTGGTTAACAATGACATGTACTTATGTGATTTCATCATTATATATTTTGGTATCAAAATTTGGATAGATCTTTAATTTATATGTTTACGTAATTCAACCAAAATAAAAATATAAATTTCAAACACACACATTCATCATCATTTAAGTGTGCTAGAACATATTGCATGTACAGATGTGCTAAGCATAATATCATATGCATTATACATGTGATGGAAAGGAATGATTTAATATATATCATATGATAATAATTTAATTAGATTAATCTTAAGAAGCTTCTCATATTGAATAAGTTGATTTAAAGTGAACCTAAATTTATGATTAATTTAAAAAAATCATTTAATAAGCCATTCACTAAAGAGAACTATCAAATTAATATGCTTTAAAACGTGGCTTAAGGTAGGATGAAAGAGCGTAGTCCTCTTCCTTCTCTTTGTAACACTGAGTTGCTAAGTATAAATCACATGACAGAAAATAAATTACAAATTAACATTCACAAATCCATTAAACAACTTCAAGTGAAACCAATACTCATGTGAAATTAAATAGCTTTAAAACTTAGAAAAATATAACTCTTGATATGACCCTGAAAATTCCTCTACAAGACCTAATCTTGATCAAGCTAATCAGAAATTGAAACTGGTTGAGATCAAGCACTTAAAATATCATTGGAAACTTTGAGACATCAGTTAAATTCATAAAAAGCTCTCAAATATGGAGTGTTTATAATCAAATCGAGCATCTCGATGAGCCAGTTCCAACAAGCCAAAGATCTTACAATTCTGACTTCATTTAAGCATTCAAATACACAAAATACATCATATGATCAAGGGAATCATCATGAGCCGTCCGATTGGAGGAGTGGTTTAGATTTTGCATGTATTTACAGAGATGCCACTCCTCCAATCTATAAATAGCCCCTCATTTCTCATATGAGGGGAGGCCAAGCAAGAGAGAGGAGAGAGCTCTAAAGATCCTCCAAGCACAATCGTGCCACCACTCGACAGTTGTCAACCACCACCGCCGGCCACCGCCATCAGCCGCCACCGCTGATCCTCACCGTCGTCGACCACTGTTGCCAGTCATCATCACCGACCACTATCGTCGACATCATCATCAACATCATCATCAACATTATCGTCTACATTGTTGTCAACATTGTCTGTTACTAGTAACTATTGTCCCTTTCTCATATACAATTATGTAATCCCGGTATCAAGAAGATCTTGTACTCCAAAATAGATACATAGTGAAAGCTTTTTACTGGGCTAGGCCCCATGGTTTTTACCTCTTTTTGAGGTTTTCCATTTAAAAATTTTGGAGTTTTATTGTTCGCTCGTTAAATACCTATGTGTGTGCCGGACTCCCCAAAGAAGCTAAGGCGTAAACCTTTACTCTACCGTAATTGGTTTTCTAGCACGCAATAGTTTGGCTCCATCTGTGGGAAGGTTGATTCCCATTATTTCATCTTGTATGGCGACCAAGTTTTCCAACAAGATCAAAACCACCATCGAGGTGGAGCATTTCAAGATTTTAAGGAGCGCAAGTGAAGAATGAAGATTCATCAAACTTAGTTCCCTTAGATTCTGTCGGAAACTGGGGGGCAACTCTTAATCTAAGAAGATCACCCATGTTAAGCATCTAATCGATTACCATCCCAAGAAACAAGTCAAAGTTGGAGGATATTTCAACATTGAGAAGAGATATAACTTTGCAAATTATGTTTTTCCACTCATACTCATGGAAAAATATGACCAGGGTTAAGGAGCAACTTTGGCTACAATCACAAATGGATGTTCTAATTCGACCTCTTCCATACAGGTTAACGTCATCCAGCAAAGACTTTGACAAACAACCTAGGATAGGTCAAAAGGTCCTTGGTGGACTTCCTACGACCTCTTCCATACAGGTTAACGTCATCGGGTAAAACTATGACAAACAACCTCGGATAGGTCAAAAATCCTTAGCGGATTCAATTAGACCTCTTCCATACAGGTTAACGTCATCGAGTAATACCCTAACAAACAACCTCGGATAGGTCAAAAATTCTCAGCGAATTCAATTCAACCTCTTCCACACAAGTTAACGTCATCGAGTAAAGACTCTGACAAACAACCTAGGATAGGTCAAAAGGTCCTTGGTGGACTTCCTACGACCTCTTCCATACAGGTTAACGTCATCGGGTAAAACTCTGACAAACAACCTCGGATAGGTCAAAAATCTTTAGCGGATTCAATTCGACCTCTTTCACACAGGTTAACGTCATCGGGTAACACTCTGACAAACAACCTCAGATGGGTCAAAAATCCTCAGCGGATTCAATTCAACATCTTCCATACAGGTTAACGTCATCGGGTAACACTCTGACAAACAACCTAGGAGAGGTCAAAAGGTCCTTGGTGGACTTCCTACGACCTCTTCCATACAGGTTAACATCATCGGGTAACACCCTGACAAACAACCTCGGATAGGTCAAAAATTCTCAGCGGATTTAATTCTATCTCTTCCATACAGGTTAACATCATCGGGTAACACTCTGACAAACAACCTAGGATAGGTCAAAAGGTCCTTGGTGGACTTCCCACCACACGTTACATCGGGTAACACTCTGACAAACAACCTAGGAGAGGTCAAAAGGTCCTTAGTGGACTTCCTACGACCTCTTCCATACAGGTTAACGTCATCGGATAAAACTATGACAAACAACCTTGGATAGGTCAAAAATCTTTAGCAAATTCAATTCGACCTCTTCCATACAGGTTAACGTCATCGGGTAACACCCTGACAAACAACCTCGGATAGGTTAAAAATTCTCAGCAGATTCAATTCAACCTCTTCCACACAAGTTAACGTCATCGAGTAAAGACTCTAACAAATAACCTAGGATAGGTCAAAAGGTCCTTGGTGGACTTCCTACGACCTCTTCCATATAGGTTAACGTCATCGGGTAAAACTCTGACAAACAACCTCGGATAGGTCAAAAATCCTTAGCGGATTCAATTCGACCTCCTCCATACAGGTTAACGTCATCGAGTAACACCCTAACAAACAACCTCGGATAGGTCAAAAATCCTCGGATTCAATTCAACCCCTTTTACAAAGGTTAACGTCATCGGGTAACACTCTGACAAACAACCTTAGATGGGTCAAAAATCCTCAGCGGATTCAATTCAATATCTTCCATACAAGTTAACGTCATCGGGTAACACTCTGACAAACAACCTAGGAGAGGTCAAAAAGTCCTTGGTGGACTTCCTACGACCTCTTCCATACAGGTTAACGTCATCGGGTAACACCGACAAACAACCTGGATAAAAAAAAATTCTCGGGATTCAATCTTCTTCCATAGTGCGCATCGCAACACTCGACAAACAACTTAGGATAGGTCAAAAGGTCCTTGGTGGACTTCCCATGGCCTCTTCCACACAGGTTAACATCATTGGGTAACACTCTGACAAACAACCTCGAACGGGTCAAAATCCTTAGCAGATTCAATTCAACCTCTTCCATACGGGTTAACGTCATCGGGTAACACCCTGACAAACAACCTCGGATAGGTCAAAAATTCTCAGCGGATTCAATTTGACCTCTTCCATATTAACGCCATCGTAACACTCGACAAACAACCTCGGATGGGTCAAAATCTCGCCGGATTCAATTCGATTCTTCCATAAAGTTAACGCCATCGCAACACACTCGACAAAAAACCTCGATAGGTCAAAATTATCGAATTCAATTCAACCTCTTCCACAGTTAACATCATTGAGTAAAGACTCGAAACCTGGATAGGTCAAAGATTCAATTCAACCTCTTCCACAGTTAACGCTATCGCGCGAAAGACTTTGACAAACAACCTGGATAGGTCAAAATCTCGCCGATTCAATTCAACATCTTCCATTAACATATCATCGTGTTAACATCATAAACACTCGACAAACAACCTCGGATAGGTCTAAAATCCTCAACGACGCCAGTCACCACTGTGACTACTGCTGCTTACCGCCGTCCCTGCTGACCGCTAACCTCAGAAGCCGACACCGCACGACATTGCCGCCGGCCATCGCTACCAATATCGCTGCCATCATCTGGCCTATGCCCATCGCTACCGTTTACTGCTGCTTGCACCGCTGACAACCTCGTCACAACCTAATCATTACCGCCGCTATCATAATTATCGCCGGTAATCGCTGATCATCAATTATTATCGCTTAATCATCCAGGTTACCATCACGTTGCAATTGCTGACCACTGCTGAATTGCTACGAATTACTATCGGCCGCTAACCACCACTGCTGATCACACATTTTTTGCTGTCAAGAACGTCGGTCATCCCGCATACTGACGCTCGTTAACCATTATCACTGCAGCACGCTGACTATCACCGCTAGCCACCTGCTGAATTATCACGGCATTTTTTTCACCATGAATCACCGGTTATCTCTGATCGCTGACTGAGTGCCACTGCCGCTGGCGCCGATAACTCATCGGCGCCAACCATCAGTTTGCCACGCTGGCTGAACTATCCCGGCTACTACTGACTATTGCCGAAATCTTCATTATCGACGCTAGTCGCCACCGTCGACTACCGTCAATTGTCGCTGACCACACCCGTCGGCCGCTAACCACGCCACCGACTACCGTTGCCGCCTGGCCATCGTACAATTCCGTGGTCACCACCATCATCGCGTTATCCTCACCGACACTATCGGCCGCCATCGCCGAATTGCCAACCCCGGTCTTGGTTTCTTGATCAACTCAATCCCGGTTCGACGGTTAGTTAACACCTCTTCAAAAGCGGAGCCTTGAAGAACTACGGTCTTGATAACCTCCAACTCGTCGGTCCGAGAGTAACACCTCTTTTAAGAGCGGCACGATGAACGACGCCTTGATCGCCGATCCGGTCATCCGACGAGGTTAGTTAACACCTCTTTTGAGGGAAAACTGGAGCCTTGCCGTATGAACTATGGGTCTTGATCCCCTCTGAGCCCGGTCGGTCCGACAAGGTTAGTTAACACCTCTTTCAAGGGAAAATGAGAGCCTTGCCGTATGAACTACAGGTCTTAATCGCCTCCGAACGACCTTCTCTCAAGAAGAAGAGAAGCTTTCTTCTCCCTTTTCCCTAGGGGGCTTTTTATAGACCCTTTTTAGGGGCAAATGGGTAAAAAAGCATCCAAAATCACCCAAAACCATTCAAAATCGCTCAAAATGGGCCAAAGCAGGAAGGGCCAAAAGGGACATTTTGCACAGCAGGCCATGACCGCGTGCCATGGCTTCGCCAGCGATGCCCATGGCGTACGCATCGGCCGGCGTCTGGTCACCTCGATCGTCTACGCGTTCGTATTCGCGACCCGTCGTCCACCATTCTGTAGCGGCTCCCCCCGACCAGGCATTGTAGGCTGCGTGACTGCGACCGACCATTCGCCGTTGCACCTCCAGCGCGACCAGCGACCCGCCCAGCCATTGTTTCAAAGCCGTGTCGTTCAGCACCGGTCCATTCGCGGTTCGCGACCGTCGACTATTCTGCGACTGTTCATTAGCATGGCTGCCCAGATCTGCCTTTTCATAGCCCATTCAGTCTATTCTGACCCACACAAAGGCCTGCAGCACCTTTCTTATATAAAATTCTGACCAGTAATTTCTTTGCGACTGTTTAATCCAACCCAAAACCTTGTGCCCGCAAACGCCCGTAAATGTTCGCATGGGTCCATAACCTCAAAATTTTGCGCTCGCACATACCTACACATATTTGTGGCTGTGCATCTGCTTCCGTAGTCATAATCTTGTGCTTACATGAAGATCTGTTCTCTCAAAATATATGGTTAATGGACCTGCAGATTTCGTTGAAGAATTTACTATTTTGAAGTACTTGGCACATATATTTTTTTGATGATTGAGATAATATCATCTAAAAATAAAGGGGCAACTGATATGACCCTGAAAATTCCTCTAGTCGAACGAATCTTGATGTGAAAGCAAGTAATTGAAGCGTCGAGATCAAGCACTTAAAATATCATTGGAAACTTTGAGACATCAGTTAAATCATAAAAAGCTCTCAAATATGGAGTGTTTATAGTCAAATCGAGCGTCTCGATGAGCCGATTCCAACAAGCCAAAGATCTTACAATTCTGACTTCATTTGGGCATTCAAATATACAAAATACATCATATGATCGAGGGAATCATCATGAGCCGTCCGATTGGAGGAGTGGTTTGGATTTTGCATGTATTTATAGAGGCCACTCTCTCCACCTATAAATAGCTCCTCATTCCTCATATGAGAGGCCAAGTAAAGAGAGAGAGAGCTCTAAAGATCCTCCAAGCACAATTAGCTACCACTGATGGTTGTCAACCACCGCCACCACCACCATCACTCGCCACCACATCGCCATCGCCGACCACTATTGCCGGCCATCATCAATCACTATCATCGGTTATCATCAACATCATCGCCAACATTATCATCAACATCATCGCCAACATCATCACAACATTGTCTCGTTACTAACCGTTGTCCCTTTCTCATATAATTGTAATCCCGTGACGTCGAAGATCTTGTACTCTGAAATAGATACATAGTGGAAGCTTTTTACTGGGCTAGGCCCCGTGATTTTTTTCTCTTTTTGAGGTTTTCCACATAAAAATTCTGGAGTTTTATTGTTCGCTCTTTAAATACCTGTGTGTGTGCTGGACTCCCAAAGAAGCTAAGGCGTAAACTTTTACTCTACCGCAACTGGTTTTCTAGCACCAACAACTCTAATGCCTAGTTAAGATATACCACACAAGACCTTAACACACACATTAGAATTAAGTCACTACTTCTAGCTCTATATTAGGATGGTGTATGATGTGATGTATATTTTGTTTTGTGACGTATTATTTTAGACTGGATGTTAGGGTGTATGCTTCGTAGATTTGATGATAGACTGATATTAGCCTAATCATATTTTTCTATAGGGGATTATGCTTAAGGGATGCTTAAAAATAAATGTGAATGCTCTCTTTGTAGGTTGCTTAAACCTTTAAGCATAATCTAAGTTAGGATAGGTGGGCTTGATTACCCATGTGTGAGGTGCTAAGTCTAAATTATACATATGATTGCTTGGGATTGCATGTGTGTTTAGCTAACACTTGTTTTGAAGTATAGTTAGATATGCTTTTTCTATTCTTAATGTAATTTTGTAATAGAAATTAGTATTATTGCCATGGGGGATTAGGATAAGCAATGGCTAGAAGTCTTTGTCTTGGGGTGCCCTGTGATACCTTTGAAGCTAGCACATCAAAATCGAGAGAAGGAAGAAAGAAGATATGAAGAAATAGAGGAATGAAGTCCATAGCCTTTAATAAAATTGTAATTATTCTTTTTTATTTTGAGTTGTATAAGGGTAGAGCTTGGTGTTGACGTTACTTTTGGAGTGAGTTCTCAACTCCCTCATCATAGACCTATGACTCTTGTAGACACTAAGAGCTTCTTAGTCTTAAGACACTTCTAGTGATTAAGTGAACACTTAACCTAAGCCTAGAGACTTAGAAGGGTTAGTCATAGGAACATATTATGCCTTAGGGAATTAGGAAGACTTGCCTACCCCATGGATTAACCCAATCCATGCTTCATTCCTCAAACCAAACCTTAAATCTAATTCAAATCTAAATTATAAATCAATTCCAAATCAAATGATTGAAACCCATGATCAAATTCAAATTCCAAAAACCCATCCTAAGCCATTTGATTTTATCTTATGGATTTAGTCTTAACCAAATTCAAATTAACCTCATCTCAATTGATTTTCTCAAATATCCATTCAATCTCAAATAAAATTCCAACCAAATTCCAAATCAAGTGATTGGAACCCAAAATCAAATTCAAATTCTAAAATCCCTTCCTAAGCCATATGAACCACCTTCATATGCTTAGCCGAAACCCCCTTTAAACCAAATAAAACTTGGTTGATTTCTTTGTAAATAAATCATTCCTTCAATTATATTCACAAATATAAATGAAATCCAAATTCAATTGAACCAAATCAAATCAAACTAAATCAAACCAAATCAAGACTTTTCCTATGCCATATTGAACTACCTCCATAAGCTTAATCAAATCTCGACCCAAATTAACCAAAACTCAATTGATTTCTTTATAAATCAATTATCACTTCACCTATATTCATAAATATAAATGAAACCTACCCTCCAATGACCAAAAATAAATCAAACTAAATCGATTCCCTACTTAAGCCCTTTTGACATATATCCTTAAATTTGGTCAAATTTGCTTCCAAATCACTCAAAACTCAAGTGATTTTCAAATGAATTATTTATACCTTCATTTATATTCATAAATATAAATGAAATATAAATCCAAATAAATTAAACCAAACCCAAATCAAATCAAATTTTCAATTTTAGCCTTTTTAGCCAATTTCTTGAACTTGGCTAAATGATACCCAAATCGATTCAAAACTCATGGATTTCTACATGAATCAATCATTCCTTCAATCACTTAGCCAAATATAAACACAAACTACAATTATAAAATCCAAACTCAAGTCAACCAGTGTCAAACCCAAGTTAGCCCTTTTGACATGAAAACTTCATATGAACCAAAATCCATTTGACTCCAAATCAATTGCAATTAGATTTATATTTTCATCATAGACTCATAATTGATTGAAATATAAACTAGCCAAAACCCACCATATATCAAATTGATTAAAACTATTGATTCAAACCCATTCATAATTGATGATTGAACATAACCAAACCCTTGATTGAGCCAAACCAAGTACAATTGACCATTTGACCTAAATTGATCCAAATTGGCTTAAATAGCCAAAATGGGTCAAATCATGATTTAACCCAAATTGATTGCAACCAATGGCTCAAGTTCATTCCAAATCACTTATTGAACTTGACCAAAGCCATAATTGAGCCCAATTTGACCAATTGGTCAACTTGACCCAACCTAGCCCAAATTTTCCTAAAGGGGCAAATTGGCCAAAATCTAAATTAGTTCCAAATTAAACCAAACTAAAGCCTACAATCATTTTCAATTATCAAATTGAACATGAACCAACGCCTAACCCAACCCAATTTGATCAAATTGGTCAAAATGGATAACTTAGCCCATTTGACCTATTTGAATTCAAATGAGAGAAAATCAAACCTAAGCTAAATTAATCAAAACCACTTGAACCAAAACACTCCAAATGATTATTTGAACCTAACCCAAGCCTTAGTTTGAAAATTTAACCAATTAGTTAACCCAACCCAACATGAACCCAAAAGAACCCATTTGACCAAATGAAGCCAAAATACCCAAAACCAACCCATGGGACCCTAGGAGCTGGCCAAACCTGACCCAAATAAGCCTTAGATCATACCCAAACCAACCCAAATCCATGTGGGACCCAATATAAGGGGACTATCCATTGGACAAACCTCCCCACATTGGATTCTTTCCATAAAAAGCCAAGTCCACTCTCCCATCACTTGAGCAACCATCCAAGTGCCAAACAGGGTATGCCTAGTCTTCCTAGCCCACCCTAGAATAGCTAGGATCAACCCTGACTAAGGGGAGTTCACCTCCTCCCCTCTCAAGCTAAACTCGAGCACCCAAAGGACCAAGCCAACACAATCTCCTCATATATTGCCTTGAGCTCCCTACCAAAAACTTCCTCCAACCCTAGTGTGCCATGTGGAGCTGACAATGACCCCTCTTATGCCTCGATGGTGGCTATCAACAAAAATTTAGGGATGGATTCCATCTGTCCATCAGACATAATTGATGGGTATGCGCCCTCAATTCGAGTGGGATTGAACATGATTCACATTAGGTGAGTTCCTTGAGTGATTTTAAAATCCCAAAGAGCTTCCTAGAGCATCCCAGACCTCCCTCGATTGGGCATTGCTCTCTGCATGTGAAACTAAAATAGGGAAAACCTCCCTTGATTTAAACCTGTCCATCTCTCAAACAAACTCCAATTAAACTTGCACATTACTTCACCACACCTAATCAAAGCCAACCAAATCATTTCCCAAGCTTCCAAGACATCAGAGATAGGAGCTCAATGAAGACCGAATGCCAAATAGGAGGAGCATGGTCCATACAGCGAACCACCTCAAATCAGAGCTCGTGCATCTCAACAAAGCTTCATTTTTACCAAACGAAGCTACTTCAGTTGACCCCATCACTGGGCATTAGCTCAGGTGAGGTAATTTCTCAAATTGATGTTTACATGCAAAATGGGCTAGTCTTTTATGAAGAGAATGTTCATGTCATGAGATCTTAGCTATTGGATGTGTTTGTCTCCTCCTCTTGATGGTGTGGGATCATTTTGATTCTAATCTGAGCTTGGGTTAGCTCGAATCGAACCAAAAAAGATCTTTCACTGCTCGTAAAGGAGACAGATCTTGGGCCATCCATTCCATGTGATCAAAATGAATGACCATGATCAAATCAAGTAGAATCCCTTGATTTTTTCCTTTAAAATTACGGATCTAATCATGACCGTCCGATCTTAGATCAGATGGTCCATGGGAAAATGCATCCGCCATAATCTGAGTCAGCGTATCGATTTGATTACTTAAATAGCTTATCCCATCGCGCCATATGGTAAACATGCCACATCAGCAGTTTCGTGATGCCGACGGGGTTAGGGTGTTAATTAAAGTTAATTAATCCTTTTTTAGGACTGAAACTTATAAAATCCATAACTAATCCTAAAAAAATTCAAAAATTTTAAATGAGGGCTTATTTTAAAGGTATTTCAGAGGAGAATCCAAAAAAAATATTATTAATTAATTTTGAATAGTAATTTATGCTTGATTAAGATTTAATTAAGAATTTAATTAGCCTAATTACTCTCTAATTAATTATCCAATTAATTTAAAATTTTCTAGAGATGTTTAGGGGGATGACCTCTGCCTCTCTTATTTTTTTTTGGAATTTACTGGATAGTTCATTGGGGAGTTTAATAGATTAAGCCTTAATTAGTCTCCTACTTTAATTAATGATAATTAAGCAAATGAACAATGGATTAATTAATTAATTAAGATTATTGCCATCTATTAATAGAGAAAAGTCTTAGGGAGATGGTTTGGGTATACTCCTTATGACTATTTCATTAAGCCTCTTCATTTGTTTCAAATTAATTAAAGCTTAAGTAATTAATTAGCTACTTAATTGATCAATTAAAAGAGAAAGGATATCTAATTATTTCATAGCCTAATTGATTATTTGAAATGACTTAGGGATTGAGATTGAGGCCTCTTCCTTGATCTCTTTCCTTAAGTTAATTTCATCACACTAATTAAAGGCATAATCAAAGGATTTAATTAACCAATTAAGGGCTTAATTAAATTAATTTAAAATCCAATCATTCATAACTTTGATTAATCAACCTTCTTTAGATGTTTAATAGTCTAAAGAAGTCTAATGAAATTATGATTAACTTATATGTGTGAGAAAATTATAAAAGTAATTAATTAAATCCCTTAAGCTTAATTAACAATTGAGCATTACCCCCTTTTATTCCATAGGAGCATTGCTAATTTACTTTTCATGTGATTTCATATTATGTTGGCTCATCATTAATTAGTTAATTAACGTAAGGAGATTAATTAATTTAATTCATACCTCAACCTAATTAAGCCATAAAATTAATTTAATTACTTTTATTTAAATCAAATTAAATCATAGATATTGGAATGGGATTAAGATTAGCAAACTTATTTCAGATCGTTGAAATCAAATCAAATCAAACATGAAATTAAAATAGCTTTAAGAAACTTTGGTTTATTTTAAATAAGCTTGTTTAATGTAATTGTCCTTAGGAATTAGTTGGATTGAATGAAATTACATGCCTGTGCTGCTTTATTTCTTTCGAATCATGTAAAAATATTGTATGTCACTTGATTCATGCATTCATTTCTTTCAAAAATTAATTAAATAAAAATGATTTCCTTTATGTTAAATTTGCATGTGTTGACTTAATTAGAAATATGTGTGGATATTATCACTATTAAATCTCAAATGTATTTTCAAAAGCTTATTAATGAATGATAAAATATATTGTGACTTTAGTTATGTATACATAGGAGGTGTATGTGAGTATAAGCTTAGTGTATGAAGTGAAGTCTTTTTCTTACATTCATATGTTGATTTGCATAAGTTTGAATGTTAATGAGTATATTAGTCTAGACGTCTCGGGGCCGCACAATTTAAGTAGCCCCAAGGAGATTCCTACCTCACTCCCCTAGTGCAGAATAATGGCGACGTGCCTGTTTGATTTCATTTTTTATTCATTTTGACATTAGAATTGGGATAGAGCTTTGATTCACTTACACAAATAAATCAAATAAACCAAATTCTACTTTTGCATAGTTTTCTATTCTTATAGTTGTTTATACATTCATATGTATTTAAGAATAATGGGTATATTAGTTTGGACATTCTGGTGATGCACGACTTTAAGTAGCCCCATGGAGGTTCCTACCTCACTTCCCTGGTGTAGAACAATGGCGACCTACTTGCTTACAATTTTCATACATTTGAATGTGTATTTAGCTAATGAATGAAAATCTCTTTTTTCTATTAAAAAGACATCCATCCATATTTGCTTACATTCATCATTTAAGTGTGCCAAGATATAAATTGCATGTGTTGTTATATTTAGGACTTAATCATATGCATGCTATATATGATGGAAAGAATTGAACAAACATATGTTATGTGATAGTAATTAATTCCAAATAATCTTAAGATGCCTTTCTTATTGAATGAGATTACTTAAAATAAATCTAAACTTAGGATTAATTTAAAATATGTAATAAGCCATTCACCAAAGGGAATTGATTAATTAATTTTCTTTAGATGTGACTTAAGGTAAGGATAAGAGAGAGTGACCCTCTCTTTTCTTCTCTTTATAATACTTAGTTGTTTTGAGTAGGTCAAATGAAATAAAAGAAAACACTAAATAAAATTTATAAATTCATTAAACCATTTAAAGTGAAATCACTATTTATGATTAAATGTCCTTCATACTTAGAGAATGACAACTCCAAAGCCTAGTTAGAACATACCACAAAAGATTTAATACACACACATTATATTAAGTCACCACTTATAGCTTTATATTAGGGCAGTGTATAATTTGAGGTATTCTTATTTTGTGATGTATTATTGTAGACTCAATGTTGGGGTGTATGCTTTGCAGACTAGATGTTAGGCCGTGATTAGCCTAATCATATTTTTTTGTAGAAGATTGTGCTAAAGGGGCGCTTAAAATAAATATAAATGCTCTTTTTTATAGGTTGCTTAACCCCTAAGCATAATCTAAAATAAGATAGGTGAACTTGGTTGCCCATATACAGGGTGCTAAGTCCAAATTATACATATAATTTCTTGGATTGTATGGTGTGTTTAGCTAACACTTATTTTATAGGTGTACTTAGATTTACTTTTCCATTCTTTGAATGTAATTATGCATTAGGAATTTGGTTAAGTGTTATGGGATGAATGAACATTGGCTAGAAGGTTTAATCCTCGGGTGACATGTGATGCTTAGAAGCCTACTAAATCAAATGAAGTAAATAAAATTAAGAAATGAAGGAAATATGAAGATATGAAGACCCCCATTACACTTATCATTTATAATTTATAATTATTCTTTCATATAATAGATGTATAAGGGTAGAGCTCGGCTACCCATTTTTCTTTTCAGGTTATATAACGGTACTTGACCGCACCAGCCTGTTATTCTCTTATGTTAGGTTTATAAATTATTTGACGATTTATTTACATTGTGCAATAGAAATGGCATGTATTTTCCTAGTTTTTTCATTATGATGATTTAATATGTGGGCTGGATCTGCTTAGGCTATTAGGAAAAAAAATAAAATTTTTACCCCAATCAACTCATAATTTAATTTTATAAATAACCCATAACCTCATTTAAAGCTTAGGTATCAAATCAAGATAATTACAATATTTAATAACCCCTTAGCTGAATATTGTATGCTTAACATCATGCATATCATATTATTTCACTCTTACTAAGAGAGGATTTCCATCCTTGCACGATAGGGGAAGACTTGACCTTTGAGAGTTTCCCTTATGGTGGAAAACACTTCTTTCTCTCTGATTTAGCCAATAATACTATTTCATCATGCATTTAGAAATATTCAATCTTATAGTCTTTGTCAAAATGAAGAGCCCAAAATCAAATAAAATTTGATAAATTTTGTATTAGACTAAGTAATTATTCATACCACTCATGCTCTAGTCTCTTAGGGAGTGAGTTTAAGGACTTTAGTTTCTTTATAAATAATAACAACCTAATCATCTTGCAAAACATTTGACTTGACTACATGGTTTTAAAACATATGAGGAGTTAGCTGGCTGCCACTCTAGGTGGTTATAAGTCCAACAGTCGGGTGGTTTACCCTCACTTATAGAGGTAAACAATGTACCCATTTTTGCCATAGATTTAAGATGTGCTTTGGTTCTTGCCAAAGCTCCCCAGATTTAGGATCTGAGATTGTTATTTTCCCTCAAGCCACAAGCATAAATCCTTACCTCTTAGGCATTTCCACAATCTTGTATTCTGGGATTATAAGGTCTATCTTTCTAATAAATTTTAACTCTAATATATAATTATCTTCAATTTTAAATATATAAAGCCCAACCATAAGATAGTTTGGGATGCTCACTAGGTTTTTTAGTATCATGACCATCCCCTACTCATCTCGCTTTAGCTTTGATAATAAGTCTCTCCTTTTGATCTATCCCACTTGATTTTCCAAACATAGCCAATTTATTGATAGTCATATCTTTAAAATCTTTAGAGATAATAATATCCTACTTTAATCGAGTGTATTCCTAACAAACTCACCTTCCTTAGAATGTAATTAACTATGGGGGCTTGCCCTCTGTAGGAAACTTTAGAACCCAGATTAAATAAACCCTGGTTTATTCATCTATGTAAAGTCGGGGAAATATCTCTGGTACATTCGAAGACCATCATGCCTTAGGAGTCCTTATTAGGAGATTATGTCCATCGTAAGTAGTGATTTCTATCTTTTGAGATAGCGCACTATTCTTTGATATCATACCCAATCACCTTAATAAGTACACCCTTAGATCTGCGTGGTGTCCCCCCCCTGTACATATATAAATTTAAAAATAAACATTATAGATTTTTCTGGCGACCCCACTAGGGATGGTTCCTCTCTCCATCTCTAATAGACAATTGGACAATTGTTGTCTCTAGGCATCGATAATGGACTTGTATTTCATATGAGTCTAAGACTATCTCTTCTTCCATTGGCACTTAGCTTATTTCTTTCTTAAGCAAAGCTAGTCAACATCCTCTAAGTTTTAGGACATCACTACTTGTAGGTCATAGAACCTCTATTGAGTTTACCTATAGGTGAAAAATAAAATTAACTAATGAAAGGAGATAAATTTTTTGAACCTCCTTACCACTAGCTTGGTGAGGCAAGGTTCATTCCAATATTTAAGAAAATAAACTCTTATGTAAAATGTGTCTTTCCAAAAGCACTTTTTCAAAATTCACATAACAAAAGATTTTGCACAAAATTCATAATGAATTTTCAAAAAGCACAAAACTCGTATAACCAAATCTCATCTAACAATCCCCATGATTGTTACATAGATGTTTTTTTTTAAAAATAAAAATCAAAATCATTTTTCAAAAACATCTTTTTGAAAATGGTTATCCCTATTCAACATACTCAAATTTGTTGAATAAAGATCCATTTTTAAAAATCATAGCATAAAATTGAAACTCCACTTAACATATTTCACATATGCTAGAGTTGGAGTTTCTCTTTTTCAAAAAGCACACCTTTGAAGATAACCAGCTTCATTCAACAAGCTCAAACTTGTTGAATGAAGATCTTATCTTCAAATAAAATCATAGCATAAAATTGAAACTTCACTTAACATATTTCATATATGCTAGAGTTGAAGTTTCCCTCTTTTTAAAAGCAAGAGATCATACACATGGAATCATGATAGATTTTGTACTCCATTTGACATACCCAAATTTGTCATATGAGAGTCCCATTTCCAAAATTCACAAAAAAAATTGAACTCTTTTTAACATACCCAAATATGTTAAATAGATTTCCCCTCTTTCAAACAAATCATAATCACATTTGATTCCTACTTAACATACAAATTTGTTAAGTAAGAAACCCATTTTTCAAATCATAATCACACTTATCTCCGATTTAACATACCAAATTTGTTAAGTAAGAGTTTCATTTTAAAATCACAAATACATTTGATTCCACTTAACATACCAAATTTGTTAAATGAGAGTCTCATTTTCAAAATACAAATCATATCACTTTTGGCTTCCACTTAACATACCAAATTTGTTAAATGTAAGTCTCATTTTCAAAGGCAAACAAACACAAATCATATCACATTTTGCTCCCATTAAACATAAAAAATTTGTTAAGAGAGAGTCTCATTTTCAAAACACAAATCATATCACATTTGGCTCCCATTTAACATACCAAATTTGTTAAGTGATAGTCTCATTTTCAAAACACAAATCATATCACATTTGGCTCCCACTTAATATACCAAATTTGTTAAGTGATAGTCCCATTTTAAAAAATCAAGTCATATCACATTTGGGCTTCCACTTAACATACCAAATTTGTTAAGTGAGAGTCTCATTTTCAAATAAAAAAAATCCTATTACATTTGATTCCCACTTAACATACCAAATTTGTTAAGTAAGAATCCCACTTTTAAATCATATCACATTTGATTTCTACTTAACATACCAAATTTGTTAAGTAAGAGTTTTATTTTCAAATCATAAATACACTTGACTCTCACCTAACATACCAAATTAGTTAAGTGAGAGTCTCATCTTCAAACACATATCAAACACATTTGGCCTCTACTTAACATACCAAATTTGTTAAGTAATAAGCCCCATTTTCAATTCAACATATGTCACACACATAACCCAACATCACAAGAAAAGATACTTTCATAAAATTTTCAAAACACACAATCAAAATCTTTCTTTAGCATACCTAAATTTGCTAAGTAAAGTTTTTTAAAATAAAAAATTTCAAACAAGATACACAACACAAATACCTTCAAAAGTCTCTCCAAATATTTGAACCCCACCCACCCTACTTAAATTGGTTGAGTATGGGTTCTAAATCAAAATCATATGGTAAACATTCTCCTCACATATCAAAATCTCTCTAACGAACCCCACTTAACATAACTAAATTTGTTGAGTGTGAGTTCAAGTTTCCAAATCAAGTTTAGAACTTATTTCTGAAGGTGAAAACCAAAGAGAGGGACTGATTCAATTATGTTTACAACAAATGTAGAGTTTCAACTTAGTTAGTTTCTATTCAACTCAGTTCAATAGACATGGCTCCGAGAAAGTTTGTGTTCTCCTTCCTGTCCAGTGTTGACTTGGCCCTGGATCAAGCCAAGCTCACCTAGCCTACAGTACGACTAATTTAGTTTGTTTGCAAATTCAAGGCTGTGCGAGTTACTTGCGAGGGGACAGTCCTCACGATATTCAGTAGGGAGGAGGTAGTGGGACAGACATGATTTATTCACTTTGACATGCCTTCTTACTCAGAGTTCCCTCTACAGAAGTGGAAGGCAATAGAGGTCCCCATAGCGAGAGCATCAGCTTTAGCATGATCAGTTTCAATTCTAGTGGTAGCATTAGCAGTGTTAGTGGTTCCCTTATTTTTTCCATCAGTTGTTTATCCTATTGCCCCAACGAGGGCTGACACCCCCTCATTGGTCCCCTCAAAGGGGAAGGCTAACTTGGTCTTCGAAATAGTTTCTCCTACCTTCGAAGTAGGTTCCAGCTTTCACCTCGCTTGACTCACCCACACTCAGTGCCACAACAAGAGCTGGAAGGTTAAGCGACATCACGAGCAAGCAGTTGTAGAGGCAGAGGCAACATCCCATATTGTAGTGGAGGGTTTACCCCGGGAGGTCTCTCCCTTACTCAGTGGCAGTAGATTCCATCCCCTATCATTCTGAAATGGAGAGGAGGATTACATAAGGATTGTAGCATCGCCTCCACCATAGCTTTGCATCAGTGAGAGAGGAGGCCCCGCCGACATAGATTATGAGATGGTGAGCCCATGGACACTCAGAGTTCAGTGCATTGTTTGACCTGAGTCTTTAATCCCTAAGAACATCGTGGGATACACATGAGAGCAAGACGAGGCTCAGTGGGTGTATATAGAGGGAGAGGAGGAGGTATGATGGCAGTCAGCAGCTTCCACTCTTATGGATTTCCAGTGGTACCGAGTCATCCATACTGCAGGTGCTCATGCTCACCGTAGGAGGAGAGCTCTTATCGAGCGACAGTCGGTGTCTCCACCACACCGGACTACTCATTGTCCACCATCACTGATATATATTCCAGCTTCTCCTATGTTGGCTAAGGCACAGAAGTCCACATTGGGGGAGAAGAAAGCCCCATTGGTGATCCATCTATGGCCTTAGGGTCCCATTCCATCTACTCCACCTATTGAGGTGAGGTCAAGCTCTCCTTCTTGACCTTCCACTTCAACTGTGGTGAAGAAGGAATGGCAACCCAAGAGTGCCAAAGTTATTCCACCACCCCACCGAGTAGCAGTAGAATAGTAGGAGGAGGCGAGTTCCAGTTCCGTGGTAGTAGATCCCCAAGAGCGACTCCACCGTCATCATGAGCATGTACCTTCCAGCGAGCATAGTCCTCCCAGAGATAGCACTCTAGTGTCAGGAAGTGTCAGATGCATTTCTGTCAGTGAGCATAGCCCTACTATTGGTCAGCTGCAAGTGTTCATACCAACACAATTAGATCGTTCATTGGATGACATTCTAGCACTATATTTTGTGAAGAAGAGAGAAATACTAAGAATCGATCAATTCTATTATGAGGAGGGATGGGTCAATTTTGACCTCGATGAGGATGATTTGCTGGAGGACTTGACTGAAGTCCATATGGTTGATACTAGGAGCTCCCTCAATAGAGGCCAGCAGAGCTAGGAAGGTATTGTGGTTGAAGAAGATGATGCATCCATTCAACCCAGCACCTCCTTCATCAGATTAGACAGAAGGATGATCAGATCAATTGGATGGAGAAGAGGATGGAAGACTTTTTAGCAGCCATCCATGCACTCCAAAACTAAGCCTCAGCCCTGCAACATATACCAATAGAGGTAGATTATCCCGAGTTATCACATATCCTAGATCAGCCCAAGAACACTTCTTCAGTAGATTAGGATAGTGGTAGCTTGCATAGGAAGGTGGTGGATAGCACCTCCATGCATGAGAAGGATATCAAGCACATGGTGGAACAACAAGTGAGGGAAGCACTGGTGCAAGCCTGAGGTGGCTCATATGTTCCAAAGGGTAGATCTTACCTGGAGGAATTTGACACTGTCTAATATCCTAAGGGTTTCGTGCCTCTTTCTTTCAAAATCTTTGACGGCAGTGGGAACCCTTGCCAACATATTGCACATTTCGGGACCGGTTGTTGCAAGACCGGAGGTAGTGACACCCTTCTTTTCAGATTATTTATTAACAGTTTAGTGGGTGTTGCATTTGATTGGTATGTTGAGCTGCCCAACAGTTTGGTAAAGATATTTTCTTAGTTGGAGCATCTCTTCATTTAGAGGTTAGTTGGAGCTCATCAAAGTGTGACTGTAGGCAATCTTATTGTAGCGACACAAGTTCCCAATGAGTCTCTTGTTGATTATATTCTCATGTGGCATAACCTAAGCATGAAATGCAAGCCACAGCTATTTGAATAGTATTCCATTGAAATTCTCCTCAAGAATATTCATGGCCCAATTTCCTTCATGCTTAAGGGCTTTACCATCTAGACATTTGAGAAACTAATTAACAAGGTGGCTAACCCACAAGAGGAAGCCAAATAGTTGCCTTTCTAGTACCAATCTGCCAAGCCCAAACCTTAGAGGGCATTTGAGAAGAAGCTCAGGGCAGTCACAATAGTTGATAAGGGGAAGCATCCAGCTAGGGTTCAGTTATATAAGCCTCAAGCACAACAGCCTCCTCTGCCACCACCTCGGCCATCATACCAGCTACCTTAGTTACCAAAATGGTCATCACAGCCACCTCCTCATCAGCATCCTCAATAGAAGTATTCCTACCCGCCACCAGGTAGCAATCACTTACCTACTCTTATCGATAGATTGAATAAGCCTTATTCATTTAAGAGGGAGGTAGTCCGAAAAATCTTTAAGAATCTCTTAAAGAAGCCTGATTTCTAGCTACTAGAGCCTAAGAGGCTGGAAGAAGTGGGAAAGAGTCATGATCCAAACTATTTCCCCTACTACCACAAGTTAGGCTATGTCTTAGGAGATTACATTACCTTTAAGGACTGGCTTAAACGTTGCTACAAGTCGGGTGCCATCATCATCCCCAAGGAATACATATTAGAATAGCCTTCCAATTCTATTAGAGTAATCCTTGAGGATACATGCGATCCTCCTAAGATAAAGTAAGGTTGGGATATCTCCCTATCTTGAACCTCCAAGAAAATCATTTCTAAGATGAAGAAACTACTCTTGCAGGTGCCTGAAGCAGCTTAAACCTCCAACTCCAAGGAAGGTTTGCAAGTAGCTTAGGACAACTTGAGGGAGGTAGGAGGCCGCCAAGCGTGACAACCTCCACTTGCGTGATAGAAGAAGTGCAACCAGTCCAAAGACTCTTTCCACGTTGCGCTATAGTTCCTCCATGCCTCTTCTTCTTAGCGTCAGATTATGGGAGGGGTGTCAAGCCCCTTACTCCGCTTACTTTACTTGATTACTACTTTATACCTGCATCCAAATCTAAGAAATCAATAAATAAAGTTGATTCCACTTACATTTTTGTGACTTCTGATAATCTGCTTGAGTTTATTTCTATAGAAAGCTCTCCGAGTCTAATTAATAATAACTCTAGTTCTAATCATTCATCTTCTGATTTAAAAATGGATTACCCATTCTTGAATTAGTCAGGTTCGCCCATTGAGATTGATTTGGAGTCATCTAATGATCCAGAGAAGTCGTGGTGAACTTGATGAGTAGGTAGAACTTTCCACTAAACCATCTCATGAAGTCATTGAAGTCAACCTCCACAGGGACAAAGTTCTACCTCCTAGGGTAGCACCTTAGGATAATGGTAAGCAAGTCATTAGTTCAAGCAAACAGATAACCCCTCCACAGGATGCTCCACCTATGGATATGCATGTGGAGGACTAGCCCAGAGTTGGCTATAATGTCCTTGCTCACCTAAGAAAGTTGACAGCTAAGCTAAGCATATATGATGCCCTTGTCCTATCCAAAGAGAAGAGAAAGTTATTGATCAAGGCCCTTCTTGATCCTAAAATTTTTGTAGCTCAGCTGAACACTATTAGAGAGGAGGCATGCTATTCAAGAGAAGCCTGTGGAGTTACATTCATTGATGAAGACCTTATTTTAAGGATAATCGAACACAATTGTCCCCTATACATCACAGTGGATATGGGAAGATTCAGACTCTCCAGGGTGTTAGTTGAACTAGGTGCATTAGGGAATATTATGAGTCTAAAAACCCTTGCCTACTTGAGGATTAACATCTCCGAACTCCGAGGAGATTGGATGATGTTGAGAGGATTTAATGAGCAAGGTGAGAGGACTTTAGGCTCCAAAGTGTTCCATTAGAGATAGATTACTGGAACAAAGAAGCCAAGTTCTACATAATTGATTCAGATACATCTTTCACTACTTTGCTTGGTAGGCTTTAGATACATGAGAATAAGATGGTTCTATCCTCTCTACATCAGTGCATCAAGTTTTTAAGAAGTGGAATCGAATACTGTGTTAAAGGAGACTTGAAGCCATTTTCAGTTAGAGAGGTCGAGATATATGAGGATGTAACCTACTATCTTCCTCAAAATGAGAAATTCTATTCTCATGAACTTGGTCAAAGTTCAAAAATAAAAGATAAATAAAAAGAAGAAAAAGAAAAAGAAAATGAAAATACAAGTGAGTGAGAAATAGACACTGAGGAAGAAGTAGAGCCTGATGTGAGATTCTACCCACAATTCATTCCTCCATATGAATACATGGGTAAGATGACTCGACCCTCACTAGGTAGAGAAAAAAGTAGATCCAGAGGTAGTTCAAGAAGAGGAAGACCTCCTTGTTGGTGGCCAGCCAGTAGGAGCTATGTTCCATCTCATAGGAGTACCCCTACTTTCTACATAGACTTAGAATCCAGTTCAGAGGATGAGTCTCATGTGGTTAGCAGACCAATCAACCTCTCTTAGCGGGTCCCATTGGAGGTGATATTCAAGTTAGATAGTGATGAAGACCAGGCCTCCAAACAAAGTATGAATGTATATGAGTCAGTATTATGTAAAATAATCAGGCATCAATTGAGAACATTAGCTTTAGCCCCATTTTCCTCTCAAAAGGTTGAGGGTTTGGTTATTAAGAAGGCCCCCAAGTCATCCATAGATGTCAAGCCAAAAAGGTTTTTGTTGGGAGCATCATCCTTAAGTCAGGAAGCTGATGTAGAACTGAGGATGATTCATATAATGATTTAATACAATTACCTTTTGATTGGTATTCACTTTGTGTTCTTAATTTAGCAAAGAAGAGATTAATCCCACATACTTGGTATAAACACAGGTCAGATTACTTTGAAAGGTTATGGGATAACCAAAGTAGACATCCTCAATCAAGACTAGGACTAGGATTCGACACAGTGGGTCAAGTTGATGATGACAACCATAGCCTAGTCATCATAAATCATTTAGAGTCTGATAGGTTCTTTTCAAATCATGCTAACTCATATGATGAGGTGTGTTTAGAAACTTTAAAAGATCCAAATAATCTTGAAGTCAGAGATGCACTGCCAGAGTTTGAAGAAGAAATCAGATCAACCATTGATGATAATAAAGAAATCAACTTGGGAACTAAAGACAATCCATGCCCGACATACAGTAGCTCCTTGTTGAATGAAGAAAAAACTAATGACTTAGTTAGTCTATTGATTGAGTTTAAGGACTACTTTACATGGAGTTATGAAGAAATGCATGGTTTATCTCCTGATGTTGAAGTCCACAAACTAGCAATAGATCCTAACGCTAACCTTATCAAGCAAGCTCCTTGATACATACGATTAGACATTGAGCAGCAAGTCATTTCTGAAGTCGAGAAACTAATCGATGCTGGCTTTATTAAGGAAGAAAAATATCTACCAGGTTGGCCAGTGTCATTCCAGTTAAGAAGAAGAATGATCAAATTTGCATATGCGTCAATTTTAGGGATCTAAATAAGGCATGTCCTAAGGATGAATTTTCACTACCAATTCTAGAATTGATGGTGGACATTGCCTCATCTCATGTAGTATTCTCTTTGATGGATGGGTCATCTGGCTACAACCAAATTAAGATGGCCCCCAAGGATGAGAAAAATACTACTTTTTGAACCCCAATCAAAATCTCATTGTATATTCATGCCTTAAAAGGCTACTATACATATGACTCAGATCTTCAATGAACTTATTCATCATCAGGTTGAATTTTATGTTGATGATCTTGTAGTCAAAAGTAAAGAAATATAAGACCATCTCTTTGACTTGAGAGTAGTTTTCAAATGGTTAAGCCAATATAACCTCAAAATGAATCCTTTGAAGTGTGCATTCGGAGTAGCTTCAGGAAAATTCTTTGGGTTTGTTGTTCAGCTCCGTTGAATAGAAATCGATCCATAGAAAATCAAGATTATCTTAGAAATGATAACCCCTAAAAGTCTAACTCAACTCAGATCATTCCAAGGGTTGTTGGCATATCTAAGATGCATTTCCAACTTATCAGTGTGATGCCAGCCATTCTCAACACTTATTGAAAAGGATGCAAAGTTCAAGTGGGATGACAAGTGCCATCATGCTTTCGAAGACATCAAGCACTACCTGATGGCACTACCAGTTCTGGCACCCCTTATCCCGGGCAAGCCGCTCATACTATATACTGCTGCATTAGATGACTCCTTTGGTGCTTTGTTGGTCCAAACCAATGATGAAGGGAAAGAGAAGGAACTCTACTATCTCAATCGTCATCTAATCCCTACTAAGGCAAACTACCCATCTATTGAAAAGCACTGCATAGCTTTAATCTTTGCATCCCAAAATATAAGGCATTACATGCTTGCTCATAAGATGAACATGATCTCTAGGATCAATCCACTATAATATTTCATAACACAGCTGACGTTATCTGAATGGTTGGCACATTGGTCCATGATTTTGTCATAGTTTGACATAACTTTCATACCCCTCCGTGCGGTGAAAGGACAAGCACTATCAGATTTCTTAGCAACACACCCACTTCCTGCTAATTCTCTGCTTAGTGACGACCTCCCTGATGAACAAATCATGAACTTAAAGGGACATTAGCATTCATCACTGGGAGATGTATTTTAATAGTGCGGCTTTTTTTTAAAAAGGAGAAGAACCACGTTCTACTCTTCCAAGAGAGGCAGGGGTAGGAATAGTTCTCCTAACTTTGGACCACGATATGATTTGATTCTCAAATCATCTGTCCAATCCATGCACCAACAATAAAATTGAATATGGTGCTCTGATTGCCAGTCTGGAGTTAGCCATTATACTATGCATCCAGAGTATCAACATCTTCGGGGATTCTTAATTAATTATCAATAAAATTACTAAGTCTTACAAACATCTAAAGCCTAAGCTCCATCACTACCATAAGTACACCATGGAGCTCAAATTCCAGAGGTTACCATCTACAAGAATCCTCAAGGAGAAAACATCGTAACAGATGCATTAGCCAAGCTTGCCAAAGAGTTGGCATGTCCGAAAGATGAGTCCATACCAATAAGGATCTAAAATAGACAAGTCTTATCCCTTATTGATGTTGAACTCATTGAGAGACTGTCTCTTGAAGGGGAGGTTATCGTTGCCAAAAAGTATGATGAGTTAGATTGGAGGAACCATTCATGGATTATCTAAATACAAGAAAACTACCTCAAGAGAAGTCACTAGCCCATCAGGTGAAGTAGAGAGCCCTCTCATATGCTCTTATGGATAACACCTTATATCGGTGGTCCTTCGATCATATGTGGTTATGATGTTTGGACAAACACGAAGCCCATAGGATCGTGACCGAGGTACACTCAAATTTATACGGAGCGCATCAGTCTGGTTCAAAGATGAAAGCCAAGATCAACAAACTAAGATACTACAGGCCCTCAATGATCATAGACTGCATAGATGTAGCTAGAAGATTCCACCAATGTCAGGTGCACTGTGTGGTCTTACACCAACCACCCAATATTCTACATCCTACATTGGCCTCATGGCCATTTGAGTGTTGGGGTACCGACATAGTGGGCCCAATCAATCCTCCTTTTTCCAAGAGTAATCGATTCATTCTAGGTGCAACCGACTACTTTTCCAAGTGGGCAGAGGCAATCCCACTCAGAGAGGTCACAGCTCAGCATGTGCTCTAGTTTTTTAGGAATCATATCGTATATAGGTTCGGGATGCCTCGATGAATTATATTCGATAATGGTACTGCATTCAAGAGAACTAAAATCAATAGTTTTATCTGAAGACACATCATAGATTGGAGATATTCCACCATCAATTACCCAAGGAAAAATGGCTTAGCAAATGCCTTCAACAAAACTCTCATCCATATATTAAGGAAGACACTCGACAATAATAAGCAATAGTGGCATGAGAAGTTAGTTGAAGCCTTGTGGGCTTACCGCACCACATACATAACTCCAACTCAATCTACCCCATTCTCCTTAGTGTATGGGTTCGAAGCAGTTCTACCATTAGAAGTCTAACTCTCATCATTAAGTATAACTATGGATAGTAAAATCACAATGGAGTAGAACACCAAGTTGTAGTTAGAAGAGCTGGAAGGTTTGGAGGAAAGATGCCTTCGGGCATGCTAGAACCTCAAGTTGTACAAAGCCAAAATGATTCGAGCTCATACTAAGTTGGCCCGCCCTAGAGCTTTTCAAGTAGGAGAGCTTATTTTAGTTCTAAGGAACTAATTATTACCCGTTGAAAGATGGGAGGCAAGTTTGAACCCACTTGAGAAGGCCCTTTCGCCATAGATAAGGCCTACTAGGGAGGATCTTATCAGCTCATAAATTACAAGGGAGAGTGACCCATGCTTCTAATCAATGGGCTCTACCAAAAGAAATACTATACATAAATCTTGCTTGAAAATATCAATAAAATTTCTTTCATCTTGAACTCCATCACTTCATATTTGTTAGAAATATCTTTGCTTGCCAATCCTCCACGTTGTGTTTAGGGTAGGTGTAAGGAACTCAATCGATATCCTATCCTTTAGCAACACAACACCAACACAAACTACAGATAACCACATATAAAATAAACATATATCTTTTGTCTCGTGTTATTTTGATGTGGGATAAAGCCACCTGTGTCACTCAGTCATTAGCTGCTCTAGGTCGGGCTGACATACTTCCTTGCTAGTGTGTCACTCGAGGGGTTACTTGTCTGGCGGATGTAAGTATACAAGCTATCTTTCTAACTTGACCATTACAAACTGATGAGTGCCTTGTTAGTTTGGTAGGCCTTACTACGTGGCTGGTAATCTACCTCATGTTGACTTTATTTAAGAGGATGTAAGCCTACATACTTTCTTCTTGAACTAGCCATCATGTACTGATTGGGTCAAGTATATTTGAGATTTAGGATAAGTCTTATAGTGGCTCCTTTCCTCATGACTACTTCATGTCCAGGTCTAGTCCTTGCACAGGACTCCCAATTTCATAGTTGTCCTAGGTCAAATAGTATCTGTCTCACCGACGACAAACTATCCTGATGATCATTTTCGTCTGTGAAGATGTAAGTCTATGTTGACCTCATTTTTAGAATGCGCTCACAACCCCTACATCTTAGGCTTAGGAATTCTTTTAGACTTTATGAGTTCCTTAGTCTTAGTATACATCTAGTGATTGGGTGGACACTCCAACCTAGCCCTAGAAGACTTAGAAGAGTTAGCCATAGGAATAGGTCGTGCCTTAGGGGTGTTAAAAATTTTTTCCTACCCTAAGCTTAATCCATTCTCACTTTCCTTCTTTCAAATCAAACTTCAAATCAATTCTATTTTGTTTTCTACAAATTTAAATCAACTCCATATGATTGAAATCCATGATTGAAATCTATGATTGAAACTCAAGACCAAAATCCATCAAAATTTAAAGTCCTCTTTGACCAAGTCTCAATCTCAATCAAATATTTCATATATATATATATATAAATGAAATATTATATAAAATAAAATAAATTCATGAATTTCTTAAGTCCCTTTAATTTTCCATTAAAGGACTTAGCCAAAATCAATCCTAAATCTTGATCAAACCAATTCAAATTCACGGGAATTTCTCAATACTTTTTTATATTCTCATTTATATTCTCATATATAAATGAAATATAAATACAAATCAATCAAATCAAACCCTCACATTAAATTCAGAATTTAAAATCCTTGAAATTCCCTTAAATCCCTTAATTTCCAATTATGGATTTAACCTAAACCTTGATCAAACCATTTCAAACTCATGGGATTTTCTCAAAACTTATTTGTATTCTCATTTATATTTTCATGTATAAATGAAATAAAAATATAAAGCAATCAAATCCAATCCAAAAATTAAATTTCAAATTAAAAAAATTGCTTTGAATCCTTTAAATTCCCTTTAATGGATTTAACCCAAATCATGATTAAAATCTTTCAAATCCTTGAATTTTTCTTAAGATCAATTTATGTTCTCATTTATATTCACATATATAAATGAGATATAAATTCAAATAATCAAAACCTAATCCAGAAATCAAACTCAAATCAATTCAAAATCAAATCTAAGCCTTTCAAGTCAAAATCATGAACTTAGCCAAATCAAGCCAAACTCTTGATTTTTTTTTCTCATGGTTTAATCAATCCTACAATCATGAGCTCATACATAAATCCAAACTTCAATCACTCAATCAAAACCTAATTGAAAAATCAAGCCCAAGACCCCTTCATATTCTTCCTTTGAATATGAAATTTTCAAATGGATCAAAATCCATTTGACTTCAAACCACTTGTAAATGGATTTAAATTTCAATCATGAATCTATATACAAGATCAATCAAGCTCAAATCAAGCTTTAACCAAACCATTTGACCGACTTAGGCTCACTTGACCCAAAGTGACCTAAAGTACCCTTATGAGCCAACTTTTGATCCTAACCAAATTGGATTGAACCAAACTCATATATCTCTCTCATCATGATCAACAATCATCATGGGATGATCAATTAATCAAATCAGGTCAAACCAAGTCAAACCTAAGGGTTGACCAAGTCAACACTTAACCTAAAATGAAACCTTACATAGCCAAAATCCACCATAGGCCAAATTGATTGAAACCATTGATCTAAGTTCACTCATGACCTATATTTGAACTTGACCAAGCCAACATTTGAGCCTAACCTAGCACAATCAGCCCACTTGACTCAAGTTGACCCATTTTGACCTAAAGGGCCAAAATGTGTCAAAACTTGATCTAAGCCAAATTGATTGGAACCAATGGGTCAAGTCCATTCCAAATCACTTGTGAAACTTGACCAAAGCCTTAATTGGTTAACTAGACCTAACCTAGCCCAATTGACCTTAGACCCAACATGACCTAAAGGGGTCATGCTGAGCCAAAATTGAACCTAACCCAAATTGATTGGAAACAAAGATACCAATCCACTCCATATGACTAACCTAACCTAAATCTACCCTTGACACCTCAAATAGGTCAAATGGGTCAAATGGTCAACATTTTTGACCTAAGTGAAGTCATATGAGCCAAAACCAAATCTATACCAAATTGAATCAAACCAAAGACACCAAAATATTTCAAATGGTCATATGAACTTGACTCAACCCTAAGTTTGACCCAATTTGAGCAATTTGTCAACTTAACCCTAATTGACCCGTTTTGACCTAAATGGGTCAACATGAGCCAAACCCTATCAAATGGATTCCAAATCCATTGAAACTTGGCCAAACCTAGTTTCTCCACATACCTAACATGTCCAAAATGGAAAAAAAATAGTAAAGTGATCATTCTACCCCTAGGCCATAGAATAAATTTTGGCCTAACCCATGGGTATTTTGGTCATACCCTCTTCATAATCACATGAGGCTTTCCTAAAAGCTCAAGGGGACTTAGTGATCAGTGGTGCATCCAACCCAATGGGTTTGGGTCAGCCCATTTGGCCCCTAAACTAAACCCAACCACCTAGCTCAAGATTGAGTTTTCAAATTCTCTCATAAGCTCAATTTGATGCACATGAGAGATTGGCAATCCACTCAAGGCCTCATACTGACCATGGAAAATATCTAACAACCTAAACAACCTCTCCAATCTGATCAATTGGATCAAAATGGTAAAGGAGGTGTCGGTTGTCCAATTACTATCGGGGGAGATATACTCCCCCTAATTCAACAAAATTTGTATTCACTCTTAGTCGATTAAAGCTTAGAAACCTAGAGTAACCATCTCAGAGCATTCCCAAGCTTCTTAGGAAGGATTTGAATTCCCCATTTCTTGATTTTGCATAGTGCAAAAATAGAGGAGCTCAATCTATTAGCCACTTTTCTCCACACTTGATCTCCTTCCAATTACTCTTGCACACTCTATCAGAGGGTCAAGTTGAATTGTCCTAAGCCTTCTCTGATGTTCTAAAGGCAAGGAAAGGGACAATTGGATCAAAATTGAAGCCCAACTAAAGTGTTATTGGTCCACCCATTGATCCACTCAATTCCAAGGCCTAGGAATTTCAATAGGGCTTTCTCTCCACCAGACGAAGCTACCTCATTGATCTCAAGTGTCGGTGATCACCTCTGGCGAGGTATGAAATATTTCAACCACTTAGCTTAGGAGTTGTTGGTCCTTTGTGACAGAAATATTCATGGCATGTGAAATCCACTGTTGGATAGGTTTGTAATTGTGCTTAGATGGTGTGGGTACAATTTCATTCCAATCCAAGCTCAATCGAGCTTGGATCTCACCTTAAATCATGGACGATCTCCATTGATCCTCAGGAAAGAACTTAGATCATCTCAGCTGTCCATCTGTACATTTTAGATGGACGATTGAGATTATTTAACATGTTTAGTAATCTCATTTTCTTTTATAAACTGTAGGGGAATCCTCAGCCGTCCGATCTTTAATCAGACGACCAAGAATATAAGCGTGTGCATCACTGCCTTTGCGAGGTGACAACTTAAGTTATCCCCTTATGGCATGACGTGAGTAGCGCGCGTTGATCGCCACTGCCACGCATCGCGCCGTGAGCTAAGGATTAATCATGGATTAATTAAATGCATTAATTAATTCCTAATTAATTCAAAGAAATTCTAAAATTCATAATTCCCTCTAGAAAAATCAAAAAAATAAAAGGAAAAATGCTATGGAAAGATAATTTAATCTAGAATATTTTAAAAATGATTTAAATGGATTTTGAATTTCTCTTTTCTCTAAATTTGAGTTTATTTGGGAATCTTAATTAGCTAATTATCCTTTAATTAGGTCATCAATTAATCTCAAACTTTTGGGGTTCATTTTAAAGGATGAACTATACCTCCCCTAATTTTCTTGAGATTTATTAACGATTTAATTGGGAAAATGGCTATTTCATTCCCTAATTACATTTTTCATGTAATTAAGAGTAATTAAGGTGTGATTAGTGGTTTCACCCTATGATTAGTGATTAAGGTCAGATCCAATAAGTGGGAGGTTTATGGGATAATTTTGGGGTATTTCCCCTAAGCTATTCGCTAAACACCATTCTTCTCTCCATAATCTCCTCTTAATTAAGAGTTAATACATTAATTATCCCCTTAATCAATTTTCAAAAATTCTAAAAAAGGTCCATAACTTAATTAATCTACCTCGGGTAGATTCGTAGGTGTTTAATAGCCTAAGTTCAATTAAGAAAATCAAAATCCCATTCATAAGTGTGAAATGGTATTTTAAAATTACTTAAGCTAAACCCCTTAGCTTAATTAACTTTTAATTATGAGCCAAATTGCATTAGGCCTTTCATTATTAAGTGCATTATAAATTTAAATTCCTTATGAGTTTTATGTCATCTCACTCGCTCATAATTATTTAGTTAATTTTTCTAAGGTGGTGCATATAAGGGTTAATTAAGTCACTTAATTCATACCTTAACCTAATCAACACATAAAAATGGATCTAAATGTCTAAAAATTAAAAAAAAAAAGTACAAAACACATGTGGAATGGCTTAGGAATAGCAAACTCATCTCACTTTTTCAAAATTAAATCAAACTTCAAACTAAACACAAATCATTTTGAAATTCACTTTGATTTATTCTAATTTTTCTTATTCCAAAGGAATGTCTTTAAGATTGAAGTAAAGTGAGTTTGTGTACATGCTTTCATTTCTTTAGATCTTTCCCAATATGTTAATGCCATGTGATTTCATGCATTCATAATTTCATGTTTAAAATTTTAAAATAAAAATTATTTACTTTATGTCAAATGTGCATGTGTTGGCTAAAGTAAAGTATGATTGGCTAATATTACTACTAAATCCAAATCATTTTCAAAACCTATAAATTAAATATCAAATCTAAAAGTATGCTACATATGCTTTAATTATAAGCTTGCATGTGATAGATTATAAAGTCATGTTTAGTGACATTTTCCTCTCTTTCTTATGATTAGCATAGTTTTGAATAGGAGTTAGTAAGTTGTAGGATTCATTTGAAAAGAACCCAACACTTACTTAATTCCATACCCTATTCATCCCTATGCTCTCACCTAAGAAGGGTTGCCTATACTTGCATGCATAAATTGCATAAACAAAAAAAACTGAATCCATTAAACAACTTTTTGCATTTTCCTTTTTTTATATTTCATTTCTTTTATATAAATGTTTGTACTTAAGAAAAGTGGTATATTAATCTGGACAACCTGGTTGTGAGGCTTTAAGTCCCTAAGTAGGTCTTGTACCTTACACCTAGTTAACAATGGTTGTACTCACTTATGCCTTTCTTACTTTCATGTATGTATGTGAAATTTTGGATAAGGAAAACCTTTTCTACTTAAGCAAAATCATGCATATTCAACTTCTAAATTTTCTTAAATGGATTACTTAGCAATCATAAAGTGTGTTAACTACTCTCATTTGCATGTATATTCTTAGGGTCCATCCATATGCATGTTATATATGTTGGGAAAGAAGTGAAGTAATGTGTGTTATGTGAATTTTGATTCATTTTATTTAATCTTAAAATGCCTTTCTTTTGAATAGGTTTGTTTGTTTATCTAAACTTAGGATTGATTAAAAGATGTAATCAAAACATTCACCTAAATGAAACTAAAATATGAACCTACTTTAGAAAATTACTTAGGGAAGGAAAGAGAAGTTCTCTCTTTCCCTCTTCATAACTTAGTAATTAATTAGGTTTCACTTAAACCAAATTAAAACATGAAATAAACCAACCCAAAACACTTAAACAACTTAAATGAAACCCTCTAAGTTGAACATATTCTTCACACTTAGAAAATTTGAACCTAAAGCTAAGCTACATACCACACCCTTCAAAGCACACATTAGCCTAAGTCACCACTTCTAGCTTAGGTTAGTTGGTGCATGGTTTGATGTTATGTTTTGTTTGTGATATATATTTTAGACTGGATGTTAGGTGTATGCTCATAGAATGAATGGGACATTCTAGTCTAACTATTCTTTCTAGGATTGTGCTTAATGCTATCATAAATAAAAATATAAATGCTTCTTACTTTTAGGTGCTTATACCCCTAAGCACAATCCATAGGTTAGGTGGGCTTAGTCACCCATGTCTGCGGTGATAAGTCCAATATTCATGCTTGGGATTTGTGTGGCGTGATTTAACTAACCTTTATTTTGAAGGTGTTAGATAGATTTCCCTTTTCCTTTTCATGTAAAATTTGTATAATTAGGATTTTGGAATGATTTGTTATGGGGATTAGGATGAACATTTGTCATAAGATCCTATCTTATACACCATGTGAAGCCTTGGAGCATCTACCATCCAACATTCCAAAAGAGAAACCAGAAGAAGAAAGAAGAAAGAAGAAAGAAGAATAAAGCTTGAAGGCCCCCATAGTAATGAATTCCTTTGCTTAATTATAATATTCATTTGTAATCCGAGTTGTATAAGGGGTAGAGCTACCCATTTGATATTTTGAGTTTGTGGTGGTCACCAATGACCATTTATTCTTTTTGCAATTTTATAAATTGATTGATGATTTATTTAGCTTTTGCATTAAGTGGCATGATTTTCCTAGTTTCTTGCTTTATGTATGGCCTGATGTGGATTAGGCTCTTTAGGAAAAATAAATCTTTTACCCAACTTAACAACTCAAAATAAAAAATTAAACAACTCATAACCTCACCTAAAGCTTAGTTTAAAATCAAGATAAAAGAATTAGCAACCCCTTATTGGATGAGCATTTCTTTATAATATCATGCACAAATGCATCTTATTTCACTCTTGATTGGAGGGCTTCCACCTTGCCAGAGAACGCTTGACCTTTGAGAGCCATGGTGGAAACTCACCTCCTCCTTCACGATTTTGGCCAATAATCTTTTCTCATGCATTATAAAAAAATCCTATTAGCTGAGTCAAAATAATTGTTAAAAATGAAAATAAAATGAAATTTGAATTGCATTATAATTAGGTCATTTGAATTATGTCCCTTTACATGATCTAGTCTCTTTAAGGAGTGAGTTTAAGGACTTAGTCTCTTTCTAAATAATAATAGCCTAGCTATCTTGCATAAGAATAAAGACTTGTCTACATGAATTTAAAATCATAGGAGGAGTTAGTTGGCGGTCACCCCCAAGTGGTTGTAAGTCCAAGCTATCAGGTGATTTGTCCTCTCTTGTGAATGCAAACTAATTACCGATTTTTTTGCCTTAGATTTAGGTTGTGCATCTGGCCCTCGCCGAAGTTCCCTAGATTTAGGTTTTAAGGTTGCTTCTCCCATTTGTGGGCTATAAGCATAATTCCTCACCTTTTAAGCATTTTCTTAATCTTGTGTTAAGTCCTAAAATTCTAATGAAAAATATAACTCAAACAAACTAAATCAATTTCTAAAAAGTAAAGCCCAACTATAGGTTAGTTTGAGATGCTCGCTAGGTTTCCTAGCATCATGGACATCTCCTACCTATCTTCCATTTTGGCTTTGATAATAACTCCCACTTTTGATCAATCCCATTTGACCTTCAAAAATAAACCAATCGATTGATAGTCCTTTCCCTATTGAAATCTTCAGAGATAACGATCATTTACCTTAATTAAGAGTTTTTCTAAGGGAACCTGTCCCTTTGGATGTAATAAACTATGGGGGCTTGCCCCTGTAGGGAACTTAACGAACCTGATTTAAAATAAACACTGCTTTACTTTTTCAAGTAAAGTATGGGAAGAATCTCTGGTACATATGTATACCCATCATCCTTAGGAGTCCTTATTGAGGTGATTGGTTCCATCAAAGGATAGTATCTTCTATTTCTTGAGATAGTACACTATTTCCTTGATGATGTATCTTATCACCTGAATAAGTACATATGTGATCATGGCATCCTAAGATGAATTTTGTAAGGGCTCTTTCTTTATCCTCATAGATTTGAAAGGACTTTATAAGAATTTTTTCACCATAGATTTTTCCGCTACTCTGGGATGGTTCCTCTCTCCATCTTTGGTAAATGATCATTGTCTTTGAGTATCGATAGTGGGTTTCTACTTTGATATGAATCCAAGACTATCCTTCTTTTCGTTGTTACTTAGCTCATTTCATTCTTGAGTTGAGTTAGCCAACATCTTTAGGTTTTAGGACCGCATTCCTTATTGGTCTTAAAACCCCCGTTAGTTTCTCCAATGGGTAAAATGAGAAGATCTAAAATAAAAAGAAATATTCTAAAAGACTTCCTCCTTATCATTTTCATGATAAGGAAATGTTCATCCTAAAATAAATAAATCTTCCATAAAGAACTTTGCTTTTCAAAAGCAACTTTTCAATAAAAAAACACTGAATAAAATATTTTCCCCAAAATTTTATCACCCTCATTTAACAATTGTCATAATTGTTACATGTAAGGATTTTCAAAAATAAAATTAATAATATTTTCCAAAAAGCACAAATGAACATCTTCTTTCAATTGACTTTGATAAAGATTTTATTTTTAAAATAAAATGAACAATCATGTTTTCCAAAAACACAATCATAATCATAAAGTTTTCAAAAGCACACATGAATTTTTCTATTCAATACACTCAGACTTATTGAATAAAAAGTTCATTTTCAAATAAAATTAAACTTATCAAAAAAAACATACATGAACACCTTCATTTAATATACTCAAATTTATTAAATGAAGATTTCATTCCTAACTAAAAATAAAATATCATTTAGGAAATCCCACTTGAACATATCCCATGTATGTTTTAAGTTAGAATTCCTCCCTTTCAAAAAGAAACAATCACACACAAAAATTTCATACTTCAAAAGTAAAAAATTGATCTACATTCTACATACTTAAATTTGTTGAATGGAGGCCCTCTTTTCAAAACATTAAAATCAACAATCATATGTCAAAAAAAAATTCTAAACATAATTGGAACTTCATTTAACATATCCAATTTTGTTAAGTAAAGTCTCCAAATTCAAAATACAAAAATTTTCTTAACACATTTTGAAACCTCACTTAGCATAATCAAATTTGCTAAGTAAAGTTTCCAAATCCAAAATCAAAATCAACAATCATATTTCAAAAAAAATTTAAAACACATTTGGAATTTTACTTAGCATAATCAAATTTGCTAAGTGAAGTTTCCAAACCCAAAATCAAAATCAACAATCATATTTCAAAATTTTCTAAACACATTTTTGGAACCTCACTTAACATTCTCAAATTTGTTAAGTGAAGTCAAATCCAAAATTCAAAATTTTCAAACATATTTGGAACTTTATTTAACATACCCAAATTTGTTAAGTAAAGTTTCTAAATTCAAAAATCAAAATTTTCAAACACATTTTGGAACTTCTTCCCCTAGCATACCAAATTTGCTAAGTGAAGTTTCCAAATACAAAATCCAAAATCAACAATCATGTTTCAAAATTTTCAAACAATATTTGGAACTTCATTTAACATACCAAAATTTGTTAAGTAAGGTTTGCAAATCCAAAATCAAAATCAACAATGATATTTCAAAAATTTTTCAAACATATATTTGGAATTTTATTTAACATAATCAAATTTGCTAAGTGAAGTTTCCAAATCCAAAATCCAAAATCAACAATCATATTTCAAAATTTTCAAACAATATTTGGAACTTCATTTAACATACCCAAATTTGTTAAGTAAAGTTTCCAAATCCAAAATTCAAAAATTTTCAAAACACATTTTGGAACCTCACTTAACATACCCAAATTTGTTAAGTGAAGTCTCCAAATCAAACAAATTCAAAATTTTCAACATATTTTGAACTTCATTTAACATACTTGAATTTATTAAGTAAAGTTCGCAAATCCAAAAATCTGAAAAATTATAAAACATATTTTGGAACCTCTCCTAGCATACTCAAATTTGCTAAGTTTTCAAACTCAAAACAAAAATTTCTCAAACACCTGTGGAACTTCTTCCCTTAGCATACTAAATTTGTTAAGGAGAGGTTTCCATTTTTCAAAACCAAAATAAATCAAATTTTTAAATACACCATTTGGAATTTTATTTAGCATACTTAAATTTCCTTAGTAAAATTTCCATATCACAAAACTAAGTGGGACTTCCTCTTTAGCATACCAAACTTGCTAAAGTTGAATCTCCACTTTCAATCACCTCAAAACAAAAAAAACACTTAGGATCTCCTTAGCATACCAAATTTGCTAAGGATCCTACCCTTTTCAAAAAAATCAAAACATTCCAAAAAATGAAAGACACTTAGGATTTTCTTAGCATACCTAAATTTGCTAAGAATCCTATTTTCAAAATCAAACAAAATACACTTGTTCTTCACTTAGCATACCTAAATTTGCTAAGTAAGAATTCCAAATTTTCAAAAAAAAAAAAAATTCACAAAAAAATAAACATCATTTTACTTCATATACCTAAATTTGCTAAGTAAAATTTCAAAAAAAAAATATTCAAAAAAAATAAAATCAACTTGACCCTTACTTTGACATACTTAAATTTGTTAAAGGAAAGGGTCCTCAAAACCAAATTCAAATTCAAAGCAACAATGAACCTATGGAAGCATCACTTATCAAAAATTTTGAATACATATGTTGAACATACTCAACTTTGTTGAAGTTTGGATTCATATTCAAATTCCTCTTTCAATCAATCTTTCCAAATTCATTTGAATCCCACTTAACACTTTCAAGTTGTTGGATGTGGGTTTAAATTTTCAAAATTTAAAATTCAAAATCTATGGAGAATAGATAAAGTATATTTCATTGCATATTCTTTTTTAGCGCAAGAGTTCAATTTTACTTGATGTAAATGGCAAGTTCTAAATTTGTCTTTACTTTCCCTCACAGTATGGATCTATCCTTAGATCAAGCTGACATCCCTCGCCTAGACCATACCCCCTTGATTCACTTTGGATGAGGATTTGAGGGGGCCAAGATCACTTGTGATGGCATTCCCCTCACCATAATCAGTAGGAAGAAGGTGGCGATCCATCGTGGGTGATTACCTTCGATGACATCTCCTCACCAAGAGGAAAGCTATGGTAGTACCACAAACTTTAGCTATTATAGTTCCAGTAGTACCGGTTCTAGTTGTAGTTCATCCTAAAGTTTCCCATGTTGCCCTGCGCAAGCACTACCATCTGCACTCCCCAAGGGTAAGGTAGCTCCTGGCTTGCCTCCCCCAGATTTGAGTACGGGTCTAGCTCACACTCCTCTCGTCCTACTTGTACCCAATGTAGGAACAAGAACCGTATGGTCAAACAATTCCACACTCGGATAGCTAGAGAGCTAGAGGCAGCATCTAGATCAGCCATGGATGAGTCTCCCATGATCACTTAACCACTCTTACAAAAACGCCATCCTCTCTCAGATCGATAGAGAGGATGCCAAGAGGATCCATTCATGCCTCCTCCAATGGTGCACCATGTGCAGTTATAGGAGGAGGTCATGGCCGCCTATTCACGCTAGTGAGCATATGATGCTCGAGTCTCAGCTTGATGATCCATATCCCACATAGAGGGAGGCAGATTAGAGAGGGCCCATGAGGCCCATACACACATACATTACTAGAGAGAGTGGAGGTTCGCCGTCCGCGCTTTGGTTGATTTTCCAGCTTGCTACCCTCATCATACAAGTATTCTCCTCATGGAGACCAGTCACCATAGGAGGGCAGTTCCTGTGCATAGAGAGTTGGTGGTGTCTCCACCCCACCACTCTACCCCACGTCCTCCATCGCCAGTGTAGGTTTCAGCATCTCCCATTCCATCTAAGGCATGAAGCGATCTGGGAAAAACATACCCTAGATCCACATGCCAAGGGATCCTACTCCTCCTACCACCATTGGTAGGGTAGCTCTCGCCGACCTCCCCCCTGTGGTGGTGCGGAAGGAGTGGTGACCCCTAGCATCATGCATTCCTTCACCAACTCCATTCATCGGATGTGAGATGGTGACTTATCACAAATATAGATGATAGTCATGAGTGGTGAGGATCTAGATTGTTACCCCTATTACAACTAGTAGTCAAGAGTATCATTCTTCTAGTGAGTATACACACAGATTGACTCGGATAGAGGTCGTTCCTCTCAATGCATGATAGTGATCACACTATTCAGCCCATATTATTTGTACCTACTAAGTTAGATCGATCCTTAGATAAGATAGTTGTACACTATTTTATGGAGAAGAAAGAGATCTTAAGGTACACATGATCCAATGAAGAGAGAGTCAGCTTTGATCCCAATGAAGATGACTTGATGGGGGATTTAGCTAGAGTATGCAATGGTCGATACTAGAGGATCTCTTCTTGAGCAAAGGGAAAGGTGATGAGGTTGATCAAGGAGACACAGAGAATCACCCCATCACCACCACAAAGAAGTTGAGATAGATGAGGATTGATAGGATGGCACATACATAAGACTTGTTAGAGCGAATGCTAGTGCTTAAACAAGCCTCCAATTCATCCAATACCGATGTCACTGAAGAAGCATGTCTTAAACCTAGTTAAGACTCTACCTCCATTGAGCAAGGTAGCACTAGTCAGTATAGGAAGGTAGTGGATGTACCTCCATACATGAAAAGATATAAATCCATGGTTGAGCAGTGAAGGAAGCTTTGGCTCAAGCCTGGGAGGATCATCGCCCAAAAGACCCTACCCAGAGGAATTTGATGCTATCCAAGATCCCAGGGTTTCGCCTCCTTCCTTCAAAAGCTTTGATGTTAGTTGGAACCCAAAGATATAGCTCACTTGAGCTTGTTGCAACACGATGGTGCAATGTTTTTACTCTTTAGACTCTTATCAAGAGCCTAGGGGTATCACTTTGATTGGTATGTGAACTACCCAATGATTCAAGATATTTTCTTAGTTAGCAACTCTTCATCAAGAGATTTGCTGAGCTCAAAGAAAGTGTAATCTCATTATAGCCCAACAGCACTCTGGTGAGTCACTTGTTGATTATATTCTCTGATGACATAACCTGAGTATGAAGTATAAACCACAGCTATCTGAACAACATGCCATTCAGATTCTCTTGAAGAATATCCATGGCCCGGTCACATTCTTGATTAAGGGATGCACCATAAAGATATTTGAGAAGCTAATCAACAAGGTGGCTAGTCTACAAGGAGAGGCCAAATAGTTATCTTTTCTAGATCGGTTGCCCAAGCAGAAATCCCAAAAGGTTTATGCAAAGAAACCTGGAGTAGTAGTAGTGGTTGATAAGGGGAACCATCCAGCTAGAGATCAGTTCAAGAGACCATGACCTCGACCTCCACTCCTTTGCCACCATCGAGTAGCAGCCTCCACCGCCTCTCCACAACTAGCACAACATTGCCTCACCATACACACCAACAATGCATGCATATCTCACGCCGTAGCTATATGGTCCACCTACTCTTTTAGATAAGTTAAACAAACCTTATTCTTTTAAGAGGGAGATAATCAGGAAAATCTTTAAAAATCTCTTAAAAAACTTGATTTGCAGCTACCCGAGCCTAGGAGATCGGAGGAAGTAGGTAAAAAGTCATAAAATTTTCCCTACCACTACTAGGCCATGTTTGGAGGATTGCTTTACATTCAAGAACCTTGAACAGCTTTCAAGATCGGTTGTAGTTATCCCAAAGGAATACCTTGTGGAACAACCTCCAGTTCCATTAGGGTAATCCTTGGGGATACATGTGATCCTACCAAAACCAAAGAAGGTTGGGACATCTTTGTCTAAAACCTCTAAGAAAATAATTTAGAAGATCAAGAAGCTTTCTTGTGTGCTGAGTGCTCCTCCAACACCAAGGAAGGTTTGCAAGTTGCCGCTGAACTCTAGGAAAGGGGAGCTCAAGAAGAGTAGCAAAGTTAAAGATGTGTCGCCTGATAGCCCTTTAGCAAGCCATCCATTGTATCCTTGCCTTCAATTGAAGCACATGGACTTCTACCATTTCAGCTAGCTCTTCTATTTCTTCTATAAACTCTTGTATCGGATAAGGGCATCAAACCCCTTACTCCACTCACTCTACTTGACTTCTACTTTGTACCTCCAATTACTTCCAAGAAATTGAAGAATAAAGAATATTTGAATTACATCTGTGTCTCTTCTGATGAGTCATCTTCTTTTATTCCTAACGATAACTCTTCAACTCTAATTAACTATAATAATTTCAATCTTCCTATCTGAGTTGGACTTTCCAACTCAATACTATGGGTTCACCTCTTGAGATAGACTTGGAATCATCGATTCTAAGAGTCCCATAGGAGAAGTGAGAGTGGTGTAGAACTTGCACCACCTTACCTCTAGAGATCAAGTCAACCTCAAGAGTGGCAAGGTTCTACCTCCTAGGAAAGACTCTAGATAGAGGAATATAAGTCATTGGTAAAGATCGAGAAGCCCTTCCAAGATGCTCCACCATTGATATGCTTGAAGACTACCAGGTGGACTACAAGCCCTTTCTCATCTAAGAAAGTTTTCATCTAAGCTAAACATACATGATGCCTTTATCTTATCCAAAGAGATGAGAGAATCACTAATCAAGGCCCTCCTTGATCAAATATGCTTAGCTCAGCGAACCACTATAGGTGAGGAAGCACATTATGCAAAAGAAGCCCTAGGGATCACCTTCATAGATGAAGACCTTCTATTGGGAGAATTGGAGCACAACCGTCCCCTATACATCACATTCGACATGGAGTTTCACCATGGTTCTCATGGATTCAGTGCATCAAGTAATACATGAGTCTAAAGACCATTTCCTATTTAAAGATCGACATCTCTACAAGGGAGATAGATTATGTTGAGAGGATTTAAATGATCAAGGTGAGTGGCTTTAGTTCTATAGTGTATTGGAGATCGTGAGAAGATCAAGCCAAGTTCTACATCATTGATTTGAATACTTCATCCACTACTTTGTTAGGTAGGCCTTGGATGCATCAGACCAAGATCGTTCCATCCTCCCTTCATTAGGGCATCAAGTTCAAAAAAGATGGAATAGAGTATCGTATCAATGGGGATGAAAAGCCATTTTTAGTTAGGGAGGTTAAGATTTATGACGATGTGATACTATCTTCCTCAAAACACCCTTTCTCATGAACTTGGACAAAATTCAAATGTAAATGCAAAAGAAAAAGAAAATGAAGCAAAAGAAAAGATAAAAGGAAATGAAAAGAAAAAGAAAAGTCCAAGTGAACAAGAAAGGGGAATTGAAGAAGAAGTGGTTCGCATATCACATTCCATCCATAGTTCATTCTATTATATGGACATGTGGATAGACTTCAACCTCCCTAGAGGCAAAGATAGAAAGAGACAGCCCAGAGGTGGGAGACCCGTTGGCTCATCCAATAAAAGTGTTCCAGTTCATGAGTACCCCTACTATTCACATACTTGGAATCTATGTCAGATGATGTGTCTAATGGGATTAGTATAAAGAAACCCCTCTGGTTCCATTGGAGGTGACTTTGATCTTAGAGATAAAGACTGCCTCTAAGCAAAGCAAAGTATTCAATGGTTTATGGAAACTATTACAAGTGAACCTTATTTACTCTCACTTACATCTCAAAAAAACAAAGTTTAGTAGTTAAGGATGTCCCTAAGTCTTCAAACACACAAAAGCGTAAGAAAGGTTCTTTTGTTCATCATCCTCAAGTCCGTGAGCTTGATGTAGGACTTGAGAAAGATACTTTTAAAGAATTAATGGAATTACCTTTGACTTTACTTTTTGTGTTCAAAATCTTATACAGAAAGGTTTAGTTCCTTACACATGGTCTAAGCACAGGTTGGCATATTTTGAAAAGCTATGGAACAATACAAGTAGGGAAGGATAATCAAGAGCAAGACTAGGATTATGTACAGTGGGTATAGTCGATGATGAAGATTATTGCCTAGTTGTTACCAACCATTTGGAGCCTAATAGGTTCTTCTCATACATCTACAACTCTTATGAGAATGTGTGTTTAGAAGCTTCAGATGATCTCCAAGTTAAAGAGGCACCACCAGAATTTGAAGAAAAGATTCATTCAATAATCGACAAGCTTAAAGAAATCAACCTCAGGACAAAAGAAAATCCATGCTCAATATACATTAGTTTGTTGAATGTTAAGAAACTAATGACTTCTAGCTATGATGAAGTTTAAAGACTACTTCGCATGGAGTTATGAAGAAATGCTAATTATGTCCCGACATTGTAGTCCACAAGCTCAATAATCTCGATGTTACCTCTATTAAGCTCTCCTATGTACGCGACAGAAATCAACAATGTCATCAAGTCAAGAAATTGATCGATGTTGGTTTAGGAAGAAAAATATCTAGACTAGTGTCATGCTAAGAAGAAGAATGGCCAAATTTGTATTTGCATCAATTTTAGAGACTTAGGCATGTCCCAAGGACGACTTCTTTCTCTTCCTATACCGAGTTAATGATGGACATCACTCATCTCATGCCTCTTTCATGGATGAGTCATCTCCTATAACCAAATCAAGATGTTCTAAAGATGAAAAATCGCTTCAACTTTGACAGTTATAGGGTCATGCCTTTTACTCAAAATTTTGACATACCAACGGGCCATGACTCAGATCTTCAATGAGCTCATCCATCATCAAGTTGAGTACGATGTTGATGATCTAGTAGTCAAAAGTAGAAAAAAGGAAGACCACCACTTTGATGATTTGAGAGTAGCATTTGAATGGTTAAGACAATATAAACTTAAAATGAATCCCCTGAAGTGTGCATTCGGAGTAGCTTCAGGGAAATTCCTTGGGTTTGTTCTTTGACATCTAGGAAAAGAAATAGTTCCTAAAAAGATTAAAGCTATCTTAGAAATGCCACCTCCTAAGAGTTTAACTCAACTAAGATCCTTTCAAGGATGGCTAGCATATCTAAGATGCTTTATCTTAAACCTATCGGGAAGATGCAATCCATTCTCAACACTTGTCAAAAAGGATTCCAAGTTCAAGAGGGATGACAAGTGCTAGAACATATTCAAAGATATCAAAGAATATATGAAGCCGTTAGTCTAAGTGTCCTATCTCTGAACACCATCCTCATACTGTGTGATGACTCTCTGGTTCATACTATGCCACCACAGGGAAGGAAAGTGCTCTCTACTACCTCATCTATCATCTAATTCTCACTGAAGCAAATAATCCACCTATTGAGAAACATTAGCTTGGCTAAACTTGCCAAAGAGTTGGCATATCTGAAAGATGAGTCTATTTCAATAAGGGTCCAAATACAAGTCCTACCCCTTATTGATTCTAAACTCATCGAGAGACTTTCTATTAAAGGGGAGGTTACCGTTGCCAAAAAGGATAAGGAGTTGGATTGGAGGCAACCATTCATAGATTACTTGAACACCAGCAAACTACCTCAAGAGAAATCATAAGCCCATCAAGTAAAATAGAGAGCTCTTTCTTAAACTCTTGTTGATGGCACCCTGTATCATCGATCTTTTGACCAAATGTGGTTACATTGTTTAGAAAAACATGAAGCTCATGGCATTGTAACCGAGGCACACTCAGGTCTATGTGGAGCGCATCAATTTAGTTCAAAGATGAAGATGAAGATCAAAAGACTTAGATACTACTGGCCTTCAATGATGATAGATTGCATGGACATGGGCTAGAGATGCCATCGTGTCGGTCCACGACCACCAAAACTATTCTACACCCTACATTGGTTTTTCATGGCCATTTGAGTGTTGGGGTACGACATTGTAGGTCCGATCGATCCTCCTTCTTCCAAGGGGCATCATCTTAGCTACTACGACTACTTTTCCATTGGAAGCCATCCCACGAGAGGTCACAACTCACCATGTGCTTCGTGAACCATATCATGTATAAGTTTGGGGTGCCTTGACGAATTATATCTGATAATGGTACTACATTCAAAAGCATGAAGATCAACAACTTCGCCAGATGACACGATATAGATTGGAGATACTCCACCATATACTACCCTAGAGCTAATGGCTTAGTATAAGCATTCAACAAATCTCTCATCTAAATATCGAAGAAGACTCTTGATGATAATAAATGATAGTGGAACGAGTAGTTGGTTGAAACCTTGTGGGCCTACCGCACCACATACCAAACTCCAACTCAGTCTACCCCATTTTCCTTGGTGTATGGGTTCGAAGCCGTTATTCCTTTAGAAGTTCAACTCTCATCACTAAGGATAGCATTGGGTAATAAGATCACCAAGAGAATGTGAAAGTTGTTAGAAGAGCTCGAAGGTTTGGAGGAAAGTCATATGGTGTGCCAATCTCGAAGTTGTAAAGGCCAAAATGATTCAAGCTCACAACAAGCTGGTCGCCCTAGGTCTTTCTGAGTAGGAGAACTTATGTTTGTCTTAAGGAGACCAATTATTGCTCATCGAAAGATGGGAAGCAAATTTGAACCTTCTTGGGAAGGCCCCAATGTCATAGAGAAGGCTTACCAAGGAGGATCTTATCAGCTTATTGATTGTAAAGGGCAACATCCAATGCTTCCAATTAATAGGCTCTATCTAAAGAAATATTACCCATGAAACAAAACATTTTTGAAAATAATCATTAATAAAAAGAGCAAAAATTTGATTCCATTCATCAAATCTTCTCTTATTTCAAAGTGTTGTTTGCTTGTCTTGTGAACCCTCCATGACGTGTCTAGGATAAGTGTAAGAGTCCCCCAGTGGCATCCTATCCCTCTTTCACAACATAAACACAATCTCTCGATGTTATTAGAATAGGTGTAAGAGAACACGAGAGGCATCCTATTTCGATTAGCATAACTAAGTTAGGTGTGAGAGAAACCAAGTGACATCCTTTCTTAGTGGGAGTTCTTATTACCATTCGTGGTATCATTTATGATTCCCTAGCATATTTTAAGGTAGGAGTAAGAGTCCCCCAAAGGCATCCTATTCTTTTTGAAATATGCACAACAACAAACACAAATCTTTTATCTCAAGCTATTTTGATGTTGGAGCAAGCCCCCTATGGCACTCACTCATTAGCTGCGCTAGGTCGGGTCTGCATGCTACCTCGCTAGCATATCACCCCAGTAGTCATTTGTTGGAAGATGTGATTCCCTGCACTTTCTTTCTAATTTAATCATTACAAATCGACAAGCACCTTGTTAGTATGGTATGCATCACTGCCCAACCAATAAGCTACATCATGTTAACTTTGCTTACGAATATGTGAGTCCCCATGCTTTCTTCTTGAACTAGCCGTCATGTTCTAACTAGGTTGAGTATATTTGAGGCTTAGGGTAAGTCCCCCAGAGACTCCTTTCCTCTTAACTACTCTTGGGTTGATATAAATCCCCTAGTGGCATTCACTGATACCCCTAGGTCGAATAGCACTGCCAAAAGATGTCCTACCCGAGTTCTATAAGAGGATGTTAGTCCTCGAACTTTCTTCCGAGGCTGATTATTACAAATTTATGGGCACCTTAGGTTGGTTGATGTTCGCTATGCTGACAGCGACTCACCTGGTAAGTACGCCACACTTGGCAGATATGAGTCCCCGTGCTTTCTCCTTGAGTTGGACACCAAAAACTTATTGGATATATGACTAGCCATGCCATTTTCTCCAGAGTGTTGGATTAAGCTCTTACCATCCCTATCCTCTGTGGGCACTCTATTTGGATCAAGTCCTTTGTAACCCCATTTAGACACTACGTTACTTTGAGTTCACTTTCCTAGTACCACCTATGGTTGAGAATTTGTCAGGATGCTAAATTCTCCTTTAGTTTAGTAAATCTGAGATAGGTCTAGGCTGATATAAGCTCCTTCTCAGTTTAATCCCTCGAAAACTAACAGAGTCCATGATAAAATAACTAAAATAAATAAATGAATTAATTTTCTTATGGATTAGGATTTAAGCCCCCAAAGGGCCCCTTCTCCCAAGCAGGCATCCTATCTTTAGGGTGTGAGAACTCCCCATATACCTAAGTGAGATAAATCAGTTGGTACTCAGTTGCCCTATCGGTTAATATGTTTTGCTATAAGCATGTTACCCCGTTAGTCATTTTTCTTTGAAAGATATAAGACTATGATGCATTCTTTCTAGCATGATTATCACAAACTGATGGGCAGCCCTAGGTCGGGTTTGATTTATTTCATAAAGTAATTGATCACCCCAGTGGTCCTTTCTAGTGGAAGATGTGAGTCCTCGAGCTTTCTTTTCTTTAATTGATCATTGCAAATCGAAAGGCACTCCTTTGGTCAAATAGTTCTCCCATTGGCTGGGAAGCTACTCCCTTTGGTTCAGTGAATTTGAGATAGGTCTAGGCTTCTATAAGCTCCTTCTCAGTTTGATCTATTGCAAACCAATGAAATCCATCAAAATAAATTAAAAAATGAAAATTAATCTTTGACTATTCTTAAGCTGATCTAAGTCCCCAAGTGGCATTCATTCAATAATCAACCCTAGGTCGGGTCTGATTTATTGCCCAAAGCAACTGATCACCCCAATGGTTCCTTGTTTCTAGAAGATATGAGTCCCCGTGCTTTCTTCTTAAGACTTGACCATTATGTACCAAAAGGAATTTCTCCTTGGTTGGATAGTCCTACCATGTGTTTGGTAGACTACTCCCTTTGAATTGGTAAATCTGAGTTAGGTCTAGGCTTCCATGGCCCCTACTCAATGTAGTTCATCACAAATCTATGATATCCATCATAAACTAACAAACTTAAACTAAAAATGAAATCAATTTTGACAATCTTTGAGTTGATCTAAGTCCCTCAATGACATTAGCTCAATAGTCAGCCCTAGGTTGGGTTCAATCTGTTGCCTTGCCAATAGATTACCCAAGTAACTGGTCTCTACTTTGGAAGATGTAAGTCTACTATGCTTTCTTCCCAGTATAGTCACTACATACCGAAAGGCATCCCTTTGGTTGCTTAGTCCTACTATGTGTTTTGTAGACTACCCATTTGGATTGGTAAATCTGAGTTAGGTCTTAGCCTCCATGGCTACTATTCAGTACAACTCATTGCAAACCAATAGAGTTCATCTCAAAATCTAAATCTAAAAATTTAAATAAATTCAACCCTCTCCCCTAGTGGAGATCTCTCCTTAGTAAGATTCAAATTAAATCAAACCTTTCATCCTCTTGTGGATGAATTGAACCTACTTACCCAGTCGAAGGTTCACATTCTATCCCTTAGTTGATTTCTTCCCTCTCTCTTATGTCTTGGACATATGTAGAGCCACATTGTACTAAGCTCTAGATTCTTTCTTTTCCTTGGGTCAAGGATAGGTTGTTTCTATTAGTGCTTGTGATCTTTCGGTGTTGTTGATCATTTTGATCAACACTAATACGTGCGGTGTTCCTGGTCAATCACACCACACCTATTGGGCGTACTTTGTTGACCACATTTTTAGAATGAGCTCTGAACCCCTCCATCTTAGGCTTAAGAATTCTCTTAAACTTTAAGAGTTCCTTAGTTTTAAGACACATCTAGTGATTAGGTGGACACTCCAACCTAGCCTTAGAAGAGTTAGAATAGGAATAGGTCATGCCTTATGGGTGTTAGGAAAATTTTACTACCCTTAGCTTAAACCATTCCTCACTTTCCTTCTTTCAATTCAAACTCCAAATAAATTCTATTTAGTTTTCTCTAAAATTAAATCAACTCCATATGATTGAAATCCATGATTGAAATCTATGATTGAAACCCATGACCAAAATCCATCAAAAATTCTTAAGTCCAACTTTTGACTAAGTCCTTAATCTTCCCTTAAGGACTTATTCAAAATTATGATTCAAACATATTCAAACCTCTGATATTTTCTCATAATCCATGTATATTCTCATTTATATTCACATATATAAATGAAATATAAATTCAAACCCATCAAATCAAATTCAAAATTCAAAATTCCAAATCAATTCATGAAAATTTTTCTTAAGTCCCATTAATTTTCCATTAAAGGACTTAGCCAAAATCAATCCTAAACCTTGAACAAACCTATTCAAATTCATGGGATTTCTCAAAACTTATTTATATTCTCATATATAAATTAAATATAAATACAAATCAATCAAATCAAACCCTCCAATGAAATTCCAAATTTTAAATCCTTGAAATTCCCTTAAATCCCTTAATTTCTCATTAATGGATTTAACCTAAAACTTGATCAAACCATTTCAAACTGATTGGATTTTCTCAAAACTTATTTGTATTCTCATTTATATTTTCATATATAAATGAAATATAAATATAAATCAATCAAATCCAATCCAAAAATTAAATTTCAAATTAAAAGATTGCTTTGAATCCTTTAAATTCCCTTTAATCCCAAATCAAGATTAAACTCTTTCAAATCCTAGAATTTTTCTCATGATCAATTTATGTTCTCATTTATATTCACATGTATAAATTAGATATAAATTCAAACAATCAAAACCTAATCCAAAAATCAAACTCAAATCAATTCAAAATCAAATCAAAGCCTTTCAAGTCAAAATCTTGAACTTAGCCAAATCAACTTCAAATCAAGCCAAACACTTGATTTTTCCTCATGGTTCAATCAATCCTACAATCATGAGCTCATACATAAATCCAAACTTCAATCACTCAATCAAAACCTAATTGAAAAATCAAACCCAAGACCCCTTCATATTCTTCCTTTGAATATGAAATTTTCAAATGGATCAAAATCCGTTTGAATTTAAACCACTTGTAAATGGATTTATATTTCAATCATGAATCCATATAAAAGATCAATTAAGCTCAAATCAAGTTTCGACCAAACCATTTGATCCACTTAGGCTCACTTGACCCAAAGTGACCTAAAGTACCCTTATGAGCCAACTTTTGATCCTAACCAAATTGGATTGAACCAAACTCATATATCCCTCTCATCATGATCAACAATCATCATGGGATGATCAATCAATCAAATTAGGTCAAACCAAGTCAAACCTAAGGGTTGACCAAGTCAATACTTAACCTAAAATGAAACATTACATAGCCAAAATCCACCATAGGCCAAATTGATTGAAACCATTAATCTAAGATCACTCATAACCTATGTTTGAACTTGACCAAGCCAACATTTGAGCCTAACCTAGCCCAATTGGCCCACTTGACCCAAGTTGACCCATTTTGACCTAAAGGGCCAAAATATGTCAAAACTTGATCTAAGCCAAATTTATTGAAACCAATGGGTCAAGTCCATTCCAAATCACTTATAAAACATGAACAAAGCCTCAATTGGCCAACTAGACCTAACCAAGCCCAATTGACCTTAGACCTAACATGACCTAAAGGGGTCATGTTGAGCCAAAAATTGAACCTAACCCAAATTGTTTGGAAACAAAGATACCAATCCACTCCATATGACTAACCTAACATAAACCTACCCTTGACCTACCTCAAATTGGTCAAATAGGTCAAATGGGTCAAATGGGTCAACTTGACCCATTTGACCTAAGTGAAGTCATATGAGCCAAAATTAAATATATACCAAATTGAATCAAAACAAAGCTTCCAAAATATTTCAAATGGTCATATGAACTTGACCCAACTCTTGGTTTGACCCAATTTGACCAATTGGTCAACTTGACCCAAGTTGACCCATTTTGACCTAAATGGGTCAACATGAGCCAAACCCTATCAAATGGATTCCAAATCCAATGAAACTTGGCCAAACCTAGTTTCTCTAAATACCTAACATGTCCAAATGAAAAAATAGCAAAATTATCATTCTACCATTAGGCCATAGAACAAATTTTGGCCTAACCCATGGGTATTTTGGTCATACCCTCTTCACAATCACTTGAGGCTTTCCTAAAAGCTCAAGGGGACTTAGTGATGAGTGGTGCACCCAACCCAATGGGTTTGGGTCAGCCCATTTAGCCCATAGACAAAACCCTACCACCTAACTCAAAATTGAGTTTTCCAATTCCCTCCTAAGCTCAATTTGATGCACATAGGAGGTTGACAATCCACTCAAGGCCTTAAACTGACCATGTGTAAAGATCTAATAGCCTAAACAACCTCTCCAATCTGATCAATTGGATCAAAATGGTAAAGGAGGTGTTGGCCATCTGATTTCCATAAGGGGAGATATACTTCCCCTAATTCAATGAAATTTGTATTCACTCTCAGTCGATTGAAGCTTAGGAACCCAGAGCAACCATCTCAGAGCATTCCCAAGCTTCTTAGGAAGGAATTGAATTTCCCATTTTTCAATTTTGTATAGTGCAAAAATAGGGGAGGTCAATCCATTAGCCACTTTTCTCCACACTTGATCTCCTTCCAATTACTCTTGCACACTCCATCAAAGGATCAAGTCGAATTGGCCTAAGCTTTCTCTGAAGTTCTAAAGGCAAGGAAGAGCTCAATTGAATCAAAATCAAAGCCCAAGTGAAGTGGTGTTGGTCCACCCATTGATCCATTCAATCCCAAGGCATGGGAATTTCAACAGGGCTTCGTCTCCACCAGACGAAGCTACCTCATCGATCTCCAGCGCCAGTGATCACCTCCAATGAGGTATAAAATTTTTTGACCACTTAACTTAGGAGGTGTTGGTCCTTTGTGAAAGAAAGATTCATGGCATGTGAAATCCACTATTGGATAGGTTTGTAATTGTGCTTAGATGGTGTGGGTACAATTTCATTCCAATCTGAGCTCAATCGAGCTCGGTTCTCCCCTTAGATGATGGATATTCTCCATTGATCCTTAGGGAAGAACTTGGATAATCTAAGCTGTCCATCTGTGCATTTTAGATGGATGGCTGAGATTATTTAACACATTTAGTAATCTCATTTTCTTTTATAAACTGTGAAGGAATCATCAGCTGTCCTATCTTTGATCGAACGGCTGAGCATATAAGCGCGTGCACCACCGCCACCTTTTTGAGGTGGCAACTTAAGTTTTCCTCTCACGATGTGGCACGTGTAAAGCAAGCTGATCATTGCTACCGTGTGTCACGCCATGAGCTAAGGATTAATCAGGGATTTGTTAAATGCATTAATTAATTCCTAATTAATTTAGAGAACTTCTAAAATTCATAATTCTCTCTAGAAAAATAAAAAAAATAAAAGGAAAAATGTTATGGAAAGATAATTTCATCTAGAATATTTTAAAAATGATTTCAATGGATTTTGAATTTTTTTTTTTTTTTTATTTGGGTTTCTTTGGGAATCTTAATTAGCTAATTATCCTTTAATTAGGTCATCAATTAATCTCAAGCTTCTAGGGTTCATTTTAGGGGATACCTCTACCTCCCCTAATTTTCTTGAGATTTATTGAGGGCTCAATTGGTGAAATTGCTATTTCATTCCCTAATTACCTTTTTCATATAATTAAGAGTAAATAAAATGTGATTAGTGGTTTTACCCTATGATTAGGATTGATTAAGTTCAGATCTAGTAAGTGGGAGGTTTATGGAGTAATTTTGGGGAATTTCCCTTAAGATATTCCCTAAACCCCCCTCTTCTCTCCTTAATCTCCTCTTAATTAAGGGTTACTTTATTAATTATCCACTTAATCAATTTTAAAAAAAAATTAAAAAGTTTTAGAACTTAATTAATCTACCTCGGGTAGATGCTTAGGTGTTTAATAGCCTAAGGTCAATTAAGGAAATCAAAATTCAATTCATAACTGTGAAATGGTATTTTGAAATTACTTAAGCTAAACCCCTTAGCTTAATTAACTTTTAATTGCATGCCAAATTGCATTAGGCCTTTTCAATATTAGATGCATTGCAAATTTGAATTCTTGTGGGTTTTATTTCATTTCATTGGCTCATAATTATTTAATTAATTCTTCTAAGGTGGTGTAGGTAAGGGTTAATTAAGTCACTTAATTCATACCTTAACCTAATCAATACATAAAAATGGATCTAATTGTCTAAAAATTAAACAAAAAATACAAAACACATGTGGAATGGTTAGGAATAAACTCTCACATTTTCAAAATTAAATCAAACTTCAAACTAAACAAAAATTATTTTGAAATTCACTTTGATTTATTCTAAATTTTCTTATTCCCTAGGAATGTCTTTAGGATTTAAGTAAAGTGAGTTTGTTTACATGCTTTCATTGCTTTCGATATTTCCCAACATGTTAAGTTGTATGCCATGTGATTTCATGCATTCATAATTTCATGTTTAAAATTTTAAAATAAAAATTGTTTACTTTATGTCAAATGTTCATATGTTGGCTAAAGTAAAATATGAGTGGCTATTATCACTACTAAATCCAAATCATTTTCAAAACTTATAAATGAAATATCAAATCTGAAAGTATCCTACTTATTCTTTAATTATAAGCTTACATGTGATAGATTATAAAGTCATGTTTACTGTAGTTTTCCTTTCTTTCTTATGATTAGCATAGTTTTGAATAAAAGTTAGTAAGATGTAGGGTTCATTTGAAAAGAACCCAACACTTACTTAATTTCATACCATATTCATTCCTTTTCTCTCACCTAAGAAGGGATGCCCATACTTGCATGCATAAATTCCATAAATAAAATGAATCCATTAAACAACTTTTTGCATTTTCCTTTTTTTTATTTATTTCTTTTATATACATGTTTGTACTTAAGGAAAGTGGTATATTAGTCTAGACAACCCCGAGGTCGCAAGGCTTTAAGTTGCCCTAAGTAGGTCTTGTACCTTACACCTATGGTTAATAATGGCGCTGTACTCACTTATGCCTTTCCTACTTTCGTGGATGTATGTGAAATTTTGGATAAGGAAACCTTTTCTACTTAAGAAAAATCATGCATATTCAACTTCTAAATTTTCTTAAATGGATTACTTACCATGCATCATAAAGTGTGTTAGCTACTCTCATTTGCATGTATAGATATGCTTAGGGTCTATCCATATGCATGTTATATATGTTGGGAAAGAAGTTAAGTAATGTGTGTTATATGAATTTTGATTCATTTTATTTAATCTTAAAATGCCTTTCTTTTAGAATAGGTTTGTTTAGGTTTATCTAAACTTAGGATTGATTAAAATATGTATTCAAAACATTCACCTAAATGAAACTAAAATATGAACCTACCTTAGAAAAATAGTTATGGTTAGGGAAGGAAAGAGAAGTTCTCTTCTCTTTCCCTTTCTTCATAACTTAATAATTAATTGTAGGTTTCACTTAAACTAAATGAAAACATGAAATAAAACCATCCCAAAACACTTAAACAACTTAAATGAAACCCTCCTCTATGTTGAACATATTCTTCACACTTAGAAAATTTGAACCTAAAGTCCTAAGCTAAGCATACCACACAAGCCTTCAAAGCACACACATTAGCGTAAGTCACCACTTCTAGCCTTAGGTTAGGTCGGTGCATGGTTTGATGTTATGTTTTATTTTGTGATATATATTTTATACTAGATGTTAGGGTGTATGCTCATAGAATGAATGGTAGGACGTTCTAGTCTCAACGGGATTATGCTTAAGTGGGGCACTATCATAAATAAAAAAATAAATGCTTTTGCTTGCAGGTGCTTTATACCTCTAAGCATAATCCATAGGCCAGGTGAACTTAGTCACCCATGTGTGGGATGATAAGTCTATTATGCATGCTTTGGATTTGTGTGGTGTGATTTAACTAACCTTTGTTTTGTAGGTGTTAGTTAAATTTTTACTTTTCCTTTTTATGTAAAAATTTGTATAATTAGGATTTTGGAATGATTTATTATGGGGATTAGGATGAACATTTATCATAAAATTCTATCTTGTGCACCATGTGAAGCCTTGGGCATCTACCATCCAACCTTCCAAAAGAGGAACCAAAAGAAGAAAGAAGAAGAAGAAAGAAGAAAGAAGAAAGAAGAATAAAGCTTGAAGACCCCCATAATAATGAATTCCTTTACTTAATTATAATATTCATTTGTAATCCGGGTTGTATAACGGTAGAGCTCGGCTACCCATATTTGATATTTTTGGATTTGTGTGGTGGTGCCTGACCACAATGACCACTTATTCTTTTTTGTGATTAGCTTTATAAATTGATTGATGATTTATTTAGCTTTTGCATTAAGTGGCATGATTTTCCTAGTTTCTTCCTTGCTTTATGTATGGTCTCGATGTGGATTAGGATCTTTAGGGAAAAATAAATCTTTTACCCAACTTAACAACTCCAAAATAAAAATTAAACAACTCGTAACCTCACCTAAAGCTTAGGTTTAAAATCAAGATAAAAGAATTAACAACCCCTTAGTTGTATGAGCATTTCTTTATAATGTCATACATAAACGCATCTTATTTCACTCTTGATTGAAGGGCTTCCACCTTTGCCAGAGAACCTGGCTTGACCTTTGAGAGTCATGGTGGAAACTCACCTCCTCCCTTCTCGTTGATTTTGGCCAATAACTTTCTTTCTCATGCATTAGTCATAAAAATCCTATTAGCCTGAGTCAAAATAATTGTACAAAATAAAAATAAAATGAAATTTGAATTGCATTAGATTTTGATCATTTGAAGCATGTCCCTTTACATGATCTAGTCTCTTTAGGGAGTGAGTTTAAGGACTTAGTCTCTTTCTAAATAATAACAGTCTAGCTATCTTACATAAGCATAAAGACTTGCCTATATATATTTAAAATTATAGGATGAGTCAGTTGGCGGCCACCCCTAGGCGGGTGTAAGTCCAAGTTGTCGGGTGGTTTATCCTCTCTTATGGAGGCAAACTAATTACCCATTTTTTTACCTTAGATTTAGGTTGTGCTTCTGGCCCTCAATGAAGCTTCCTAGATTTAGGCTTTGAGGTTGCTTCACCCTTTTATGGGCTATAAGCATAATTCCTCACCACTTAGGCATTTCCTTAATCTTATGTTATGGAATCTTAAGTCCTAAAATTCTAATGAAAAATAGAACTTAAATAAACTAAATCAATTTCTAAAATGTAAAGCCCAACTATTGGTTAGTTTGAGATGCCCTCTAAGTTTCCTAGCATTGTGGACATCTCCTATCTATCTTCCATTTTGACTTCGATAATAACTCCCTCTTTTGATCAATCTCATTTGATCATCAAAAATAAATTAATCAATTGATAGTCCTTTTCCTATTGAAATATTCAGAGATAACAATCATTTACCTTAATTGAGAGCTTTTCTAAGAGATCCTGTCCCTTAGGATGTAATTAACTATGGGGCTTTTCCTTGTAGAAAACTTAACAAACTCGATTTAAAATAAACCCTGCTTTACTTTTTCATGTAAAATAGTAGAAGAATCTCTAGTACATATGCAGACCCATCATCTTTAGGAGTCCTTATTGAGGTGATTGGTTCCATTAAAGGGTAGTGACTTTTATCTCTTGAGATAGTACACTATTTCCATGATGATGTATCCGATCACCTGAATAAGTACATCTGCGGATCTACGTGGCATCCTAATGAGATGAATTTTTGTAAGGGCTCCTCTTTCATTTCTCCCCACAGATTTGAAAGGCGACTCCCTTATAGGAATTTTTCACCACAGTCTACAAGGCTTCCTCTCATATTGATCATCGCAAATCGATGGGCACCTTAGGTTGCTTGGTTATCGCCATGCTGACGGTGACCCACCAGGTGGATACACCACTAGTGGTAGATGTAAGTCTACAAGCATTCTCCTAGAGTTGGCCTCCACATACCTATAGGCTTTCTTTTATAGGGTCCTAGATAAATCCCCTAGCGGAACCTTCCATATGGGCACTCTATTTGGATCACGTTCTTTGCGACCCCATTTAGAGACTACCCTGGTTACTGTTTGATTGGACAGTGCACCTTTCCTAGTAGCCACCCCTGTGATTGGAGAATTTATCTTACGGATGTGCAGATTCTCTCTTGATCCAGTAAGTCTAAGATAAGACTAGGCTGATATAAGATCAATCACAGTGTGGTCCCTCGCACACCAATAGGGTCCACACAAATATATAATATAATATTATATATATATATATATATATATATATATATATTCACTTGTGGATTATGAGCATTATGAGCAAAACACCTAACAGTATCTTTTCCCAAGTAAACATCCTATCTTTAGGGCAGTGTAAGAAAAACTCCCTATAAGAATCTCCTGACTACTTTTGAGTTGAGATAAGTCTCCGAGTTGGCACTCTCTCAGTAGTCACCCTTATGTCGGGTTCGACTTGTTGTGCCACCAACAAGTCACCCCGGTGATCGCCCTTGCTTTGGAAGATAAAACTCTATCACACATTCCTTTTAGCATGACCATTGCACACTGACAGACAGCCTTAGGTCAGGCTCAATTTATTGTGCTATCAATTGATCACCCTAGTGGTACCTTGTTCAGAAAGTTATAAGTCTACAAGCTTTCTTCCTGACTTGATAATTGCACACCGAAAGGAACCCCTTAGGTTGGTAAGCTCTACCTCGTGACTGGTAGACTATCCCTTTGGATTTATAAATCTAAGATATGACTAGGCTGATATTAGCCCCTTCTTAGTAGATGCATCGCACACCGATATGGTCCATCTAAAATTAGATTGATCTTGACTATTTTTGAGTCGATATGAGTCCATAGCGGCATTCACTCAATTGTCTCCTTAGGCCAGCTTTAATTTATTATGCTATCAACCGATCACCCCAGTGGTTCCTTGTTCAAGAAGTTATAAGTCTTCAAGATTTCTTCCTAACTTGACCTTTGCATACTGAAATGCAACCCTTGCGTTGGATAGTCCTACCTGATGGTCGATAGATTATCCCTTTAGATTTCTAAATCTAAGATAGACCTAGGCTGATATTAGCCTCTTTTTAGTAGATCCATCACACATTGATAGGGTCCATCTAAAGTGACATTGATCTTGACTATTTTTGAGTCGATATGAGTCCACAACGGCATTCGCTCAATAGTCACATTAGGTCGAGTTTCATTTTTTGTGCTATCAATCGATCACCCCAATGGTTCCTTGTTCAAGAAGTTGTAAGTCTACAAGCTTCCTTCCTAACTTAGCCATTGCATACCGAAAGGTAACCCTTAGGTTGGATAGCCTTACCTGATGGCCGGTATACTATCCCTTTGAATTTGTAAATCTAAGATAGGCCCATGTTGATATAGCCCCTTCTTATTGGATTCATCGCACACTGATAGGATCCGTTTTATTAAATCCATCATCCTCCCTCCAGTGGAGTCCGATTCAATCCACCTACCTTATCCTTAGAGGATCTAAGCTCATATCTCCAGTAGATGTGCCCTCAAAAATCTAAATCACATCCTCCCCCTAGTGGAGTCTTAAATCATAAGCAATAATTTAAATTCTCATCCCTAATGGATGCCCACCAATTAAATCAAATCAAATTTCTCTCCAACGAGGTGTGAATCATATCTTCTCCCCAGTGGAACTTTCATAAAATCAAATCAAATCAAATCTCTATCCATAGTGGATAATCTGAACCTACTTCCAGAATGGAAGGTTCACATACTTGATCCCTCAGTGGATCCTTCCTTCCTCTCTTATGCCCTTAGCATAAGTTGACTTGCATTGCACTACGATCTTGATTCCATCTATATCTCAAGTTTTGGAGTAAATCATTTCTGTTAGTGCTTGTGATCCTTCAGATGTTGTTGATCATCTTGGTCAACACCAATACGTGTGGTGCATCTCGTCAGTTACACCACACCTATTAGGCACCCTTTTGTTGACCTAATTTTTGGAGTAAGTTCACAACTCCCTCATCATAGACCTAGGACTCTAGTAGGCATTAAGAGCTCTTTAGTCTTAAGACACTTCTCAATTAGAACAGTAGCTTAACCAATGGACTTAGGAAGACTTGCCTACCCTATGGATTAAACCCAATCCATGCTTCCTTCCTCAAACCAAACCTTAATTCCAATTCAAATCCAAATTATAAATCAATTCCAAATCAAATGATTGAAACTCATGATCAAATTCAAATTCTAAAAACCCTTCCTAAGCCCTTTGATTTTATCTTATGAACTTAGCCTTAACCAAATTCAAATCAACTCAACTCATCCATTCAAATCCATTCAAAAATCAAATCCCAACCCAAATTTCAAATCAAATGATTGAAACCCAAAATCAAATTCAAATTCCAAAATCCCTTCCTAAGCCATATGAACTATCTTCATATGCTTAGCCAAAATCTCCTTTGAACCAAATCAAACTTGGTAGATTTCTTTGTAAATCAATCATTCATTAATTTATATTCACAAATATAAATAAAATCCAAATTCAAATGAACCAAATCAAATCAAACTAAATTAAACCAAATCAAGACCTTTCTTAAGCCATATGGTCCTACCTCCATAAGCTTAATCAAATCTCAACCCAAATTAACCTAAATCAAACTCCATAGATTTCCTTATAAATAAATTATTCCTTTATTTATATTCACAAATATAAATGAAACCTACCCTCCAATGATAAAAAATAAATCAAACTAAATCAATTCCCTACTTAATCCCTTTTGACCTACATCCTTAAATTTGGTCAAATTTGATTCCAAATTAGTCCAAACTCAAGTGATTTTCTCATGAATCATTTATACCTTCATTTATATTAATAAATATAATTGAAATATAAATCCAAAATTTTAACCTCATTTTTGGAAGAGATCATTTTAGCAATGAGAAGATCTCAAGTTCAAATAGAGATTTCCTAATTCAATATTCAAGTCACTATGCTTAGTAACTTAGGAATTGTATTTTGAGCTAAATCCAATCTACTTGGTTTGATGCAAAATCAAGTCAAATATCCAACATAAATTAAATCAAGTAAATCAATAAAAATAAAATGGAAATTCAAAGTCAAACCTAAAGTCAACTCTAGTCAACCTAGGATTGACTTAAGTGGGCCCACTTGGTCAAAAAGTCAACAAACTAAAATTTGACCAAATCAAATTGTCAAAAATATTTCAAATGATCAAATAAACATGTTTGATCACAATTACAACAAAATTTGAGACCATTGATGCCTATATTAGGTAAGTTAAATTTCTTAAATCAAAATAACCTAAATAGGCTACATTGAACTCAAACCCAAGAAAAATCAAAATAAATATAAATTGATTGTCCTAAATCATATGGGGATGGTAATGGGACGTAACCCAATTCCCTATTAGGTTTAATTGGATCAAATGGGCCATTTGATTCATAAGAAATTAGGTTTAATTCACTTAACCCAATTTGGGTTAAGTGAGTTAAACAAGACAAAATGTATAGAAAAATTCAAATCACTTCCAACCAAATCACAAGGGATGGGGATGAGACTTCCTTAAACCTTTATAATGAAGGTTTACATCCTTAATCGAGCCATTTAATCTTTTTTTGCATTATTGCATAAAATCCAAATGGAGAGAGGCCAATGCAAGCAAAGGAAATGAAGAGGCCAAATTCCTTCTTCCTTCTTCCCACCTCTTCACCTTGGACAGGTGTGGGATATAAGAGGAGGGCATTAGCTAACTTCCAAGATCCTCAATCATCAAAATCGACCAAGGGGGAGAGAGATAAAAGCAATAGTGTTTGACCAAATGAGGGAGAAGCACAAGGCGCATTTAACAACCCAATATTTCCATTCCATCACATTCCCCACTGAAAATAAAGAGGAAACAAGCTAGCCCCCACTTCCCAAGTCACCGAAAAGTGGGTGAACCACCAAATCCGACGGGTGCAAGCCAAATTTGGTCTAGGGAGAAATTCGAAGGGAGACAACCCAATTCCATTGGTGCACGGCTCCCTTGCATCGATTTGAAGCCATTCGAATCAACTCCACCACTCTAGACAACTGGAATCAAGGTTCGCCATTAACGTACCTTCAATTTCCTTTAGAGCATTTTTTTTTTGTGCTTTTTGAAAGAAGTTGGAATGCCAAATGGATCCAACCGTATAGATTGATCCCAATTCGATCACTAATCATTTTGGGATCGAAATCGAGGCATAATTCACCGTTGATCATCGTCGATTGAGGGAAAACCATCAATGGCCATCAACATTCACCACTTAGGATAGGAGATGATCTTCGGACCATCCGATCCTTCCATTAGGATCGGACGGTTTAGATCTAGGCGCACCATTGATTTAAATCCCATAAGGACCCACAGATTAATTGTGGACCGTCCGATCTTACGGTCCAAATCGATCTCGCATTTTTGGCCTTGGCTGACGTGGATGCCACGTAGCTCTGCGTAGACCAACCCAGACGTGCAACACGGTAAGATGTGCCACGTAGGCGCGTGACATGAAGCCCGTAGTGTCACGTGGACCCTGCTTACTTAAAACATATTAAATAACAGTTTTAAATTATTTAAAAATAACATAAACTTTAAAAAAAAAACATAGAAAATTAAATAAAAATTAGAAAATTTTAAATAAAGTCTCTATGGATTTGTCTTGATGAGAGGAATCCATAGAAATTAAAATCCCCAATTTCTATTAGGTATTTTCCCCTTAATTTAGGTTTAATTAAAAAATATTAAACCTTAATTACTCTCAAATTAATAATCTAATTAATTTGAAACTTTGGGAAAATTAAATTAAGCATGAAACACACCTTAGGTAAATTTTTCAGGATTTAATTCACGGAATTTAATGGAAACTGAAATTTCATATGCTTAACTCTTAAATTAATTAAATTAATTAATCCTTAATGAAATAATTAGAGAATTTTAATCTAACAACCTTAAATCACCCTAATGAAATTTAGTGAACATTAAAACATCACTTAAACTCAATTAAACACAATAATCCCTAAATTGACCTAATTAAGTAATTAAATAAATTAAATAATTCAATTAAATAACCTGAATTAATTAAATCATAATAAATCAACCAATAATCCAAAAATTATGAATAAACTATCATTGGAAAGATATTTTAGTGAGGAATTTATAACAAATAAAATCCTTAATTGAATCTCATTGAATTAGGGTTAATGTATGTTTTAATAAAATAATTAAATCTCTAATTACTCCCTAATTACAAATCTAATCAAGATGAAACTTTGAATAATTCAAATTGGCATTTAACCCCACTTACAAGAAAATTTTCATTCCTAATTGATTTCTAGATTAGGAGTTATTAAATTTCTAAATCCTTAAGTCAATTTTAATCAAATATTAGGTTAAGGAAATTAATTAATCTATTAAATTAAATGGTAATTCAAATCAATTTCAATCAGATATCAGAAAACTATTAAAGAACTTCTCTAAATATCCTAAGTCAATTAAAGTGATTAAATTCAATTTTAGGTTAATTAAATAAAATCTTAGGTTAATAAAATTATTAATTAACTTAAACCTTAAACGTTGAATCAATAAAATTTAATAAAATCACTCATCTCTAATGAAACTAAGAATGAATCTAAAACTTAGGTCAATTAAACTAGATCAATTAATTAACTCAAGTGCTTAAGGTTAAACCAAATCCATGAACAAACTTAAGGTATTAATTCATCTTAATGAAAACCTTAATCTTACAAATCTATGATTTACTAAGTTAAAGTAAATTGAATGAAATCAAACTTTAATCTAAATACTTTAAACCAAAAAAAACCAACATAGCTTAATTCAAAATGAAACAAATCAAACAAATGAAATTAAACAAAGTAATCCAAACAAATAAAATAATTCAAATCAAATCTAAAAAGAAAAGAAACATAAAACCAATCCAAAACATAAACAACTTCAAAAGGATTAATTAAGATACTTAAGGATCTTAGTTAAATTTTTGGAAATTTCATTAGGATTTAGGATGTGGAATAAAGTGAGTTTCAACTAAAAATGAAATTCATTACATTTCTCATTCTTGAAAACCTATACAACTTTAATAAAATAAAATGGAATATAAATGGGAATTAAATCACTTTATCATTTGAATTGAAACCACCCAAAGGTAAAATTTAAATAAAATCAAACTTCAAATTTAAACTTGAACTTAAAAAGAGCCTAGCAAAGACTTACCACACAAGCCCAACTTCTACACACACTAGATCATTTAGGTCACGGACTTTAGATCTAGGTTAGATCATTCTATAATTTTCTTTAATCTTCTATGTTGCGCTTCACATGTGTTGACCTCATTTTTGGAATGAGCTCTCAACCCCTCCATCTTAGACATAGGACTTCTCTTAGACTTTAAGAGTTCATTAGTCTTAAGACACATCTAGTGATTAGGTGGACACTCAACCTATCCCTAGAGACTTAGAAGAGTTAGCCATAGGAATAGGTCATGCCTTAGGGGTGTTAGAAAAATTTGCCTACCCTATAGCCTAAACCAAATCCTCACTTCCTTCTTTCAAGACAAACCTCAAACTCATATCAACTTCAACTCCAAATCAAACCTTGAATCAATTTCAATGAATTTTCTCAATCATGAATCAATTCCAAATAATCAAAACCCTTGATTGAAATCCAAATTCAAATTCCAAAAATCTTTTCTAAGCTCTTTGATTCTATCTTATGGACTTAGCTCAAATCAAATCCAAATCAATTCAAATTCAAGAAATTTTCTCACAACCCATTTATATTCTCATTTATATTCACATGTATAAATGAAATATAAAGTCAAATCAATCAAACTAAATCTAAAATTCAATTCCAAGTTCAAAATATTTCTTAAGTCCTTTAACTCCCTCTTAAGGACTTTGCTTAAATCATGTTCAAATCAATTCAAACTCATGAAATTCTCTCACAACCCATTTATATTCTCATTTATATTCATATATATAAATGAAATATAAATTCAAATCAATCAAATACAATCCAAAACTCAAATTCAAATTCCAAAAAATCTTTCCTGGGCCTTTTGATTCTATCTTATGGACTTAGCTCAAATCAAATCCAAATCAATTTGAATCCTTAAAATTTTCTCATAAACCATTTATATTTTCATTTATATTCACATATATAAATGAAATATAAATTCAAACAACCAAAACCAACTCCAAAAATTAAACTCAAATTCAATTAAAATCCAATCTAAGCCTTTCAAGTTAAAATCTTGAACTTAGTCAAATCAAGCCAAACTCTTGATTTTTCTTCATGATTTAATCAATCCTTCAATTATAAATCCAAATATAAACATAAACTTCAATCCTCAAACCTAAACTAAATTCAAAAATCAAACCCAAGTCAAACACGTGTTCATCCTTTGAACTTGAAAGTGACAAATGAATCAAAACCCATTTCACTTCAAATCTCTTGCAAATGGATTTATATTTCAATCATAAATTCATATGTTAGTTCAACCAAACTTGAATCAAGCCTTGATCAAGCCAACTAAACCCAATTGGCTCACTTGACCCAAAGTGGTCAACCTGACCTACATAAATCAAAATCCAATTCAATTTAAATCAAAGTGAATTAAACCAATCCAAACTTCATGTCATATTTATTGATCATCATAGGTTAATCAATTATCATGAATTGGGTCAAACCAAGTCAACTTAGCCCATTGACCAAGTCATCCCTTTAACCCACATGAACCCAAACTAGCCAAATTGCAACCTAAACCAAATTGATTACAACCAATAGCTCAAGTTCACTCCAAATTGATAATTGAACTTAACCAAAGCCTTGATTAAACTCAATTTGATCAATTGGCCAACTAAACCCAACCTAGCCCAATTGACCATGAACCTAACTTGAGCTAAAAGGTTAAATCAACTTGAAATTAAACAAAACCAAAATTAATTGAAATTAAAGCCTACAATATATTCCAAATGATCAACCAAACCCAAACCAAGTCATGATTCAAGCCAATTTGATCAATTGGGTCAAATTGGTCAACTTAGCCCAAATTGACATAAAGAATCAAATTGGACAAAATCAAAATTAAATCTAAATTAAACTAAATTAATTGAAACAAATTAAACCAATATACTCCAAATAGTCATTTGAACTTGACCCAACTCTTAGTTTGACCCAATTTGACCAATTGGTCAACCAAATGAGTTTTGACCCGATTTGACCCAAATTGGTCAAATTAACCCAAATTAAACCAAATGAACTTCAAATGACATGAAATTTGGTCCAACTTACTTTTGACTCATTTAAAATCTGCCCAAATCAAATTCAATGCCAAATGTTTGCTTTGCCCTTTGGTCAAGGGCATCCCATGAGAAAAGATACTTTTCTAATTGATCATTTCTCTTCCTTGGCAACTTGGCACTCATCCAATGGTCCACATAGTCACCAAGAAAATTGATTTTCTGACCCAAGGAGTGGTTGGGGCAGCCATGACTCATGGGGAGGTGAAATTACCTCACCTCTCCCATTAGAACATTTGGCATGAAGAACACTCACCTCCCCTTAGCTTGGACACCCATTTATCCTTCATGGCAGCCACTTTTCATGCCTTAGCCAACCATAGGGAGCCACCTAGGTTGATTCTCTTCCATTCCCAACCACCCCAAGCCAAATGACATGAGTTTGGAGCCAAAAGTTTAAACAAAAGGTTCATTTTCGTTCACTTTTGATAACAAGGCTTTAGAGGCTAAAGAAAACCCCTATTCCTCTCATTCTCCTCCTCCTAGAGCTCCCAAATCCTTGGAAATCACCCCCACTTCATTTTGGAGAGAAATACTTTAAAACTAATTGGATTTCAGTGAGGAAATGATTATCACTAGAGAAAACTTTATTTGGTGAAGTGGATCAAGCTCTTAGGCTTCTTCCCTCACTCAATAGTGCTCAATCACCGCCGCTGAAATTATCCATGGTGAGGTAACCTTCAAAAATCATAGCTGACCTTAGGATCCCTCATTTTGTGATAATTTTTGCATGATTTTTAGGAATCTACCCTAGATAATCTCGCATTTTTACTTTAAATAATCCTAATTAGAAAATAAAAAAAATTTTCAGTGTGCATCGATGCAAAAATGAGTCCATTTGAACAAGTTTTCACTTAGAAATGCCCTTTTTTTTAAAAAAAAAAAACCTGAATTTATTGTTCACCACCGACAATGAAGCGGCCCGTCCCCGATTCGTGAGATACGACCTCGCGTGTGGGTTTGAGCAAATCACTTGCGATGCGGATCATCCGTCGATTGATTCACTTGGATGGCTGATCCGCGCATGTTCATCCCTTTGGATTGCATGATCGATCTAGTCGTCAGCATCGATGGTCCAAAGCAAGTGCTCAGTTACGTTGGGTCTTCCCACTCAAAAGGATGGGGACCGTGCATGAATGGCATTGGCGCATGCATAGCTTGGGCAGTCCAATTCACAGCGCCGCAATGCCACGTTAGTGCCGTGAGGATTTTCTGATTTAAAAAATTAATTTAAATCAGCTAAAACTTCAAAAATTCATAGAAAATAAAATAGTTAACTAAAAATTACAAATAAGAGCTCGTTGGATTTGTCTTTCCAAAAGAAATCCAACAAATCCAAATTCTTTAAATTGCACTAAATATTTTGAGCTTAATTTAAGTTTTAGTAAAAATCAAATTTCTTTAATTAAATTAAAAATACATATCAGATTAAGTTAAAATTTTCACATATTAAAACTAATGTTAAAATACACCAAGCATAAAAATTGTAAGTCAAAATTACCTTTAGATTAAAAGATATTGAAGTTTGAGTTTGAAATGATTTATTTTAATAAAATAAATTAACATAACTCATAAAAATCACTTAAAACAATTGAAACTTCTTAAATTCATAAAAAAATCTAAAAAATACAAACTCTAGTTCATTTTAAAGATAATTCAGAGTAGAATCTAATAAAATTATTTCTGATTGAATTTGAACATTAGATTTTCCTTAATTTTAAAACTAATAATTAATTCCAAACTTCAAGCATGTTTAATGACTTTCCCTTAGGTTAATTAGTCAAGGAAATTAATTCTGAACCCTTAATCACTCTCTTAGTATAATTAAAATTATATGAATAGTAGTTTAATTCCTTAATTAAGTTAAATTAAATGTTAGGTGGAATTTGTATATTATTTTCCTTAAGCTATTCCCCTAACCCCCCCTTCTTCCTTAAATCCAAATCTAAGGGTTAATCCACTTGACTTTTATTAACTTGATAAAATTTTTAAAACATTCCAGAAACTTAGTCACCTAAACTAATTCTTCTTGGGTAGATACTTAGGTGTTCAATAACCTAAATAACTTAAGGAAATCATATCTAACCCATATGTGTGGGAAGGGATATGAAAGTACTTAAATTAAATCCTTTAGCTTAATTAATCATTAATTATAACCATTACATTAACCTTTCTTTCCTAGGATGCATTGTGATTTAAATTTCTTGTGATTTTATGTCATACATTGGCTCATAATTATTTGATTAAATATGTTAAAGTGGTATAGGTAAGGGTAATTAATGAACTTAATCTACTCCTTAACCTAACCAAAGAATAAAATTAATCTAATCACCTAATAATTAAACTAAAATAATACACACATGTGGGAATGGGTAAGGACTAAAAAACCTTCTCACACTTTTCCTAATTGAAATCAAACTCAAAATAAAATGAAAGTCTCTTAAAATAACTTTTGATTCTCTTTAAATAATATTACTTCATAAGATTGTCTTTAAGAATTAATTAGAGTGAATAAAATTACATGCTTATATCACTTTATTTATTTCCTAGCATGCTAAATATGTATGTCATATGAGTTTCATATATTCATGCTTTTCAAAAAAATCAAATTCAAAATGAGATATTTTCTTTATGTCAAATTGCATGTTTTGGCTAAAGTAAAAAATATGAGTGGTTATTATCACTATTAAATTCAAAACTATTTCAAAATTTATAAATCAAATACCTAAAACTGAAAGTGTGCTACTTATAATTATTTATAAGCTTGCATATGGATATAAATATGAAGTTGTGTATAGTGTACTTTTCCTTCTCTTTTCTTTTAGCATAGTTTTGAATAGGATTTGGCAAAGTATATAGTTCATTTGAAAAGAACATAACACTTGCCTAACTCCATTTCTATTCATTCATATGCTATTACTTAAATAAGGACATCCACACCTACACATATAAATTGCATAAACAAATCAAATAAACAAATACAAACTTTTGTATCTTTCTTTTCCATTCATTTCTTTTGTACATATGCTTGTATTTAAAGAAAGTGATGTATTAGTCTGGACAACCCTGAGATTGCGAGAGTTTAAGTAGCCCTAAGTAGGTCCTGTACCTTACACCCCTGGTCAATAATGGCATTGTACTCACTTATTCCTTTCATACATACACGTGTGCATGTGAAAAGTGGATAAGAAAACCTCTTTTCTACTTAATGAAAATCATGCATCATAAAGCATTCAAATTTTCTTAAGTAACTAACTTAGCATTCATCATAAAGTATGCTAAATATCCCCATTTGTATGTATAGATATGCTTAGGATTCATTCATAAGCATATTATACACATGTGGGAAAGAAATAAAATGTTGTATGTTTTGTGATAGTAATTAACTTTACTTAATCTTAAAATGCCTTTCTTTTTGAATATGTTTGTTTTGAAAAATATATACTTAGGATTAATTAAAATACATATTAATATATTCACTAAACAAAAATCCTTAATGAATCTACCTTACAAATCGCTTAAGGTAGGGAGGAAAGAGAAGTTATCTTCTCTTTTTCTCTCTCTAGAACCTTTAGTAATTAAGTAAGTTCATTCAAACCAACTCAAATCATCAAATAAAATTAACCCATATCAACAAAACAACTTAACTAGGACCACCCTTCTAAGTTGAACATTTCATACTTAAAAAATCCAAACCTTCAAGCCTAGCTAAGCATACCACACAAACTTTACTTGGCACACACATTAAGTTAAGTCACCACTTATAGTCCTATGTTAGGGCGGTGCATGGTTTGATGTTTTCTTTTATTTTATGATGTGATATTTTAGTCTGGATGTTAGGGTGTATGTGTGTAGAATGAATTGTAGAACAATTTAGTCTAACCATTATCTTCTATAGGGGATTATGCTTAAGGGATGTTGTAATAAAAATATAATTGCTTTTGTCATGCAGGTTGCTTATACCCCTAAGCATAATCCAAAATAGACTAGGTGGACTTAGTTACCTATGTGTGGGGTGTTAAGTCCAATTTGTTTATATACATGCTTAGGAATGTGTGGTTTGTTTAGCTAATCTCTATTTTGTAGGTTTTAGTTAGATTTACTTTTTTTTTCCTTTTCTTGTACTTTTATAATTAGAATTTTGGAAAGATTATTATGGAGGATTAGGATGAGCATTGGTTATAAGATCACATCTTATGTACCATGTGAAGCCTTTGGACTATCCTCATTCCAACCATCCAAAATAAGGAACCAAAAGAAGAAAGAAGAAATGACGAATGAAGACCCCCATAACATGAATTTCTTGCTTAATTATAATTAATTTTTCGTAATCCAGGTTGTATAAGGGTAGAGCTCGACTACCCAATTCATTTTTAGGATTATGCGGTGGTGCCCGGCCACTCTTGGCCTTTTATTCTTTTATGTTATCTTTATAAAATGTTTATTATTTTGTTTAGCTTGTGCATTAGAAATGACATATTTTCCTAGTTTCTTCCTTGCTTTGATGTATGGCCTGGATGATGATTAGGCTCTAAGGAAAAATAAATCTTCTTCCAAATTAATCAATTCAAAATTAAAATAAATAATTCATAACCTCATTTAAAGATTAAGTTAAAATGAAGATAAAAGAATTAGCAATCCTTTAGCTGGATGAGTATTTCTTTTATAACATCATGTACAAAAGCATCTTGTTTCACTCTTGATTGGAGGGCTTCTACCTTCACTAGAGAAACTTGGATTGACCTTTGAGAGCCATGGTGAAAACACACCTCCTCCTTTCTCACTGATTTTGGCCAATAATCTTACTTCTCATGCATTAGACATATGAATCCTATAAGCCAGAGTCAAATGATTATCCAAAAATGGAAATAACATGTAATATGATTTGCATTAGATTTAGGTCATTTGAAGCATGACCTTACATGATCTAGTCTCTTTAGGGAGTGAGTTTAAGAACTTACTCTCTTTCAAAATAAATAACAGCCCAATTATCTTTCATAAAGCATATGACTTGCCTACATGAATTTAAAATCGTGGGAGGAGTTAGTTGGTGGCCACCCCCAGGAGGTTGTAAGCCCAAGCAGTAGGGTAGTTTGTCTTCTCTTATGGAGGCAAACCAAATACCCATTGTCACCATAGATTTAAGTTATGCTTTCAGCCCTCACCAAAGCTCTCTAGATTTAGGTTCTAAGGTTGCTTCTCCCTTCTATGGGCCATAAGCATAAATTCTCGCCTCTTAGGTATTTCCATAATCTTGTATTGTGAAATTATAAGCTCTAAACTTCTAATAAAAATTCAGCTCAAATAAGTAATTCAATTTCAAAAATATAAATCCTAACTATAGAATAGTTTGGGGTGTTTACTAGGCTTCCTAGTATCCTAAACATTTCGTACTCACCTCCATTTGGTTTCGATAAGAACTCCCTCCTCTTGATCGATCCCACTTGATTTGCCAAAAATAAACTAATCAATTGATAGTCCTACCTATTGAAATCCTTGGAGACAATGATCATTTACCTTAATTGAGAGTATTATTGAGGATTCTCATTCCTTAAGATGTAATTAACTATGGGGGCTTGCCTCCATAGGGAACTTTATGAACCTGATTTAAAATAAACCCTACTTTACTTTTCCATGTAAGCATACCCATTATCCTTAGGAGTCTGTATTGAGGTGATTAGGTCCATTGTAGGGTGGTTACTTCTATCTTTTGAGATAGTAAATCTCTCCTCAATGTCATACCCGATCACCCTAATAAGAATATCTACGAATCTACGTGATGTCCCAACTAAAATTCATATATTTCTGTGTTCATTTATCATCTTCAAAGAGGATAGATGAAGGCAAGAATAATTTTCACCACAACATGTCTGTGTGGTACATTGCTTTAGACTAGATGCCTAGGTTTGTTTGTTTGTTACACTAGATGTTAGGGCATTCTTTCTATATTTAACACTATTTTCTGTAGGGGACTGTGTTAACGGGATCATTGTCATAAATCATAAATAAAAAAAATTATTGTTTGCTTGTAGGTGCTGAAAATCCCTTAACATAGTCCATAAGATAGGTGGGCTTAGCAAGCAACTAATGCTATGCTCGTATGTTTGTGAAATATAAATTGCTTTGCGTGCTGCATGTTTTTCCTAACATCTATTTTGCAGGGCTTAGGATTTATTTTTTTGAATTTTAAATGTAAATTTGAGCTTAGATATAGGTTAGGATCTATAGGGTCTAGGATTAGCAGGAGCTGACCCAACCAGGAGATGGTGCAGTGGTCCCCTGTGGAGCCCGATGGATGTCCTTGAAGATGGAGACTTTCCTAGAAAGAAGACCCATAGATCTAAAACTTGTAGTTCTAGGCTGGGTTGTATAAGGGCAAAACTCGGCTACCCATTTTTCTTTCTTCTAGGGTGTACAGCAATACCAGTGCATCGGCCTTTTCTTAAATAATTTAATTTGGCTTAATTTATTTTAGGTGTGCAATAGAAACAACATGCTTTTCTTAGGTTTCTTTCTATGTTATGTTTGTGTTGTGATGTATGCCTGGAAGTAGGCTCATAGGATAAACTAAATTTTCTACCCAAATAAATCAATTGAAACATAAAAATAAATACAACCCATAATCTTCATATGAAAGCCTAGGTATTAAAGCAATATAAATGTGTAGCAACCCCTTAGCTAGATGTTTTAACATCATGCTTAAATTATATTATTTCACTCTTGATTAATGAAGGACTTCCATCCATGCCAGAGAACTTGGGCTTGACCTTTGAGAGCCTATGATGGAAGTACACCTTCTTCTATTCTAATTTGGCCCATAACCTTTTTCTAATTACATGCATTAGGCATAAATTATATTCTTATGGCCTAAATGAATCCTAAGTCAAAGTTTATTAAAATCTAAAAAATATGCATTAGTTAGATGCATCTTTATACCCTACATGATCTTAGGGATTAGGGAGTGAGTCTAGGTTCATAGATTTCTTTCCTAAGAATACTACAGCCCAGCCATCTTGCATTCATATGACTTAGCCTTATGGTTGTAAAATGTGCATAGGTAGTGTTAGCTGGCAGCCTTCTCCAGGCAAGTTGTAGATTCAGAAGAGTCAGGGATAGGTTAGTTCCCTCTAGTGAGGAGAATGGCCAATGATTCTCAAGGATAGAACTAGGTCGAGCATCTGGCATGTGTCAGAAGCACCTATAGATTAGGTTTTGAAGCATCCTTTTATGAATAATTCTTCAACCCTAAGCATTTCTACAGTCTTGTGCTGCTAGAATCTAAGCCCTAAATTTCTAAGAAAATGATAACTCAAAATCTAAAATTAAAATCCCAAATTTGAAGTCCAATCATAGGATAGTTGAAATGTCTACTAGGTATCCCAGTATCAATAGACGTTTCCTACTCTTTCCCATTTGACTCTTGAAAATAATTCTCTTCAATTTGAACCTCTCCCAATTGAATTTCCAAAAATCAATCCTTTGAAAGCTACCTTAGTATTCTTTAGGAATAACCATTTATTTCTTTAATTGAGAGTATTCTTTGGAAGAGACCCTTCCTAAGATATAATTAACTATAGAGGCTTGCCTTTATAGGGAACCATGATCCCAGAATAAAATAAACTCTGTTCTACTTTTCCATATAGTTCAGGGGAAAATATTCTAGTACACGAAAGACCCATTAGCCTTAGGAGTCTTTTATTGAAATGATTGAATCCATTACAAGAGAGCATGTTTATCTTTTGAGATAATATGCTTATTCCTTAATGCCATATTTGGTCATCTAAATAAAATATTCCTAAACTCTATGTGGTGTCATTTCTTTCATCTATTCTAGAGAAAACACCAACATATTTTTTGGCGACTCTGCTACGGATTGGTTCCTCTCTCCATCTTTAGAACTAGATGGTTATTTCTATATATTAGCAGTGTACTAGTCTAAATCACTGGTTATGACTACTTTTCTTTTCATTGGATACTTCTCCATTTCATCCTTGGTTGAATTTATCCAAAATCTAGAGATAAAATCTAAAAGGAAATAAAAGAGAGACAGACAGAGAGAGAGAGAGAGAGAGAAAATATTGGCCATATTATTGGCTAAAATATTCCTGATAGATCAAAAACCTATTTTGACCATATTCTGGTTATTTTATATTTTTTTAAAAGAAATTTTGTTTCTAAAACACAGGAAAATGGTTGGCCAGCTGATCTTTGCTGCCACTTCTGACATTAGCTTTTCTATTGACAGTAGCCGCTTTCCTGATGGCTCCATCATCAAATTTGGGACTGGATTTGAAAATCTCAACATTACTGCCAACAGAGTAACTCTTGCCCCTATTGCTGAGGCAACTCTAAAAAATAAGCAACCTATTATGGAGTTTTTAGTGTTTCTTTTCCTAATCCTGTTGAGGATAGGATGCTTACAAGCCAAACTATTGAAAGGGAGGGACCTGTTCAAAAGAAATCAAAGCTTCCCACTTCAGAGGCATTTCCAGCTCTAGTTCCCTTTAGCACCTTTGAAGAAAGTTCCACCTTTAAAACATCTAAAATGACCAAAAGTCAGAAGAAAAATAGAGGGAGGAGACTCAGGAGGATAGCTCTTAGGGAAAGGAAGTAGAGAGATATGCTAGACATGGAGCTAGCTATGAAGAGGGATGGATATACTCTTTCTGGCACTTCCCCACTCTTAGGTGGAAGCAGATTCTACCCTTTGTATGTTGCCGTAGAGGAGGAGGATGTGATGAGGATAGCTAGTTCTCCACCCATCCTTTCATCCATCCTGAAAAGAAAAGCTTTAAGCAAGTAAATAGGAAATCCTAAGGTCAACTTCACCAAACCTTATACAGGATTCCTAGATCTTTTTCCTACACTAAAGAAGATATACTGAGAGCCATGAAGCATCAGGCTTCTTGAAATCTAGCTAGAGAACTTTCAGGAAGACCTGACACCTTCCGTCATCAAAGGGAAGGGAAGGCGATCATGTCTGATAGGAGGAAACCTTCTTACCCTGTGCCTATAGTATCAGGGTGATATCCTCATCCGTGCACTCACCTACATGGCATAGAGATCAATCTACTAAGTTAGAAAATAATAGGACTTTTCCTAAGAAAAAGAATAAAAGGGTTTATAGTAGGAAAGTCCTTTCTACTTCTGAGCATGGGATTTCTTCACCACCCTTACCTTCTTCTCCTTTAGAGAGATCTTTTGTTAAGCCCAATTCAGATGTGCCTCTATTTTCATCACCAGGGACTCAGGTTGAGGTACATTCATTAGATATTCCCAGTAAGGGAATGAATTCTTCTCATCCATCTCCTTATGTCAGGGAAATTATTGATGATAGTCACTTAGGCCTGGGAGCCTTCCTTGAGAGTATCCCTACATCTCAAGAGAATGTGAATGAATCATTGAATTAATTCCAATACAAATTAGTGAACTGACGGATGTCATCTTAGATAGTAATGGTGTTCTACTCTCTTTATCCAAAGAAGAGATGGAAAACATTATTAAAAAAGATGAAGAAAAAGAAAAATTGAAAAGAAGCTCTGAATATTTTGATCATGAGAAAGATGACCTATTGGATGATGATTTAGGGTTGCCAGTAGCACATATCTACGTGGTTGACACCAGATCATCTAAGAAAGAGCCGAAAGAAATACAAGAAAATCCTGATTTAGCTTCAACCCAGCAGCTTATCATTCAGCTTCAAAAGAAGGATGAGCAAATTGATTCTACGAGTAAGAAGAAGGAAGAGATGATTGCTACCATGCATTCACTCCAAAGTATGATTCCATCCTCTTCTCTACCCCCATCAGATTGAGCATTTAGATTCACTGCATCCTATCGATGATTTGAGGTCCAGTTTGGAAGAGTACCGGTAGGAGTCAAAACCTACAATTATAGTACCTTCCAACACTAAACTAAAGAAATTGGTAGAACAACAGGTGAAAGAGGCATTTGCACAGACTCTGGGCATAACCTTGACTCCAAAGGGTAGACCATACCCTGAGGAGTTTGATTCCATTCCTTATCCTAAAGGGTTTGTGTCCCCATCTTTCAAAGTATTTGATGGGATTGGAAATCCCAAGCAACATTTAGCTCACTTCCTCACAAGCTATTGTAATGTTGGAGGGAGCGATGCTCTTTTATTTAGATAGTTCGTTAGCAGCTTGAGCAAAGTTGGTTTTGATTGGTATGTTGATTTACCAAATAATTCAGTGTGCACTTTCACTGAATTAGAAGAAATGTTTGTGAAGAGATTCACAAGTGTTCAACATCATGTTACCATAGAAGAGCCAGTGGTAGTACAGCAGAAGCCTGGAGACTCTCTGGTAGATTATATCCTTAGATAGAGAATCCTCAACTTAAAATGTGAGCCTCAGTTACAAGAGCAGCATGCTGTAGAGATCCTCCTCAGGAATATACATGACCCTATAACCTTCCTGCTCAAAGGCTTTACTATTAAAACCTTTGAAAAACTTCTGAATAAAGCCTCTAGTTTACAAGAGGAAACTCCTAGGATGTCTTTCTTAAAAGACCAATCTGAGTCATCCAAGCCTAGGAAGCCTTTCGAAAAAAGTGCAGGCAATGTCTCTGCAATGGATAGAGGGAAAGCTCTTCTATAAGTATAACCAGAGCAAGCTTCATCTTATGGACCACTACAGCAACATAAGTCATCATTCCTTAGGAATTTTCCAACTAGCTCTTTCTCAGAAAGGATGAACCAGACTTATTCCTTTAAGAGAGAGGCAGTGAGAAAAATTTTCAAAATTTTGATAAAAAAACCAGATTTCAAGCTCCCTGACTCGAGAAAGCCAGAGGAGGTAAGAAAGGTAAATGATCTCAATTATTGCCCATATCATCAGATGTTGGGGCATACCATTGAGGATTGCTTTTCTTTCAAAGATTGGCTTGAAAGAAATTTTAAGAAGGGATTGGTGACTATTCCAAAGGAGTACCTTATGGACCCTGGACAAGGGTCTTTTAAGGTTATAACAGGTAGTTTTTCTTCCAATTCTTCATACCAAAATGAATGGAATATAGCTTTATCCCATTCTATAAAGAAACATATGATGAAAATTTTAAACTTACCATGCAAGATCAGAGTCAAACCCAGGAGGTGATCACCAAGGTTGATCCACTAGAGTCTAGAGTATGAGTTCCACCTCAGCCCAGTCCAGCATTTTCAATTACATAGAAGATCAAAAAGTATGGTGAGGGAGGGACATCTGTATCTAGTTATAGAACTCTGTATGATAAAGATGGAAAGGCGGTACCACATAAGCCTTTATCTTTATGTACTTATTTTAAAAGAATGAATAAAAAGTCTATCTCTAATGATATTTCTTACATTCATGCTATTTCTGATGAAAATGAAAATGAAAACATTGAAAAATTAAATATTAAAATAGAAGAATCTCATGATGTTTTACATGACTCAGGGTCAGAAATTTACATGGAAGATTTGCATGGCGACTCACTTATCATAGATATAAAAGTATCAGACTATGATCATTCATCAGAAAAGGATGGTCAAAATGAGAAATGGGTTGATTCGAACATTGGAGATATTATTGAAATAAATCTTTGGAGTGGAAGAGTCTTACTGCCTCATTTATCTCCTACTCCTCAACAAAAAAGGGAAGCAAATCATGGATGAAATCCCAAGTTCAGATTCCTTACTTAAAGAAATACCATCAGAAATAAAGGTTCTCAAAGTAGATTATAATGTTCTAGCTCATCTTAGAAAGCTCCCTGCTAGATTAAGCATTTATGATGCTCTCATTCTTTCAAAAGAAATAAGAGAGTCACTAGTACATGCATTACTTGATCCAGAGGTATGCTTGACTCAACTAGCAACTACTTTCTCAGAAGAAGCCTGTTACTTTAAGGAGATCCCAAGAGTTACTTTCTCTGATGAGTATCTACTTTTGGGTACCGGTGACCATAACTGTCCTCTCTATATTGCTATAAAATGTGAAGAATACAAGATTGTCAAGAGTTCTAGTAGATCCTGGTGCATCTCTTAATATCATGAACTCTAGAACATTGGCATTCTTAAAAATTGATAGTAGAAGAGTTAGCTCTGATAAGATGTTGTTAAGAGGCTTTAACAAAATAGGTGAAAATGCATTAGGTTCAATCACTCTAATATTTGAAATAGAAGGATTGAAAACTAAAGCTAAATTTTACATTATAGATTCAGAAACTTCCTTTAATGCTCTCTTAGGCAGACCTTGGATCCATGACTATAGAATGGTTCCATCTTCACTCCACCAGTGTATTAAGTACACTAAGCATGGAGTGGAATATATTATAAAAGGAGATATACAACCATTCTTTATTCATGAGATTGAGCTCTATGAAGATGCTATTTACTACATGCCTAAGAAACCTACGAAATCCATCATTATTGAAGCACAAAGTACAATAATCAAGAAAGATGGAAAGAAAGAAAAGGAGAAAAAGAGAAAGAAAAAGAACCTCTAATAATTCATATTAATTTGGAATCCAGCTCAGATGAAGAATCTAATCGTAGAAATGCTTCAATAAAGTGTGAGATTTTATTATAATCAGACACTGATGAGGATGAAATCAAAATATTAAAGGAAGAGTCTGAGCTATCCACATATAAAAAATTGAAAAATTATATAGATACTTTAACTTTTACTCCTCTAAATCAAAATAAAATATCTCAATTAGAGGTCAAAGTAGCCCCTAACTTATCAAGAGAAGTGGGGAGGTCCAAAAAATTTTATTTCGTACCCGATCCTTCAAGCTCAGAAGGAGATGTAAAGCTTGAAGAACCATCTTTCAATGAAATAATAGAACTTTCTTTTGACTGGTATTCGACTTGTGTATAGAATTCTGTGAAACATGGTTTTATCACAAATGCTTGGCCTAAAGATAAAGCCCAACACATGGAGAGCTTATGGAATGAAAAACATAGAAATTTCCATTCCAAAATTGGCATTGGGTTTAGTACAATTGAATCATTTGATGATATAGAGCATTGTTTAATGATAAATAATCGGTAAGTAGATCAACTCTTTAAATTCTCTTCTACTCTTCTAGAAGATTCATTCATAAAAACTATGAAGGAATCCAAAGATGATTCACTTCAGAATACACATCCTGAGTATGAGGAAGAGATAAAATATACTATAGATGAATTAAAGGAGGTTAACCTAGGAACTCTTGAGAACCCAAAATTGACTTTTATTAGCTCTTTGTTGGGTCCAGAAGATTCTGAAGAGTTAATCACTTTACTCTTTGAGTATAAAGATTGTTTTTCCTGGAGTTATGATGAAATGCCATGTTTATCCCACAATGTGGCTGTGCACAAACTAGGAATTAAACTTAATGTCATCCCAGTGAAGCAGGCACCTAGGCGAATGCACCTAGAAGTAGAACAACAAGTGATCATTGAAATAAAGAAACTAATTAAAGTAGGCTTTATACAAGAGGAACAATACCCTAATTGGGTAGCCAGCATAGTTCCAGTGAAAAGGAAGAATGGTCAAATATGCATCTGCATTAACTTTAGAGACCTAAACAAGGCTTGCCCCAAAGATGAGTTCCCTTTGCCTATACCCAAACTCATGGTCGACATAGCCTCCTTGCATGAGAAATTTTCATTTATGGATGGATCATCTGGTTATAATCAAATTAAGATGTCCCCAAAAGATGAAAAGCATACGGTGTTCAGAACTCAAATAGGGATTTTCTATTACACAGTCATGTCATTTGGTCTCAAAAATGCTGAAGCTACTTATCAAAGAGTTATGACTAGAATATTCGATGACTTGATTCATAATCAAGTTGAATGCTATATTGATGATCTAGTCATTAAAATTAAGATAAAACAAGATCATTTCTATGATTTACGGGACATTTTTCAGTGATTGTGCCACTATGATCCTTTGAAGTGTGCCTTTGGAGTAACTACAGGGAAATTCTTAGAGTTCGTAGTGCGGCATCATGGGATAGAAATTGATCCAGAAAAGATAAAAGCTATTATAGAAATGCCACCACCTAGAAGTCTTACATAGTTAAGATCATTCCAGGGAAGGCTTGCATATCTGAGGAGATTCATGTCGAATTTATCTGGAAGGTGTCAACCCTTTGCAGCATTATTGAAGAAAGATTCCAAATTTATTTGGGATGAAACATGCCAAGGTGCCTTCGAAAATATAAAGCAATATTTAATGAATCCTCCTATTTTTGCTTCCCTAATTTTGGGAAAGCCATTAATTCTCTATACTGCAGCTATGGATGAATCTCTTGGGGCTTTATTAGCTCAAACAAATGAAGAAGGGAAGGAAAATGCCCTTTATCATCTAAGTCACTGGCTTATCCCAACGAAAAAGAATTATCCTCCTATTGAGAAACATTACTTAGCCTTAGTTTCTGTCGCTCAGAAATTGAGGCATTGTATGCTTTCTCATAAGGTCAACCTGATTTCAAGGGTGAATCCTTTGCAATATCTCATGACCCATCCAACACTGTCTAGGTGTTTAGCACGATGGTTAATGATTTTATTATAATTTGAGATCACTTATATTCCTCTTTATGCTGTAAAAGGGAAAATAGTGGTAAATTTCTTAGCATCACACTATATGCTTGAAGGGTCTCCTTTAAATGATGATCTCCTAGATTAACAGATCATAGCATTGGAAGGTGAACCTAATGGCACCTAGGAATTATACTTTGATGGTGCATCATCATCAAGAATACATAAAGAATCAAACTCATCTATCCCAGGGAAGGTAGGAATTGGGTTAATCTTTATAACCCTAGAAAAAGGAATTATGACATATTCATATCATTTAGCTGAGCCTTGTACAAATAATAAAGCTTAATATGAAGCTCTTATTACTGGTTTAGAGTTGGTAATCCTTATGGAAATTAGAAATATAAAAAAATTTTGGAGAGTCCTAACTGGTTATAAACCAAGTAAGTGGAATCTATAAGGTTTTGCATCCAAAGCTCTTCAATTATCATCAATATACAATGAAATTACTTGAAAGGATTCCATATGTAACGCAGTGTAGAATATTTCGCCAAGAGAATTCAATAGAAGATGCTTTGGCTAAACTAGTCAAAGAAATCACATGCCTAGAAAAAGAATCAATTTCTATAGAAGTTCAAAATCAACAGGTTTTGTCTCCTATAAATTTACACTACATTAATAGGCAAGAAGAAATGCAAAGAATAGCCACTCTTACTGAAGTCAAATAGAATGTGATTGGAGGAAACCGTTTATTGACTATTTAAGTAAGGGGAGGCTTCCTAAAAATAAATCATTAGCAAATCAAATAAAGAAATGTGCTTTATCTTATGCATTAATTAATAATGTTTTATGTCGTAGGTCATTTGACCAAATGTGGCTCCATTGTTTAGACAAATCGGAAGCCCATAAGGTTGTGACTGAGATACACTCTGGATTGTGTGGAGTACACCAATCTGGGCCCAAAATGAAATAAAAAATCAAGAGCCTTGGGTATAATTGGCCATCGATACTAAATGACTGCATGGAGGTTGCACATCATTGTCATTAGTGCCAAGTACATGGTGTGATATTACATCAACCACCTAATGTATTACACCCTATAGTTGCCTCTTGGCCTTTTGAGAGTTGGGGTACCGACATCATAGAGCCTATTGAGCCTCCTTCAAAAGAACATTATTTTATTTTAGCTACAATGGATTATTTTTCCAAATGGACTGAAGTGGTACCACTGAAAGAGGTAAAGGCATATCATGTGCTAAAGTTCTTTCAGGAAAATATCATATATTGATTTGGCATCCCTCGCCGAATCATATCCAACAATGGTCCATCCTTCAGATCCACGAAAATAAATCACTTTGTGGCTAGACATAAAATTGATTGGAGATACTCGACCATCTATTACGCTAGGGAGAATGGATTCACTGAGGCATTTAATAAAATATTGGTAAGAATTCTAAAAAAGATACTTGATGAAAACATGCGCCAATGGCATGAAAAGTTGGTTGAAACCTTATGGGCCTATCGGACCATATAGGACACCAACTCAGTCTTCACCATATGCTTTATTCTTTGGGACAGAAGCAGTTCTTCCCTTAGAAGTGCAACTGCCTTCATTAAGAATAGCTATTAATAATAATGTTACGATAGATCAAAATCATAAAATTTTCTTGGAAGAACTAGATAATCTTGAAGGAAAACATTTGAAAACTCAACAAGACACTAAACTGTACCAATCACGTATGGTTTAGGCACATGATAGATTGGTTTTTCCTAGAACTTTCCAAGTAGGAGACTTGGTCTTGGTTCTTAGATGACCAATCCAAGCTCATCAAAGAATCGACAGCAAATTTGAGCCAAGATGGGAAGGACCATTTGTAATGGAAAAAGCCTATGAAGGAGGTTCTTACCAACTTATTACCTGTGATGGTGAGCGTCCAATACCACCTATCAATGGATGTTACCTAAAGAAACATTATGTGTAACTTATAATTTGTTGCCAAATAAAGATCAATAAAATAAAAGCTTATTTCCCTTTATTTCTTTTACTTCAACTTGTATCATTTATCTGGAATGTTGTAAACTCATTTGCAAATGTATTTGAAAATGGACTTTCTATCACCCTTCAGGTTAGGCTAATTAAGTAAAGATCAAGTCCATGAGACTCTTGCTTATTAGTTAAAACTTTTGAGGATTTGAAATTAAGTCATTTTAACCCCTTTCCTCATCCATATCACCTATAAGTTGGGAGCAAGCCCTTTGCACCTTTCCTATACATGACTTGAGATGGGAGCAAGCTCTCTGTGGCACCTTTCTCATATCCTTCTGGGTTTGGAGTAAGCCTTCGTGCACCATTCCCATGAAAAACTATCTTTGTAGGTTTGGGGAAAGCCCTTTGTAGCACCATCCCTACTATTGTGTACATTATTAGATCAAGCCATCAAGGCCCCCTTTCATGTTATACTGGCAATTTAGATTGGATCAAGTATTTATGACCCCTTTCTAATAGCCAGAAAGATGTAAGTCCCTTAGTCGGCCTTCTTTCTAAACATCTAGGAGTAAGTCCCCAGTCAGCATCCTACTTTTGTGTACATGATTGGATCAAGTCATCAGGACAACTTTCATGTTACACAGGCTAGTTTCATTAGATCAAGTCTTTATGACCCATTTCTAATATCCATAAAGATATAAGTCCCCAGTCGACATTCTTTCTAATCAACTAGAAGTAAGTCCCCAATCCGCATCCTACTTTTGTGTACATGATTGGATCAAGCCATCAAGGACCCTTTGATGTTACACTGGCGATTTAGATTGGATCAAGTATTTATGACCCCTTTCTAATAGCCAGAAAGATGTAAGTCCCTTAGTCGGCCTTTTTTATAAACATCTAGGAGTAAGTCCCTAGTCAGCATCCTACTTTTGTGTACATGATTGGATCAAGTCATCAAGGCCCCTTTCATGTTACACAGGCGAGTTAGATTTGATTAGGTCTTTATGACTCCTTTCTAATAGCCAGAAAGATATAAGTCCCCAGTCAGCATTCTTTATAATCATATAGGAGTAAGTCCCCAATCAACATCCTACTTTTGTGTACATTATTGGATCAAGCCATCAAGGCCCATTTCATGTTACACAGGTTTTAATAGCCAAAAAGATATAAGTTCCCAATCGACATTCTTTCTAATCATTTAGGAGTAAGTCCTCAGTTGGCATCCTACTTTTACATACATGATTAGATAAAGCCATCAAGGCCCCTTTCATGTTACACAGGCGAGTTAGATTGGATCAAGTCTTTATGACCCCTTTTTAATAGCTAAAAATATGTAAGTCCCTTAGTCGGCATTCTTTCTAATCACATAGGAGTAAGTCCCTCAGTTGGCATCCTACCCGAGAGTAAGTCCCTAGTTGGCTTCCTATTCAAAGAACTAAGAAATGGAATCAGGCCATTCAAGGCCCCATTTCTTTAGACTACTCAAATAGGATTAAGTCCATGTGACCCCTATTTAGTAGTCAAAGTGCTGCGGATTAGGATCAAGCATTTCAAGCCACTTTTTCCCATAATAGCTTTTGAGGATTGGATCATGTCTTTAAAGACCCCTCTCCTCTCTTTAGCTAACTAGGATGGATCATGCCCTTAATGACCCCATCTTATTAGCTAATACATGGATCACCACTATTCTCATTAAAAGTAAGTCCCTTGAAGGCATCTTCTTTGAGCATAATGATTGCATTAGGTTTAGACCATTCTCTGGGTCCACTCTGAGTGACATTCATACTCATCTTAGAACTTAGTGGGTTTAGGTTCCTAATAATGAGTCAAATCATGACAAGTATATGCATACACATGCCTATCTTTCACAATCAAAATCAAAATTTTAAACTAAAACTAAAATCAAAATCAAAAGTTTGAATTTAGACTCCAAGTTTATGCTTGTATGTTGATCAATCTGGTTAACACCAATATGTGTAGTGTATTCTGACTAATCCACTACACATATTAGGGGTTCATTTATTGACCTCATTTTTGGAAGAGGTCATTTTAGCAATGAGAAGATCTTAAGTTCAAATAGAGATTTTCTAATTCAATATTCAAGTCACTATGCTTAGTAGCTTAGGAATTGCATTTTGAGCTAAATTTAATATACTTGGTTTGAAGCAAAATCAAGTTAAATATCCAGCATAAATTAAATCAAGTAAATCAATGAAAATAAAATGGAAATTCAAAGTCCAACCTAAAGTCAACTCTAGTCAACCAAAGAATGACTTAAGTGGGCCCACTTGGTCAAAAAGTCAACCCACTAAAATTTGATCAAATAAAATTGTCAAAAATATTTCAAATGATCAAATAAACATGTTTGATCACAATTACAAAGAAATTTGAGTCCATTGAGGCCTAGATTAGGTAAGTTAAATTCCTTAAATCAAAATAATCTAAATAGGCTACATTAAACTCAAACTAAAGAAAAATCAAAATAATCTAAATTGATTGTCCTAAATCATATGGGGATGGTAATGGGACATAACCCAATTCCCTATTGGGTGTAATTGGGTCAAATGGGATATTTGACTCATAAGAAATTAAGTTGAATTCACTTAACCCAATTTGGGTTAAGTGAGTTAAACAAGACAAAATGAATAGGAAAATTCAAATCACTTCCAACCAAATCACATGGGATGGAGATGAGACTTCCTTAAACCTTTATAATGAAGGTTTACATCCTTAATCAAACCATTTAAACTTTTCTTACATTATTGCATAAAATCTAAATGGAGAGAGGCCAATGCAAGCGAAGAAATGAAGAGGCCAAATTCCTTCTTCCTTCTTCCGACTTCTTCACCTTGGACATGTGTGAGATAGAAGATGAGGGCATTAGCTAACTTCCAAGACCCTCCATCATCAAAATCAACCAAGAGGGAGAGAGATAAAAGCAATAATGTTTGGCCAAATGAAGGAGAAGCACAAGGAGCATTTAACAACCTAATATTTCCATTCCATCACATTCCCCACTAAAAACGAAGAGGAAACTAGCCATCCCCCTCTTCCCAAGTCACCGACAAGTGGGAGAACCACCAAAGCCGATTGGTTCAAGCCAAATTTGGTCAAGGGAGCAATCCGAAAGGAGACAACCCAGTTCCATTGGCGTGCGACTCCCTTGCATCGATCCGAAGCCATTCGAATCAACTCCATTGCTTGAGACCATCATAATCAAGGTTAACCATTAACGTATCTTTAATTTTCTTTAGAGCTTTTCAGTTTGGAGCTTTCTGAAAGAAGTTGGAATGTCAAATGGATCTAACTATATAGATTGATCCCAATTTATCAATGATCAGTTTGGGATCAAAATCAAGGCGTAATTCACCGTCGATCAGTGTCGATTGAGGTAAAACCATCTACGGCGATCGACATTCGTCACTTAGGGTAAGAGCTGATCTCCGAACTGTCCGATCCTTCTATTAGGATCGGACAGTACAGATCTAGGCGCACCTTTGATTTAAATCCCTTAAGGCCCGCTGATCAATTGTGGATCGTGTGATCAAAGATCAAATGGTCCTACTCGATCCCGCATTTTTGGCCTTGGCTGATGCGGACACCACGTGGCTCCTCTTGGACCAACCCACGCATGCCACGTGGCAAGATGCGCCATGTAGGCACGTGACACACAGCCCGTCGCGCCGCGTGGACCCCGCTTACTTAAAAATCATTAAATAACTATTTTAAGTTATTTAAAAATAATAAAAACTTCTAAAAAACCATAGAAAAATAAATAAAAATAAAAAATTTTTAAATAAAGGCTCTGTGGATTCGTCTTGATGAGATGAATCCATAGAAATTAAAATTCTCAATTTCTATTGGGTCTTTTCCCCTTAATTTAAGTTTAATTAAAAAATATTAAACCCTAATTACTCTCAAATTAATAATTCAATTAATTTGAAACTTTAGGGAAATAAAATTAAGCATGAAACACACCTTAGGTAAATTTCTTAGGATTTAATTCATTGAATTTAATGGAAATTAAAATTTCATATGCTTAACCCTTAAATTAATTAAATTTATTAATCCTTAATGAAATAATTAGAGAATTTTAATCTAACAATCTTAAATCACCCTAATGAACTTTAGTGAACATTGAAACATCACTTAAACTCAATTAAATCCAATAATCCTTAAATTGACCTAATTAAGCAATTAAATGAACTAAATAATTCAATTAAATATCATAAACTTAATTAAATCGTAATAAATCAACCAATAATCCAAAAATTATGAATAAACCTCATTTGAAAGATATTTCAGCAAGAAATTTATGGAAAATAAAATACTTAACTGAATCTCATTGAATTAGGCTTAATTAAGGTTTTAATAAAATAATTAAAATCTTAATTACCCCGTAATTACAAATCTAATCTAGATGAAACTTTGAATATTTGAAATCGGCATGTAACCCCACTTGCGAGAAAATTTTCAATCCCAATTGATCTCTAGATTAGGAGTTATTAAATTTCTAAATCCTTAGGTCAATGTTAATCAAATATTTGGTTAAGGAAATTAATTAATCTATTAAATTAAATGGTAATTGAAATCAATTTCAATAAGATATCAGAAAATTATTAAGGAACTTCTCTAAATATCTTAAGTCAATTAAAGTGATTAAATTCAATCTTAGGTTAATTAAATAAAATCTTAGGATAATAAAATTATTAATTAACATAAACCTTAAACTTTGAATCAATAAAATTTAATAAAATCACTCATCTCTAATGAATATAAGAATGAATCTAATACTTAGGTCACTTAAATCAAATCAAATAATTAACTCAAGTGCTTTAGGTTAAACCTAATTCATGGATAAACTTAAGGTATTAATTCATATTAATGAAAACCTTAAGCTTACAAATCTATGATTTAATAACTTAAAGTAAATTGAATGAAATCAAACTTTAATCTAAATACTTTAAACCAAATTAAAAAAAAAAAGAAACCAACATAGCTTAATTCAAAATGAAACAAATTAAATTAAACAAAGTAATCCAAACAAATGAAATAATTCAAATCAAATCTAAAAAGAAAAGAAACATAATCCAAAATATAAACAACATCAAAAGGATTAATTAAGATACTTAAGGATCTTAGTTAGACTTTTGAAAATTTCATTAGGATTTAGGATGTGGAATAAAGTGAGTTTCACCTACAAATAAAATTCATTCTATTTCTCATTCTTGAAAACCTATACAACTTTAATAAAATAAAATGAAATATAAATGGGAATTAAATCACTAAACCACTTGAATTGAAAACACCCAAAGGTAAAAATTAAATAAAATCAAACTTTAAATTTAAACTTGAACTTAAAAGTAGCCTAGCAAAGACTTACCACACAAGCCCAACTTCTACACACACTAGATCCGGTCATGGACTCTAGATCTAGGTTAGATCATTTTATAATTTTCTTTAATCTTCTGTGTTGTGCTTCACATATTTGTGTGGTGTATTACTTTAAATTGGATGCTTAGGTTTGTTTGTTTGTTAGACTAGATCTTAGGGTGTTCTTTCTAGATTTAACAATATTTTTTGTAGGGGACTGTGTTAAAGGGATCGCTATCATAAATAATAAATAAAAAAAATTGTTGTTTGCTTACAGGTGCTGAAAATCTCTTAACATAGTCCATAGGATAGGTGGGCTTAACAAGCAACTAATGCTAAGCCCGTATGTTTGTAAAATATAAACTACTTTGTGTGTTGTATGTATTTCCCAACATCTATTTTGTAGGACTTAGGATTTTTTTTTAAATTTTAAATCTAAATTTGAGCATAGAATTAGGTTTGGATCTATAGGGTCTAGGATTAGCAGGAACTAACCAAACCAGGAGATGGTGCGGTCATCCCCTGTGGAGCCCGATGGATGTCCCTGAAAAAGGAGACTTTCCTAGAAAGAAGACCCATATATCTAAAACTTGTAGTTCTAGGCTAGGTTGTATAAGGGCAGAACTCAGCTACCCATTTTTCTTTCTTCCGGAGTGTACAGTAATACCCGATTGCATCGGCCTTTTCTTATATAATTTAATTTGGCTTGATTTATTTTGGGTGCGTAATAGAAATATCATGCTTTTCTTAGGTTTCTTTATATGCTATGTTTGTTCTATGATGTATTCCTGGACGTAGGCTCATAGGATAAACTAAATTTTCTACCCAGCTAAATCAATCAAAACATAAAAATAAATACAAATCATAATCTTCAAATGAAAGCCTAGGTATTAAGCAAGATAAAATGTGTAACAATCCCATAGCTGGATTTTTAACATCATGCATAAATCATATTGTTTCACTCTTGATTAATGAAGGACTTCCATCCTTGCGAGAAAACTTGGGCTTGACCTTTGAGAACCTATGATGGAAGTACACCTTCTTCTATTCTGATTTGGCCCATAATCATTTTCTAATTATATGCATTAGGCATAAATTGTATTCCTATGGCCTAAATAAGCCGTGAGTCAAAATTTATTAAAATCTAAAAAATATGCATTAATTAGATGCATCTTCATACCCTACATGATCTTAGGGATTAGGGAGTGAGTCTAGGTTCATAGATTCCTTTCCTAAGAATACAACAATCCAGCCATCTTGCATTCATATGACTTAGCCTCGTGATTGTAAAATACGCATAGGTGGTGTTAGCTGGCAGCCTTCTCTAAGCAGGTTGTAAGTCCAGAAGAGTCAGGGATAGGTTAGTTTCCTCAAGTGAGAAGAATGACCAATGATTCCTAAGGATAGAACTAGGTTGAGCATCTAACATGTGTTAGAAGCACCTATAGATTAGGTTCTGAAGCATCCTTTTATGAATAGGTCTTCAACCCTAGGCATTTCTACAGACTTGTGCTGCTAGAATCTAAGCCCTAGATTTTTAAGAAAATGATAACTCTAAATCTAAAATTAAAATCTCAAATTTAAAGCGCAACAATAGGATAGTTGAAATGCCTACTGGGTATCCCAGTATCAATAGGCATTTCCTACTCTTTCCCATTTGACTCTTGAAAATAACTCTCTTCCATTTGAACTTCTCCCAATTGAATTTCTAAAAATCAATCCTTTGAAAGCTACCTTAGTAGTCTTTAGGAATAACTATTTATTTCTTTAATCGAGAGTATTCTTAAAAAAAGACCCTTCCTAAGATGTAATTAACTATAGAGGCTTGCCTTTATAGGGAACCATGATCCCAGGATAAAATAGATTATATTCTACTTTTCCATGTAGTTCATGGGAAAATACTCTAGTACACAAAAGACCCATTACCCTTAGGAGTCTTTTATTGAAATGATCGAATCCATTACAAGAGAGCATGTTTATCTTTCGAGATAATATGTTTATTCCTTAATGTAGTATTCGACCATCTAAATAAAATATTCCTAAACTCTATGTGGTGTCATTTCTTTCCTCTATTCCAGAGGAAAACACAAACATATTTTCTGGCGACTCCGCTGGGGAGTGGTTCCTCTCTCCGTCTTTAGAATTAGATGGTTATTTCTATATATCGGCAGTGTACTAGTGTAAATCATCGATCATGACTGCCTTTCTTTTAGTTGGATACTTCTCCATTTCATCATTGGTTGAATTTATCCAACATTTAGAAATAAAATCTGAAAGGAAATAAAAGAAAGAGAGAGAGAGAGAGAGAGAGAGAGAATCTTGGCCATTTTATTGACTAAAATATTCCTGATAGGTCAAAAACCTATTTTGACCATATTCTGGTTTTTTTACATTTTGAAAATTAATTTTCTTTCAAAACTCATGGATTTCTTCATGAATCAATCTCAATCACTTACGCAAATATAAACACAAATTATAATTATCAAACCACACTTAAGTCAACCCAAGTCAAACCCATGTTAGCCATTTTGACTTGAAAACTTCATATGAACCAAAATTCATTTGACCCCAAACTAATTGTAATTGGATTTATATTTTCATCATTAGCTCATATATGAGTTCAACTAAACTTGAATCAAGCCAAAACCAAACCAATTGACCTATTTTGGTTCACTTGACCCAAAGTGACCTAAAAGCCCTTCTTGAGCCAAGTTCTAATCCAACGCAAATTGGATTAAACTAAGCTCATCCAAACCTCATATCATGATCAACAATCATCTTAGGGTGATCAACTACCTTGAATTGGGTCAAACCAAGTCAACTTGGTCCTTTGAGCAAGTCACCCTTTAGCCCAAATGAAACATAAACTAGCCAAAACCCACCAAATAATAAATTGATTGAAACTATTGATTCAAATCCATTCATAATCAATGATTCAACATAATCAAACCCTTAATTGAGCCAAACCAAGTCCAATTGACCATTTGACCTAAGGTGACCCAAATTGTCTTAAATAGCTAAAATGGTTCAAATCATAATTTAACCCAAATTGATTGCAACCAATGGCTCAAGTTCATTCCAAATCACTTATTGAACTTGACCAAAGCCGCAATTGAGCCCAATTTGACCAATTGATCAACTTGGCCCAACCTAGCCGAAATTGACCTAAATGGTCAAATTGGCCAAAGTCTAAATTAATTCTAAATTAAACCAAACCAAAGCTTACAATTATTTTCAAACCAACTGAACATGAACTAATACCTAACCCAACCTAATTTGATGAATTTGGTCAATTTGGTCAAATTAGTCAACTTAGCACATTTGACATATTTGAATCCAAATGAGCCAAAATCAAACCTAAGCCAAATTAATCAAAACCACTTGAACCAAAATACTCCAAATCATCATTTGAACCTAACTCAAGCCTTAGTTTGACCCAATTTGACTAATTGGTCAACCTAATCCAACATGAATCCAAATGAACTCATTTGACCAAATGAAGCCAAAACACTCAAAACCAACCCATGGGACTCTAGGAGCTGGTCAAACCCAACCCAAATAAGCCTTAGATCATACCCAAACTAGCCTAAATCCAAGTGGGACTTAATCCAAGGGGATTAGCCATTGGACAAACCTCCCCATATTAGATTATTTCCATAAAAATCCAAGTTCACTCTCCCATCACTTGGGCAGCCATCCAAGTGCCAAATGAGGTATGCCTAGGCTTCCTAACCCACCCTAGAATAGCTAGGATAAACCATGGACCAAGGGGAGTTCACATCCTCCCCTCTTAAACTAAACCCAAGCACCCAAAGGACCAAGCCAACCCAATCTCCCCATATCTTACCATGAGCTCCCATCCACAACTTTCTCCAACCCTTGTGTGCCATGTGGAGTTGATGTCAACCCCTCAGATGCCTCGATGATGGTGAATCAACAAAAATTTAAGGACAGATCCCATCCATTCATCACACACAATTGAGGGGTATCCTCCCTCAATTCAAGCAGTATTGAGTATGATTCACATTAGGCAAGTTCCTTGAGTGATTTCAAAATCCTAGAGAGCTTCCTAGAGCTCCCCAATCCTCCCTCGATCGGCCATTGCTCTCTGCATGTGAAACCAAAATAGGGGAGACCTCCCTTGATTTATACCCATCCATCTCTCAACTAAACTCCAATTAAACTTGCACACACCTTCACCACACCTAATTAAAGCCAACCAAATTATTTCCCAAGCTTCCAAGCCGCCAGAGATAGGAGCTCGTTCAAGGTCGGATGCTAAATAGGAGGAGGTTGGTCCATAGAGCAAACCACCTCAAATCAGAGCTAGTGCAGCTCAATAGGGATTCATTTCTGCCAAATGAAGCTACCTTGATCGATCCCACAGCCAAGCATTAACTCCAGTGAGGTAATTTCTCAAAACTAATCCTTGCATGCAAAATGGGTTGGTCTTTTGTGAAAAGAATATTCATGTCATGAGATCTTAGCCGTTGGATGTGTTCGTCTCCTCCTCTTATTGGTGTGGGATCATTGTGATTCCAATCCAAGCTCAGGTGAGCTTGGATCGAAAGAGGTCCATCTTTCACTACTCGCAAAGGAGATGAATCATGGGTTGTCCATTTTGTGTGATTAAAATGGATGGCCATGATCAAATTACATGGAATCCCTTCATTTTTTTTCTTTTAGAACCGCGGATCTAATCATAGCCATCCGATCTCAGATCAGATGATCCACAGGAAAGCGCATCCATCATAAATTTGAGTCAACATCTCGATATAACTACTTAAATAGCCTATCCTATCACGCCATATGGAAAGCACACCGCGTCAGTGTCACGTTAGCAGCCACATAGCACCGACGGGATCTGGGTGTTAATTAGGCTTAATTAATCTATTTTAATGTTGAAACTTCTAAAATCCATAACTAATCCTAGAAAATCCAAAAAATATAAATGAGGGCTCATTTTAAATTTATTTTAGAGGAGAATCTAAGAGAATTTTATTGATTAATTTTAAATAGTAATTTATGCTTAATTAAGGTTTAATTAAAATTTTAAAATTACTCTCTCATTAATTATCCAATTAATTTCAAATTTTCCAAAGATGTTTAGGAGGATGACCTCTACCTCTCCTTTTTTTTTGAAATTTATTAGCTAGTTAATTAGGGAGATCAATAGATTAAGCCTTAATTACTCTCCTACCTTTATTAATGATAATTAAGAAAGTGAACAGTAGATTAATTAATTAATTAAGCTTATTGCCATCTATTAATAGTGAAAAGTCTTAGGAAAATGGTTTGGGTTTATTCCTTATGACCATTTCATTAAGCCTCTTCATTTATTTCAAATTAATTAAAGCTTAAGTAATTAATTAGTTACTTAATTGATCAATTAAAAGAGAAATGATATATAATTATTTCAGAGCCTAGTTGATTGTTTGAAATGACTTAGGGATTGGGATTGATACCTCTTCCTTGATCTCTTTTCCTAAGTTAATTTCATCATCCTAATTGAAGGCATAATCAAAGGATTTAATTAACCAATTAAGGGCTTAATTAAATTAATTTAAAATCCATTCACTCATAACTTTAATTAATCAACCTTGGGTAGTTCTTTAGATGTTTAATAGTCTAAAGAAGTCCAACAAAATTATGATTAGCCTAAATGTGTGAGAAAATAATAAAAGTAATTAGTTAAATCCCTTAATCTTAATTAACTATCAATTATGAGCTAATTGCATTAGGCCCCTTTTATTCCATAGGAGCATTGCTAATTTACTTTTCATGTGGTTGCATATCATGTTGGCTCATCATTAATTTGTTAATTAACTTAAGGTGATGTAGGTAAGAGTTTAATTAATTGATTTAATTAATACCTCAACCTAATTAAGTCATAAAACTAATTTAATTACTTTCAATTAAATCAAATTAACTCACATATATGAGAATGAGATTAGAATTAGCAAACCTCTTTCATATCCTTTAAATCAAACATGAAATTAAAATTGGCTTTAAGAAACTTTGATTAATTTTAAATAAGATTGTTTATTGTGATTATCCTTAGAAATTAGTTGGATTGAATGAAATTACATGCTTGTGTTGCTTTATTTCTATCTAATCATGTTAAAATATTATTTGTCACTTGATTCATGCATTCATTTCTTTCAAAAATTAATTAAATAAAAATGATTTCCTTTATGTCAAATTTGCATGTGTTGACTTAATTAGAAATATGTGTGGCTATTATCACTATTAAATCTCAAATATATTTTTAAAAGCTTATTAATGAATGATAAAATATATTGTGACTTTAGTTATTTATACATAGGAGGTGGATGTGAGTATAAGCTTTGTGTATGAAGTGAAGTCTCTTTCTTACATTCTTGTGTTGATTTGCATAAGTTTGAATATTAATGGGTACATTAGTCTAAACAGCCCAGGGATGCATGAATTTAAGTTGCCCCATGGAGGTTCCTACCTCACTCCCCTTGTGTGGAACAATGGCGACGTACCTGTTTAATTTCATTCTTATGCATTTTGACATTAGAATTGGGATAGAGCTTTGATTTATTTACACAAATAAATCAAATAAACCAATTCTACTTTTGCATGGTTTTCTATTCTTATAGTATTTTTGACATTCATATGTATTTAAGAAGACATTCCGGGGATGCACAGCTTTAAGTAGCCCAAGGAGGTTCCTACCTCACTCCCTAGTGCAGAACAATGACGACATACTTGCTTAAAACTTTTATATGTGTATTTAGCTAATAAATGAAAACCCCTTTTTCTATTAAAAAGACATGCATCCATATTTTATTCAAGTGGTTGGGTTGATTAGTCATATAATTTAGAGTTCTTTTTTTGCATAAGAATTTAGATAGAGCTTTAAATTAATATGACAAAATAATTCAACCAAATGAAATATCAATTCCAAATACAGTTGCTTACGTTCATCATTTAAGTGTTCTAAGATATAAATTGCATGTATAGTTATGTTTAGGACTTAATCATATGTATGTTATATATGATGGAAAGAAATGAACAAATATGTGTTATGTAATAGTAATTAATTTTAATTAATCTTAAGATGCCTTTTTTATTGAATGAGATTACTTAAAATAAATCTAAACTTAGGATTAATTTAAAATATTTAATAAGCCATTCACTAAAGGGAATTGATTAATTAGTTTTCTTTAGATGTGACTTAAGGTAGGGATAAGAGAGAATGACCCTCTCTTTTCTTCTCTTTATAATACTTAGTTATTTTGTGTAGGTCAAATGAAACAAAAGAAAACACTAGTAAATTTTTCAAATTGATTAAACCATTTAAAGTGAAACCACCCTTTATGATTAAATGTCCTTCAAACTTAGAGAATGACAACTCCAAAGCCTAGTTAAAACATACCATACAAGCCTTAATACACACATTAGATTAAGTCATAACTTCTAGCTTTATGTAAGGCCTGTGCATAGTTTGATGTATATTTATTTTGTGATGTATTATTGTAGACTAGATGTTAGGGTGTATGCTTAGTAGACTGGATGCTAGGTTGTGATTATCCTAATCATATTTTCTAGAGATTATGCTAAAGGTGCACTTAAAATAAATATAAATGCTCTCTTTTGCAGGTTGCTAAACCCCTAAGCATAATCTAAATTAGGACGAGTGGACTTGGTTACAAAGGTGCAGGGTGCTAAGTCCAAATTATACATATAACTGCTTGGGTTGTATGGTGTGTTTTGCTAATGCTTATTTTACAGGTGTAGTTAGATTTAATTTTCCATTCTTTTAATGTAATTATGCATTAGGAATTTGGTTAAGTGTTATGGGGGTTAAGGATGAACATTGGCTAGAAGGTTTAATCCTGGGGTGCCATGTGATGCCTAGAAGCCTTCCAAACTAAATGAAGTAAGTCAAATGAAGAAATGAAGGAAGCATGAAGATATGAAGACCGCTTATAACAATTATCATTTTTAATTTTTAATTATTCTTTCATATGCCGGGATGTAAAAGGGTAAAGCTCGGCTACCCATTTTTCTTTTCAGGTTGTATGGCGATACCCGACTGCACCGGCCTATTATTCTCTTACATTGGGTTTATAAATTATTTGATGATTAATTTATATTGTGTAATAGAAATAGCATGCATTTTCCTAATTTCTTCATGTATGATGATTTAATGTGCGGCATGAATCTGCTTAGGCTCTTAGAGAAAAATAAATTTTTTATCCCAATCACAACTCATAATCTAATTTTCTAAATAACTCATAACCTCATTTAAAGCCTAGGTATTAAATCAAGATAATTAAAAGATTTAGCAACCCCTTAGCTGAATGTTGTATGCTTAACATCAAGCATATCGTATTATTTCACTCTTGCTAAGAGAGGGTTTCCATCCTTGCACGATATGAGAAGACTTGACCTTTGAGGGTCTCCATTGTGATGGAAAACACCTCTTTCTCTCTGATTTAGCCAATAACACTATTTTATCATGCATTTAGATATAAAATCCTATAGCCTTTGTCAAAATGAAGAGTCCAAAATCAAATAAAATTTGATAAAATTTGCATTAGACTAAGTCATTATTCATACCACTCATGCTCTAGTCTCTTAGGGAGTGGGTTTAAGGACATTAGTTTCTTTCTAAATAATAACAACCTAACCATCTTGCAAAATATATGACTTGACTATATGGTTTTAAAATGTATGAGGAGTTAGTTGGCTGCCACTACAGGTGGTTATAAGTCTAACAGTCGGGTGGTTTACCCTCTCTTGTGGAGATAAATAATATACTCATTTTCACCTTAGATTTAGGACATGGTTTGGTTCTTGCCAAAGCACCCTAGATTTAGGATCTGAGGTTGTTGTTTACCCTCGGGATACAAGCATAAATCCTCATCTTTTAGGCATTTTCACAATCTTATATTATGAGATTATAAGTCCTAGCTTTCTAATAAATTTCAACTCAAACATATAATTCTCTTTAATTTCAAATATATAAATCCCAACCATAAGATAGTTTGGGATGCTCACTAGGTTTCCTAATATCATGAACATTTCTTCCAAATGAAGCTTCCTTAATCATTGGAACTACCGATCACAAGCCCTGGTGAGGTATGCCATTGAAACTAATCCTTGAATGAAAATGGCTTGGTCTTTTGTGAAGAAATCTTCACGTCATGCATTTTTCACCATTGGATTTGATTGTCATGCTTCCCTGAAGGTGTGGGATCATTTTCATCTCCATTCGAGCTCAAGTGAGCTCAAATCGAACGGCCATTGATGGACGGTAGCCATCCTTCATTACTCTGGAGGAGATAGATCATGGACTGTCCATACCACATGATCAGGATGAATGGTCCTAATCAAATCATGCTTAGCCCCCTATGATTAATCCCTCAAAACTACGGGTTTGATCATAACTATCCGATCATAGATCGGACCATCCACGGAGATGTCGTGCGCACCGCCATCCGAGTTAGCACTCAGATGTGATAACTTAAATAGCGAATCTCATCACGCCATATAGAAAGTGTGCCGCGTCAGCCGCCACGTGGCCTGTCAGTATTAAGGCTCTAAATAAGGTTAATAATTTATTTTTAATCCTGAAACTTCTTAAATTTATAACTAATTATAAAAAAATCCAAAAAATATAAACTTATGCTCATTTTAAGGATATTTTAGAGTAGAATTTAGAAAATTTATCATTGATTGATTTTGAATAGTGAATTTTGGTTAATTGAGATTTAATTGGAGATATAATTAACCTAATTACTCCCTAAATAATCTTCCAATTGATCTCCAACTTTCTGTGTATGTTTAGGGGGATGACTTCTACCTCCCGTATTTTTTTAAGATTTTATTGGTTGCTTAATTAAAAAAATTAATAGATTAAGTCCTAATCACTCTCCTAATATAATTAGTGATAATTAAGCAAATGAATAATAAATTAATCAATCAATTAAGCTTGTTAATCTCTTTTAATGATGATGAGGTCTAGGGAAATGGATTGGGACATCCTCTTCCAATATTTTCCTTAGATCTTCTCTAATCCCTTAAGTACTTAATTAATTAACTACCCTTAATTAATTAATTGACAAGATTAATCAAAAATCCAATTCATAACCTGAACCTTGACTAATTAATTGAGAAGATTTAGGGATTGAGACATGGATTCCTTTCTTTGCCTCTTTCTCTAAGCCCGTCTCACTTTGATTAACTAAAATTAATTAAGACTTAATTAACTAATTAATGAACTTAATTAATCCAATTAAACCTAATTTATCTTTCTAATCTTGGGTAGTTCTTTGGGTGTTCAACAATCTAAAGTGAGAGATACTGAAATTATGGTTAGCTCACATGTGTGAGAAAATCATAAGAGTAATTAGGTGAGCTCCTTAAGCTTAATTAATTAACCATTTATGAGCTAATTGCATTAGGCCCCTTTCATTTCTTGAGATCATTACAAATTTAATTTTCATGTGGTTGCATATTATATTAGCTCATAGTTGTTTAATTAATTAACTTTAGATGATATAGATAAGGTTTAATTAATTCATTTAATTCATACCTTAACCTAACTAAATCATAAAATCAACCTAATTACTTCTTCATTGAACCAAAATTAACTCACACATAGGGAATCATATTAGGACCAGCAAACCTCTCTCACATTACCTAATTCAAATCAAACATAAAGATGAAATAGCCTTAAAGAATTTTGGCTTGTTTACAGTAGCTTTATTTGGTATGATTGTCTTTAGAAATTAATTGGAATGAATGAAATTGTGTGCTTATGTTCATTTACTTCTTTCCCTATCATGTTAAATGTTGCTTGCCATATGTAATCATGCATTCATTTCTTTTAAAATTAACAGAAAAATGAAATGATTTCTTTTATGTCAAATTGCATATGTTGATTTAAGTTAAATATGTGTGGCTATTATCACTACTAAATTAATAGTTATTTTTCAAAGTGTATGAATCAACTATAACATGTGAAGTGATGCTAATTATAAATATCTATAAGTTTGCATGTGTTGACAATATAGAATATGCAATAGGAAGCTCTCTTTCTTTATCTCGCATGGATTCACATAGGATTCACAAATGTATAGTTCATTTGAAAAGAACATAACGTTTGTCTAAATCTATTCCTATGTATCTCCATGTCAAGACTTGGGAAGAATTTCATATCACATATGTAAATCATGTAATCAAATCAATATGATTCTTTGTATAACTTCTTGTTCTTATGGTTTCTTTTTGCACATCACTTGTATTTGAGAAAAGTGGTACATTAGTCTAGACATCACGGGGCTGCGAGGCTTTAAGTAGCCCTAAGTAGGTCTTGTACCTTACGCCCCTAGTATAGAAAATAATGGTATCATACTCACTTAAAACTCTTATACATGTGTTTGTGTGATATGACCAATGAATAGGAAATATAAATTAAATGAATCAAAATATAATTTTTGCATGGTTTTTCCTATTCTTATAGTTTCTTATACATCTACATGTATCTAAGAAAGTGGTATATTAATTTGGACATCTTGGGGCTGCGAGGCTTTAAATATCCCTAAGTAGGTCTTGTACCTAACGCCCTTAGTCTAGAAACCAATGGCACCATACTCACTTAAAACTTTTATACATGTGAATGTGTATTTAGTTAATAGAGAAAATTCCCTCTTTTCATTAAAAAAGACATGCATTCATAATTCAATCAAATGAAATATTAAATTCTAAATACACTTGTTTGCATTTTTCATTCAAGTATGTTAGAAATCTAAATTTTATGTATAGATATGCTTAGGGTTAGTTCATATGCATGATATACGTAGGGAAAAGAAATGAATGAATATATGTATGTGATAGTAATTCATCCCAATTAATCTTAAGATGTCTTTCTTATTGAATAAGTTTGCTTAAAATAAGCCTAAACTTAGGTCTAATTAAAACATATAATAAACCCTTCACTAAAGGAAATTGGTTAATTAATTTACTTTAGAAGTGATTTAAAGTAGGGATGAAAGAGGGATTCCCTCTCTTTCTTCTTTTTTTAACACTTAATTACTAAATGTAGGCCATATGAACAAAAAAAATATTAAGTAAAATCTTCAAATTAATTAAATCATTTAAAGAGAAATCAACCCTTTATTAATTAAATCCCTCACACTTAGCAAATTATAACTCTAAAGCCTAGTTAGGATATGTCACACAAGCTTTAATTCACACACATTAGACTAAGTCACCATTTCTAGCTTTATTTTACAGCGGTGTATGGTTTGATATATGATTATTTTATGATATTATATTGTAGACTGGATGTTAGGATGTATGTGCGTAGAATGGATGTTAGGCCAATATTAGCCTAATTATCTTTTTTTGTAGGGGGTTGTGCTTAAGGGGTCATCATAATAAAAATATAAATGCTTTTGCTATGCAGGTTATTTAAACCCTAAGCATAACCCAAGTTAGGACAGGTGGGCTTAGTTACCCTTGTGTGGGGTGCTAAGCCCAAACTTTTTCACATAACTACTTGGGTCGTATGGCATGTTTAGCTAACATTTATTTTGTAGGTGTAGTTAAATTTACTTTACTTTTTTTAATATAATTTTATATTAGGATTAGGATGAATGTAATGGGGGATTAGGATGAGCATTGGTTATAAGACCAAGTCTTATGTACCATGTGATGCCTTTGGAGCAAGCACATTCAAATCAAGCTAAAAGAAAAAAAGAAATGGAGCAAATCAAATGAAGAAATGAAAGATGAAGAGATGAAGAAATGAAGAATGAAGAATGAAGAATGAAGAATGAAGACCCCCATAATATTCATCATTTGTAATTATATTTATTTTCTTGTAATCTGGGTTGTATAAGGGTAGAGCTTGGCTACCCACATTTCTTTTCAGGTTGTATGGTGTTACTCGACCGCATTGGCCTTTTATTCTTTTATAATATCTTTATAAAATTATTTGATGATTTTTTTAGCTTGTGCATTATAAAAAGCATGCCTTTTCATAATTTATTTATGATCAGTGATTGTTGTATGGCCTGGATGCGATTAGGCTCCTAGAATAAAAAAATAAATTTACTATCCACTAATAACTCATAATTAAACTTTTAAAATAACTCATAATCTCACATAAAAGCCTAGGTGTTAAATCAAGATAATAAAATATTTAGCAACTTCTTAACTAGATGTTGTATGTTTAATATCAGACATAATCATCTTGTTTCATTCTTGTTAAGAGAGGGCTTCCAATTTTGCCAAATAGAATGGGCTTAACCTTTAAGAGCCTATGATGGAAGAACACCTCTTTCCCTTTTGATTTGACCCATAACCAATTTCTCATACATTTAGACATACAAAATCCCATAGATTGTGTCAAAATAAAGAGTCCCAAATTAAAATAAAATTTAATAACAATTTGTATTAGATTAAAGCCATTATTCATACCCCTCATGATCTAGTCTCTTAGGGAGTGGGTTTAAGGACTTAGTTTCTTTTCTAAATAATAATACCCTAGCCGTCTCGCAAAAGCATATGACTTACCTACTTGGTTTTAAATCATAGGAGGAGTTAGCTGGCTACTACTGCAGGCGATAATAAATCCAGCAATCGGGTGGTTTACTCTCTCTTGTGGAGGTAAACCATATGACCATTTTTTCCTTAGATTTAGGTCGTACTTTGGTCCTCGCCAAAGCTCCCTAGACTTAGGATCCGAGGTTACTATTTCTCTTTACGGGCTACAAGCATAAATCCTTACCTCTTAGGCATTTATACAATCTTGTATTATGGAATTAAAAGTCCTAGATTTCTAATAAATTTCAACTCAAATAAATAGATCTCCTCAATTTCAAATATGTAAAGCCCAACCATAGGATAGATTGGAGTGTTCACTATACTTCCTAGTATCATGAACACTCCCTACTTATCTCCTTTGGCATCGATAATAACTCTCTCCTTTTGATTCATCCCACTTGATTTTCCAAAATACAACCAATTTATTGATAGTCCTATCTTTGAATTCTTTGGAGACAACGATCGTCTACTTTAATCGAGAGTATTCTTAAGGAATTTACTTTCATTAATATGTAATTAACTATTGAGGCTTGGCTCCATAAGAAACTTAACGAACCTGGTTTAAGTAAACCCTGCTTTACTTTTCTATCTAAAGTAGAGGAATAATCTCTCATATATTCGAAGACCTATCATTCCTAAGGAGTCCTTATTAGGTGATTAGGTCCATTGTAGGGTAGTGACTTCTATCTTTCAAGATAGTATAATATTCCTCAATATTGTACCCAATCACCTCAATAAGTACATCCTCAGATCTGCGTGTTGTCCCCGTCACATATACACACACGAATGAATTCAAAAATAAACACCACAGGGATACAAGTTTGAGTTTATTTTCATTTTATTGATTAAATTTGGGGCATATCTGCTAGGGAAATGGGCTTGAATCCACTAAGGATCAATATTAGATTTATTTTGATTTGATTTATTTTATGAATTTGAATTATTTTGGCACCATTATGGGAGATTAATTTGGTTGATTTGATGTTTGATTTGGAGGCATATCTGTTTGGGATATAAGCCTAATTGAATTTGTTTGGTTTAGATTTTGATTTAGCTCCACTGGGGGAGATTGATTTGGTTTGATTTATTTTAACTTGAACTTCACTAAGGGAGGAGTGTGATTTGACTCCACTGTGGAAGTTAGTTTTGAATTTGATTTGTTAAAGGGCCTATCCACTAGGGATATGAGCTTTAATGAATTTGTTTGATTTTAATTTTATTTAATTTATGGACCTAATTGGTGTGTGATTGATCTACTAAGAAGAAGCCACATAGGCTTTGGCCTATCTTAGATTTATAAATCTAAAGGGGTAGTCTACCCGCCATAAGGTAGGGCTATCCAACCTAAGGGTTATCTTTCTGTGTGCAACAGCTATGCTAGGAAGAAGGCATACCAAACTTATATTTTTCAAAGCAGAAAATAACCATTGGGGTGATCTGTTAGATGCACAATAAATTAAACCCGACCTAAGGTGACTATTGAGTGCGCACAGTTGGGGATCTTACCTTAACTCAAGAGTAGTCCTGATGTTTAATTTAATTTTAATTTCATTTGATTTAATGTGATTTGATTTAATTTAATTTAGAGTGTTATGTTGTGGACCCTATTAGTGTGTAATGGACCCACTAAGAAAGGGTATATCGGCCTTGGCCTATCTCAGATTTACTAATCCAAAGGGGTAGTTTACCAGCCATAAGGTAGGACTATCCAACCTTTCTTTCGGTGTAAAATGGTTGTGCTAAGGAGAAAACATAGCAAACTTACATCTTCCAAAGTAGGGAACAACCATTGGGGTGACTTGTTGATGGCATAACAAATCAAACCTGACATAAGGCTACTACTAAGTAAATGTTGCAAGGGACTTATGTCAGCTCAAGAGTAGTCAGGATTAATTTCATTTTAGTTTGATGGACCTTATTGGTGTGCGATGGACCGCACTGAGAAGGGTTATGTCAGCGTTGGTCTATCTCAGATTTATCAATCCAAAGGGGTAGTCTATCGGCCGCAAGGTAGGACTATCTGACTTAAAGGGTGTCTTTCAGTGTGCAATGGTTGTGCTAGGAAGAAAGCATAGCAGACTTACATCTTCCTGAGAAGGGACCAGTCGCTGGGGTGACCCGTTGATTTATAATAGATCGAACCCGACTTAGGGCTGCCTGTCGGTGTGTAGCATTTGTGCTAAAAAGAATCAGACTTACATCTTCCAAAGCAAAGACTACCGGTGACTGTTGGTGACACAAGTCGAACGACTAAGGCATCAGGAGTGTCATCAGGGACTTATCTCAACTCAAAAGTACTCAGACGATTCCTATATGGAGTTTTTTATAACACTGCCCTAAAGATAGGATGTCTGCTTGGGAAAGGTGCCATTAGGGGCATTCTCCTAATCAATAAGTGAATATATATTTTATTTGTTTGTTATCGTGCACCTTATTGGTGTGCAAGGGACCACACTAAGAAGGGGCTATGTCGGCCTTGACCTATCTCAGATTTACTGGACCAAAGGAGAATTTGTGCATCTGTGGAATAGAATGTCCAACCACAAGAGTGGTTACTAGGAAATGGGGACTGTCCAATCCAGAAGTAACGTAGGTAGTGTCTAAATGGGGTTGCAAAAGACGTGATCCAAATAGAGTGCCCACAGGGGAGGTCCCACTAAGGGTGTTATCCTGATCCTTGAAGAAAGTAATGCCTATAGTTATACCATCTAGGAGGAGCATAGTCTTATCCGCCAAGAGTGGTGTATCCACCGTGGGTCATGCCGTAACACCAACCAATCTAAGGTGCCCATCGGTGTGTAATAATCAGTCTAGAAAGAAAGCATGTAGACTTACATCTCCTTAAAGCAGAACCAATTGCTGGGATAGTCTATCGGGCTGGCCGTCGATGTGCAACGGATGTACTTCAGAAGAAAATATAGTAGACTTACATCTTCCAAAGTAGGGATCAATCATTGGGGTGACCCTTTGATAGTGCAATAGATCAACTCGACCTAAGGGCAACTACTAAGTAGGGAGTCACAAAGAAGGACTGGACTAAGACTTGAAGTAGTCAAGAGGAAAGGAGCCGTTGGAGGACTTACCCTAATCCTCTACTCGACCAAGTTAGTTCACGATGGTTAGTTTAAGAAGAAGGTGTAGGAGACTTACATCTTCTTAAATGAAGCCAACATGATGGTAGCTTACCAACCGCATAGTAAGGCCTACCATACTAACAAGGCGATCGTCGATGTGCAATGGCCAAATCAGGAAAGAAAGGATAGTAGACTTACATCTTCCTAAACGAGGGACCACTAGGGTGACGCACTAGCAAGATAACACGTCAGCCCGACCTAGAGCAGCTAATGAGTGAGTGCCATAGAGGGCATTATCCCACATCAAAGTAGTCCGAGATAAAAGATGTGCATTTGTTTGTGTTCTATGTGAAGTTTGTGTTTGTATTGTGTTGATGAAGGATAGGATATCGTTTGGGTTCTCTTACACCTATTTTAAACAAAAAAAAAAGAATGGATGCAATGGTGCCACATGGGCAATGTGACTCCACCCAGAAAGGATGCCGCTCAGGTTGCTTACACCTAACTTAGTTGTACTAGTCAAAATAGGATGCCTCTTAGGTTCTCTTACACCTATCCTAATAGCACTAGAGATAAAGATTGAGTTTTGGATGTAAGTTTGAAAGAATGATTAGATTGATGAGGAATTTTGAAGGGTGATTATAGATCAATATTATTATTATTATTATTATTATTATTATTATTATTATTATTATTATTATTATTATAATTATAATTATTATTATTATTATTATTATTATTATTATTATTATTATTACTATTTTAAATTCAGACTCAATCAATGTATATGTGAAAGCATAACTTTATTAAGGAATTGATTTTGATTTTTTTTAGGTGTGTGCAAATGGAACAAGAATAACTAAGAGTAGTGTTCTTTCTCCAAAATCCTTGGGACCCAGTCAAAGTAATTGATCATCCATAGTGATAGAAATTCACCAAGGCTTCTCAAGTATTATACTCTAATTTGTGAAAACATAACTTTATTAAGGAATTTATTTTGATTTTTTTTAGGTGTGTGCAAATGGAACAAGAATAACTAAGAGTAGTGTTCTTTCTCCAAAATCCTTGGGACCCAGTCAAAGTAATTGATCATTCATAGTGAAAGAAATTCACCAAGGCTTCTCAAGTATTATACTCTAATTTGCATTTGAATGAAAGAAATTTCTCATTTCAATTACTTGAATTATTCTCCAAATTTGGAATTTGATTTTGAGTGTAATGGCTTCTGAGGCAATGTTTGTTGACTAGAAATACAAGACACTCTCATATCATAGAGGTTTAAACTAATTTCCATCCTTCAAAACACCAAAGTAGGCCTTTTTAATGATTAGAAGCAAAATATTAATTTGGAGAGTTTTGAGATAGGCTAACTTTGAAAGAGTTTAAACCATCTATATTCAATGTTAATTGAGGTCTCTCTCTCTCTCTCTCTCTCTCTCTCTCTCTCTCTCTCTCTCTTTTTTATTCTTTCTCTTTTTTTTCTTTTTTTTTATTTGTAAGACCTTCAAGCTTTTCAATCTCTCTTCTTTTCTTTTTCTTCTTCTTCTTCCCCCCTTTTTTTGGAGGTTACATCTCTAATATCACTTTAATATCTTTTTGATCAAATTTTTGTTATCCCACGATGCTTTACTACAAGCCCTAGAGACTTCTCTAAAGTCATCCTGATTGTATATTTTAGGGGATTCATAGTGTGTTGACCTTACTTTTGGAGTGAGTTCTCAACTTCTTCATCATAGATCTAGGACTCTTATAGATACTAAGAGCTCCTTAGTCTTAAGACACTTCTAGTGAATAGGTGAACACTTAACCTAAGCTTAGAGACTTATAAGGGTTAACCATAGGAATAGGTTACGCCTTAGGGACTTAGGAAAACTTGCCTACCTTAGCCAAAACCCAATCCATGCTTTCTTTCTCAAACCAAACCTCAAATCCAACTCAAATTGCAAATCTAAATCCAAATTCCAAATCAAATTATTGAAACCCATAATCAAATCCAAGATTAACATTCTTCCTAAGCCCTTTGATTTCATCTTATGGACTTATAGCTTTAACCAAATTCAAATCAATCCCAATTCAATTGATTTTCTCAAATATCAATTCAACCGCTTAATCATTTACCAAATCCAAATCCAAATCCAAATTCCAAACTAAATAATTCAATCTCAAATCAAATCCAAGATTAAAGTTTCTTCCTAAGTTTTATGACCCACTCTCATAAGCATAGCCAAAATCTCCACCTAAATTATCCCAAACTTGATCAATTTCTTTATAAATCAAATATTCCTTCATTTATATTCACAAATATAAATGAAACCCAAACCTAAATGACCAAACCCAAATCAAACTAAACAAACCAAGCCAAATCTCCTCTTAAGCCCTATGGACCTATCTTCATAAGCTTACTCAAATCTTAAACCAAATCAACCCAAAATCAATTAGTTTCTTTATAAACCAATTACTCCTTCATTTATATTCATAAATATAAATGAAATCCACCCTCCAAAGATAAAAAATAAATCAAACTAAATCAATTTCCTAATTAAGCCTTTTTGACCTACATCCTTAAGTTTGGTCAAATTTGCTTTCAAATAACTCCAAACTCAAGTGATTTCTCATTACTCATTTATATCTTCATTTATATTCCCAAATATAAATGAAATATAAATCCAAATAGCCTAAATTAAATCTAAAATCAAACCAAAACCCAATTCAAGCCTTTTTAGCTAATTTCTTAGACTTGGTTAAATCATATCCAAATCAAGTCAAAATTAATAGATTTTCTCATGAATCAATCACTCCTTCAATCATTTAGCCAAAAATAAACATAAAATATAATTATCAAATCAAACTCAAGTCAGCCCAAGTCAAACTTAAGTTAGCCTTTTTTTACTTGAAAACTTCAAATAAGCCAAAATCTATTTTGACTCCAAATTGATTGTAGTTGAATTTATATTTTAATCCTAGGCTCATGTATGAGTTCAAATAAACTTGAATCAAGCTAAAACCAAACCAATTTACCCATTTTGGTCCACTTGATCCAAAATGACATAAAGAACCCTTTTTGAACCAAGTTCTAACTCAACCCAAATTGGATTGTACCAAGGCCATCCAAACCTCATATCATGATCAACAATCACCCTAGGATGATCAATCACCTCAATTAGGTCAAACCAAGTCTACTTGGTCCTTTGACCAAGTCAACCTTTAGCTAAAATAAAACCTAAACTAGCTAAAACCCATCATGTATCAAATTGATTGAAACGAATGATCCAAACTAACTCATAATCCATGATTGAACTTGACCAAACCCTCAATTGAGCCAAACTAAGTCCAATTGGCCATTTGACCCAAGTTGACCCAAATTGGCCTAAAAAGCTAAAATGGGTCAAATCACAATCTAACCCAAATTGATTGTAACTAATGGCTCAAGTTCATTCCAAATTAATTATTGAACCTGACCAAAGCCACAGTCAAGCCCAATTTGACCAATTAGTCAACTTGACCCAACCTAACCCAAATTGACCTAAAGGGTCAAATTGACCAAAATCTAAATTAAACCCAAATTGATTCAAATCAAAGCCTACAATCATGTTCAATTGATCAATTGAACATGAAAAAACACCTAGCCCAACCCAAGTTAGTCAAATTGGTCAAATTGATCAACTTGGCTCGTTTGACCCATTTGATTTCAAGTGAGCCAAAATAAAACTTAAGCCAAAATGATTAAAATCACTTAAACTAAAACTCTCCAAATCATCATTTGAACTTAACCAAAGCCTTGGTTTGACCCAATTTGACCAATTAGTCAACCCAACCCAACATAAACCCATTTGACCAAATGAAGCCAAAGCACCCAAAACCAACCCATGGGACCTTTGTGGCTGACCAAACATGACCCAAATTGACCCTAGGTTAGCACAAAGTCTACTCATAAGTAATGTGGGCCCATCCAAGGTGATTAGCCATTGGACAAGCTTCTTGATATTAGATTCTTTCCCTATTTGGCAAAGTCCACTCTCCCATCACTTGGGTAGCCATCCAATTGCCAAATGAAGCATGCCTAGCCTTCCTAGCTCACTCTAAGCACATTAGGATCAGCCATGGACCAAAAGGAACCCAATATCATCCCCTTCACTCCAAACTGATCCCCAAAGAATTAAAGAAAGAAATCTCCCCCACATCAGACCTTGAGCCACCTCTGAAGCCTTCCTCCACTCTTGCTGAGCCACATGGACCAGATGGAGACAAGTCTGGCAGTCTGACAGTGGATGGTCGGCGAGCAAACATGATTGAATCACGTCTGTTCACCTTAATAATTGAGGGGATATAAACTCTCAATTAGAATTAGAATTAACACATTAATTTTTGTCTAAGTCATAGAGACTAAAATGAAACTCCTCAGCCATTTTCCAAAGCTCCCAAGCTCCCTCATTTTCTCCCTTCTCGATTTTACGTTAAATCAAAATAGATAAGGCCTCCCTTGATTCAAACTTGTCCATCTCTCAACTAAACTTCAATCAAACTTGCACACACCATCCTTGGACCTAGTCAAAGCAATACGAATCATTTCCCAAGCTCCAAAGCCATCAAAAGTGGGAGCTCGATCAAGACCGAATGCTAAATAGGATAATCTTGGTCTCCAAGGAAATCCACCCCAAATCAAGGCCCAAGCTTCTCAATAGGGTTTCGTCTCTACTAAATGAAGCTACCTCCATTGATCCCAGCACCAGTCTTGAGCTCCGTCGAGGCAATTCCTCAAAATCATAGATTTAGGAAAAAGTGGTTGGTCTTTCTCGAAGAAAATTTGTATGTCATGCGATTTTGATCATTGGATGTGTTCCTCTCCTTCCCTTGATGGTGTGAGATCATTTTGTGAGCTCGAATTGAACAGGGAATGATGAATGACATCCATCGTTCATCGCTTGTGAAGGGGAAAGATCACGGGCCCTCCGTTCCACATGATCAGAACAAACGATTGTGATTAGATGACGCTTAGATCCATGTTTATTTCCTCTAAATCACATTATTAATTATGGTCATCCAATCATAGATCAAACGGTCCACGAGAAAACACGCCCACTGCATACTAACTCAGCCATGCAATGTGATAACTTAAATAACCTATCCCGTCGTACCACGTGAAAAGTGCGCTGTGTCAGCAGCCACATGGCACTGACAGGATTAGGGCTTTAATTAAGGTTAATTAATATATTTTTAAGGCTTCCAAAATTCATAACTAATCATAGAAAAATCCAAAAAAAAATGCAAATGAGGGCTTGTTTTAAAGATATTTCAGTGAAGAATTTAATAAAAATATTTTCAATGGATTTTGAATAGTAAACAAAGCTTAATTAAAGTTTAATTAGAAACTTAATTAGCTTAATTACTCATTAATTAATCATTCAATTGATTTTAAACTTTTTGAGGATGTTTAGGGGGATGGCCTCTACCTTCCCTATTTTTCTTAGAATTTATTGGTTACTTAATTAGAAAAATTGATTTATTAAGCTCTAATTATCCTCTTAACTTCAATAAGGGTTATTAAGCATATGCATAGTGATTAATTAATTATTTGGACTCCCTAACCATTGTTGAACAGTAAGGATACTTAGGAAAGTGGATTGGAGCTTCTCTCCTAATCTTTTCTCTAATTTTCCCTCTCCTTTTCAACTAAAGTTTTAATTATTAATTAATTAACTAATTAGAAACTTAATTAGATAAATTGGAATTTAAATCATTTTAAACTATGCCTAATCCAGTGGATGGTTTATGGAAATAGGTGGGAACCTCTTTCCCTACCTTTTACCTTAAGCCCATCTCATTTCAAGATAATTATTAAATTTTGTTAGTCTCTTTTTAGAAGAGATGGATTAATGAATTGCTGGTTTAATGGATATGAAAAATCTAATTAAATCTTATTTTTCCTTAATCCATCTTGGGTAGAGCTTTAGGTGTTCAAGAACCTAAAGAAGCTTAATGAAACTATGATTAACTTGCATGTGTGAGAAAACCATAAAAGTAATTGAAATGATTTCTTAAGCTTAATTATTAAATGATTATGAGCTAATTGCATAAGGCCCTGCCCCTTTCATTTCATAGGAGCATTTCTATTTTCTTTTTAATTCATTTGCATATTATATTAGCTCATAATTATTTAATCAATTACCTTAAGGTAACATAGGTAAGGGTTATTTAATTGATTTAATCCATGCTTAACCTAACCAATTCATAAAATCAACCTAATTACTTTTTATTAAATAAAATTAATTCACACATGGGTAATGGGATTAAAATTAATAAATCTTTCTCACGCCTTTTAAATCAAGTTAAAAATGAAATCAAAAAGTCACTTTAAGAAACTTTGGTTTATTTTAAATAAGCTTATTTAATATGATTGTCCTTAGAAATTAGTTGGCTTGAATGAAATTACATGCTCGTGTTTCTTTATTTCTTTCCAATCATATTAAAAATGTTGCATCCCACTTGTAGTCATGCATTCATTTCTTTCAAAAATTAATTAAATGAACTAGATTCATTTATGCCAAATTTGCATGTGTTAGCTTAATTAAAAATATGTGTGGCTATTATCTCGATTAAATCTCAAATGTATTTTCAAAAGCTTATTAATGAATAATAATACATATTATGATATTAGCTATACATACATAGGAGGTGCATGTGAATATAAGCTTAGTGTATGAAGTGAAGTTCCTTTATTTCATTCATATGTTGATTTGAATAAGTTTGAATGTTAGTGGGTATATTATTCTGGACATTTCAGGGATGCACAGCTTTAAGTAGCCGCAAGGAGGTTCCTACCTCACTCCCCTAGTGCAGAACAATGGCAATGTACTAGCTTGATTTCATTCTTAGGTATTTTGACATTATAATTTGGATAGAGCTTTAATTCATTCACACAAATAAATCAATTAAATTAAATTCTACTTTTCCATGGTTTTCTATTCTTATAGTTGCTTATACATCCATATGTATTTAAGAATAGTGGGTATATTAGTCTGGACATTCCGGGGATGCACGGCTTTAAGTAGCCCCAAAGAGGTTCGTACCTCACTCCCGTGGTGCAAAATAATGGCAAAATACTTGCTTAGAACTTTCATACATTTGAATGTGTACTTAGTTAATGAATGAGAATCCTCTTTTATTTATGAAAATCATTCATGCATCCCATATTTAAGTGTGCTAAAAACATATTGCATGTATAGATATGCTTAAGACTTAATCATATGCACATTATATATGATGGAAAGAAATGAATGGATATGTGTCATGTGATAGTAGTTCAACCCAATTAATCTTATGATGTCTTTCTTATTGAATGAGACTATTTAAAGTGAACCTAAACCTAGTGCTAATTAAAATATATAATAAGCCATTCATTAAAGAGAATTTATTTAATTAATTTGCTTTAGATGTGACTTAAGGTAGGGATAAAAGAGAGTGATCCTCTCTTTTCTTCTCTTTATAACACTTAGTTGTTAAGTGTAGGTTAAATGAAATAAAAGAAAATACTAAGTAAAATTCTCAAATCAACTAAATCACTAAAAATAAAATCAACCCTTTATAATTAATGGCTTTCATACTTAGAGAATGATAACTCTAAAGCCTAGCTAGAACATATCGCACAAGCCTTAATACACACACATTAGATTAAGTCATCATTTCTAACTTTATGTTAGGGCGGTACATAGTTTGATATATATTTGGTTTTATGATATATAATTATAGGCTGGATGTTAGGATGTATGCTTCGTAGACTAGATGTTAGGCCGTGATTAGCCTAATTATATCTTCTATAGAAGATTATGCTTAAGGAGTACTTGAAAATAAATATAAATGCTCTCTTTTTGTAGACTGATTAACTCCTTAGCATAATCTGAATTAAGATATATGGACTTGGTTACCCATATACAGGGTGCTAAGTCCAAATTATACATATAACTGTTTTGGTTGTATAGTGTATTTAATTAACACTTATTTTACAGGTGTAGTTAGATTTATTTTTTTTATTTTTAATATAATTGTGCATTATACGTTAGGATTAGTATTATGGGGGATTAGAATGAGTGGAGGCTAGAAGGCTTTGTCCTAGGAGGCTCCCGTGATGCCTATAGAACAAGCAAACCAAGTGGAGAAAAGGAGGAGATATGAAGAAAGAAGATAGGAATACCACCATAGTATTTATTTATTTATAATTATAATTATTCTTTCATATACCACGTTGTATAAGAGTAGAGCTCGGTTACCCATTTCTTTTTTCGGGTTGTATGGCGGTACTCGACCGTACCGACCTTTTATCCTTTTATATTGGGTTTAAAAATTATTTGATGCTTTGTTTATAATTGTGCAATAGAAATGGCATGCCTTTTCCTACTTTCTTCGTATTTGGTGATTTAATGTGTAGCCTGGATCCGATTAGGCTCTTAGGAAAAAATTAATTTTTCTACCCCAACTATAACTCATAATTAAATTTCTAAATAACTCATAACCTTACATAAAGCTTAAGCATTAATTAAAAGATTTTGCAACCCCTTAGCTGGATGTTGTATGTTTCACATCATGCATGTCATTTTGTTTCACTCTTGCTAAGAGAGAGTTTCCATCCTTACACGATAGGGGAAGACTTGACCTTTGAGGGTCTCCTCTATGGTGAAAAATATCTCTTTCCTTCTAATTTAGCCAATAATAATATTTCATCATGCATTTAGGCATATAAAAATCTTATGGTCTTTATTAAAATAAAGAGTCAAAAATCAAATAAAATTTGATAATATTTGCATTAGACTAAGTCATTATTCATACCACTCATGATCTAGTCTCTTAGGGAATGGATTTAAGGACTTTAGTTTTTCTAATAATATCATCCTAACCATCTTACAAAATATATGACTTGACCACATTATTTTAAAACGTATGAGGAGTTAGCTGGCTACCACTCTAGTCAGTTATAACTCCAACTGTCGGGTGGTTTGCCCTCTCTTGTGGAGATAAATCATAAACCCATCTTTGCTTAGATATAGGATGTTCTTAGGCCCTCGATAAAGCTCCCTAGATTTAGGATATAAGGTTATTATTTCTCCTCGGGCTACAAGCATAAATCCTCACCTCTTAGGAATTTTCACATTCTTGTATGATGGGATTATAAGTCCTATCCTTCTAATAAAATTTTGACCTAAATATATAATTCTCTTCTATTTCAAATATATAAAGCCCAACCATAGGATAAATTGGAATGCTCGCTAGGCTTCCTATTATCATGAGCATTCCCTACTCATCTCTCTTTAGCTTTGATAATAAGTCTCTTCTTTTTTATCTATCCCATTTGATTTTTTAATATAGCTAATTTATTGATTGTCCAATTTTAAAATCTTTGGAGACAATAATTGCCTACTTTATTTAAGAGTATTCCTAAGGAATTCACCTTTCTTAGGATGTAATTAACTATGGGGGCTTGCCCCCATAAGAAACTTTAGAACTTGGTTTAAATAAACTCTGCTTTATTCATCCATGTAAAGTAGGAAAAAATCTTCGATATATTCAAAAACCCATCATGCCTTAGGAGTCCTTATTAGGTGATTAGGTCCATTGTAGGATGGTGATTTCTATATTTTAAGATAATGCACCATTCCCTGATGTCATACCCGATCACCTCAATAAGTACACCCTTAGATGTATGTGGTGTCCACCAGACATATATTTAAAAATAAACACCACATAGTGTCATGACTAGCCGAAGGCAACTACTCAGATCATAGAGATGGTCTTTCTTTTCTTTACTTTTGACCATGAGATCGTCGATGAAGCACTCGATTTGGTGGTGAATGGGTTTGTCAAAGATTTGAGTTATGGCCCGCTGGTATGTGGCACCAGCATTTTTCAGGCTAAAAGACATGACCTTATAGCAGTAAATTTTGATGGAAATAAAAAATGCAAATAACTTCTCATCCTCCGGCATCATTCGACCCATCCTTAAATGAGGAGAATGCATGTGAAGAGGCTATGTCCAATATATATATATATATATATATATATATATATATATATATATATATATATATATATATATATATATATTGTTAGAGGTTAGGAGCAACTTTTAACTTCTACTGCTATAATAATATCATGAGATAGTAGAATTAGAGTCAATGAGCTCGCATACCTACTAAGTTTCTAGTCATATCATACATAAATCATCCTTTTAGAATTTTTTTTTTATTGCTATCTAGTTCTAGAGACTTGTCAAAATTTGACTTAAAATTTATTTTATATATTCTTTTTTCTTTTTTCCTTGAATTTGCACCTCACACACATGAATCAACCTTTGGATTCCAAATCAATGTGTATTATTGGTGCTTTACTTTTCTCTTTTTCTTCTTCTCTTTCTCTTCTTTTTTTTTAAATTTCATTTTTTTGTTCTCTCCTTTTTTTTTGAGTCTTTGTTTATATTGTCTTCTCTGTAGGAGATTGCTTGTCTTTCTTTTCCATAGGATATTTTATATTAAGTATGACTTGAAGAGGTTGCCACTAACTGAGCAAGGAAGAATCAAGTTAAGTTTCAATCAAACACTTTTCTATCTCTTTAGAGAATGTGAGAGTGCACTTATTATTTAGCTTAGTGGGAAGCCTTCCATGATGGTTTAGGACCTTAAGATTAATCTTCATAATATTTTGATACCCTTATTTTGTATTATGAGGTGTATCTTAAGAAGGATTTGAAATTTGATTATATCCAATGATTGGTTTGTTTCTTCCTATGGTGATGATCAAAGTGGTAGGACCCTACCACTACAATAATTGACTTCTGTGATATTTTCTAAAATAGAGGTAGAATTGATGCCTACCTACTCTTTTTTGGTGCCTAAAGTTTATCCTATTAGACCTTTAAAATCTGATGATTCTAACCATGAAAGCTTAGAATGGGGGCATCCCTACCCGAGTTGGAATCATTAAAGACATCAAGTCCATTGGCACTACTATTTTATGGATTGCGATTGTTATTTTGAGAGTTGTTTTCTTTTGATAATTAGGATTCAAGTTATTTAAGTTATACTTATCTGGAATAGATAAGACATACTTAAAAACCTTGTCAGTTTTATTCTTAGCCCCTGAAGGAACCTCTATGGCCTTTCTCCTTTAGGGTGAGAATCCATATTTTGTTTTAAATTGAATTCCATCATAATTATTTTATTAACCATACCTTTATGACCACTAATAGTGAATATTGCATTATCATAAGTCTTCTTAAGATTTCCATGCTCTTTGTAAAATTTGATTCAGACATTCTTGATAGATTTAAAGAATTTGGACCCACACTCATCAAATTTGAATATGATGAGGGGGTTCAAATAATTAGATCTTGACTTGGAGAGATTCGAAGAGAATTTTTTTGGAACCTCACTAGTCAAATGTTGATATGGCTGTAGGTTCAGAGCTCTTTGACTAGGATTTAAGAAATTTTGGAACCTTACTTTTCAAATATTAATATGACAATAGGTTAAAAAATTTAGGATTTTTTTTTGTTTTGAAAATGAAACTATCACTTAACAAATTTGGGTTTGTTAGATGGAGTTTAATTATATGTTGGTATTTATTGTTGTGTGTTGATATGTGATTTTGCTTTAATTTTTGTAAAGAGAAATTCTCATTGAACAAATTTAGGTATGTTAAATAGAGTTAATTTTATTTGAAGAAATATTTTGAAATTTTGTTTGGAGAATGTATTGACATTTTCAAGAAGAAATTTTTGTTTGTTTGATTTGTTGATTTAATTTTGATTTTTAAATAGAACTCACATTTAATATATTTGGGTATGTTAAATGGGGTTAGTTAATTTTGTTTGAAATAAGATTTTGATCTTTATTTTTGAAAAAGAAGTTTTATTTCATTTAATCTTGATTTTGAAAAAGGAACCTTCACTTAATAAATTTGGGTATGCTAAGTGGGGTTCATTTAATTTTATTTTGAAAGGGGTTTGAAAATTTTTGGAGAAAATATTTGTCTTTGTTTAATTTTGATTTTAAAGAGAGAAACTCCATTTAACAAATTGGATTATATTAAATGGGGTTCATATGATTTTTATTTTGCTGATATGATGGTTGCTTGCTAGAGTTCCTAGGAGCTCTCTAATGCCAAAATTAGATCTCCTTCGTGCCTCTATCCTCTCTATCTTGGTCTCACTGAGCCATAGAGGTTTGATTTTAACTTTTTTACATGATGCTTTAAGTGTTTTATTCAATTTGGAGTTAATTTTGGATCAGGTCAACTCATGTTGACCCAAATGAGTTGGGTTGTGTTCAAGCAACCTAGTTTGACTCATTGGCTTTGTATTTATTTTAATTATGTTTAATTGATCATTCATGATGACTTTGATTGATTAATTTTATTTAATTTGGATTAATTTTGAATTTGACCCAAGTTTGACCATGGTTTGACCAACTTTGACCAAAATTAGTTAAGTTGATTTATGTGATTCAATTTATCATTTTATGTTTAGATTATGTTTCAATCATGTTTTATAAATTATTTGGAATGTTCTTGAACAATTATTTAGGTCAATTAGGCTTGGATTTAGGTTTGACCTATTTTGAGTTCAAATAGGTCAAATCGGGTTCAATTGAGTAAAATATTTTATTTAAATCAACCAAGATGTGTTTAAGCTTTAATTATGTTTGATTAAGTGGTTATGATGATTTAGATTAATTGATTTCATTTGATTTGATGTTAATTTTGATTTGAATCTATTTTAATCTAAATTGAGTTTAATTAATTAAATGATCTAATTAACCCATTTTATTTAGATTTATTTAGTTTTATGTTTAAACATATTCATTTGATAATTTTGATCATTCAAAGTGATTTAATTTGGACAATTTTTGGCCTGTTGACTTTTGACTTAATGAGGCTCACATAGGTTAACTCTAAGTCAAATGACCTATTTGCCACTTTGAACTTTATTCAAATTTATTTTTGAGTTCATTTATGTTTATGTATTGATTATGTGCTTTTGATTTGATTTAATTTGGTTTAATCTTGATTTAATTTGATTTTATTTGGACTTAGGTTATTGCAAGTCATGGGTTAGACCATAAGGCAGGGTAGGTATCCTTAGTCTTAAGGCTTAGCCTAATCCTATAGAAAATCCTTCTAAAGTCCCTAAGTTCAAGTTAATGTTTACTTAGCCACTAGAAGTATCCTATGACTAAGAAGCTCTTAGTGTCTAGAAGACTCATAGACATATAATGGAAAGATTGAATCCTCACTCCAAAAGTGAGGTCAATAGGGCTACAAGCATAAATCCTCACTTATTAAGAATTTTCACAACCTTATATTAGCAAATTATAAGTCCTAATAATCTAATAAAATTTTAACTCAAACAAATGATTCTCTTCAATTTCAAACATATAAAGCCCAACCATAGGATAGATTGGAATACTCGCAAGGCCTCCTAGTATCATGAGCATTTCCTACCCTTTGGATTTCAAAAATAAATCTTCTCCTTGAACTTTTCCAATTGATTTTTTAAACATAACTAATCTTTGATAGTCTATCATTGAAATCTTTGGAGATGATAATTGTCTATTTTAATTGAGAGTATTCTTAGGGAAGTTCATTCCTTAAGATATAATTAACTATGGAGGCTTGCCTCCATAGGGAACTTAAGAACTTGGTTTAATATAAACCCTGTTTTATTGATCCATATAAAGTAGAAAAAAAAATCTTTGGTATATTCGGAGACCCATCATGCCTTAAGAGTCTTATTAGGTGATTAGATTTATTGAAGGATGATGCCTTTATCTTTCTAGATAGTACATCATATCTCAATGTCATGCTCAATCACTTCAATAAGTACCTACGACTTTGTCCCACACACACATCCAAAATAAACACCACAATGATTTAGTTGTGGTGAAATTTTTATATTTCTAAAGAATGTATACTTCCATCTTCACTCTATGTGAAATAAAATGAAGATAGAAATATACTTCTTTTTATGCATTTTTGGACACCACATAGATCTGTAGATATTCTTATTGAGGGTGATCGGGTACGACATTGAGGAGAGGTGTACTATTTTGAACGATAGAAGTCACCACCCTACAATGGACCTAATCACCTCAATAAGAACTCCTAAGGACAATGGGTCAGCATATGTACCAGAGATTCTTCCCCTACTTTACATGAAAAAGTAAAGTAGGGTTTATTTTAAACCAAGTTTGTTAAGTTCCCTATAGAAGCAAGCCCTCATAGTTAATTACATCCTATGGAAGGGGATTCCTGAGGAATACTCTCGATTAAAGTAAATGATCATTGTCTCTAAAGATTTTAATAGGTAGGATTATCAATCGATTAGTTTATTTTTAACAAATCAAGTAGGATTAATCAAGAGGATGGAGTTCTTATAGAAGCTAAATGAAAAAAAGGTAGGGGATGTTTAAGAGACTAGATAGCCTAGTAAGCATCCCAAACAACCCTATGGTTGGGCTTTACATTTTGGAATTTTGAATTAATTTATTTGAGTTGAATTTTTATTAGACATTTAGGGCTTATAATTCCATAATAAAAGGTTATAGAAATGCATAAGAGATAAGAATTTATGCTTATGGCACATAGAAGGGAGAAGCAACCTCAGAACTTAAATCTAGGGAGCTTTGGCGAGGGCCAAAAGCAGGACATCTAGAGCAAAAATGGGTATTTGGTTTCCCTCCACAATAGAGGATAAACTACCTGACTACTTGGACTTACAACCGCCTGAGGGTGGTTACCAACTAACTCCTTCTATGATTTCAAATTCATGTAGGCAAGTCATATGTTTTATGCAAGATAGCTAGACTATTATTTATTTTAGAAAGAGACTAAGTCCTTAAACTTACTCTCTAAAAGTGTAGATCATGTAAGGGCATGAAAAAATACCTAGATCTAATGAAAAATATATTACATATTATTTTTATTTTTGGACAATCATTTGACTCAGGCTTATAAGATTCATATGCCTAATACATGAGAAATAGGATTATGGGCCAAAATCAATGAGAAGTGGAGGTGTGTTTCCACCATGGCTCTCAAAGGTCAAGCCAAGTTCTCTGGCAAAGGTTGAAGCCCTCCAATCAAGAGTGTAATAATATATTTTTATGCATGATGTTATAAAAGAAATACTCATCCAGTTAAGGAGTTGCTAATTCTTTTATCTTGATTTTAACTTAGGCTTTAGGTGAGGTTATGAGTTATTTATTTCTAATTTTGAGTTGATTAATTTGGTAGAAGATTTTTTTTTCTTAAGAGCCTAATCGTCATCTAGGCCATACATCAAAGCAAGAAAAAAATTAGAAAAATATGACATCCTAATGCATAAGCTAAACAAAATATCAAACATTTTATAAAGCTAACGTAAAAGAATAAAATATCATTTGTGGTCGAGCACCATCGCATAAACCTAAAAATAAATTGGGTGGCCGAGCTCTACCCTTGTAGAACCTGGATTACAAATGAATTAATTACAATCAAGTAAGAAAATTCATGTTATGGGGGTCTTCATTTCTTCTTCTCTTCTTTCTTCTTTCTTCTTTCTTCTTTCTTCTTTTGATTCCTTCTTTTGGATGGTTGGAAGGTGATTGCTCCAAAGGCTTCACGTGAAACGTAAGATGTAATCTTATGACCAATGCCCATCCTAATCCCTCATAACAATCATTCCAAAATCCTAATTATAAAAATTACATTAAAAGGAAAAGTAAATCTAACTAACACCTGTAAAATAGAGATTAACTAAATAAATCATATAAATCTCAAGCATGTATATTGGACTTAGCACCCTACACATAGGTAACCTAGTCCACCTGGCCTATCAGATTATGCTTAGGGGTATAAGCACCTGCACAACAAAAGTATTTATATTTTTATTACAACGCCCCTTAAGCACAATCCCCTGTAGAAAATAATGATTAGACTAGATCATCCTACCATTCATTCTATGCACATACACCCTAACATCTAGACTAAAATACAAAATCACAAAATAAAAGCAAACATCAAGCCATGCACTACCCTAATCTAAAGCTAGAAGTGGTGATTTAACCTAATGTGTGTGCTTTAAAAGGTTTGTGTGGTATGTTTAGCTATGGCTTTAAGGCTTAGATTTTCTAAGTGTCAAGATGTTCAATTTAGATGGGTGATTTCATTTAAGTTGTTTAATTGATTTAGGTTGATTTTATTTTATATTTTTGGATTGGTTTAAGTGAATCCTATAATTAATTACTAAGTTTTAAAGAGAGGGGAAAGAGAAGAAAACTTCTCTTTCCTTCCCTACCTTAAGTAATTTTTAAAGGGGATTCATGTTTACTTATGCCTAGTTAATGTTTTATTATATATTTTAATTAATCCTTATTTTATATTTTCCCTAAACAAACTTATTCAAAATGAAATGCATTTTAAGATTAAGTAAAGTGAGCTAATATCACAAAACACACATCACTTCATTTCTTTTCCAACATGTACAACATGCGTATGGATACATCCTAAGCATATTTATACATACAAAATGAAAATGTTTAGCACACTTTATGATGAATGCTAAGAAGTGTTACTTAAGAAAATTGGAATGCTTTATAATGCATGCTTTTCATTAAGTAGAAAAGAGGAGTTTCTTTTATTTATTATTCACATGCACACACACACACACACACACACACACACACACATATATATATATATATATATATATATATATATATATATATATATATATATATATATATATATATATATATATATATATATATATATATATATATATATATATATATATATATATATATATATATATATATATATAGAGTACATCATTACAATGTAAGATATAAGAGACAACTTAAAGGGGGTTGTCCAGACTAATATACCACTTTCCTTAAATACAAACACATGTACAAAATAAATGAATAGAAAAAAGATGCAAAAAGTTTGTATTTGTTTATTTATTTTATTTATATAATATATATGTACAAGTATGGATGTCCTTCTTAGATAATGGCATAGGAATGAATAGGAATGGGGTTAGGCAAGTGTTGTATTCCTTTCAAATAAACTATACACTTTGTCAAATCCTATTCAAAATTATGCTAAAAGAAAAGAGAAGGAAAGCTACACTATGCACATCTTCATATTTATATCCACATGCAAGCTTATAAGTAATTATAAGTAGCACACTTTCAATTTTAAGTGTTTGATTTATAGATTTTAAAAATAGTTTTGGATTTAGTAGTGATAATAGTTGTTCATATTTTTACTTTAGCCAAAATATGCAATTTGACATAAAGAAAATATTTCATTTTCAATTTGATTTTTGAAAAGAATGAATGCATGAAATTCATATGACATACACATTTAACATGTTAGGAAAGAACTAAAGTGATGAAAGCATGCAAACACATTCACCCTAATTAATTCCTAAAGATAATCTTGTGAAATAAGAAAGCTTAAAGCAAATCAAGTTATTTTTGAGAAAGGTTTGATTTTATTTTGAGTTTGATTTAATTTGAGAAATATAGGTGAGTTTGCTGCTCCTAACCCATTCCCATATATGTTTGTTGATTTAGTTTGTTCTTAGGATTATTAGATGATTTTTATATATTGTTTAGGTTAAGCTATGAATTAAGTGTGTTAATTACCCCTTACCTACACCACCTTAGCATAGTTAATCAAATAATTATGAGCCAATGATATGACATAAAATCACACAAGAAATTTAAATCAGCAATGCACCTGGGAAAAAAAGTACCTAATGCAATTGGCTCATGATTAAGGATTAATTAAGCTAGGGGGTTTATTTTAAGTAATTTCATAACATCTCTCACACATGTGAGTTAAGTTTTGATTTCCTTAATTGTACTTAGGGTCTTGAACACCTAAGCATCTACCCAAGATAGATTAATTGAGTTAGGGAAAGTTTTAGAATTTTATGAAATTAATTAAGGGCGTAATTAGTTAATTAACCCTTAATTAAAGTTAAGTTAACGAAGAAAGGGGGTTTAAGGAATATCTTAAGGAGATTAGACAACTAATTATTCCCTTAATTAAGCTTAATTACATTAAAGGAGTGATTAAGAAATGAACTAGCAATCCTTCTAATTAAACTACCAATAAATCCCAAGAAAATTAAGGGAGGCAGGAGTCATCCCACTAATTATGCGTAAGAAGTTTGGGATAAATCAGTGGAGTAATTAGAGGGTAATTAGCAAAATAATATTCCCAATAAAACCCAAATCTAGTGAAAAATAATGTTCAAAATCCATTGAAATTATTTTTAGAATATTCTATGTTCAATTATCTATCCAATGCAATTTATTTCATATATTCTTTAATTTTTCTAGGCTTAGATATGGATTTAGGAAGTTTCCATGATTAATTAGGTGATTTAATAGCCTAATTAAATGTTTAATCTCGTCGACGCCACGTGAACCGCTGACGCGGCATGCGCTTTCCACGTGGCATGACGGGATTCAATATTTAAGTTATCATATCATAGTGTCGCGTTAGCAGCGGTGCTACGTGCTTTCTCCCTATCCGTCTGATCAAGGATCAGACGGCTGAGATTAGATCTGTGGTTCTAAAGGATTAAACGACGAGATTTATGTGTCTTTGATCATGGTCGTCCATCCAAAATACACGGATGGATGACCCATGATCCTTCTCTATTCTTCTCTGTGAGAAATGGACACCATCCATCTTTTAGGAGAAGATCTAAGCTTGATTGAGCTCGAATTTAATTAAAACTCAACCCACACCATCAACATGCAAAGGAGATCACATCTAATGACTAGAATCTCATGGGGCAATACTTTACTTCATAAAGGACCAAACTACATTGAAATTATGCTCGGTTTAAAGGCATACCTCGCCGGAGGTGATCAATGGCGCTCGATTCTTTTGGAGAAGCTTCGTCTAGTGGAGATGAAGCTTTGTTGAGAGTTTGAGGGCTTGAGATTGGATGGATCCTTTTAGAGGCCAAGCTCCCCTTCAAGTAGGCTCGGTCTTGATCAAGATAGCACCTCCCTTGCCTTAGGAACTTGGGAAAAGGTCTAAGCAAGTTTGATTTGATCCTCTAATGAAGCTTGAGGGAGGAATTGACTTAGTATGAAGTATTGGCTAAGTTGGATTTCAAGTGGAGCTCCCCTGTTTTCAATTTATGAAACCTTAGGAAATGGAAAATCAATTTCACTCTAGGAAGCTTGGGATCACTTAGCAATGGCTCCTCTAGCTTCCCTAAGTTCAATCGAGTGTGAGAGTGTCTTGATTGAATTGAATTAGGGGGAGTATATCTCCCTCTTGAAGGATCAGACATCCATGAAGGAGCTTGCCGTTTTGAACCAATCGACCATATTCAATGGGTTGTTTGAGCTGTTTAGAGTGGAATGGCATTCAGTTTTGGACAGAGAAAGAGTGGGTGAGGTGGTCATGTGCTCAAACAAGGTGGAGGGAGGATTCCATGTGGCCAATTTTAAAAGAGGTGGTCAATTTTGCGTTTGGGTTGGGTTTGGTAGACCCAAACCCATTGGGTCATGTGCACTAGGTTCATTAGTTATCATTTGGTCCACTAAGAGGATGCCAAGTGTCCATGAAAAGGAATTGGTCAAATTCCAAGTGGTTTTGATTTTGGGTTACCCTATGGAATAAGGGTAAAATTGTCATTTGGCTTGGGTTTCAATTTGAATATGTTCAGTATGTTTGAAAAATGGGTTAGGCCAAGTTTCATTGAATTTGGAGTTGGTTTGATATGATTTGGCTCATGTTGACCCATTTAGGTCAAAAAGGGTCAACTTAGATCAAGTTGACCAATTGGTCATATTGGGTCAAACCAAGGGTTGGGTCAAGTTCATATGACTATTTGAAATGTTTTGGTGGCTTTGGTTTGATTCAATTTGGTTTATATTTGGTTTTGATTCAATTGAGTTCATTTAGGTCAAATGGGTCTAGTTGATCAAATTGACCCATTTAACCTATTTGGGTTAGGTAATGTGTTGGCTTAGGTTTTATTGGTCATATGAAATGGATTGGTATCTTTGTTTCTAATCAATTTTATTTATATTTGAGTTTGGCTCAATTTGACCCTTTGGGTCAAGTTGGGTTCAAGGTCAATTGGGCTAGGTTAGGTCTAGTTGGTCAATTGAGCTTTGGTCAAGTTGAATAATCATTTTAAAATGAACTTGACCCAATGGTTTCAATCAATTTGACTTTGGTCAAGTTTTGATACATTTTGACTTTTTAGGTCAAGTTGGGTCAACTTGGGTCAAGTGGCCAATTGGACTATATTAGGTCTCAAATGTTGACTTGGTCAAGTCCAAACATTGATCATGAATGAGTTTTGATCAATTGTTTCAATCAATTTGACCTATGGTGGATTTTGTCTAGTTTAGGTTTCATTTTGGCTAAGTGTTGACTTGGTCAACCCTTAAGTTTGACTTGATTTGATCCAATTTGAGTGATTGATCATCTCATGATGAGATGCTTAGGTGTGCTTAGTTCAATCCAATTTGGTTAGGATTGGAATTTGGCTCATAAGTATACTTTAGGTCAAGTGAGCCTAAGTGGGTCAAATGGCTTGGTCAAAGCTTGATTTGAGTTTGATTGAACTCACATATGGACTCATGATTGAAATATAAATCTATTTGCAATTGGTTTGAAGTCAAATGAGTTTTTATTCATTTGATAATTTCAAGTTTAAGAGGTGAACATGAGTTTGACTTGGGTTTGATTTTTTTTTTTTTTTGATTTAGTTTTAGTTTGGTGATTGAAGTTTGTATTTATATTTGGATTCATGATTGTAGGATTGATTGAATCACAAAGAAAAATCAAGAGTTTGGCTTGATTTAAAATTGATTTGGCTAAGTTAAAGATTTTGACTTGAAAGGCTTAGGTTGGATTTTGATTGAATTTGAGTTTGATTTTTGGAGTTGGTTTTGGTTGTTTGAATTTATATTTCATTTATTTATGTGAATATAAATGAGAATATAAATGGGTTATGAGAAAATTTCATGAATTTGAAGAGATTTGAACTTGATTTAGGCTAAGTCCTTAAGAGGGAATCAAAATGACTTAGGAAAGATTTATGATTTGGATTTAGTTTGATTGATTTGAATTTATATTTTATTTATATATGTGAATTTAAATGAGAATATAAATGAGTTGTGAGAAAATGTCATGAATTTGAATTAATTTAGATTTGATTTAGGCTAAGTTCTTAAGAGAGAATCAATGGGACTTAAGAAAGATTTGGAATTTCAATCATGGGCTTCAATCATAAGTTTCAATCATGTGTTTCAATCATTTGACATTGATTTGGGTTTGGAGAAAATCAATTATGTTGAAATTGATTTAGAATTGATGTTTATTTGATTTGGAGTTTGACTTGAAAGAAGGAAGCGATGAATGTGGTTTAAGCTATAGGGTAGGCAAATTTTCCTAACACCCCTAAGGCATGATCTATTCCCATGACTAACTCTTCTAAGTCTCTAGGGCTAGGTTGGGTGTCTACCTAATCAATAGATGCGTCTTAATTCTAAGGATATCTTAAAGTCTAAGAGGAGTCTTATGTCTAAGATGAAGGGGTTGAGAGCTCATCCTAAAAATGAGGTCAAAATTAGTTCAAAATGATTTCATTTGAGATAGACTTCAATAAGTAGTTTGTAAATATAAAAGGAGGATGAACTTTTGAGTAGATTTCTCAAAGTAAACACATAATAGAGATATTTGGCCAATCATAATTATTATGAGGTACTTAAAGTTAAATTTCTTAATTGTGATTTTTTAATTTTTTTTTGTCTAGATAGCTTTTTTAATATTAAGGTATGAGAAGGCATAATAAATTTATTTAACTTTAGTTATTTATTTTATAATAGGAGCTCTACAAAAATTGTCTCCTAAGTCTTTCTAATAAATTTAGAAATCTATATTTACTTTCATAAAGAGTCTGAGATAGTAACATTCTAATACCAATGTGATAATTATTATTGTAAATAAATTTGATTAATGTTAAAGAGCTATTACTATTTTCTTCAAAATTTAGTATGCAAATCATAACATATATTCAATGGTCCAATAAAATTTATTAAATTATCACTTTATATGTGGATGAACAATAATGCAAAAATATAACTTAGATCTAAGTTGTCAAAGACCTCATCTCAATAATACTAACATTTAACTATTAAAGTCACTTAAATGTAGTTCATAATTTTCTCTATCTAAAAACATCCATCAAACAATTAAATAGATGCTAACACTCAGAGCACTCACTTTAATAGCATATATTTTGTGATTATCTCACTATTCTATACAACATATACTCTGTTGACTTTATAATAGTTGGGCAAATAAAAATGAATATTCAAATAGATCATTTACAAATATGATATGTATATATGTGTAATGCGTTTGTCTTTTGACACTTAGAGTAAATTTTTAAAAAATTTACTATAAAGTGAAAGAAAATGAAATAAAATAAAAATGAATTTGAAATCAAAATATAACAGATGTAGTTTTTTTTTTCCTCTTTTGATCTATTTGGTTGCTTGAAAAAAGAATATAGTATAAAATAAATATTGTGCTAAAGAAATGCGATATATTTGGATTACTTTAGGGGCAGTTTGGTTACCTGAATTTTGAGTGTAAAGTAAAGTAAATATAGGGGTTTTAACTTTTTTTTTGTATTTGGCATGTTGCAAAATAAAATTTCTAAGATAATGTAATATATTTAAAATACATTATAAAGGTCATTTTTGGTGTATTTGAAATTTATTAATTCTATCTAATACACCAATGTAAGTGTTATTCTCTCGCATCCGCCGGTCCACCGCCGCCGCCGGTAAAGCGGCACTTCTCAAAATATTTTACATTATATTTTAAAATAAACTCATGTATAATCAAACAACCCTCAAATATATTTATTTCTTTTACTCTTTCTTTTACAACGCTCTGGTTGAAAACTCTACAAATACATGAGTTTATTATTATTATTATTTTTTTAGTAAAATAAATATAATGTAAAGTATTATTAAGATTGTGAGCCGTGGGCGGGCGGCGACCGACGATGGTGGTTGGCGACCGGCGGTGGCGATTGGTGGGCGACGACAACCGGTGGCGGTGGCTGGTGGCGGTGACTAGTGACCGATGACCGGCAACAGCGACTGGCGGTGGTGGGTGGCGGTCAGCAGCCATAATACTTTATATTATTGATATATATGAAATTCATCTAAATCAGACAAATTCTAAATATACTAAAAATGATATTTGTAATGTATTCTAAATATATTACTTTATCTTAAAAATTCTATTTTGCACTATGCTAAATATAAAAAAAATTAAAACTCATACATTTATTTTACTTTACACCCAAAATTCAGGCAATCAAACAACCTTTTGGTCTAAGTTTCCCTATATTTTGCCACTTAAAATCAGGCGACTGTCCTTGTCTCTAACGGACGGTCTTGATCCTGTGGGGAACTTCGAAGTCATCCCCGCGGTGTTGCGCAGTAAACGCTAAAGATTTGTTCGGATGCGGATCTAAGCTATTTTGGATGATCTGACGGCAGGCGTAATGGCTCTGAGATCCGACGGCTGATAGAGATTATAACGCCAAACACGCAGTTCTTTTTCTCAATTCCGACTTCCCCTTGTCTTCTTCGTGGTTCGAACCGATTAATTTCAACGTTTTCAGTTTATAGTACATTTGGTCCTCGCTTTTTTCTTCGATCGAGGAAGAAGGGGAGCGTCTGGGCAGGATCGGCCGAGATTTGCGAAATGGCAGATCAAACTGCGAGGGGGGAAGAATTCGAGAGGAAGGCGGAGAAGAAGCTTATGGGATGGGGTATCTTCGGATCGAAGCACGAGGATGCTGCAGAGCTGTACGAGAAGGCCGCGAATTGTTTCAAGCTCGGAAAGAACTGTGAGGGCTTTTGTCCTTCTCCGTCTTCTATTTGGAATCTGTTATTCGTTTTCGTATTGTGAGATGCGCAGCGAGTTTTCACTAGCAACGCCTTTTGAATATGTGGCATGGTTCAGGACGATTGGATGGTTGCAATATGGATACTTGTTCCTTCATTGAGTAGGTTTAATTGTTTTCGGGGCTCATGAAGGCTTTAGCCTTTAGGTGGGTTTTGGATAATCTGGATAGGGGTGCATTACGTAATCTTGTTAGTTGACTCAATCTATCGGAAATCACAAGGACAAATTGAGTGGATTAGCTTTATTTTTATGGGATGTTTAGCTACAAGTAAGACAGTTAAACGGCATTTAGTATAAATTGTTGTTGCTTGTTGGAATACCTTATCTATTGAAAGAGAGGATGCATCGTCAAAGGCATAGAGTGTAGTGCACGGTAGGCACATATTTTTATTTTGGGAAATTTACATAAATAGCACACAATTCTTATGCATTTATATATCTAACACCTAAAGTTTGATATTTACAAACATAGCACCTTTCCTATGCTTCAAATGGTGAATTTAACTTCAAAAAAAGTAAGAAAAGTGCTATTTTTGTTATAATAATAAAGATTTAGGTGTTATATATGTAAATATTTATGTTTGGGTGTTAGATATGTAAATATATAAGAATTATATGCTATGTATGTAAATGCCCCTTCTATTTTTTTGTGGAAGACCGAAATATAAAAATCACAGGGTATTGCTTAGTTCAAACAATTTATATTAGTCATAATACCAATTTATAGAGGGTCAAATTTCTCTGAAATTGAAAAAGATATAATGGAGTGTAAAAGATCTAAATTGTGGTGAATTTACCTTTGGTGATGGTGAAAGGAAAATTGGGGTGTTTATGTGGATGGAGTTATATCGTGGTCGAGGTAGTCTCTCGCAATCGAGGCAAGTTGAGGCGGTCCCTCTTCTAGAAGGGAGACTACTAAAGGTGGCTGACATAACCCCTCTCCTAGAAAGTGGGGGGATTAAATGAATTGGAGTTGTTGGGCGATTAGAGAAGGTGGTGTGCAAAAGATTATGTAACACCAAAACCTTAAATTGACACTCCAAACAGTGAGTAGAGCTCTAGAATTCTCTATGATTGAGGGGCCTATTTTGCATGCCCAATTTGTGTAGAAGCAGGGTTTATTTGTTTATTATAGGAGTATATTGCTTTTTTTTAAGGATACTTATTATTATTGTGAATAACTAACAAACCAAATTGTACCTTTTCCTAATTGGGAAGGTGAGCAAGTGATCGCATCCATGGGCCTAACTAATTGATTTTTTTGGGCTAGGATTTGCCTGAGTTGCCAGCTTGGAGCTATTAGTGGCTATTGTTAGCATTATCTTTTATAAAAAAAATGAAATATATTATTATGAAGATCTTAATTCTATGAATTGAAAGGAGTTGATAAATCAAAATTCTGGCAATTGTATTAAAAAATAGAATTCATTTCGAAATAAATCAAAATTCTTTTTTTAAAAAAATAAATTTCATGCGTTAATTTGTTTTCCTAAAGCTTGTTATGGAGCAAATCAATGGTCGATTGAAAGGGGATTTAGGAACAACATGATAACCAATACAAAAAGCAAAAAATAGTAATCATGTATCACATTTTCTACCAACATGCAAAAGAAAGGGTAAGTTCACCTTGGTGGCAGATCCATGCATGTCTACAAATGTCAACAGCATATTTATAGACTTGGGAGATAACCTCAACAAATGAGTAAGAGGGAATTAAATCATAGTAAGGCAATGGCAATTGATGAAGGAGAGTGGGGGGATAATACATTTATGAGTTTTCAGCCATAGAAGATAAATCATGACTAGAGAGATGTGGAAAATCAATGAAGGGTGTGGTAATGGCTTGTGGTGAATTGCTCTAGAGCAAGAAAGTAGGTGGAAAACTTTCAATTCTTGAGAGATTTCTAATGGGGAAGTTGATTAACAAGAGGATAGAAGGGAGGTCTAGTGTGTGTGTGTGTGTGTGTGTGTGTGAGAGAGAGAGAGAGAGAGAGAGAGAGAGAGAGAGAGATGAGTGAAACAAGCTACGAGAGACCTAACTTTTATAAACCCCATAAATCCCATCCTTTACATGATTTGATAAATCATATTAAATCACATAAAATGAGATTTAAAAGGCATCCAGATTTAGATGCCTTAAAATTTTTTGGCAAGAATTAAGCTAAATCCTAATTAAATCTCATTTAAAAGTGCATGCTAAAATATCCCTTAAGAGTAATTGTGTATTGTTGGATTGATGATGATCTTTGTGTCATTTTTAGCTCTAGTTAGCATTATGTTGAGTGGTGTTTGATAGGCATCTTTTGTAGTGCCATATTTAATGACCATTTTAAAAGAGAGCATATCATTGATTTTTTTCTCGACGCATCTTTTATCTGGGTTACTTCTTGAGGCATGCAAAGATTTCAATTTTCTGAAAGAACACTATCGTGCTCTAATTCCTCTTTCATGAGAATTATTTTTTTAATGGCATATCTCATAATACTCTAAAATATATTCTAGATTTACTCATACTTTTATTGTGGTATGACATTGACAATGACATGATTTTAATAAAAAAAGACAACATGAAGCATGTATGAGCTATTAGGATTATGGAATATTATTATCTCATAATAGGATTTTTCGTGTACTCACAAATGATTTTTCCTCTTGTTGCACTTCTTTGTGTGATAACCTTCTCCATTTTATATAAAGCTTACCATTTCCAAGCATAAAAAATTATTGACATTGTAGTTCCTTAAGCAAGATTTTTTTGTAGGCTACTCACAAACTATGATTTTATTTTAAAATGTTTTGGTATCGATCATTCAATGTATAATTTTGAGAAAATCTTATCAATTATAGCAAGGAGACAACTAAAGATGATTAGGATAATCCCTCTCCTAGAAAAAGGTTGGGGGGGTGGTGGTAAATGAATTGGAGTTGGTGGGCAATTAGAGAAGGTGCTGTACAAAAGATTATGTAACACTAAAATAATTAATCGACACTCCTAACAATGATTATAACTCTGGAATTCTCAATGATTGAGAGGCCTATTTCACATGCCCAAATTGTGTAGAATTAGCGTTCGTTTATTTAGCATAGGACTATTTTGGTCCTTTTTTCAAGGATATTTCATATATTGTGGGCTTCGAAAATTCACCACTGACCTCTCAATTAAGAGAATAGATTTATGTCAGTAAAATTTTCAATAGGCAGATGGAATAATAATAAGACACTACCTAGAGATTTCGCCCTCATTTTATGAGAACTTTAGATATGATTCCAAGTTTCTTATAGACGCAAGCACTTATAGTTAATTACCCCTCTCAATGCTGAGAGAAAACTTTCGATTAAGGCTAGTCGTTAGATTGCTAAATCCATAGTGTATAATAGTAAGGAGTTTAAAATTTAAGCTTATGAAATTCCTCATATTAACTTAAAGCAGATGGTTGGGGGAATGATGATCATTTCAATCAGATTCCATGGTTTATCGTTCACGGTGTCATGGTCCTAATTTACTTAGTAGGAGGTAGTCATCACAAGAATCCTTGTCGTATGGGTTGTGTCATCCAGAAACTTGTAGAGATTTTGTCTAAAGAGATAAATTTAAGTCTACCTTACCTAACTGAATGCTTTTTGCCTTATAAGGTGCACCCTATAGTTCACAACTCAAAGAGAGCAGAACCATTGGAGAACATATGGGCTACAGTCGTAATCGTAATATAATGGTGTCATTTGGCGACCTCGATCGAGACTAGTTATAACCGCGTCGTATGTGGGCTCTTACCAAATCACAGCAGAGACACCACCACGTCCCTCGACATGAGTTTATTTGAGAGTGAATATAGAAATCACACTCATTGACTCCTTTGTGCTGAGTTTTTTTAATTTATTAACAAACAATTGTGAAAAGTGGGTTGAGTGGAGTTTGCTTTAAGTTTTTACATTATGAATTTCATTTGAACATTTATAACTTAATAGCATATTAGAATTTTTCTTTAAATTAATACTTGATTTAAAAGATTTAAATTAAATTGATTTGAAATTACAAATACATTTTGAGGACAGTATACCCTCCGGTAGAAATTTTCATTCAACACAGTTATCATCGGGGTATATAAGTCTGCTTGGTCATTTAGTTTATTTTGCCAGATCTTGTCGACTCTATTAATTTAATAATAAATGATCAGATCTAGATTTATATTTTGAGAATTTTTGAATTTGAGAATATTAAATATAATATCTTAGATATTTTGATAATAATGACCCTTCTAGTTCATATTCTCAATCAACTCAGCCATCATTGGGGAATATAATTCTCCTTGATCATTTACTTTATTATTTCAGATCTTGTCAACTCTATTAATTTAATAATAGAGTATCAGATCTAGATTTATATTTTGAGGATTTTAAATTTAAGAATATTGAATATAACTATCTTAGATATTTTTATAATGGTGACTCCTCCATTTAATATTCTCAATCAACTAAGCCATCATCGTGAGTTGAGATACGTTATATCATACTAATATAATTAATTTCTCGATATTTTCTCGCTTTAAAAAAGCTATAACAACATCATTACGTTTTATAACCCTAACTGTAGACTCCAATCGGAATCAACTGCAAAGATCCTCGCATTAAGTTCATGTATTCAACATAGCGTCGTGGCCCATGCGGGTTTTCAATTGATCGACTTTGAATAGTTAAATATATTTGTTTATTCATTGCGTAAGATATTTGCACATGCTTTGAGGCTTTTAAATTGGATATAAGATATCCCTTGAAATACATGTGAGTATCTCATTTTAAGTAACATATATGAATTTCAAGGCGCTGTGTATAAACACTTGTTTTATAATGAATGCACTACTTCACCGTTCATGTAGTTTACACGCATCCCGATGCATTGAGTTCAAATATGAGATCACCTCGTAATGTATGTGTATGTTCAACTCATTCATTTGAAAGTTTGTGCATGTTTTGAAGCATTTGAATGAGAATATATTCATTCTAGATATGTGTAATGAATTTATTTTTATTCAAGCATTTGCATGTATTTTGAAACATTTGAACCAGAGGAGTGACTGCTATAAGATGTGTGCAAAGGCATATTTCATGCATTTGTATTCATACAAGTTTACATGTATGAAATTCATCTAAAAAAAAAAAAAACTTCAAGCCTCTATGATTTTATTATTCAAAAAGTCTTCACATTTTCTACAACTTGCCATTCAATCTTCATTTCATTTCTTAGCAATTATATTAAAGGAAATGAATCTCATCAAAAATAGCCTCATGATACTCTTTAAATTTTCATAAGATGTTTACATACAACGATCTCTAAATCATTATCCTCACTATCAACTTTTTGCTTAAGAGTAAGCATCTATTGATTGCATTAGTAGATTCAAATTAAAGATCTTTTATTCCTATTTTTTAATATTCATAAGAATTCATTATTTGTTCTGCCTTTATGCAGTCAATTTGGAATAAGGTTTCACATTTTGCTTTGTGATAAGAAGATCAATAATGAGCTCCATCTCAACAATTGCTCATATTCAAGGACAAGCCTTCTAGATTTGAATCAAACTCACTCGATCGCCGCTTCTCGACCGCCGATAATGACTGCCTCAATCGAGCGTACCTCGCTTGATAGGTTTTGGCGCTTGACGCTAACAACGCCATCAATTTCATGAACGGTGCGCATCGCCGCAACCTCCCAACTTCGATATGCGTAGCGTAATTTTCTTCTCGACGTCGACACCGCAATATGTATATTCTAATCAATTTTGTTGTTTTGAATATGATGACGAAGTCCGTTTGTTGATTGGAGGTCATTTTTACTAGTTTTGACGACGTCCAGTTTATTTTAGCTTCGATTTGCGCGATATTGCATCCGAAGCCCGTCGAATTTGTTCCATAAATCGAATTTGACTCGTGGATTATGTGTGGAGGTCAACACATATAAGTGTGAATAACTAATAATCAAATTGCACCTTTTCCTAATTGGGAAGGTGAACAAATGATCACATCCTTGGGCCTAACCAATGGATTTATTTGGGCGAGGGTTGACTTGAGTGGCCAACATAGAGCTAATAGTAGCTGTTGATAGCAATATCTGATCAACAAGTGTAACATATTATTATGAAGATTCTGATTCCATGAATTCAAAGGAGTTAATAAATCAAAATTCTGACAGTTATTTTAAAAATAGAATCCAATTTCAAATAAACCATAGTTCTTTTAAAAAAAAAAATTCATGTAATAAGTGGATTTACTAAAGCTTGTTATGGTGCAAATCAAAGGTCGATTGAAAGGAGGACTTAGGAGCAACATGATACCCATTACAAAAGCAAAAAATGGTAATCACGTAGCACATTTCCTACCAACCACACTACTTGATTTAATGGAAGAGAAGGGGAAGTTCACTTTGGTGGCAGATGAATCAATATATACAAATGTTAACAACATATTTTTAGATTTGGGAGATAATATCAACAAATGAGTAAGAGAGAAGTAAAGAGAGAGAGAGAGAGAGAGAGAGAGAGACTTTTTATAAATCCCATAAATCATACTAAATCATTGTCAAGCATTAAGCCAAATCCTAATTAAATCTAAAAGCACATACCAAAAAATCCCTTACAATAATTGGTGATTGATGATGATCTTCGTAGCATTGTTAACTCTAGTTGGCATTATGTTGAGTGGTGTTTGATAGACATCTTTTATGGTGTCATATATAATGACCATTTTAAAGGAGATTGTATCATTGATTTATTTCTAGACACATCTTTTGTGTGTATTTACTTCTTGAGGCATGCAAAGACTTTTTTTTGTGAAAGAGTACTATCACATTGTAATTCCTTTTTCATGAGAATTATTATTATTAATTGCATACCTCATAATGCTCTAAACTATATTCCAAATTTATTCATACTTTCAGTGGTATGACATTGAAAATGGCATGATTTTAATATAAAAAGTCAACATGAAGCACATATTAACTATTAGTATTATGGAAGATTATTATCACATAATAGGCATTTTCTTGTACTCACAAATGATATTTCTTCCAGTTCCACTTCTTTGTGTGACAAGCTTCTCCATTTGATCTAAAGCTTACAAATTCCAAGCCTAAAAAATTATTGATATTGTAGTTCCTTAAAAAGATTTTTTATAGGCGCCTTCCAATTATGACTTTATTTTAAAATGCTTTGGTATCGATAATGTACTATTATGGGAAAGTCTCACCAGTTATATGCATGCTCCTTTTATTTATTTGCAGCATTGATCGTGTAATGATTTCCAGAACTTAAGTACTTTTGAAAGCAACTGCAGTTCATAGGAGGAGCTGATTTTAGAGTAGTTGAACAGCAGAAAATACTGTTAAATTGGCTTACCATTTAATATTTTTGATGTTTCAGGGGACAAAGCTGGAGCAGTATACACCAAGATGGCAAGTTGCCACTTAAAGGTTCATTCATTGCTTTCCTTTGCTGGTTCACCTTCTCTTCTCAGAAATATAATGTTTCCGTCTAATAGTGTTTTTCCCATATGCAGTCAGACAGCAAACATGAAGCAGCGTCAGCTTATGTGGATGCGGCAAACTGTTATAAGAAAATTTCTGCTCAAGGTCATAGCTTGCGGTTTCTTTTCTTTGAGATTTTTTTCTCTTCTAAGGATGGATTTATTGACATTTTCCAGTTCTTCACTGTCAAAGTATACTTACCTCCATTATTTACCATATGGGAACTCATTTCACAGTTCAATGTTCAGTTTGAAGTGTTAGTTTTGCGATCTCTTGTTGCCAGGCTACTAGTATGAATTGAAAATATCTCTAGAAGGTGATTTCCTTGCGATTATCCAACAATAAATTCTATTGAAAAGAAAGTAGTTTGAATCCCAATTCAGGAAAAGCATAAGAGTGATAAATCCGGTCCAAAAAATAATAAATCTTGACAATGGCGTAAGTGATAAAATATTACGAAGCATCTTGATGAAAAATCTAAAGCTTGTGCTATTATAATTATATCTAATTGAGACATTGTAAAAATAAGCTAAATCTCTTTTAAGTTCTGCTCGGGCTGGCACGGAATTGTTCTTAAGAATACTAATTATATATCTACAAAGAAATGACTTTGTTGATTAAATCTGAAAACAGGAAGAAGACAAGATGCAACAATAATAGAGTTAGGACATACAAATATATATGTTTATTCTAGGATGCTTAGCTCTTTGTTCTACATATTCTATTGTATGTGATGTGACACATACAATAATTATTGCTTTTGGTTTAACGAGCGCTATTCCAATCATTACTATCTTGTGTTACAAACTGCCCCTAGCTGTACCTCATTTTCCTGTTACAAAATATTGTAGTGCTTGCGTCAGAAAGTTTAAATACAACAATGCAATTTTAAAACCACTGACAATTTTGAAGATGAAGCTAATCCTCAGGAATCATCATTTAAGTAATGAAATTAGTCAACCTGAATATCTTAGGCTCTTTTGGTTATCATCATCATTATTAACTTTATCCTAATTATTTAGATTCAGCTGTATAAATTTTCATTTTTTTATTCTTTCCTACTAAATAATCCTCTTATAACCTATCCCACTGGAACTTACATATTCATTCAAATCACCTCCAATAAACATTATTTATTTATTTCATCTATTTTTTTCTTTTTCTTTTAAATTTATCTTCTAATCTAACTTGAGAAGTATAAACACTACTCACCAATCACATTTACAATGCCCTCATCATTAATTATTTTAATAGCAATTGTTTTTTCACGAATCTTATTTATCCCAAATCTTTTATCTTTCAACTCTTTATTGATTATGATCCCAAATTTATTTTTGTTAATCTTTATAACACTTATTGGATTTTTTGCATTTTCCATTTAATTTCTTTTAACATAAGCAATTTTTATTATTCTTCTAATCATTATTGGCTGTCAATTCTCTTGCATTCTTATTCAAGTCCTAAAATGTCATATAACATATCATTCTTTGTTTTAGACCTAATTGACCTTTTTTTACTTTCTTTTTAGCACTCGTGTCAAGTTGTGGTGTGCTGCATAAGGGTGTATTCTTAGCCAACCCTTACTTTTCACTACAATTGGAATAGTTATGACATATCATGTTTGGACAATGTCTAACAAATCTTCCTTTACTTATCACAATTGGTTTTGGTGTTGGCAAATCTCTTTTGAGGAATACTCTACCACTAACAAAATTTAAATTTGGATTCATTTCATTAGATTAAGTATAAGTTTTATTTATTTATTGTTGACTTAATATCAACCATTAACCTTCATTATCTGTGTTTAGGACAATTATGATTTTCTTTATCTTTTATGATACCTTTACTTAATATTTAGATTATTTGGAATTTGACACTATTTGCTGTGGCATAGTGTTTAGTACAATCTTGGTGAATGGTTGATTCAAAGTATAATTGAACATACACATATAATGTGTGCATAAATATAAATTAAAATATGCAAATAAGGTGTTTCTATGATTATTGAATAATATTTCTTTTGGCCACATCTTATCTAGTATATGTTTTTTTTTTTCAAAATTAATATGTTCATTGCTTTTGTGATTTTTTAAGGAGTGTATAGCAAAATTTAGTTATTTAATTTCTTAGTCATTGTTTAGTTTGTTTTTGGACTTTCCTTTTTTTTTTTTTTGACAATTCTCTCAGTGGAACTAGCTGTTCTATATCAATTCATGTTTGTGAGTTAGAATTTTGTCTCTCATAATAACCTTTCTTGAAAGATTAATAATTTATCAAGTTTCAAATTCCACTATCTTATTCTAGAGCAATTATTCTTTTGATTGTTTTTCTTATACTATTAATATGTTCATCTATGGTTATTATTCTGTTTGTGGTCATAAACTTTAGAATCACCTAACTATTTTTACAAAAAAAAAATATTGTTAAGTTAATTAGAAATCATACTCAGTATGAATCTTCTTATAAACCAATTTACTTAACCTTACATATTCTTGTAGATCGCCTTTAATAAATATCTTTTCTTTTTTAGGTATATCTTACAGGTACTCATGTATTTATTCTTAAAATTTATTTTTTAAAGCTATCTTATGGATAAATTTGAAGAACATAAGTATTAATTATATTTAAAATATTTTCACTACTAATTATCTTAATAGCAATCACCTTTTTATTACACTATTATGTTGTCAAATTTATTGTTCAACTCTTCATTCCATGCTGCCTCAACTCTATTCTTATTAATAATCTTTTCAGCATACAATATTTCAAAACCTTCTCTAATTGAATTTTTTTCCTTTCCATTTAGGTTCATTTAAACAAATAGTATTTATTTCTCTTAATCATTGTGTTTGACAATTTTGTTGTTTTCTCATACAAAGTTTTCAAATTCTATATAAAAAAAAATCTAATTTTAGTTTTAGATTTAATTGATCTTTACTCATTTGTTATCACATTCCAGATTAAGTTGTCATATCTCACTTAAACATGATGTTTGATCCTTCGTTTGCCAACTTTTTGTTATAATTAGGGTAGTTGTGGTGCTTCAGTTATGGGTGATGATGTTTGATCCATTTAGGTACTTGCGACAATTGGGCTCGATGTTAGTTCGCTGCTTTGAGGAAAACCTTCGCATCAATACAATTCAAAATTGGATTCATTTCATTTGATTTAGCATAAGTTTTACTAGTGGTTATCTTTTGAACATGAACTCTAAACTTTTCTCATTTGTGTTTGGGACCAGCAATGATGATTTCCTTTAGCCTTTATGGCACTATTTATGTTTGGATACTCTGGAGTTTGACACCATTTACATTTCTATCGTGCTAATACAATATGAAATGTTAGAAGACATGCAGATAATGTGTACTTTAAAACAGAGATAAAATTGTGCATTGGAAGGTGTTACTATGATTTTAGAACAATTTCTTTCTTGGCCGAGCCCTATCTAGTAACTAGTGTATGCTTGTCTCAAAATTTAAACATTTAACTAGGCACTTTAATAATAGTGCTAAAAAATGTTTTTGTGACCATTTTAGAATTGAATAACAAAATTTAGTTATTAATTTCTTCTGCAGATGCTGCACAATCTCTAAATCAGGCTGTGAATCTTTTCTTGGAGATTGGTAGACTGAATATGGCTGCAAGATACTACAAGGTACTTAAATCTGTATGTTGTAAAGTTACGTTTTGTCAAGCTTTGTGAAATTTTGCTTTTGATCCATTTAGATGAGGCGGGACTAACGGATTTGTCTTGTGGTGATATTGTCTTGATAAAGATTGCAATTTTTTCTTTTGCTTCCTTACACCCTTCGTGTAGTGGCTGTTTACATTCACACGTGTAGCAGTAATCCTGTTAACTGTTATGACTAATTTTAATAATTTGAGCATTTTTGCGAACGCTGAACACTGGACACTGGATTTTGCTTTCAGGAACTAGGTGACATTTATGAGCAAGAACAGAACTTAGAGAAATCTATGGATTTCTTTGAGCGGGCAGCTGATCTTTTTCTGAGTGAAGAGGTGACAACTTCTGCAAACCAGTGTAAGCAGAAAGTTGCTCAATTTGCTGCGCAGCTGGAACAGTATGATATCAATCTCTGTCTATACGTTTGAATGTTCTTGATTATTTACTTTCCTTTCTATTTTTCATGCAGTTCCTATTGAATTTACAGATTTTAATCAAGAATATAAGAGAATCGAATAACATCGCGATTATAAGTATAAACATTGTTTGCATGCAAGAAACTAAATGGCAAGAGGAAATGTTAAGGACATTGGGGAAGGCTATAGATGTTGGAAAGGTTAAGAATATAAATGGGGTTAGGGTTGTACACTATAGAGATTTGTAAGATAAAATTTTTTGGATGAATATTGTTGATTTCTATTAAGATAATTATATATGTTGTCCCTTGTTTTGTTCTTGAAAGTGGTACCTCTTGGAGGGGCTTATCCATTATAAAAAAACCCATTATGAGAATTATTGTTGGCGCCCATGCTTGCTTCATACAGGGTCTTATGCTGGACCATACGCCTTAAGATTCTTTTTTTAATTAAAACCTACTCACCCTTGTCTCCCATTACTTCTTTCGGCTCCATGAACAATTCAAATTCTCCTATTTTTCTCTTTAAACTTCTACTTTTTATCTTTCGATCTTCTCTTGCTAACTATCTCATCGCTATCTCATGAACTAGTGTTGATGAGTAGAAGAGGGAGGGAAACTTTGAGCTTCTCGCACGCAACCTTTTTGTTTCATTTTGCTGCAATAGGGATCATGTTTTTGTGTAAATTTTAAGTTATTTTACATATAACACATTGCATAAATGCCTTAAAATACATTTATCAGTGCGGGGAGATAGATTTCATAGCTCATGATGCCTTTTGCATTACAGCCAAATTGCATTTTTTTACCTATCACACAGGGTGACTGGAAAGTGCTATCATAATCCTCCAATAAATTTTGAACAAATAAAAAGGGGACAAGTTTTTGCTCAGCACCTATATTTTGTTTATTTAAAGAACTGATATCTTTATATTTTCTTTCATTAAATTGCTATCCAAGATTGAAATTCATGATAAACTTCAATTTGTATTTTCAGTTTTGTTAAATTCTTAATGATTTGATTGTGGCATACACAAATACATGTGTTATTTTGGGGTAGGTGAGCTTGACCTGAACTTTTTAATAGAAAAGGAGGAATTAATAAGAAATAATTATCATGAAGTGTGTAAATGCACAACTGAACTTGTAGGTGAAAGCATGTGATGTAGGCGGAATTTGTGTAATGTTCTTTAATACAAAAATATTTGTATAGAGTCTCGTGAAATGTATTTGGAATTTTGTATTTTAGTTAATCGCTAATCTGTCATCTAAAATTTTCAATTAAATATAAAAAATGATAAAATAATAAAACGCACACACACGCATATATGCTACACACACACAATGATATATATATATAATATTTCTTTACTAGATCTGTAAATCTTGTATAATATTCAAAACATAATAATTGTTTTGTTTATAATTCTTAAATTGATTATTTAAAAAATGATCACATATCGTACTAATTTTGATTTAGCTCATTCAACTAGGTAGGAATCAATCATATTAGGCATCAATTCATTTTAAAATTTCATAAGATTTTAATTCTCTTTGAATGCAATTAAGAACCTCTTGATAATCTACAGTTGTCTAAAATTATAGCTTACATAATTTTGTTTAAATTGAATATTTTATCATTTTTATTGATTAACCTAATTAATATGTGCTATTTTTTGTTGATATGATGATGTAATCTTAGGCTATGATACCAATTGATGCATGACGTCCTAATGCCAGAGGTCCTAATGCAACTTAATGACATGATATATGAAACCACACAAATTAGGAATTTGTAGTTCTAAATTTCACCAATTAGAAAAAGATTTCATCTACTTTTTTGATGTAAACATGAAAATATGAGAAATTGCATCAAGTAATAATTTACTTTTTGATTAGACTAGTTTAAAATTGCATAATTTATGGCCCTCTTTGGCACAATTCTAAAAAAAATAGCATTGATGGGCTCACCTCTAGGGATGTCAATAATTAATTTGACATGGATTTGACCCTAAAAAAATTTGGTTTCAAGTCCTTTTGGGTAGAGTTCAGATCTAAGAGTCTAAATTGTTTAAATTTTTTTAGTAGAGTTCAAGTTGACCGACCATTCTAAAATTAACTTGATTTTACTTGCCAACTTGAACTTGATCATATTTTCAGCTGCAATCTTGATTTTGATTCAAATTTGATCCAATTTTGATCGCAAATGATCCGAATTTGATCTCAAATGTATGTCTGGATGAGTCACTCAGGTCGAGTTTGGTTAGTTGGGTTGAGATTTTTGACTCATTTAATAAATAGATCGGATTTGAGTCAAGTCAAATTTGAGTCAGACCCCCCATTGACACGAATTGACACCCCTACATTTTTCATGTTGAAATTGTGAGGTATGCATTTTACATATTGTGTGGCATGCTTTGCCTTATGGTGTTTGAGGATACGCCTTAGAAGTGAGGGTTTTTTAAATATTATATCACTATTATTTATTAAACTCTACAAGCAATCCCTCTTCCTCACTCTACTACCGTTGTTTTGACCACTGCCTATTATTGTCACCGCTTCGATCGCTGCTTGCTGCTAGCGTTGTTGGTAATATTTTCACCTACGTAGTAGGAATGAGGAGAGAAATTTATTATCTTGAACTTATTTTTTGTCCTATTTTACTTTGATAGAATATATTACTTTCATTTGATATCTTGTGTTACTTTGATAAGTTGATGTTTACATTACCCTTCTATTTTGTACAATTTGTTGCATGATACTATATGGCTTGCACAATTTCTTATTTGATATATACACAATTTGTCAATTCTTACTAAGTTAGGGCATACATACATATATATATACATACATACATACATATATATATATATATATATATATATGATTTAGGATGCTAATACATTAATTCTTACCTTTATCTTAACTTTATGCAATTTTTTTATTATGAAGCTTACACCTTAAAATGCCTTGAGGTTTGCACCTTACCTCACAGATGAAAAATGCTTCAATATCTAGTTGCATAATTTTAAATGTTGGATTATACCAAAGAATTTCAACTAGAAATTTAAAGCAATAAAAAATTAGTAGTTATATTTCGATTGGAATTCAAGGCTTTTTGGGGCTAGTTTTTTGTAAAGATGGATGTAAAGCTGTTGTGGGGAATGTAGCTTTTTAGAAAGTTGCCATGGTTGTTACAAATAATTTCTTTTTAAAAAAAAGTCAAACAATATATTTTGATAGCCGCCACATTTTAATAGTTCTGGTTTTCAAAATCAGCTTTTTTATCACAAATTGTTTTGAAAGACAACAAAAAAATTGGTAGTCAAATACAGTTTTGATTACTTTTTGAAAAATAAAGCAGCCAGAAAGTAGTCTTAAATACACCCCAAATCTGCACGTTAGAACTAAAGAGTTGAGAATTTAGGCAGAAATGCAAGGAGAAAAGAATAAGAGAGAAAGGTTCTGAAAATTTTATTATCATGGCTCTTGAATAAATATAGTGTTTGAGGGTTAAAGATGCATATTTCTTTCTACAATATTTGACCCTTTATTTATAGATTAAGATAGATACAATAATATATTTATTTTTTTGCTCTTGATAAAATAATAAATAAATTCTTTTAAGTCTCGAATGGTGTCTCCATTTATTAGTTTTGTTTGAGTTGTCATTTGATGTTCGGTATTTGATGAATTTTTGGTGGTTGTATATTGAATAGATGACTATTGGATTAGTTGGTTGATTGCCTTTTGATCATTGACAAAAAGTGTTTGACTTTGACTTGGGAGTGTTTAGCTATACATAGGGTTGTAGATGAACTGAGCCGAGCCGAGCATGTATGTGTTCAAGCTTGAGCTTTTTTAATATTATTGAGTTCAAGCTTGATTTGAGCTTTTAAGAAGAGTGTTCAAGCTTGAGCTTGTTTATCATTATCAAGCTCGAGCTCGATCTCGATTCGAGCTTTTAAGAAGAGTGTTCAAGCTTGAGCTTGTTTATCATTATCGAGCTCGAGCTCGATTCGAGTTTGTTCACAAGCTGTGTTCAAATTGGATTATCGAGATTGTTAACGAGCAGCTCGTTTAATAAAATAAATGACTTTTAATCAAGCCTTAATCGAGCTTATTCGCGACCATCTTGTTGAGAAATATACATGAGCTGTATCAATTAAAACTTATTAAGCCTAAAAAAACAATAATTTGAACAATATTGTTCACAAACAAACTTTATTCGAGTTGTAATCGCATAATCTTTAGCTTGTTCACGAGCTTTAAATGATTATAAATGTAATTTAACCGAACGACTAGTTGTTCAAGCTGGTTCATTTAGCAATCGAGTATTTAAAAAACTATTCAAGCTCATTTGATTAGTTAATCAAATGAACATGAACGAGCTCTAATGAGCCGAGCCACGAGTAGCTTGTCGAACGCTCGGTTCATTTGCAGCCCTAGCTATACACCACAATTAGAAAATCAATTGTAGCTAATTTGACTAAAATCAATCACACTTGCAAAACCAAGATCAAATATAATACTGAAAGAGAATATGATGAGAGATTAAGAAACACAAAAATTCAAGCCTCACGCTAATACAAGGTGATGACTTCATTAGAAGTTGGTGGTCGCTCTTCCATCACAATTAAAGGATTTATCATGCAACCTTACATGCAAGATTTTAAAGAATTGGATAAATCATTAAGCAATCAATTTCCATTATATATCAGATATTTCTTGGAATGAAATTGTGGAAAAAAAAAATATTTATCCTACTGAAATCACGTCATGCACAACAACAACAACAACAACAATAACAAGCCTTAATCCCACTAGGTGGGGTCGGCTACATGAATCCTTCGTCTCCATTGTGTCCTATTATGTGTCAAATTCTCATCTAATTCAAGTATACTAAGATCATTTTTTTTTATACATCTTAACCAAGTCTTTTAGGTCTACCTCTACCTTTCTTAACATAAGGCAAATCTAATGCATCTACTCTCCTAATCGTCATCTGACTGACGCTTTTATGTGGCCAAACCATCTAAGGCGATTCTCCCTAATCTTATCTACCACCTGGAGCTACTCCAACTTTTTCCGAACATACTCATTTTGCATTCTATCTCTCGAGTAAAGCCACTCATCCACCTAAGCATCCTCATCTCTGTAACACTTAACTTAGTCTTATGCTTCTCTTTATTGGCCAACATTCGCACTATAAGTCATTGCGTGGTCTTACCACCATCTTATAAAATTTTCCTTAAGTTTAAGTGGAACTTTTCTATCACATAATAGGCCAGATGCATTCCTCCACTTCAACCATCCAACTTGAATTCTACTAATAACATCTTCATCTATTTCACCATCATTTTGAACAATAGAGCCTAAATATCTGAATCGCTCACTCTTATTAATGACTTGATCACCTAAAGTCACAACACTATCACTAAAACTTCTACAATTAAAATTACACTCCATATATTCAGTTTTAGATCTACTTAAACGAAAACCTTTAGACTCTAAAGTTGACCTCCATAATTCAAGTTTCTGTTGGACTCCCTCTCTAGTCTTATCAACAAGAAGAATGTCATCAGCAAAAAGCATACACCAAGGAGAAGCACAACTAAAGCCATGGAAACAAACAGCCATAGGGATCGACCCGCTACAGGAACCAAACTCAGTTACGGGAACCTCTTAAGAACCGAATAATTCTTCTGATAGCAACATGACCGAAATCTGCTAGAATACCAGTATTTGAACACCCAAACAACTTTAGATAAAGAGCTTCTAAATTTAGCAGAGTAGAAATAAGACATCGGGGATATAATATGATAACCATTTCTTTAGGGGTGTTTGACTATTAATGTTGGCGGTCGTAAATCCCTCAAAACTGTTTGGCATGATAGATGTTCAATCTAGCTAAATCCTAATAAATGGTTTGGCTGATATTTTTAAGATTTGAGATTTAAATGAAGTAGATTAAGGGCGTTTACTACTTCCTTCAGAAATTTTTAAAATTCGAATTTAATTTAAAATGAAAGGAAAATCAGATTTAAGAATGTAGTAGGACTTTCATGGCTCAAAAAACTATTTGGCGAGATATAACCTAAATTCCAGCTAAATCTTGACTAAATTTTGTAACCAAAATGCCCTTTTTGTGCATTATTTTTTCTCTCTCTTCAACATGTTCATCCGAGAGAACTTATTTGATTTATACCGATGCTTCTCTTGATTTAATTGCATTGTTGAGTTACAGTGCCTTGCAATTATGATGGGCGTTCCTAGAATTCTCGTTGGAGTACCACTTTATTTTGTTTTTTTTCCTATCTTTTGACGTAGCTCATTGCGTTGTGCTGTCACTTTTCATTCTTTTTAAAAACTGTTTTGAGAAATTGATTGTTGCTTCTGAGAATGTTGATTATGACTTCATCTTTTACTATGGTCTTAACTTCTGCATTGGCCTATTTTTATTGATTTTCATCAAGTTTTAATTTTTAAATGCATATATTTTATTTAAAAATTTGATTTAAATACCTCATAACAGTATCCTAAGGTAAACAACACGAAAAAAAACTTTCCAGATATCCGAAAGCTATTGAGATTTTTGAGACAATAGCAAGATACTCGATCAACAACAGTCTTCTGAAGTATGGTGTAAAGGGGATTCTCCTTAATGCCGGCATCTGTGAGATATGTAAAGGCGATATTGTTGCAATTAATAATGCGCTCGAGAGATATCAGGTCAAAATTTCTCCTTTTTTTCTGATTGATGTTGAATGATTTTCCGGGAATGTTCTATACCAACTCTCCATGTGCAGGAACTGGATCCAACTTTTTCAGGCACGCGGGAATACAAACTTTTGGCTGTAAGTTATGAATGCATTCTTTTAATTCTTTGATATTTTAATTAGATAGAAGGAATATAGAAGGTTTTCTAAAATGATGGTTCATCATGGTGGTCCTTTCTATCTTATAATGTGTATTTTACACTGCAGGATTTGGCAGCTTCAATGGATGAGGAAGATGTTATAAAGTTCACTGAAGCCATTAAGGAATTCGATAGCATGACTAGGCTGGTATGCTTACCTTCGGTATCTATTTTTATGTTATATTTTTAAATAAACGTTGGGCCTCATTACCTCATTATATTTAGGAAATTCTTTGAGCTGACTGCACATGGTTTACGGGTTACCTTATTTCAAATGGTACTGAGCTTTGACAAGATTATAAATGTCAAAGATTAATAATCTTGGTTTATTAGAGAAAATGTAAGATTTGTAAAATTATTTTTTTAAAAGTATGAAACTTATGCATTTCACATTACTAATGTGACGGATTGAAAAAAGTATTGTTTGAAGAGGATAAAAAAATGATCATTTTAGCCATGAACTTTTTCTTGTAGTTCATTATTTCCTATGAAGTCGCACTTGCATATCACTGCAACACTTCATAGGATATTACTAGTAAGGTGATAGGATGAAGCTAGCTTGCAACATTGAAGAACTCTTGTGTGAACCAAAAATTGCAATTGGAAGCCAAAATTGTTGGGATGGTACTTTTTCATTTCAATATGGAGTACTTTGGTAACCAAATAGTTGAACTTCAACCCGTAATTTTTCCTTGAAGTAAAGTGAGATATTTTTGCACATTGTTTTATCCTACTTTATTTTTCAATCATATTACTCCAATTGTTGAAGGAAGACCATCCATCTTAAACTTTATCATAGAAAGTTGTATGATATTCAATTTTAATAAATTTCAAGAAAATTTGATTCTATATCAAGAATGTAAAAATTACATCCTAATGAACAATTGTATAGTAAGAGAGATGATTTATTAGTTTCACACTTCCACATTATAATTGCTAAAATTTTTATAAAAAATTATCAAATTAGATCATCAACTTGTTTCTAGGTTGTAGATCAATATTAATTATCTTGATCTTGTATTTTAAGATAGTTACTTAGAAATTTAATAATGTGGAGAATAGGTTATTTTTCCATATAAAAAATATTAATTTATCCAATTATATCTTCTAATATAATTGTCATTAGCATGCAAAGATGGAGGCTTTCAGGATGGATGGAAATTCATTTGGTGTCACAACCATTTCTAATTTCTTTTTTTGCCCTAAATATTCTCATTGTTTGCGTTTCACCGAACTCATTAGAGTATTGGCATGATCCCACCGTTGTTGTTATACCCACTGCAGGATCCTTGGAAAACTACCCTTCTACTACGAGCAAAGAATGCACTGAAAGTCAAGGAAGACAATGAAGATGATCTCACTTAATTTCCAGATTTAAGGTTTGAGTGACCTTTTTGATCTATATTTCTCAATTTTAATGAATACTATATGCATGGAATCAACATGGTCCGACATATATACTACAAAACTGGCTTTGATTTATATTTTTGAGTGGTGTTCATATTTGGGAGTTGAGTCATCTTTTTGTCATTCTTTGTCACATATTGCTCTCATTTAAGTTGGACAATAAGAAGCAGGTTTTCATTTGTGTAAACGATTGCTAGGTACTATATTGATCAAAATTATTGCAAAATATTTTTCTTGGTATTCTGATTTTCTTGACAGAACGATCACAGGAGGTCTTGGTTGTAAATAGGATGCACACAAATTCATCTTTCTATGTTTCCATTTCAATCAGTAAGGTAGATCATCAATATATTTTGATTATAAACCTTGTTGGGAATTAATATTAGGATGTTCTACAATTTTTTTTTTCTAGTACATATCAGTTGAGTTCTCACAAATTGGACTCAATTCATAAATAAAGTATTTATGTAAAAAGCTAAATAGATTACATTTAGGACAAATCCAGTACTGAACAGTATAAAAATTTTAAATTAGAAGTATTAGTCTCAATCATGGAGGACTTGTCGAGAGTTATGATAGTGGCATGATTAAACTATCAATTCTGCTAGTAGTTTTGAAAGCATCTCATAGGTTCTTTGCTCTCATATTCACTGTTGAACCAACATTTCTATGCTAGACAAACAATTCAATCACCTGGGAGTTCTTCGATTATAGAATCATTTCTAATCATCTACTGAGTTTGGCTAATGTGAGATTCTAAACTTTCCTGGGTCTTCATATGATTAAAAGAGCTTACAATCATTAGCAAAATAGATACCAAAATCAGAATTCGAGTAGTGCTGTTTATATTTTGCTATGTATATATAAAAGTTTGCCGACCCCACTTAGTGGGATAAAGGCTTGTTATTGTTGTATGTATATATAAAAGTTAAAAAGTTAATTAGGTGATTTAAATGATCAACTGGTTTTTATTTCATGTCTTAATCATTTCATTTATAGCTGCATTATTTTTAAAGTATACATGTATTATGATGCACAAGTGTTTTTTTTCTTTTGTTCCAGCATACAAAATGCAAAGCAAAGTAGCACTTAAATAAATTAAAGTATTCAAGACTTGTATATTATGTATACATATATTATGTGCATATATTAGCAATTTAATAAGTAAAATTTAAAGCATATTAGATAATAATTTTTAGCATATACAAGGATACATTCATTAACAATAATTTTTAGCTATCTAAAAGCAATTCCTATGTATTTATGCATATCACACAATTCCTATGTATATATATATGTCTAACAATTAAAGTTTAATATTTATATTTATAACAATTTTTTATATGACAAAAATGTATTCACTTTTAAAGAAGAAATAATAATGATATTTTTTATGTGATGTTAAATATTTGAATGTTGTGCATATAGATATCAAACTTTAAGTATTAGATATGTAAATATTTAAGAGTTATCAAATAAAGTTAAAAAAAATTAAACATATAAATAATGAATTGATGAAATATTGTGAGATTGAGTGATCGACTAGAGATTAAGATGTGGAGGTAGTGTGAAGCTATAGAGTGTATGAAGATGAGGCATCGAGAAGCTCTCGATAAGAACTTGTGAATGAGAAACAACCAACAATAGTAGTGAGAGTTAATGAGAAATGTATAAGGAAACTAATGGGTGAAAACCTTAAAAGAGCTATCAAGAAGTAATTTGCTCTAGGAGATGAAAAAGTAGAACCATTGAACAATGACTCAATAACTGCGAGAATACTTTTGTCTAGTTATTGTGACAGTTACTAAATTGAATCATGAAATTTTGACGAGGATGCCATTTTAAGTGGAAGACAAGTGTGCAATGCTACACCGTGATGTGATGAAGTGGGTGGATGCTTTGTTGTGAGCCCCTGCTTCACAATTAAGTGATGCGTAAGGTTAGTGCATTGCTTTGCTTCACTCCAAAAATGCACTTGGAAGTTCACATTTAATAACACTAGATAGTGACAAATTAGTTTCAAGGATAGTGACCAGTTACTTTCTCTATGCCTATGTCCCTCATATAAACTTTGCTCTCAACATTGTCTCATCATCACACTCTACATTGACATCTTTATTAATGTTGTTATCAAACCTTCTTTGTATGTCAACCCAAGAACAACTTGTCTGACTTCTCATGGTTCATAGCTATAGTGCCCACTTTAAGCTCCGAGTCATCATTCATAGCTTCACAATAGAGGTGGCTAGACGTCTTTAATTGGATTAATCTTGACATCTCCAGTTAAAAGTAGTTGGCGAGTGTAAGTCACTAACAGGATTGAAGAGATCAATGATGCAAAGTCTGCCTGTAAGTGCTAATATAGGGAACTCTTTTTGTGTCTAGTTGTGGCTTAGGTGAAGTGGTGGTGCTAGCAAGGAGGGCATGGAGTGGTTGCGGCTAATAAGAGGGACTCTCGTGTGTTGCAGTTTGTGACTTCTTGGCAACAAGAAATTGATGATTGTATGATAAGTAGGGGTTATACATGTATACACAATATTTTTAATATTTTAAACTTAATATATTGAAGGAGACAAGGGTGGAAGAGGGATTTATGGGACAGTGAGAAACTGGTGAGAACAAGAAGAAAGAGAAGAAATAATGTTTAATTGGCAAATATTGTACATAGTTTTTTTTTTTTTTTGGATTGGTGAAATCATCTCTCTATATGATTGTGAATCTTGTATATTGTATTTATTTTTGGACTAGTGAATTGGGTTTATGTGACAATCATTGGACCACGTAGCTTTTTTTTTTCCTGTAAGGTGTGTTATACTAAAAGGCTTTATTATTTCCTGCAGTTTGTTCATGGTTAATATCGCTTAATTATGAACCTTTTTTTTTTCCAACAATTGATATGATAACTAGGCTTGAGGTTCTATGAGAAAAGTAGGGGCAATGGCATTGAAAGATAAGTAGATCAAGATTGGCAAATTTTATGGATGAAATTTTGATGATCGGAAGATGCATATATATGACTACCTTTACTATATAAAGCACCATCAACCGTTAAAAGGACAAAGCCCGTGACCATTGATCATGAGTGGGAGCTAATGGCCAGAGTAGTCTTGGGAATCATTTTTTTGTTACTCAGCATAAACTTCGTCTTTAATATTATTACCAAGAGAATTATAGTGGACATTATGAAGTCGCTTTTTAATACGTCCAAAAACCCTTTATAATCACTAAGGTATATTTAATACACGTTTTTTTTTTAACATCAAGATGTCTGAAAGAATTTCTTACTAACCACATCAACAAGTTCAACTAAATTACTAGACACTTGAACTCTATAAACATCAAGTCAGATAATGAGAGCTCTGTCTAAGTTTGCTTTCGTTTCTCTACCTAAGAGTTGGATGATGTAGTAATTCTTATGACCATCCTTGAAACTCATTGACATCAATAATCTCATTCTTAGGAAGAACATTAGATGAGCATGCCAAAGGATAATTGCAATAAGCAAGGCATAAACAAATATAGGTCTCGACAGAAGAGATAATTGAAAGGTGGCATCAGCTCACTCCCCTCTCAACATGTTATCCATAAACTGTGTGCTTCATGATTCTTTGTTTCAAGCATCCGAAATCACCTTATTACCCCTCAGGACATTAGTGATAAATCCTTTACACTTAGGACATTAGTGCGTCCTTTATCTGAAAATTATATGCACACTAATTCTGAGAGTATTTTACTCCATTAATGCTTCTGCTCTCTCTGCTACTCTCTCTCTGGTATGTATTGTATTGTAATCTCCCAAAGAGTCTTTTTTAGGCTGAAATTTGAAGAATGACTTGAAGGATTATAAGAATATGAATGCTCATAAATGCTTCTTTCAGGTAGAAATGAAGTGAAATTCAAGCTTTTTTTTTTTTTTGAACTTCTCGAGTCTGATAACTACTAGATGTAAAAGGCATTAAATTGTTGAAAAAAAGTTAAAAAGATTCCTAAGGAGAAATTGGTTTGTACCAAGCAGCAACCAGCAGGTAAATAGCTAAATGGTTGGCCCTGTAAACAAGATGTGTTTTTCTGTCATTTTTTTTAAACAATTTTTAGTTATTTCTCTGCTCTTCTTTCATACAGAACTGCTTAAGGATCCTGCAATGTTAGCTCATGCTTTAATCACTAAGAAACGAAGTATAGAAAAGTGAAGCACCTTTGAACAAAATGCTTGGAAGAAGTTATATTTATGTAGATTCACTTAACCTGACAATTAATATAGTATTTGTATAAAAAGAAATAATCAGGATATTAAACTTCATAAGAATGTCATATGTTCCGTGATTCATCAAAAATAACGACCTACATTCTCGAGAAAAGTGAGTATCAATGATAACATATTCAAATAGATGTATAAATAATAGCATAAAAAAGCACTCTAAAAAAGCACCAAATCTCTCAAATTAACTAAATCAATAAATAAAACTTATAATATATTACTTCAATTTAAAAATCAAATAAGAGAGATAATAAGCATTGATTTAAACAATATTATTAGCCAGTTATTCCTCAAATGATAGTACTATTATTTCTTACAGCGCTTACATATTTTATTTTGGCACCATCAAGCTTACATCCTGTCATGATCGTTCACCAAAATCACAAGGGTAGTAATATTATTTCTTTGTTCTTCTCTCTCTCTCTCTCTCTCTCTCTCTCCTTTTTTTATTCTCTTTCTCTCAGTGGCAATTTTTATTCTCTTTCTATCTACCATTGTCATGCAATATTTATTGATGCAAGACAAGCAAGGTCTCTTATTAGATCAATATTATTATGATAATTAATTATAGTTTTATTTTATTTAAGCTATAATGGTTCCACCAAATATTTTTTAGAGGAAATATTTTTAAAATTAAATTCTATTTTTTGGAATGAAATAAAGCAACCCAAATTAACGATTAAAGAGAATCAAATAAATATTTAATTAAATCTCTTAAATTGGACTGGTATCACTTATTTTCAAATAGAGAAATATTGAGAGAAGGCTCCTATTATGGCCTTTGAACAATATTTTAATTAGTATTCCACGAATCATAAATCTTTAATCTTTAATTGCTTTAAACCTTAAACAACATCTCATCACATTTAGTCCATTATCTTTATTTAACTTTAAAACAATTAATATACCCTAAAAAGTTTTAAAGGCGTCAATATTTCTTGAGAAAATCCCATCGCATTTAGTAAAACTTCGCTAATAATGCTCATTTTTAACACCTTATGATATGGTTGAATCTTTTATTTAGATATAGCCAATAATAATAGAATTGAAAGACTATAACTAACATCTTAAGAAATCTCTCTCATAACTTACTAATATATCAATATGTATTGCAACATTTTCTCTCTCTAAATCAAGTTCTCAAAGCGTCAAAAGGCTAAACACTATCCAACCACATTTCTCTTATATGCTTCCTCATATCTATTCGTGCAAAATTCAAATCAATCCCATCTATTTATGATTGATCTTATAAATCCCCATCATCAACTTTTTCCCATTAAGTGCTAAATAGGCTTTAAGTTTATTTCGCACAATATCTTGTACCCTAATTAAATTTAATTTTTCCTCTCTTTTCTAATAGTTAAATAATAATTTTAATTTTTTTTATTACTTCATCACTTCATCTTCTATTTTGTTGCATATTTCTAAATTATTTTTTAATGAAAAGTAATCCTGATATCACCTCTACTATAATTACTATTTAGGGAAATTATCTATTATTATTTTAGAGTATATATATATATATATATATATATATATATTCCATAATTTTATATATTTATATATCAAATCTCTAAATTTTCATATTTATTTAAACAATATTTAAATATTTATTATTATATCAAAAATAGCATCATTATCACTTTTTAAAAGTATAATACATCTTTTTAGATATAGTAAAAAAAATTGATATTTTTAAAAATATCAAAATTTAGGTGTTAAATATCTAAAGAAATAGAAATTGAGTTTTGTTCTATATATATTTTAATAATATATAATTATTTTAAGAATTACATTTAGCACATGTAATAAAATCGGGGTGGTGGCGCAGTTGGCTAGCGCGTAGGTCTCATAGCTTCTTGAGTTATCCTGAGGTCGAGAGTTCGAGCCTCTCTCACCCCAATTGTACCTTTTTTCTAGGCGAATTAAGTGAATTTATTTTAATATAAAACGATTTAAAGTTTGATGGCAAAAGTTATTAATGTTTATTAATCTTCGGCTCTGTCCTCCTCAAAGCTTCTTTATAAGTTTCTGCATCTAAATTCTCTTCATGGAGTTATTAATGTAATTTTATTTTAATAGTCTTTTGTTTGTAAAATATAAATATAGTTTAGTATACTTTCAACATTCTTATTCTTCAAAGTTATGTTTTTATTTAAATTAATATTTATTATCACTAATAATATTGAGTGTCACTATCATGCTTAATGCCGCTTAAAAGCTTGAAAACACATGACTTTTTGTTGCTATGTAGAAGCTCATTTTCTCTAATAAATAGTTGATGTTAATTATTAAGATTAATATCTATCATTGTTAATATTATGAGGTTGTTGATTGCTTTCTTAATCATTGGTCTCTCTTTTATGAGGAGATAATTAATTAAATTATTAACCTCCAAAATATTGTAAATTTCATTATTTTCATCACATAAGTCATTATCTTTTTAGTTCATGTTAAATATATTGTATTAATATTTTTTTCGATTATGCTAAAACTATTCATAGTAGAAGGGTTATTTCAACTGATCAAGCTTTATGATTTTTATTATTCCGTAATTTTCAACATAAATAATCTTATATTTGTTTTGAACTATTCTCAACTTTTCTTGTTTGTATATTTAGGATTTTCTTACAATATTAACATGATTTTATTTTTTTTTATCATCATGAAGGTTTTCGCACTAAACATTTTTAATGCTTAAATCGTATATTTTTACTTAAGTGTTTATTTAGATTTTTCTCTTGCAAAATTTAAGGCATGTATAATTGATGATTGGTTTAATATTCTTCTCGTAAAAGAAAGAACTAGGAAATTATGATGACATGATTTAAATGTTAATGACTGATGAATGACATATATTAGTTGATAAGTATCTAATAATGATTAATATGAGTGCCACACATTGAGCAGTCAGTGTGATACATCTCCAACATGATAAGACCGAACAACCAATTAAATTAGTAACATAAATTGATGGTGAACATTATTAGATTCAGTCATAAAGCTAAAGTTGGGAGGGATATTAGGAGATTGAGAGATAGAGAAGATATGCGTTAAACATCGGTGATCAATAAAGGCCAAATATTTACATATCCTTAATATGATTTGAAGGACATTTAACATTCAGTGGAAAATGTTAGAACTTAATTTATAATGAGTGGATGAGTTTGCTACTCTTATGATAAAAGAAAAGAATGAAATAAAAGATGAGCTTTAGACATTAGTATCAGACAAATATCAAATATTGATTATTAACAAATGTTAGGCACTGATTAACAAAGAATGTTGAAAAATCAAGTGATAATCAATGATTTATGTGATTTTTCTCTTAATAGGAAGATAGATTAGGTGATTGATGAGCTGATGACAAATGTCAATGGATAATGGACTATGGACATCAATCATCAACGCTCATTAGGCAACAATCAATAGGGAACATTGAAAGTTAGCCATGAGAGATCAATATAGTCATTCTTTTGATACGAAGTAATGGTGGTGATCAATTTTATCTTTTTAATAGGAGGGGAGAACAACTAAGAGAATAAGCATCAAATGTCTATATTTTTGTTAGCAAGCATTAAAGTTAAGATTGATAGAGAATGTTAGTAGTTAGATGATAATATATGATTAGCTTTGTCATTCTCATAATATGAAACCGGTGAACAATGAGAAAGATTAGCATCTATTGATCTCCATATATGCTACATGAGTTGAGTCAAGCCTATAAGTCAAATTTGAAGAACTTCGGATACAATAGTGTGCAAATCAGAGCTGAAATGCACTGAACATCATTGAAATCAGTCGAAATGACCTCCGATCGATGCACGAACTTCGCCATTGCATCCAGAATATCAAAATTGACCAGAATATAAATATTGCACATCTAATAGTAAATCGATCAAGAGATCGAGCAGTCAATGTACTGACACACATATCAGAGTAGGGAAGCTGTGACGATGTCCAAACGACCTCCGTTCGTAAAATTGATTACGCTGCTATCTTCGAAAAGTAAAAACCTATAAAATGAGATTGTCCGTGCTCAATTCGAACAAGCCTATGCGAACATCGAGCAATCTGAAGCGATAATGCATATTTTTAAACTAAAATTGGCCCGACTTGATGCCAACTTGACCCAAATAACCTCCGATCATGAAATGGACTGCGTCATTGCATCCAGAACATCAGAATAATCTAAAATTGACATATATATTAACTATATAATAATTTCACCATAAAATTCATATTGGGGTTAATTAAACACTTACAAAAATTAACAATGCCTATATGTACCTATCTAACACTAACCGACCAACAACAACAACAACAACAACAACAACAAGCCTTTATCCCACTAAGTGGGGTCGGCTATATGAATCCTTCGTCTCCATTGTGTCTTATTATGTGTCAAATTCTCATTTAATTTGAGTATACTAAGGTCATTTTTTATACATCTTAACCAAGTCTTTTTAGGTCTACCTCTACCTTTCTCAACATAAGGCAAATCTAATGCATCTACTCTCCTAACCGGGTCATCGGATGACCGATGTTTTATGTGGCCAAACCATCTAAAGCGACTCTCTCTAATCTTATCTGCCACCGGAGCTACTCCAACTTTTTCTTGAACATACTCATTTCGCATTTTATCTCTAAGAGTAAAGCCACTCATCCACCTGAGCATCCTCATCTCTGTAACACTTAACTTAGTCTTTTGCTTCTCTTTATTGGCCAACATTATGCACCATAAGTCATTGCAGGTCTTACCACCATCTTATAAAATTTTTCTTTAAGTTTAAGTGGAACTTTTCTATCACACAACAGACCAGATGCATTCCTCCACTTCAACCATCCAACTTGAATTCTACTAATAACATCTCCATCTATTTCACCATCATTTTGAACAATAGAGCCTAAATATCTGAATCACTCACTCTTATTAATGACTCGTTCACCTAATGTCACAACACTACTACTAGAACTTCTACAACTATAATTACACTCTATATATTCAGTTTTAGATTTGCTTAAACGAAAACCTTTAGACTCTAATGTTGATCTCCATAATTCAAGTTTCTCTTGGACTCCCTCTCTAGTCTTATTAATAAGAAGAATGTCATTAGTAAAAAGCATACGCCAAGGTACATCTTCCTGTAAATTCCTAGTAAGAACATCCATAACTAAAGCAAAAAGATAAGGGCTTAAAGCTGATCCTTGATGTAATCCAATTGAAATGGGAAAATATTTTGTCAATCCTCCTTGTGTTTGGACACAAGTAACAGCTCTAGTATACATATCCTTAATGACTTTAATATAACCAATATTAACCCCTTTCTATTCTAGAACTCTCCAAAGAACATCTCTTGAAACATTATCATAAGCTTTCTAAATCAATAAATATCATATGTAAATCCTCCTTACTTTCTCTATACTTCTCCATCAAACCTCTTAACAAATGTATAGCATCCATAGTAGATCTACGGCATGAAACCAAACTGATTATGAGAAACTTTTGTATCACATCGTAACCTATGCTCAATTACTCTCTCCCATAATTTTAATGTATGACACATTAACTTAATTCCTCTATAATTTGCACACTTGTGCATCACCTTTATTCTTAAATATAGAACCAACAAACTCTTTCTCCACTCATCTGACATCTTTTTAGTCTTTAAAATAACATTAAAAAGATTTGTAAGCTAAGAAATTCCTTGATCTCCTAAACATTTCCACACTTATATTGGAATATCATCAAGTCCTATTGCTTTTCCACATTTCATTTTCTTTAAAGCTTTTCTAACTTCAGATTTACTAATAAAATGATAAAAATAAAATTCTCTATTTTTGTTAAGGGTATTAAGGTTGCTAAAATTAATCATACATTCAGATCCTGCATTGAAAAGTTTATCAAAATATCTCATCCATTTATTTTCAATATCCTTTTCTAAGAAAAGCACTTTATTATCTTCATCCTTAATACACCTCACTTGAACTAGGTCTTTACTTCTCCTATCTCTTTAGTTGGCTAACTTATACATACATCTTTCACCTTCTTTGGTATCTAATCTATTATATAAATCACTAAAAGCTAAATTTTTGCATTATATATTGCTTTCTTAGAATCTCTACAAGCCACTTTATATCTTTCCCAATTCTCAAAGTTTTTACATCTAAACCAAATTTTATAACAATGCTTCTTATTTCTTATCTTTTCTTGCACACTCTGACTCTACCACCAACTATTTTTATTAAAATAAACATTTCCTTTTGATTCTCCAAGCACATTTTTAGCAAGAAAATTTCATACTTTTTTTTCCACATAATATTAGCTTCTTTATAAACATCCCAAATTCTAAGCTCTTGTAGCTCGCTCTTAAAAATATTTTTATTTGTGTTCTTTAAGTGTCCCCATCTAATTCTAGGATAATAATTTGATTTATTTTTCCTCTTACAATCTTTCATCTTAAAATTTAAAACTAATAATCGATGTACTTAAACTTTCACTTGAATGACCTTACAATCTTTACAATCTAAATGATCTATTTTTCTCATTAGAAAATAATCAATATGTGTTTTACTAGATCCATTTTTATAAGTAATAATATGTTCATCTTTTTTCTTAAATAAAGTATTAGCAACTACAAAATCATAAGAAAATAAAAATCTAAAATACCATACCTTCTTCATTAGTCACTCCAAATCCATAACCACCATGAACACTTTTAAAATCTTCTATCACTCTACCAACAAGTCCATTTAAATCTCCTCCAATACTTTTTTCTTCAAGAGGTATCTTTTGTATTAATCCCTCTAATTCATTCCAAAATTTTTCTTTTGAGCTTACATCCTAACCTACTTGAGGAGCATAAACACTTTTAACATTGATAATCTTAGTATAAATAATAATCTTTAAAGCTATAATTTTATTTCCACATCTATTAATATTTATAACATTATCATTCAAACTTTTATCTATAATCACACCTACATCATTTCTAGTTCGACTTCTACCTAAATACCAAAGTTTAAAACCTAAACTATCAATCTCCTTGGCCTTCTCCCCAACCCATTTAGTTTCTTGAACTCATAAAATATTTATTTTTCTATGAACCATAATATCTATTAATTCCATTAATTTACCTATAAGAGTACCTATATTCCAAGATCCTAACCTAATTCTAATTTCATGGACTAACTTCTTTGTCCGCATCCCCATATAATGTGAGAACCTTGCTTATTTAACACTGCACAAGCACGCGCATGCTTGCACATTTTTCACTATATTCAAGCCATACAACGCATCAATTCTAGGGGATGCCCTAGCATTAACACAAAGATTTAAAGGATTCATGTCATGATTATTTTGGCAAGTTTTACGCTTGCTATTGATTACCTATCGCAACCTATCTAACACTAACTGACCGACTCCAAAAAAATAAAAATAAAAAAATAAATAAAGCACACGAACCCAACAGAGGAAGCCGATGCTTCCTCTCTTCCCTCTCTTCTTTCCATCTCCCTCAATCGCAAGGAACTGCGAGCAACCGCAATCACGATCTTCCCGATCCTCCCTTGAAACCTCACTCCCATTCGCTTGCTTAAACCGTTCGCATCATCTTCACTCCTAATCGAATGCTCCACTCAACTTCGGATCTCCCCCTCTCATTCGCACGTTGAATCCAAAAAATCAAAAAGCCCTCAGCTCCCGTTTTCCCCCTATCGGTAAGCAACTCCCTTCCGACTCCATCTTTCCAAGTGATTCTCCATCTTTCTCCCTTGTCAAACCATTTTCTAATTCTCTCCTCTCCGATTAATCTCAATCCCATAGTCACTGACAATTCTTATCTAGAATGAAGACTTCTTTAGTCACATGAAGAACTTTTCCCATTCTAGAGCCAATCTTCCCTATCGCCTCTCATTTCAGCCTCTTCATTTTGTCGCATCACATAACTCTCTCCCTCATCTCCTTCATTTCATCAATCATACTACTTGAAATATGATCCATGGAGAATTTTGGTGTTTACCTCGGCTCCAATGCCAAAAGTGTAGTTTCCAATTTATGTTTACACACGAAGTTTCTCATCAGATTATTATCCTTAAATCTCTATGGCCCTAATCTCCCTTGCACAAATCGAAGCAGCCTTCATCCTATCACTTACAATCGTCACAATGTCATTCACTCCCCCAAAAATAGATCAGAGAAGTGAAATTCTATGTAGAATCATTGGAGTCTTGAGAAACACTAAAGAATGGTTTGAATGTGCGTGGAAATTATCTGCATATATGCATATGCCTCTTTTTGCAAGTTTTAAGACCCCGCTACTACCCAATAGGGCATAGTGGGTGTAAAGACATGGCTGTGGTATCGCAAAACACCGCTCACTATGCTCAATAGGACGTACTGAGTAAGCCAAAACCGTTATATGCGATTCCCCTATGGAGAAATGCTATCAAAATTTGGACTAAATTTGAGAATTAAACTGATTTAAATGGAAATCATCTAAACTTAAATTAAATAAAAGATGCATAATAAATATGAAGATAAACATTAAATTAAAGAGAAATAGAGGGAGAGCACTTAAAGGAAAACTTTTAAAGAATAAAACACTTACTTCAAATGCAAGCAAATTTCCTTCCTTACTTCAAAATCCCTAAAGAATACAAAACATTTTCAAGCAAATGACATGAAATGTAAGGCCTTCTCTTAGCCTTATTTATAGAGAAGGAAAGAATCAATATGGGACCTACTCTTATTTAAATTAATAAGTATAATGATGAGTACGGCATATGAAAAATGTGAAAAAGCTACACTTAAAAGCTATGGCAAGATATAATGATTCGTTGGCTAACATGGATTAATTGAACCTTTTAGCTCGTATTATATAATACCTAAAATGGTTGAAAGAGAATAAGACAAATGCAAACATAACTTTTGAATTCATGTCATACTCATGGGGAGGTTACATGAAGATAGAAGGTTTTTATTTTTTTTTATTTTTTTTTAAAATGAGATATAGCTCAAATCAAGCTCTAGAATAAAATTCACAAAGAACAAAGCCTTCTTATTTAACTCTTACATTGCAATATTTATTTTAAAATGAATTAAAGAAGGCTATAAATGGACACAAAACCAAAGCACATAGGATTTGTTGAGTGCTATTTTCAAACCAAAGTAAAAATCAAATAAAATTCATAAGATGTTTTCACTATAACTAAATAACCTATTAGCAAGAATTATTGAGACTTCTTACTGAATAATTGACCTGTTTCAAAAGAAGTTTGAATTCAAATAAGCTCACTTAAAGGAAGTATAACAGTTCATATGAATGAATATCAAATTTGAATGTTGAATTTATAGAGATCTAATAGGCCTTTAATGAGCATAAGCCAACCATTGAAGTTTAGAAATTCTATGAATAAATAAAATGCAAATAAAGATATAACATTTTAAGTGCAAATATAAACCTATTTCTATGATACAATTCACGACCGAATCTGTAACTTTTCGTATAAGCAGACAGAAGGCGATGCTAAATTAAATTTTACACGAATTATGGGGCTTCCTTCAATTTAAATATTAGAAAATTTTCATCCCAATAATGATTTTTAAAATCAATAATTTCATTAATTGGATGAAATTTAAGCTAAAAACACTCGCATAGTCCCAAACACTATGTCGAATGCTTAAACTTAGTGTCAGGATACCTTACTTTCTTTGGGTCTTAGATGGTCGGTTAACAAAAAACTAAAAATCAAATAATAATATTATAAGATTTTCAACTTAATAAAATATCTAAGAAGCTATTTCTATCATATGATAGTAGATCTGATCCTCTATTATTAAATTAATAGAGTCAACAGGATCTAAAATAGCAAAATAATACCTATACCCTAGTGATGATTGTGCTGATTATAGATTTCAGCCAGAGGGGTTCTATCTTTAAAAATAAAATTATCAAATTGCAATGTGAATGCTAAAATCATTCACACCCCGATGATGGCCGTGTTGAATGGATATTTCAACCGAAAGGAATACTTCTATCAAAAATGTGATTTTAATTTCATATTAAATTATCTTAAATTTAGTATCAATCCAAATGTAAAATCTAATATATCACTAAGTAATTAATGGTTAAATGAAATTCAATCATTAAATACTTAAAGCAAACTCCATTCAATCCACCTTTCACAACTGTTTATTAAAGGTAATGAATTATGAAAACTTTAGCTCATAAAGGAGCTAATGTCAAATCAAATATATTTTTATATTCACTCTCAATCAATCTCATGCAGTAAGAATATATCCCGTGTCCTCTATCTACGTAGTTTGGCTAGTAGGCTCCACATATGATGTAGTTATGACCACAATCCTCTGATCGGGTGGCTGCCGCCAAATGACACCGTCATATTATGATCACGATTGTAGCCCATATGCTCCCCAATGTCTCTGTATCTTGAGATGTGAATCATATGGTGCACCTGATAGGACAAAAAGCTCTCTGTCAGGTAAGATAAACTTAAGCTTGTCTCCTTAGATAAACACCACCCTGAGTCTACAAAGATTACTTGGATGATGCAACCCATGGCTGCCAATAGGGATCCTTCAATCAGGTTGGATCGACTACATCCTCTGACTAAGTAGACTAGGGACCACGACAGTCCAGGATGAAATCATGGGATCTAGATCGGGCACGTCATAATTCTCCCAACCATTTGCTTTAAGCTAATGATGATGAATTTCATAAATTCTAAATCCAAAATTTTAAACCCCACATCTGCTACTATACACTAAATAATTAGCGATTTAATGACTAGCCTTAATTAAAAGCTCTTTCCCAGCATTGGGAAGGGTAATTAACTATAGGTGCTTGTGCTTATAGGAAACCAGAAACCAGATCTAAAGTTCTCACCAAATGTGAGCAAAATCTCTGGGTAGTGTCTTATCTACTATTCTATCTATCTTCTGAAAATTTGACTGACATTAAGTTCATACTCTCTTCATCAAGAGGTCGGTGATGAATTTTCTGAGCCCACAAATATTTGGCAATTCTGTTTGGGATAGGTTTCTCTTTCCATCTTTGGCTAGTCATATACATGCTATAATAGCAACAAAATATTTAAAAATTTAAAACAAAAAATGGTGATTTAAATATGTAATAAATTCAAATTACTAATGTATGAGACTTTATGTTGAATGAATTATTCTATAGAGTATATTTTTATTACACTATTATTTTGTTCTGTAGTACCTCTGCATTTTGAAAGTATGGGATGAAATAGAAATTACTAATTACTAATCCCCATCTTTCACTTTTGTAGAATGGATCTACAGAGCACTCCTTTCACTGTTCAGCTAGGGCGTGGTGCAAACATCTGCTTAGCTAACTCCATCATCAACATCAGAGATGTTAGATCTACCATTCAATTTAGTAGCATGGATTTCCCTGCTATTATAGCTATAACTCCTGAAGTACCCACCCGTGGTGCACTCGTCTAAGGTTATGCAAGGCTCTCAAGTTCTACTTGTCATGCTTTGCCAACCACCCAAAGAACCAACCTCAAGGAGTTCTCTCAAAAAAGAACTTCAATTTTTGAAAGATTGGGACAACCTGAAGTCTCCGTGATGAAAAGAACTTTTAGTGGACAAACTATATCTTTGATGCCTCATGGTACAACTGGTTTGCAAACTAAAACCATTGTACCTGGGAGACATGATTTTGAGAAGTCCTCATCAGGAAGCAAATTAACTAGAAGACAAAGAAGAAAAAGAAATGTTGAGCTGAGGGCTCAATAGATCCCATTTAAACAATCCAGTGAACAAGCAATACTGCCACCAGAAGTGAGTATTCCTACCTGTAACAACTTTGATAATCTAAAATGGGTAAAAAGAAAAAGCTCTACTAGTGAGGTGAAGCAGTCTTTCTAGACTCAATAACATTAAGCTCCACCGCCACAGAGGAGACAACCTGAAACACTGTCTGCTTGTTGACCTCACTTTTGGAGTGAGTTCTCAACTTTCTCATCATAGATCTAGGACTCTTGTAGACACTAAGAGCTCCTTAGTCTTAAGACACTTCTAGTGATTATGTGAACACTTAACCAAAGCCTAGAGACTTAGAAGGGTTAGCCATAGGAATAGGTTATGCCTTAGGGACATAGGAAAACTTGCCTACCTTATGGCCTAAACTCAATCCATGATTTCCTTCTCAAACCAAACCTTGAATTCAAATTTGAATTCCAAATTCTAGGCCAAATGTTGAAGCCCATGATCAAACCCTTTTTATGTCCTTTGAATTTATCTTATAGACTTAGCCTTAACCAAATCCAAATCAATCAAATATCCAACTTAAGCCCTTTTGATCCACATCCATGAGCTTGGTCAAATTTGCTTCCAAATCATTCCAAACTTAAGTGATTTTCTCATGAATCATTTATATATTCATTTATATTCCCAAATATAAATGAAATACAAATTCAAACAGCCAAAATTAAATCCAAAATCAAACCAAAATCCAATCTATACCCTTTAAACCAATTCCTTGAACTTGGTCAAATCCTATCCAAATCAAATCAAAACCCATGGATTTCTTCATGATTCAATCATTCTTTCAATCATTGCTCCAAATATAAACATAAACTACAATTATCAAATCAAATCCAAGCTAACTCAAATCAAACCTAAGTTAGCCCTTTTGACTTGAAATTGTTATATGAACCAAGACCAATATAGATCTAAACTATTTACAATTGGATTTATATTTTCATCTCGAACTCATTTATCAATATAATTAAACTTGAATCAAGCCATTATCAAGCCAGTTAACCCATTTAAGTCCACTTGATCCAAAGTGACCTAAAAGACCTTCTTAAGCTAAGTTCTAATTCAACCCAAATTGAATAGAGCTGAGCCCATCCAAACCTCATATCATGATCAACAATCATTCTAGGTTAATTAATTATCTTAAATTAGGTCAAACTAAGTTAACCTAGCTCATTGACCAAGCCAACCTTTAGCCCAAATGAAGCTTAAACTAGCCAAAACATGCCATATGCCAAATTGACTGAAACCTTTGATTCAAATCAATTCATAATCAATGATTGAACATGACCAAGCCCTCAACTGAGCCAAACCAAGTCCAATTGACCATTTGACTCAAGTTGACCCAAATTGGCCTAAAAAGCTAAAATAGGTCATATCATAATCCAACCTAAATTGATTGCAACCAATGGCTCAAGCTCATTCCAAATCACTTATTGAACTTGACCAAAGCCATGATTGAGTCCAATTTGACTAATTGATCAACTTGACCCAACCTAGCCCAAATTGACCTAAAGGGTCAAATTAGCCAAAATCCAAATTAATTCTAAATTAAATCAAACCAAAGCATACAATCATTTTTAATTAACCAATTGAACTTGACTTAACACGTGACTCAACCCAATTTGGTCAAATTGGTCAACTTGACCCATTTGACCTATATGAACCCAAATGAGTCATAATCAAATCCAAAGCAAATTGAATCAAACCAATGACACCAATACACTCCAATTGGTCATGTGAGCTTGACCCAACCTTTGGTTTGACCTAATTTGACCAATTGGTCAATTTGACCCAACCTAACCGAATTGGACATAAATAGGTCATTCAAGCCAAATCAAACCAATAATCTCCAAACAACTTGAAATTTGGGCTAACCCACTTTTGACCCATCCCAATATGTCCAAATCAAACCCATAGCAAAATGACTACTTTGCCCTTAGGTCTAGGGCATCCAATGAGATAAGACACATGCATATTTGGTCATTTCCTCCCTTTGTTCATTTGGTACCCATTCATAGGTCCACTTAGGCACCAAGGATCATGGTTGACCTGACCCAAAGGTGGTTGGGTTAGCCATGACTTATGGGTTGGTGAAATCACCTCCCCATTCTCATTGGAGCATTTCAAACCACCAAGGACACCCACTACTCCCATGGTAGCCACCTCCTACCCTTCCTAGACTCATGTGAGGCCAAGTGAGTGATTCCCTGCCCAAATCAAGCTCCCTATCTCAGCCATTAATCCACCAAACCAAAACCATCGTCACCGTTCAAGCCAAGGAAGGGGGGGGGGGGCTCATTCTCACTCAAACTCATACACTCACACTCAATTCAACCCTAGCATCCAAGGAATGAGATCCCAGAGCCTTCCCTTGCATTTTCCAAGCTCCCTAAAATCCCCACTCTCGATTTTACATGAAACCAAAATAGGGGAGAAAACTAGTGATTCCCATTTCCTCATTTTGCAGCCAAAGTGCAATTAATTTTGCACACACCATCCTTTGACCTAGACGAGCCAAAACAAATCATTTCCCAAGCTTCCCGATGGCCGGAGGGTGGAGTTCGATCAAGACCTATTGCTTACGTGTCGTGGGTTGGTCTTCCAAGCAAACTACACCAAATCAAAGCTCGTGTGGCTCAACAGGCTTTGTTTCATCCAAATGAAGCTTCCTCAATCATTGGAACTGGTGGTCACAAGCTCTGGTGAGGTATGCCATTAAAACTGATCATTAGCTTAAAATAGGTTGGTCCTTTGTGAAGGAAACTTGTGTCTCATGTGATTTTTACCATTATATGTGGTTGTTCTGCTTCCCAGAAGGTGTGGGATAAATTTCATCTCCATTTGAGCTCGGGTGAGCTTGGATCGAGCGATAATCAACGGACATTATCCATCGTTCACCTCTCGAGAGGAGACAAATCACAGACTGTCTATTTCGCATGATCAGAATGGACAATCCTCATCTGATAATGCGTAGAACCTCTCTTTTCCCCTTTGGAATCACACGTTTAATCGTGGTCATCTAATCTTAGATCGAATGACCCACACGGAAAGCGCGTTCCGCCGCCGTTCGCGTCAGCCTTTAACGCGACAACTTAAATAACTAATACCATCGTGTCATGTGGAAAGCATGCCACGTGGCACCGATAGGATTAGGAGATTTAATTAGGTTAATTAATCTATTTTTAATGCTAAAATTTTCAAAATTCATAGCTAATTATAAAAAAATCTAAAAAATATAAATGAGGGCTCATTTTAAAGATATTTAAGAGGGAAATTCATTAAAAATATTATTAATTAATTTTGAATAGTAATTTATGCTTAATTAAGATTTAATTTAAAATTTAGTTAGTCTAATTGCTCTCTGATTAATTATCCAATTAATTTTAAATTTTTGAGCGATGTTTAAGGGGATGACCTCTGCCTCCCCGATTTTTCTTGGGATTTATTGGATAATTAATTGGGCAAACTAATGGATTAAGCCTTAATTACTCTCCTCTCTTAATTAATGATAATTAACCAAATGAATAGTAAATTAACCAATCAATTAAGCTTATTAACCTTTGTTAATGGTGATGAAGTCTAAGGAAATGGATTGGGACTCCCTCTTCCAATCTTTTCTTTAAGTCTTCTCCATTCCCTCTTAAATAAATAATTAATTAAAACCCCTTAATTAATTAATTAACAAGATTAATCAAAAATTCAAATTATACCTGAACTTTAATTAACTAATTGAAAGGATTTAGGGATTGAGAGTTAGGCTCCCTTCTTTGTCTCTTTCTCTAAGTCCATCTTATTTTGATTAGTTAAGGTTAATTAAGATTTAATTAGTTAATTAATGAACTTAATTAATTTGATTGGATCTACTTCTCTAATTAATTCTTAGGTAGCTCTTTAGGTGTTCAATTACCCAAAGAGAGAGCTAATGAAATTATGGTTAGCTTATATGTGTGAAAAAATCATAAGAGTAATTAAGTGAGCTCCTCAAGCTTAATTAATTAATAATTATGAGCTAATTGCATTAGGCCCCCTTTCATTTCATAGGAGCATTGCTATTTACTTTCCTATGTGGTTGCATATTATATTAGCTCATAATTATTTAATTAATTAACTTAAGGTGACATAGGGTTAATTAATTGACTTAATTCATACCCTAACCTAATTAAGACCTAAAATTAACCTAGTTGCTCTTCATTAAACAAAATTAACTCACACATGGGGCATGGGATTAGGACTAGCTAACCTCATTCACATTTCTTAAATCAAATCAAACATGGAAATGAAATGATATTAAAGAACTTTGGTTTGTTTTAAATAATCTTATTTAGTTTGATTGTCCTTAGGACTTAGTTGGAATGAATGAAATTACATGCTTGTGTTTCTTTATTTCCTTCCACTCATGCAAAATATTGTATGTCATATGTACTCATGCATTCATGTCTTTTAAATTAATCAAATAAAAAATAATTTCCTTTATGTCAATTTGCATTTGTTGGCTTAATTAAAAATATGGGTGGCTAGTATCACTATTAAATCTCAAATATATTTTTAAAAGTCTATTAATGAATGAATATACATATATATTGTAACTTTAGTTATACATACATAAGAAATGCAAGTGAATATAAGCTTAGTGTATGAAGTAAATTTTCTTTCTTATATTCATGTGTTGATTTGTATAAGTAAGAATGTTAGCGGGTATTATAGTCTAGAGCTCAAGCTCGAGCTCGAGGCTCGATATGCATGGTAAACGAGCTTGTTATTGAGTCGAGCTTGAGCTGGCTCATGAGTCAGCTTGACTCGGTTGCACCCCTAGTGCGGACTTTGTTAAATGGGAAATTAGGGATTTTTTTAATTTTAAAAATTATTTAAATCACCTAAAACTTTAAAAAATTCATAGAAAATAAAATACTTAACAAAAAATTTCAAACAATGGCTTGTTGGATTTATCTTTCTGAGAGGAGTCCAATAAACCTAAATCCACAAATATTAATGAATATTTTGAGCTTAATTTGAGTTTTAGTAAAAATTAAATTTTATTAATTAAATCAAAAATGGACACTAGATTAAGTTGAAATTTTTAGGGATTGAAACTGAAGTTAAAATATACCTAACATAAAAATTTCAATTTAAAATGACTTATGGATTGAAAGATATTGAATTTTGAAGTTTAAATGATTTATTTTAATAAAATAAATCAATAGACTTCCTGAAAATCATCTTAAATCAACTAAAACTTTGAAAAATCATAACTAATTATAGAGAAATCTAAAAAACATAAATAAATTCTCATTTTAAAGGTATTTTAGAGGAGATTAATTTAAAAGTAATTTTAATTAATTTTGATAGTAATTAAGGTTTAATTAAAAACATAATTAGCTTAATTACTCTTTAATTACTCAAGTAATTAATTCTAAACTTTTTGAGGTTGATTAATGGGATGACCTCTTCCTCCCATATTTTTTTAAAGATTTATTACTTGGTTAATTAGAAAAATTATTTATCTTAGCCTTAATTACTCTTTTAATTAATTAGGTGATTAATTAACATTCTAAATAGTAAGAAAATCATTAATTAAGCTTATTAATCATTGTGAGATAGTGAATGGACATGGGGAATGAGATTGGGACCTATTTCTTATTCTTTTCTTTAAGTTCAATTCACTTGACTTGAAATTAATTAATTTGGAATTAATTAATGGTTTAATTCATTAATTAAATGGCTTAATTAATTAAATTAAAATCATAATCATTCTAGAACTCATCTAATTAAGTTTCTTGGGTAGCTCTTTGGGTGTTCAATAACCTGAAGAGAGAGGTAATAAAATTATGGTTGGCTCATATGTGTGAGAAAATAATAAGAGTAATTAAGTGAGCTCTTTAAGTTTAATTAATTAAGAATTATGAGTTAATTGCATTAGGCCACTTTCATTTCATAGGAGCATTGCTACTTACTTTTCTATGTGATTGCATATCATATTAGCTCATACTTATTTAATTAATTACCTTAAGGTGACATAGGTAAGGGTTAATTAATTGATTTAATCTATGCTTAACTTAATCAATACATAAAATCAACCTAATTTCTTTTCATTAAATCAAATTAACTCACACATGTGGGAAGGGGATAAGGATTAGCAAACCACTCTCATATTCCTTAAATCAAATCAAATATGAAAATGAAATAATATTACAGAACTTTGGTTTATTTTAAAAAATCTTATTTGGTTTGATTGTCCTTAGGGCTTAGTTTATTTGAATGAAATCACATGCTTATGTTATTTTATTTCCTTCCAATCATGTTAAATATTGTATGTCATATGATTCATGCATTCATCCCTTTTAAAATTAATTAAATAAAAATGATTTCTTTCATGTCAAATTGCATGTGTTGATTTAAATTAAAAATATGTGGCTATTATGACTATTAAATCTCAAATATATTTTCAAAAGTTTACTAATGAATGAACATAAATATGGATTGTAAATTTAGTTATATATACATAGGAAATGCAAGTGAATATAAATTTAGTGTATGAAATAAAGTCTCTTCCTTACATTCATGTGTTGATTTGTATAAGTAAGAATGTTAGCAACATTTTAGTTTGGACATCCCAGGGATGCATGGATTTAAGTAGCCCCAAGGAGGTTCCTACCTCGTTCCCTTATTATAGAACAATGGAGACACACCTGCTTGATTTCACTCCTATGTATTTGGACATTAGAGTTTAGATAGAGCTTTAATTCATTTACACAAAAATAAATCAATCAAATCAAAAATACAATTTTTGCATGGCTTTCTATTATTGTAGTTGTTTATACATCCACATGTATCTAAGGACAACAGTATATTAGTCTGGACATTCTAGGGATGCTCGACTTTAAGTAGCCCCAAGGAGGTTCCTACCTCATTCTCTTTGTGCAGAATAATGGTGATGTACTTGCTTAAAACTTTTATACATGTGAATGTGTACTTAACTAATGAATGAAAACCCCCTTTTTATATTAAAAGACATGCATTCATATTTTGTTTAATTGGTTGAGTTGATTAGTCATGTGATTTAAGGTTCTTTCTTTATGCTTTTGCATAAGAATTTAGATAGAGCTTTAAATTAATATAGCAAAATAATTCAACCAAATGAAATATTGATTCCAAATACATTTTCTTACATTCATCATTCAAGTATGTTAAAATATAAATTGCATGTATAAGTATGTTTAGGACTTAACCATATGCATGCTATATATGATGGAAAGAAATAAACAAACATGTGTTATGTGATAGTAATTCATTCGAATTAATTTTAAGATGTCTTTCTTATTGAATGAGTTTATTTAAAGTGAACCTAAACTTAGGATTAATTAAAATATGTGATAAGTCATTCAATAAAGAGAATTGATTAATTAATTGACTTTAGATGCGATTTAAGGCAAGGATGAAAGAGAGTGATCCTTTTTTCCCTCTCTTTATAACACTTAGTTATTTTGTGTAGGTCAATTGAAATAAAAGAAAATGTTAAGTAAGAGCTTGCAAATTAATTAAACAACTTAAAGTGAAACCACCCTTTAAATTGAATCTTTCTACACTTAGAAAATTATAACTCTAAAGCCTAGTTAAGAGATATCACACAAGCTTTAATACATACACATTAGATTAAGTCACCACTTCTAGCTTTATGTTAGGATGGTGCATAGTTTGATGTATGTTTGGATTTGTGATGTATTATTTTAGACTGGATGTTAGGGTGTATGTTTTGTAGATTGGATATTACGCCATTATTAGCCTAATCATATTTTCTGCAGGAGATTATGCTTAATAGGCCACTGAAAAATGAATATAAATACTCTCTTTGCAGGTTGCTTAAGCCGCTAAGCATAATCCAAGTTAGGACAGGCGGGCTTGGTTACTCATGTGCGGGGTGCTAAGCCTAAATTATAAATATAATTGCTTGGGTGGAATGTATGTTTAGTTAACCTTTATTTTGCAAGTGTAGTTAGATTTATCTTTCCATTTCAATGTAATTTTACAATTAGGAATTAGGATTAGTGCTATGGGGGAATTGGATGAGCATTGGCTTGAAAGATTATGTCTTGTGTGCCATGTGAGGCCTTGAAGTGAGCCAAATCAAAGAAGTAATGAGGAGGAAAGAAGACATGAAGATTTGAAGAAGATGAAGACCCCATTATTATGTATTCATCCTTAATTGTAATTATTCTTTTGTAATTCAGGTTGTATAAGGGTAGAGTTTGACTACCTATTTTTCTTTTCGGGTTGTATGGCGGCACCTGACTGCACCGACCTTTTATTCTTTTGCGCTAGCTTTATAAATTGTTTGATGATTTGTTTATATTGTGCACTAGAAATTGCATACCTCTTATAGTTTCTTTATGATTGGTGTTTGTTGTATGGTCTGGATGCTATTAGACTCTTATGGAAAAATAAAATTTGTACCCAACTACAACTCATAATTAAAATTTTAAAATAACTCATAACCTCACATAAAGCATAGGCATTAAATCAAGATAATAAAATATTTAGTAACCCCTTAACTATATTTTGTATGCTTAATATCACACATGTTATTTTGTTTCACTCTTGCTAAGAGAGGGTTTCCATCTTTGCCAGATAGAGAAAAGGTGTGACCTTTGAGAGCCTATGATTGAAAACACCTCTTTTGACTTAGACCATAACCTATTTCATCATGCATTTAGGCATATAAAATCCTAAAGCCTTTGTAAAATTGAAGTGTCAAAAATCAAATAAAAGTTGATAATATTTATATTAGACTAAGTCATTATTCATACCACTCATGCTCTAATCTCTTAGGGAGTGGGTTTAAGAACTTTAGTTTTCTTTCTAAATAATAATAACTTAGCCATCTAGCAAAACATAAGACTTGCCTATATGGTTTTAAATCGTAGGAGGAGTTAACTGGTTGCTACTCCAAGCGGTTATAAGTCCAGCAGTCGAGTGGTTTACTCTCTCTTATGGAGGTAAATGATATACCCATCTTTTACCTTAGATATATGTCATGCTTTGTCCCTTGCTAAAGCTACCTAGATTCAGGATCTAAGGTTGTTGTTTCCCTTCAGGGCTATAAGCATAATTCCTCACCTCTTAAGCATTTTCACAATCTTGTATTGTAGAATTATAAGTCATATTTCTAATAAAACTTCAACTCAAATATATAATTCTCCTCAATTTCAAACATATAAAGCCCAACCATAGGATTACTTTGGATGCTCACTAGTTCTTAGCTGTGTTGTTTATTTTTGAAATTTAGGGGGGGCACCACACCGATCTAATGGTATACTTATTGAGGTGATTGGGTATGACATTGAGGAATAGTATACTATCTCGAAATATAGAAGTCACTACCCTACAATAAACTTAATCACTTAATAAGAACTCCTAAGGCATGATGGGACTTCAATATACCAGAGATTTTTCCCCTACTTTACATGGATGAGTGAAGTAGGGTTTATTTAAATCGAGTAATAAAGTTATTTATAGGGGAAAGCCCCCATAGTTAATTACATCTTAAGGAAAATAATCTCTTAAGAATACTCTCAATTTAAGTAAGCGATTATTGTCTCCAAAAAAATTCAAAGATAGGACTATCAATAAGTTAATTATATTTTGGAAAATCAAGTGGGAGAGATCAAAAGGAAAAAATAATTATCAAAACCAAAGGAGATGAGTAGAAAGTGCTCATGATACTAGGAAGCCTAGTGAGCACTCCAATCTATCCTATGGTTGGGCTTTACATTTTTGAAGTTGAGGAGATTTATTTATTTGAGTTACAATTTTATTAGAAATCTAGGACTTATAATTCCACAATACAAGACTGTAAAAATTCCTAAGAGGTGAGGATTTATGCCTATAGCCCAAAGGGAAATGACAACCTCGAATCCTAAATTTAGGGAGCTTTGGTGAGGGCCAAAGCACGACCTAAATCTAAGGTGAAAGTGGGTATATAGTTTACCTCCATAAGAGAGGATAAACCACCCGATTTCTAGACTTATAACTGCCTGGAGTGGCAGCCAACTAACTCCTCCTACACTTTAAATCCATGTAGGCAAGTCTTATGCTTTTGCAAGATGACTAGGTTGTTATTATCTAGAAAAGAAACTAAGTCCTTAAACCCACTTCCTTTGAGACTAGAGCATAAGGGGTATAAATAATGACTTAAATATAATGCAAATTTTTATCAAGTTTTTTTTTCATTTTGGATAATTTATTTTGACACAAACTATGTGATTTTATGTGCTAAATGCATGAGAAGTTAATTATGGGCCAAATCAAGAGAGAAAGAGGTGTTCTTTCATCATAGGCTCTAAAAGGTTAAGCCCATTCTATCTAGCACAGATGGAAGCCCTCTCTAATCATGAGTGAAACAAGATGATACACGTGCTATTAAACATAAACATCCAGTTAAGGGGTTACTAAATATTTTATTATCTTGATTTATAACCTAAACTTTAGATAAAGTTATGAGTTATTTTAAAAGTTTAATTATGAGTTGGTTAATGGGATAGAAAATTTATTTTTATCCTAAGAGCCTAATCGCATCCAGGCTATACAATAATCACCAATCGTAAATAAACTATGAAAAGACATGCTTTTTTGTAATGCACAAGCTAAATAAAGTATCAAACAATTTTATAAATCTATTGAAAAAGAATAAAAGGCCGATGTGGTTGGGTATCATCATACAACTCGAAAAGAAATGTGGGTAGCCGAGCCCTACCCTTACACAACCTGGATTACAAAAGAATAATTACAAATGATGAATGCTATGGGGGCTCTTCATTCATTCTTGTTCATTCTTCATTCTTCATTTCTTCACTTTAGTTTACTTCATTTGATTTGCTCCATTTCTTTCTTTCTTTTGGCTTGATTGGAATATGGTTCCTCCAAAGGCATCATATGGTACATAAGACTTAGTCTTATAACCAATGCTCATCCTAATCCCCCATAGCATCTTTGCAAAAAATATTAAAACAAATATACACCTATACAAAGAGTTATATGAATAATTTGAACTTAGTACCCCACATATGGGTAACCAAGTCCACCTATCCTAACTTAGGTTATTCTTAGGAGTTAAGCAACTTGCACAACAAAAAGTAGTTTATATTTTTATTTAATGGCCCCTTAAGTACAACCCCTTTTTAGAAATCATAATTAGGCTAATATCGGCATAACATCCAGACTACACACATATATCTTAACATACAGTCTAAAAGTAATACATCACAAAAATAAACATACATCAAACCATACACCGCCCTAACATAAAGCTAGAAATGGTCACTTAGTTTAATGTGTGTGCGTTAAAGCTTGTGTGGTATGTCCTAACTAGGCTTTAGAGTTGTAATTCACTAAGTGTAAGAGATTTAATTTATAAAGGGTCGATTTCACTTTAAGTGATTTAATTGATTTGAAGATTTTATGTAATGTTTACCTTTTATTTCATATGGCCTACACTTAACATCTAAGTGTTATGAAGAGAAGAAAGAGTGAGAATCTATCTTTCATCCCCGCCTTAAGTCATTTCTAAAGCAAGTTAATTAATTAATTTCATTTAGTGAATGACTTATTATATATTTCAATTAACCTTAAGTTTAGGTTCATCCTTAATGACCCTATTCAATAAGAAAGACATCTTAAGATTAATAAGAATGAATTAATATCACATAACGCATGTTCATTTATTTCTTTCCATCAAGTATATCATGCATATGAATAATCCTAAGCATAACTATACATGCAAGGTAAATCTTAGCACACTTTAATGATGAATGCAAAGAAGTATGTTTGGAATTCAAATATTTCATTTAATTGAATTATGGATGCATGCCTTTTTGATAGAAAAGAGAGATTTTTCATCCATTAGCTAAACACACATTCACATGTATAAAAATTTTAAGTGAGTACATCGCCATTATTTTCTACACCAGGGGCGTAAGGTACAAGACTTACTTAGGGCTACTTAAAGGCTCGCAGCTTCGGGATGTCCAGACTAATATGCCACTTTCTTAGATACATGTAGATGTATAAGCAACTACAAGGATAGAAAAACCATGCAAAAGTTGTGTTTAATTTACATAATTTGTGATTCTTATTCATTGCCACATCACACATACATATATATAAGAGTTTTAAGTGAGTACGATGCCATTATTTTCTACACTAGGGGCATATGATACAAGACCTACTTGGGGCTACTTAAAGCCTCACATCCCCATGATATCTAGACTAATATACCACTTTTCTCAAATACATAGGAATGTACAAAAAGAACCATAAGAATAAGAAGTCATGCAAGAAAATATGTTTGATTTGATTATATGATTGACGATTTTTATTTATTGCCCACATCACACATATACATGTATAAGAGTTTTAAGTGAGTAGGACGCCATTATTTTCTACACCAAAGGTGTAAGGTATAAGACCTACTTCGGGCTACTTAAAGCCTTGCAGCCCCGGGATGTCCAGACTAATATACCACTTTTCTCAAATGCATATGAATGTACAAAAGAACCATAAGAATAAGAAATCATATTTGGTTTGATTATGTGATTTACGTATATGATTGTTAACCTCATTTTTAGAATGAGCTCTCAACCCCTCCATCTTAGATATAGGACTTCTTTTAGACACTAAGAGTTTCCTTAGTCTTAAGACACATTTAATGATTAGGTAGACACTTAACCTAACCATAGAGACTTAGAAGAGTTAGCCATAAAAATAGGTCATGCCTTAGGGGTGTTAAGAAACTGCCTACCCTATAGCTTGAACCAAATCCTCACCTCCTTCCTTCAAGTTAAATTCCAAATCAAGTCTAAACCAACTCCAAACTCCAAATCAAATGAACATCAAAACTTAAATCAATTTCAACTTGATTGATTTTCTCAAACTCAAATCAATTCTAAATGATTGAAGCTTATGATTGAAATTCCAAGTTTCAAAAATCTTTCCTAAGTCACTTTGATTCTATCTTATGGACTTAGCATAAATCAAATTCAAATCAATTTAAATTCAAAATATTTTCTCATAATTCATTTATATTATCATTTATATTCACAAATATAAATGAAATATAAATTCAAATATCCAAAATTCAATTAAAAATCAAATCCAAATTCAACCAAAATTCAACTTAAGCCTTTCAAGTCAAATTCTTGAACTAAGCCAAATCAAATTCAAATCAAGAAAAACTCTTGATTTTTCTTCATGATTCAATCAATCCTTTAATCATGAATCCAAATATAAACACATACTTCAATCACCAAACCAAAACTAAATCCAAAACTCAATCAAATTCAACCAAATTTCAACCTAAGCCTTTCAAGTCTAATTCTTGAACTTAGCCAAATCAAATTGAAATCAAGCCAAAATCTTGAGCTTTTTTTCATGATTCAATCAATCCTTCAATCAAGAATCCAAATATTAACATAAACTTCAATCATCAAACCAAAACTAAATTCAAAAAATCAAATCCAAATTCAACCAAAATTCAACCTAAGCCTTTCAAGTCAAATTCTTGAACTTAGCCAAATCAAATTCAAATCAAGCAAAACCCTTGATTTTTCTTCACGATTCAATCAATCCTTCAATCATGAATCCAAATATAAACACAAAATTCAATCATAAAACCAAAACTAAATTCAAAAATCAAACCCAAGTCAAACTCATGTTCACACCTTTTTACTTGAAATTATCAAATAAATCAAAACCCATTTGACTCCAAATCACTTGACAAATGGATTTATTATTCAATCATAAGTCCATATGTGAGTTCAACCAAACTTGATTCAAGTCTTGACCAAAATTGATCCAAGCCTTTTTAGGTCAAGTGACCTAAAGTACCTTCTTTTGAGCCAAATTCTAATCCTACCCAAATTGGATTGAACTAAGCCTAACTAAGCCTCACATTGTGAGCAACAATCATCATGAGATGATCAATCACTCAAATTGGGTCAAACCAAGTCAAACCTAAGGGTTGACCAAGTCAACACTTAGCCAAAATGAAACCTAAACTAGCCAAAATCCACCATAGGCCAAATTGATTGAAACTATTGATCAAAACTAATTCATGATCAATGTTTGAACTTGACCAAGTAATCAGTTGAGCCTAACCTACCCCAATTGGCCACTTGACCCAAGTCGACCCAACTTGACCTAAAAAGTTAAAATATGTCAAAACTTGATCTAAGCCAAATTGATTGAAACCAATGGGTTAAGTTCATTCCAAATCACTTGTTGAACTTGACCAAAATCTCAATTGGCCAACTAGACCCAACCTAGCCCAATTAACCTAAAACCCAACTTGACCTAAAAGGTCAAATTGAAAAAAAATCAAATAAAACCAAAATTGATTGGAAACAAAAATACCAATACATTTCATATGACCAATGAAACCTAAACTAACCCATGACATAACCCAAATAAGTCAAATGGGCCAAATTGGTCAACTTGACCCATTTGACCTAAATGAAATCAAATGAACCAAATCTAAATAGAAATCAAATTGAACCAAACCAATGGTGCCAAAATATTTCAAATGGTCATATGAACTTGACCCAACCCTTGGTTTGACTCAATTTGACTAATTGGTCAACTTGACTCAAGTTGACCCATTTTGACCTAAATGGGTCAACATGAGCTAAATCACATCAAATCAATTCCTAATTCATTGAAACTTGGCCCAACCCATTTTTCAATCATACCAAACATACTCAAACTGAAATCCAAGCCAAATGACCATTTTACTCCTAGATCAAAGAGTAATTCTTGGCCAAATTTACTTAGAATTTGGTCAAATTCTCTTCATGGCCACTTGACACTCTCTTAGTGAACCGAGTGGGCCCTAGTGAGCATGGTGCACATGAACCAATGGGTTTGGGTTAGCCAAACCCAACCCAATGGCCAAATCGATCACTCCTCTCATTTAAAGCACATGGGAATCATTCCTCCACCTTGTTTTGCACATGGAAACCTCTCCACTACTCCCCATTGCCAAAAATGAACCATGTGCAAGTTCAAACAACCAAAATAACCCATTAAATTAAGTGAATTTGATCAAAACAACATCTTTATGCTTGAACGTCTGATCCGCCTAGGGGAGATATACTCCCCCTAATTTCACTTGAATTCAAGAGACTCATACTTGATTGACTAAGAGAGACCTAAGGCAAGCTCCCTTAGCTTCCTCCAAGCTCCTTCAAGCATTTCCCATTTCCCCATTCTCGATTTCTTCAAGTCAAAAATAGGGGAGTTAGGAAGAAAATCCACTTTGCCTAATTCACCACCATAGCTCTATTCCTTCTTCAAGAATCTTCAGAGGACTCAATCAAGTTTGCCAAAGGTGTTTCCCAAGTTCTCAAGCCACGAGAATAGTGCTCTAGACCAAGGCCACAAGCAATTGAAGCCCACCTTGGTCAATAGAAGGATCTACTCAATACCAAAGCTTGAAACCTTTAACAGGGCTTCATCTTCACTAGACGAAGCTACCTAGATGGTTGGGAGTGCCAGTGATAGTCTCTGATGATGTATGCCTTCAAACCGAGCCTAGAATAGGAAATGTTTGGTCCTTTGTGAAAGAAAGTTTCACCTCATGGGAATTTGACTGTTAGATCTTCATCCCCTTACTTTTTGATGGTCTGGGTTGAGTTTGAGCTCGAATCTTACCCTAAGGAGTGGACAGATGCCCTCTCCCACAAGAAAACTCAGTGATGAATCATGGACTGTCCATCCATGCATTTTGGATGGATGGTCATGATTAAGCCATGTAGGATCCTCTGATTTATCCCGTAAGAACTATGGGCTTAATCCTGACCATCTGATCTTTGATTGAATGGTCAAGGAGAAAGCGCATAGCACTGTCACTAATGTCACACTAGGATGTGCTAACTTAAGTGATGAATCCCATTGTGCCACGTGGAAATCACACACCGCGTCAGCGGTCCACGTGGCGCCGACTGGATTAATCATATAATTAGGGATTTAATTACCTAATAAATATGAAAATTTCAAAATAACATAACTAAATGTAAAAATATTAGAAAAATATATAATAAAATGCATTGTGAAGATAATTCAGTAAGGAATTCACTAAAATTATTTTTAATGGATTTTGAACAGTATATTTTCCTTAATTAGGGTTTTAGTAAAAACTTAATAACCCTAATTACTCCCTAATTACTCCCTAATTACTTCATTAATACATTTCAAATTTCTCATATGCATTTAGTGGGATGACCTATGCCTCCCCTAAATTTCTTGGTTTTTATTGATTAGTTAATTAGGGAAATAAATTAATGAATCTTTAATCACCCGCTTAATGTAATTAAGCTTAATTAAATATGTGAATAGTAGTTTAATCCATTTTATTAATTTAATTAAGCTTTGCTTAAGTGAATAGGAGGTTTATGGAATGGGTTTGGAGAATTTTTCCTAAGCCATTCCCTAAACCCCTTTCCTTTCTTAATCCAAACTTAATTAAGGGCTAATCCACTAATCACCTACTTAATTAACTTGATAAAATTTTTAAAACATTCCAGAACTTAACTAATTCATCTTGGGTAGGTGCTTAGGTGTTCAATAACCTAAGTAGCTTAATAAAATCAAAATCCAACCCACATGTGTGGGAAGGGTTATGAAAGTACTTAAATTAAACTCTTTAGCTTAATTAATCACTAATTGTGAGCCAATTGCATTAGGCCCTTTCTTTCTTAGGTGCATTGCTGATTTAAGTTCCTTGTGTGGTCTTATGTCATACATTGGCTCAAAATTAATTGATTAAATATGTTAAAGTGGTGTAGGTAAGGGATAATTAATGCACTTAATTCACACCTTAACCTAAACAAAATATAAAAATCATCTAATGGTCTTAAAATTAAACTAAAATAACATACACACATGAGAAATGGGTTAGGACTAGCAAACATCTTCACATTTCTTAAATTCAATTCAAACTCAAACAAAACTAAAAATCTCTCTAAAATAAATTTGATTTACTTTAAATAATCCTATATCATAAGATTGTCTTTAGGAATTAATTAGGGTGAATGAATTTACATGTTTTCATCACTTTATTTGTTTCCTAACATGCTAAATGTGTATGTCATATGAAATTCATGCATTCATGCCTTTTAAAAATCAAATTAAAAATGAAATGTTTCCTTTATATCAAATTGCATGTTTTGGCTAAAGTAAGAATATAAATGGATATTATCACTATTAAATCCAAAAATTATTTTCAAAACTTATAAATCAAATATCATAACTAAAAGGTATACTACTTATAATTCTTTATAAGCTTGCATGTGAGTATAAATATAAAGATGTGCATTATGTGAGTTTCCTTCTCTTCTCTTTTAGCATAGTTTTGAATAGGATTTTGCAAAGTGTACAGTTCATTTGAAAAGAACATAACACTTGCTTAAATACATTTTTATGTTATCACTTAAGAAGAATATTCATAATTTCATATATAAATTGCACAAACAAATCAAACAAACATGAACTCCTAGCATGATTCTCTTTCCATGCATTTCTTTTTGTATATGCATATGTATTTAAGAAAAGTGGTATATTAGTCTGGAAAACCCTGAGGTTGTGAGGCTTTAAGTAGCCCTAAGTAGGTCTTGTACCTTACATCCCTAGTGATAACAATAGTGTCGTACTCACTTATGTCTTTTATACTTGTGAATGTGCTTATGAAAAAAATGGATAAAAGAATCACTCTTTTTCTACTTAACAAAATCATGCATCATGAAGCATCCAAATTTTCTTAAGTAACACCCCTTAGCATTCATCATCAAGGTGTGCTAAACATTTCCATTTGCATGTATAGATATGCTTAGGATCCATCCATATACATGTTACACATGTTGGGAAAGAAATCAAGTGTTGTGTGTTTTGTGATAGTATTTCACTTTACTTAATCTTAAAATGCCTTTCTTTTTGAATAAGTTTATTTAGGAAAAATCTAAACTTAGGATTAATTAGAACACATAATAAAACATTCACTAAATAATAATAAAATATGAATCTACCTTAGAAATTACTTAATGTAGGGAGGAAAGAGAAGTTCTCTTCTCTTTTCCTCTCTCCACAACACTTAGTAATTAATTGTAGGTTCATTCAAACCTAATCAAATCACAAAATAAAAATCAACCAAATAAACTAAATCACTTAAATAAAACCACCCTTTAAGTTGAACATTTTTATACTTAGAAAACTTCAACCTTAAAGCCTAGCTAAGCATACCACACAAACCTTAAATAGCACACACATTAGGCTAAGTCACCACTTCTAGCTTTAGGTTAGGGTGGTGCATGGTTTGATATTTGCTTTTATTTTTTTATGTAAAATTTTAGTATGGTTGTTAAGATGTATGTGTGTAGACTAAATGGTAAAGCAATCTTAGTCTAACCATTATCTTCTGTAGGGGATTGTGCTTAAGTAGTGATGTAATAAAAATATAAAAATGCTTTTGCTGTGTAGGTGCTTATACTCCTAAGCATAATCCAAAATAGGCCAGGTGAACTTGGTTACCCATGTGTGGGGTGCTAAGTCCAATTTATATATATACATGCTTTGAATTGTATGGTTTGTTTGGCTAATCTCTATTTTGTAGGTTTTAATTAGATTTCCTTTTTCCCATTTTCATGTAATTTTGCAATTAGGATTTTGGAATGATTGTTATGGGGTATTAGGATGAACATTGGTTATAAGACTATGTCTTATGTATCATGTGAAGCCTTTGGAGCAACGACATTCCAACCAATCAAAAGAAGCAAGAAAAAAGAAAAAAAAGAAAGAAGAAAGAAGAAAAGAAAAAAGAAGAAAGAAGAAAAGAAGAAAGAAGAAAGCCCCATAACAATGAATTCCTTCTTGATTGTAATTTATTCATTTGTAATCTGGGTGGTATAAGGGTAGAGCTCACTACCCAATTTATTTTCTGGTTTGTGCGATGGAGCTCGACCACAAATGGAATTTTATTCTTTTGCACTAGCTTTATAAATTATTTGATGTTTGTTTAGCTTGTGCATTAAGATGGCATCTTTTCCTAGTTTATTTCTTACTTTGATGTATAGTCTGGATGATGATTAGGCTCTTAGGAAAAAATTTTCCTATCCAATCAAAATAACTCAAAAATTAAGATAAAATAACTCATAACCTCACCTAAAGCCTAGGTTATAAATCAAGATAAAAGAATTAGCAACCCTTAGCTGGATATTGTATTACTTTTCTCACATCATGCATAAAAAGCATATTATTTCACTCATGATTTGAGGGCTTTCACCTTTACCAGAGAACTTGACTTGACCTTTGAGAGCCATGGTGGAAACACACCTTCTTATCTTACTGATTTTGGCCCATAATCTAATTTCTCATGCATTAGGCATATGAATCTTAAAGCCTGTGTCAAATTGATTGTCTAAAAATTAAAATAAAATGTGACAAAATTTGCATTAAATTTAAGTCATTAAATCATGCCCTACATGATCTAGTTGCTTAGAGAGTGTTTAAAGACTTAGTTTCTTTCTAAATAAATAACAGCTTAGCTATCTTACGAAAAAATATGACTTGCCTACATGTATTTAAAATCATAGGAGGAGTTAGTTGGCGGCCAACCCCAAACGGTTATAAGTCCAATAGTCGGGTGGTTTATTCTCTCTTATGGAGGTAAACCAAATACCCATTTTTTCCTTAGATTTAGGTCATGCTTTTGGCCCTCGTCAAAGCTCCCTATATTTAGGTTTAGAGGTTACTATGTCCCTTTACAGGCTACGAGAATAAATCCTCATCTCTTAGGCATTTCCATGATCTTGTATCATGGAATTGTAAGCCCTAGATTTCTAATAAAATTTCAACTCAAATAAATCAATTCAATTTCAAAAATATAAAGCCCAACCATAGGATAGTTTAGGGTGCTTACAAGGCTTCCTAGTATCCTAAACATCCCCTATTTATCTTTATTTGGCTTCATTAAGAACTCCCTCATCTTGATCGATCCCACTTGATCTTCTAAAAATAAACCAATCGATTAATAGTCTTACCTTTCAAAATCTTTAGAGAAAATGATCATTTACATTAATCGAGAGTATTCCTAAGGAATCTTGTTTCTTAGGATGTAATTGACTATGGGGCTTGCCCTTGTAGAGAACCTAACGAACCCGATTTAAAATAAACCCTGCTTTACTTTTTCATGTAAAGTAGGGGAAGAATCTACATTCACCCATAGTCCCATAGTCCTTATTAAGGTGATTAGGTCCATTGTAGGGTGGTGACTTCTATCTTTTGAGATAGTATACATTTCTTGAATGTTGTATCCAATCACCCTAATAAGAACATCTGCAGATCTGTGTGGTGTCCCGACAAAGGTGTTATATATTTTTGTTTTCATTTATTCTCTTCCCAAAAAGGGGATAGATGAAGGCAGGAAAATATAAATTTTTCACCACATTGATATGAAGTTCTTCCTAAGTCTTAACATGGAGATGCATAGGAGTATATTTAGGTGAATGTTGTGTTCTTTTCAAATGAACTATACATTTGTGAATCCTATATGAATCCATGTAAGGTAAGGAAAGAGAACTTCACATTGCATATTTTATATTATCAACACATGCAAGCTTGTAGCTATTTATAATTAACATCAATTTATTTATAATAATTGATTTATTAGCTTTTTAAAATAACACTTGATTTAGTAGTGATAATAGCCACACCTCTTTAATTTAAATCAACATGCAATTTGACATATAAAAGAAACTATTTCATTTAATTAATTTTAAAAGAAATGAATACATGATTACATATATAAAATAACATTTAACATGAGTGAAAAGAAATAAAACAACTCAAGCATGTGATTTTGTTCAAATCCAATTAAGTCCTAAGGACAATCATACTAAATAAAGCCACTTAAAATAAATCAAAGTTTCTTTAATATCATTTTATTTTGAGTTTGATTTGATTTAGAAAATGTAAAAGAGGTTTCGTGGTCCTATTCTCATTCCCCATTGTGAGTTAATTTTGGTTTAATGAGGAAGTAATTAAGTTGATTTTATGATTTAATTAGGTTAGGGTATGAATTAAATGGATTAATTAACACTTACCTAGATCACCTTAAGTTAATTAACTAATTAATAATGAGCCAACATGATATGCAACCACATGGAAAGTAAATTTGCAATGTTCCTAAGAAATGAAAGGGGTCTAATGCAATTGGCTCATGATTAATAGTTAATTAAGCTTAAGGGATCTCACTTAACTACTTTTATGATTTTCTCACATATCTGAGCCAACCATAATTTCATTATCTCCCCCTTTGGGTTATTGAACACTCAAAGAGCTACCTAAGAAAATTAATTAGGTAAGTTCTGGAATGATTATAATTTCAATTTAATTAATTAAGCCATTTAATTAATGAATTAAACCATTAATTAATCCCAAATTAATTGATTTCAAGTCAAGTGAAATGAACTTAGGGAGAAGAATAAGAAAGAGGTTCCAATCTCATTCCCCATGTTCATTCACTATCTCACAATGATTAACAAGCTTAATTAATAATTTTCTTACTATTCATCATGTTAATTAATCACATAATTAATTAAGAGAGTAATTAAGGCTAAGAGAAGCAATTTTTCTAATTAACTAAGCAATAAATCCCAAGAAAATTATGCAAGGAAGGGATCATCTCATTAATCAATCTCAAAAAGTTTAGGATTAATTACTTGAGTAATTAGGGAGTAATTAAGCTAATTAAGTTTTCACTTAAACTTAAATTAAGCCTTAAATATTATTCAAAATTAATTAGAATTAATTTCAAATTAATTTCATCTGTAGTACTTTTAAAATGAGTATTTATTTATATTTTTTTGAAGTTTTTTACCATTAGTTATGATTTTTCAAAGTTTTAGTTGATTAAGACAATTTTCATGAGGTTTGTTAATTTATTTTGTTAAAATAAATCATTTAAAATTCAAAAGCTAGTATCTTTCAATCCAGAACTAATTTTGATTTGAAAGTTTTATGATAGGTAGATTTTGTCTTCAATTTTAATCTCTGAAAATTTCAGCTTAATCTAAAGTATATTTTTAGTTTAATTAATAAAATTTATTTTTTACTAAAACTTAAATTAAGCTCAAATTCTCAAGTAAAATTAGGAGATTTTGGGTTTAGTGAATTTCTATCGGAAAGATGAATCCAACGAGCTCTTATTTATAATTTTTCATTAAATATTTTATTTTCTATGAATTTTTGAAGTTTTAGGTGATTTAAATAATTTTTAAAATCAGAAAATCTGGATTTTTCTACTTAACCCGATTAACGGCATTGACGCGTGGCATTGGACACCACACGACTACGATTGGATTGCACGCCCGCATGGCGTTGCGCGACCGGCGCAATGCGATGCCGCCTAACGAAAGCGTGAAACCGTAGGTGAATAGTGATCACAATGCACGGATCATTTCTTGTTGTTCATTCATAGATCGGATGGTCCAGATCTGATCCATAGGAACAAAAATGCTCAGATCGAACATGATCTAAGCCATCTGATCCTGTGAACTACGGGATCGAACAGCTACTGTACATTTTAGCAGGATGAATAGTAATTCGAGGGGTTTATGAAATTTTTCATGAAATCTCACCGATTGGGCTCATTTTTGCATTAATTCACACTAGAAAACTTCTACTTCATATTTGGATTGTATGAAATAAAGAATGTGAGGGATTTCTAAGGAAAAATATTAAAATTGTACAAAAAAAATATCACAAATAATGAGAAATCTTAAGGTCAGGTACGGGTCTATTTGAAGATTACCTCACTGGGGATGATTTCCTGTGGCGGCGATGTTCTGAACAAGCTTTTGAGTGGGGGAAAAAGCCTTGAATGAGCCTAGGCATTGACCTTCACTTCAGAATGATGTCTTCTCCAATCGCTACCACTTCTTCACTGAAATCCACTTATTTTTGATATTTTTCACCCCAAAATCAAGTAAGAATGATTGCTGGTTGGTTTGAGAGCTCTAAGGGATGGAAATGAGAGTGGGAGAAGTTTTGCTGCCTTTAATGCCTTAGTTTTTAAAAGTCATCAAAAATCTCTCATTTTGTTTATTTTTTAGCTCCAAAATATTTTCATTTGGCTTGGGTTGGTTGGGAATGGAAGGAAATCATCCTAGGTGGCTCATTTTGGTTGGCTAAGGCTTGGAAAGTGGGTGCCATGAAGGACAAATGGGTGTCCTCGCAATGGGAGGTGGGAGTCCTTTATGCCAAGTGTTCTAATAGGAAAGGTGTGGTGAATTCACCTCCCCATGAGTCATGGCTGCCCCAACCACATCTTGGGTCAGATGATCAGTGTCCTTGGTGTCTATGTGGACCATTGGATGAGTGTCAAGTGGCCAAGGAAGAGCAATGACTACATGGGCAAGTGTCTTTTCTCATGGGATGCCCTCGACCCAAGGGCAAAGTGATCATTTTATATTGAATTTGATTTGAGTAGATTTGAAATGAGTCAAAAGTGAGTTGGAACAAATTTCATGTCATTTGAAGTTCATTTGGTTTAACTTGGGTCAATTTGACCCATTTGGGCAAAATTGGGTCAAAATGGGTTATGTTGACCAATTGGTTAAATTGGTCAGGCTAAGGGTTGGGTCAAGTTCAAATGATCATTTGGAGTGTATTCGTTCAATTGGTTTTAATCAATTTGGTTTAATTTGGATTTAATTTAGATTTTGACCAATTTGATCCTTTAGGTCAATTTGGGTTAAGTTGACCAATTTGACCTGATTGACTAAATTAACTTGAATCCTGGCTTAGTTTGGGTTTGGTTGATCATTTGGATTATATTGGTGGCTTTGGTTAAGTTCAATTTGGGTTTGATTGGGTTTTAGGTTGATTTGACCCTTATAGTCAATTTAGGCTAGGTTGTGTTAGGTTCACCAATTTTATATAATTGGGCTCAATTAAGACTTTGGTCAAGTTCAATAATCAATTTAGAATTAACTTGAACTATTGATTACAATCAATTTTTGGATTATGATTTGACATATTTTAGGTTTCTAGGCCAATTTGGATCAACTTGGGTCAAATGACCAATTGGACTTAGTCTAGCTCAATTGAGGGTTTGGTCATGTCCAATCATGATTGTGAATTGGTTTGAATCAAAGGTTTTAGCCAATTTGGCATATGGTGTGTTTTGGCTAGTTTAAATTTCATTTGGGCTAAAGGTTGACTTAGTCAAGGGGCTAAGTTGACTTGGTTTGACCTAATTCAAGATAATGGATTAACGAAGAATGATTGTTGTTCTAGATATGAAGTTTGGATGGGCTTAGTTCAATCCAATTTGGATTGGATTAGAATTAAGCTCAAAATGGTCTTAAGGTCACTTTGGGTCAAGTGGACCTAAATGGGTCAATTGGTTTGATCATGGCCTGATTCAAGTTTAGTTGTATTGTTAAATGGATTTGAGATATAAATATAAATCCAATTGCTAGTGGTTTGAAGTCATATGGATTTTAGTTCATATTATAATTTTAAATCAAAAGGACTAATTTGGGTTTGACTTGGGTTAGCTTAATTTTGGCTTGGTAATGATGGTTTATGTTTATATTTGAGTCAATGATTGTAGGAATGATTGAATCATGAAGAAATCCTTGAGTTTTGAATTGATTTAGGTAAAATTTAGCCAAGTTCAAGAATTTGGCTAAAAGGGCTAAAATTGGGAATTTGAATTGATTTGGGTTTCAATTATTTGATAATTTGGAATTGATTTATGATTTGGAAATTTGATTAGAGGTTGAATTTTATAATTGAGAAAATCAATTGGATTGAGGTTGATTTGAATTTGGTTAAGGTTAAGCCCATGAGATAAAATCAAAGGGCTTAGGAAGGGATTTGGAGTTTGAATTTAATCATAGGTTTCAATCATTTGTTGGTTGGATTTGGTTTATGAATTGATTTGAATTTAAGGTTTAGTTTGAAAGAAGGAATCAAGGATCAGGTTTAGGTTATAGGGTAGGCAAGTCCTCTTAAATCCCTAATGCATAACCTATTTCTATGGGTAACTGTTCTAAATCTCTAGAGTTAGGATAAGTGTTCACATAATCACTTGAAGTATCCTAAGACTTAGGAACTCTTAGTGTCTATAAGAGTCCTAGATCTATGGTGAGGAATTTGAGAGCTCACTCCAAAAGTGAGGTAAACAAAGGGCACCCAATAGGTGTGGTGTGACTGACATGGCACACTACATGTATTGGTGTTGATCGAGATGATCAATGACGTCCGAAGGATTGCAAACACTAACAAAAATAATATATCCCTAAACCTGAGGTGTAGAAGGAACCGAAGTCTTAGTGCAATGCAACTCTACTCATGCTAAGGGCATAAGGGAGGAAGAAGGGATCTACTAAGGGATCAAGCATTTGAACCTTCCACTAGGGAAGCAGGTTCAGGTTAAGCACTAAGCATAAGGGGTTTGGATTTGAATGCAAGATATGATTTGGGTAGAGTATCGATCGAGGATTAGAATGTATAACCTGCTGTACATAGAGGTTTGATTTGAATTGCATCTCATTGGGGAGAAATTTAACTTGAGTCAATTGGTGGAGCATCCACTAGGGGATAAAAGTTTGATTTGATTTGTTGATTTATGATTTGAAGCACCACCGAAGAGAGAATGATCTGGTTTTTGAGCACACATCTTCTAGAGATTCAAGCTCAGATCCACTCGGGATAAGGTGAATGAACCTTCCACTAGGGAAGCAGGTTCAGACTATCCACGAGGAGGATAAGAATTTAGCTTCGAGCACACAGCTGCTGGAGATGTGAGCTCGGATCTGCTAGGGATAAGATAGATTTAATTTGGACTCTGCTAGAGGGAGGATGATGAATTTGATGAGATGTATCTTATCGATGTGCAATGAATCCACTAAGAAGGGGCTAATATCAGCCTAGATCGGTCTTAGATTTACAAATCCAAAGGAATAGTCTACCATCCGCACAAGGTAGAGCTAACCAACCTAAGGGGTGCCTTTACGATGTGCAATGGTAAAGTTAAGAAGAAAGCATGGGGACTCACATCCTCTTACATAAGGAATCACTAGGGAAATTTGTTGGATGCAACAAATCAAACCCGACCTAAGGTGACTACTGAGTGAATGTCGCTAGGGGACTTATGTCGACTCGAAAGTAGTCAAGATAATGTCATTTGATTGAATTGCATTTATTTTAATTTGATGGATTCCATCAGTGTGCGATGGATTCACTAAGAAGGGGCTAATATTAGCCTAGACCTATCTTAGATTTACAAATCCAAAGGAATAGTCTACTTGCCACGGGGTAGAGCTAACCAATCTAAGGGGTGCCCTTCGGTGTGTAATGATCAAGTTGGGAAGAAAGCGCGGGGACTCACATCCTCCTACACAAGGAACCACTGGGGATATCTATTGGATGCAACAAATCAAACTCGACCAAAGGTGACTACTAAGTGAATGCCGTTGGGGGACTTATGTTAACTCGAAAGTAGTCAAGATAATGTCATTTTATTGAATTGCATTTGTCTTAGTTTCATTTATTTTAATTTAATGGATCTCTTCGGTGTGTGATAGATTCACTAAGAAGGGCATAATATCAATCTAGACCTATCTTAGATTTACAAATCTAAAGGGATAGTCTATCGGCCGTGGGGTAGAGCTAACCAACCTAGGGGGTGCCTTTCTATGTGCAATGGTCAAGTTAGGAAGAAAGCGCTGGGACTCACATCCTCCTACACAAGGAACCAATGGGGTGATCGGTTGCTTGCAGAATAAATCAAACCCGACCTAAGGTGGCTGCTGAGAGACTGTTGACCCAAGGATTTATCTCAACTCAAAAGTAGTCAAGCAATTCCTATAGGGAGTTTTTCTAACACTGCCCTAAAGATAGGATGTCTACTTGGGAAAAGGGCCACTTGGGGCTTGAATTCCTAATCCACAAGTGAATATATATTTTATTTGTTTGTTATCATGGACCCTGTTAGTTTGCGAGGGACCACACTAAGAAGGAGCTCATATGAGCCTAGTCCTATCTCAGATTTACTGGACCAAGGGAGAATCTGTATATCCGCGAGACATATTCTCCAACCATAGGGGTGGCTACTAGGAAAGGAGGACTGTTCGATCCAAAAGTAACCCGATGCAGTGTCTAAATGGAGTCACTAAGGACATGATCCAAATAGAGTGCCCACAGGGGAGGTGCTTCTAGGGGTGTTATCCAAATCCCTGTAAAAGAAAGCCTATAGGTATTCAGTGGATAACTCAAGGAGAAAGCGCGGGGACTCGCATCTAGTAAGAGTGGTGTATCCACCCGGTGGGTCACCGTCAACATGGAGATAACCAACCAACCTAAGGTGCCCGTCGATTTGTGACAATCTGTCTAGAAATAAAGCGTGTATGGTTACATCTCTTAAAGCGGAAGTGATCATCAGGATAGTCTATCTTTGGCTCGACAGGGGCTATCTCCTAGGGCGACTACTAAGCGAAGAGTCCTGTGTAAGGACTAGACCCAAGATTGAAGTAGTTAGGAGGAAAGGAGCCACTGGGAAACTTACCCTAAACCTTAAATATACTCGACCTAGTCAAGACATGGTGGCTAATCCAAGAAGAAAGTGTCTAGTCAACATGGGGTAGCTTACTATGTAGTAAGGCCTACCAAATTAACAAGGCATTTGTTGGTTTGCAATGATCAAGTCAGGAAGAAAGTGCGGGGACTCACATCCACCAGACAAGTGACCACTGGGGTGACACTAACAAGGTAGCATATCGGCCCGACCTAGAGCATCTAATGAGTGAGTGCCATAGGGGGGCTTTCTCCCACATCAAAATAGCTCAAGACAAAATATATGTGTTCATTTGTGCTGTGAAAGAGAAAATAGGATGCCTCTTGGGTTATCTTACACCTACCATAAACATGTAGAAATGGATAAAATAGTGTCGTAGGGGAAAATGTGACCCCACTAAGAAAGGATGTCGCTTGGGTTCTTTTATACCTAACTTAGTTATACTAGTCAAAATTGGATGCCTCTTGGGTTCTCTCACACCTAATCTAGTAGCACCAGAGAATTGTGTGTAGTTTGTGTTTGTGTTATGGAGAGATAAGATGTCGCTTGGGTTCTTTTACTCCTACCCTAAACACGTTGTGGCGGATTCGTAAGAAAAAGGTATGTCTAACACATAAGAGATGGAATTTGATATGAAAAGAAGTTTATTGATGATTATTTTCAAACAAGATTTATCGATAATATTTCTTTAGGTAGAGCTAGTTGATAGGAAGCATCAAGCGCTCTCCCTTATAATTTATAAGTTGATAAGATCCTCATTTAGGCCTTCTCTATGGCAAAAGGGCATTCCCAAGTTGGTTCAAAGTTCCCTCCCATCTTTCAACGGGAAATAATTAGTCTCCTTAGAACCATAATAAGCTCTCCTACATGAAAAGCTCTAGGGCAGACCAGCTTGTTGTGAGCTTGAATCATTTTGGCTTTATACAATTCAAGGTTCTGGCATGCCCGGAGGATCTCTCCTCCAAACCTTCGAGCTCTTCCAATGGCAGCTTGAAGTTCTGCTCTATTGTAATCTTACTTCCCACAATTATCCTTAATGATGGGAGTTGGACTTCTAATGGTAGAATGAGTTCAGACCCATACACTAAGGAGAAAGGGTTAGACTGAGTTTGAGTTCAGTATGTGGTATGGTAGGCACACAAGGCTTCAACTAACTGCTCATGCCACTATTGCTTATTATCATCATGTGCCTTCTTCAATATTTGGATGAGAGTCTTGTTGAATGCTTCGCTAGACCGTTTACCCTCGGGTAATAGATGGTAGAATATCTCCAATCTATGATGTGTCTCTGGGAAAAGTTGTTGATTTTAGTGCTCTTGAATGTAATACCATTATCATATATAATTTGTCAAGCCACCCTGAACCTATATACGATATGGTTCCTGAAAAATTGGAGCACATGCTGAGCTATGACCTCTCTAAGTGGGATTTCCTTCGCTCACTTGGAAAAGTAGTTGATGGTAGTTAGAATGAACTGGTGACCCTTGAAAGAAGGAGGATCGATCTGACCCACTATGTCGGTACCCCAACACTTGAATGGCCATTAGGCCAATATAGGGTGTATAATGTTGGGTGGTTAGTGTAAGATCAGACCGTGTACATTGGTGGCATCTCTTAGCAACATCCATACAGTCTGTGATCATCAAAGGCCAATAGTATCATAGTCTTTTGATCTTGGCTTTCATCCTTGGACCGGATTGATGAGCACTGCATACTCCTGAGTGTACCTTGATCATGATCCTATGGGCTTTGTATTTGTCCAGGCAACGTAACCACATATGATCGAAGGACTGCTGGTACAAAATGCCATCCATGAGAGAGTAGGGAAGGGCTCTCTGCTTCATCTGATGTGCTAATGACTTCTCTTGAGGTAGTTTGTCTATATTTACATAATCCATAAATGGTTGCCTCCAATCTAACTCCTCATCCATTTTGGCAATGATAACTTCCCCTTCAAGAGAGAGTCTCTCGATGAGTTCAACATCAATACGGCATAAGACTTGTCTATTTTGGACCCTTATTGGAATGGACTCATCTTTCGAACATGGCAACTCTTTGGCAAGCTTGACTAATGCATCTGTTACTGCGTTGTCTCCTCGAAGAATCTTGTAGATAGTGACCTCTAGGATTTGGGCCAATAACTCCATGGTATACTTGTGGTAATGATAAAGCTTAGGCTTTAAACTTTGTAAGACCCATCAATTTGGTTGATGATGAACTGAGAATCCCCAAAGATGTTGATGCTTTAGATGCATTATGTAATGACTAACTCTAGACTGAAAATTAAAGTCTTATATTCAGCTTCATTATTTGTGTATGGATCAGACAGATGATATGAGAATCTCATCACATTGCAGTTCAGAGTTAGGAGAACTATTCCTACCCCTGCTTTCCTGAGAGAGTAGATCATGGTTCTTCTCCTTTTTGAAAGGAAGTCACACCATCAAAATACATCTCCCAATGATGAATGCTAGTGTCCCCTAAGTTTATGATTTGTTCATCAGTAAGGTCATCATTAAGCGAGGAATCAGCATGAAGTGGGTGTGCTACTAAAAAATCTGCTAGTTCCTATCCTTTCACCACACGTAAGGGTACGAATGTGATATCAAACTATGATAAAATCATGGACCAATGCATCAACCGTCCGGATAACATCAACTGTGTCATGAGATATTGCAGTAGATTGATCCTAGAGATCATATTCACCTTATGAGAAAGCATGTAATGTCGTAGATTTTGGGATGCAAAGATTAAGGCTAGGTAATGCTTTTCAATAGGTGGGTAATTTGCCTCAGTAGGGATTAAATGATGACTGAGGTAGTAGAGAGCATTTTATTTCCCTTCATCATTGGTTTGAGCCAACAAAGTGCCAAGGGAGTCATCTGATGAGTAGTGTAGAGGATTAATGGCTTGCCCGAGATAGGGGCTGCTAGGACTGACAGCATCATTAGGTAGTGCTTGATGTCATCGAAGGCATGCTGACACTTGTCATCCCACTTGAACTTGGGGTCCTTTTTAACAAGTGCTGAGAATAGATTGCATTTTCTTGATAGGTTGGAAATGAAGCATCTTAGATATGCCAGCCACCCTTGGAATGATCTGAGTTGAGTTAGACTTTCAGGAGGTGGCATTTCTAAAGTAGCCTTGATCATCTCTAGATCGATATCTATTCCCCTGTGTTAGACATCAAACTTATGGAATTTCTCTAAAGTTACTCCGAATGCACACTTCAGGGAATTTATTTTGAGGTTAAATTGCCTTAACCATTCAAAAACTACTCTCAAGTCAAAGAGATGGTGTTCCTTTTCTTTGCTTTTTACTACTAAATCATCAATATAACATTCAACTTGATGATGAATGAGTTCATTGAAGATCATGGCCCACCGGGTAAGTAAACATTTTAAGGTAGAAAAGGCATGACCTTATAACAATAGATTTTGATCAGGGTTCAAAAAGTAGTGTTTCTTTCATCCTCCAAGGCAATCTTAATTTGGTTGTAGCCAGACGAGCCATCCATGAAAGAGAATACTGCATGAGATGGGGCAATGTCCACCATTAATTCCAGTATAGGAAGTGAAAATTCATCCTTAGGACATGCCTTATTTAGATCCGAGAAATTGATGCATATGCAAATTTGGCCATTCTTTTCTTAACTGGGATGACACTGGTAAACCAGGTAGGATATTTTTCTTCCCTGATGAAGCCATCATCGATTAGTTTCTTGATTTTAGAAGTGACCAGTTATTCAATGTCTAATCGCATGCCATCTAGGAGCTTGCTTGATAGGGTTATCATTAGGTTCTATTGCTAGTTTGTGGACTGCCACGTTAGGAGATAAACTAAGAATTTCTTCATAACTCAATGAAGTAGTCTTTAAACTCAGCTAATAGCCTAATGAAGTCATTGGTTTCTTCTTCATTCAACAAGGAATTGATGTACATTAAACGTGGATTTTCTTTGATTCCCAAGCTGATTTCTTTAAGTTAATCGATGGTTGATCTGATCTCTTCCTCAAATTCTAGAGGTGCATCTCTGACTTCAGGCTCATTTGGGTCATATGAAGTTTCTAAAAACATACCTCATCATAAGAGTTAGCATGATTTGAGAAGAACCTACAAATGAGTGATGATAATTAGGCAATGGTTGTCGCCATCGACTGGACCTACTGTGCCAAATCCTAGTCATGGTCTTGATTGAGAATATCTTCTTTGGTTGTCCCATAGCCTTTCAAAGTAATCTGACCTATGTCTAGACCAAGTATGTGGGATTAATCCCTTCTTTGCTAAGTTAAGAACACAAGGCGAATATCAATCAAAAGGTAATTGTATTAAATCTTTATATGAATCATCCTCAAGTTCTACATTGACTTCTTGACTAGAGGATGATGCTCCCAACATAAATCTCTTTGGTTTGACATCTGTGGATGACTTGAGGGCCTCCTTAACTATTAAACCCTCAACTTTCTCGAAAGAAAGTGAGGTTAGAGCTAAAGTTTCTAACTACTGTCTAACCATTCTACATAATAATGATTCAGATACATTCATGCTTTGCTTGGAGGTCTGTTCTTCATCAGCATGGCTTGAATGTCACTTCTAAGGAGACCCACTGAGAGTGGTTGGTTGGCATGTGTGATGAAAAATTTCTATGGGAGGAGTCACCATCAAATCTGTGGGGAGAAATGAAAGAGGCGAGCATATAGAAATTCATCTTTTTAGGATGCCACACAGATCCACAGATGTACTTATTCAGGTGATTGAGTGCGTCATCAAGAAAATAGTGTACTATCTCGAGAGATAGAAGTAACAACTCTTTAATGGACATAATCACCTCAATAAGGACTCCTAAGGATGATGGGTCTGCATATGTACTAGAGATTCTTCCCTTACTTTACATAGAAAAGTAAAGCAGGGTTTATTTTAAACTAGTTTTGTTAAGTTCACAGGGTCAAGCCCCCATAGTTAATTACATCCAAATAAATGGGGATTCCTTAGGAAAACTCTCGATTAAGGTAAATGATCATTGTCTTTGAAGATTTCAATAGGAAAGGTCTATCAATCGATTGGTTTATTTTTGAAAGATCAAATGGGATTGATCAAAAGAGGGAGTTATTATTGAAGCCAAAATGGAAGATGAGTAGGAGATGCCCATGATGCTAAGAGACCTAACGAGCATCTTAAATAATCCTATAATTGGGCTTTACATTTTTGAAATTGATTTAGTTTATTTGAGTTGAATTTTTATTAGAAATTTAGGGCTTATGATTCCTTAACACAAGATTAAGGAAACACCTAAGAGGTGAGGATTTAAGCTTATGACCCACAAAGGGGAGAATCAACCTCAGAACTTAAATTTAGGGAGCTTTGACGAGGGCCAAAAGCACAAACTAAATCTATGGTGAAAGTGGGTAACTTGTTTGCCTCCATAAGAGAGGATAAATCACCCGACAGTTTGGACTTACAACTGTCTGGGGGTGGCCGCCAACTAACTCCCCGTATGATTTTAAATACATGTAGGCAAGCCTTTATGCTTATGCAAGATAGATAGACTGTTATTTATTTAGAAAGAGACTAAGTACTTAAACTTACTCCTTAAAGAGACTAGATCATTTAAAGGGACATGCTTCAAATAACCTAAACCTAATGTAATTCAAATTTCATTTTATTTTCATTTTGCATAATTTTTTTGACTTAGGCTAATAGGATTCATATGACTAATGCATGAGAGATAGAGTTATTGGAAAAAAATCAGTAAGAAGGGAGGATGTGAGTTTCCACCATGGCTCTTAAAGGTCAAGCCAAGTTTCTCTGGAAAAGGTGGAAGCCCTCCAATCAAGAATGAAATAAGATGCATTTGTTCATGATATTACAAAAGAAATGCTCATCCAGCTAAGGGGTTGTTAATTCTTTAGGTGAAGTTATGAATTATTTAATTTTTATTTTGAATTTTTAAGTTGGGAAAAAGATTTATTTTTTCCTATAGAGCCTAATCCACATCCAGGCCATACATAAAGCAAGAAAGAAACTATGAAAAGCATGCCACTTAATGCAAAAAATAAACAAACCATCAATCAATTTATAAAGTTAATCGTAAAAGAATAAAAGACCGTTGTGGTCAGGCACCACCACACAAACCTGAAAATATCAAATTGGGTAGTCGATCTCTACCCTTATACAACCTGGATTACAAATGAATTAAATTACAATTAAGCAAGGAATTCATTATTATGGGAATCTTCAAGCTTTATTTCTTCTTTCTTCTTCTTTCTTTTTTTGATTCCTTCTTTTGGATGGTTGGAAGGTAGATGTTCTAAGTCTTCACATGGTGCATAATATAGGATCTTATGACCAATGCTCATCCTAATCCCTATAAAAATCATCCCAAAATCCTAATTACACAAATTTACATGAAAAAGAAAAGAATGGAAATCTAACTAACACCTGCAAAACTAATGTAAGCAAAAACAAATCACATAAATCCTAAGTATGTATATTGGACTTATCACCTCACACATGGGTGACCAAGTCCACCTAGCCTATTGGATTATGCTTAGGGGTATAAAGCACTTGCAAGCAAAAGCATTTATATTTTATTTATGATAGCACCCCTTAAGTACAATCCCCTATAGAAAAAAATAATTAGACTAAGAACGTCTTACCATTCATTCTACAAGCATACACCCTAACATCCAGTCTAAAATATGTAGCACAAAATAAAAAAATATCAACCCATGCACCGACCTAACCTAAAGCTAGAAGTGGTGACTTAGGCTAATGTGTGTGATTTAAAGGTTTGTGTAGTAGGCTTAGCTATGGCTTTAAGTTTAAATTTTCTAAGCATGAAACATGTTCAACTTAGATGAGGGTTTCTTTTTAAGTTGTTTACTTATTTTAGATTGATTTTATTTCATGTTTTGATTTGGTTCAAGTGAATCCTACAATTAATTACTAAGTTATGAAGAGAGGGAAAGAGAAGGAGACTTCTCTTTCCTTTCCTAACCTAAGTAATTTCTAAAGTAGATTCACATTTTAGTTTTGTTTAGGTGAATGTTTTGATTAAATCTTTTAATTAATCCTAAGTTTAGATAAACTCTAAACAAACCTATTCAAAAAGAAAGGCATTTTAAGATTAAGTAAAATGAATCAAAATTCACATAACACACATTACTTCATTTCTTTCCTAACATATATAACATGCATATGGATGGACACTAAGCATACCTATACATACAAAATGAGAATATTTTACATACTTTATGATGCATGCTAAGTAATTCATTTAATAAAATTTAAAAGTTTGTTATGCATGATTTTCATTAGTAGAAAAGGGTTTCATTATCCAAATTTTCACATACACACATGAAAGTAAGAAAGGCATAAGTGAGTACAGCGCCATTGTTAACCAGAGGTGTAAGGTACAAGACTTACTTAGGGCTACTTAAAGCATTGCAACCTTGGGGTTGTCCAGACTAATATACCACTTTCCTTAAATATAAACATATGTATGAAAGAAATGAAATAGAAAAGGAGAATACAAAAGTTGCATTAATAGATTCATTTTATTTATTCAATTTATATATGCAAGTATAGGTAGCCCCTATTAGATGGTAGCATAGAGATGAATAGGATATGGAATTAGGTAAGTGTTAGGTCCTTTTCAAATGGACCATATATCTTACCAAATTCTTATTCAAAACTATACCAACATAAGGAAGAAAGGAAACCTATGCTAAGCATACCTTTATATTCTTTCACATGCAAGATTATAATTAGAATATAAGTAACATACATTTAGATTTGATATTTGATTTATGTGTTTTAAAAATAATTTAGATTTAGTAGTGATAATAGACATTCATATTTCTACTTTAGCCAACACATGCAAATTTGACATAAAGTAAACAATTTCATTTTTTTTTTAAATTTGAATTTGAAAAATATAAATACATGAAACCACATGACATACAAATTTAACATGTTGGGGAAAGATTTAAAGTAATGAAAGCATGTAAACAAGTTAACTTCACTTAAATCCTAACGACATTCTTATAGAATGAGAAAGTTTAAAATAAATCAAAGTGAATTCAATGTGATTTTTGTTTAGTTTGAAGTTTGATTTAATTTTGAAAAGGAGAGTTGTGTTTGCTATTCCTAACCCACTCCCACATGTGTTTGATATCTTTATTTAATTTTTAGATGATTAGATATATTTTTATGCATTAATTAAGTTAAGGTATGAATTAAGTGACTTAATTAACCCTTACCTACAACACCTTAGAATAATTAACTAAATAATTATGAGCCAATGAGATGACATAAAAACTCACAAGGAATTTAAATTTGCAATGCACCTAATAAGAAAAAGGCCTGGTGCAATTTGGCTCACAATTAGTAGTTAATTAAGCTAAGGGGTTTAGCTTAAGTAAGTTCAAAACACCCCTTCATACATATGAATTGGGTTTTAATTTCCTTAATTTAACTTAGGGTATTAAATACCTAAGCATCTACCCAAAGTAGATTAATTAAGTTCTAGAACTTTTTAGAATTTTTAGAAATTAATTAAGGGCATAATTAATGAATTAACCCTTAATTAAGAGGAGATTAAGGAGGGAAAAGGGAGTTTAGAGAATAACTTAAGGCAAAAAACCCAAAGTTATTCCTTAAACCTCCTATCTACTAGATCTGACCTTAATCAACCCTAATCATGGATTAAAACTACTAATCATACCCTAATTATGCTTAATTACATAAAGAGGGTAATTAAGAAATCCATATGAAATTATACTAATCAAGCCTTCAATAAATCCCAAGAAAATTAGAAGCGGAGGCAGAAGTCATCCCTAAATCATACCCTAGAAGTTTGGGATTAATCAGAGACTGAATTAAAAGGTAATTAGCATAATGAAATTTCTTATAAAACTCAAAATTAGAAAAAATCATAACTCAAAACTCATTGAAATTAATTTTAAAATATTCTAGGTTGAATTATCTTTCCATAAAATTTTATTTCATATTTGTTTGACTTTTATAGAGAGAGTTATAAATTTTAGAAGATCCCTAGATTAATTAGCATTCCCTAACTAATCCTCCTGCTCATGACGCGATGGCGGCGACGCGAAGTGCGCTTTACACGCATCCCACCATGAGGGATTCACTTAAATTCAAATCCACAAAGGTGGCTGGCGGCAGATGCGATTTGATCTCTGCCATCGCTCAAAGATTGAATGGCCAGAGATCTCCCCATAGTTTTAAAAAAGATATAAGGAAATCTAAATGTGGGAATTATCTCGACTGTCCATCCAAAATGCATGGATGGATGGCTGAGACCTCCCAAGTTCTTCCCCCTTGATCAATAGAGACCATCCATGATCTAGGGGAAGATCCAAGCTCGGATTCAAACCCAACTTAACCCACCCCATCTAAAGCCAAAAAGCGGCACATCCAATGGTGGGATTCACTTGAATTGAAAATTTTCTTCACAAAGGACCAACACCTCCTATGCTAGGTGGTCAAAAAAGTTCATACCTCGTCGATGGTGATCATCAATGCTCGATTCCCTTAGAGAAGCTTCGTCTGGTTGAGACAAAGTTGTGTTGGAAGAATGAGCTCTTGAGGTTATGTGAATTGCTCTATGGACCAACTCCCCTTACTCCCCTTTGCAACTTTGATCCAATTCAACTCCTTGCTATGGGAACTCCAATGGAAGCTTGGGTGCACTCAACTTAGCTCCCTGATGAAGTATGCAAAGGCAATTGGGTGGAAATTGAGTATAGAGAAAGTTAGCTCATCAATTTTCCTCCCCTATTTTCATTATTCAAAAACCAAGGATAGGAAAATGGCTAGAGCTCTAGGAAGCTAGGGATCACTTTCTAGTGGCTCCTTACTCTCTCTAGTGCTCAATCAAATGTGTTATTGATGGATTTGAATTCAATTATGGGGAGTATATCTCCCCATTGAAGGATCAGACAACCGTAAGCCATTATGCTATTTTGATCCAATTGATCACAGTGGGAAGGCTATTTGAGCTATTAGGAGGGTGCACATGATTGGTTTGAGCCAAGGAGTGGATTGCCAACCACCCATGCGCTTGAATTTGAGTGGAGGAGTGATTTTGAATTTTCCCAGTAGGTCTAAATTGGGTTGACCCAAACCCATTGGCACCACTACTAGGTCCCCTTGAGCTTTTAGGAAAGCCTCAAGTGGATATGAAGAGGGTATGGCCAAATTACCCATGGATTAAGCCAAAATTTGTTCTATGTCCTAGGAGTAGAATGGTCATTTTGTTGATTTTTCACTTTGGATATGTTGGGTATGTGGAGAAAGTAGGATTGGCCAAGTTTCATGAGCTTTGGAATTCATTTGATAGGGTTTGGCTCATGTTGACCCATTTAGGTCAAAATGGGTCAACTTGGGTCAAGTTGACCAATTGGTCAAATTGGGTAAAACCAAAGGTTGGATCAAGTTCATATGACCATTTGAAATGTTTTGGTTGCTTTGATTTAATTCAATTTGGTATAGTTTTAAATTTGGCTCATATAACTTCATTTAGGCCAAATGGGTCAAGTTGACCTATTTGACCCATTTGACCTATTTGAGGTAGGTCAAGGGTAGGTTTAGGTTAGGTTTTTCATATGGAGTGTTGGTATCTTTGTTTCCAATCAATTTTGGTTAAGTTCAAATTTGGCTCAATATGACTCCTTTAGGTCATGTTGGGTCTAAGGTCAATTGGGCTAGGTTAGGTCTAGTTGGCCAATTGAGGCTTTGGTCAAGTTTCATAAGTAATTTGGAATGAACTTGACCCATTGGTTTGGATCAATTTGGCTTAGATCAAATTTTGACACATTTTGACCCTTTAGGTCAAAATGGGTCAACTTGGGTCAAGTGGCCAATTGGGCGAGGTTAGGCTCAAATGTTGGCTTGGTCAAGTTCAAACATAGGTCATGAGTGAACTTAGATCAATGGCTTCAATCAATTTAGCCTATGATGGAATTTGGCTATGTTAGGTTTCATTTTGGGCTAAGTGTTGACTTGGTCAACCCTTAGGTTTGACTTAGTTTGATCCAATTTGATTGATTGATCATCCCATGATGATTGTTGATCATGATGAGAGGCATAAATGAGTTTGGTTCAATCCAATTTGGTTAGGATTAGAATTTGACTCATAAGGGTACTTTAGGTCACTTTGGGTCAAGTGAGCCTAGGTGGGTCAAATGGCTTGGTCATAGTTTGATTTAAGCTTGATTGATCTTGTATATGGACTTATGATTGAAATATAAATCCATTTACAAGTGGTTTGAATTCAAATGATTTTTGATCCATTTGTCAATTTCATATTCAAAGAAAGAATACGAAAGGGTTTAAGTTATGATTTTTGAACTAGGTTTTGATTGTTTGATTGAAATTTGGATTTATATATGGGTTCATGATTGTAGGGTTGATTGAATCATTAGAGGAAATCAAGAGTTTGGCTTGATTTGAAATTGATTTGGATAAGTTCAAGATTTTGACTTGAAAGACTTAGATTGGATTTTGAGTTGATTTGAGTTTGATTTTTGGAATTGGTTTTAATTGTTTGAATTTATATTTCATTTATATATGTGAATATAAATGAGAATATAAATGGATCATGAGAAAATTTCAAGGATTTGAAGTGGTTTAATCATGATTTAGGCTAAGTCCATTAAGAAGGATTTAAAGGACTTAGTAAAATTTTGGAGTTTGAAGTTTGAATTTTTGAATTTGGTTTGATTGATTTATATTTATATTTCATTTATATATGTGAATATAAATGAGAATATAAATGAGTTTTGAGAAAATCCCATGACTTTGAGATGGTTTGATCAAGATTTTAGCTAAGTCCATTAATGGAAAATTAAGGACTTAATGAAACTTTCATGAATTGATTTAGAATTTTTGAGTTTTGTTTGATTGATTTGAATTTATATTTCATTTATATATTTGAATATAAATGAGAATATAAATGAATTATGAGAAAATCTCAAAGATTTGAATTGGTTTTGATTAAGATTTTAGTTAAGTCCTTAAGGGAGGCTTAAGGACTTAGGAAAATTTGTGCTTAGAACTTTTGATGGATTTTGATCATGGGTTTCAATCATAGATTTCAATCATGGAATTAATTTGAGTTTGAAGAAAATCAAATGAGATTTATTTGGAGTTTGACTTAAAAGGAAAGTGAGGAAAGATTAAGCTAAGGGTAAGCAAATTTCCCAACACCCCTAAGACATGACCTATTCCTATGGCTAACTCTTCTAAGTCTCTAGGGTTAGGTTGAGTGTCCACCTAATCACTAGATGTGTCTTAAGACTAAGGAACTCTTAAAGTCTAAGAGGAGTCCTATGTCTAAAAGTGGAGGGGTTGAGAGCTCATTCTAAAAATGAGGTCAACAGCATGCTAACCATATGAGACTCATCCTTCGAACTAAACTCTAAGTCTCTGTGGACAGCGGGGGTACTCCTATGAGTTGGAACATAGCTCCTACTAGTTGGCCACTAAAAAGGAGGTCTTCCACCTCTAGAATTGCCTTTAGATCTGCCTCTGCCTTTGCCTGGTGGAGGTCAAGTCATCTTACCAATGTGTTCATATGGAGGAATAAACTATAGGCAGAATCTAACATCTGGTTCTACTTCTTTCTCGGTGCCTGATTCTCACTCACTTGTATTTTCTTATTCTTTTTCTTCTTTTTCTTTCTCTTCTTTTTATTTTTCTTTTATTTTTGAACTTCATCAAGTTCACAAGAATAGAATTTTTGATTTAGAAGAAGATAGTAGGTTGCGTCCTCATATATCTCAACCTCTCTAACTGAGAATGGCTTCAAGTCTGCTTTGACACAATACTCGATTCCACCTCTTCAGAATTTGATGCACTTATGTAAAGAGGATGGAACCGTGTTATTTCCATGTATCCAAGGCCTATTGAGCAAAGCAGTGAAAGATGTATCTGAATCAATTATATAGAACTTGGCTTCTATCTTCTAGTCATCTATCTCCAATGGCAACATTGTGGTGCCTAAAGCCCTCTCGCCTTACTTATTGAATCCTCTCAATATTATTTGATCTCCTCAGAGTTCAGAGATGTTAATCCTTAAGTAGGTAAGGGTCTTTAGACTCATAATGTTTACTGATGCACCTAGATCAACTAACACCCTAGAGAGTCTGAATCTGTCCATGTCCACTATGATGTAGAGGGGACGATTGTGCTCTATTATCCCCAAAAGAAGGTCTTCATCGATGAATGTAACTCCGCGGGCTTCTCTTGAAAAAACATACCTCCTCTCCAATAGCGATCAGCTGAGCTAAGCATATTTTTGGATCAAGAAGAGCTTTGATCAATGACTCCCTCATCTCTTTGGATAAGATAAGGGAAACATATATGTTTAGTTTAGCTGGTAACTTTCTTAGGTGAGTGAGGACATTGTAGTCAACTCTGGGCTGGTCCTCCATAAGTATATCCATAGGTAGAGCATCCTATGGAGGGGCTTCTTGATCACTAGAACCAATGACTTATTTACCCTTATCCTGAGGTGCTACCCTAGGAGGTATAACTTTGCCACTGCGGAGGTTGACTTCAGTGACTTCATGAGATGGTTTAGTGGAAAGTTATACCTGCTCATCAAGTTCACCTACAGCTTCTCCTATGGGATCATTGGAGTCAGATGACTCCAAATCAATCTCAATGGGAGAACTAAATGATTTTGGAATGGAAAATTCATCTCTAAATCAGAAGAGGAATGATCAGAGCTAGAGTTATTATTATTAATTAAACTTGGAGAATTTTTGAGAGGAATAAAATTAGGAGTATTAAAAGTGGACAAGATGTAAGTGAAAGATTTCTTCATTGATTTCTTCTTAGGGGGAGGTACATGATAGAAATCTAATAAAGTAAGTGGGATAAGAGATTTAATGCCCTTGTCCACTGATACAACGCTCTTGCTGGTAGAAGAAGAGCTTGTGGAAGAGGAAGTAGTAGTTGTAACGGTGGATGGAGTGCTGGACTCAAACGGTGGTTGTGCTACTGAACTATCCCAGGTAAGTAAGGTGGATTACTGCTACTGGGTTTCTACCTCCTTCAAGTTATCTTTAGCACCTCGCAAACCTTCCTTTGAGTTGGAGGTTTGAGCTACTTCAGGCACCTGCAAGGGTAACTTTCTGATCTTATAGATGATTTTCTTGGAGGTTCGGGATAGGGAGATATCCCAACCTTCCATTATCTTGAGAGCTACGTGGCATCCCTTTCCTTTGATTGCTTCAATTATTGTTGCTTGATTTTATCTTTTGATCTTGAGTCGAAACCCACATTTCATCAAATTTGGTTATGTTGAATGGGGTTCAAATTGCATGGAGAGATTTGCAGAATTGGAGGAGAATCTTTTGCCTTGATGTTGACTTGAATTATTGATTTTGATTTGCCCTTTTGAATTTGAACCTTTATTTAACATATTTTGGTATGATAAATGGGGTTCTAATGGAGAGATTTATGATGTGAGGAGAGACTTTCCCATATAATTTTGATTTATAACCCATACTCAACCAATTTAGGTAGGTTGGGTGGGGTTCAAAAATTTGAAAAGAATTTTTTTTTTTTTTTGGAGATGTTTGCATGTGTATATCTTGTTTGAAAATATTGATAATTTGAAAGAACCTCTACTTAGAAAATTTGGGTATGCTAAGAAGAGGTTGTGATTTTGTGTTTGAAATATTTTTGCATGTGATGATTTGATTGTGTGATATATTGATTTGAAAGTGGGGCTTCTTACTTAAGAAACTTGATATGTCAAGTAGAAGCCACATGTGTTTAATTTATGTTTGAAAAATGGGACTTTCACTTAACAAATTTGGTATGTTAAATGAAAGCTAAATATGATTGATGCATGTTTTGATTTTTCTTTGAAAAAAGGGACTCACACTTAACAAATTTAGTATGTTAAGTGAAAGTCCAAATGTGATATGATTAATGTTTTGAAAATGTGACTTCCACTTAACAAATTTGGTATGTTAAGTGAAAGTCCAAATGCATGTTTTGAAAATAAGGCCCTCACTTAATAAATTGGATATGCTAAGTGAAAGTCAAATTTATTTTTTGAAAATGAGACCCTCACTTAACAAATTGAATATGTTAAGGGGAGGTCAAATTTATGTTTTGAAATGAGACCCTCACTTAACAAATTGAATATATTAAGTGGAGGTCAAATTCATGTTTTGAAATAGGACCCTCACTTAACAAATTGAATATGTTAAGTGGAGGTCAAATTCATGTTTTGAAATGAGACCCTCACTTAATAAATTGAATATGTTAAGTAGAGGTCAAAATCATATTTTATTTAAAAAGGAGATTCTCACTTAACAATTGGATATGTTAAGTGTAATCAAATGCATATGAAAATGAGATTCTCACTTAACAACTTTGACATGTTAAGTGGGAATCAAATGCACATGAAAATGAGATTCTCACTTAGCAACTTTGACATGTTAAGTGTAATTAAATGTTCATGAAAATGAGATTCTCACTTAACAACTCTAACATGTTAAGTGGGAATCAAATGTGTTTAGTGTACTCTTTTTCCTTTTGGAAGGAGAGGGGAGATCTTTGTTTGACAAATGTAGTATGTCAAATAAGATTCCAAAATAGAAGTGAAATTCATTTAACAAATCTTGAATATGTTAAATAGATTTCAATAATTATGTTTTGATGTTATGTATGTAAGTTCTTTAATTTTGAAAAGAAAGAAACTTCCATTGTTACATATGTGAAATATGTTGAGTGGAATTTTAATTTTTTATGTTCATGATTTGACAAATAGGATCTTCATTCAACAAATTTGAGTATGTTGAATGAAGGTGGCTATTTTCAAAAAGGGTGCTTTTGAAAAGTTTCATTTTGTGAAAGAATTTATTTTCTTTAAATTATTGATGAACCTTGCCTCACCAAGCTAGTGGTAAGGAGATTCTTGATTTTTATTATCTCTCCCTTCATTGATAGATTTTATTTTTCACCTATTGGAGAGCCCAATAGGGGTTTCAAGACCTACACAGAGTGAGGTCCTAAAACCTACATGATGTTGGCTAACTTTGCTTGATAAAGTAAGCTAAGTATCAATAGAAGAAAAGATAGTCTTGAAGTCACATAAAATGCATGTCCACTATCGATGCTTGGAGACAACAATCATCTACTAGGGATGGAGAGAGGAACCATCCCTAGTGGAGTCACCAGAAAAATTTGTGGTGTTTATTTTTGGAATTCATTTTGTTGGGGGGAGAGGGGACACCATGCAGATCTGAGAGTGTACTTGTTGAGGTGAATATGTATGATATTGAGGAATAGTGTACTATCTCGAAAGATAGAAGTCACTACCCTACAATGGACATAATCACCTAATAAGGACTCCTAAGGCATGATGGGTCTTTGAATAAACAAGAGATTTTTCCCCTGCTTTACATGGATGAATAAAGTAGAGTTTATTTAAACTGGGTAATAAAGTTCCATATGGGGGCAAGCCCCCATAGTTAATTACATCTTAAGAAAAATAAATCCTTTAAGAATACTCGATTAAAGTAAGTGATTATTATCTCCAAAGAATTCAAAGATAGGACTATCAAGTGGGAGAGATCAAAATGTAAGAGTTATTATCGAAACCAAAGGAGAGGAGAAGGGAGTGCTCATGATACTAAGAAGCCTAGTGAGCACACCAATCTGTCATATGGTTGGGCTTTACACTTTTAAAGTTTAGGAGATTTATTTATTTGAGTTGTAATTTTATCAGAAATCTAGGACTTATAATTCCACAATACAAGATTGTGAAAATGCCTAAGAGGTGAGGATTTATGACTATAGCCAGAAGAAAAATGACAACCTCGTATCCTAAATCTAGGGAGCTTTGGCAAGAGTCAAAGCATGACCTAAATCTAAGGTGAAAGTGGTATATGGTTTGCCTCCATAAGAGAGGATAAACCACCCGACTGCTAGACTTATACCCGCCTGGAGTGGCAGCTAACTAACTCCTCCCATGCTTTAAATCCATATAGGAAAGTCCTATGCTTTTACAAGATGGCTAGGTTATTATTATTTAAAAAAGAAACTAAGTTCTTAAACCCACTACCTAAGAGACTGGAGCAGGAGGGGTATGAATAATGACTTAAATCTAATGCAAATTTTTATCAAGTTTTATTTAATTTTGGACAATTTATTTTGGCACAAGCTATGAGATTTTGTATGCCTAAATGCACAAGAAGTTAATTATGGGCCAAATCAAAAGAAAGAGGTGTTCTTCCATCATAGGCTCTAAAAGGTTAAGCCCATTCTATTGACACAGATTGAAGCCCTCTCTAATCACGAGTGAAACAAGATGATATGAATATTATTAAACATACAACATCATAAGGGGTTGCTAAATATTTTATTATCTTGATTTATAACCTAAGCTTTAGGTGAGGTTTTGAGTTGTTTTAAAAGTTTAGTTATGAGTTGGTTAGTAGGATAGAAAATTTATTTTTATCCTAAGAGCCTAATCGCATCCACATACAATAATCACCAATCATAAATAAATTATGAAAAGGCATGCTTCTTTCTAATGCACATGTTAAACAAAATATCAAACAATTTTATAAAGCTATCACAAAAGAATAAAAGGCGATCGTGCATCATCTGAAAAAAAGAAATGTGGGTAGTCAGCCCCACCTTGATTAGAAAAGAATAATTACAAATGATGAATGTTATGTGGGGTCTTCATTCTTCATTTCCTTACTTTAGTTTTCTTCATTTGATTTGCTCCATTTCTTTCTTCCTTTTGGCTTGATTGGAATATGGTTGCTCCAAAGGCATCACATGGTACATAAGACTTAGTCTTATAATCAATGCTCATCCTAATCTCCCATAGCATTCATCCTAATCCTAATGCAAAATTACATTAAAAAAAGAAAAGTAAATCTAGCTACACCTGCAAAACAAATGTTAGATAAACACACCATACAACCCAAACAGTTATATAAATAATTTGGACTTAGTACCTGACACATGGATAACCAAGTTCACCGGTCCTAGCTTGGTTTATGCTTAGGGATTAAGCAACATGCACAACAAAAAGTAGTTTAAGTTTTTATTTAACGACCCCTTAAGCACAACCCCCTTGCCGAAAGAATAATTAGGCTAATATCAGCCTAACATCTAGACTATGCACACACACCTTAACATCCAGGCTAAAATAATACATCACTAAAACAAGCATATATCAAACCATACACTGCCCTAATATAAAGCTAGAAATGATAACTTAGTCTAATGTGTGTGCGTTAAAGCTTGTGTGGTATGTCCTAACTAGGCTTTAGAGTTGTAATTCGCTAAGTGTAAGGGATTTAATTTATAAAGGGCCGATTTCTCTTTAATTGATTTAATTGATTTGAAGATTTTATTTAATGTTTTGCATTTATTTCATATGGCCTACACTTAACATCTAAGTGTTATGAAGAGAAGAAAGAGAGCGAATCTATCTTTCATCCCTACTTTAAGTTATTTCTAAAGAAAGTTAATTAATTAATTTCATTTAGTGAATGGCTTATTATATATTTCAATTAATCCTAAGTTTAGGTTCATCCTAAATGACCCTATTTAATAAGAAAGACATATTAAGATTAAATAGAATGAATTACTATCACATAACACATGTTCATTTATTTCTTTCCATCATGTATATCATGCATATGAATAATCTTAAGCATAACTATACATGTAAGGTAAATCTTAGCACATTATAATGATGAATGCAAAGAAGTTTGTTTGGAATTCAAATATTTCATTTAATTGAATTATGAATGCATGCCTTTTTGATAGAAAATAGGAATTTTTCATCCATTAGCTAAACACACATTCACATGTATAAAAGTTTTAAGTGAGTACTTTGTCATTATTTTCTACACCATGGGTGTAAGGTACAGGACCTACTTAGGGCTACTTAAAGTCTCGTAGCCCCAGGATGTCCAGACTAATATACCGCTTTCTTATATACATGTAGATGTGTAAGCAACTATAAGGATAGTAAAAACCATGCAAAAGTTATGTTTAATTTTCTTAATTTGTGATTTTTATTCATTGGCCACATCACACATACATATGTATAAGAGTTTTAAGTGAGTACAGTGCCATTATTTTCTATACCAGGGGCGTAAGGTACAAGACCTACTTAGGGCTACTTAAAGCCTTGCAGCTCCAGCATGTCCAGACTAATATACCACTTTTTTCAAATACATATTAATGTACAAAAAGAATCACAAGAATAAGAAGTCATGCAAGAAATTATGTTTTATTTGATTATATGATGGATGATTCTTATTTATTGGCCACATCACACATACAAATGTATAAGAGTTTTAAGTGAGTATGACACCATTATTTTTTACATTAGGGGCGTAAGGTACAAGACCTACTTAAGGCTACTTAAAGCCTCGCAGCCCCGAGATGTCCAGACTAATATATCACTTTTTCAAATACATATGAATGTACAAAAAGAACCATAAGAATAAGAAATCATGCAAGAAATCATATTTGGTTTGATTATGTGATTTACATATATGATATGAAGTTCTTCCTAAGTCTTAACATGGAGTTGCATAGGAGTAGATTTAGGCAAATATTGTGTTCTTTTCAAATGAATTATACATTTATGAATCCTATATGAATCTATGTAAGGTAAGGAAAGAGAACTTCACATTGCATATTTTATATTATCAACACATGAAAGCTTATAGCTACTTATAATTAACATCACTTCATTATAATAATTGATTTATAGGCTTTTAAAAATAACATTTAATTGAGTAGTGATAATAGCCACACTTATTTAATCAATTAGACATAAAAAAACCATTTCATTCAATTAATTTTAAAAGAAATGAATGCATGATTACATATGACAAGCAACATTTAACATGAATGGAAAGAAATAAAATAACACAAGCATGTGATTTCATTCAAATCCAATTAAGTCCTAAGGACAATCAAACTAAATAAAGCTACTTAAAATAAATCAAAGTTTCTTTAATGTCATTTCATTCTGAGTTTGATTTGATTTAGAAAATGTGAAAGAGGTTTGCTGGTCCTAATCCCATTCCCCATGTGTGAGTTAAAATTTTGGTTTAATGAGGAAGTAATTAAGTTGATTTTATGATTTAATTAAGTTAGGGTAAGAATTAAATGGATTAATTAACCCTTACCTACATCACCTTAAGTTAATAAACTAATTAATAATGAGCTAACATGATATGCAACCACATGGAAAGTAAATTTTCAATGCTCCTAAGAAATGAAAGGGGCCTAATACAATTGGCTCATGATTAATAATTAATTAAGCTTAAGGGATTTCTCTTAAAAACTTTTCTGGTTTTTATCTCCCCCTTAAAGGATTAATATGCAACCATAATTTTATTATCTCCCCCTTTGGGTTATTAAACACCCAAAGAGCTACCCAAGAAATTTAATTAGGTAAGTTCTGGAATGTTTATGATTTCAATTTAATTAATTAAGCCATTTAATTAATGAATTAGACCATTAATCCCAAATTATTTGATTTCAATTCATGTGAAATGAACTTAGGGAAAAGAATGAGAAAGATGTTCCAATCTCATTCCCCATGTCCATTCACTATCTCACAATGATTAACAAGCTTAACTAATGATTTTCTTACTATTTAGCATGTTAATTAATCACCATATTAATTAAGAGAGTAATTAAGACTAAGACAAGCAATTTCTCTAATTAACCAAGCAATAAATCTCAAGAAAATTATGGGAGGCAGGGGTCATCCCATTAATCAACCTCAAAAAGTTTGGAATTGAGTAATTGAGTAATTAGGGAGTAATTAAGCTAATTAAGTTTTCACTTAAACTAAAATTAAGCTTTAATTACTATTCAAAATTAATTAGATTTAATTTTAAATTAATCTCCTCTAAATTACCATTAAAATGAGTATTTATTTATATTTTATAAATTTTTCTATAATTAGTTATAATTTTCATGAAATTTGTTAAAATAAATCATTTGAAATTCAAAATTTAATATCTTTCAATCTATAAGTGATTTTGATTTGAAATTTTTTTGATAGGTCGATTTTAACTTCAGTTTCAATCTCTAAAAATTTCAACATAATGTGAAGTGTATTTTTAATTTAATTTAAAAAATTTGATTTTACCAAAACTTAAATTAAGCTCAAACTATCTAGCAAAATTTGAGCATTTTGAGTTCATTGAATTCCTCTCAGAAAGACGAATCCAACAAGCCCTTTTCGTTAAGTATTTTATTCTCTAAATTTTTGAAGTTTAGATGATTTAAATAATTTTTAAAATCAAAAAATCTAGATTTTCCCACTTAACCCAGTCCGAACCACGCATGGCGCTGACATGGGAACTCAATACTACCCGATTGGACTACACGGTCTCATGTGGAAAGTGGTGCCACACGGTGCCACGCGGTTGGCTGGCGTGACAACGTAGTTCCACATCAGCCAACGAGCAGGAAATCACAGGTGAACAGTGACCGCGATGCGTGGATTATTTTGGATTGTCCAGATCTAATCCACAGGATCAAAGGGCAGAAATGCTCAGATCGCACGCATTTTGAGCTGTCCAATCCCACAAACCATGGGATCAGATGGTTATTGTACATTTCGGCTGGATGAATAGTAATCCAAGGGATTTATGAAATTTTTCTCAAAATCTAAATGAAATCTTGTCCGATTGGGCTCATTTTCACTTCGATTCACACCAAAAAACTTCTATTCTATATTAAGATTGTATAAAATAAACAATGCGAGAGATTTCTAAGAAAAAATCTTAAAATCACATGAAAAAAAATGTCACAAAAAATGAGGAATCCTAAGGCCAGCTACGGGTTTTTTTTTTAAGATTACCTCACCAATGATGATTTTTCGATGGTGGCGATGATCCAAACACGATTTTGAGTGGGGGAAGAAGCCTAGAATGAGCCTAGACCTTCGCCTTCACTTTAGAATGATGTCTTTTCCAATCGCAGCCACTTCCTTACCAAAATCCACATATGTTTTATTATTTTTCACCCCAAAATCAAGTGGGAATGATTGCTGGTTGGTTTGAAAGCTCTAAGGGATGGAAATAAGAGTGGGAGGAGAAGTTTTGCTGCATCTAATGCCTTAGTTTTTAAAAGTGGCTAAAAATCTCTCATTTTGTTTGATTTTTTAGCTCCAATATGTTTTCATTTGGCTAGGGGTGGTTGGGAATGGAAGGAAACCATCTTAGGTGGCTCAATTTAGTTGGCTAAGGCTTGGAAAGTGGCTACCATGAAGGGCAAATGGGTGTCCTAGCAAGGAGAGGTGGGAGTCCTTCATGCCAAGTGTTATAGTGGGAGAGGTGAGGTGAATTCACCTCCCCATGTGTCATGGCTTCCCCAACCACCTCTTGGGTTAGATGATCAGTGTCCTTGGTGCCTAAGTCGATTAATGGGTGAGTGTCAAGTGGCCAAGGAAGAGAAATGACCAATTGGGCAAGTGTCTTTTCTCATGGGATGCCCTTAAACTAAGGGCAAAGTGGTCATTTTATATTGAATTTGATTTGACTAGATTTAAAATGAGTCAAAAGTGAGTTGGACAAAATTTTATGTCATTTGAAGTTCATTTGGTTTGATTTGGGTCAATTTGACCCATTTGGGCCAAATTGGGTCAAAATGGGTTAGGTTGATCAATTGGTCAAATTGAGTTAAACTAAGGGTTGGGTCAAATTTAAGTGATCATTTAGAGTGTATTGGATTAATTGGTTTCAATCAATTTGTTTAATTTGGATTTAATTTGGATTTTGGCTAATTTGATCCTTTAGGTCAATTTGGGCTAAGTTGACCAATTTGACCCGATTAACCAAATTGGCTTGAATCTTGGCTTGCTTTGGGTTTGGTTGATCATTTGGAATATATTATAGGCTTTAGTGAAATTCAATTTGGGTTTGATTGGGTTTTAAGTTGATTTGACCCTTAAAGTCAATTTGGGCTACGTTGGGTTAGGTTCACCAATTGGTCAAATTGGGCTCAATTGAGGCTTTGGTCAAATTCAATAATCAATTTAGAATGAACTTGAACCATTTATTGCAATCAATTTGGGTTGGATTGTGATTTGACCTATTTTGGCTTTTTAGGCCAATTTGGGTCAACTTGGGTCAAATGACCAATTGGACTTGGTCTAGCTCAATTGAGGGTTTGGTCATGTTCAATCATTGATTATGAATTAGTTTGAATCAATGGTTTTAGCTAATTTGGCATATGGCGTGTTTTGGCTAGTTTAGGTTTCATTTGGGCTAAAGGTTAACTTGGTCAAGGGGCTAGGTTGACTTGGTTTGACCTAATTCAAGACAATAGATTAACCAAGAATGATTGTTGATCTATATATGAGGTTTGGATGGGCTTAGTTCGATCCAATTTGGGCTGGATTAGAATTAAGCTTAAAAGGGTCTTTAAATCACTTTGGGTCAGGTGGACCTAAATGGATCAATTAGTTTGATCATGGCTTGATTCAAGTTTAGTTGTATTGATAAATAGATTTGAGATGGAAATATAAATCCAATTGCAAGTGGTTTGAAGCCATATGGATTTTGGCTCATATTATAATTTCAAATCGAAAGGGCTAATTTGGGTTTGACTTAGGTTTGCTTGATTTTGGCTTGCTAATGATAGTTTATGTTTATATTTGAGTCAATGATTGTAGGAATGATTGAATCATGAAGAAATCCATGAGTTTTGAATTGATTTGGGTAACATTTAACCAAGTTGAAGAAGTTGGCTAAAAGGGCTCAAATTTGGAATTTGAATTGATTTGGGTTTCAATCATTTGATAGTTTGGAATTGATTTATGATTTGAGAATTTGATTGAAGGTTGAATTTGATAATTTAGAAAATCAATTGGATTGAGGCTGATTTGAATTTGGTTAAGGCTAAGTCCATGAGATAAAATCAAAGGGCTTAGGAAGGGATTTGGAGTTTGAATTTAATCATGGGTTTTAATCATTTGATGGTTGGATTTGATTTATGAATTGATTTGAATTTGAGGTTTGGTTTGAAAGAAGGAAGCAAGGATCAAGTTTAGGTTATAGGGTAGGAAGTCCTCTTAAATCTCTAAGGCACAACCTATTCCTATGGCTAACTCTTCTAAGTCTCTAGAATTAAGTTAACTGTTCACCTAATCACTAGAAGTGTCTTAAGATTAAGGAACTCTTAGTGTCTATAAGAGTCCTAGATCTATGGTGAGGAAGTTGAGAGCTCACTCCAAAAGTGAGGCCAATACTGGTATCATGAGCATCCCCTACTCATCTCCTTTTGGCATCGATAATAAATCTCTTCTTTTGATCTATCACATTTGATCTTCTAAATATAACCAATTTATTGATAGTCCTATCTTTGAATTTTTTGGAGATAATAATTTCCTACTTTAATCAAGAGTAGTCTTAAGGAATTCCCATTCCTTAGAATGTAATTAACTATGGGGGCCTTGCCTCTATAGGGAACTTAACGAACTCAACTTAAAATAAACCTTGCTTTACTTCTCCATGTAAAGTAGGGGAAAGATCTCTGGTACATTTGAAGACACGTCATGCCTTAGGAGATAAATATGAAGCAATAAATATCTATCATTCTCATCAAGACTGTCAATGAGATCAATCCAATTCAAATCAGCCTAATGTCCATCGACTATGAAGCAATAAATATGTTTGGATTGAGGCTGATTTGAATTGGATTGAGGCTGATTTGAATTTGGTTAAGGCTAATGTCCATCGACCATGAAGCAATAAATATCTATCATTCTCATCAAGACTGTCAATGAGATCAACCTCTATCAAGTTAGATGGTAGACCAAATATGTTTGGCTAGTGAACTAGCAAAAATTGATCTTTGATCAAATGAGGAGCAAAGAAGAACATGAAAATTTCTCCATCTGTAAAGTAGATGATGGTAGGTATAACTGCAAGACTATAGGATAACCTCGCTCTAAAAATATTGTTGGATACTCAAAACAAGCAAAGGCACCATGTATGTGGAGGTGAACCCAAGTGTATAAGTACTGCCAAGGTAGAATCACATCTCGTAAGACTAGAGAATCTGCCTTAGAAATTACCCCCAATATCCTGTAAATCCTGGCTAACACTGATGGGTCTAGAGAAACTTGCTCACCTCGAGAAATCTTGTTGGCTACTAATAAAGCACCTGGGCAAACTGACCCCTCTATAATGGGAAGTATAAAAATGCAGAGCCATGTCACTATAAATTATACTAAGAATAAATCCTCTCTCAATCCCTGTATAGCTGGAGAAGTCCCTTCTGCTGGTAAAATAGGCTTCACAGTCTCCTCAGATAAATAATTACCATCAAACACACCCAATTAATAAGGATCATGTAGTGCTACAGTCTCCTTAGACTGAATATAATCCTGTAAGAAGCTCGGAAGCACTCCTGACAGGCGGTGTAGCCCGTGATCATCTAGAACATCCTAATGCCCTAAAAGTTTGGTGATAGTGATTTAGAAGATCAATATAAATAGATGGCGCGGCTAGCCTACCTCGCCGATCACTATCATCTTAAGGCTGCTTGTGAAATAACTCCTCATTAGGCGAAATGCTTTCCTCATAGTGGTAACCAAACACCAGAAGGCCTGACATAGCTTGTAAGTCCCAAAGTGTAACTATCAACTCCTCTAGGACAACCCAACAAGTGTTACTACTAGCATCCCAAAACTCCACTACTCCGTGAGCCCAAGAAGAAGGAAAACCTCCAAATTCAAATAAAGACACATATATTGCCTCATAAATGCCAACTGTCTGTAAAGTGTCTCTATGAGCCTGCAAAACATACCAAACCCATGTGAAGTATCCATGTGGAAGACTAGGAATCCTGTCAACAGATGAATATCAAAGCAAGTCTGACAAGATCAACTGTAACTGACAGTGGCTTAGAAGTCTAGACTGTCTTGTTTGATCAATGCTGTCAGAAACAAGCTACAAAATATCACAATATCCAGAACTGACTTGAGTTACTGTGCTATCCAAAGGATTGTAGTCTCTGTATTTCAGCTTAATAGTACTCACTCAATCTACGGGATCATCAAAAGTAAAAGGGTCTAAAGTATAATCTAGAAGTATGGAGGATCATGTAAAGAAACTGAGGTAAAAGTTACATCCTCTCATCATATCGTTGTGTTGCTCAATCTTATCCCTGATATCAGCATCTCCACGAGGATTGTGTCTGTCAATCTCCAACCAAATAGCCTCTTTGCTAGGCTCACTAGATAACAAGTCATCGGGTCTCCTCCAACTAAACATTTTCCTGTCAAATGATCAAAGAAAATGCATATAAGAATGCAAGTGACATCATGATAAAAAATAAGCAAGAAGAAAATAACGAGCCACACTAGGAAGCAGTAATAAAAAAAATCAATGATGTCAATCAACTCGCAATAAATATGATTCACATCATGTGTGAATCACATTTGTTGGAGGGCATTTGTTGATCTCCATATATGCTACATGAGTTGAGTCAAGCGTATAAGCCAAATTTGAAGAACTTCGGATGCAATAGTGTGCAAATCATAGCTGAAATGCACTGGACATTATTGAAATCAGTCAAAATGACCTCCGATTGATGCACAGACTTCGCCATTACATTCAGAATGTTGAAATTAATTAGAATATTAATATTTCATAATCTAACAATAAATTGATCAAGAGATCAAGCAGTTAATGTACCGATGCACATATCAGAGTTGGAAAGTTGTGAAGATGTCTAAATAACCTCTGTTCATAAAATTAATTGTGATGTAATCTTTAAAAAGTTAAAACCTAACAAATGAGATTGTTCGCACTTAATTCAGATAAATTTATGCTAATGTCAAGAGATCAGAAGCTATAATGTGCATTTTTAAACTAAAATTGGCCCGACTCGATGCCGACTTGAACCAAATAGCCTTCGATCACGAAATAAACTGCGTCGTTGCATCTAGAAAATTAGAATAATTTAAAATTGACATATATATTAACTATATAACAATGTCACTGTAAAATCCATATTGGGGTTAATTAAACACTCAAAAAATTAATAATGCCTATATGTACCTATCTAACCCTAACCGATTGATTCCAACAAAAAAAATGCACAACCAGAGATGGATCACACGCAAACTCGACAGAGGAAGCCGAGGCTTTCTCTCTTCCCTATCTTCATTCTGTCTCCCTCAACCGTAAAGAATTGCGAGCAATCGCAAGCATGATCTCCCCGATCCTCCCTTAAAATCGCACTCCCATTCGCCTGTTTGAACGACTCACATCGTCTTCACTTCCGGCCGAATGCTCCACTCGACTTCGGATCTTGCCCTCTCATTTGCACGTTGAATCCCAAAATTTGAAAATTCCTTGGCTCCCATTTTCCCTTAATCGGTAAGCAACTCCCATCTGGCTCTATCTTTTAAGTGATTCTCGGTCTTTCTCCCTCACTGAACCATCGTCCGATTCTTGCCTCTCTGATTAATCTCAATCCCGTTACAGTAGCTGATGATTCTTATTTAGAATGAAGACTTTTTTAGTCACATGAAGCGCTTCTCCCATTCTAGAGCCAATCTTCCCTATCGCCTCTCATTTCAGCTTCTTCATTTTGCCGCATCACATACTTCTCTCCCTCATCTCCTTCATTTCATCAAGCAGACTACTTAAAATCTGATCAATAGAGAATTTCAGTGTTTACCTTGGCTCTAATGCTAAAATTTAGTTTTTGATTTATGTTTACACATGAAGTTTCTTATTAGATTATTATCCTTAAATCTCTATGGCCCTAATCTCCCTTGAACAAGTCGAAGAAGCCTTCATCCTACCACCTACAATCATCACAATGTCATTCTCTCCCTCAAAAATAGATCAGAGAAGTGAAACTCTATGTAAAATCATTGAAGTCTTGAGTTACACTAAAGAATGATTTGAATGTGTGTGGAAATTATCTGTATATATGCTTGTGTCTCTTTTTATAGGTTTCAAGACCCCACTAATGCCCAATAGGGAGTAGTGGGTGCAAAGATAAGGTTGTGGTGTCATAAAACACTCACTATGGTCAATAGGGCGTCGAGTAAGCCAAAATAGTTAGATGTGATTCCCCTTATTAGCTCCAAAAATTTTCCATCGACCTCTCAACAATATTGAATTGAAGAGAGTGATTTAAGTGTCAATATAATTTTTAGAAGGCAGATGGAGTAGTGGATAAGACACTACCCAGAGATTTCATTCTCATTTGGTGAGAACTTAGATATGGTTTCAAGTTTTCTATAGGCACAAGCCCCTATAGTTAATTACCTCTCTCAATAAGTAAGAGAGAACTTTTGATTAAGGCTAGTCGTTAGGTCTCTTAATGCATAGCATATAGTATCAGCATGTGGAGTTTAAAATTTAGAATTTTTGATTATGAAATTCATCATTTCAGCTTAAACTGGATGGTTGGGGGAATGATGACGTACCCAATCTAGATCTCATGGTTCTGTCATCCCAGGTCATCATGGTCCTTAGTCTACTTAGTCAGAGGAGATAGTCGACCCAACCTGATCGAAGGATCCTTATCAATAACACATGGGCTACGTCATCCAAGAAATCCTTGTAGACTTGGAGTGATGTTTGTCTAAAGAGACAGGCTTAAGTCTACCTTAGCTAATAGAGGGTTGCTTGCCCTATCAAGTATACCCTATGATTCACATCAGAGGCAGAGCCATTGGGGAGCATACGGGCTATGGTTGTGATCGTAATATAATGGAGCCTGATTGGCCAAAAAAATTGATCAGAGGACTCCGATCATAACTGCTTTATCTATGGAGCCTATTGGCTAAGCCATGCAGTCAGATGACACGGGTCACGTCCTTACTAGCAAGAGATTGATTGAGATTGAACATAGTAGAACAATTAATTTGACATTGGCTCCTTTGAAAGCTAGAGTTTTCTTAATTTTTCACCCCCGATAAATAATTATAGAAGGTGGATAGATTGAGTTTTGCTTTAATCTTTTAATGATATAGCTTCATTTGAGTATTTTTTTTAGAGATTGATATTTAATTTGAGTTAATTTGATTAATTTGGATATGTTTAAGAGCTTTAGATCCTATCAACTCTGTTTAACTACCAGAGGATTAGATCTATTATCACTAGCTAGAATTAGTTTCTCAGATATTTTTACTGATTTGAAATTTTTAATAATAGATTTTTACTTTTTATTAACCCAGACCCAGTCCTAAGACTAAACCGGGAAGCAACCCTAGAATCCTCAGACACTTGAATTTAAATATTCAGTATAGTGTCGAGGCCCATGCGAGTGATTAGTAATTTAGGTAATTTTATTTCTGAATTATAAGATTGATTTTATATTTTCATTTAATTCCAATTTAGCCTGTATCGGCCTTTTTAGACATTAAAATTTGCACTTTAAATCTCTATGTCTAAGCCCATGCAGATATTTATAGCTTAGATAATTTCATCTAATAAATGAAATCAGTGGCATTAAAAATCATAATTAAAATGAAATTTCTTTTACTTTTGGATTGAAAGAAAAGTTTCTTCATTCATATAGCATTTAATTTAGTGTCGTCTTCTGTCTGCTTGTACAAAGAATTACAGATCCAGTGATGAAATTTATTATTAAAATTTTTAATTTTTAGATATTATTTGTCTTGTAGTCTTTTATTATACATGCCAACAGGTTGCTCGTTCTTAATGAAAATCTCTTTAAAAATTCATTTGATTTTTACTTTAACTTGAAAATAGCACTTAAGTAATCTCTTGTGTTTCAAACATGACTTTAAGCACAAGATCCTAATGATCCTTTTAAAGGCCACATTCATGAGTAATCATGAGTTTCCTAATTGAATTTATGCTTATAAGAAAGTTACCAAATTTCTTGCTCACTTTATTCTCAATTTGGAATTGGATATTTAGACTTACCAACAATCATTTGTCATTTAATATTTAATTGAGATGTTTACTTCATTTGAGATTAAATATGATTTGTTCACACATAAAAAAAGACTTCATATCCAATATGAATTTATCATCAACTCCCGATCAAGTTTCATATTTACTTAGTAACTGAACTTCAAATTCATCTTAAATCTCTTGTGAGTTTTAGTTCATGTATATCAAAGGATTTCAAGTTTATTTCAAGTTTTATAGGTTCACTTGAGTTTGATCCCTATTTTTCTTATTTGAAATATGATTTTAAATTTTATTTTTACTCAAATATCTTTCAAATTTATTCATATTTAGTTTCCAATTCATTTCTTTAGGGCTCTATATTTAATATTTAACTTAATGTTAAATCATTTTTTTGTTAAGTCCCAAAAATTTGACAAAATTTTGGCAGCCTCCTAGTGTCATCCCCATGTAGGGGGCTGCATCAAGAGTGTTTTGGCTTACTCGGTACACCCTAATGAGCATAGCGAGTGGTGTCTTCCTGCATAGTGCCACCTGCCCTAATGGGCATTAGCGGGGTCTTGAAACCTGCAAAAAAAGGAATATAAGGCATATATATTCATTTCCTTTTTTGTCTTCTTATTTTTTCTAAGTTTGGAATTTTGTATATATTTCGACAACATTTCGGCTAGGGGAAGCAACATATAACAGAGATTGGCTTACTCGATACGTCCTAATGAGCGTAGCGAGCTATGTCTTGCGACACCGCAGCTAATTTTTCATTTCATCGCTCCCTCATGAGCACGATGAAGTATTCAAACCTGCAAAGAAACATAAGCATGTATATATCCACATTCACATATTGATCCCACATGTTCTGACTCATTTTTTTGTGCATTGTAATGATCGGCAAGGAAATGGGGTTAGGTATGCCAGAAACCAAGAGGAGAACTTGCCTAATGACGGTGTTCCTCTTTGGTTGCGGTGAAGAGAAAGGTCGAAAAGGGGATGAAAATGGGAGACATCAAAAACTAGGAGAAGAACCCGCCTAATGATGATGTTCTTCTCCGATTTTGGCAAAGCAAAAATTGGAAGGGTAATGCAAGGAGGGCGACACTGGAAATTGAAAGAAGAACCCACCTCATGATGGTGTTGCTTCTCAGTTTCTGTCATTTGCAAGGGAAGAAAGAGAGACTATTTGGCTGCAGGGGTGATCAAGGCTTCTGCCTTGCGGTCTTGGGAAAACATAACGAAGGGGAAGAGAGGAAGGAGTTGCGTTCTTCCATTTTTTTTTTTTTTTTTTTGCAATGCAACAAGCCCCCATAAGTGAATTGTATGTCATGCTTCCAACAAGTATTCCTTTATTTTGACATCCTTTAGAATGGCAAATGCAGCATGTATATTTTTAGCATGACTAGCAGCATCTATAATTGTGCTCAGAAACATCTCATCACCCAACACTCCATTATTTTTCATATCATTATATATGCTAAGGGGAAATTCCAAATCACCATTCTGACAGTAGCTATTAACAGCAATTGTGTAAACATCAGGTGATGTAGAACATCATGAGGATCCAAAAATTAGAGCTCAAGGTCCATTTACAAGATCTCAAGCTAAAGCCCAAGAAAATTCAAGAAAGAATAAGGCTTAGCCCATTAGCCTGCTAAGGCCCATTTTATGATTTCATCTTTTTTTTTTATGTAATTTTTAATTTTCTTCTAGAAACTCCATGTTTGAAATTTTGCATTTAAAAATTCAAAGCATGACATGTGAGGTGGTTGAATCCACATAAAATAATAGCATGTGAAATGGGTGGATGACATAAAATAATGAGGCAATTTAATGATTCACATTAATGTGGCCACCCACCTTTCCCTCCATGTTTTGAATTCTTTTCTTTTGAAAGATGCTTGTAATGGCTATAAATATCCCCTCTTACTAGAATGAAAGAGATCTTTTGGCAATTACAAAATTTTGAGTTATTCTTGTGGTTTGAGAGCTTGGTGGTCAAACCTTGGCAATCCTTGATGGGAGCGCTAGTTATCCAACATATCCTCTTCCTTCACCTCTAATTCCCATGTTCTCTCAATCTCATCAAAAGAAAGAATGCCCACCTCCATCATCAGGGGTGCCCTTCCTCACAATAAAGCTATTTATCTGATTTGTAGTCAGATTCCGAGCAAAAATAACCAACACATCGGCAAAAGTGTTGTTTCCTATCCACCGCTTTTGTCCTTCCAACAGCCAACCTTCATTAACCTTTGTTGCAGTTGTACTCAAAGAGCTTGCATCATTTCCATAGTCAGGCTCAATTAAAGCCCAACATGCAATTATATTAACCCGTGCTAGAGATGGTAAATACTTCTACTTTTGGGCCTCTGATCCACAAAGTCTAATAGTAAGCATTGCTAGTGAAGAATGAACCAATATAAAGGTGGATTGTCTAGCATCAACTCTAGAAATCTCTGCTATAGCAACATCACTAGCAGTGATGGAAAGTCCTAGACAACCATAACCCTTTATTGTCCCTCCAACAACATTTAGTGCAGCAAGCTTAGGAATAACATGAAAGGGAAACTCTGCCTTCTCCTAGTACTCTGCCATTATCAGAGCAACTTCATTTTCCATAACATTTTAGACATTTTTTTTGCAATGAAATATCCTCAGAATTTAGCAAATCATCAAATTGGTAATAATCAGATACCATGGCAGGAAATATTGTCGATGAAGTTGCCTGTGGGAATGCAGCAGAGATCTCTAATGTGAAATCCAACATGAAATCTCATGTCTTCTTTGGCATCATCACTTTGCTTGTGGTTGGAGAAGGAAAATCGGAGAATAAGCTTGCCATTTTTTGTTTGGAAGAAGAAAAAAAAGGAAAAAGATAAGAGACTCTTGCGATTTTTCTGGAGTTTTCTTTTCTTTAATGGCCAAAACAACCTTTGGTTCTGTCTTCTCGTCCTTCACCTGCTTGTTCTACTGATCCTTCGGGAGAGTTGAAGTTCATGGAGTTTCTCTTACATAATCCTCCATGGTTGTGAGATATGATGCTGGAGGCTATTCTATTTTAATGAATTATTCTCCATGTGAGATGCCAAAGCTTTTACATACTTCATAAAATTCAAATAACATCTCTGATTGTTGATATGATCTTCTATATATCTCAAGTGCTCGACAAAGATCATCAGTCGCATCTCAAAGAACTTCTCAACCAAGTTGATTGTGCCCTCACTAATGGCATTATATATCTTGGTACTCTCAGTAATACCTATGGAAAGTGCCAATAGAATAACAAGATTATATAAAGCTGCCCATTGTGGCTGGCAATTAAGAAGTCAGATCAAAAGTTATTGCAGCCCTGACTAATTGAACAAGCCATTCAGCAGTATTAAGCTCTAAAGTTTTCTTTGAGGAGGTCAAACCGAAGAGGGGGGAACGGTTATGCTTCGAATAGGAAATCGAAGAGTTTCATCAGCTTTTTGGAGGACTAGTGGGAGCAATTTGTGGTTGAGTGGGGAGATCGTGCAGATGGGGAGCGGAGGAAGAACATCAAGTGTGAGGAAGAGCTACGGCTTTTTAGGGCTTAATTTGGGTTATTAAAATTAAATAGGAATTTTAAATTAATTTTTTAAGCATTTAATTAAGCCTGATATGAAGTTTATGCCGAAACAATTAGGTAATCAAAGTATATATCAATTTAAGGTTATTCCGATGTTCTGAACGCAACGGTGGAGTCTTTTCATGATCGGAGGCCATTTGGTTTGAGTCGGCGTCAAATTGAGTCAATTTCAGCTCAAAATTTGCTTCGTCGCTTTTGACCACTCAATTTTTGCATAGACTTGTATGAATTAATTATGAATAGTCTTACTTGATAGAGTTTTTATGTTTCAATACTAATGGCATAATCAATTTCACGAATGGAGGTCATTTGGCTTATGTCGATGCCACTTGATCTGGATATATGTGTAAGCATGTTGATGACTTGATTACTTGATCAATTGCTCATCATATTGTACAATATTTATATTTTGAATAGTTTTGATATTTTGAACATGATGGTGAAGTCCGTTCGTCGATCGGAGGTCATTTGCTCTAATTTTAGTGACATCTAGTGTATTTCAGCCTCGATTTGTGTGATGTCGCTTTCAATCATTCAACATTTGTTCAGACTTGTCTGAATTAAGTGTGAATAGTCTTACATGATATTTTTTGATATTTTAAAGCTAGATATGTGATCAATTTTATGAATGAAGGTCATTTGGACATCGTCGTAGCTTCCTTTCCCTGATATGTGCGTCGTCATATTGATAGCTCGATCACTTGATCAGTTGATCGTTAGATTATGCAATATTTATATTCTGATCAATTTTGACATTTTGAACATGACAGTGAAGTTTGTTCATCAATCAGAGATCATTTTGACTATTTTTAGTGACATTTAGTGCATTTTGATCCCCGATTTGCATACTATCACCTCCGAAGTCCGTCGAATTTGACTTGTGGGCTTGACCTGACTTATGACACATATTTGGAGGTCAATAAGTACCCCCCAACAAATGTGATTCAAGCTTGGAGCAAGTCACATATGTTGAAAATTGGTTGACCCTTTGGGCTGACCACAGAACTTGGATCATTCAACTTCGATTGTAGTAGCTTACAGAGCTTTGATAGGATTTGTCATCATTGACCTTATTTTTAAATTGATCTCTCAACCCCGCCATCTTAGACATATGACTCCTCTTATACTTTAAGAGTTTCTTAGTCTTAAGATACATCTAGTGATTAGGAGAACACTCAACCTAGTCCTAGAAGACTTAGAAGAGTTAGCCATAGGAATAGGTCATGCCTTAGGGGTGTTAGGAAAGTTTCCTACCCTTAGCTTAAACCATTCTTCAGTTTTCTTCCTTCAAGTCAAACTCCAAATCAATCTTAATTTATTTTCTCCAAACTCAAATCAACTCCATATGATTTAAATCCATGATTGAAATCTATGATTGAAACCCATGATCAAAATCCATCAAAATTCCTAAGTTCAAATCTTCCCAAGTCCTTAATCTTCCTCTTAAGGACTTAGCCAAAATCGTCCAAAATCATGATCTAAACCAAATTAAACTCATAATATTTTCTCATAATTCATTTATATTCACATATATAAATGAAATATAAATTCAAACCAATCAAACTAAATTTAAAATTCCAAAGCAATTCATGAAATTTTCCTAAGTCCTTTAAATTTTCCTTAATGGACTTATCCAAAATCATGATCTAAATCAATTCAAATTCATGAGATTTTCTCATAACTCATTTATATTCTCATATATAAATGAAATATAAATACAAATCAATCAAATCAAATCCTCAAATCAAATTCCAAATCTAAAATTTTCCTAAGTCCCTTAATTTTCCATTAATAGACTTAGCCTAAATCATGATCATATCAATTCAAATTCATGGGATTTTCTCATAACCCATTTATATTCTCATCTATATTCAATTATATAAATGAAATATAAATATAAATCAATCAAACCAAATTCAAAAATTCAACTCCAACTCCAAATTTTCATAAGTCCTTTAAATCCTTCTTAATGGACTTAGCCCAAATCATGATTGAACCACTTCAAACCCTTGAAATTTTCTCATGATCCATTTATATCCTCATTTATATTAACATATATAAATGAAATATAAATTCAAATAATCAAAACCAATTCTCAAAAATCAAACTCAAATCTACTCAAAATCCAACCTAAGCCTTTCAAGTCAAAATCTTGAACTTAGCCAAATCAATTTCAAATCAAGCCAAACTCTTGATTTCTCTTCATGATTCAATCAACCCTACAATCATGATTCAATCAACTAAATAAAAACCATTTCCAAAAATCAAATCCAAAATCCCTTCATGTTCTTCCTTTGAATATGAAATTGTCAAATGAACCAAAACCCATTTGACTTCAAACCACTTGTAAATGGATTTATATTTCAATCATAAGTCCATATACAAGTTCAATTAAGCTCAAATCAAGCTTTGACCAAGCCATTTGTCCCACTTAGGCTCACTTGACCCAAAGTGACCTAAAGTATCCTTATGAACCAAATTCTAATCCTAACCAAATTGGATTGAAGCAAACTCACCTATGCCTCTCATCATGATCAACAATTATCATGGGATGATCAATCAATCAAATTGGGCCAAACCAAGTCAAACCTAAGGGTTGACCAAGTCAACACTTAGCCCAAAATAAAACCTAACATATCCAAATTTTACCATAGGCCAAATTGATTGAAACCATTGATCTAAGTTCATTCATGGCCTATGTTTGAACTTTACCAAGTCATCATTTGAGTCTAACCTAACGTAATTGGCCACTTGACCCAACTTGACCCAACTTGTCCTAAAAAGTCAAAATATGTCAAAACTTGATCTAAGCCAAATTGATTCAAACCAATGGGTCAAGTTTAGTCCAAATCACTTGTTGAGCTTGACCAAAGCCTCAATTGGCCAACGTAGTAACTAAATTCCAACTTGACCTAAAGGGATCATGTTGAGCCAAATTTGAACATAACTAAAATTGATTGGAAATAAAGATACCAATCATATGACTAAACCTACCCATGACCTAGCCCAAATAGGTCAAATGCAAATAGGTCAACTTGACCCATTTGACCTAAATAAAGTCATATGAGCCAAATTCAAACCTAACCCAAATTGAATCAAACCAAAGCCACCAAAATATTTTAAATGGTCATATGAACTTGACCCAACCCTTAGTTTGACTCAATTTGACCAATTGGTTAACTTGACCCAGTTGACCCATTTTGACCTAAATGGGTCAACAAGAGCCAAACCTTATCAAATGAATTTCAAATCTCATGAAACTTGGCCAAACCTAGTTTCTCCACATACGCAACATATCCCAATTGAAAAATAAGCAAAATAACCATTCTACCCCTAGGCCAAAGAACAAATTTTGCCTTAATCCATGAGTAATTTGTTCATACCCTCTTCATATAAACTTGATGCCTTCCTAATACCTCAAGGGGACCTAATGAAGAGTGATGCACCCAACCTATTGGGTTTGGGTCAGCCCAATTGGACCCAAGGCCAATACCGACCCCATGGGTCAAATTGGCTCATTGTAAATCCCTCCTCCACCCAATTTGATGCACATGGGAGGTTGGCAATCCACTCAAGGCCTCAAACTGACCATGTGCCAACTCAAAACATATCAAACAACCTCTCCAATTTGAGCAATTGGATCAAAATGGCAAAGGAGGTGTCAACCGTCTGATTGCCATAGGGGAAGATATACTCCCCCTAATTCAATTCAAAATGATCATTCCCCAATTTGATTAAGCCCTAGAGAGTGTTAGGAAAGATCAGAGAGCCATACTTAGCATTCTAAGGGGGATTTGAAAAGTGATCTCAATTTTCTCCATTAAAAAATAGGGAGCTCACTTGAACTTTCAACTTCTTCCTCACTCAAAATTACTCCAATTCCTCTTGCACACTTTCTCTGAGGATCAATCCGAGTGCACTCAAGCTCTCACTTGAGTTCCCAAAGAAAGGAGAGCCTCAATTGGATCAATGCCGCAAAGGAAGTGAAGTGGTGTTGGTCCATAGGAAGATCCACTCAACCCCAAGGCCTGAAAATTTCAACAGGGTTTCATCTCCACTAGATGAAGCTCCCTCATCGATCTCGAGCACCGGTGAGGTATAAAATTTTCCAACCACCTATCATAGGAGGTGTTGGTCTTTTGTTAAAGGAATTTTCAAGTAATGTAAAATCCACCGTTGGATGTGATCCTTATTGGCTTTAGATGGTGTGGGTAAAGTCTTGTTCCAATTTGAGCTCAATCGAGCTCGGATCTTCCCCTAGATCATGGACAACCTTTATTAATCCTAGGGGAAGAACTTGGGAGATCCTAGCCATCCATCCGCACATTTTGGATGGACGGCTGAGATTATTCCACATTTTAGAATTAATTATCCCTTTTATAAACTACGGAATGATCCTTGGCCCCATCTTTGATCAAGCGGGATCAAAGCACGCCACCAGGATGTTTAAGTAATGGACTCACGACATGATGCATGTAAAATGCACTGATCGCCGCTACCGCATGTCACACTGTGAGCTGAGGGATTACTTTAGGGATTTAATTAAATGTTAATTAATCTTTTGATCTTCTAAAAATCATCTCTCTCTCAATAAAATTCAGAAAAATATGAAATAAATTTTTATGGAAAGATAATTCAACCTAAAATATTTTAAAAATAATTTCAATGAATTTTAAGTTATTCTTTTCTCTAATTTTGGGTTTATTAGAAATCATATTTTGCTAATTACTTATTAATTAAACCTTTGATTAATCCCAAACTTCTTAGGTATATTTTAGGGGATGACTTTTGTCTCCTCTATTTTTCTTGAAATTTATTAAAAGCGTAATTAGGGGAATTGCAAATGTGTTTCCTAATTACCCTCCTTATGTAATTAAGGATAATTAAGGTGTGATTAGTGGTTTTAATCCATTATCAGAGTTGATTAAGGTTAGATCCAGTAGATAGGAGATTTAGGAAATAATTTTGGGGCATTTCCCCTAAGCTATTCCCTAAACCCCCCTTTTATTTTCTTAATCTTCTCTTAATTAAGGGTTAATTCATTAATTATCCCCTTAATTAATTTCTAAAAATTCTAAAAATTTTCAAAACTTAATTAATCTACTTTGGGTAGATGCTTAGGTGTTTAAGAGCCTAAGTTCAATTAAGGAATCAAAACCCAATTCATATGTGTGAAGGGGTGTTTTGAAATTACTTAAGTTAAACCTCGTTGCTTAATTAACCATTAATCATGAGCCAAATTGCATTAGGCCCTTTTCTTATTAGGTGAATTGCAAGTTTAAATTCCTTATGAGTTTTTTTATGTCGTCTCATTGGCTCATATTTATTTGGTTAACTACGCTAAGGTGGTGTAGGTAAGGGTTAATTAATTTTCTTAATTCATACCTTAACCTAAATAATACATAAATATGAATCTAATCATCTAAAAATTAAATAAAAATATCAAACATATGTGGGAATGGGTTAGAAATAGTAAACTCAACTCACCTTTTCAAAATTACATCAAACTTAAAACCAAACAAAAGTTATCTTAAATGAACTTTGATTTTTTTTAAAACTTTCTTATTCTATAAGAATGTCTTAAGGATTTGATTAAAATGAATGTGTTTACATACTTTCATTGCTTTGATTCTTTCCCCAACATATTAAATTTGTATGTTATGTGATTCCATGCATTCATATCTTTCAAATTTCAAATTTAAAATGAAATTGTTTACTTTATGTCAAAATTGCATGTGTTGGCTAAAGTAAAAAATATGAGTGCTATTATCACTACTAAATTCAAATTATTTTCAAAATATATAAATTAATTATCAAATTTGAAAGTGTGCTACTCATATTTTAATTATAAGTATGCATGTGAAGAAAATATAAGGGTGTGTTTAGTATAGGTTTCCTTTCTCTTTTAGGTTGGTATAGTTTTGAATATGAATGGGTAAAATGTATGGTTCATTTGAAAAGAACCTAACACTTTCCCAATTTCATATCCTATTCATTCCTATGTTATCAGTTAAGAAGAGTTACCTATGCTAGAATACATAAATTGCATAAACAAAATGAATCAATTAATACACCTTTTGCATTCTTTCTTCTTCATCCATTTCTTTTATACACATGTTTGTATTTAAGAAAAGTGGTATATTAGTCTGGACAACTCCAAGGTTATGAGGCTTTAAGTAGCCCTAAGTATGTGTACCTTACACCTCTGGGTAACAATGACATTGTACTCACTTATGTCTTTCTTACTTTCATGTGTGCATGTGAAAATTAGATAAAAAAAAACCCTCTTCTACTTAAGAAAATCATGCATATTAAACTTATAAATTTCCTTAAATGGATTACTTAGCATGAATCATAAACTGTGCTAAATATTCTCTTTTGTATGTATATATATGCTTAGGATTTATTCATATGCATGTTATACATGTTGGAAAAGAAATGAAGTAATGTGTGTTATGTGAATTTGATTCATTTTATTTAATCTTAAAATGACTTTCTTTTTGAATAGGTTTGTTTAGAGTTCATGTAAACTTAGGATTAATTAAAAGACTTAATCAAAATATTCACTAAATAAAACTAAAATGTAAATCTACCTTAGAAATTACTTAGGTTAGGGAAGGAAAGAGAAGTTCTCTTCTCTTTCCCTCTCTTCATAACTTAGTAATTAATTGTAGGATTCAGTTGAATCTAATCAAAACATGAAATAAAATTAACCCAAAATAATTAAACAACTTAAATGAAACCCTCCACTAAGTTGAACATGTTTTCACACTTAGAAAATTTGAACCAAAATCCATAGCTAAGCATACCACACAAACGATCAAAGCACACACATTAGCCTAAGTCACCACTTCTAGCTTTAGGTTTGGGCGGTGCATGGTTTGATATTTTGTTTTATTTTGTGATATATATTTTAGACTGGATATTAGGGTGTATGCTCGTAGAATGAATGGTAGGACTCTCTTAGTCTAATCATTATTTTCTACAGGGGATTGTGCTTAAGGGGCACTATCATAAATAAAAATATAAATGCTTTTGCTTGTAGGTGCTTTATACCCCTAAGCATAATCCAATTGGCCAGGTGAACTTAGTCACCCATGTGTGGGGTGATAAGTCCAATATACATGCTTGAGATTTATGTGGTTTATTTTAGCTAATCTCTATTTTGCTGACATTAGTTAGATTTTCATTCTTTTTCTTTTCATGTAAATTTGTGCAATTAAGAATTTAGAATGATTATTATGGGATTAGGATGAGCATTGGTCATAAGATCCCATCTTATGCTCCATGTGAAGCCTTGGAGCATCTACCTTCCAACCATCTAAAAGAAGGAACCAAAGAAGGAACCAAGGAAGAAAGAAGAAAATAAGAAGAAAGAAGAAAAGAAGAAAGAAGAAATGAAGCTTGAAGACCCTCATAATAATGAATTCCTTTCTTAATTCTAAATTTAATTCATTTATAATCTGAGTTGTATAAGGATAGAGCTCGGCTATCCACATTTGTCATTTTTGGGCTTATGCAGTGGTGCCCGACCACAATGAATTTTTATTCTTTTTGCGATTAGCTTTATAAATTGATTGATGATTTGTTTAGCTTGTGCATTAAGTGGCATGTTTTTTCTAGTTTCTTTCTTGGTTTATGTATGGCCTGGATGTGGATTAGGCTCCTAGGAAAAAATAAATCTTCTACCAAACTTAATAACTCAAACTAAAAATAATGAACTCATAACCTCATCTAAAGCTTAGGTTTAAAATAAAGTTAAAAGAATTAGCAACCCCTTAGCTAGATGAGTATTTCTTTTATAATATCATGCACAAATGCATCTTATTTCACTCTCGATTGGAGGGCTTCCACCTTTTCCAAAAAAAATTTGGTTTGACCTTTAAGAGCTACGGTGGAAACACACCTCCTCTCTTCTCGTTGATGTTGGCCAATAATTTTAGTTATCATGCATTAGGCATATGAATCCTATTAGTCTAAGTCAAAATAATTATCCAAAAATGAAAATAAAATAAAATTTGAATTGCATTAGATTTAGGTCATTTGAAGCATGCCCTTATATAATTTAGTCTCTTTAGGGAGTGAGTTTAAGGACTTAATCTCTTTCTAAATAAATAATAACATAGCTATCTTGCATAAGCATAAAGACTTACCTACATGTATTTAAAATCATAGGAGGAGTTAGTTGGCGGCCACCCCCAGACAGTTATAAGTCCAAGTTGTCAGGTGGTTTGTCTTCTCTTGTGGAGGCAAACCAATTACCCATTTTTTTATCTTAGATTTAAGTTGTGCTTTCGGCTCTCACCAAAGCTCCCTAGATTTAGGTTCTGATGTTGCTTCTCCCCTTTGTGGTCTATAAGCATAATTCCTCACCTCTTAGGCATTTCCATAAATTTGTGTTAAGGAATCATAAGTCCTAAATTTCTAATGAAAAATTTAACTTAAACAAACTAAATCAATTTCAAAAATAGAAAGCCCAACTATAGGATAGTTTGAGATGTTCGCTAGGTTTCCTATCATCATGGGCATCTCTTACTTATCTTCTATTTTGACTTCGATAATAACTCTATCTTTTTAATCAATCCCACTTGATCTTCAAAAATGAACCAATCAATTGATAGTCCTTTCTTATTGAAATCTTTGAAGACAATGATCATTTACCTTAATCGAGAGTTTTCCTAAGGAATCTTCATTCCTTATGATGCAATTAACTATGGGGTTTTCCCGTAGGGAACTTAACAAACCCAGTTTAAAATAAATTATGCTTTACTTTTTCATGTAAAGTGGGGGAAGAAATGCAGACCCATCATCCTTAGGAGTCATTATTGAGGTGATTAGGTCCATTCAAGGGTAGTGACTTCTATCTTTTGAGATAGTATATCATTCCTTGATGACATACTCGATCACCTGAATAGGTACACCTGCGGATCTACGTTGCATCCTAAAAGATGAATTTTTATAGTCTTGTCTTTCTCTTCTCCTCACAGATTTGAAATGTGACTCCTATAGAAATTTTTTGCCATAGTCATTAGTATGCTGCCTTATTTAGGACATGCTAAATGATGGGATTGACCAATTTGTTAGAATTGACTTATCAGATAGATATGAGTTCTTACACCATCTACTGTCTGCTTCGATGGCTTTGTTGAAGATCTCTTTCTTTTATGTCATTACATATTTAAGTTTCCTCCAATCCTAGCTTCATGCTTGATTGGGTTTATTGGAGGAATTGATCTGCTTATTTTGATGAAGGACTCCACTAAGGAGTTATTTTATCTGTGCTTGGTCAGATTTGAAATTTCTTCTGTCCTAGCTTTAAGCTTAACGGACTTGATGAAGGACTGACCTGATTTATCCATATTGACTTGTCAGGAAGTGTATGTATGCCATGAATCCTATGATTGCTGCTTTGACAAATTCATTGAAGGGTACATATAGATGACCCAGCCTTCCAGCTTATATTAGGTCTATGTTAAGTTATCAGTCTAGCGATGTGTGCTTTAATAGACTGAATAACCACAAAATTTCTTTAGTTCGGCCATCGGCTTTGTATGAATTATGGAATTGCATCCTCAGTCCTGTGCTTTCTACTTTGATGGACTTGATGAGGAGATTGGCTTTGATCTCTGCTTAAAGCTTGATCAGATCATTCGAGAATAAATTAAATATCACCCTGCGGGTAATATATAGATTGATTTGAGGTAGCCCTGAATTGGGAGTTATTTCCTCAGATTAACTTGGTCGATTGATCAAGTAGAAAGATCTCTTGGATCCTGGTTGCTTGTAATCACTAAGCTAGAGCTAGTTTGAGATTACACAGCTATCATCATTGGATTGACAAGCAAGGGCTCTTTCACTGTAGCCTTTTCTTACGGCTTGTTGAGTGAGGAGAGCATCAGCAACTCGACCATATTTAGGGTTGTTGAGTTTGACCTTTAGAACCTACTCAATTCTTCGACTTAAGCTATAGTGGATTTGTGGTTTTCTCATCATACTGATGAACGGGGGCTCTTTCATTGTGGCCTCTTCTTGCGGCTGGTTGAGTGAGGAGAGCATCAATAACTCAACTATTTGTGGGCTTGTTGAGTTCAACATTTAGAACCCATCCATGTCTTAGACTCCAGAATGCAGAGGTTGATGTTTCTCCAACTTAATTAATTGAAACCTCCAAAATTGGGAGCTCTTCTGACTTGATCTCCAGGATTTGGCAAATCTGGGAGATAACTTTTTTGACATTTAAGGTTGCCTTTTCATATATAGAAATAGATTCTTTTTGTTCCTACAAGAACTTGCAACTTGACAATGATAATTATGAATATATTTAGGGATTTCAGCGTAAAGCTCAATGTCAACCTAAATCAGCATATATTTGAGGATCTCATCTTGATAGCACGATGTCAACTCAAATAAACTTAACATAAATTAAAAATGCCCCCTATCTTGTAGGGGGAATTCTAAAGCACATTTAGAAGAACTTTTAAGATGTAAATTAAACAAATACATCAGTATTGAATTGATATGCTCTTAAGAGGGTTTTAACATGAAATATTGATTTCATCTATGTATAGAAATCTAAAATGCCCCCTGTGTAACAGGGGAATTTTCACATAAAGTTTTTCACTGGAGTGGGTATATTTATTTAGGGATCTCGGCATGAAGCACGATGTCAACCTAAATAGATATACTAAAAAAAATGCCCCTATCTCGCAAGGGGATTTCTATTATACCTCAAAAATGTATTTATCATGTATAATACATTTTTAGATAATGACCATTAATTGGTGTCATTGGCCTTCTCAGTACCAGAACTAATTCCCCTTTATGTAAGGTTTGAGGACACGCCATATGATTGAATGTTATGGATATCCTTGCTCAGTAAACTTATAAATTTTGCTGAGCTTGGAACCTAATTTTCTTAAGCGCGTCAAGCTCTTCCATCTGTAGATGGACATTCTCATCTTGAGTTAGATTATGTTAAATGACCACTCAGAATGAAAATAATTCAACTTCAAGACTACTTCAGCTCTAAATACTTTGGCATAAGGAGTGAATTTTATGGGAGTACAATCCAGATGTCACATTATTATCTTTCTTTAAGGCAGTCTCACTTCGAGGCTTTGGCCTCCAAATTTGCTTACCATTTTGTCGGGACCTTTCGACAGTGGATTCTTGGACCTATGGTCCAAGAGTCATGCCTCAAAGCTCACCGTGTAGGACTTGAATTAGTAGACATCTTATCAGGGTTGTAGGAGGAGGTCTCTTTAGAGGAGCAACTCTAGCCTCCTTGATGACAGGACTTTGATATTTTCTTTTCATCAATCATTTCTCCTTAGCAACTTTGAAGACTTGATGCACTCTTGCATATACAGTTTCAAGTTTCTTCACTAAATAAGCTAGAACCTGATGTTATCAGGTCTAAAATGACTATTTAATTTGACCAATAGAGCTATTTTGCTTTACACATCTTAGGCTGTCAATCCTATTATGGGTTGGAACACTCACTTTAGGTTCCATAGTTGGTTGTACAATTTTTTTCTTGAATAATGATTGTTAAGCACGTAGTTTAGTATTTCTTTTTCTTCGATGTCTCTAGGTTAGCTTGCTTCCAGATGAAGAAGCTTTTGTGCTGCTACTTCTTCTCAAGGCTTCGGCCTCCATATTTATTTTTCTTTCTACTAGGACCTTTCGGTAATGGATTCCTGAACATGCAGTTCAGGTGTCATGCCCCGATCCTCACCATGTAGGAATTGCTTAGAACGCTCTTGAGCTCTTACTACCACTAATTATAGCTTTTGTAGTGGAGCATTTTTGGCTTCTTTGATAATTGACATTTGATACATGTTCTTCATAAGATATTTTTCCTTAACAACCTTCAGAATTCTATGTGCTTGAGTAGATAGAGTTTCATGTTATTTCTTTAGAAAGTTGAAGCTGACTGCTATTGAGCCTAAAAATACCACTTAAAATCACCAGTAGAGCTATTCTGTTTCACCCATCTCAAAATTTTCAAATTTATTGTGGTGTAGAAATACTTTATTCTGGTTGTAAGATTAGTTGTATGACTTGTGATTCAGACAGCAGCTACTAAGCTTGCAGTTTAGTGTTTCTTCTCCTTTGCCTTCTACTTAATTTTTCTTTATAAGAGGAGGCTTCAGTATCATACCTTCCTAGTGCGAAAGGTTCAACTAGCAGGGTTGTTGCATCACAAGTATGACTGAAAATTTCTACCCAGTGAAGGTTCTCTTCATGACTGGCACCTCAGAATGACCCAATCTTTCTAATAGAAAGGCTCTCTTTCGAGAAGCTTAGTAGCAGTAGTGGCCATTCAAATTGTCCCTCTCCATTACACAGGTTAGTGCATAAAATATACAGTTGGTTCAGGTAGAGAATTATTTGTAACAGTAATGGTTGGAAAGTCTAAACTGTCAAATTGAATGGTAGCTCTAACATATTTAGTATTGATTACATCAATAACCAAATGGATGTTGGCTCTACAACCTAGTTATATGATGAATGATGTGTTCTAAAGATCCATCAATATAAAGAACAAGCGGATCAGTCATTTAAATTTCAATTTTGCTCATGCTCCACTGCTACTATAGCTTAAATTCGACTAACCAAAGATGGAAAGAGAATCCTATTCCCAACAGAGTCGCTAAAAATTTGTGGGCTCCAAATATTCACCATTGATCTCTCGACAATATTGAATTGAAGAGAGTGATTTAAGTGTCGGTGTAATTTTTAGAAGGCAGATGGAATAGTGGATAAGACATTACCCAGAGATTTCATCCTCATTTTGGTGAGAACTTTAGATTTGGTTCCATGTTTCTTATAGGCGCAAGCCCCTATAGTTAATTACCCCTCTCAATAAGTCAGAGAGAACTTTCAATTAAGGCTAATTGTTAGGTCACTTAATGCGTAGCGTATAGTAGCAGCATATGGAGTTTAAAATTTAGAATTTATGATTATGAAATTCATCATTTTAGCTTAAACTAGATGGTTGAGGGAATGATGACGTGCCCGATCTAAATCCCATGGTTCCATCATCCCGAACTGTCATGGTCCCTAGTCTACTTAGTCAGAGGAGGTAGTCAACCCAACCTGACTAAAGGATCCTTGTCAATAACACATGTGTTATGTCATCCAAGAAATTCTTGTAGACTTGGGGTGATGTTTGTCTAAGGAGATAAGCTTAAGTCTACCTTAGCTGACAAAGAGATATTTGCCCTATCAAGTAAACCCTATGATTCATAACTCAAAGGGCAGAGGCATTGGGGAGCATATGGGCTATGGTCGTGATCATAATATAATGGAGCCTAACTAGCCAAACCACCCGTCGAGGACTCGGTGCTTCATCGTGGAGACTTGGTCAAGCGCTTAGAGGACATGAGCCTCCCACGACAAGAGATTGATTGAGAGTGAACATAGTAGAACACTTGATTTGACATTGGCTCCTTTGTGAGCTAGATTTTCTTAATTTGTCACCCTCGACAAATAATTATGGAAGGTGGATAGATTGAGTTTTTCTTTAAGCTTTTAATGATAGAGTTTCATTTGAGCAGTTTTTTTAGAGATTAATATTTAATCAGAGTTAATTTGATTAATTTGGATATGTTTAAGAGCTTTAGATCCTGTCAACTCTGTTTAATTGCTAACAGAGGATTAGATCTACTATCACTTGACAGAATTAGTTTCTCAGATATTTTACTGATTTGAAATTTTTTATAATATATTTTTAGGTTTTGTTAACCTGGACCTAATCCTAAGACTAAACTGGGAAGCAACCCGCATAACATCCTCAGACACTTGAATTTAAACATTCAGCATAGTGTCGGGGCCCATCCAAGTGATTAGTAAGTTAGGTAATTTTATTTTTGAATTATGAGATTGCTTTTGTATTTTCATTTAATTCCAATTTAGCCTGCGCAATTTTTTCAGATATAAAAATTTGCACTTTAAATCTCTATGTCTAAGCACATGCAGGTATTTATAGCTTAGATAATTTTATCTAATTAATAAAATCACTGACATTAAAATCATAATTAGAATAAAATTTCTTTTATTTTTGGATTGAAGGAAAGTTCCTTAATTCGTGCAGCATTTAATTTAGTGTCGCCTTCTATCTGCATGTACAAAGAATTGTAGATCCGGTGATGAAATGTATTATTGAATTTTCCAATTCTTAGATATTATTTGGCTTGTAGTCTTTTATGAATTTTAGTTATACTGGCCAACAGGTTGCTCATCCTTAGTGAAAATCTCTTTTAAAATTCATTTGATTTTTACTTTAACTTGAAAATAGCACTTAACTAATCTCCTGTGTTTCAAACCTAACTTTAAGCACAAGATCCCAATGATCCTTTTAAAGGCCACATTCATGAGTAATCATGAGTTGCCTAATTGAATTTATGCTTATAAGAAAGCTACCAAATTTCTTGCACACTTTATTCTCAATTTGTAATTGGATATTTAGACTTACCATCAATCATTTTCATTTAATATTCAATTAAGATCTTTACTTCATTTGATATTAAATATGATTTGTTCATACATAAAAAAGGACTTCAAATCCAATATAAATTTATCATCAACTCCTGATCAAGTTTCATATTTACTTAGTAACTGAACTTCAAATTTATCTTAAATCGCTTGTGAGTTTTGGTTCATGTATATCAAAGGATTTTAAGTTTATTTCAAGTTTTATAGGTTCACTTGAGTTTGATCCCTATTTTTCTTATTTGAAAATATGATTTTCAATTTTATTTGTACTCAAATCTCTTTCAAATTTATTTTAAATTTATTCATAGTTTCCAATTCATTTCGTTAGGGCTTTATATTTTATATTTAACCTAATGTTAAAATATTTTTTATTAAGTCCTAAAAATTTGATAAAATTTCGGCAGCCTCCTAGCGTCATCTCCATGTAGGGGGCTACATCGAGAGTATTTTGGCTTTCTCGGTACACCCTAATGAGCGTAGCGAGTGGTGTCTTGTAGCACCACAGCCATCTTCACACCCATTATGCCCTAATGAATATTAGTGGGGTCTTGAAACTTACAAAAAGAGAAATACAAGGCATATATATATTCATTTCTTTTTTTTCCTTTCTTTTTCTAAGTCTGGAATTTTGTAAAAATTTTGGTAGCATTTCGGCTAGGGGGAGCGACATCTAACGGATGTTGGCTTACTCGATATGCACTAATGAGCATAGCGAGCGGTGTCTTGCGACACTGTAGTGAATTTTTTCATCTCTTCACACCCTCATGAGCACGACGATGCCTTCAAACTTGCAAAAAATACAAGCATCTATATATCCACATTCACACATTGATCTCACATGTTCTGACTCATTTTTCTACGTATTGCAATGATCGGCAAGGAAACGGGGTTGGGTATATGGAAACCAAGAGGGGAACCAGCCTAATGACGGTGTTCCTCTCTGGTTGCGACGAAGAGAAAGGTTGAAAAGGGGATAGAAATGGGAGACGCCAAAAACCAGGAGAAGAACCTGCCTAATGATGATGTCATTCTCCGATTTTAGCGAAGCAAAAATTGGAAGGGTAATGCAAGGAGGGCGACATCGAAAATTGAAAGAAGAACCCACCTCATGATGGTGTTGCTTCTCAATTTCTGTCATTTGCAAGGGAAGAAAGAGAGGCTATTTGGCAGTAGGGGTGATCGGGGCTTCTACCTTGCGGTCTTGGGAAAACAAAACGAAGGGGAAGAGAGGAAGGAGTTGCATTCTTCCATTTTTTTATTTTGCATTGCAAAAAGCCCCCATAAGTGAACTGTATGTCATGCTTCCAACAAGTATTCCTTTTTTTTGGCATCCTATAGAATGGAAAATGCAGCATGTATATTTTGAGCATGACTAGCAGCATCTATAATTGTGCTCAGAAACATCTCATCAAGCAGCACTCCATTATTTTTCATATCATCATATATGCTAAGGGAAAATTCCAAATCACCATTCTGACAGAAACTATTTACAACAATTGTGTAAACATCAGGGGTGCCCTTCCTCACAATAAAGCCATTTATCTATTTTGTACTCCGGTTCTGAGCAAAAATAACCAACACATTGACAAAAGTGTCATTTCCTATCCAGCACTTCTTCCCTTCCAACAATCAACCTTCATTAACCATTGTTGCAGTTGTACTCAAAGAGCTTGCATCGCTTCCATAGTCAGGCTCAATTAAAGCCCAACTTGCAATGGTACTAAGCTGTGCTAGAGATGGTAAATACTTCTGCTTTTGGGCCTCTGATCCACAAAGTCCAATAGTAAGCATTGCCAGTGAAGAATGAACCAAAACAAAGGTGGAGAAGCTAGCATCAACTCTAGCAATCTCTACTATAGCAGCGGCACTAGCAGTGATGAAAAGTCCTGGACAACCATAACCCTTTATTGTCCCTCTGACAACATTCAGTGCAACAAGCTTAGGAATAACATGAAAGGGAAACTCTGCCTTCTCCCAGTACTCTGCCATTATCGAAGAAACTTCCTTTTCCATAACATTTTGAGCATTTTTTTTTTTGCAATGAAATATCCTCATAATTTGGCAAATCATCAAATTGGTAATAATCAGATACCATGACAAGAAATATTATCGCTGGAGTTTCCCGCATGAATGCAACAGAGATCTCCAATGCAAGCAATCCAACATGAGATCTCATGTCTTCTTTGGCATCATCACCTTGCTTGTGGTTGGAGAAAGAAAATCGAAGAATAAGCTTGCCAATTTTTGTTTAGAAGAAAAAAAAAGGAAAAGGAGAAGAGACTCTTGTGGTTTTCTAGAGTTTTCTTTTATTGAATGGCCAAAACAGCCTTTGGTTCTGTCTTCTCATCATCCTTCACCTACTTGTTCTACTGATCCTTCGAGAGAGTTGAAGTTCATGGAGTTTCTCTTACATAATCCATCGATCGGATGTCATTTAGTTTAATTTTGGCGACATCCAGTATATTTCAGCCTTAATTTGCGCATTGTCGCTTCCGATCATTGGACATTTGCACAGACTTATCTGAATTGAGTGTAAATAGTCTTGATATTTTTTGATGTTTCAAAGCTAATGATGTGATCAATTTTATAAACAGAGGTAATTTGGACATCATGGCAGCTTCCTTTCCCTGATATGCTCATCATCATATTGATAGCTCGATCGCTTGATCTATTATTGTTAGATTGTGCAATATTTATATTCTGATCAATTTTGATGTATTGAACATGATGAAAAGTCTGTTCATCGATCGTAGGTCATTTTGACCATTTTTGGTGACGTTCAGTGTATTTGAGCCACAATTTATGCACTGTCATCTCCAAAGTCTGTCAAATTTGACTTGTGGGTTTGACCCGACTTATGACACATTTGTGGAGGTCAACACCCCTATGCCAAAGTTTGGACTAAAATTCGGGACTTAAATGGATTTTAATGGAAATCATCTAAATTTAAATTAAATAAAAGATGCATAAAAAATATGAAGATAAACATTAAATCAAAGAGAAATAGAGAGAGAGCACTTAAAGGAAAACTTTTAAAGAAGAAAATACTTACTTCAAATTCAAGCAAATTTCCTTCCTTGCTTCAAAATCCCTAAAGACTACAAAACATTTTCAAACAAATGACATGAAATGTAAGGCCTTCTCTTAGCCTTATTTATAGAGAAGGAAAGAATCAACAAGGAGCTACTCTTATTTAAAATTAATAAGTATAACAATGAGTATGACATATGAAAAATGTGAAAGAGCTACACTTAAAATCTATGGCAAGATATAATGATTCATTGGCTAACATGGATTAATTGAACCTTTTAACTTGTATTATATAATACCTGAAATGGTTGAAAGAGAATAAGCCAAATGCAAACATAACTTTTGAATTCATGTCATACTCATGGGGAGGTTACATGAAGATAGAAGATTTTTTTAAAAAAAATGAGATAAAGCTCAAATCAAGCTCTAGAATAAAATTCACAAAGAACAAAGCCTTCTTATTTAACTCTTACATTGTAATATTTATTTTAAAATGAATTAAAGAAGGCTATAAATGGACACGAAACCAAAGCATATAGGATTTATTGAATGATATTTTCAAATTAAAGTAAAATCAAATAAAATTCATAAGAGGTTTGCACTATAACTAAATAGCCTATTAGCAAGCATGATTGAGACTTCTTATTGAATAATCATTCTGTATTCAAAAGAAGTTTGAATTCAAATAAGCTCGCTTAAAGGAAGTATAACAACTCATATGAGCGAATATCAAATTTGAATGTTGAATTTGTAAAGATCTAATAGGTCTCTAATGAGCATAAGCCAACCATTGAAGTTTAGAAATTCTATGAATAAATAAAATGCAAGTAAAGATAGAACATTTTAAGTGAAAATATAAACCTAATTCTGCGATACAATTTGCCACTGAATCTACAACTCTTCATATAAGCAGATAGAAGGTGATACTAAATTAAATTTTGCATGAATTATGGGGCTTCCTTTAATCCAAAGACTAGAAAGTTTTCATCCCAATTATGATTTTTAAAACCAATAATTTCATTAATTAGATAAAATTTAAGCTAAAAACACCCGCATGGGCCCCAACACTACGCTGAATGCTTGAACTTAGTATCTGAGGATGTTGTACGGGTTGCTTCCCGGTTGGGTCTTAAGACTAGGTCTGGGTTAACAAAACTTAAAAAATCAAATAATAATATTATAAGAATTTCAACTTAGTAAAATATATGATAAGCTAATTCTGTTATATGATAGTAGATTTGATCTTCTATTATTAAATTAATTAAGTCAACAGGATCTGAAATAGCAAAATAATATAGTTACCCTAGTGATGATTACGTTGATTGTAGATTTCAATCGGAGGGGTTCTATCTTAAAAAATGAAATTATCAAATTGCAATGCGAATGCTCAAATCATTCACACCTCGATGATGGTGTTGAATAAAAATTTCAACCGGAGAGGATACTTCCATCAAAAATGTGATTTTAATTTTATATTAAATTAGCTTAAATTGAGTATCAATCCAAATGTGAATTCTAATATATCACTAAGCTATTAATGGTTAAATGAAATTCAATTCTTAAATACTTAAAGAAAATTTCATTCAATCCACCTTCCACAACTGTTTGTTAAAGGTGATAAATTAAGAAAACTCTAGCTCATAAAGGAGCCAATGTCAAATCAAATGTATTTCTTTATTCACTCTCAATTAATCTCATGACAATAAGGACGTGACCCGTGTCCTCTGTCTATGTGATTTGGCCAGTAGACTCCACATATGATGCAGTTATGACCAGAGTCCTCTGATCGGGTGGCTGCTGCCAAATGACACCGTTATATTACAGTCACGACTGTAGTTCATATGCTCCCCCAATGGTTATACCTTGAGATGTGAATCATATGGTGCACCTCATAAAGCAAAAATTCCTCTGTCAGCTAAGGTAGACTTAAGCTTGTCTCCTCAGGCAAACACCATCATAGGTCTACAAGGATTACTTGGATGACGTAACCCATGGCTGTCGATAGGGATCCTTTAGTCAGGTTGGGTCAACTATCTCCTCTGACTAAATAGACTAGGGACCATGATAGCCCGGGATGACGGAACCATGGGATCTAGATCGGGCATGTCATTATTCCCCAACCATCTACTTTAAGCTACTGATGATGAATTTCATAAATTTTAAATCCTAAATTTTAAAACCCACATATTGCTACTATACACTAAATAATTAGCGATCTAACGATTAACCTTAATCGAAAGTTCTCTCTTAGTATTGGGAGGGGTAATTAACTATAGGTGCTTACGCCTATAGGAAACCTGGAACCAGATCTAAAGTTCTCACCAAATGAGGACAAAATATCTGGGTAGTGTATTATCTATCATTCCATCTGTCTTCTAAAAATTTAACTCACATTAAGTTCATACTCTCTTCATCGAGGTCGACAAACTTTTGGAGCCCACAGTATCAAAGGTCCATTAGAGATGATTTTCATCATATCAATTAATAGTTATTGATGGTGGAGTGATGATAATTATTGTTGGATAGTATGTAATAATAATTATCTTATATTGATTTATGATGATTAGATAATGATATGACACTTAAAATATTACTAGTCGAAGCACGAATCTTGATGCTAAAAGCAAGCTGATCTGAAGTTAAAACTGGTCGAGATCAAGCACTTAAAATATCCTTGAAACTCTGGGATGTCAGTTAAATCCCTAAATAACTCTCAAATATGGAGTGTTTATAGTCAAATCGAGCATCTCAATGAGCCAGATCTAATGAGCCCAAGATTTCATAATTCTGACTTCATTTGAGTATTCAAATACACAAAATACATCATATGATCAAGGGAATCATCATGAGTCGTCCGATAGAGAGGAGTGGTTCAGATTTTGCATATATTTATAGAGACGCCACTCCTTCAATCTATAAATAGCCTCTCATTTCTCATATGAGGGGAGGCCAAGCAAGAGAGAGGAGAGAGCTCTAAAGCTTGAAAATCCTCCAAGTACAATCGTGCCACCACTCGACAGTTGTCAACCACCGCCGCCGCCGTCAGCCGCCGCCGCTAATCCTTGCCGTTGTTAATCTCGTCGGTCACCATCATGATGACCTTCATCATCAGTGGTTGTTCCTTGCTGTTCACTATCATCTGCTACCACTAGCAACTGTTACAACCTGAACGTAACTATATAGCTGTTGTCGTCTGATTTTGGGATTCCCATTGTCAGCCCTTCTCATATACAATTATGTAATCCCGTTATTGGAAAAACTTGTACTCCAAAATAAATATATAATGGAAGCTTTTACCTAAGCGTAGTTTTCCCTTTTTGAGGTTTTCCATGTAAAATTTTGAGTTTTCTTGTTCACTCTTAAATACATGTGTGTGCGGATTTCATAACAAGACTAAAGTAATTTTCACTCTACCACAATTGGTTTTCTAGCACGCAACAGTTTGGCACCGTATGTGGGAAATTAATTCCCATTATTTCATCTTTTATGCTAACTAAGTTTTCCAACAAGATCAAAACCACCATCGAGGTGGAGCATTTCAAGCTTTTAAGGAGCGTAAGCGGAGAATGAAGATTCATCAAACTTCATTCCTTCAGATTTTTTCAAAAACTGGGGGACAACTCTTAATCTCAGAAAATCACCCATGTTAATATGTTAAGCATCTAATCGATTACCATCCCAAGAAATAAGTCAAAGTTAGAGGATATTTCAACATTGAGAAGAGATATAACTTTACAAATTATGATTTTCCAATCATACTCATGAAAAAACAAGACCAGAGTTAAGAAGTAACTTTGGCTACAACCACATACGGATGTTTTAATTCGACCTCTTCCATACAGGTTAACGTCATCGGGTAACACTCTGAAAAATAACCTAGGATAGGTCAAAAGGTCCTTGGTGGACTTCCCACAACCACTTCCATACAGGTTAACGTCATCGGGTAACACCCTGACAAACAACCTCAAATAAGTCAAAAATCCTCAGCAGATTCAATTCAACCTCTTCCATACAGGTTAACGTCATCGGGTAACACTCTGACAAATAATCTCAGATGGGTCAAAATCCTCAGCAGATTCAATTCAACCTATTCCACACAGGTTAACGTCATCAGGTAACACTCTGACAAACAACCTCGGATGGGTCAAAAATCCTTAGAGGATTCAATTCAACCTCTTCCATACAGGTTAAGATCATTGAGCAAACACTCTGATAAACAACCTATGATAGGTCAAAAGGTCCTTGGTGGACTTCCCACAACCTCTTCCATATAAGTTAACGTCATCGGGTAACACCCTGACAAACAACATCGGATAGGTCAAAATTCGCCGATTCAATGACCTCTTCCATGTTAACGCCATCGGTAACACTCGACAAATAACCGATAGGTCAAAATCTCGGATTAATTCAACCTCTTCCACACAGGTTAACGTCATCAGGTTAACATCATTGAGTAAACACTCTGACAAACAACCTCGGATAGGTCAAAAATCCTCAGCGGATTCAATGCAACCTCTTCCACACATGTTAACGTCATCGGGTTAATGTCATCAAGTCATACTCTGACAAACAACTTCAGATAGGTCAAAAATCCTCATCGTTATCGGTCACTACCGTCGACCATCACCGGCAATCTTCGCTGGTCAACACCATCATCGCCGATCATCCCACCAACACGCTTCATTGGCGTCGCTGGTTGCCACCACCGCTGGCCAAATTATCATTACCATCACTCGACTACTGCACCGGTTACTGCCAAATTTTATCGATACTTGTTTCACATTACCGTGGTATCCCCAATTACCATGCTATCGCTAATTGTTGCTCATTCGCTTGGCCGCTAACTCAGAAGGGTTACCCATGCTGTTGCCGGTGATTGCGCCAACTATCGCCGGCAATCTTCTCCGGCTACACCATCATCGTTGGTCATCCTCACTACTGACTCATCACCGCTAATCGCTGACCATCGCTTAATTGCTGGCTGCTGACTAATCGGTACGGCAACTACTTATTGCTGGCTACTGCCAGCGAATCATCGATTTTTCGCGGTTACCACCATCGTTGCCGGTCATCCCGCTGATTATCGACACGCCGCACCGATGACTACTATCGCGCTTTCGCTGACCACCCTCGCGACGCTAACCATCAGTGGTTACTGCTAGAATTATCGCCGGTATTCGCTGGTCACCACCATCGCCGGCTATCTCGCTGACTACCGACGCCATTAGCACTGTTGACATCATTACCATGCTATTGCTGACTACCTCTGGCCGCTAACCACTACCGGCTACCACTAACCACTGCGGTGCCACGCGACCATGCTCGATAATTTTCGCATTACCACCATCATCGCTGATCATCTCACGACTACTGATGAAGCATTTCGGCTACCACTCTCGTGGCCGCTAACCATCAGTATTATCGCTGGCTGATTACTGGTTATCGATCGCGCGCTATCGCCGGCCACTATCGTAATTATCCGGCATCTCCACCGGTCATCACCATCGTCGCTGGTTATCCTCGTCGGCCACCGTCGTAGGTCACTGTCGCCGACCACTATCGCCGGCCACCATCGTCGAGCATCGCTGTCAACCCCCATCTCTGGTTATCATCTCCTTGATCGCCTCCGAACCCGGTCGGTCCGACGAGGTCAGTTGACACCTCTTTAGAGGAAAAACTGGAGCCTTGTCGTATGAACTATGGGTCTTGATCGCCTTTAAACCCGGTCGATCCGAAGAGGTTAGTTGACACCTCTTTCGAGAAAAAACTAGAGCCTTTCCGTATGAACTACGGGCCTTGATCACCTCCAAACCCGGTCGGTCTGATGAGGTTAGTTGAAACCTCTTTCGAGAGAAAATTAGAGCCTTGCCGTATGAACTACGGGACTTGATCGCCTCCAAACCCGATCGGTCCGACGAGGTTAGTTGACACCTCTTTCGAGGGAAAACTGGAGCCTTGTTGTATGAACTACGGGTCTTGATCGCCTCCGAACCCGGTCGGTCCAACGGGGTCAGTTGACACCTCTTTCGAGGGAAAATTGGAGTCTTGCCGTATAAACTACGAGTCTTGATCGCCTTCGAACCCGGTCGGTCCGACGATGTTAATTAACACCTCTTTCGAGGGAAAACTGAAGCTTTGTCGTATGAACTACGAGCCTTGATCGCCTCCAAATGACCTTCTCTCAAGAAGAAGAGAATGTGCCTTCTCCCTTGGCCCTACGGGGGTTTTTATAGACCCCTTATAGGGGCAAAAAGGTCAAAAATTGCCCAAAACTATTCAAAACGGGTAGAAACGGGCCAAAACGGATGCGCCGCCGGACCAAGACCACGAGCCCGCTAACTTGCGCTGCTGCGGTATCGCAGCCGCCCGCTTCATCGTAGCCCACCTGGTCTCGCTCGGCCATCATTCGGCCGACCATCCGCGATCCGCTCAGTTCACGCGCGACCCATGCTCGACTACTGGTTGAACCGCGACGACTTGTCGCCGCCCACATTCAACCCCGCGACTACCGCGGCCCCCGCTCGACCCACCAACCCGACGCCCGCTTGCGGACCCGCCACCCGCTCGCAAGCCGCTCGCTCCCTTTACGCTGCCCGCGATCATGGCGCGTGCCCGCTGACTCGAGCGCCTCGAGCACCCGTTCAGATTTGATGGGTCTCAGAACCTCAAATTCGACTCAAGATACCTACACACATTTACAGCCCTGCATATGCTTCCGTGGTCATAATCTTGTGCTCACATGAAGATTTGTTCTCTCAAAATGTGTGGTTAATGGACCCTCAAATTTCATTGAAGAATTTGTTATTTTTAAGTATTTGACATATTTATTTTTGGATGATTGAGATAATGTCATCCAAAAAAGGAGGCAACTGATATGACACTTAAAATACTACTAAGCACGAATCTTGATGCTAAAAGCAAGTCGATCCGAAGTTAAAACTGGTCGAGATCAAGCACTTAAAATATCCTTGGAAACTCTGGGATGTCAGTTAAATTCCTAAATAACTTTCAAATATGGAGTGTTTATAGTCAAATAGAGCATCTCAACGAGCTGGATCTACAGAGCCCAAGATCTCATAATTTTGACTTCATTTGAGCATTCAAATACACAAAATACATCATATGATCAATGGAATCATCATGAACCGTCCGATAGAGAGGAGTGGCTCGAATTTTGCATGTATTTACAGAGATGCCACTCCTCTAATATATGCCTCATTCCTCATCATATGTGGGAGGCAAAGAGAGATAAGAGCTCTAAAGCTTGAAAATCCTCCAAGCACAATCGTTACCACTGATGGTTGTCAACCACCACCGCCACCGCCATCACCGCCCGATCCTTGCCGTCGTTAATCTCCATCTACCATCATGACGACCTTCATCGCCGTTTCCCGGTTCACCATCATCTGCTACCACTAGCAATCTTACAACCTAAACGCGTGACTATATATTGTTGTCGATTTTGAGATTCCCATTGTCACTCTTCTCATACAATTATATAATCCGTTATCGGAAAACTTGTACTCCAAAACAAATATATAATGGAAGCTTTTGAAGCTGATTTTTTCCCTCTTTCAGATTTTTCAAAAATTGGAGTTTTCACTCTTTAAATACCGCATTGGATTTCATAACAAGGCTAAGGCATAAACTTTTACTTTACCGCAACTGATTTTCTAGCACACAACAGATAATAATAACAATTATGGTCATAGGCCAATGCTATTAACATATGCCTACATCAAAAGCCAAGTGTCAGATGTACTCAATATGATTTTTCTCTTAATCAATTGTTCTTTTAGTTGGAAGGGACATTGATTGACTAAAAACATACTAAAAACATATGTAAAAGAATTTTGGATATGCTAAACTCCAAAGATGATATATTTGGATAAGAAATGACTATTTGAGCTCTTGGCTTGAAAATTTTTTCCACAAAAATCTCCCAAGATGTATAGGAACATATTCTATTTTTAAATTTTTGAAGGTGAAAATGAATTTCAAGCACATTATTAGCTGACTTGAATATGTTCCCTTTGATCAATTTATATTATGAAACATCTTAATGCCTTAATTAACTCAACAATGACTATTTTCAAATTTTTATTTAATTCTTTTTATCAACTTGTATTGCTTCGACCATAAAATTGCTAAAACTAAATAATATATTTTAAAAATCAATTCCAAAATTTTCTCATCAAATATTCATATATTTTAAAATCTAAAAAATTACATTAAATTTTATGTTGAGAAAATCAAATTTGTAGACCTTATAAATTGAATTCTTTTCAAGGAAACATCAAATGCACAAATTCAAATTAAAAGTCATCTAATCTAATTTATTTTCTATATAGTATTATTAAATTCATTTTTCATGAAGAATTACACTAAGCGACGGCACGTGTGGCTTATTAGTAACAACTAATTGAAATTATTTAACGTCGTAGTTACGGATCAGGGTGGGGCCTCAGGAGATTCTCTTATGAGGCCCACATAAATCTACCCAACATTTTAATTTTTGTCCAATAAATATAAAATAAATGAGTTCTCATAATTTTCTGTGATATTTTAATAAATAAGAAAAAAATAAGGTAACAGCACATTCATTGTGGGCCACATGTGAATTTCCACAAATGCCCTAACCCCATGTAGATGCACGGCAGCTGTGCCATCATGAGCAGTAATCAAAAGAAAAACAAAGTTTGCTCCCAATAAATATTTAAATTAAAAAAATATTTCAAAATATTTTTGCCTAATTTAGATTAAAATAAGGAAAATTTGCATACATAGCACACAATTTTTATGCATTTATATAGGTAAAATTTTTAAATTAGGCTTAATGCTAATTTAATTAGTAATTAGGCACGAAAATAAACATTCAACATAATAGCAGTCTTCTGTACAACGGACGACTGACTCATCTTTATTTCGGACGAAAAATCGAGAGGGAGAGGTCGCAGATCTGTTTTTTTCTCCTAAAATCCCTCGGTTACTTCGCAAATCCCGTTCCACAAGTCGGATTTCCACCGCCCAAGCACGCCGCCAGCCAAGGGGGAGGTCGACGCTGGCCAAGGGAGAGCTCACCGCCGACCAAGGAGTGCACCACCGCCGAAGACCGCTTTTTTCGTCGTTCGTCCACCGATTAAGGTATTTTTTTTCCCAAATGCTTAATTTGTGATAGATCTCGTTATATATTGATTTGTATTGAATATTTTGCTTATTTCTTTGTGTTGTTTGACTAGATTTGTATATTTTGTATATTTTGTAAATTTTAATGTGAAGTTAGGCTAGATTTGTATATGCCCACCGGAGACCGCTCAATTTTTTGCTTTGTTATTGTGATGTTTACAGCTTTTTCGGTATGAGCTTGCCGAGTTTTGCTAAAGATTATTGTTGTTGGTGGTGGTGTTTTCGATATGAATCTTGTTGTAGTTGTAGGTGTTTTAGTATAAATCATTGTAATGCTAATTTGAGGCCACCATCTAAAAATATCATTTTTAATAAGGAATGTGGCCTCTCACTATAAATAAGATTCACCTACTCCACCTTCTTTCTTTATGAAAATAAAAATTCCTTCTAACTCTCCATAAAATTAAGTTTCTCCCATTTGAATGCACCTAATTTATATCTTTTTCATAATCTAACTAATAAGTAAAATCTCACACTCATACCTCTAGCTTTGCCCTAGCAACCTCTACATATCTCACATTCTGATGTTCACCATGGATCACCTTATATATCATATTCTTGTAATTTGGAAAAGGTTTTTTGAATAAACCTTTGGGCATAGACACCCCTTGGTGTTAGTATCCTCCATACCTTCTATGCTCACAATATTTTAAAAAAGTTTTATCCCTTTGAGGCTTCGTTCTGGTTTGGATGGCTTCCCAATGACTACCCTTACTTTCTTAAGGCTGAGTTCCTGGTTGACCTTAATCAGGTCAACTCCGATCTCTTCAAGTTTAAGCTCCTTTTATACTCTAAAATCATATGCTTCTATTGTTGGTATTGATATGCCATCTGATTTCCCTCCTTTTATCAGTAACAAACTATTTTTTCAGGACATTCTATTGTTGTTATTGTATATGTCAGTTTAATTATGAGAAGATATTGCAATGGAGTTTGAAAATTAAAGGTTTTGAGTTCGTGAAATAGTTCCAACTAAAACGCAAATTGTATTATATCTTGAATTGCTTTTTTTTCTTTGACCAGGGGAGAGAAAGGATTCTTATTGTTTAGAGTTGTTGTTAGTTGAAAATGAGTTCAGAAACTGTCTGCATAATTCTTTATTATGACAGCAAACTGAATGTTAGTGATAATTTTTTTCCGACTTACATTGGTGGGAAAAATCGACCAATCCAGATCCCACGATGGATTAACCTGATGGGGTTACAAAATGATTTCTTTCTGACCTATCTTATTGTATTATGTCTCACAGGCATCGTCAGGAACTATTTTCTTGTTTCAGTTATCTTAATTTATAAATATTCATATCTTTTTTGTGCTACTTTATTTATACGGCTTTAAGTGTTTAGAAGAAGTTGTACATTGATGTATGTTTTTTAGTGATGATATTCAGTAGTAAGTAGAGGTAGTTAGTTTGTGTTGTAAACTTAGTTTGAGTTGACTTCTTATCCTTGTTTGAAAATGGTTGCATTTCTAATACTAGCACATTCACTTCTCTTATATTAATGTAATCAATATGAATAATTATCTCTAAACAATAAGACTAATGCGCTAGCAACACCTGTTTATATGTCATGACTCTTAAAAAGTTGTTAATTACACTTCATTAAGAGTGTTTGTTTAGCATGAGTTATTTATGCATTTCATCATTATTCATTTCTCAAAATCTGTTGGGCATCGGGCCGCAATCTGTGGGCTTCAAAAATTTGCCACCGATCTCTCGACAAATTTTTGAATTTGAAGAGAGTGATTTAATTGAAGTGTCGGTGTAATTTTCAGAAAGCAAATGAGATAGTAAATAAGACACTACCCAGAGATTTCGTCCTAGTTTTGCGAGGACTTTAGATCTGGTTATAGGTTTCATATAGGCGCAAGCTCCTATAATTAATTACACCTCTCAATAAGTAAGACAGAACTTTCGATTAAGGTTAGTCATTATATCGCTCAATGTAAGCGTAAGAAGAAGATATGGAGTTTGAATTTAGATTATGAAATTTATCATTTCGCCTTAAACCGGATGATTGGGGAATGATGACGTGCGATCTAGATCCCATGGTTTCATCATCCGAGCTATGGTCCCTAGTCTATTTAGACAGAGGAGGTAGTCGACCCAACCTAATAGAAGGATCCTCATCAGCAACACATGGGTTACATCATCCAAGAGATCCTTGTAGACCTGAGGTGGTGTTTGTCTAAGAAGACAGGCTTAACTCTACCTTAGCTGACAGAGGATTGTTTATCCTATCAAGTATACCCTATGATTCACAACTCAAAGAGCAGAGCCATTGGAAAGTATATGGCTGCATCGATTGTAATATAATGGGCGGACTAAAACCACTCAATCGGAGGACCTTAGCGCTTCATCTATGGAGTCTACTGGAAAAGCCATGCTGTTAGAGGACACGAGTCACGCCTTTAATGGCATGAGATTGATTGAGAGTGAACATAGTATAACACTTGATTTGACATTGGCTTCTTTATGAGCTAGAGTTTTCTTAATTTGTCACCCTTGATAAACTATTATGAAAAGTGGATAGATTGAGTTGGCTTTAAGCTTTTAATGATTAGATTTCATTGGAGCAATTTTTAGATTGACACTCAATTTGAGTTGATTTGATTTAAAAAATTGATTAATTCGAATATGTTTAAGAGCTTTAGATCCTATCAACTCTATTTAGTCGCAATGAGGATTAGATCTACTATCACAATCGTTTAAGTATTTCACTGATTTGAAACTCTTATTATAGGTTTTTAGGTTTTGTTAACCCGGACCCAGTCCTAAGACTAAACCGTGTAGCTACCCACGCAACATCCTCAAACACTAGAATTTAAGCATTCAGCATAGTGTTCGGGGCTCATACTAGTGTATACCAATTTTAGGTAATTTTATGTTTGAATTATGAGATTAATCTTGTATTTTAATTTTTTTTAATCCAATTTATCCTACGCAGCCTTTTCAAATATTAAAATTTGCATTTGAAATCTCTATGTCTGAGCACATACAGGTGTTTATAGCTTAGCTAATTTCACCTAATTAGTGATTTCGTTAATTTTGAAAAATCATAATTTAGAAAGGAAATTCCTCGATTTTTGTACTGAAGGAAAGTTCTTTCATTCGTGCCGCATTTAGTTTAGTGTCACCTTTTATCTGCTTGTATAAAGAATTGCAGATCCGGTGGCGAGGAAGATATTGTTAATTAATCTAATATCTTATTAGATTTTTCAGATTAATATTTAATTGATTCCAATTTAGCCTGAACAGCCTTTTCAAACATTAAAATTTACACTTTAGATCTCTATGTCCGACTACATACAGACATTTATAGCTTAGCTAATTTCATCTAATTAATAAAATCATTGATTTCAAAAATCATAGTTTGGATGAAATTCCTTGATTTTTGATGAAAGGAAGCCCTATGATTTTTGTAGATTTTGATTTAGTATCGCCTCCTGTCTGCTTGTACAAAAAATTATAGATTCGATGGCGAAGAAGACATTTTGATTTCGATTGTAGTTTAACACATTACTTGCTCTTAGTTTACTTGTTGAATTTTTGTAATTCATTTACATCACTTTTGATAAGTTACTGATTTCAATGTTTATTGTTTTAACCCTACTCATGCTTATTAGCTAGCATAGTAATTACCTCCCTATTCGTATAAGAGTTATTAAATTCAATTTAGATTTCTCCTTAGATTGTAAGTTTATTACAAGTTTGTTATGAGTCTAGTATTAGTCTCCCAAATTCTAATTAAAGCTTATTTAATTTTGAGAAATTTACAAGAAAATAGAACTCACATTACCGCTTCAATTTAAGCCATAGAGAATTGCAATTAGAGTTTGTGAGTTTAATATTAGACTCCTCCAAATTTCACTTAGATTTTAAATGAATATTCTATTCTTTCTAAAATTTTCTTTAAAGGCTCCTCCCTATTTCTCCTTGATTTAATATTTATCTTCATATATTTACCATATATTCTTTTATTTGACTTAAATTTAGGTCATTTTCATTTGAATTTATTTAAGTTCTAAATTTTAGTCTAAATTTTGCTCCCAAAGATCATCCCCATGTGGTCTCGGGTGTTTTGGCTTACTTAGATGCCTCTTGAAGAATGGTGTTCATGACACCATAGCCATCTCGTCAGCCTCTTGAGCGACTAACTGACCTAAAGACATACAATAATATATTCATTCCCCTTTCCCTCTTTTTTTTTTCTAAGTCTAGAAATTAGATAAAATTTTGAAAGATTGCCTAGAGGAGCTGATCTAACAAGTGTTACACACGCCTCTGAGTGTAGTGAGTGGTCTTTGCGATACCAAAAAATTTCATCTCGTCACACCCTTTTGAGCACAACGAGGCTTCAAACCTGCAAAGAAACACAAGCATATATCACATTCACAGATCCCACATATTCTGACTCATTTTTCGGCACGCTGCAATGCTCGGCAAGGGAACAAGGTTGTGTATGCAATTGAGAATGTAAGGTAAGGATTGCGACACTGAAAATCGAAAGAAGAATTCACCTCTTAACGATATTCTTCCCCCGATTTGCGGCGAAGTGAAGGTTAGAAGGCTAAATGTGACGAAAATCGAAGAAGAATTGCCTCGACGATGTTCTTCCATCGGTACAAAAGTGGAAGGGTATGAGGCGATGTCGAAATCGAACTCACCTCTTGATGATGTCACGGCAATTTAAAATTGGACAGCTAAAGCGAGAATCGACTCTGAAATCGAAAAATTGACTATGATATTTTTTCCAGGCAAGTAAAAATGGGACAGAAAAAAGGTTGCGGCGGGCTGTGGAATTGGGCTGGCGGGCTGAGGAAGGGTGCAGCAGGCTTGATTGCGGGATGGCGCGGACTGGAGGCTGTTTTGTGGGAAATAGCCGGCGGGCGGGCGGCAGTGGGAGCAGGTCGGCGAGATGGCGTGCGGAATGGCGCGGCGGGCTGGTGGGATTTGTGGCCACGGGCAGGCGGGTAGCGGGCTTGGTTGCGGGCCGTGGTGCGCGGAACAAGGCTGGACGGCGGCAGAACGGAGCAGGGATCGGAAGGCGGGCCGGCTGGAGGCGGTGAGCCGTGGAACGGAGCAGGGATTGTAAGGCTGTTCCCCGTGCAGAGCCTCAGCGGCAGCGGGCGGCTTGCAGTGGACGCGCGGGCTGCGGCTGGGCAGTGGGTTTGGATGGCGCGGGCCGAGGAGTTTCGGCAGGATTGGCCGGAAATTACAGGACGCGCGGTTTTACTGGAACGGAGGAAAGAAAATTACCTGCCTTTTTTGTTTCTGACGAGGGAGGGAGAATGCAGGAGAGAAAGAATCGTGGGAAGGAAAATGAGGAATGGGGGAGTGATAGTTTTTTTTCTTTTTGAAGAAGTTGCTCAGAAAAAATGGAAAAATAAAATGGGGGAACGATTTTTTTGCATGAGAGGGTAATTTAGGGTTTGGTCGGCGGGATGGCACGGGCCGAGGAGTTTGCGCCGGCGGGATTGGCCGGAAATTAAGAGCGGGACGCGCGGTTTTGCGCGGAATGGAGGAAAGAAAATTACCTGCCTTTTTCGTTTCTGACGAGGGAGGGAGAATGCAGGAGAGAAAGAATCGTGGGAAGGAAAATGAGGAATGGGGGAGTGATAGTTTTTTTTCTTTTTAAAGAAGTTGCTCAGAAAAAACTGAAAAATAAAATGGGGGAACAATTTTTTTGCATGAGAGAGTAATTTAGGGATTTCTGAATAAATTTTAAATTTATTAAATGATTTTAATGTGGATTTTATGCCAACATTACGATATATATATATCAATTTAAGGTAATTTAATTCAACGTAATTACAAATCGACATGATACGAAAATTCCTTTAATCTTAACGTAGAAAATCGATCGTGAATCAAGACTAACCAGATCAATCACTTAAAATATCATTAAACTTTGACATCGTTAAATTCTTAAAAACTCTCAAATATAGAGTGTTTATAAAATCGAGCATCTCATTTGGTTCCAACAAGCCAAAGATTTACAATTTCGACTTCATTTGAGCATTCAAATATTTAAAATACATCAAATGATCAAACGAATTATTATGTGTCGTCGGGGTGAGTAGTGCGGGTTTTGCATGTATTTACAGACGCCACTCCTCCAATCTATAAATAGCCTCATTCCTCATATGAGGAGAAGAGGAGGCCAAGCAAGAGAAAGAAATTTAAAGATCCTCCAAAGCTACCAGCACCACCGGTCGCCAACCACCGCCATGACCTGCTGGATCTCGCCTCGCCATTTCGCCGATCTCCATCATGATGGACGTTCCTACCGTTGTATTTCTGCCGCGAAGCTTCCTCGCATTTCACCACGCTCTTTCCGCTTCACGCTTCACCATCATTCGCTACTACAGTAAACCGCAGCAACCTCGGTCGGCTGTCATATTTCTTCATATACATACTGTAATCCTGAGACGGAAGATCTTGTATTCTCAAACGATATAGTGGAAGATTTTATCAAGTCGTGGATTTTTCCTTCTTTTCGAGATTTTCCACGTAAAATTCTGAGTTGTTCACTTTAAATACTTGTGTGTGGGATTTCACAACAAAGCTAAAAACTTTACTCTACCTGGTTTTCTAGCACGCAACAAGTCCGTTTCGCAATCGGAGACCGTTTGGTTCAAGTCGACATCAAATTGAGTCCGATTCAGCTCAAAATGGGCATCGCTGCTTTCAATTTCTCGATTTTCTCTCAGACTCGTCTGAATTGAGTGTGAACAGTCTTACTTGATAGATTTCGATGTTTTGAAGCTAGTATGATCAATTTGATGAACGGAGGTCATTCGAATATCATCGTAGCTTCTTAACTACGATATGCATGTCGACACATTGATAGCTCGAGCGCTTAATCGATTGATCGTTAGATTTTGCAATATTTATATTTCGATAAATTTCAATGTTCTGAATGCAACGGAAAGTCCATTCGCCGATCGGAGGTCATTTTGATCATTTTTAGTGACATCCAGTGCATTTTGAGCCCCGATTTGCACACTGTCGCTTCTAAAGTCCGTCGAATTAGACTTGTGGGCTTGACTCGACTTATGACACGTATGTGGAGATCAATACAATCACAAATTTCGACCAACATGAAAGTTGTAGAAAATTTTATTACGATTCCAACAATATGAAGTTCACTCAATTCTGACACCGTAAGACTTCGATACGTGCAAAATACGATTGCTGCTTTAAACTTTAAGTTCCGCGCCGCAATTTCCGTGCGCATTCACAAAATCTGCTACATATCGGGCCGCAATTGTAAATTTTGACCAACATAAAATATGTAGAAAATTTTGTTATGATTCTAACAATATAAAGTTCGCTCAATTCGACAATCAGATGACTCGATATCGCCGCAAAAATACTGACATTTCTAAATTTTCAGCCACAGCAGGCGATTTACAAAATCTACTATGTATCGGGCCACAATCGTAAATTTTGACCAACATGAAAGTTGTAGAAAATTTTGTTATAATTCCAACCATATAAATTTTGATCAATTCCGATATTGTATGACTCCGATACGTGCAAAATATGACAATTTCTTTCGGCTCACGCTTTTCGACATTCGCAAAATCTGCTGCGTATCGGGCAGCAATCGTAAATTTTGATCAACATGAAAGTCGTATAAAATTTTGTTACAATTCTAACGATACCAAGTTTGCTCGATTCCGACACCGTCTGACTCTGATAGGCGCAAAATATGAAAATTGCCGCCAGATTTTGTTTAAAAAAATTAAATTACATCCAATCGTCCGTTCGTTGAACGGACGACTGGCGCCAACGTGACGTCCACGTTAGCGCCAATCGTCCATTGTACGGACGACTAGGCCTATTATGTTAATATTTTTTTAGTGCCTAAATTGTTGATTAAGATTAGTATTAAGCTTAATTTAAAAATTTTGCCATATATATATCTAATATCTAAAATTTAAAATTTATAAATATAGCACTTTTCCTATACTTCAAAAAGATAAATTTTACTTTAAAAAATTAAGAAAAGTGCTATTTTTATTATAATAATAATAAATATTTATTTGTTATATATATAAATATCTATATTTAGGTATTATATATGTAAATATATAAGAATTGTGTGTTATGGATGTAAATTCTCTTAAAATAAACTTAAAAATAAACATAATATTTTTTTATTATATTTATTAATGAGCTCCATTGTTTTTCAATAAAAATAATAAAATTTAATGATCGATCAAACTTATAAATAGAAATATACATTCAATCAGTTCAGTTCATCTTTTTATAAAATTGAATAATTTAAAATAAACAAAAAATTTAAAAAATGTATAAAATTGAAACAACATGATCTAACTAGAATTCAATTTTTGACTAAATAAAAAATTAATTAATTAAATATAATTTAATTAATTTGATGTATTAAATATTTTTTAAATAATTAAAAATCTATCCATTTATATAAACATCTTAGCATTTATAATAAAAATTACATTCTTATATTTAACTTTTATAACTACTTTAATTTATCAGTTTAACCAAAATTTTAAAATACTGAATCAAAAAACAAATCGAATAACTTGTGTTTATAATCTAAAATCAAAAAATAAATTTATAAATCGAATCAAACTAATTAACTTATATAAATTCAATTCGAGTTAAAACCAATTTAATTCACACTCATATTTTAACCAGAGCGCTTTGGATAAGAGAATGGTTATTTCTGTCAAAATTCTATATCAATCTCTCTCATCAGACCTTTGTTCCCTCTTTCTCGTTCTTACCCTTCCCGTAATGAAACAGATGGTTAGACAGAGAGCGCGCCAGTTCTGATAGAGGAGAGAGAAGACGGCTACACGATAGGTGATACCATTAGTGTCCAGACTCCAGATCGTGGAGACTGCAACCCCTTCCCTTCGTTCATTCATGCCCCCTCAACCTTTTTCGTGAATCGCGCTACTTTTCGTTGTGAATTCTCTCATTGTATCTTTTGTCGAAGATCTTGTTTCTTTCCTGAAGTTTCTCGCCTGCAATCCTTGATATCGTAAGCAGATACAATGCTCGCATCCAAATCCAAGTAAGCTAGCTCTTGCCCCAGATCTGATTTTTGTTTCTTTGTTGAAATTGTATGTGTGTTCTTGTTTTAGTTGCCTTCAGTTCTGTGCCCAAATGCACTGTCCATTTTTGGTTTGTTTTGGTTCGTAGCTGCAATGGCATGTGGATTAGGCTTCTTATGCTCTTTCTTGGTCTGTGAAGATAGATCTCTTCGTGGCTAATCTTTCAGAAATGTTTATTGTGATGTTTGGTTCTATTTATTTGATCTTTTCTTAGCAGTTGTTTTTCCGATTGCTGAAATATTTGTCTTGAGTTGAATTCTTGTTCTGAGTGCCATCGGATTTTTCCTGGTTATCGTTAAATTATTAGACATGCATCTTGAGCAGATCTGGCTTGGCTGATACTGTCAACAACAAAAATTCAGCAGTCAGCAAAATTGGTAGGCTGGGATCCGTCGTGCTGGATTCTGATTCTCCTTCTCAGCAGAGAAAACCTAGTTTTTCAATTGATGTTTCTCCAAGATCTACAGATTCGAAGCCAGTGGCTAATCGCAGATCACCGAAAAACAGTACCACTCCCGATGTAAGTAAAGCCTTCAACTTTAAATAGGATTTCCTTCCAAAAAGTGTTCAATTTTATATCTTTGTCATTGTATTAATTTGGTTCATGATTGATAGAAACAAGCACGACCATTAAAGGGGTCAGAGCTTCAGGCGCAGCTGACCGCACTACAGGAGGATCTCAAAACAGCAAAAGAACAATTAGCCTTTGAAGAGAAAGAGAAAGCACGGGTTCTCGAGGAATTGAGTTATGTAAAGAAAGCAGTGGAAGAGGTGAGTGTGAAGCTTGTAGAGACTCTGTTAGCTCAGAAGAAAGCTGAAGAGAATTCGGAGCTTGACAAGTTTCGTGCAGATGAACTTGAGCAATCGGCCATTGAAGCTACTCAAAAGAGGGAGAAAGAATGGAATAAAGAGCTTGAGGATATCCGAAATCGCCATGCTGTTGATGTTGCGACACTGCTTTCAGTGACTGACGAGCTTCAAACAGCAAAGCATGAGCTGACGGTGACTATTGATGCCAAGAATGCTGCACTTAGCCATGCAGAGGATGCGATGAAGATTGCAGAGGTTAATGCCGAGAAGGCGGAAATTCTTTCTGGTGAAATCAATCGCCTGCAATCCTTACTTGACCCTAAGCTTGAGAGTAAGTCCAATGAGACAGCAGAGTTGATCAGGAAGCTGGGTTCAGAAGTTGAAGCGTTGAAGCTTGAACTTGAGGAGGCGAAGCTAGCTGAAGAAAAGTTGGCTGAGATGGAAACTCTGGCTAAAGGGCTCAAGAGCGAACTAATAGATGCAAAGAGGGCCGAGTCTGATGCAGTTGGTCTTGTGGATGAGTGGGAAAAGAAGGCAGAGTTGTTAGAATCTTCCTTGGAGGAAGTAAGACATTCTAAAAGCTTGGTGCAGGATTCGCTTTCTTCTTTGACAAAGCAGGTAGAAGAGAGCAAGTCTATGCTTGATGATGTAGAATCTGAACTCATTTCTCTTAGGGGGAAAGTTGAAGCATTAGAGCTTGAAGTTGCAAGGCATAAAGCAGATCATGAAAAATCTGATAACCAGCTTGATTTGGCAAAGCAGGAAATGTTGGATCTGGAAAAGACGGTTGAAGTCTTGAAGATGGAGATCCAGAGAGTGGAGGAGGAGAAGGCCCAAGCATTGAACAATGAGAAGCTCACAACTTCAAACGTTGAAAGCCTCACTCAGGAAAACAGTAAGCTGGCCGCTGAGCTGGAGATTACTAAAGAGGATTCGGAGAAAGCTAAGAAAGCAATGGAGGGTTTGGCATCAGCATTACACGAGGTTTCATTAGAAGCCAGAGACATTCAAGAAAGGCTCTTGATCAAGCAAGCTGAGGTTGATAGCGTCACAGCTGAGGTTGATGAATTAAAATTGACCCTCAAAAACACCAAGGAAAAGTATGAGGTCATGCTTGATGAAGCCAAATATGAGATTGTTCGTCTTAAAAAGACCATTGACAAGTCTGAAAGAGAAGCTAAGGACTTGATTGCTGAATGGGATCAGAAGGAGCTGAATCTGAGAAATGCCATGAAAGAGGCTGATAATGAAATTGTCTCAATCAAGCAAGATAGGGATAAGGCCGTGGAGATTCTTGAGAAGAAAAAGTGTGAAGTAAAAGCAGCTGAGGAAGAAGCAAATAAGCTTCATGATAAGTTGAAGCAAGCTGAATCCGACTTATTTGCAGCCAATGTTGCTATTGAAGAAGCACGAGCAGAGAGTGGTGACTTAAAAGAAAGATTGTTGGATAAAGAGAATGAGCTGCAAAGCATCACTCAGGAGAATGACGATCTCCGGCTTCGGGACACTGCTGCTTCAGAAAAAATAAAAAAACTCCTTGAAACGCTCCCTAAGGTGTTATCTAAGGAGGAAGAAAATGGCCATACAAGAGGAAATGCTGACCATGGTGAAAAGGCGGAGCTTTATAATAACGATAAAAATTATAGCACACCACCTAAGATGACAGAAGTGAGGGAAGATAAAGTTGATGAAACTGAAACAGGAAATTCCGAAACTCCATCAGAAGAATCTCAGGAAGTTTTTAAAGAGGACATGAACAGCCTAGAGGAGAACGACAGTGAAAATGCAGAGGGATGGGATATTGTGAAGATGAAACCCAAGATTTGTGAAGGTGAAACAATGGAAAAACTATTGCCCACTGAGATGGAGCATTATGCTGAATCAATTGACGATGAGTTGGATGCAAAGATCGATGGCAATGACCTGAATCAGGTGAATGTAGAGAATTCACAGAATGGAAACACTTCTCCGACTAAGCAGCAGCAACTGCAGAAGAAAAAGAAGGCATTAATACACAGATTTGGTAACCTTCTAAAGAAGAAGAATACTCTCAAATAGTATTTCCACATCTCCATTTCTTTTTTTCTTATTGTGTTATTTAATCTTCCTTTTTTAAGTTGCGATAAATCATTTTCATGGTTCTTGGTGATTGTCATGGTATTATAGTTTGTGCATTCTGAAAAGTAAACAGTGCTGGAGCTGTATGAAGAAAGTTTGATGCTTTGCTTGTCCAATTCAATTGTGATTCTGTACGTTATATGTGAATATTGTTCTCTATTCTTGCATTTGATCAATTTGCTTGAAATATTTTTTTTTAATTTTGCTGATGTTTTCATGTGTATTGCCACTTACAGGCACATGTTGGTACAATCTTGAAGCTAATCAATTTGATGTTTTTAATAACAAAATAAGTTTAATAAATTATGTGGTCGTTATAAATAAGTTCTTGCCCATAAGTAACTAAACTAATTAAGCATTGTTAACGGTTTAGTTAAATTTAATGAGCTGGCTAATTAGATTTATTAATTGAATTATCATAATTCATAAGGTGAACCTGTATAAATGATTTATGCGTTGGGTGGGTGAGCTGCTTTGACTAAGAAGAGTATCGCAATAAATGAGGTAGTTCAAATCACATTGGTGGGTTCGTTGGATGGCCAAAACGCCAACACATGCATGTGAGTTGGATTATAACATCCGTAGAATTTGGATGAGGCTGAGAATGAGTTTTGGATTTGTGTGTGTGTGTGTGTGTGTGTGTGTGTGTGAGAGAGAGAGAGAGAGAGAGAGAGAGAGAGAGAGAGAAAGAGGGGTTGGGGGGGTGGGGTGTGGGGGTGGGGTGGGGAAGGATGGACTCGTGTGGAGAAATTATTATATGCGGATCGTTCGGACTTTACGTGTAATCAATTTTGTTCATGTGTAGGCTATAAATGAATAGAGTTGAGTCTAATTTTATTTTATCTTATTTATTTATCGTCCTATTAAAATTGAAAGTCTTGAATTTGACAATTCTATTTGAGCTTCTTTATTAATTTTATTTAAACTTGATATGATCTTGGTTTTAATTGCGTCTTAAATGGTTGTAATTGATTATTTAAATATGTATAGTTGTATATAAATAATTTGTGTTTTAATTTAAATTCACTTAATTTATTAAGTATTTTTATATTATTTAATGTCATTCAAATATTTTGAAAATTCTTTTAATCTATGTATTTAACATTTGTTTGATATTTTGATCATATATATAGATCAAATAGAGTACATGCACACATAAAAAACACTAACATAATAAAATAGAATAAATCTTCAAATATGTAGTAAAATGTCTAGAATTATCATTAGATGAGTATGCCATTAAGCTACTTTTAAATAACAAAAAAAATCTAAAAATATAAATAAATGGACAACTTAATGTTTAACCCTCATTTATAAATTAAGTTTTTGAAATAGAAATATTTATATACATACTACTTAGTTTATGTATTTATATATCTAATATTTAAAATTTGAAATATATATATATATATATATATATATATATATATATATATATATATATATATATATATATATATATATATATATATATATATATATATATATTTCAAATTTTAAATATATATATAAATACATATAATTTTTCTTGTGGGATCCAAAAATTTGTCACCGACCTCTTCGATGATGAAAAGAGTGATTTAAGTATTGGTATAATTTTGAATAAATTAGATGACACCACCCAGAGATTTCACCTCATTTTACAAGGACTTTAGATTATTCCGTGTTTCCTATGGCAAGCAGCCTATAGTTAATTACCCTCCCAATCGAGAGAACACTTTTGATTAAGTTGATGAATCGCTAAATTATAAAGATAAGGAGTGGAGTTTAGAATGTTATGAGATTTATTATTTAATTTTTTGTTGGGGAACAATGACGCTGATCTAGATCCCATGGTTCCATCATCCCGTCGTCATGTCCTGATCCACTTGAGGAGAGTAGTAACCTAACCCAATCAAGGATCCTCAACACATGAGCACTGCCTAAGAGGTCCAGATGGGTGGAGTTTGTTTAAGGGACAAATATAAGTTAACCTTAACAATGACTTTTTTCCCAATCAAACATATTCTAATTCATACCAAAGAAAAACGAACATATGGGTCACACCGTAATTTAATGGTGTATTTTGTGGCAGCCACCCGTGAGGGCTCGTGCAATCCATTTAATACCATTTCAGAAAACCATAAAGAGGACACAGCGCCATGCCCTGTGCTTAAGATTATTTGAGTGTAAAAATGGTTATGTATTTGATTTGACATTGGCTCTTTTGTGAGCAAAAATCTTCTTAATTTATCACCCTAAGACAAATAGTTGTGGAGGGGTGGATGATTTTAAATTTAAATTTAAATAAATAATTTTATTTTATTTTATTTAAAATTTTTTATTTGAATATTTGATCAATTTATAATTTATTTAGATTTGAATATGTGATCATTGATCATTTAATACATACTGATGATAACCTTTTGAATATAGTAGACCTTGTCAACTTTGCATACTTCATTGTAGAGGATCGGGTCTAAATTCATTTCTTTCACGTTTATAGCCCTTCAAACCTTATCAACTCTAGCTTGAGCGTAGAGGATCAGGTTTGAGACTTTCATGTTGAAAGTTTAAATTTGAGAGGTCATGTTAATAAGTTTATCTTTTGCAATTGTATGATAGAAAGAACTTCTCAGATTTTATTAAATTGAAATTCTTATAATATTATAATCGAATTTTTAGGTTTTGTTAACCCGGACCCGATCCTAAGACCAAACCGGGGTGCAGATATCTGTTCATTCGTTTTTCATATGACTTGCATATCTTTTTAGATGCTTGATCTAATGAATACTTCAATATACATACAAGTATTTATTCTTTTAAAATGTTGTATGAACATTTAGATGTATAAGTTGAAGTAATTATGTTTGGCATGAAAGACGTGTCAGATTGCAAGTACATGTTTTGATATGGATTTCTGGGTGTTGTTAACCCGGACCCGGTCCTAAGACAAAATCAAAATATGTAAATATCTATTTTTTGTATATGACTTACATATTTTTCTAAGTGTTTGATTTAGTGAACACTTCAACATACATATAATTATCTGTTCTTTAAAATGATGTATGGACATTAAAATGTCTAGTTTAAAGTAATTATGTTTGTTATGACATATGTGTCAAATTGCAAGATTTGATACCTAATAGAAAGTGCAAATCAAGTGTACCCACATCTTGTAAAATATGAAAATTACAACTCATTTAGATACTTATTATAAATCAAGTGAAGATCTACTCTTGTAAAATATGAGAGTTATGACTCATTTGAGCATTTGTTATAAATCAAATGGAAATATTTTCTTGTAAAGGCATGAGTTTTGACAATCTCAAATACTTGTTGCAAACTAAATGAGCATTTGTTCTAAGTGATCAAGCATGTATTTGTACTAGGGGATATAAATATTTTTTTGCAAATCAAGTGAGCATCTGTTCTGAATGATATAAACTTAAACCTTTCTAGGTTTGGCATAAATCAAGTATCTACTTTTATAAGACATACATTTAATATTTTTAAACACTTACAAAGTATCAAGTGTAGTATCTTTTCTATTTAAAGTTTCCCATAAAATTTAGAGGAATGCCATAGATTAAGTATGAATTTATGTGATAGAACATTATGTTATAAAACATATGCAAGTTTGCTTTGTTCAAATATTTATACATGGAACTGAATGTTTATGATTTTCTCTATAGTAAATGCCAGATATCAAAATCAAGAGAGATGAGATGTCATAATACACATATAAAAGATAACCACACTTAAACCCCTTCATGCACATTAGAATTTGAAAATATGGGGATTAATTCAATTATTTTCCTCATATATGGACTTAGGCCCAATGGGCCTTTCTATTTTATGGACTTGGGCTTTTATTAGCCCATATATGGACTTTGGCCTTTATGAGCCCATTTATGAATTTAGGTCCAATAGGCCTCTTGAAATAAAAGAACATGTGCTTCATAATTTCAAAGGGTAAATTATCTTTATAAGCCCACTTAAAGAAATTAAGATAGGTTATGAATGAAGAAAAGAGATTTCACATTCTTATGTTATCATCATTATCATCATTTTTTTATCATGACACTTCTCTCTCTTTTTACATATAAGATTTTATTTCATTCTTATTATATACATATTTTTTATGCATTTCTTTCTCTTTTTTATTATATATTTGTCATGACACCCATTTCTTTTATGACACCCATTTATGGGTAATTTATGGGAAGAGAAAATAATCCACATTTCATTGATTTTCTCCACACACCTCCCACATTTTTTAATGACATAATCCTGTTGAGAAAAGAAAGAAGCTTCCTTTTTTTACCTTTCTCTCTTTGTCCCTAAATTCATGCCCTTTTAATGGGTAATTTAAAAAGGAATGACAAAGAGAATTAAAGTGGGGATGGACTTTTCCTTCTCATTTTATGTTATTTATTTTTATGTATATTTTTTATTTGCATTCTATGATGTGAGAAGAAAGAAGAGGAGGAGAAGTTTTCTCCTTTTTAATATCATGCAAAAAGTGATATGACATTAGTGGGGTAACATAAATCCCATTTATCTATTTTGCCATACATGTCATAAGTAGTTTGGGCTTCATATAAAGGGGCTTGGATGACATTTTACTTAGGAAGAGAGCTTAAGAGAAAGCTACTACAAATTATAAATATGAGGGCATCCTCCCACATATGAAGATTTACTCTCCCATTTCCTTCACATCTTTACATCCTTCTCACAAGGAATATTGCAAGTTTAAAGTTTCTAAAGGGATTTACCAACTTCTAAAGGAACCCACCAACAATTGGGGTTGACCTCAAACCATATCACATCCACATCGATAAGTCATGTTTAATTTGATGTTCTAGATTTAAACCTTATCATTTAATTTGATGTTTTAATTTGGCCAACAAGATTGCAAGATAAAATAAGTAAAAGATTTTCATGAAAATGAGGGGTTTAATTTGATTTAAACTTCATGCACTTGTTGATTTATTTTTGATGCTATAATGATCATAGATTTAGATAAGAATTGATTGTATAGAAACATACATGACAAGTTTTCATGGCAAATTACAACACCTTTCTTCAAGAATTATCAAATGATATGATTAAATAGCCATGCACAAGTAAATTTTCAATTCCAAACAACGGGGGGAAATACAAAGGTGGATTCCCCTTTCTTTCTCTCTCTTTTTTTAAAGAAACCTTGTCATATTGCATAAAGAAGAGTTTGATTTGATAAGAGAAAGAGAAATCTGAATGAGACTTAAATCATTTTACATGGAGCATCAAAGATAGCCATATCAAAAGATCAAAGATAATATCTTGCATATTTCATGAATCCTATCACTTTCAAGTTTTCTTTAACATAATGATGAGTTCACCATTTAAGAGAATTCAAAATTAATTATCATGAAGTAATAAAATTCTGACTTTTACAAAAGAACAAGTCAAAACTTACTTCATATGACATGGTAATTGTTTAGAGGCAACACATAAGGCAAATGTCATATGGAATTCTATGCCAATGTTATTCACTAATGAGAAACTTATGAAATTGAGTTTATATGGGCTTTATGTCATACTTCTTTTGCATTTTATATTGATTAGAGCCTTAGGGAATTGCCTTGTAACATGCTTATGACAAACTCAATGCAAAGTATAACCCAACTTTAACTTGAAGCAACAAACACATCACCTTTCAACATGTTGACCTCATTTTTAGAATGAGCTCTCAACCACTCCATCTTAGACATAGGAATCCTCTTAGACTTTAAGAGATCCTTAGTCTTAAGACACATCTAGTGATTAGGTGGACACTTAACCTAACCCAGAGACTTATAGAGAAGCCATAAATAAGTCATTCCTGTGGTGTTAAGAAAATTTCACTATAGCTTGAACCAACTCCTTCCTTCCTTCAAGTCTTTTCAAATCCAACTCAAACTTCAACCCAAATAAAACCTTGAATCAATTTCAATGGATTTTCTCTTGGGGCTCCAAACGCCACCAGAGTGTTTAAGTGTTGTATGGAAGGTAGATAGAATAGATAAGATACTATCTAGAGATTTCACCCTCATTTTGTGAGGACTTTAGATCTGGTTCCATGTTTAAGCGCAAAGCACCTATAGTAATTATCACTCTCAATGCCGAGAGAACTTTGATTAAGGTTAGGTCACTTAATGCATAGCATATAATAGCAGCATGTGGAGTTTTGAAATTTAGATTTATGATATTTATTATATTTAACTTAAAGTGGATGGTTGGGGGACCGATGACGCACTCGATCTAGATCTCATAGTTCCGTCATCCTGGGTTATCGTGGTCCCTAGTCTACATAGTCAGAGGAGGTAGTTGACCCAACCTGGCCGAAGGATACTTGTCAGCAGCCATGGGTTGTATCGTCCAAGAAATCCTTGTTTGTCTTAGACATGCTTAAGTATACCAAGCTACAGAGGGCTATCAAATATACCCTATGGTTCACAACTCAAAAGGTAGAGCCATTGGGGAACATATAGGCTACAGTCATGACTATGATCTAGTGGGGTCATTTGGCGACAACCATCCTGTCAGAGGACTTTGGTTGTAACTACATCATGTAGAGCCTACTAGCCAAGCCACGCAGTTAGAGGACACAAGCAATGTCCTTCTTCACATGAGATTGTTTGAGAGTAAACATAGTTGTGTACTTGATTTGACTTTGGCTCCTTTGTGAGCTAGAGTTTTCTTAATTTGTCACCTCCGATAAACATTTGCGGAAGGCGAGTTGAATTTTCAGCTTTAAGTTTTTTAATGTTGAATTTCACTTAGACATTTATAGCTCAATGATATTTCAAATTCTACATTTAGATTAAGATTCAATCTAAGTTGATTTGCTTTAAAATTATAATCACTTTTGATTGAAGTATCCCCTCCAGTTGAAATTTTCATTCAACACAATCATCATCAGGGTGATTTATTGTTTCACTGTTTCAGATCCTGTCAACTCCATTAATTTAATAATAGAGGATCAGATCTACTATCATATGACAGAATTAGCTTCTCAAATGTTTTATTAGGTTGATGATATTATAATAACATCATTAGATTTTTAGGTTTTATTAACCCGGACCTGATCTAAGACCCAACCGGGAAGTAACCTATGCAACATCTTCAGACACTTGAATTTAAGTATTCAACGTATTATCGAGGCCCATGCGGGTATTCCAATTGCTTGCATATATAATTACTTATTTATTTCATAGAATACTCATACATACTGATTTGTTTGAAACTGAGGTTAGGAATACTCTCAAAATACATATGATCATCTCACCTTAAGTTATTCTAAAACATCAAATTTAGATGTGATGTTACTTTGTAATGAATCAATATTTCATCATTTAGATGATTGATATGCATCTTAATGCAATAGGATTGAGCATATGATTACTTTATAATGCATGTAAGCATCTCATTCATTTATTTGACAATGTATGCAAGCATTGGAGTATTTGAACCAGATATAAGTTTATATGAATTGATTTTCCATCTAAGTATTTGCACATATTAATGAAATACTTGAATTGGATAAAATGCCACCTCTTAGTGTATGTCTCTGTTCAATTCACTTCATTAAAATATTTGCATGTACTAATAAATATTTGAGTTGAATTAATGGTCACCTCATCGCATATACAAAGATCTGCCTCTTTGATACACTATGTGAATTTCAAGACATATGCATCAAGAGTGTTCGCATGTATCTTAGAGAAATAGACTTGAGTATAAGATGGATTTATATTATTTACAAAAGGAGCTCAATCCTTTAGAACCTTCACATGAATTAATGAAGTGCTTGAATTGGAGTTGGATGTTATGTTATTATATGCACATGAAGTTTATTCAAAACCTCTCATATTCATGACTTCCTTAATGAGTTTTATCGCTTTGTAACATGTCATTAAGAGGTTTTAACATTTTATGAAATATCGTTGGATATTCCAAACTCATATATAAGCAAACTTATATCATGATTGCAGGTGCCATCTCTTTGTTGAACTTAATCTTCAATCTCATAGAATTCTCTTTGTAATAGTTCATTTCAAGCATTCTCATTTCCAGGTAGAATTTCAAGCCCTTGCAAATCTTATTGAAATGCTTATCATTAAATATTATTTTAATTTTCTTCAAATGAGAATGAACTTTCAACTATACTAAGATTTGTTCATGCTCACTAACGAACTATTGGTTAGTTGTAAATGACCCTTTGAGTTCAAACCTTACAAGTTAACCTTCATTTGAGATTTTAGAATTTCCATGCTTAAGATTAAAATTTGGTTTAATATTTAACTTAAGCTCAATGCAACTTCATTTGAACATTCAATTTTAGGTTTAATGATGCTTTTATTTGATCACGTTTGAACACTTTATCAGTTCAAATTTTGGCAGCCTCCCGGCGTCGTCCTAGTATAGGGGGCTACATCGAGAGTTTGGGCATGCTCACCATGCTACAAAGAGCGTGTATGACTGGTATAAATTATGGCCTAAGTATTTATTTTTTCTACCATGCTACAAAGAGAGTGTATAGGTTACCTGCACACAAAAAATCATGTAAATTTTTCCATCGCCTCGCGAATGTCACCTACGAGTTTTCCTCGTCGTGCCACAAAGAGCGTGTACGGGTTCCGCTTGTCGCATCAAAAGCGTCGCATATAGAAATTTAGGTGCATTTAAGATTGAGCATTTTATACTTTTGTGTAAGAGTTTATGATAGTGGCTTAAGTCTCCATTTTCCCCTACCAGGCTACAAAGAGCGTTTATAGATTATCTGCACAAAAGAAATCATGTAAATTTCCCTGTCGTGTCGCGAGTGTCACCTACGAGTTTTCCCTGTCATGCTACAAAGAGCGCGTACGAGTTTCGCTCGTCGCGTCAAATGCATTACATACAAGATTTTAGGTGCATTTAAGATTGAGCATTTTATTCTTTTGCTAAGCTTAAGATTCAACTCTCCTTCATCCTTTTTTTGGTTAGCATTTCAATAAGACACCTTGATAGTAGGTATAAGCAAGATTTAGGCCATAAATAAAAGTTAGCACAACATAATTTTCAATCCTATAAGATTTAGTCTCCAGTACACCATTTACTTCAAAATATTAATTGGGTTGGTAGAAAGGCTCTAATAAGATTTGGCTTACACTATCAAACATCAAGAATTATAACCTTAATTCCTAGGAAATTTTGCTTTATATCTTTCAAGCCTTAACCAAAATCCTGGATTAATGGATTCAGGCAATGGGCTTAAATTAGCTTGGATTCCTAAGGCCTACTATATCTTTTTAAACCATAAGCCAAGCATAATAAGATAACAATGGGAGGTGGGCTAAAAAAAAATTTTTTTGTATAGATGTTATTGTTGTGGGCTTTTGAAGGAAAATGAAGGTAGAAAGTTGGAGGAAAAGATGGCATATGGGAAAGAGCAGCAGTCGAAGTGACGTGATGATGGTTTGGTTTGTTTAGCCAAAATTTTTTATGCAATCCTAGATTGGTTTCAAGTAGATGTAGCTGGTAGATAGGACAGGAGGGAGACTTACTTGGATGTATTCAGTCTTCCTCGGTAAGAGATCAAAAGGGGAAGAGATCGTGTGCTAAAGTTGTACAAGAACAGAGGCGTGAGGTGCAAATCAGATCAGATTAAGCATGCAAAGGTAGGCTAAGAGCAGATGAAGCAAATGAAGCCAGGCGAGGCTTTTTTTCATAGTTCTAGTGAAGGTCACATCTTGCATACAATGAGGATGGTGTACTACACTTGCAAAGAACTAGTGAAATGAGAGGAGTGGGAGTTCGCTAACGGTTTGGCCGACGAGAGACATGCAGTCGGTTGCTCATGGTGCTCGGGTCACATAGAATGGACGAGGGTCTTCTTGGGTGCGGTGCGTATGAGAGCTGAGAGCTCCTTCAACCGAGAGGAAGAGAGAGGGAGAAGGAGGTGTTGAGAGTTGCAGTTTCTCGGGTCGTGCGGAATAGGGGAGTCGAGGTCGTAAGATAGAAATTCTCCTTAGGGTTAGGTCTTATTGGTATTTATAGGCTTTTCTTTTTATTTCATTTTACTAATTAATTAACCCTAATTTAAAGTTTTGCGATGATGTTATTATATAATTAATATATATGTTGATTTAAATGTATTTTGATATTTTGACGTAACAACGTGGTCCGTTTCATGATTGGAGGCCATTTGGTTCACGTTAACATTGAATCGGGATCAATTTTAGTTCAAATTTATGCGTCATCGCTCGATCACTCGACATTCATGCAGACTCATTTGAATTGAGCGTGAATAGTCCCATTTGATAGGTTTCAATATTTTAATGCTAACAATGTGATCAATTTTACAAACTGAGATCATCTGGGTAACATCACGGCTTCCCGACCTCGATATGTGTCAGAGTATTGACAAACTTCTTTCTTGATCAATCGACCATCGAATTGTGCAATATATGTATATTCTGATCAATTTTGATATTCTAAATGTGACGGGGAAGTCCATTCATCGATCAGAGGTTACCTCGACCAATTTGGTGACATCAAGTGTATTTCAGCTTCAATTTATGCATCGTTGCATCCTAAATTGATTGACTTCGTCTTGTGAACTTGACTGACTGATGTGATATACATGAAGGTCAACAAATGCCCCCAATAAATGTGATTCATGCATGGAGTGAGTCATGTTTGTTGAAAATTAGTTGACCCTTTGGGCAGGTCCTAGATCTTGGATCACTTCAGCTTCGATTTCAGTGGCTTATGGAGCTTTAACAAGATTTTTCAATAATATGATGCTTTATTTTGGACATGATAGATGACGGGATTGATCGATTTGTCAGGATCTACTTGTCGGCTGGATAAGAGCTCTTCTCCATCTACTTCTGCATTAATGGGCTTGTTGAAGACCTCTTTCTCTTATATTATTGTAAACTTGAATTTCCTCTAACCCTAGCTTTATGCTTGATCAGGTTTGATGGAGAAATTAGTTTATTTTCTTTAAGATTTAAAATTCCTTCTGCCCTAGCTTTAAGCGATGGACTTGATGAAGGATTGACCTGATTTATCTATATTGACTTGTTAGGAAGTGTTTGTATCCTAAACCTCGCTGCTTTTGATGAGTCGCTTGAAGGGTGCATTGATCCACCCTCATATTAGGTCAATGTTGAATTATCAGTCTAGCACTGTGTGCTTTAAAAGACTAAATTACCATAAAATTCTTTTAGTTTGGCCATTGCCTTTGTGTGAACTATAGAATCTCTTCCTCGGTCTTGTGCTTTCTACTTTTTTGGACTTGATGAGGGAATTAGCTTTGATCTGTGCTTTGTGCTTGATCAGATCATTTGAAAAGAGATTTGAATATCACCTTGAAGGTAATATATAGATTGATTTGAGGCAGCTTTGAATTGAGAGTTTCCTCAGGTTATCTTGGTCCATCGATCGAGTGGAAAGATCTCTTGAATTTTGGTTGCTTGTAGTCACTAAGTTGGATCTAGTTTGAGATTGAACAACTATCATTATTTGACTGACGAATAGGGGCTCTTTCACTACGGCCTTTTCTTGCGACTTATTGAGTGAGGAGAGCGCCAGCAACTCAGCCATTTGTGGGCTTGTTGAGTCCGACCTTTAGAACCTACTAGTCTTTGACTTAAGCTGTGATGTCTTGGAGATCTTGTCATTAGACTGATGAACGGTGGCTCTTTCACTGCGGCCTTTTCTTGCGACTTGTTGAGTGAGAAGAGCGTCGATAACTCGACCACTTGTGGGCTTATTGAGTTCAACCTTTAGAATCCATCTGTGTCCTAGACTTGAAAATATAGAGGTTGATATTTTTCCAACTTAATTGATTGAAGCTTCCAAAATTAAGTGTTCTTCTGACTCGATCTTCAACATTTGATAAATATTGGAGGAAAACTTTTGACATTTAGAATTGTCTTTTCATGCATTAAAGTAGATTATTTTTGTTCTTGTAAGAGTTGCAAATTTAACAATAATAGTTATAGATATATTCGTGATCTCGATAAATCTTGATGTCAACCGAATGCATATACAAGAAGCTCTCTATTTCCGGGAATGATTAAACAACTTTAATTTATAAAACTAAAAAATGCCAGGGGATTGGGACTAGTTCAAAAAATATATTACAAAGTTTGAACTTCTTTAATATAAATAAATGGAGCTCGTTCTAATTATTATATATATTTATCTAAGGATCTCAGCTTGAAGCACGATGTCAACTTAGCTAAATATATAAAATACCCCTTGTCTAATAGGGGCTTTCATAATAATTTGAAAATGCATTCTCATTTTACAAGAGAATCTTTAAGTGACATTACATATGTATTTGACATGAAAGCCTTACTAGTGCAAGATTCATTCAAGTATTTATATACTTATCCATAGTCAGTTGTGATATTTCTTAAGATATAGACCATTGATTGGTGGCATCGGTCGTTGACCATTCTTTTCAATAAGATAGTAGGCTCCTCGTTCATACACCTTCTCTATGATGTAATGACCTTCCTAGTTAGCTTCAAATTTACCATCGATCTTGCGATGAGGGTTGATTGGCCTTCTCAGCACCAGAACCAATTCACTTTTCTAGAATGTTTGAGGATGATCTGAACTATTGAATGCTTTGGACATCCTCACTCGGTAAATTTCTAAACTTTGTTGAGCTTGGAGTCTAACTCCATCAAGCATCCAACTCTTCCATTTGCAGGCGAGTATCTCATCTCAAGTAAGATTGAATTGGATAGCTACTTGAAGTGATGACAGCTCAACTTTTAGTGGCAGAACAGCTTCAACTCCAAATGTTAGAGCATAAGGAGTGGCTTTGGTTGGTGTTTTATAAGTTACTCTGTATGCCTAGAGTACTTCCATCATTTTAGTATGTCACTCTCTTTTATTCTTTATGAGAATCTTTTTAAGCAGCTTTACCAATATCTTATTGAAAGCCTTTGCTAAACCAATGGCCCTTGGATTGTAGATTGATGAATATCACCAATTGATTTTGTGTCAATCAGTGAATCTGTATATCTTCACACTCTTGAAAACTGGATTGTTGTCTAAAATGATTCATCATGACACCCAAAATCTATAGATAACATTGTTGGTGAAGAAGTCAACAACTCGGTCAGTGGTGACTTCCTTAAATGGAGTGGTCTCAGCCCATTTGGAGAAGTAGTCAGTAGTTACTAAAATGAATTGATGTCCTACTGATGATGGGGGATCAATCAATCCAATTATATCTATGCCCCAACTCTCGAATGATCAGGATGCTATTGTTGGGTGTAGAGGATTCGGAGGTTGATGAATGAGATCCCCGTGGACTTGGCATTCGTGACATTTTGGCATGATCTATACAGTCTTTCACCATTGAAGGCTAATAGTAACCCATCCTTTTAATTTTTGTTTCCATTTTAGGACTTGACTGATGCACCCCGCAAAGTCCTTCATGAATCCCGGACATAACTTTGTTAGCTTCATCCGACCCTAAGCATTGCAACCACATTTGTTCAAAGGATGTACGATACAATGTGTCATTGACATAAGCATATCACAGGATTCTTTTTTGTAATTTGCATGGCTAGTGATTTATTGCTCAATAATTTGCTTTTCTTGAAATAATTGATGAAGGGTTGTCTCCAATCATCTAGCTTTTCCACTATGAAAGCTTCGCATGATTTGTTTGTAGTACTTTTGAATTTTTCTATCTCTTGTACTTATCATTCTTAAGGAGAGTGAGGAGCAATTTGAAATGCTTCCTGCTGGCATGAGTTTGATGTCCCCTCTACATGCGGGGAATATAGATTTACTGGTTGCAGAACTCGACGAGTGTACACTTCAATCAATACATCATCATCGTCAGTGTGCACCATCTCTTTTGCCAGCTTGGTCAGGAAATCTGTTTTACTATTCTTTGATCAAGAAACTCGGACTAGTTTAATGTTTGGAATTTGCTTCATGAGCTCAAGCACTTGCCTATGATAGTGCACCAATTTATGCATGTTAATCATATAGAGACCCAACACTTGGTTGATTATCAATTGAGAGTCTCCAAAGATTCTTAAATTTTGAATGTCGATAACAACAACTTCTTCGAGACCTGCCACCAATGCCTCGTATTCAGCTTCATTATTGGTTCTTGGCTCAGTCAACCTATATGAACATCTCATTATGCCACCTTCCGGTGTTATGAAGATGAGGGCAACACCAGCTCTTGCTTTTGGTAGATTTAGGGGCTGAGTAGGCTTAATAGTTGATGCACCATCAAAATACATTTCCCAGATTTGCAACTCCTCCCTTTCATGAATTAGCAGGATCTATTTATCGAGTAAATCATCGTTGACTACTGAATCTGCTGGAATAGGATGCGTAGCAAGAAAATTTGCTAGTATTTTCCCCTTAACAGCTTTCTAAGATACATATGTAATATCGAACAATAATAGGAGTACTGCCCGTCGTGTCAAACAACCTGTCAATGATGGTCTTATCATCAAGAAATTCAACGTATTAATCTTTGAGTTGAGTGTTATCTGATGTGACAACATGTAATGTCAAAGCTTCTAGGTGGCGAATATCAGTGCAAGATAATGCTTCTCAATCGAAGAGTACTTTGCCTCAGCTCCTATCAATCTTCTACTGATATAGTACAACACATTTTCCTTTCCTTCTTTATTATGTTGTGCAAGCAATGCTTTGAGGGATTCTTCTAATACAGCTGCATATAAAATGAGCGGCTTTCCTGGGATTGGTGCCACCAGGATTGGTGGATTCAACAGGTATCTTTCGATGCTATCGATCGCTTCTTGACACTCATCGTCCCATTTAAATGGTGCATTCTTCTTCATAAATTTAGCAAATGGTTGAAACTTACATGACAGATTTGATATGAAGCATCGGATGAACGCCAAATGTCCCTGCACAAAGCGAAGCTGACGAAGATTCTTCGGTAGTGACATATTCACTATCGCTTCAATTTTATTAGGGTTAATCTTAATTCCTCTATGCTGTACCACATAGCCAAGGAACTTTCCAGATGAAATCCCAAATGCACATTTGAGATGGTTCATCTTGAGATCGTACTGCCTAATTCTTTCGAAGACCATCCTCAGGTTACCAAAATGATCTCTTCGATCTATGCTCTTGACGACAAGGTCATCCAGTAGCATTCTACTTCTCGATGAATCAACTTATCAAGAAGATGCTTGTCTCTCGATATGTTGCCCCAACATTCTTCAATCCAAAGGGCATGACTGTGTAGCAGTATATACTAATTGGCATTCTGAATGATGTGTGCTTCTCATCTTTAGAAGCCATCTTGATTTAATTGTATCCTGATGATCCATCTATAAATGAGAACATATCGTAGTTAGAAGTATTGTCAATTAGTAGTTCTGATATTGGAAGCGAAAAATTATCTTTTGGGCATGCTTTATTCAGATCTCAAAAATCAATGCAGATACGAATTTGGCCATTCTTCTTTCTCACTGGAACAATGTTGGCTATCCAATCTACATTCTTTTCTTCTTGGATAAAGCCTTCTTTGATTAGCTTCTTGTGCAATTACCTGTTCTTCAATCCCCAATCTCATTCTCCTAGGAGCTTGCTTAATAGGCATTGCATCGGATTTAATGGCAAGTTTATGAACTGCCACCTTAGGGGATAAGCTAGCATTTTAGTATGTCCAAGCAAAGCCTCAATTCACATAGCTATTCATTTCTTCAACCTTTTCATCGTAAAATCAAGAAAGTTTGAGGATCATCCTTTGTTCCTAAGTTGATTTCCTTCGACTCATCCATGGTAGCTGATTGTCCATCATCTTCAAGCTCTTCAGGTGCTGGCTAGGCTTTTACCTCCACATCATTTGTATGATTGACTTTATGAGGATCATTTTCATATTCGGTATCAGTGTCAATCTCTTCTTCTATTATCACATAATAGGTTTCTCTTCGACGGTGTTTACATTGGATGTATCCAAGACCTTTGAATGTATGATTATCACACTTTTGCAAGGTCTGTGGACTTTTTAGACCCTATAGGGTATCAAAGAAGTGGGCTCTCCATTTGTCTGTTTCACTATCAACTCCTAATTTGTGCATCATCTTGTAAATCCTTGGAGGATAATATTTTGGCATTCTTGTGAGAACCATATCATCAAATTCATCAAATTGCATAAGCCAATCAGAATCCTGGTGATTGCACTCCTCAGACTTGTAAAATGAAATTCTACATTCATTACTTCCAAGCAAAGGAGGCATATAGAAAGTCTTTAACTCTTCAACAATGTGAACTTCACGTGGAGTCATTTCTTTGAAGTGTTGAAAAGAAATCAACACGATGACTAATGATTCTTCTAATATCAACAGGTCGACCATCCTTCTTGAAGAGATACATCAACTTCATAAGTAGTTTAGAATCATACCTAACTGGTATTCCATAATTTTCTTTCCTTTCACCAGAGACTTGTTTACTCCCTTGGGTCCGACAGAAGGATCATCATCTTCTTCTTTTGTGTCACTACCCAGATGAGGGACTAGCCTTTTCAACTTATGTGATGCACTAGCTTCTTTAGGAAGAGTTGGCGTCGCCTTCTTTCTTCCTTTTTCTTTCTTCACTTCTTTTTGTTATTTTATAGCCTTTGAGGTAGAAGCTTGGGATTGTTGAGGCTTGGGCTCCTTCAACAAATAGTATTTTACATCTTCATAGATTTTAGCTTCATGGACTGCAAATGGTTGAAGGTTGCCAGAAATTCTATGTTCTTCCTCGTCTCTTATGTCTTTCATGCATTGGTGTAAAGTAGACGAGACCATTCTATACTCATGTAACTAGGGATGCCCCAACAAGGCCCTGAATGAGGTGTCAGCATCAATGACATGGAATTTGGCTTCTATGTGAATTTCTCTGAATATTAGTGGCAATGTAAAAGATCCGAGCATCTTTTGTCCTTTTTCATTGAAGCTGTAGATCATTAATTTGTCCCGTCCTAGATGTTAAACATCAAGGGACAATACTCTCAATATTTTCAGACTCATGAGATTAACAGATGAACATGGATCAATTAGAATTCGATTGATTATGACACCATCGCTCTCTACAGAGACATATAGTGGGCAATTGTGTTTTAATGTCCTGAGCATAAGATCTTTCTTAGAGAAGGTGATCATCGGAAGGTCTTGAGATTGTAATACTTCAGTCATACACTGCTCGATGAAGTACGCTTCATATTTCTCCAGATTCTTAAGAGCAATTAAGGTTTCAATAAGATCCCGACATCGAGGGCCTCATACACACTCAATTGTAAGGATCTTCCTGCGATAAGATGTTGTAATCAATTCCTTTATCCATGTTAGACTTCTTCTTTGGATCTTTGGGAATGATATTTTCATTAACTTCTATGTTCTTATCATTGCCTTTGTTTGACATTCCTTTCTTTTATGATGATGGCAACACCTTGCCAATTCTTAGATGTATTAGGGCTGCTCTATCTAGCTCAAATTCTTCTAAAGAAGTCTCCTCTTCAGAACAACTGTTTATACTTAAAGATCGGATGGAGCCTTCAAAATCGCTTCCCAATTTTATGCCCTTCATCAATAGTGTTATTGAAGACTCCGACTCATCTTCCTTCAAAAAACATAAGTCTTCTTCCGAGCTATCTTCTATTTGCTTCGCCATCAGGCAAGGTGTTGACCTCATTTTTAGAATGAGCTCTCAACCCCTCCATCTCAGGCATAGGACTCCTCTTAGACTTTAAGAGTTTCTTAGTCTTAAGACACATCTAGTGATAAGACTCCTCATCCCTAGAGACTTAGAAGAGTTAGCCATAGAATAGGTCATGCATTAGAGAAAATTTACCTACTCTTAGCTTGAACAATTCCTCATCTTCCTTCCTTCAAGTAAAACTCTAAATAAATCTTATTTGATTTTCTCCAAACTCAAATAAACTTCATGTGATTGAAATCCATGATTGAAACCCTTGAATGAAATTCCTAAGCCAAATCTTTCTTAAGTCCTTAATTTTTCTGTTAAGGACTTAGCCTAAATCATGATCAAACCAAATCAAACTCATGAGATTTTCTCATAATTCATTTATATTCTCATTTATGTTCATATATATAAATGAAATATAAATTCAAACCAATCAAACTAAACTCAAAATCCAAAACCAATTCATAAATTTTTCTAAGTCCTTTAAGTTTTCCTTCATGGACTTAGCCAAAATCATGATCAAATCAATTCAAATTCATGGGATTTTCTCATAACTCATTTATATTCTCATTTATACTCACATATATAAAAGAAATATAAATATAAATCAATCAAACCAAATTGAAAAATTCAAGCTTCAAACTCCTAAAATTTCATAAGTCCTTTAAAATTCCCTTTTAATGGACTTAGCCTAAATCATGATCAAATCACTTCAAATCCTTAAAATTTTCTCATGATCCATTTATATTCACATATATAAATGAAATATAATTCAAACAATCAAAACTAATTCCAAAAATCAAACTCAAATCTACTCAAAATCTAACCTAAGCCTTTCAAGTCAAAATCTTGAACTTAGCCAAATAGATTTCAAATCAAGCCAAACTCTTGATTTTTATTCATGATTCAATCAACCCTACAATCATGAATCCAAATATAAATACAAACCTCAAAACTAAATCAAAATCCCAAAAAATCAAACTCAAATCATTCATATTCTTCCTTCAATATGAATTTGTCAAATGAATCAAAATTCATTTGACTTTAAACCACTTGCAAATGGATTTATATTTCAATCATATATCCATATAGAAGTTCATTCAAACTCAAATTAAGCTTTGACTAAGACATATGACCCACTTAGGCTCACTTGACCCAAAGTGACGTAAAGTACCCTTATGAGCCAAATTCTAATCCTAACCAAATTAGATTGAATCAAACTCACCTATGCCTCTCAACATGATCAACAATCATCATGGGATGATCAATCAATCAAATTGGGTCAAACTAAGTCAAACATAAGGGTTGGCCAAGTCAACACTTAGTCCAAAATAAAACCTAACATTGCCAAAATCCATCATAGGCCAAATTGATTGAAACCATTGATCTAAGTTCATTAACTATGTTTGAACTGACCAAGTCAACATTTGAGCCTCAACCTAGCTCCACTAGCCACTGACCTAAAAAAAGTCAAAATATGTCAAAACTTGATAAATTGATTGAAACTAATGGGTCAAGTTCATTCCAAATCACTTGTTACACTTGACCAAAGCCGCAATTGGCCAACAAGACCTAACCTAGCCCAATCGACTTTGAACCTAACTTGACCTAAACGTGTCATGTTGAGAAAAATTCAAACTTAACCAAAATTGATTGAAATTAAAGATACCAATCCACTCCATATGACTAACCAAACCTAAACATACCAATGAGCTAGCTCCAATAGATCAAATGGATCAAATTGGTCAACTTGACTCAATGACCTAAATGATGTTATATGAGCCAAATTCAAAACTAAATCAAATTGAACCAAACCAAAGCCACCAAAATATTTCAAATGGTCATATGAACGTGACCAAACCCTTGGTTTGACCCAATTTGACCAATTGGTCAACTTGACCCATTTTGACCTAAATGGGTCAACATGAGCCAAACCATATCAAATGAACTCCAAATCCAATGAAACTTGGCCAAACCGATTTTCTCAACATAGCCAACATAATCAAATTCAAAAATTAGCCAAATGACTATTCTATCCCTAGGTCATAGAACAAATTTTGGTCTAATCCATGGTGAATTTGGTCAAGCCCTCTCCATATCAACTTGATACCTTCCTAATAGGTCAAGTAAACACTATGGAGGGTGGTGCACCCAACCCAATGGATTTGGGTCAGCCTAAATAGACCCAAGGCCAAAACTGAGCCCTTAGCTCAAATTGACCAATTTGAAAACCTCCCTCCACTTTATTTGAAGCACATGGGAGGTTACTAATCCACTCCTTGGCTCAAACCGACCATGTGCCAACTTCAAATAGCCTAAAAAACCCTTTTCATATGGTCAATTAGATCAAAATGACGCATAGCCAATTCATTGATACCATAGGGGAGATATACTCCCCCTAATTCAATTTAATTCACACACCCTCATTGTCGATTAAGTGCTACAGAGTGTTAAGAGCCATCAGAGAGCAATCCTAAGCTTTCTAAGAGGGATTTGAAAAGAGCATTTCTCGATTTTCTTCCTTTAAAAATAGGGGAGCTCTACTTATTTCAAAAATTCTTCCATACTCCAATCTAGTGCAATTCTCTTTGCACATTCCATCAGGGGGCTAAGTCGAGTGCACCCAAGCCTTCACACAAGTTCCCAAAGCAGAGAAAAGTTCAATTCAATCAAAGCTGCAAAGGGGAGCAAGGGGAGTTGGTCCATAGAGCAAACTACCCAACCTTAGGAGCTCATTCTTCCACCACACCTTCATCTCAACCAGACGAAGCTCCTCCAAGGGAATCGAGCACTGATGATCACCTCCGGCAAGGTATGACATTTTTTGACCACTAGGCTTAAGAGGTGTTGGTCCTTTGTGAAAGAAAGTGTCATGGCATGATAATTCCACCATTGGATATGATTGCCATTAGGGTTAGATGGTGTGTGCAAGTTTTCATTACAATATGAGCTCGATTGTGCTCAGATCTTCCCTTGGATCATGGAAGGTCTCCATTAATCCTCAGGGAAGAACAAGGATAATCCCAACCATCCATCCACGCATTTTGGATGGATGGCCGAGATTAAACGTACATTTTAGAATTGATTTTTCCTTCTAAAAGCCATAGGTTAATTCCTGGTCGTTCGATCATTGATCGAACGGTGGGTATTAAACCGCATCCCGTCGCCACACCGCTGTGGAGATGGGACGTTTAAGTGACCCGCTCATAGCGCGATGAGTGTAAAGCGCACTGACCACCGTTGTCATGTGTCGAGCCATTGGTTAAAGGTGTTTAATTAGATTTTAATTAATTCTAATTAATCCCCTAAGCTTTAAAAATTCATATTTCCCTAAATAAAAATCAGAAAAATATGAGGTAAATCTAAGTTAATTTGCTTTGAAATTATAATCATGTTTTGATTGAAGTATCCTCTACAGTTGAAATTTCCATTCAACACAGCCATCATCGGGGTGATTTATTATTTTGCTATTTCAAATTTTATCGACTCCATTAATTTAATAATAGAGGATCAGATCTACTGTCATATGATAGAATTAGCTTCTCAGATGTTTTATTAGGTTGAAGATATTATAATAACATCAATAGATTTTTAGGTTTTGTTAACCTGGACCCGATTGTAAGACCTAACCAGGAAGCAACCCGCACAGCATCCTCAAACACTTGGATTTAAGCATTCAGCGTAGTGTCGGGGCCCATGTGGATATTCCAATTGCTTGCATATATAATCACTTATTCATTTCATAGAATACTCATACATACTTCGAGGTGTTTGAGACTGAGGTTAGGAATACTCTCAGAATACATATGATCATCTCACCTAAGTTATTCTAAAACATCAAATTTAGATGCGATGTTACTTTGTAATGAATCCAATATTTCATCATTCAGGTGATTGATATGCATCTTAATGCAACAAGATTGAGCATATGATCACTTTATAATGCATGTAAGCATCTCATTCATTTATTTGAAAATGTATGCAAGAATTGGAGTATTTGAACCAGATATAAGTTTAAATGAATTTATTTTTCATCTGAGTATTTGCACATATCAACAAAATACTTGAATTGGATAAAATGCCACCTCTTAGTGTATGTATATGTTCAATTCACTTCATTAAAATATTTGCATGTACTAATAAACATTTGAGTTGAATTAATGGTCACCTCATCGCATATACAAAGATCTGCCTCTTTGATACACTATGTGAATTTCAAGACATATACACCGAGAGTGTTCATATGTATCTTAGAGAAATAGACTCGAGTATAAGATGGATTTATAGTATTTACAAAGGGAGATCAATCCTTTAGAACCTTCGCATGAATTAATGAAGTACTTGAATTGGAGTTGGATGTTATGTTATGATATTCACATGAAGCTTATTCAAAACCTCTCATATTCATGACTTAATGAGTTTTATCGCTTTGTAACATTACGAGGTTTAAACATTTTATGAAATATCATTGGATATTACAAACTCACATACAAGCAATCTTATATCATGATTGTAGGTGCCTTCTCTTTGTTGAACTTAATCTTCAATCTCATAGATTTCCCTTTGTAATGGTTCATTTCAAGTATTCTCATTTCCAGGTAAACTTTCAAGCCCTTGCAAATCTTATTGAAATGCTTAGCATTAAATATTATTTCAATTTGTTTTCATATGAGAATGAACTTTCAACTATACTAGATTTGTTCGTGCTCACTAATGAACTATTTGGTCACCTGTGAATGCCCCTTTGAGCTCAAACCTTACAAGTTAACCTTCATTTGATATTTTAGAATTTCCATGCTTAAGATTAAAATTTGGTTTAATATTTAACTTAAGCTCAATGCAACTTCATTTGAACCTTCAATTTTAGGTTTAATGATGCTTTTATTTGATCACATTTGAACACATTATCAGTTCAAATTTTGTACCTCTCGTCATCCCATAAGGGGTTGCATCGAGTCAGTCTGGCCGCTACAAGAGTGCATATGAGTGGTATAAATCACGGCCTAAGTCTTCATTTTTCCTACCACACTACAAAGAGCGTGTATAGGTTACCTGCACAAAAGAAATCTTGTAAATTTTTCCATCGCATCGCGAATGTCTCCTACGAGTTTTCCCCTCCATGCTACAAAGAACACGTACGGGTTCCGCTCGTCATTCAAATGCATCACATATAGGAATTTAGGTGCATTTAAGATTGGGCATTTTACACTTTTGTGTAAGAGTTGATGATAACGGCTTATATTGTCATTTTCCCCTACCACACTATAATGAGCGTGTATAGGTTACCTGCACAAAAGAAATCATGTAAATTTTTCTGTCATGTCGTGAGTGTTTCCCGTTTTTATGTGCATGAGCGTGCCAGCGCTCTTGATGGCAAATGCGTCACATACAGGATTTTAAGTGCATTTAAGATTGAGCATTTTATTCTTTTGCTAAGCTTAAGATTTAGCTCTCCTTCATCCTTTTTTTGGTTAGGCATTTTATACTTTTGCATAAGAGTTGATGATAACGGCTTATGTTGTCATTTTTCCCTACCACACTATAAAGAGCGTGTATAGGTTACCTGCACAAAAGAAATCATGTAAGTTTTTCTATCACGTCGTGAGTGTCGCCTATGAGTTTTCCCCATCATCTCTAAGAGCTTACACATGATGTCAAATGCATCACATACAGGATTTTAAGTGCATTTAAGATTGAGCATTTTATTCTTTTGCTAAGCTTAAGATTTAGCTCTCCTTCATCCTTTTTTTGGTTAGGCATTTCAATAAGACACCTTGATAGTAGGGTATAAGAAAGTTTAGGACATTTAAATAAAAGTTAGCACAACATAATTTTCAATCCTATAAGATTTAGTCTCCAATACACCATTTACTGCCAAATATTAATTGGGTTGGTAGAAAGGCTCTAATAAGTTTTGACTTACATTGTCAAACAATAAGAATTATAACCTTAATTCCTATGGAATTTTTCTTTATATCTTTCAAGCCTTAACCAAAATCCTAGATTAGATGGATTCAGGCAATGTGCTTAAATTAGCTTGGATTCCTAAGTCCCACTACGTCTTTTTAAACCATAAGCCATGCAGGATAGGATAACAACGGGAGGTGGGCTAAAAAAAATTGTGTATAGATGTTGTTGTTATGGGCTTTTGAAGGAAAATGATGGTAGAAAGTTGGAGGAAAAGATGGCATATGGGAAAGAGCAGCAGTCGAGGTGACGTGATGATGGTTTGGTTCATTTGGTCAAATTGTTTTTGCAATCTTGGATTGGTTTAGATGTAGTAGCCATAGATAGGGGAGGAGACTTACTTGGATGTATTCTCTTGACAAGATCAAGGGGAGGAGATCATGTGATGAAGTTGTACAAGATCTGAGGCATGAGGTGCAAATCAGATCAGATTAAGCATGCAAAGGTAGGCTAAGAGCAAATTAAGCTAATGAAGCCAAGCAAGGCTTTCTTCATAGTTCTAGTGAAGGTCACATCTTGCATATGATGAGGATGGTGTACTGCATTCACAAAGAACTAGTGAACACGAGGGGAATGGAGAAGGGAGTTCGGCTAACCTATGGTTCGGTCGACAGGAGAGCTACGGCACGCGGGTCAGTCGCTCATGGTGCTCGGGTCATGTAGGAATGGATGGGAGGGTCTTGATCGGCGGTGCTCGGGGAGGGCGAAGAGCTCCTTCTAAGAGGAAGAAAGAGGAGAAGGAGGTGTTGAGTTATGGCTGGTCTTGAAATAGAGTCGTAAGATAGGAATTCTTCTTAGGGTAGGTCTTATAGGTATTTATAGACTTTTCTTATTTCATTTAACTAATTAATTAATCCAAATTTGATATTTTGTGATGATGTTATTATATAATTAATATATATGTTGATTTAAAGTTATTTCGATATTACCATGGTATTTCATCATTTCACATCGGCGTCCAAATTCAGTTCAAATTTGTGCATCGCCACTTCCAATTGCTCAAAATTCACACAAAATCATCTGAATTGAGCATGAACAATCCCATTTGATAAGTTTCGATATTTTGACGCTAACGATGTGATCAATTTTATAAACAAAGGTCATTTGGGCAATGTCGTGGCTTCCCGACCTCGATATGTGTATCAGCACATCGATAAACTTCTTTCTTGATCAATCGACCATTGAATTGTGAAATATATATATTTTGATCAATTTTGATGTTCTGAACGTGATGGCGAAGTCTGTTTGTCGATTGGAGGTTACCTCGACTAATTTCGGTGACTTCGAGTGTATTTCAGCTTCGATTTGCGCATCTTTGCAACCGAAATTGAATGAATTCATCTTGTGAATTTGACTCGACTGATATGATATAAATGGAGGTCAACAATCATGAATCAATTCCAAATAATCAAAACCCATGATTGAAACTCAAATTAAAATTCCTAAAATCTTTTCTAAGCCCTTTGATTCTATCTTATGGACTTAGCTCAAATCAAATCCAAATCAATTAAAATTCAAGAAATTTCTCATAACCCATTTATATTCTCATTTATATTCACAAATATAAATTAATTATAAATTCAAATATCCAAAACCAAATTCAAAACTCAAACTCAAATTCAACCAAAATCCAACCTAAGCCTTCAAGTCAAAATATTGAACTTAGCCAAATCAATTTCAAATCAAGCTAAACTCTTGATTTTTCTTCCTAATTTTATCAATCCTTTAATCATGAATCCAAATATAAATATAAACTCCAATCATCAAACCAAAACTAAAATCAAAATCAAGCTAACCCAAGTCAAAACCCCTATTCACCCTTTTGACTTAAAATAATCAAATGAATCAAAACCCATTTGAATTTAAATCTCTTGAAAATGGATTTATATTTCAATCATAAATCCATATGTGAGTTCAACCAAACTTAAATCAAGCCTTGATTAAGCTAACTAAACCCAATTGGCTCACTTGACCCAAAGTGGCCAATTTGACCTACATAAATCAAAATCCAATTCAATTCAAATCAAAGTTAATTAAGCCAATCCAAACTTCATGTCATCTTTGTTGATCATCATAGGTTAATCAATTGCCATGAAGTAGGTCAAACCAAGTCAACCTAGCCCATTGACCAAATTGATTTAACCCACATGAACCCAAACTAGCCAAATTACCTAAACCAAATTGATTGCAACCAATGGCTCAAATTCACTCTAAATTGATTGAACTTGACCAAAGCCTCAATTAAACCCAATTTGACCAATTGGCCAACTAGACCTATTAATTGACCATGAACCCAACTTGACCTGAAATGTCAAATCAAGCCAAAATCAAATAGAAATTAAATTGATTGGAAACATAGATACTAATCCAATTCAAATGGTCAACCAAACCCAAACCAAGCCATGATTCAAGCCAATTTGGTCAATTGGGTCGATCAACTTAGCCCAAATTGACCTAAAGGATCAAATTGGCCAAAATATAAATTAAATCAAATTAAACCAAATTAATTGAAAACAATTGAACCAATATACTCCAAATAGTCATTTGAACTTGACCCAACTCTTGTTTTGACCCAATTTGACCAATTGGTCAACCTAACCCATTTTAACCTAATTTGACCCAAATGGGTCAAATCAACCCAAATTAAATCAAATGAACTTCAAATGACATGAAATTTGATCCAACTTACTTTTGACACATTTAAAATCTATCCAAATCAAATTCAATTCCAAATGACCACTTTACTTTGGGTTAAGGGCATCCCATGAGAAAAGACACTTTCCCAATTGGTCATTTCTCTTCCTTGGCCACTTGACACTCATCCAATGGTTGGAACAGTTAACATGAAGGACACTCACTTCCCCTTGGCTAGGACACTGATTTTCTAACCCAAGGAGTAGTTGGGGGTAGCCATGGTTCATGATGAGGTGAAATCACCTCACCTCTCCCATTGGAACAGTTAACATGAAGGACACTCACTTCCCCTTGGCTAGGACACCCATTAATCCTTCATGGTAGCCACTTTTTCATGCCTTAGCCAATCGTAGGGAACCACCTAGGATGATTCTCTTCCATTTCCAACCACCCCAAGCCAAATGACATGAGATTGGAGCCAAAATTTTAAAAAATGAGTTCATTTTGGTTCACTTTTCATTCTAAGGCTTTAGTGGCTGAAGAAAAACCCTCATACCTCTCATTCTCCTCCTCCTAGAGCTTCCAAAGCCATTGGCAATCACCCCCACTTAATTTTGAAGAGAAATACTTCAAAATGAAGAGGATTTCAGTGAGAAAATGGCAATCACCAGAGGAAACTTTATTTTGATGTGAAGGCGAGGATCTAAGCTTAGTCCAAGGCTTCTTCCATCACACAACAATGAGCTCGAGTCACCACCGCCACCGAAAATCATCTTCGGTGAGGTAACCTTCAAAAATCATAGTCTCATTTTGAGATGGTTTTTGCACAATTTTTAGGAATCTACCCTAGATAATCTTGCATTTTACTTTAAATCATCCCAATTAGAAAATAGAATTTTTTTGGTACAAATTGATGCAAAAATGAGTTCATTTAGACAAGTTTTCACTTAGAAATCCCATTTTTTCTTTTTTAAAAAAATCCTATTTTTCTTCATCACCGAGCTATAGCCGTCGATCCAGTTCCGCGGGATCGGACGGCTTGGATCGCGCGATCCGGGCCTTCAGATCGCCTGATGCGATATGGACCATCCGATCACATGGTTCGCACGAGTGGACAAATCGGTGCGCGCAGATCACGATCCCTAGCCTGGATCATGCGATCGATAGACCTTCGATATGATCGACAGTCCAAAGCAAACCTCGGGCCACTTTCCACATTGGCGTCTTTCCGCCCATTGGTGACCACGCTCCATCCCATGGCCACACACATGCATTGCCACTTCGAAGCCGAATTTTTTGATTTAAAAAATTCCTTTAAATCACCTAAAACTTCAAAAATTCATAGAAAATAAAATATTTAACCAAAAATTACAAATAAGAGCTCGTTGGATTCGTCTTTCCGAGCGAAATCCAAAAAACCCAAAATCCCCAAAATTTACTAAATATTTTTAGCTTAATTTGAGTTTTACTAAAAATTAAATTTCTTTAATTAAACTAAAAATACATATCATATTAAGTAAAAAATTTTAGAGATTAAAATTGAGGTTAAATATACCTATCATAAAAATTTCAAGTCCAAATGACATTTGGATTAGAAGATATTGAATTTTGAGTGTCAAATGATTTATTTTAATAAAATAAATTAGCAGAATTCATAAAAATCACTTAAATCAATTGATCTAATTGTGGAAAAATCCAAAAATACAAGTTCAAGTTCATTTTAAAGATAATTCAGAGGAAAATCCAATAAAATTATTTCTGATTGAATTTTAATAGTAGATTATTTCTTAATTACTTCCTAATGACTTCATTAATTAATTCTAAACTTCTCAAGCATGTTTAGTGGAATGACTTCTGCCTCCCCTAATTTTCTTGGAATTTATTAATGAGTTTATCAGGGAAATTAATTAATGAACCCTTAATCACTCTCTTAATATAATTATGCTTAATTAAGCATGTGAACAATAGTTTAATTCCTTAATTAAGTTAATTAAACTTTGTTTAAGTGATTAGAAGGTTTATGGAATGATTTTGGGATATTCTCCTTAAGCTATTCCCTAAACCCCTTTACTCCTTAATCCAAATCTAATTAAGGGTTAATCCACTAATGATCTACTTAATTAATCAAATCAAAATTTCAAAACATTTGAAAAACTTAACTAATCCTTCTTGGGTAGATACTTAGGTGTTCAATAACCTAAGTAAACTTAAGGATATCATACCTAACCCATATGTGTGGGAAAGGTTATGAAAGTACTTAAATTAAACCCTTTAGCTTAATTAATCATTAATTGTGAGCCAATTGCATTAGGTACCTTTCTTTCTTAGGATGCATTGCTAAATTAAATTCCTTGTGGTTTTATGTCATACATTAGCTCATAATTATTTGATTAAATATGTTAAAGTGATATAGGTAAGGAATAATTATGAACTTAATCTACACCCTAACTTAACCAAAGCATAAAATTAATCTAATCACCTAAAAATTAAACTAAAATAATACACACAAGTGGGAATGGGTAAGGACCAACAAACCCTCTCACACTTTTCTAATTCAAATCAAACTCAAAATAAAATGAAAGTCTCTTTAAACAACTTTTGATTCTCTTTAAATGATCTTACTTCATAAGATTGTCTTTAAGAATTAATTAGAGTAAATGAAATCACATACTTACATCACTTTATTTTTTTCATAGCATGCTAAATGTGTATGTCATATGAAAATCATACATTCATGCTTTTCAAAAATCAAATTCAAAATGAAATGTTTTCTTTATGTCAAATTGCATGTTTTGGCTAAAGTAAAAAATATGAGTATTATCACTATTAAATTCAAAACTATTTTCAAAATCTATAAATCAAATACCTAAAAGTGTGCTACTTATAATTATTTATAAGCTTTCATGTGGATATAAATATGAAGATGTGCATAGTGTAGCCTTATTCTCTTTTCTTTTAGTATAGTTTTGAATAGATTTGGCAAAGTGTATAGTTCATTTGAAAGAACATAACACTTGCCTAATTCCCTTTCTATTTATTTCTATACTATTACTTAAGAAGGATATCTAAATTTGCACATATAAATTGCATAAACAAAACAAATCAACCAACACAAACTTTTGTATCTTTCTTTTCCATTCATTTCTTTTGTACACATGTTTGTATTTATGGAAAGTGATATATTAGTCTGGACAACCTCAGGATTGCGAGGCTTTAAGTAGCCCTAAGTAGGTCTTGTACCTTACACCCCTGGTTAACAATGACATTGTACTCACTTATGTCTTTTATACTTGTAAATGTGCATATTAAAAATGGATAAAAGAATCACTCTCTTCTACTTAACAAAATCATACATACATGAAACATTCCAAATTTCCTTAAGCAACCGCTCTTAGCATTCATTATTAAGGTGTGCTAAATACTTGCATCGCATGTATATATATATATATATATATATATGCTTAGGATTCATTCATGTGCATGATACACATGTGGGAAAGAAATAAAATATTATGTGTTTTGAAAAGTAATTCACTTTACTTAACCTTAAAATGTCTTTCTTTTTGAATAGGTTTGTTTAGAGAAAATCTAAACTTAGGATTAATTAAAATGCATAATAAAACATTCACTAAATAAAAATCATTAATGAATCTACCTTAGAAATCACTTGAGGTAGGGAGGAAAGAGAAGTTCTCTTCTCTTTTTCTCTCTTTACAACCTTTAGTAATTAAGTAGGTTCATTCAAAAAAAATCAAATCATCAAATAAAATTAACTCATATCAACTAAACAACTTAGTGAGACCACCATTCTAAGTTGAACCTTTTCCACTTAGAAAATCTAAACCTTAAAGCCTAGCATACCACAAACCTTACATGGCATACACATTAGGCTAAGTCACCACTTCTAGTCCTATGTTAGGGTAGTGCATGGTTTGATGTTTACTTTTGTTTTGTGATGTGATATTTTAGTCTGAATGTTAGGGTGTATATGCGTAGAATGAATGATAGGATGATTCAGTCTAATCATTATCTTTTGTAGGGGATTGTGCTTAAGCGTGTATAATAAAATATAACCGCTTTTGTTGTGCATTGCCTTAAGCATAATCCAAAATAGGCCAGGTGGACTTGGTTACCCATGTGTGGGGTGTAAGTCCAATTTTGTTAATATACATGCTTGGGATTTGTATGGTTTGTTTAGCTAATCTCTATTTTACAAGTGTTAGTTAAATTTACTTTTTCTTTTCATGTATTTTCATAATTAGGATTTTGGAATGATTATTATGGGGGATTAGGATGAGCATTGATTATAAGATCACATCTTGTGTACCATGCGAAGCCTTTGGAGTATTCACATTCCAACCATCCAAAAAAAGGAACCAAAAGAAGAAATAAGAAAGAAGAAAAGAAGAATGAAGAAATGAAGCTTGAAGACCCCCATAATAATGAAATCCTTGCATAATTGTACTTAATTCATTTGTAATATGGGTTGTATAAGGCTAGAGCTTGGCTACCCAATTTATTTTCAGGTTTGTATGGTGGTGGCTGACCAGAAATGGCCTTTTATTTTTTGTGTTAGCTTTATAAAATGTTTGATGTTTTGTTTAGCTTGTGCATTAAGATGGCATGTATTCCTAGTTTCTTCCTTGCTTTGATGTATGGCTTGGATGGCGACTAAGCTCTTAGGGAAAAATAAATCTTCTACCAAATTAATCAATTCAAAATTAAAATAAAAAACTCATAACCTCATTTAAAGCCTAAATTAAAATCAAGATAAAAGAATTAGTAACCCATTAGCTGGATGAGTATTTCTTTTATAACATCATGTACAAAAGCATCTTATTTCACTCTTGATCGGAGGGCTTCCACCTTTGCCAGAGAAACTTTGCTTGACCTTTGAGAGCCATGATGGAAACACACCTCCTCCCTTCTCAATGATTTTGGCCAATTATCTTACTTCTCATGCATTAGGCATATGAATCCTATAAGCTTGAGTCAAATGATTGTCCAAAAATGAAAAGAACATGTAATATAATTTACATTAGATTTAGGTCATTTGAAGCATGCCCTTATATGATTTAGTCTCTTTAGGGAGTGAGTTTAAGGACTTAGTCTCTTTCTAAATGAACAACAACCTAACTATCTTGCATAAAGCATAAGATTTGCCTACATGTATTTAAAATCATAGGAGGAGTTAGTTGGCAGCCACCCCTAGGCTATTGTAAGTCCAAGCAGTCTGGTGGTTTATCCTCTCTCCTGGAGCTAAACCATATGCCCATTTTTTCCTTAGATTTAGGTCGTGCCTTGGCCCTTGACAAAGCTCCCTAGGTTTAGGTTCTAAGGTTGCTATTTCTATTTGGGGCCATGAGCATAATTCTTCACCTCTTAGTCATTTCCATAACCTTATATTATGGAATTACAAGCCCTAAACTTTTAATAAAAAAATTCAACTCAAACAAATAATTCCCCTCAATTTCAAGAATGTAAAGCCCAACCATAAGATAGTTTGGGTTGTTTACTAGGCCTCATAGTATCCTAAACATCCCCTACTCACTTCCATTTGGCTTCGATAAGAACTCCCTCCTCTTGATCGGTCCTGCTTGATTTGCCAAAAATAAACTAATCGATTGATAGTACTACCTATTGAAATATTTGGAGATAACGATCATTTATCTATTCCTAAGGAATCCCCTTCCTTAGGATGTAATTAACTATGGAGGCTTGCTCCTATAGGAAACTTAATGAACTCAATTTAAAATAAACCTTACTTTACTTTTTCATGCAAAGTAGGGGAAGAATCTCTGGTACATATGTAGACTCATTGTCCTTAGGAGTCCTTATTGAGGTGATTAGGTCCATTGTAGGGTTGTGACTTTTGTCTTTTGAGATAGTACACATATCCTCAATGTTGTACCCGATCACCTTAATAAGAACATCTGTGAATCTACGTGGTGTCCCAACCAAATGACGTATATTTTTATTTTCATTTATCCTCTTCAAAATGATAGATGAAGGCAGGATTATTTTCACCACACAACCCTTGGAAAATTATTTGAAACTTGCAAACCAAACCTAACAATCTTTGGCTCTACACATTTGCAACTTCATATATCATTTCTACTTCAAAGGGCATTAATTTGAGAATGAACATAGTGAAAAGAGCAAGCCTAAAATTCAGATTTAAATTCATTCTTTCATCATTTGTTTTCTTTTTATAAAGTGAATAGAACATGGCCATATGTTGATCAAGCATTTTTATCAAATCTAATAACACATAAATCTAAAATTTAGATCTAAATAAGTAATTGCATATGATATCAAGATTCAAGTAAGAATCAAGTTAACAATAGTTAAGTAATGTAAAGGAATAAACCCTCTCACTGATTTTCATTTTTAACCTTATCCCATGATTAAGATAAAGGTAAAACAATATGACATGAAGGGATATTTGATAACAAAGCAAGATTTGAACTATGTAATACATAGGACTCCTCATTTCCACTTCCAAACTACTCATATAGCACATAAAAGAGAGGATTATCACAAGATAAGTAAAAATATGGATTCAAATAAGTAATTGCCCGCATGACATTGAGATTCAAGTAGGAATCAAGTTAAGCATAGCTAAATAATGTAAATGAATGATCCCTCTTATTGATTTTCATTTCAACATTATCTCATAATTAAGATAAAGGTAAAACAATATAACATGAATGTATATTTGTTAACAAAGTAAGATTTGAGCTATGTAATACATATGTTTCCTCATTTCACTTCCAACCCACTCAGAGCACATAAAAGAGAGGATTATCATAAGATAAGTAAAAATCTGGATTCAAACAAGTAATTACTACATGGCCTGAAGATTCAAGTAGTAATCAAGTTAAGCATGGCTACATATTGCAAAAGGATAATTAATGTTGCTAATTTTCATTTTAGCTTTATCCCATAATTTAGGCAAAAGAAAAGTGACATAGTATGAATGGATACTTGATAATAAAGTAAGATTTGAACTATATCATACATAGGATACCTCATTTCCATCTCCAACCTACTCATGTGGCATATAAAGAGGAATATTATCACAACTTAAGTAAAAATCTGAATTCAAACAAATAATTGCTACATGACATGAAGATTCAAGTAGTAATCAAGCCAAACATGGGTGAATAAGCCTATAAATAACACATGCTTTCTCTTTTTTTTTTTGAAAAAAAACTTTGACACTTAAACATTTTTTTTTCCTTTTTTTACCAAAATTTTTGGCAACCTCCCGACATCATCCCTGCATATGGGGGCTACTTTGGGAGACTAGGACTTCCCACCGTGTCAAGAAAAATGTGCATGGTAGATGTCGTGAGACACCGTGACCAAAAATTTTGCTTGCCCATCATTCCAACAAAGGCGTGCATGAGTTTGCATAACATAGCATTTTTTGTAGCATTGGAACAATGCATACAAGTACTTATATTACAAGGAAAATTTCCCTGCCACATTGGAATAACATGAACAAGTACTTATAAAAAATTTCTCCACTGCATTGGAATAATGTGAACGGACACTTAGAACAAACAATTTCTCTACTGCATTGAAACAATGAGAACATGTACTTATAACAAATTTTTTCGCTGCATTGGAACATTGTGAACGGGTATTTATCACAAATAATTTTTCTTCTGCGTTGGAACAATATGAATAGGTACTCATAACAAATTTTCCTGCCGCATTAGAACAATGTGAACGGGTACTTATCACAAATAATTTCCAAACTTGTGCTTACATAAAAGCATGCATGTACATGCACTTGAGCAAGGCATTTGACATGTATGATTTTAACTAAGCATTGCATTGTAAACATCACAAATAAGAAACCATCACATGAACTTTTCAATTGCATATATCATTTCTCTTTTTTTTTAGCATAAGGGATGAAATACCTTTCCCAAATTTGGCAAGTAAGATAACATTCGTGTGTCAAGTCATAAGCATATGTTTCATTCTTTGCTATCAAATGAATGAAGAAAACATTGCACTTTATATTTTCTTTCCCAATTCCATGAACAACTGCATTCAAATAGGATTCGATTGGATAAAGCATTTAAAAGTAATTTTGTGTAACCTATAACAACACTTCCTTAAAAATCAGCAAAAAGGGAGTGATGATTTATGCCAAACAAAGCTAGAATTCAACTTTCCATGATAAAGTGAAAGAAATTTCTAATTATACAATAGGAGTTTATAAATCTAAAATTTCATCATTCTTTCAATACATGCATAAGCTTGAGGAAGAATCAAAGTAAGAAGCATAATCAAAACTTATATTTATATGAAGGAAGATAGAAATTCCATTCACTTTTGTTTGCCTTTAACTTTCCTTTCATCTTTTTATTATGATAGCCATAAGAATTTAAGCCACTTAAAAAAAATGAATAGCCACTTTAAGCTTGATATTACATAAACCCAAAAGAGAAATTCAGATTTAGTAAAGCATTTGTAAATCCCACAAGATATGAAAGAACCTTAAATTGGATCTTACTAAATGACAAAATATGCTTGATTTTGTATAAATCCATGAGAAGATTTTAAATTTAACAATCATCTTCAAAATCTTAAGTTTTCAAAAGAGATCAAATTAACTCTTGCTAAATAGTAAGAAGATATAAGAGATAAGGTGGATATGATGAATCTCACATAAAGATCTCACAATTCATTTCAAGGATTTATGACTTAAATGATAACAATAATTAGAGAGAAGGTGAGCAATGTTAATAAAACAAAACTATGCCATTCAATCCTCTTCCATTTGACAAGATTCTTAACGAACTTAATCTATATGAAATACACCATTTCATTTAGGCTCAACAAAATTTAGAAAATTAAATATGAGGTAATACTTGCATTTGGGTTTTTCAAATCAAGAAAAGAAATCTGAAAACAAACTTTGCTCAAATCCTCATCTCCATGATAGAAAAACAACCAAAGGAAGCAAAGTAAAATAGTCCTCAGAAGATTAAATGAATAAATTCAGAAAATTAACATGTAGTGGCACTTGCATTTGAGTTTAACAAATTCAGAAAATCTGAAAGCTAATCCTTACCCAAGTCATCACTTTCATGATAACAACTCATGTAATAAAAGCAAAGCAAGATGAGCATCATGAATAACTCCCCAACAATCAATTTTCCCTTTCTCTTTTTTTTTTTTTTTAATCCAAGGAAATAACATATATATAGACCTGAATTTTTGGATTCAATTAAAAGAACACTTTTCTATTAATGGTGAAAGATGAGAATAAAGCCTATTATCGATCAACAATTGCAAGAGAGTCAAAGTCACACTAAGCTCATTCATAAACTTTAAAATTTTAGATTTTGGCTAAAGGCATAATTGCATATTAAAGAAACTTGCTAAGGATAAAGCTTATCACTAATAAGTAGTGGTAGAGAAATAAGCAAGCAATTATATTAGGCCAATAGGCATAAGCCCCTTCCCTTATATATATATATATTTGATATAATAGAAAGATCATAGCATAATAACAATTCCAACAGATTTCTTAGTCTAATAACATAAGAAATGAAAGCTATCACTTCATTTTCCTCATATTTTCTTGGATTTAATGCTTGGAATAACAAAACATAAGAAAATATTGCACTTCCGTAGCAAATAACAACGCTTTAATTATCTCAAATTATAGAACAACCATCCACACTTAATGTCTTCTACATATTTCACAATGAACACTATATGTATATTCAATCATTAGTAAACTTTTAAAAATATATTTCAGATTTAATAATCATACTAGCCACAGATATTTTTAATTTAAATCAACACATGCAAATTGACATAAAGAAAATCATTTTCATTTGATTAATTTGAAAGACATGAATGCATGAATACAAGTGGCATGCAATGTTTAGCATGATTGGAAAAAAATAAAATAACACAAGCATGTGATTTCATTCAAATCAATTAACTCCCAAGGATAATCAAACTAAATAAGATTATTTAAAACAAACTAAAGTTCTTTAAAACAAACTAAATAACACAAACATGTTTGATTTGATTTAAGGAAATGTGAAAGAGGTTTGCTAATCCTAATCCCATCTCCCATGTGCAAGTTAATTTAATTTAATGAAGAATAATTGTGTTGATTTTATGTCTTAATTAGGTTAGGGTATAAATTAAGTCAATTAATTAACCCTTGCCTACATCACCTTAAGTTAATTAACTAATTAATGATGAGGCAATATAATATGCAACCACATGAAAAGTAAATTAGCAATGTTCCTAAGAAATGAAAGGGGCCTAATGCAATTGACTCATGATTAATAGTTAATTAGGATTAAGGGATTTAATTAATTACTTTTATGATTTTCTTACACATATAAGCTAACCATAATTTCACTAGATTCCTTTAAACTATTAAACATCTAAAGGGCTACCCAAAATTGAATAAAGGTGATTAGATGTGAATTGGATTTTTGATTGAGTTAATTAAGCTCATTAATCTATTTGGTTAAGAATTAAGCATATTCAATTAATGAAATAAAATTAACTTTAGGAAAGAGATCAAGAAAGAGGCCTTAATCTCAATCCCTAAGTCCTATAACTTGCTCACTTAAGCTATGATTATGAAACATACTATGCCATTGTGTTCGAAACATCAAAATAACCTTGAATTTATATATTTAGTTATCTAATCATGTCGACATAAAGTTCACATTAAAGTTGATTAATCAACTTAAAAATCAATTTAAAAAGCCTAATCCCTGAATTCCACTCAAATAAACCCGATCGGCCCTAACTCATTGTTTGACCTGGTTCTCCCTAATGCGTGACCTCATTCCCCTTCAGCTCCTTTGATCAAACCCAAGGAATGAGGAACAAAAGCCTTACGCGCACGAATGGCTCACTCGATCCCCTCCTTCTGCACGCACGATCCTAATGGCTACCGTTCCAACCACTCCTGCACAAGCTTCCTTCAGCCATTCCCTCTCATGAACCACCTCAAAACTGCAAGCCACACACAATCTTCCCGCTCTTGGCTACTATTTTTTCAGCGGAAGAACCACATGATCCCCTTTCTCCCTCTCAGTCTTACTCCCTCAAGCAGTAAGCACCATATTCTTCCACTCTTCCCTCAATTGCTAGCAACTCAACCGTAAGCCTCCTTCTCTTAGTTTCCTAATTTTTTGGTTTGTTGCAAGGAAACCAAAGCCTTGCATGGTTTCTCCCTCTCCATTTCAGCCTTCTAGCTGAAACCTCTTGGCTGAAATCCCCTAGTCGAATTCTCCATTTGGCCGAAACCTTCTTTACACACCTCTGCTTCTCTAAATCCTGTAAATTAGCCTACCACTTGGCTAATTAAACCTAGATTTATTAAAACAAAATTGAGGAAAAATAGAATTTAAAATTATGTAGAATTTAATGTTGTCATTTTGCTGTTTGGTGGGATTCAAAAGTTGGCTCTTCCCTCTAATCCTTCTCCTTGCCATAAACCAAACTTCTCTAGCTGAAATTCCTTCTAGTTGAACTCATGCAAGTTTATTATTGTTACTAGTTATGGATATGTAGGAATGTGTGAATGGTGAATATATATATATATATATATATATATATATATATATATATATATATATATATATATATATATATATATATATATATATATATATATATATATATATATATATATATATATATATATATATATTCATATATCTTTAAGGTTTCAAGACCCAATAATGCTTCATAAGGTGTAGCGGGTGTGAAGATGTTTGTGGTGTTGCAAGACACCACTCTCTACACTCATTAGGGCGTACCGAGCAAGCCAAACAAATTGTTAGATGTCGCTCCACTAGTCAAAATACTGCCAAAAATTTGTTAGACTTTATTTTTTTCTAATCCCCATGTTTGGACACCAATGTAGGTTTCAAGACCCCGTTAATGCCCCATAGTGCGTAGCGGGTGTGAAGACGGCTATGGTGTCGCAAGACACCACTTGCTACGCTCATTAGGGCGTACTGAGAAAGCTAAAATACTCTCGATGTAGTCCCCTACGTGGGGATGACACCGAGAGGCTGCCGAAATTTAAATGAACAAATTGATTGAATTATTTAAAATTGATTATTTCAATGCTCAATTGCACGATAAAATGAGACCAAGTACACATTAATTTATGGAAATTGAATACTAATGAGTGACTTAAATGACATGCATTCTATGTAAAATAAATTAAAGAAGCATGAAGTTTGAACACCAAAATAAATAATAGAGAGTGGATGTTTTAATTATTAGTAAGAATATGAGCATATGATTTGTAATAAATATAAATAAAATTTCTTAGCAATCATTTGAATTACGGTATCTATCCCATCAAATGAGTTGGAAAGTCAAATGTAGATTTAAATCAAATTTAGAATGATTATAAAAAGTGCCGATAAATATACATGTGGGATTTTTTAATGCACATTCGACAATATTATACTATGCATTGAAAATATAAAGAGAACTGAATTCATGCAAATTCTTGAAAGTAAAATTTTTCGTAAAAGCTTTGAACTTGCAAGAAGTCATATGAGAGAATTCAAAGTAAGGAGAATGACTTTTACTCTATTCATGGAATGAAACTAATCCTTGTATGGCTCAACCACATTCAATTACAAATCATAAAATGAAGAAAATTTATTAATATAAAACTATGAGATAAGAGATTTTATTAAATGTTAAAGTTAAAAAAAAAAGAGGAATTACTACTAATTATCAAACTTCGGAAACATTGAAATCCATATTAAGTAAGAGAATCAATGTATGTCTATGAAATAGGAATGAGATCTAAATTGAGTTTAATTCAATTCAAGAAGGCTCATCCTTGAATATGGACAGTTGTTAAAATGGAACTCATTATTGATTTTCTTATCATAAAGCAAAATGTGAGATGCTTATTCCAAATTGACTCCATAAAGGTAGAATCAATAACGAATTCTTATGAATATTGAAAATTTAGAATAAAAGATCTTTAATCCAAATCTACTAATGCAATCAATAGATGCTTACTCTTAAGAAAAATGTTGATAGTGAGGATAGCAATTCAGTGATCAATGTATATAAACATCTCATGAAAATTTGAAGGGTATCATGAGATTATTTTTGTGAGATTCATTTCCTTTAATATAATTGATTAAAAATGAAATGAAGATTGAATGGCAAGTTCTAGAAAATGTGAAGAGTCTTTGATTGATAAAATTATAGAGGCTTGAAGCTTTCTTTTGGGTGAACTTCATACATGTAAACTTGTATGAATACAACTGCATGAAGTATGCCCTTGCACATATCTTATAACAGTCACTCCTTTGGTTCAAATATTCCAAAATACATGCAAATGCTTGAATGAAAATAAATTCATTTCACATATCTAGAAAGAGTATATTCTTATTCAAAGCTTGTACAAACTTTCAAATGGATGAATCAAACATGCACATGCATTATGAGGTGATCACATATTTGAATTCATTATATCGGGATGGTTGTAAACTATGGGAATGGTGAAGTAGTCATTCATTATAAAATAAGAGTGTTCATACGTAGCACCTTGAAATTCATATATGTTTCTTAAAATGAGATACTCACATGTATTTCAAGGGATATCTAAAATCTAATTTAAAAGTCTCAAAGCATTAGCAAATATCTTACGCAATGAATAAACAAATATATGTAACTATTCAAGATTGATGAGATTCATTTTTACTTTTTCCTTCAATAACCCGCATGGGCCCTGACACTACGTTGAGTGCTTAAATTCAAGTGTCTAAGGATGTTGTGTGGGTTGCTTCCCGATTTAGTCTTAGGATTGGGTCCGGGTTAACAAAACTTAAGAATCTATTATAAGAATTTCAACTTATTGAAATATCTGAAAAGCTAATTCATGTGACGGATTTGATCTTGTTAGCTAAACAGAGTTGATAGGATCTAAAGTTCTCAAATATATTCGAGTCAATCAATTAACTACCCCAATGATGATTGTGTTGAATGGTGATTTCAACCGGAGGGGATATTTCCATCAAAATATGATTTTATTTTCAAATCAAATTAACTCAATTTAAATATCAATCTAAAAATGCTTAAATGAAATTCTATCATTAAAAGCTTAAAGCAAAAATCAATCAATCAACCTTCTGCAACTATTTATCAAAGGTGACAAATTAAAAAAACTCTAGCTCACAAAGGAGCTAATGTCAAATCAAGTGTTCTACTATGTTCACTCTCAATCAATCTCTTGCCAGTAAGGATGTGGCACGTGTTCTTTGATTGTGTGGTTTGGCCGTGGTGCTTCATAGATAATCGCTTATGATCGAGTCCCTCGATTGGGTGGCTAGTAAGGCTCCATTATATTATGATCATGATAGCTCGCATGCTCCAATGGCCCCTTTGAGTTGTGAATCATAGGGTATACTTGATAGGCAAACAACCCTCTGCCTAAGGTAGACTTAAGATTATCTCCTTAGACAAACACCACCCCAGGTCTACAAGAATCTCTTAGACGATGTAACCCATGTGTTGTTGATAAGGATCCTTCGGTCAAGTTGGGTCGACTACCTCCTCTGATTAAGTAGACTAGGGACCACGACGGTCCGAGATGATGGAACTTTGAGATCTAGATTGAGCACATCATCATTCCTCCAAGCATCCCGTTTAAGTTGAAATGATGAATTTCAGAATCTTAAATTCAAAACTCCATACGCTGTTACTATACGCTATGCATTTAGTGATCTAACGAATAGCCTTAGTCGAAAGTTCTCTCTCACTTATTGAGAGGGGTAATTAACTATAGGGGCTTGCACCTATAGAAAACCTAGAACTAGTTCTAAAGTCTTCAACAAATGAGGATGAAATCTCTGGGTAATGTCTTATCTACTATTCCATCTACCTTCTTAAAATTACACCTCCACTTTCGATCATACTTTCTTCAATTCAATTTGTCGAGAGGTCAGTGGTGAATTTTTGGAGCCCATAGGCTGATGCGCTAACTCCATGGACCGTCCGATCTAAGATCAGATGGCCATGATTCAATCTGTTGTTTAGGGGAGAAATTAGAGTGGATCTAATGTGATTTAATCACATCTATCCATTTCGATCATGTGGAACGGGTGGCATGTGATCTTTCTTCTTCATGAGCAATGAAAGATGGATGTCGTCCATGTTTTCATGTTTGATTCGAGCTCACCCGAGCTTGGATTGGGATCAAATTGATCCCACACCTTGAGAAGAAGGAGAGGAACACATCTAACAATAAAAAATGCATGGAATTTGAATTTCCTTCAAAAAGCTCGAAAAAAAATTTCCTAAACTGACGATTTTGAGAAATTACCTCACTAGAGCTAATGTCCGGCGGTGGGATCGACAGAGGTAGCTTCACCTAGTTCAGGTGAGGCCTTGTTGAGCAGCTTGGGCCTTGATTCAAGGTAGAGCCCTTGGTCAACCAAGCCATGTACATCAAGGCTTTGACTCTAATCAAACTCTGATCAAAATCTGATCTCTGGGGGTCGGGAAGGCTCGAGGATGGTTCAGTTGGCTTTGACGAAGTATGAAGATGGTGTGGGTGCAAAGAATTGAGGTTTGATCAAGTGGGGGAGGAGTATTACACGGGCGAAGGTTGTCCTATTTGGGCTTTGCTTAGGGAGGAGGAATGCTGATCAAGGAAGCTCCTAGAATGCTTGGAAAAGTTTTGTGGGGTTTCAAAAATAATTAGGGAAGTCTCACAATGCGAATGGTGAAGGATCTCGCTCGAATTGAGGGGGTATACCCCTCAATTGCACTTGATGGATGGATGGGATTCGTCCCTGAAAATCTATTGATTCACCATCATTGGGTATTTAGAGGGGTCACCGTAAGCTCCATGTGGCATGCCAAGAGTGGAGGAAGTGGTGCCAGGGAGCTCAAAGCAAGATGTGGGCTGATGGTGTAGGATTGATCCTTGCCTTTGCCCATGGGGTTTGGCCATGAGAGGGAGTGGGTTGGCTTATTTGCCTTGGCCCATGGCAAGTGTTAGGTGGCTTAGATTGGGCAAAGGGAGTTTAGGAATGCCTTATTTAGCAAGTGGAGGGCTGTCATGGGAGAGGCAAAGTGGGCATTGCCTCTTATAGAAAGAATCCAAGCCCCACTTGGATTTGGGCTGGCCTGGGGTTGACCTAGGATTAATTTGGGTTGGGTTAGGTTAGCCAGCAAGGTTCCATAAGGTGGCTTTGGGTGATTTGGCTTCATATGGTCAAAATAGGCTCATTTGGGTTAGGTTGGGTTGAGTTGATCAATTGGTCAAATTGGGTCAAACAAAACTTGGGTTAGGTTCATATGATGATTTGGGATGTTTTGGTTCAATTGGTTTTGATTAATTTAGCTTAGGTTTGATTTTGGCTCATTTGGATTCAAATAGGTCAAATGGGCTAAGTTGACCAATTTGACCAATTTGACCAAATTGGGTTGGGTTAAGTTTTGGTTCATGTTCAATTGGTTAATTAAAAATGATTGTAGGATTTGGTTTGATTTAATTTGGATTTTGGCCAACTTGACCTTTAGGTCAATTTGAGCTAGGTTGGGTCAAGTTGACCAATTAGTCAAATTGAGCTTAATCATGGCATTGGTCAAGTAGAATAAGTGATTTGTAATGAACTTAAGCTATTGGTTGCAATCAATTTGGATCAAATCATGATTTGACTCATTTTGTCTATTTAGGCCAATTTGAGCCAACTTAGGTCAAATGGCCAATTGAACGTAGTTTAGCTCAATTAAGAGGGTTTGGTCATGTTCAATCATTGATTATGAGTAGTCTTGAGTCAGTGGCTTCAATGGGCTTACATTAATCCAATTTGGGTTGGATTAGAACTTGGCTTAAAAAGGTCTTTTAGCTCGCTTTGGGTCAAGTGGACCTAAATGGGTCAATTGGCTTGACCATGGCTTGATTCAAGTTTAATTGAACTCACATATGAATTTAGGATGGAAATATAAATCCAATTGTAAGTGGTTTGAATCCCTATGGATTTTGGTTCATATGACAGTTTCAAGTCAAAAGGGGTTAACATTGGCTTGACTTGGGTTGACTTGGATTTGGATTGATAATTATAGTTTGTATTTATATTTGGAACAATGATTGAAGGAGTGATTTAATCATGAAGAAATCCATGGGTTTTGAGTTGATTTGGATATCATTTAACCAAGTTCAAGAAATTGGTTAAAAGGGATAAAATTAGGAATTTGATCTGATTTGGGTTTGGTTTTGGCCATTTGGATTTATATTTTATTAATATTTGTGAATATAAATAAAGATATAAATGATTCATTAGAAAATCACTTGAGTTTGGGGTGATTTGGAAGTAAATTTGACCAAATTGAAGGATGTAGGTCAAAAGGGCTTAAGTAGGGAATTGATTTTGTTTGGTTTAATTTGATTTGATTTGAATAGTTTAAATTTATATTTCATTTATATTTATGAATATAAATGAAGGAATGATTGATTTTTAAAAAAATCAATTGACTTTGGGTTGCTTTGGATTGAGATTTGGTTAAGCTTATGGAGGTAGGTCCATATGGCTTAAGAAAGGTCTTGGTTTAGTTTGATTTGACTTGAATAGTTTGAATTTAGATTTTATATATATTTGTGAATATAAATAAAGGAATGATTGATTTATAAAGAAATCAACCAAATTCGATTTGTTTTGAAGGAGGTTTTGGCTAACCATATGGATATGGTTCATATGGCTTAGAAAGGGGTTTTGAAGTTTGAATTCAATCATGGGTTTCAGTCATCTGGAGTTGGATTTGATTTATAATTTGGGTAGGGATTTGATTTGAGATTGGATTTATGATCTTGAGAAAATAAATTGAGTTGGGATTGATTTGAATTTGGTTAAGGCAAAGTCCATAAGATAAAATCAAAGGCCTTAGAGAAAAGGATTTGGAATTGAATTTAATCATGAGTTTCAATCATTTGATTTGGGATTGGATTTATGATCTTGGATTTGAATTTGAGGTTTTGTTTGGAAGAAGGAAGCAAGAATTGGGTTTTAGGCTATAGGGTATGAAGTTTTCCTAAATCCCTAAGGCATAACCTATTCCTATGGCTAACTTTTCTATGTCTCTAGGCTTAGATTAATTGTTCAAATAATCACTAGAATTATCTTAATACTAAGGAGCACTTAGTGTCTACAAGAGTCCTAGATCTAAGATTAGGAAGTTGAGAGCTCACTCCCAAAAGTGAGGTCAACAAAGGGCACCCAATAGGTGTGGTGTAACTGACCAAGCGCACCACATATATTGGTGTTGATCGAGATGATCAACCACATATGAAGGATTGCAACCACTAATAAATACGATCTGCTCTTAAACCCAAGATGTAGAAGGAATCAAGATCTTAGTGCAATGCAACTCAACTTATGCTAGGGGCATAAGAGAGAAAGAAAGGATCCACTGAGGGATCAGATATGTGAACCTTCCACTAGGGAAGCAAGTTTAGGTTATCCATAGAGGATAAAAGTTGAGTTTAATACTGATTTAGGAAGAAAAGATCTACTAGGGATGAGTGCATGAACCTTCCACTAGCCAAGAAGGTTTAGATCAACTAAGAATAGGGATTTGACTACGTTTGATTTTATGAGGGCTCCACTGGGGAGAGGATATGATTCACGCCTCACTGGGGAAGAAATTAGTTTAATTTGATTGGCCGGGATTCCACTGGGCATGAGAATTTAATTTGATTTGTGATGGCTTATGGTTTGAGGCTCCACTAGGGAGAGGATATGATCTGGGTTTAAGGGCACATGTGCTGGAGATATGAGCTCGGATCCACTAGGGATAAGGTAGATTTAAATTTGGACTCCCTCAGAAGGAGGATGGTGAATTAGATAAAATTGACCCTGTAGGTGTGCGATGAATCCACTAAGAAGGGGCTAACATCAGCCTAGTCCTATCTTAGATTTACAAATCTGAAAGGATAGTCTACCATCCATCAGGTAAGGGGTATCTTTCGGTGTGCAATGGTCAAGTTAGGAAGAAATCTTGTAGACTTACATCCTCCTAAATAAGGAACCACTAGGGTGATCAGTTGATAGCACAACAAATCGAACACAACCTAAGGAGATTATTTGAATGAATGCCGCTGTGGACTCACTTCGACTCAAGAATAGTCAAAATCAATTTAATTTCAAATTTAAGATGGACCCTATCGGTGAGCGATGGATCCACTAAGAAGGAGATAATATCAGCCTAGTCCTATCTTAGATTTATAAATCTAAAGGGATAGTCTACCAGCCACGAAGAAGAGTTAACCAACCTAAGGGGTGCCTTCCAATGTGCAATGGTGAAGTTAGGAAGAACGCTTGTTGACTTACATCCTCCTAAATAAGGAACCATTAGGGTGATCGATTTGCACAATCATCGACCTAAGGCGCGGTCGGTGTTGGTTGTCTTTGGAAAGAATGCGTAATAGACTTATATCTTCCAAAATAAGGATGACCGCTGGGGTGACTCATTGGTGGCACAAAAGGTCAAACCCGACCTAAGGGCGACTACTGAAAGAGTGGCGACTCGGGGACTTATCTCAGCTCAAAGTAGTCAGGCAATTCCTATAGAAAGTTTTGCTAACACTGCCCTGAAGATAGGATGCACAGGGAAAGGTAACATTGGGGTTTTCTCTTAATTCATAAAATACATATATATATATATATATATATATATATATGTTTACGTGGACCCTGTTGTTATGAGGGACCCTGAGAAGGAGGTCATATTAGCCTAGTCCTATCTCAGACTTACTGGGCCAAGGGAGAATCTGCATATCCATAAGACAAATTCTCCAACCACAGAGGTGGCTACTAGGAAAGGGGGACTGTCCAATCCAAGAGTAACCGGGATAGTGTCTAAATGGGGTTGCTAAGGATGTGATCCAAATAGAGTGCCCATAGGGGAGGTGTAGGGGCTTTATCCTGAACCCTGTAAAAGAAAACCTATAGGTATTCGGTGGCTAACTCAAGAAGAAAGTGTATCAATCTTACATCTGCCAAGAGTGGTTTATCCACTTAGTGGGTCACCGTCAGCATGGCGATAAACAACCAACCTACCTAAGGTGCCCATTGATGTGTGATAACCAGTCTTGAAAGAAGATGTGTAGGCTTATATCTCTCTAAAGTGAAACAGATTATCGGGATAGTCTATCTTCAGCTTGATAGGTGCTATTTGATCTAGGACTACCTGTTCATGTGCAACGATTGTACTTAAGAAGAAAGCGTAGTAGACTTATATCTTTCAAAGTAGGGACCAACCACTGGGGCTACTAGTTGACAGTGCAACAGATCAACGACCTAAGGGCGACTACTAAGTAGGGAATCAAAAGAAAGATTGGACCCAGACTTGAAGTAGTCATGATGAAAGGAGTCACTAGGGGACTTACCCTAATCCTCAACTCGACCAAGTTAGTTCACAATGGCTAGTTTAAGAAGAAGGCGAAGCAGACTTACATCCTTTCAAATGAAGCCAACATGAGGGTAGCTTACCGACTGTGCAGTAAGGCCTACCATGCTAATAAGGCGCTCATTGATGTGCAGCAGTCAAACTAGGAAAGAAAGCGTAGAAGACTTACATCTTCCTGAATAAGGGACCATTGGGGTGACATACTAGCAGGGTAGCACGTCAGCCTGACCTAGAGCAGCTAATGAGTGAGTGCCACAAGGGGCTTGCTCCCACATCAAAATAATCTGAGACAAAAGATATGTGTTTGTGTGTTTGTGTTTTGAAAGAAGGAATATGATGCTGCTTGGGTTCTCTTACACCTACCCTAAACACTTCATGGAGGATTCGCAAGTAATGCTTTTTTCTATCCAATTATGAAGAGATGGAATTTGAAATGAATAGAAGTTTTATTGATAATTATTTTCAAACATGATTTATGGATAATAGTTCTTTAGGTAGAGCCCATTGATTGGAAGCATATGGCGCTCTCCCTTACAATTTATAAGTTGATAGGATTCTCCTTGGTAGGCATTTTCTTTGGCGAAAGGGCCTTCCCAAGTGGGTTCAAACTTGCCTCCCATCTTTCGACGGGTAATAATTGGTCTCCTTAAAACTAAAATAAGCTCTCCTACTTGAAAAGCTCTAAGGCAGACAAACTTGTTATGAGCTTTAATCATTTTGGCTTTATACAACTCAAGGTTCTAGCATGCCCAGAGGTGTCTCTCCTCCAAACCTTGAGCTCTTCTAATCGCAACTTAGCATTCCGCTCCATTGTGATCTTACTACCCACAACTATCCTTAATGATTGGAGTTGGACTTCTAATGGTAGAACTACTTCAGACCCATACACTAAGGAGAAAGGGGTAGATTGAGTTGGAGTCCTATATGTGGTGCGGTAAGCCTACAAGACTTCAACTAACTGCTCATGACACTACTGCTTGTTGTTGTCAAGTGTCTTCTTTAATATCTGGATGAGAGTTTTGTTGAAGGCTTCTGCTAAGCCATTTTCCCTCGGGTAATAGATGGTAGAATATCTCCAATCTATGATGTGTCTCTAGGCAAAGTTGTTGATTTTAGTGCTCTTGAATGTAGTACCATTATCGAATATAATTCATCGAGGCACCGAACCTATATACGATATGGTTCCTGAAAAATTGGAGCACATGCTGAGCTATAACCTCTTTGAGTGGGATCGCCTTCGCCCACCTGAATGAATCGATGACCCTTGGAAGAAGGAGGATCGATTGAGCCCACTATGTCGATACCCCAACACTCGAATGGCCATGAGGCCAATGTAGGATGTAGAATGTTGGGTGGTTGGTGTAGGACCACACCATGTACCTGACATTGGTGGCATCTTCTAGCTACATCCATGTAGTCTGTGATCATCAAAGGCCAGTAGTATCCTAGTCTCTTGATCTTGGCTTTCATCTTCTGACCGGATTGGTGAGCTTCGCAGAAACCTGAGTGTACCTCAGTCACAATCTTACGGGCTTCGTGTTTGTCCAAATAACATAATCACATATGATCGAAAGACTATCGGCATAAGGTGCCATCCATGAGAGTATATGAGAGAGCTCTTTGCTTCACTTAATGTGCTAGTGACTTCTCTTGAGATAGTTTCCTGTATGTAAGTAATCCATGAATGGTTGCCTCCAATCTGCTCGTCTTCCTTTTTAGCAACGGTAACCTCCCCTTCAAGAGAAAGTCTCTCGATGAGTTCAGCATCAATAAGAGATATGACTTGTCTATTTTGGACCCTTATTGGTATGTACTCATGTTCCGTACATTCTAGCTCTTTGGCAAGCTTAACTAATGCATCTGCTACTGAGTTTCCTCCTCAAAGAATCTTATAGATGGTAACCTATAGGATTTGGGCTAGCAACTTCATGGTACACTTATGGTAATGATGGAGCTTAGACTTTAGAACTTTGTAGGATCTAGTGATTAATTTGTAAATTAGTTAAGTTTTCATTCAAATGAAATAGACTTAGGAGAAAAGATTTAGAAAATGCATCCTAATCTCATTCCCTAGGTCTATCCACTATTCCAAGGTGGTTAACAAATTTAATTAATGAATTTATCATCATTTAATAAGTTAATTAATCATTTAATTGATTAAGGGAGTGATTAGAGATGAATCAAGTAATTTCCCTAATTAAAGTATTAATAAATTCCAAAAAAAATAGGGGAGGCAGAAGTCATCTCACTAAACATACTTGAGAAGTTTGGAATTAATCAATGGAATAATTAGTGAGTAATTAACATAATAACATTCCTAATAAAACTCAAATGGCATGAAATTTACTATTCAAAATCAATTAAACCTAATTTTATATTCTTCCACTTTGAAATGTCTTTAAAATGCATAAGAGATTATATTTTTTGTTTATTTTTTTGCATTTTATTATGTATTTTTGAAGTTTTTGTGATTAAGGAATAATTAAATGGCCTAATTATATAATTAATCCCATTGCCATGGATGGCTACGGCTTTCCACGTGCCGTGATGGGATTCATTATTTAAGTTATCACATCAGCTACACAGTTAGCCGATGGCGCTACGCGCTTTCCATTGGACCGTTCGATCAAAGATCGGATGGTCAAGATAAATCTCACGGTATTAAAGGGATTAATCATGGGATCTCATGTGTTTTAATTAGGATTGTCCATCCAAAACATGTGGGATAGACGGCCCATGATTTATCCTTGCCCTCACCTGTGGGAGATGGCAATCGTTCATCTCTTAAGGCTTGATCCTAACTTACTCGAGCTCGAATTCAGTGGGGATTGATCACACACCATCTAGAGGTAAGAAGGAAGACATCCAACCGTCAAATTGTAATAGGATGAAACTTTCTTTCACAAAGTACTAAGGAATCCTACACCTAAGCTCAGTTTTGAGGTATACCTCACTGGAGGCTATCACCGGCACTCCCAACCATCAAGGTAGCTTCGTCCAGTGGAGATGAAGCCCTGTTGAAGGTTTGAAGGTTTGAGGTTGAGTAAATCTTCCAACTGGCCAAACTCCTTCTCCTAGGCTTGCGACTTTGGTCTAGCTCCTTCCTTTCGTGCCTTGGAAGCTTGGAAGAAGCTTTGGATGAACTCAATTGGGTCCTTTGAGGGTGCTTGAAAGAGCAATTGACTTTTGGTTGAGTGATGGATGAGTTGTAATTCTCAATGTACTCCCTTATTTTTGGCTTGAGAAAATTGAGAATGGAGAAATGAAAATAGGTTGAGGAAGCTTGCTCTGAGTTCCTATGGCTCAATCAAGTGTGAATGATCTCGAATGAAGTGGTATTAGGGGGAGTATATCCTCCCTACAAGGATCAGACGACCGTGAGCCTCCCTTCCATTTTTCATCAATTGACTTGATTGATTGAGTTTGTTAGGTTGTTAGGGGTGGCATGTGATTCGGTTTTGGCAGAGGAAGAGAGTGGAGAAGTTTTCATGTGTTCATTTGAGTGGAGGAGTGATCCCATGTGGAGAATTTCCTATTGGGTGGTCAGTTTTGGCCTTGGGTTGGGTTTGGCTAACCCAAACCCATTGGGTCTTGTGCACCACACTCATTAGTGTCCACTTGGTCCACTAAGAGGGTGCCAAGTGGCCATGAAAAAGATATGACCAAATTCCAAGTGAAATTGGTCATAGGTTACCCCTTGACCTAGGGATAAATTGGTCATTTTGGCTTTGATTTTACTTTGGCCAGATTTATAATAGTTTGAAATTGGGTTGGGAAAAATTTCAAAGAATTTGGAGTTGATTTGATATCATCTAGCCTATGTTGGCCCATTTAGGTCAAAATGGGTCAACTTAGGTCAAGTTGAGAAATTGGTCAAATTAGGTCAAACTAAGGGTTGGGTCAAGTTCATATGACCATTTGAACTACTTTGGCATCATTGGTTTGGTTCAATTTGGTTTATATTTGGTTTTGGTTCATTTGAATTCATTTATGTCAAATGGGTCAAGTAGACCAATTTGACCCATTTGACCTAATTGGGTTAGGTCATTGGTTGGTTTAGGTTTGGTTGGTCTTTTGAAATGTTTTGGTAGCTTTAGTTTCAATCAATTTTGGTTTGGTTTGATTTTGGCTTGATTTGACCTTTTAGTTCAAGTTGGGTTCATGGTCTATTGGGCTAGGTTGGGTCTAGTTGGCCAATTGAGGCTTCAACCACGTTCAACAAGTGATTTAGAATGAACTTGACCCATTGGTTTCAATCAATTTGGCTTAGATCAAGATTTGACACATTTTTACTTTTTAGGTCAAGTTGGGTCAACTTGGGTCAAGTGGCCAATTGGGTTAGGTTAGTCTCAAATGATGACTTGGTCAAGTTTAAACATTGATTTAGAATGGGTCTAGATCAATGGTTTCAATCAATTTGGCCTATGGTAGATTTTGCTTTAGGTTTCATTTTGGCAGTGTTGACTTGGTCAACCCTTAGGTTTGACTTTTGACCCAATTTGAGTGATTGATCATCTCATGATGTTGCTCACAATGTGAGGCATAGGTGGGCTTAGCTCAATCCAATTTGGGTAAGATTAGAATTTGGCTCCAAAAGGTACTTTATGTCACTTTGGGTCAAGTGAGCCTAAGTGGGTCAACTGACTTGATCAAGGCTTGAATCAAGTTTGATTGAACTCACATATGGACTTATGATTGAAATATAAATCCATTTGCAACTGGTTTGAAGTCAAATGGGTTTTTATTCATTTAATAATTTCAAGTTCAAAGGATGAACATGGGTTTGATTTGGGCTTGATTTTTAAATTTAGTTTTGGTTTGGTGATTGAAGTTTGTGTTTATATTTGGTTTCATAATTGAAGGTTTGATTGAATCATTAAGAAAAATCAAGGGCTTGGCTTGATTTGAGTTTGATTTGAGCAAGTTCAAAAATTTTACTTGAAATGCTTTGGTTGAATTTGGATTTGAGGTTTTAAATTTAGTTTTTGGATATTTGAATTTATATTTCATTTATATTTGTGAACATAAATGAAAATATAAATTGGTTATGAGAAAATCTTTTGAATTTGATTTAATTTGAATTTGATTTGGAATCAAAGTGGCTTAGGAAGGATTTTTGAAATTGGAATTCAATCATGGGTTTCAATCATTTGGAATTGATTCATGATTTGAGAAAATCCAGTGGAATTGATTTAAGGTTTGAGAAAATCAATTAAGTTGGTATTGATTTGAGATTTTATTTGGAATTGGTTTGAATTTGAAGTTGAATTGGATTTGAGAAGATCAATTAAGTTGGAATTATTTTGAGTTTGAATTTGGCTTGATCTTGGAGTTGATTTGATTTTTGAAATTTGACTTGAGGGAAGGAAGTGAGGATTTGGTTCAAGCTATGGGGTAGGCAAGTTTTCCCTAACACCCCTAAAGCATGACCTATTCCTATGGCTAACTCTTCTAAGTCTCTAGGGTTAGGTTGAGTGTTCACCTAATCACTAGAAGTGTCTTAAGACAAACGAAACTTTTAGTGTCTAAGAGGAATCCTATGTCAAAGATGGAGAGGTTGAGAGCTAATCCTAAAAATGGGGTAAACAAAGAGCTATCTATAGGAATAAAATCATGTAGATCATCAAAAGTGACACAAATGTAAGTGGAATTAGCTTGCTTCATTGATTTCTTAGATTTAGATGGAGGTATAAAATAGAAATCAAGTAAAGTAAGTGAAGTGATGGATTTGCCAACTCCCTCCGCTAACTAATTGCTAAGAAGAGTGGGCTGGAGGAACTATCAATGCGTGGAAGGAGTGCTAGAATCGGTTGGTGGTTATGTTACTGTACTATCCTTGGCAAGTGGAGGTTGTCGTTACTGCTATTGGGCTACACCTCCCCCGAGTTATTCTTAGCAACTTGCAAACCTTCCTTAGAGTTAGAGGTTTGAGTTGCTTCAGGCACCTACAAGGGTAATTTTGATCTTAGAAATAATTTTCTTGGAGGTTCGGGATAGGGCGATATCTCAACCTTCCTTTGTCTTAGGAGGATCGCATGTATCCCTAAGGATTACCTTAACAAAACTAAAAGGTTGTTCTAATAGGTATTCCTTGGGGATAACAATTGCACCCAACTTGAAGCTACGCTCAAGCCAATCCTTAAAAGTAACGTAATCTTCTAAGACATGGCCTAGCATACGGTAGTAGGGGAAATAGTTTAGATCTGACTCTTGCCCAGTTCTTCCAGCCTCTTAGGCTTTGGAAACTAGAAATCAGGCTTCTTTAAGAGATTCTTAAAGACCTTCCTCAGTACCTCCCTTTTCAATGAATATGGTTTATTCAATCTGTCGATAAGAGTAGGTAAGTATAGGTGGCGTAGAAATATTATCAATGATGTGATGAGAGGCGTGGTGGCCATTGTGACAACTAAGGTGGCTAGTATGACGGCCGAGGAGGTAGTAGAGGAGGTGGAAGAGGAGGCTACTTGAGCTCGATTCATTTAACCCTAACTAGTCCCTTGTCAACTATTATGGCTACCGCTAGTCTCTTCTCAAATGCCCTATGAGGTTTGGGCTTGGCTGACTGGTCCTCGAAAGGTAATTATTTGGCTTCTTCTTATAGACTAGCTGCCTTATTGATTAATTTCTCGAAGGTTTTGATTGTAAAATACTTGAGCATGAAAGAAACTGGGCCATGGATGTTCTTTAGGAGAATCTCTATGACATGCTGTTTAGATAGTTGTGATTCGCATTTCATACTCAAGTTTCATCACTTGAGAATGTAATTAACAAGGGACTCATTGGAGATTTATTCACTACAATAACTCACCTACAGTATGCCTTTGATGAACTCTAACAAACCTCTTGATGAAGAGGTACTCCAACTCAACAAATGTCTTTACCGAACTGTTTAAAAATTTGACATACCAGTCAAACGCAACACTCGCTAAACTTCTAACAAACAATCTGAAAAGAAGGGTGTCATTACCTCCAGCGTTGCAGTAGTCAGCATTGAAATGTGCAATGTGTTGGCGAGGGTTCCCACAACCATCAAAGATTTTGAAAGAAGGAGGTACAAAACCCTTAGGATATTAGAATGCATCAAATTCCTCCAGGTAGGGTCTACCCTTTGGAACAGATGAGCCACCTCGGGCTTATGCCAATGCTTCTCTCACCTGTTGCTCCACCATATTTTTTATATCCTTCTCATGCATGGAGGTGTTATCGACCACCTTCATATGTAAGCTACCACTATCTTCCTCTACAGGAATGCATCTAGGATGATCTGAGGTTTGTGCTAACTCTGCTATGTCAACTACTATGGGAGAAGGCTATGAAACTGGGGATAAATTCTGCAATGCTAAAACCACTGCCATCAACTCCTCAATATTTTTCCCCATTTTGTTAATATGATCATCCCTGTCAAAGCTGGTGGAGGAGGTGCTGAGTTGAATGGATAGCGTCATCTTCTTCAACTATAATACCTTCGACTCTGTCTCTATGGGGAGCTCTATTGACCATGTGGACTTCACTCAATCCTCAAGATCTATCATCAAATCCTCATTCTTTGAATCTATGCGATCACTGCCTAAGAGTTCCCTCTTCTTGGTAAAGTAGGTTGCTACAATCTCGTCGGAGGAACAATCTCCTACCTTGCCGGGCTGCACCAGAATAAAGACTCGCTGATGACCGGTAGTAGGACTATGGTCACTAACATAAATACATCTAACATTGCCTTCCACTAGAGTGCCATCTTTTGGTGGACTATGCTGGCTAGAAGATGATATATGCTCATGACCCACTATCGATGGAGTGTTATCTCTTGTGCATGGGAGCATGCTCTCCCCTCCTCTACCATCGCTATCACGATGCTACGGGGTCACCACTCCTTCTTCACCAAGATTGAAGTTGGAAGCCAAGTAGGGGAACTCGCTCTCACCTCAGTTAGTGGAGTAGATGAAGTGAGATACTTTGGCCATAGCTCGATCACCAAAGGGGCTTTCTTCTCCCATGAAGCTAACTTCATGACCTTTATGGGAATGGTGGATGGCATGATCTGAATTGGTGATGGCGGGTAAGGAGTAGATCAGTGTGGTGGAGATGACACCGGCTCCACCCTCATTGAGGCTTTCCCTGTGGTGTGTCAATACTATGTTGTTGGTCCCATCGGTGTGGCATGACTTGGGAAATCAACTAGAGCAGAGGCCGCTAACTTCCTGACAAACCTCTATTGCTCCCTACTCCCTAACTAAGCTACTACTTAGGCCTCTGGTGCTCTATCCTTATAGATCTGCCTAGTAACACTCCTGGGATGATCAACCTCAAATCAAACAGTGTGCCAGACTCTGAGCGTCCGTAGGCTCTACCAACCTGGAGTAGTACCATCCATAGACCAGCATAGGGATTCCTCCTATCCCTAGCTTGAACCTCATAGTATGCAGGTTGTGGAGGTGATGCAAGTATCCTCCTATAGTCTTCCTCTCCATCTGATGCCGAGAGGGGGTGAAACCTATTGCCATTAAGAAGTGGAGAGGTCTCACGAGTAGATCCCTTCTCAACAGTATGGGATGCTACATCTATCTCTTGGGCTGCACACTCGTGATGTCATTTGATCTTGTGGCTCCTATTTTGGCATTGTGTATGGTGCTTTATGTGGCTGAGTAGGGCGGTGCAAGAACTAGATCCTACCTCGAAGGTAGGGGAGGGATCTATTGCATGCGAACTGCTGAACTATCTCCCTCCCCCTCTGCTACCGCCACTATCACAGTGCTACGAGGTTGCCACTCCTTCTTCACCAAGATTGAAGTAGGAGGCCAAGTAGGGGAACTCGCTCTCACCTCAGTTAGTGGAGTAGATGAAGTGAGATCCTTTGGCCATAGCTTGATCACCAAAGGGGCTTTCTTCTCCCAAGAAGCTGACTTCATGACCTTTATAGGAATGGTGGATGGCGTGATCTAAATTGGTGATGGCGGGAAAGGAGTAGATCAGTGTAGTGGAGACGACACTAGCTCCACCCTCATTGAGGCTTTCCCCCTGTGACTGGTGGTACCTGAAAATACTATGTTGTTGGTCCTATCCCCTGTGCACTGGTGGAAATCAGAGGAGTAGAGACAAACCTCTATGCTACCCCTAAAGCTACTACTTAGCCTCGTGCTCATCCCTATAGATCTAGGGTAACACTGGATGATCGACTCAAATCAACAAGCAGTGCCGGTCGAGCTCTACCAGACATACCATCCATAGACTGGCATAGGGCTTCCTCCTATCCCTAGCTTGAACCTCATAGTATGCGGGTTATGGAGGTGATGCAAGTATCCTCCTATAGTCTTCCTCTCCATCTGGTGCCGAGAGGGGGTGAAACCTATTGCCATTAAGAAGTGGAGAGGTCTTATGGGTAGATTCCTTCTCAGCAATATGGGATGCTACGTTTATCTCTTGGGCTGCACGCTCGTGATGTCATTTGATCTTGTGGCTCCTATTTTGGCATTGTGTACGGTGCTTTGTGTGGTTGAGTAAGGCAGTGTGAGAACTAGATCCTACCTCGAAGGTAGGGGAGGGATCTATTGCATGGGAACTGCTGAAATGTCTCCCTCCCCCTCTGCTACCACCGCTATCACGACGCTGCGGGGTCCCCACTCCTTCTTCACCAAGATTGAAGTAGGAGGCCAAGTAGGGAAACTTGCTCTCACCTCACTCAGTGGAGTAGATGAAGTGAGAACCTTTGGCCATAGCTCAATCACCAAAGGGGCTTTCTTCTCCCAAGAAGCTGACTTCATGACCTTTATGGGAACGGTGGATAGCGTGATCTGAACTAGTGATGGTAGGCAAGGAGTAGATCAGTGTGGTGGAGATGACACCGGCTCCACCCTCATTGAGGCTTTCCCCCTACGACTGGTGGTACCTGTCAATACTATGTTGTTGGTCCTATCGGCCCTGGTGGCCTGATGACTGGGGAAATCAACTAGAGCAGAGGTCGCTGACTGCCTGACAAACCTCTATTGCTCCCTACTCCCTAACTAAGCTACTACTTAGGCCTCTCGTGCTCTATCCCTATAGATCTGCCTGGTAACACTCCTGGGATGATCGACCTCAAATCAAACAGTGAGCTAGACTTTGAGCATCCGTAGGCTCTACCAACCTGGCGTAGTACCATCCATAGACTGGCATAGGGCTTCCTCTTATCCCTAGCTTGAACCTCATAGTATGCGGGTTTTGGAGGTGATGCAAGTTTCCTCCTATAGTCTTCTTCTCCATCTGATGCCGAGAGGGGGTGAAACTATTGCCATTAAGAAGTGGAGAGGTCTCACGGGTAGATCCCTTTTCAGCAATATGGGATGCTACGTCTATCTCTTGGGCTACACGCTCGTGATATCATTTGATCTTATGGCTCCTATTTTGGCATTGTGTACAGTGCTTTGTGTGGCTGAGTAGGGCAGTGCGAGAACTAGATCCTACCTCAAAGGTAGGGGAGACTATCTTTGAAGTCAAGATAGCCTTCCCCCTAGAGGGGACCAATGAGGAGGTGCTAGTACACACCAGAGCGATTGTAGGAGCAACTGACTACGTGGGAAATGAACTGATTGGTGGAACCTTGACTGCCTTCCACTTTAAGGAAGGATACTCAGTATTCGAAGGAAGGTCAATGCGGATGGATGGCTTCTACGCAGCCACCTCATCTGACCGATAGTGGTGAGGGTCGCACCCTCACAGGTAACACGTGTTCCCTCAAATCTTCGGCCAAAGAAAACTAAGTGGGTGGAGTCAGTCTCAGGGGGGCTGGCCCGATCCAAGGCCAAATCCATCCCGAATGGAAAGGTAAAGATGAACTTCTAGGAAGCCATATATACTGACTGCAAAAACAAACTGCACTGACTGGTCTGCACTGTATCTCTGCATATGTTGAAATGTAACTTGAGTTAGATCTCTACTTTAATACTTGTCCCAAGAGAGTAACATAGATTTGGAGTTTTGAACCCACATTCAATAATTCAAATATGTTAAGTGGGGTTCATTGGAGAGATTTTGATTCATGAGGAGAGTCTTTGCCATTTGACTTTGATTTAGAACCCACACTCAACCAATTTAAGTAGGTTAGACACGGTTCAGATATTTGAAGATGTTTGTGTTGTTGTCTTATTTGAAAATTTTTTATTTTGAAAAACTTTACTTAGCAAATTTAGGTATGCTAAAGAAAGGTTATGATTGTATGTTTTTAAAATTTTGTGAAAAATCTTTGTTTATGGTTATTGATTATGTGTGTGATATATGTTATTTTGATTTGAAAGTGGGGCTTCCTACTTAACAAATTTGGCATATTAAGTAAGAATCAAATGTGATTGATATGTATTTATTTGATTTGAAAATGAGGCTCTCCACTTATTAAATTTGGAATGTTACGTAAGAACCAAATGTGATATGATTTGAAAATATGATTCTCACTTAACAAATTTGGTATGTTAAGTGGGAACCAAATATGATATGACTATGTGATTCTCACTTAACAAATTTTGTATGTTATGTGGAACCAAATGTAATATGATTTGAAAATTAGATTCTCACTTAATAAATTTAATATGTTAAGTGGGAATCAAATGTGGCATGATTATGTGATTCTCAAACAAATTTGCTATGTTGAGTGGAACCAAATATAATATGATTTGAGAATGGGATTCTCACTTAACGAATTTGGTATGTTAAGTGGATGGCAAATATATGTTTTGAAGATGAGACTCTCACTTAACAAATTGGGTATGTTAAGTGAAAGCCAAGTGTATGTTTTGAAAATGAGACCCTCACCTAACAAATTTAGTATGTTAAGTGGAGGTCAAATTTATATTTTAAAGATGAGACTCTCACTCAACAAATTGGGCATGTTAAGTAAAGGCCAAAAGCATGTCTTGAAAATGAGACCCTCACTTAACAAATTTGATATGTTAAGTGGAGGTCAAATTTATGTTTTGGAGATGTGACTCTCACCTAATAAATTGGGTATGTTAAGTGAAAGCCAAATGCATATTTTGAAAATGAGACCCTCACTTAACAAATTTACTATGTCAAGTGAAATGTCAAATTTATGTCATTTTTGAAAGTAGGGAAATCTATTTAACAATTTTAGGTATGTTAAATAGAGTTCAATGACATGTCTCGCTTTCATGCATGATTTATTGCTTTTGAAAAGAGAGAAACTTCAACTTTAGCATATATGAAACATGTTAAATGATATTTCAATTTTATGCTATGATTTTGTTTGAAAGTAGATTCCTCATTCAACAATTTTGAGTATGTTAAATGAATATGGTCATTTTCAAAAATATGCTTTTAAAAGATGAAACTCCAACTTTAGCATATATGAATTATGTTAAGTGGAGTTTCAATTTTATGCTATGATTTTATTTGAAAATAGACTCGCCATTCAATAATTTTGAGTATGTTGAATGAATATGGTCATTTTCAAGAATGTGCTTTTGAAAAGATGGAAACTCCAACTTTGGCATATATGAAATATGTTAAGTGGAGTTTCAATTTTATGCTATGATTTTATTTGAAGATAGACTCCTCATTCAACAATTTTGAGTATGTTGAATGAATATGATCATTTTCAAAAATGTGCTTTTGAAAAGATGATTTTGATCCTTATTTTGAAAAGAACCTCCATGTAACCATCATGGGGATTGTTAGGTGAGGCTTGGTTATATGAGTTTTGTGCTTTCTGAAAATTTTGTGCAAAATTATTTATTATGTGAGTTTTGAAAGAGTTCTTTTGGAAAGTGGCGCTTTGGAAAAGAGTTTTTTTTAATCATTAAGATGAACCTCACCTCACTAAGCTAGTGGTTACGAGGTTTTAAACTTTTATCATTTCCTTTCATGAGTTAATTTTATTTTTACCTATTGAGAAACCTAATTGGGGTTCTAGGACCTACAAGGAGTGAGGTCCTAAAACCTTGAGGATGTTGGCTAGCTTTACTTAGAATGAAATAAGCTAAGTGCCAATGAAAGGAAAGATAGTCTTGGACTCATATGAAATACAAGTCCACTATTGATGCTTGGAGATAATAATTGTTTACTAGAGATGGAGAGAGGAACCATCCCAGTGAGTCCCCAAAATATTGGTGTTTATGATGTGTATGTGTGTGTAAGACACCACAGATCGAGGATGTACTTATTGAGTTGATCGGGTATGACATCAAGGGATAGTGTACTAAATCAAAAGATAAAAATCACTACCCTACGATAGACCTAATAACTTAATAAGGACTCCTAAGGCATGATGGGTCTTCAAATGTACCAGAGATTTTTTCCCTACTTTACATGGATGAATAAAGTAGGGTTTATTTAAACCGGGTTCTAAAGTTCCCTATGGGGCAAGCCCCCATAGTTAATTACATCATGAGAAAGGTGAATTCCTTAGGAATACTCTCGATTAAAGTATGCAATTATTGTCTCCAAAGAATTCAAAGATAGTACTATCAATAAATTGGCTATATTTGGAAGCTCAAATGGGATAGATCGAAAGGAAAGAATTATTATTGAAGCCAAAAGGAGATGAGTAGGGGATGCTCATGATACCAGGAAATGTAGCGAGCATCCAAAACTATCTTATGGTTGGGCTTTATATGTTTGAAATTGGGGAGAATTATATTTTTGAGTTGAAATTTTATTAAAAATCTAGGACTTATAATTCCGCAAATCAAGATTGTGAAAATGCCTAAGAGGTGACGATTTATGCTTATAGCCCCAAAAGAAAATAGTAACCTCGGATCCTAAATATAGGGAGCTTTGGCAAGGACCAAAACATGACTTAAATCTAAGGCAAAGTGGTATTTCCATAAGAGGTAAACTACATTGGACTTATAATTTGCCTAACTCCTTCTATGTTTTAAAACCATGTGGTCAAGTCATATATTTTGTAAGGTGGCAAGGTTGTTATTATTTAAAAAGAAAACTTATGTCCTTAAACCCACTCCCTAAGAGACTAGAACATGAGTGGTAGAAATAATGACTTAGTCTAATGCAAGTCTTATCAAAATTTATTTGATTTTTCACTCTTTATTTTAACACAGGCTATAGGATTTTATATGCCTAAATGTATGAAAAAGTTGGTTATGGGATAAATAAAAGAGAAAGATGTGTTTTTCCATCATAGGCTCTTAAAGGTTAAGCATTTTTTTCTATCTGGAAAAGATGGAAACCCTCTTTTAACAAGAGTGAAACAAAATGATATGTATGATATTAAGCATACATCATCCAACTAAGGGGTTGCTAAATATTTTATTATCTTGATTTAATGCCTAAGATTTATGTGAGATTATGAGTTGTTTTAGAAGATTTAGTTATGAGTTGTTATTGGGGTAGAAAATTTATTTTTTTCCTAAGAGCCTAAATGAATCTAGACCACACATCAATCATCAATCATGAAGAAATTAAAAATATATATGTCATTTCTATTACACAATGTAAACAAATTATCAAATAATTTATAACCTCAACATCAAAGAATAATAGTGGTCATAGTTGTACAACCCAAAAGAAGTATGGGTAAAGCTCTCACCCTTATACAACCCATTATATAAAAAAATAATTTATAAATTATAGAATGCTAAGTGTTATGGGGGATCTTCAAGTCTTCATACTCCCTCCATTTATTCATTTGGCATACTCCATTTGATTTGAGGTTTTAGGCATCACATGGCACCTCGATCAAACCTTCGCCAATGTTCATCTTTAACCCCATAACACATAATCAAATTCTAATGCATTACATTAAAAGAATGGAAAAAATCTATACACAAAAAACAAGTGTTTAAACACACCATACAACCTAAGCAGGTTATATGAATAATTTGGACTTGACACCGCACATAAGTAACCAAGTTGACCTGTCCTAATATAGATTATGCTTAGGGGTTAAGAAACCTGCACAACAAAATATTTATAATTTTATTATAGCAATCCCTTAAGAATAATCTCCTATAGAAAACATGATTAGGCTAATCACAGCTTAACATCCAGTCTATGCACATACACCCTAACATCTAATCTACAACATTACATCACAAAATAAGCATACATGTTGGTTAGAAAAATTATTATATAAGTCACCTTCAATTTGTGGTGAGAATGAGGGCAAGAATATAAAAATTCATTTTTTTAGGATGCTACATATATCCACAGATGTACTTATTTAGGTGATCGAGTACATCATCAAGGAATAGTATACTATCCTAAAAAATTGAAGTCGCTACCTTTTAATTGACCTGATCACCTCAATAAGAACTCCTAAAGATGATGAGTCTGCATATATAACATAATTCTTCCCCTACTTTACATAGAAAAGTAAAGCAAGGTTTATTTTAAACCGAGTTTGTTAAGTTCCTACAGGGGCAAACCCCATAGTTACATCCTAAGGGATCATCCCTTAGAATACTCATTAAGGTAAATGATCGTCTTCAAAGATTTCAATAGGAAAGAACTATCAATCAATTGATTTCATTTTGAAGATCAAATGGGATTGATCAAAGAGAGGGAGTTATTATCAAAGCCAAAAGAAAGATAAGTAGGAGATGCCCACGATGATAGGAAACCTAGCGAGCAACTCAAACTATCCTATAGTTGGGCTTTATATTTTTGAAATTGATTTAACTTGTTTGAGTTGCATTTTTCATTAGAAATTTAGGACTTATGATTTCATAACACAAGATTTTGGAAATGCCTAAGAGGTGAGGATTTAAGCTTATGACCCACAAAAAGGAGAAGCAATCTCAGAACCTAAATCTAGAGAGCTTTGGCAAGGATCGAAAGCACAACCTAAATCTAAGGCAAAATGGGTATTTAGTTTACCTCCACAAGAGAGAACAAATCACCTGACTACTTGGACTTATAACTGCCTGGTGGTGGCCGCCAACTAACTCCTCCTATGATTTTAAATACATGTTGGCAAGTCTTATGCTTATGCAAGATAGCTGGGCTATTATTCATTTAGAAAGAGACTAAGTTGTAAAACCCACTCACTAAAGAGACTTAGATCATATAAGAACATCCTTCAAATGACCTAAATCTAATGTAATTCAAATTTTATTTTATTTTCATTTTTTAGATAATTATTTTGACTCAGGCTAATAGGATTCATATGCCTATTGCATGAGAAATAAAGTTATTGGCCAAAATCAGCGATAAGGGAGGTGTGTTTTCACCATGGCTCTCAAAGGTCAAGCCAAGTTTCTCTGGCAAAGGTGGAAGCCCTCCAATCAAGAGTGAAATAAGATGCATTTGTGTAAGATATTGTAAAAGAAATACTCATCCAGTTAAGGGGTTGCTAATTCTTTTATCATGATTTTAAACCAAACTTTAAATGAGGTTATGAGTTTTTTATTTTTTATTTTAAGTTGTTAGATTTGGTAAAATATTTATTTTTCCCTAAGAGCCTAATCCACATCCAAGCCATACATAAAGCAAGGAAGAAATTATGAAAATATGCCATTTAATGCACAAGCTAAACAAATCATCAATCAGTTTATAAAGCTAATCACAAAAAAATAAGAGGTCGTTGTGGTCGGGCACCACCGTACAAACCCAAAAATAACAAACTGGATAGCAGAGCTCTACCCTTATATAACCTGGATTACAAATGAATTAAATTATAATTAAGCAAGGAGTTCATTTTTATGGTGGTCTTCAAACTTCATTTCTTCATTCTTCTTTTCTTCTTTCTTCTTCTTTTCTTCTTTCTTCTTTGGTTCCTTCTTTTGGATGATTAGAAGGTGGATGCTCTAAGTCTTCATATGGTGCATAAGATAGGATCTTATGACCAATGCTCATCCTAATCCCTATAATAATCATTCCAAAATCCTAATTACATAAATTTACATGAAAATGAAAAGAATGAAAATATAACTAACCTATGTAAAATAGAGATTAGTTAAAAAAACCACACAAATCTGAAGCATGTATATTAGACTTATCACCCCACACATGGATGACTAAATACACCTATCCTATGGGATTATGCTTAGGGGTATAAGCACATGCAAGCAAAAATATTTATATTTTTATTTATTACAGCGCCCTTTAAGCACAATCCCCTGCAAAAATTAATGGTTAGACTAAGATCATCCTACCCTTCATTCTACGAGTATACATCCTAACATATAGTCTAAAACATATATCACAAAACAAAATAAATATTATACATGCACCGCCCTAACCTAAAGCTAAAAGTCATGACTTAGGCTAATGTTGTTTTGCTTATATGGCTTTAAGTTAAATTTTCTATGAAACATGTTCAACTTAGAGGAGGGTTTCATTTAAGTGACTTAGTTGACTTGAGTTGATTTTATTTCATGTTTTGATTAAGTTAAAGTGAATCCTACAATTAATTACTAAGTTATAAAGAGAGAGAAAGAGAAGAGAACTTCCCTTTCCTTCCCTAACCTAAGTAATTTCTAAAGTAGATTCACACTTCAATTTTGTTTAGTGAATTTTTTGATTAAGTTTTTTAATTAATCCTAAGTTTAGATGAACTCTAAACAAACCTATTGAAAAAGAAAGGCATTTTAAGATTAAATAAAATGAACTAAATTCACAAAACATACATCACTTCATTTCTTTCCCAACATGTATGACATGCATATGAATGAGTCCTAAGCATATCTATACACAAAAATGAGAGTATTTAACACACTTTATGATATATGCTAAGTAATTCATTTAAGAAATTTGGAAGTTTAAGATGCATAATTTTCATTAAGTATAAGGGTTTGTTATCCAATTTTCACATGCACAAGAAAGTAAGTAGACATGTGAGTACAACGCCATAACTGAGGTGTAAGGTACAAGACCTACTTAGGGCTACTTAAAGCCTCACAATCTCGAAGTTGTCCAGACTAATATACCACTTTCCTTAAATACATATATGTGTACAAAAGAAATGAAATGGAAAAGAAAGAATTCAAAAGTTATATTAGTCGATTCAATTTTTGGTTTATGCAATTTATGTGTACAAGCATAGGTAACCCTTCTTAAGTGATAGCATAGGAATGAATAGGATATGGAATTAGGAAAGTATTAGGTTCTTTTCAAATGAACCACACATCTTATCAAATCCTATTCAAAACTATACTAAAATAAAAGAGAAAATAAACCTATGCTAAGCACATCTCTATGTTTCCTTCACATGCAAGCTTATAATTAAAATATAAGTAGCACACTTTTAGTTTTAGGCTTTTGATTCATATATTTTTGAAAATAATTTGAATTTAGTAGTGATAATAGCCACTCATATTATTACTTTAGGCAACACATGCAATTTTGACATAAAGTAAATAATTTCATTTTGATTTTGATTTTGAAAATATGGATGCACAAAACCATATCACATACACATTTAGCATGTCGAGAAAAGAACTAAATCAATGAAAGCATGTAAACACATTCACTTTAATTAAATCCTAATGACAATCTTATGAATTAAGAAAGTTTATAATAAATCAAAGTTTATTCAATGTGATTTTTGTTTGATCTTGAGTTTGATTTAATTTTGAAAATATGATTGAGTTTGCTGTTCCTAACCCATTCTCACATTTGTTTGATAATTTTTATTTAATTTTTAGGTGATTAGATTCATTTTTATATTTTAATTAGGTTAAAGTATGCATTAAATAAGTTAATTAACCCTTACCAACACCACCTTAGCATAGTTGACCAAGTAATTATAAGCCAATGAGATGACATAAAACCTCACAATTGAACTTACGCTATTGTGAGGTGAGTTTTGATTTTGTTAATTGAACTTAGGCTATTCAACACCTAAGAATCTACCCAAAGTAGATTAATTAAGTTCTCAAAGTTTTTTTTTAGAATTCTTAGAAATGAATTAAGGAGATAATTAATGAATTGACCCTTAATTAAGAGAGGATTAAGGACAGAAAAGGGGGTTTAGGGAATAGCTTAGGGGAAATACCCCAAAATTATTTCCTAAGCCTCCTATTCACTGAATCTAACCTTAATAATGGATTAAAACACTAATCCAACCTTAATTATCTTTAATTATATTAAGAGAATTAAGAAATACAATTGCAATTCCCCTAATTAAGTTGTCAATAAATTCAAAGAAAATTAGGGGAGGTAGAGGTCATCCCCTAAAATATACTCAAGAAGTTTGGGATTAATCATAGGATTAATTAAGGAGTAATTAACAAAATGATATTTCTATTAAAAATTAAAATCAGAGAAAAGTATAGTTCAAAATCTATTGAAATTATTTTTAAAATATTTTAAGTTGAATTATCTTTCCATAGAAATTTACCTCATATTTTTCTAAATTTTATTGGAGGAGATATAAATTTTTGAATGTTAGGAGATTAATTAAATTTAAGTAAATCAACTAATCTCGCTCACAAAAGCATAAATGTCAGATGGGAGGCGGATCACGGCTGTGATCATCCTCAAGGGTTTTAAAAGGGATAAAAGATTTCTAAAACATGTGGGTAATCTTGGTTGTCCATCCAAAATGTGCGGATGGATGGCCAGAATCACCTTAGTTCTTCCCTGAGGCTCAATAGAGATAGTCCATGATCTAAGGGAAGATCTGAGCTCGATTGAGCTCAGATTGGAATGAGATTGTACCCACACCATTTAACCACAATTAAAAACCTATCCAACGGTGGATTTTGCATGCCATAACATTTCTTTCACAAAGGACCAACACCTCGTAAGTTAAGGGATAGAAAAATTACATACCTCGCTGGAGGTGATCACCGATGCTTGAGCTCAATGAGGTAGCTTCTTCTAGTGGAGACGAAGCCCTGTTGAAAGTTTCAAACCTTGAGGTTGAGTAGATCTCCCTATGGACCAATACCACTTGCTCCCCTTCGCAACTTTTATCCAATTCACCTCCTCCTTGCTTTGGGAACTTAAGAGAATGCTTTGGTGCACTCGACTTGATCCCTTGAGGGAGTGTGCAAAAGGAATTTGAGTGGATTTGAGTGAAAAGGAAGTTGAGGATTAAGATGAGCTCCCTTATTTTCTAAGGAAGAAAACTGAGAAATGGCTATCTCAAATCCTTCTTAGAAAGCTAAGGATTGCTCTCTAATGTTTTCTAACACTCACTAGGGCTTAATCGAATGTCATAATGATTAATTCAAATTGAATTAGGGGGAGTATATCTCCCCTTATGGCAATTAGACGGTCGAGCCTTAGCTGGCAGTTTTGATCCAATTGACCACATGGGAGGGGTTGTTTAGGTTGTTAGCTCTTTGCACATGGTCAATTTGATTGATAACCTCCCATGTGCTTCAAATTGGGTGGAAGGAGGATTTTGAATTTGGCAAATTGAGCAAGGGGGTCAATTTTGGCCTTAGGTCAATTTGGGTTGACCCAAACCCACTGGGTTGAGTGCACCACTCTTCATTGGGTACACTTGAGCTATTAGGAAGGTATCGAGTTGATATGAAGAGGGCTTGACCAAATTACCCATGGATTAGTCCATAATTTGTTCTACGGCCTAGGGGTAGAATGATCATTTGGACAAATTTTGAATTTGGATATGTTGGGTATGTGGAGAAAATGGGTTTGGCCAAGTTTCATAAGATTTGGAGTTCATTTGATAAGGTTTGGCTCATGTTGAACCATTTAGGTCAAAATGGGTCAAGTTAATGAATTGGTCAAATTGGGCAGAACCAAGAGTTGGGTCAAGTTCGTATGACCATTTGAAATATTTTGGTGGCTTTGGTTTGATTCAATTTGGTTTAGTTTTGAATTTGGCTCATATGACTTCATTTAGGTCAAATGGGTCAAGTTGACCTATTTGACCCATTTGACCTATTTGAGCTAGGTCAAGGGTAGGTTTAGGTTTGGTTAGTCATATGGAGTGGATTGGTATCTTTGTTTCCAATCAATTTTAGTTAAGTTTGAATTTGGCTCAACATGACCTTTAGGTCAAGTTGGTTCTCAAGGTCAATTGGGCCAGGTTAGGTCTAGTTGGCTAAGGCTTTGGTCAAGTTCAACAAGTGATTTGAATGAACTTGACCCATTATTTTCAATCAATTTGGCTTAGATCAAGTTTTTGACACATTTTGACTTTTAGGTCAAGTTGGTCAATTGGGGCCAATTTAGGCTCAAATGTTGACTTGGTCAAGTTCAAACATAGTTCATGAATGAACTTAGATCAATGGTTTCAATCAATTTGGCCTATGGTGGATTTTGGCTATGGTTTCATTTTGGCTAAGTGTTGACTTGGTCAACCCTTAGGTTTGACTTGGTTTGACCCAATTTGATTGATTGATCATCTCATGATGATTGTTGATCATGATGAGAGGCATAGGTGAGTTTGATTCAATCCAATTTGTTAGATTAGAATTTGCTCATAAGAGTACTTTAGGTCACTTTGGGTCAAGTGAGCCTAAGTGGGTCAAATGGCTTGGTCAAAGCTTGAGAGTTTGATTGAACTTGTATATGGACTTATGATTGAAATATAAATCCATTTGCAAGTGGTTTGAAGTCAAATGGGTTTTGATTCATTTTACAATTTTGAAAAGAAGAATATGAAAGGATTTGGGTTTGATTTTTTGAATTAATTTTGATTTGGTGATTGAAGTTTGTATTTATATATGATTCATGATTGTAGGTTTGATTGAATCATGAAGGAAAATCAAGAGTTTTGCTTGATTTGAAGTTGATTTGGCTAAGTTCAAGATTTTGACTGAAAGGCTTAGTTGATTGAGATTTGAGTTTGATTTTGGAATTGGTTTGATTGTTTGAATTTTATATTTCATTTATATATGTGAATATAAATGAGAATATAAATGATCATGAGAAAATTTCATGATTTGAAGTGATTTGATCATGATTTAGGCTAAGTCCATTAAAAGGAATTTAAAGGACTTAGAAATTTTGAGTTTGAATTTGAATTTTTGATTGATTTATATTTATATTTCATTTATATATGTGAATATAAATGAGAATATAAATGAGTTATGAGAAAATCATGAATTTGAATTGATTTGATTTGATTTTGGCTAAGTCCATGAAAAATTAAAGGACTTAGAAAAATTTATGAATTGATTTTGAATTTTGAGTTTAGTTTGATTGGTTTGAATTTATATTTCATTTATATATGTGAATATAAATGAGAATATAAATGAATTATAAGAAAATCTCATGAGTTTGAATTGGTTTAGATCATGATTTTGGCTAAGTCCTTAAGAGAAGATTAAGGACTTAAGAAAGATTTATACTAGAATTTCATTCATGGTTTCAATCATGGTTTCAATGGATTTCAATCATATGGCATTGATTTGAGTTTGGAGAAAATCAAATAAGATTGATTTGGAGTTTGACTTGAAGGAAGGAAGGTGAGGAATGGTTCAAGGATGGGTTTTCCTAACACCCCTAAGGCATGACCTATTCCTATGGCTAACTCTTCTAAGTCTCTAGGGCTAGATTGAGTGCCCACCTAATCACTAGATGTATCTTAAGACTACGGAATTCTTAAAGTCTAAGAGAAGTATTATTTCTAAGATGGAGGATTTGAGAGCTCATTTTAAAAATGAGGTGAACAAAGGGTGTCCAATGGGTGGTGTGACACAAGAACACAAGATATTGGTGATCAACAAATGATCAACAAAGATCACAAGCACTAGAAATAATCTATCCCTAACCAAGGTGTAGAAAGAATATAGACTTAGTGCAATGTGGTTTCTACTTATGTCAAAGACATAAGAGAGAGGGGAGAACTTGGGATGGAGTGTGAACCTTCCACTAGGGAAGCAGTTCAAGTCATCCACAAGGGATGAGAGGTTTGATTTGATTTGAGTCTCACCGAGAAATTTCCATGGGAAGAGAATTTGTTTCAATTTTAGATTTGAATTTTGAGATGGACCCTATTGATGGATTGACCATCAGGGGAGCCATGGAGGCCTAACTTAGATTTACCAATCCAAAGGGGTAGTCTACTAAACATAGTAGGACTAGCCAACCAAAGGGATGCCTTTGAATAGTTGTACGAAGAAAGTGTAGTAGACTTACATCCTCCAAAGTAAGACAAGCTGGGTAATCTATGGCAAATAAATTAAACCCAACAGTGACTAATGAGTGAATGGGGGACTTAGATCAACTCAAAGATAGTCAAGATTAATTTCATTTTTAGATTTATTTTTGATGGATTCCATGTTTGATGATCATACCGAGAAGGAGCTTAAGCCTAGACCTATCTCAAATTTACAACCAAAGGAGTAGCTTCGCCGATGGGAGAACTATCCACCAAAGGAGTGCCTCTTGCAATGATCAATTAAGGGAAGAAAGCTTGGACTCACATCTTCCACTAGAAAAGACCATGGGTGACTTTTGCAACAAATCAAACCCCACCTAGGCTACGCCGGTTTTAATCATGCTAGAAAGAATGCATACCTTACATCTTCCAAAGAGGAATGATTTCGGTAACTTTATGGAAAAATAGATTGAAAGAACACTATGAGTGAGTGCCACCGGGACTTATCTCAACTTCGTGCAATTCTATAGGAGTTCTCACGCACTAAGATGCGCTTGGAAAAAGGGGCCCTTTGGGGCTTGAATTCTAATCCACAAGTGAATTAATTTTTTAATTTTATTTATTTGTTTGTTTTTTTATTACATGGACCATTAGTGAGGGATCAAACTGAGAAGGAGCTTATATCAGCCTAGACCTATCTCAGATTTTCTGAACCAAAGGAGAATCTACACATCCTCTAAACAAATTCTCCAACCATGGTGGTTTTAAGAAAGGGGAACTTCAATCCAAGGGTAGTGTCTAAATGGGGTCAAAGGACATGATCCAAATAGAATGCCCATAGGGGATGGGGCTACTAAGGGCTTAATCCAAAACCCTGGAGAAGATGACATGGCTAGTCATATATCCAATAGGTATTCGGTGGCCAACTCAGGGAGAAAGTTCGGGGACTCATATCTGCCAAGAGTTGTGTATCCATCGGGCGAGTCGCAGTCAGCATAGTGAACATCAACCAACCTAAGGTCATCGATTTGCAACAATCACCTAGAAGAAAGCTCGGGACTCACATCCTTTATGGAACTGATTGCTGGATAGTCTATCTTCGTGTGCTATCCACCTAGGAAAGTGAATGCCACTAAGGGACTTATATTGACTCAAAAGTAGTCAAGAAGAAAGGAGCCTCTGGGGACTTATCCTAAACCTCAAATATACTTGACCTAGTTAAAGCATGATGGCTAGTTCAAGAAGAAAGCACGGAGATTCACATCTTTTTAAATAAAAGTCAACATGAGATAGCTTACTTGAAGAAAGACTACCATACTAACGAGGTGTTCATTGGTTTGTAATGGTCAAGTTGGAAAGAAAGTGCGGGGACTCACATCTTCTTCCAAATAAATGACCATCAACATACTAGTAGTAGTAAGACCAACTAGAGCAATAATGAGTGAGTGCCACGGGCTTGCTCCACATCAAAATAGCTCAAGATAAAAAGATTTGTGTTTATTGTTGCATGTGTTAAAAGGAATATCTCTGGGGACTCTTACACCTACCTTAAACACACTAGGGGTTTTGATGAAATAATGTCATGGATGGAGAAAGGATTTCCATTAAGAAAGGATGTCGCTGGGGTTCTCTCACACCTAACTTAATTATGTTAATCAAAATAGGATGCCTCTTGGGTTCTCTTACACCTATTCTAATAGCATGGAGATTGTGTTTTTGTGAAAGAGGGATGGATGCCATTGGGGACTCTTACACCTACCCTATCACGAATTCACAAGACAAGCAAACAATGCTTGAAAGAAGAGAAGATTTGATGAATGGAATCATATTTTTTCTTAATATTATTTTCAAACATGATTTATTTTCATGGGTAATATTTTTTTTTAGATATTAATTGGAAGCATCGTGTTCCCTTTACAATCAAGCTAATAAGATCCTCCTTGGTAGCCTTCTATGACAAGTGGGCCTTCCCAAGTGGGTTCAAACTTGCCTCCCATCTTTCGATGGGCAACAATTGGTCTCCTTAGGACTAACACAAGTTCTCCTACTCAAAAAAGACCTAGTGACCATCTTATTGTTGTGAGCTTGAATCATTTTGGCTTTGTACAACTCGAGGTTCACGCCTGCAGTAGACTCTCCTCCAAACCTGAGCTCTTCTACCAACTTGCATTGCTCTTAGTGATCTTGCTACCCAATGCTATCCTTAGTGATGGAGTTGAAACTTCTAAAGGTAGAATCAACCCACACTAAGGAAAATGGGGTCGAAGTTGAGTTTGGTATGGTGGTGGCCCACAAGGCTTCAACCAACTTGTTCCATTACTATTATCATCAAGAGTCTTCTTCAGTATCTAGATGAGTTTTGTTGAATGCTTCTATAAGCCATTTGCTTTGGGTAGTATGGAGTATCTCCAATCTATACCATGTCTTCTCAAGCTATTGATCTTTTTGAATGCGCATCATTATATCAATATAATTCATCGAGGCACCCCAACCTATATATATATGGTTCCTAAAAATTGAAGCACATGTGAGTTATGACCTCTATGAGTGGGATGGCTTCACCACTTGAAAAGTAAGGTGAAGATGAATCGATGCCCTTGGAAGAAGGAGGATCGATGGACCTACAATGTCGACCCCAACACTCAAATGGCCATGAAGCCAATGTAGGGTGTAGTTGGGTGGTTGGTGAGGACCACATGTGCCCAACACGATGGCATCTCCTAGCTACATCCATGTATAATCATCAAAGTAGTAATATCTACTGATCTTCATCTTCATCTTGATGGATTGCTCGCATAGACCGAATGTACCTCATTAATGCCATGTTTCATGTTTGTCTAAATGGTGTCAAAGGATCGACGTATCAGGGTGCCATCAACAAGAGCAAGAGAGAGCTCTATTTTCACTTGATGGGCTTGTGACTTTCAGAGGTAGTTTGTCGTGTTCAAGTAATCTATGAAGCCTCCAATCTAGCTCCTTGTCCATTTTGGCAATGGCAACCTCCCTTCAAGAGAAAGTCTCGATGAGTACATCATCAAGGGATAAGACTTGTCTATTTTGGACCCTTATTGAAATGGACTCATCTTCTTTTGACATGTTTGGCCAAAGCACCTCTTTGTGTTCTCTACTGGGGAACCTTGTAGATGGTGACTTTGGAATTTGGGCCCATGACTTCATGGTATACTCATAGTAATGAAGCTTGGGTTTGAGAACCGTAGGACCTACAATGCGGTTGATGACCAATTGAGAATCCCAAAGATGTTGATGCTCTTGACAGATAGTGATGGCTAACTCCTGATAATCAAAGCCTCATACTCAACTTCTTTTGTTGGTGCGGGGTTGGATATAGTATGAGAATCTCATCATCATCAGGTGGAGTTAGAAGAACTATTCCCACCCCCTTCTTTCTAGAATAGATCATGGTGCTTCTCTTTTGAAAAGAAGCGGCACCATCAAAATACATCTCCCATCGATGGTGGGCCTCCCTAAGTTCATGATTTGTTCAGGGAGATCATCACTAAGCGAGAATCACAGGAAGTGGGTGTCTTTCTAAGAAATGCTAGTGCCTCTTTTTTATCGCATGGAGATGCATGTGATATCAAACTGTGAGAGAATCATGGACCAATGTGCTAAACATTCATATAGCATTGGCTGTGTCATGAGATACTGTAGTGGATTTATTTTGGAGATCAAGTTTACCTTGTGAGAAAGCATGTAATATCGTAGCATTTAGAAAGTAAAGATCAAAGCTAGGTAATGTTTCTTAATAGGTGGATAGTTTGCTTTAGCAAAAATTAGATGACGGTTGAGGTAGTAGAGAGCATTCTCCTTCCCTTCATCATTGGCATGGGCCAACAAAGTGCCAAGAGAGTCATCCAATGCATCAGTGTAAAGGATGAGTGGCACACTTGATAGGTCTAGAACTAGCGGCTTCACCAAATCTTTGATATCTTTTGAAAGCATCTTTGTCATCCCACTTGAACTTGGCATCCTTTTTGACAAGTGCTGAAAATGGCTTGCATCTCCTCGATAGGTTGGAAATAAAGCATCTTAGATATGCTAGCCATCCTTGAAAGGATCTGAGTTGAGTTAAACTCTTAGAGGTGGCATTTCTAAGATAGCTTTGATCTTTTTGATATATTTCTATTCCTCTGAACAACAAACCCAAGGAATTTTCCACGAAGCTACTCAAATGCACACTTTGGGATTCATTTTGAGGTTATATTATCTTAACCATTCAAAATTACTCTCAAGTCAAAGAGGTGGTCTTTTTTTCTCGCTTGACTACTAGATCATCAATGTAGCACTCAACGATGATGGATGAGTTCATTAAAGATCGAGTCATGGTCCGTTGGTATGTAGCACCAGCATTTTTAAGGCCGAAAGGCATGACCCTATAATAGAAGATTCTGATCGGGGTTTGAAAAAGTAGTGTTTCTTTCATCTTCCGAAGACATCTGAATTTGATTATTGCCACATGAACCATCCATGAAATAGAAGACTGCATGAGATGAGGCAATGTCCACCATTAATTATGATATAGAAAGAAGAAACTCATCCTTAGGACATTCCTTATTTAAGTCCCTAAAATCGATGCATATATGAATTTGGCCATTCTTCTTCTTAGGATGACTAGCTAACGGTAGGATATTTTTCTTCCCTGATGAAACTAGCATCGATCAATTTCTTGACTTCAGAAATGACCTATTGTTCAATTTCTAATCGCATGTGTCTAGGAGCTTGCTTAATAGGGGTAGCGTTAGGATCTATTGCTAGCTTGTGGACTGCTATCGAGATAATGAGCATCTCTCCATGGCGTCTTTAAACTTCGTCAATAGCTAACTAAGTCATTGGTTTCTTCTTCATTCATTGACATGAGCTCGGTGGTGGATTTTCTATCCCGGTTGATTTCTTTAAGCTTGTCTGTTGAATGAATCTCCTCTTCAAATTCTCGGTGGTGCCACTTTGATTTGGAGATCATCATCGGATCATCGAGGTTTCTAAACATACATTCTCATAAGAGTTGGTGTGAGAAAGAAACTATCGACTCCAAATGATTGGTAACAACAGTAATCATCATCATCGACCGGACCCTCTTGAATCCTAGTCACTCTTGATTATGCTTCCTACATTGTTCCATAGCTAGTAACATGTACTTGGACCATGTATGAGGAACTAAACCTTTCATATAAGATTATGAACATGGCAGTAAAAGTCAAATGGTAATTCATTAATTCTTTAAAAGTATCCTCCTCAAGTTCTACATCAACTTCGGGCTTGAGGATGATGATCCCAAAAAAACCTCTTACGCTTCATGTCACTAGGAAGACTTAGGGACTTCCTTAACTACTAAACCTTCAACTTTTGAGATGTAAGTGAGGGAAAGAGCTAAGTTTCTTGTTGCCTAATAGTTTCACATAAACATAGATTGAATACTTTGCTTTGTTTGGAGGCCTGGTCTTCATCTCGGTTCAAAAGTCACCTCAATGGAACCGAGAGGGGTTGGTAGTATACTAATCACATTAGACTCATCCTCAGTTAGATTCCAAGTCTATGTGAATAGTAGGTACTCTATGAAATAGAACATGACCTCTTGGTTGATGCCAACTAGGGGTCTCCCTGGATGCCTCTATTTCTATCTCTCCTTACAGTGGAGGTTGAGCCATCTACACACACCATATGATGGAATGACTGAGTGGAATGTGATATGCGATCTATTTCTTCTTCAATTTCCCTTTTTTGTTCACTTGGACTTTTATTTTTATTTTCATTTTCTTTTATCTTTTCTTTTTCTTCATTTTCTTTTTTATTTTGTGTTTGCATTTGAATTTTGTCCAAGTTCACGAGAAATGGTATTTTGAGAAAGATAGTAGGTCATATCTTCATAAATCTTAACCTCTCTAACTGAAAATGGCTTTTCATCTCCATTGACATAGTATTCAATCCCATCTTTTATGAACTTGATGCACTGATGGAGGGAGGATGGAATGATCTTGTTCTGATGTATCCAAGGCCTACCAAGCAAAGCAGTGAATGAAGTATTCAATGATGTAAAACTTGGCTTCGTCTTCCGGTCTATCTCCAAAGGTAACACTATAGAACCTAAAGCCCACTCACCTTGGTTTATTGAATCCTCTCAACATCATCGATCTCCTGTGTGGAGATGTCAATCCTCAAATAGGGGTCTTTAGACTCATAATAATGTTCACCGATGCACTGAATCCATGAGAACTCTAGCAAGAACTCCATGTCAACTGATGTAGGGGACGGTTGTGCTCCAAGTCCCCAGAAGAAGGTCTTCATCTGTGAAGGTGATCCCCTGAGCTTCTTTTGTATGATGTGCTTCCTCACCTATAGCGGTTAGTTGAGCTAACCATATTTCAGGATCAAGGAGGGCCTTGATTAGTGATTCTCTTATCTCTTTGGATAAAACAAGGGCATCGTATATGCTTAGATTTAGAACTTTCTTAGATGAGAAAGGATGTTGTAGTCCACCTTGGGTCTTCCACAAGCATATCCAAGGGTGGAGCATCCATGGAAGGGCTTCTCGATCTTCTACCAATGACTTGTTTCCCTCTATCTTGAGGTGCTTTAGGAGGTAGAACCTTGCCACTGGAGGTTGACTTGGTGATCTCTGTGGTAGGGTGGAAGGTTCTATCTACACCAGGCTCACCTACTTCTCCTATGGGACCCTCGAGATGATTCCAAGTCTATCTCAAGAGGTGAACTTAGAGTTGGAAAGTCCAACTCATGAATCGAAGAGGAAGATCAAATTGTTATAGTTATTTTGACTTGAAGAGTTATCATTAGGAATAGAAGAAGATAACCCATCGTGTGACAGATGTAATTCAAACTAGCTTTATTCTTTAATTTCTTGGAATTGTTTGGAGGTACAAAGTAGAAATCAAGTAAAGTTAGTGGGGTAAGGAATTTGATGCCTTTATCTATCGATACAAGAGTTATACTAGTAGAAGAAATAGAAGAACTAGCAAAAGTGGAAGAAGTTGCCAGTGTGGAAGCTGCAATTATAGGTTGGAGGCTGGACACGATTGCTAATGCTATCCCGATACACATCTTGCTCTTGAGCTCCCCTTTCCTAGAGTTATAGCAACTTGCAAACCTTCTTGATGTTGGAGGTTTGAGCTGACTCGCACCTGAAAGCTTCTTGATCTTTTGGATGATCTTCTTAGAGGTTTTGGATAGAAATATCCCAACCTTCTTTAGTTTTGGGTATATCCCCAAGGATTACCCTAATGGAACTGGAAGGTTGTTCCATAAGGTATTCCTTTGGGATAACTATCTTGAAGTCTTGTTCAAGCCGGTCCTTGAATGTGAAGCAATCCTCCAAAATGTGGCCTAGCATATGGTGGTAAGGGCAAAAGTTTGGATCATGACTTTTGCCAACTTCCCAGGTCTTCTGGGTAAAATCAGGCTTCTTTAAGAGATTCTTAAAGATCTTCCTATTACCTCCCTCTTAAAGAATAAGGTTTGTTTAACTTATCTAAAAGAGTAGGTGGATACTACGGTGGTGGGTATGTGTGCATGTTGTTGTGGATGGTATGAGGGGTGGTGCGGCAATGGAGGCTGTGGAGGCCTGGGGGTACCTTGGTGGTGGAAAAGGAGGTGGAGGCTAGGTCATGGTCTCTCAGTGATCTCTAGTGCTTCCCCATCAACCATTGTACTACTCACGGCTTCTTCATAGACCTTATGTGGCTTCTTTAGGCAACTATCTTTGAAAGGAAACTCTTTGGCCTCTTTTATAGACTAGCCTTGTTGATTAGCTTCTCAAATGTCTTGAGTGAAGCCCTTAAGCATGAAGGCGGCCAGCCATGGATATTCTTCAAAGAATCTCAATGGCATCTTTGCTCAGTTGGTTCACACTTCATACTCAGTTGCATATGAGAATATAATCAAGGACTCACTTGGGTCTTTGTTGCTATAATGAGATCACCTATAGTAATCCTTTGTTCAGCTCTAGAAAACCTCTTGATAAAGAGTTGCTCTAACTCAATAAATGTCTTTACTGAATTATTGGGCAGTTTAACATACCAATCAAAAGCAATACCTGCTAGGCTACTAATAAAAGCAAAAAAAGCATCGATGCCACAGTTGCAATAAGCGGCCAGTGCTATGTGCGCCTTGGGTTTCCACTGCCATCAAAGCTTTTGAAGGAAGGTGGCACGAAACCCTTGGGATATTGGATATCATAAATTCCCTAGAACCAGGTGATCCTCCGGGAGCCAATGCTTCCTTCCACTTCTTTCAATCATGGATTTTATGTCCTTTATGTGGTACTTTACTACCTACCATCCTATCTGAGTGCTACCTTGCTAATGGAGGTAAAGTCTTGATTGGGTCCAAGACACTAACTTGATTGATGTTGGGAGGATGAACTAATGGGGCTTTGTTTAAAAGCAAAATTCTGCTAACAAGTGTAACTATGCCATCCCATCATCTATTCATCTACCTGTTGTGGGGTCTACGTGGTGTCTTCTTGATCAACCTCATCACCTTCCATGGCTTGTTTCTCCCTAAGAAGAGATCCTCTAGTATCAACCATGCAGACTCCAGCTGAGTCTCCCAACAAGTCATCTTCGTTGGGATTAAAGCTGACTTTCTCTTCATCTGACCAATCATACCCCAAGTCCCCTTCTTCTCCATGAAATAATGTGCCACTATCTCATCCAACAAATGATCAATCTGACAAGGTACAAATAATCTAGGTTAAGGTGTGATCACGTATGCACTAAGAGGCCGGACCTCCCTCTGGAGAATCAATCCTATGTGGGATACTCACTAGATGACACTCGGCCACTAGTATGAGAGGGTGACATCCCTAGGTTTCCACTATCTTTGGTGCAGACTATATATGCCTAAAATAATTGTCACCATCTCTCCATGTCTGGTGGGAGTTGGTGAAGGATGACCATGATGCTTGAGTTAACTCCTTCACCACCATTGGGGAAGAAGGTTAAGCAAGACAGCTTAGACTTGACATAATAGGTGGTGTAGAAGGGTTAGGATCCCTCGGTCGTAGCCTAATCACCAACAGGGTGCGCTTCTCCCCGGATATGGCCTTCATGGCCTTTGATGGAATTGGAGATGCTGTGACCTGGACTGGTGATGGCAGACAAGGGGTAAAGCGGTGGGGTAGAAACACCACCGACTCTCTATACACAGGAGAAGTCCACCTGTGGTGACTAGTCCCAGTAAGTAGGATGATGTCAGTATGGTTGGCGCAGGTAGCGCGTTGAGCTGGAAAATCAACAAGCGCAAAAGCTGCCGACTGACAACTGAACCTCCGTCTCTCTCTACTGGTAATGTAAGATGTATGGGTTTCTTTGGCCCTTTCTTGGAGGATATGTTTCCCCACACTACAGGGGATGATGGATCTGAGAACAAATTGAGCTCTGACTCAATGCCCGAAGCTCTTCCCGGCATAAAGAGGATCGAGGTCACGATGACCTCCTACCCTAACTACTGCTGATGTCGCAAAGACTAGAGGAGGTGATGAGCGAATCCTCTTAACAACCTCTCTGTCTGACCTAGAGAGAGGATGGAACTAGTTTACTATAACTAGTGGTGAAGTCATAATGGGGAACTCCTCAACAGCTGAACAGGTTGCTGCCTCTATCTCCCTAGTGATCCCGGTGTGATATCACTTGATCATGCAGTTCTTATCCCTACACTATTTCCTGGTAGGATGGGAGGAGTGGGAGCTAGGCCCATACTCAAAATTAGGGGAGGTAAGCCCTGAGACTAGGGGAGCCTTACCCTTAAAGGGTATAGATGAGAGGGTGTTAGCCCTGGCGCATGAGAAACTCAAGCATTGAAATTGGGGGCTAGAGCCGGGTACTATACAACCGGCTATGGACCGCCACGCTTTCCTCTTCAATGAGGAGATGTCGTAAGAGGGTAGATCAATCGATGACCGGCCGCGGCCATTGTGGTCCTATTGACTGTAGTGAGGGGAGTGCCCTCACATGTAATCCTCGCTCCTTCGAATCCCCTACCAAATTGGATCAGATGTGTATGGTCCAGTCGAGGGAAGTTAGCATGGTCCAAAGACAAATCCATACCATGAGGGATGGTGAAACCGAACTTCTGTGAACCGGTCATCTTAGATCAACTTGTAAAAGACTAAAACCGACTTATGCATCAGAATCGTAAGAATCTGCAATAGGAAATGAGTTTGTATTAGATTTATGTCTTTATTGATTTTTGAATTTGAATTAAAAATTTGAATCCACATCCAACAACTTGGAAGTGTTAAGTGGGGTTCAAATAGATTTGAGAAGATTTAGAATTTTGATTGAAAGAGGAATTTTGAATATGAATCCAACTTCAACAAATTTGGGTATGTTGAAAGATGAATTCAAATATTTTGAGAAGGATTCTTCCATAGGTTCATGTTTGTTTGAATTTAGATTTTCTTTTGATTTGAGGACCCTTTCCTTTAACAAATTTTGGTATGTTAAAGTAAGGGTCAATTGACTTTATTTTTGTTTAGTGATTTTGGGAATTTTACTTAGCAAATTTAGGTATGCTAAGTGAAGTGTTTGAAAATGATTGTTTCTTCTTTTTTTTTTTGGTGAATTTGTTGTTTGATTTTTGGAAATTTGGAATTCTTACTTAGCAAATTTAGGTATGTTAAGTGAAGTACCCAAGTGTGTTTTATTTGGATTTTGAAAATAGGATTCTTAGCAAATTTAAATATGCTAAAAAAATCCTAAGTGTTTCATTTGTTTGTTGGATGTTTTAATTTTTGAAAGAGTAGGATCCTTAGCAAATTTGGGTATGCTAAAGAAGTCCTAAGTGTTGCATTTTTGTTTTGAATGTTTTGATTTTTGAAAGAGTATGATCCTTAGCAAATTTTGTATGCTAAGGAAATCCTAAGTATTTCATTTTTGTTCTATTTTGATTTGTTTGAAAGTGGAGACTTTACTTTTAGCAAATATGGTATGCTAAAGATGAAATTCTACTTAATTTTGTGAAATGGAAACTTTACTTAGCAAATTTGAGTATGCTAAATAAAGTTCTAAATATGTTTTGTGAAATAGAAATTTCACTTAGCAAATTTGAGTATGCTAAATGAAATTCCAAATGATATGTTCAAAATTTTGTTGTAGTTTGGTTTTGAAAATGGAAACTTCTCCTTAGCAAATTTGGTATGCTAAGGAAAGTAGTTCCAAAGGTGCTTGAAGATTTTTTTGGTTTTGACTTTGGAGACTTCACTTAGCAAATTTAAGTATGCTAAATGAAGTTCCAAAAATGTTTCAAAATTTTTTATTTTGGGTTTGGAGACTTCACTTAGCAAATTTGAGTATGCTAAATGGAGTTCCAACTATATGTTTGAAAATTTTGAGTTTTGAATTTGGAGACTTCACTTACCAAATTTGAGCATACCAAATTTGAGCATGCAAAATGAAGTTCCAAAATGTGTTTGAAAATTTTTTATTTTCGATTTGGAAACTTTGCTTAACAAATTTGAGTATGCTAAATGATATTCCAAAATTTGTTTGAAAATTTTAAAATATGATTGTTGATTTTGATTTTGGATTTGGAAACTTCACTTAGCAAATTTGAATATGCTAAATGGAGTTCCAAATATATGTTTGAAACTTTTGATTTTTGAATTTGGAGACTTCAGTTAGCAAATTTGAGTATGCTAAATGAAGTTCCAAAATGTGTTTGAATTTTAAAAACATGATTATTAAGTTTCAATTTTTGAAAAGAGGAATTCCATTCAACAAATTTGGTATATAGGAATGGAGGTCAATCTTATTTTTGCAAATGTGAAGATTTTTTTATTTTGTCTGTGATTATTGCTTTTTGAAAGAGAGGAATTCCAACTTAATCATATGTGAGATGTGTTTAAGTGGGATTTCCAAAATGATGTTATTTTTAGTTAGGAATGAAACCTTCATTCAATAAATTTTGAATATATTAAATGAAGATGTTCATATGTCATTTTGAAAATTTTAATTTTATTTGAAAATGAAACTTCCATTCAATATGTGTGAGTGTATTGAATGGAAAGGTTCATGTGGGCTTTTTGAAGCTTTATGATTGTGATCTTTGGAAAGATGATTGTTCATTTTATTTTGAAAATGAAATCATCATCAAAGTGAATTGAAAGAAGATGTTGATTTGTGCTTTTGGAAAATCTTGTTAGTTTTATTTATTTGAAAATCCCTACATGTAATAATTATGAGATTTGTTAAATGTCGATGATATAATTTTGTGGAAATATTTTGTTAAGTGGATTTTTGAAAGAGTACTTTTTGAAAAGAAAAGTTCTTATGGAATATTTATTTTGTCTTTATTATTTCAAAATAAACCTTTCCTTGTTATAAAAATGATAAGGAGGAAGTCTTTAAAATGTTTCCTTTTTATTTTAGATCTTTTCATTTTTTACCCATTGGGGAACCCAATGGGTGTTTTAAGACCAACACAGAGTGAGGTCCTAAAACTTAAAGATGTTGGCTAACTCAACTTAAGAATGAAATAAGCTAAGTGCCAATGGAAAGAAAGATAGTCTCGGGTTTATACCAAAATAGAAACCCACTATCGATACTTGAAGACAATGATCATTTACCAAAGATGGAGAGAGGAACCATCCCCAGCGGAGTCGCCAAAAAAAATTGTTGGTTAGAAAAATTTTCATATAAGTCGCCTTCAATCTGTGGTGAGAAAGAGGGAAAGAATATAAAAATTCATCTTTTAGGATTACACCGATCATGTACTTATTGAGGTGATGGTATGTCATCAAGGAATAATGTACTATCTCAGAGAGAGTTGATACCTTTAATGGACCGATCACCTCAATAAGACTCAGGGCGATGGGTGCATATGTACAGATTCTTCAACTTTATATGAAAAAACTAAAGTAAGATTTATTTTAAATCGGTTTGTTAAGTTTCCTAGGGGCCCATAGTTGATTACATCCTAAGGGACAGGATCCCGTAGGAATACTCTCGATTAAGATAAATGATCGTTGTCTTTAAAGATTTCAATAGAAAAGGACTATCAATTGATTAGTTCATTTTTAAAGATCAAATGGGATTGATCCAAGAGAGGGAGTTATTATCGAAGCCAAAATAAAGATAAGTAGGAGATGCCCACGATGCTAGGAAACCTAACGAGCATCTCAAACTATCCTATAGTTGGGCTTTATATATTTTAAATTGATTTAAGTTGAGTTGCATTTTTTTAGAAATTTGGGTTTATGATTCCATAACACAAGATTTTGGAAATGCCTAAGATGAGGATTTAAGCTTATGACTCACAAAGGGGAGAAGTAAACTCAGAACCTAAATCTAGGGAGCTTTGGTAAGGACCAAAAATGGGTATTTGGTTTGCCTCCACAAGAGAGAACAAACCACCCAACTACTTGGACTTAAAACTGCCTAGGGGTGGCCACCAACTAACTCCTACTATGATTTTAAATACATGTAGGCAAGTCTCATGCTTATGCAAGATAAAGGATTATTTATTTAGAAAGAGACTAAGTCCTTAAACTCACTCCCTAAAGAGACTAGATGTAAGGACATGCTTCAAATGATCTAAATCTAATGCAATTCAAATTTCATTTTATTTACATTTTTTAGATAATTATTTTGACTCAAGTTAATAGGATTCATATGCCTAATGCATGAGAAATAAAGTTATTAGCCAAAATCAGCGAGAAGGGAGGAGGTGTGTTTCCACCATGGCTCTCAAAGGTCAAACCAAGTTTCTCTAGCAAAAGTGGGAGCCCTCCAATCAAGAGTGAAATAAGATGTATTTGTGCTTGATATTGTAAAAGAGATACTCATCCACCATATAAGGATCAAAAGGGTTGCTAACTATTTTATCTTGATTTTGAACCTAAGCTTTAAATGAGATTATAAATTCTTTGTTTTAATTTTGAGTTGTTAGATTTGGTAAAAGATTTATTTTTCCCTAAGAGCCTAATCCATATCCAGGCCATACATAACGCAAGGAAGAAACTAGGAAAGATGCCACTTAATACACAAGCTAAACAAATCATCAATCAAACTATAAAGCTAATCGCAAAAAGAATAAGAGGATTGTGGTGGCAACCAAACCAAAAATAACAAATTGGGTAGCCAAGCTCTACTCTTATACAACCCAAATTACAAATGAATTTAATTACAATAAAGCAAGGAATTCATTATTTTGGGGGTCATCAAACTTCATTTCTTCATTCTTCTTTTCTTCTTTCTTTGGTTCCTTCTTTTGGATGGTTGGAAGGTGGATGCTCCAAAGCTTCACATGGTGTATAAGATTGGATCTTATGACCAATGCTCAACCTAATACCCATAATAATCATTCTAAAATCCTAATTGCATAAATTTACATGAAAAGGAAAAGAATGAAAATCAAACTAACACCTGTAAAATAAAGATTAGCTAAAACAAACCACACAAATCTGAAGCACTATATTGGACTTATCACCCCACACATGGATGACTAAGTTCACCTGGCCTATGGGATTATGCTTAGGGGTATAAGCACCTGCAAGAAAAAGTATTTATATTTTTATTTATTATAATGCCCCTTAAGCACAATCACCTATAGAAAATAATGGTTAGGCTAAGATCACCCTACCATTCAATCTACGAGCATATATCCTAACATCCAGTCTAAGACATATATCATAAAATAAAGTAAACATTAAACCATGTTTTGCCCTAACCTAAAGTTAGAAGTGGTGACTTAGGCTAATGTGTGTACTTTGAAGGTTTGTGTGGTATGCTTAGCTATGGCATTAAGTTAGAATTTTCTAAGTGTGAAACACGTTAACTTAGAGGAGGGTTTCATTTAAGTGACTTAGTTGACTTGGGTTGATTTTATTTCATGTTTTGATTAAGTTCAAGTGAATCTTACAATTAATTACTAAGTTATAAAGAGAGGGAAAGAGAAGAGAACTTCTATTTCCTTCCATAACCTAAGTAATTTCTAAAGTAGATTCACACTTTAGTTTTGTTTAGTGAATGTTTTGATTTACTCTTTTAATTAATCCTAAGTTTAGATGAACTCTAAACAAACCTATTCAAAAATAAAGGCATTTTAAGATTAAATAAAATGAACCAAATTCACAAAATATACATCACTTCATTTCTTTCCCAACATGTATAACTTGCATATGAATGAATCCTAAGCATATCTATACACACAAATGAGAATATTTAACACACTTTATGATGTATGCTAAGTAATTCATTTAAGAAAATTTGGAAGTTTAAGATGCATAATTTTTGTTAAGTAGAAAAGGGTTTCTTATCCAAGTTTCACATGCACACATGAAAGTAAGAAAAATATAAGTGAGTATAGCACCATTGTTAACCAGAGGTGTAAGGTACAAGACCTACTTAGGGTTACTTAAAGTCTCACAATCTCGGGGTTATCCATATTAATATACCACTTTCTTCAAATACATACATGTGTATAGAAGAAATGAAATGGAAAAGAAATAATTCAAAAGTTGTATTAGTTGATTCATTTTTTTGTTTATGCAATTTATGTGTGCAAGCATAGGTAACCCTTCTTAAGTGATAGCATAGGATTGAATAAGATATGGAATTAGGCAAGTGTTAGGTTCTTTTCAAATAAGCCACACATCTTACTAAATCCTATTCAAAATTATACTAAAATAAAAGAGAAGGGAAACCTATGCTAAGCACATCTCTATGTTTTCTTCACATGCAAGCTTATAATTAAAATATAAGTAGCACACTTTCAGTTTTAGGAATTTGATTTATATATTTTTGAAAATAATTTGAATTTAGTAGTGATAATAGCCACTCATATTATTACTTTAGCCGACACATGCAATTTTGACATAAGTTAAACAATTTCATTTTTATTTCGATTTTAAAAAATATGGATGCATGAAACCATATGACATACACATTTAAGATGTTGGAGAAAGAACTAAAGTAATGAAAGCATGTAACATATTCACTTTAATTAAATCCTCAAGACAATCTTATGAATTAAGAAAATTTAAAATAAACCAAAGTTTATTCAATGTGATTTTTGTTTAATCTTGAGTTTAATTTAATTTTGAAAATGTATTGAGTTTGCTATTCTAACCCATTCCACATGTGTCTGATATTTTTTATTTAATTTTTTAGTTGATTAGATTCATTTTTATATTTTAATTAGGTTAAGGTATGCATTAAACAAGTTAATTAACCCTTACCTACATCGCCTTAGCATAGTTAACCAAATAATTATGAGCCAATGATATGACATAAAACATCACAAGGAATTTAAATTTGCAATGCACCTAGGAAGAAAAGAGAATAATGCAATTTAGCTCATGATTAATAGTTAATTAAGCTAAGCGGTTTAACATAAGTAATTTCAAAACACCCCCTCACATATGTGATGTGAGTTTTGATTTCCTTAATTAAACTTAGGCTATTCAACGCCTAAGCATCTACCCAAAGTAGATTAATTAAGTTATGAAAGTTTTTTAGAATTCTTAGAAATTAATTAAGGAGATAATTAATGAATTAACCCTTAATTAAGAGATGATTAAAGAAAGAAAAGAGGGTTTAGAGAATAGCTTAGGGGAAATACCCCAAAATTATTCCCTAAGCCTCCTATTCATTGAATCTAACCTTAATCAAAATTAATAATGGATTAAAACACCAATCCAATCATAATTATCTTTAATTACATTAAGGGAGTAATTAGGAAATACACTTGCAATTCCCCTAATTAAGACTTCAATAAATCTCAAGAAAATTCCGGGAGGCAGAGGTCATCCCTAAAACATTCCCAAAAAGTTTGGAATTAATCAGAGGATTAATTAAGGAGTAATTAGAAAAATGATATTTCCATTAAAACCCAAAATTAGAGAAAGGTATATCAAAATCCATTAAAATTATTTTTAAAATATTCTAGGTCAAATTATCTTTCATAGAAATTTACCTCATATTTTTCTGATTTCTGTTGAAGGAGATATGAATTTTTGAGGGTTAGGAGATTAATTAAATTTAATTAAATCCCTAATCCCTTCACCACATGCGGTGGTGGCGGCGCTTTACACACCGCGTGAGCTAATCACTTAAATGTCACATTAGGGTGGCGGCATGATGGCGGGATGCGGTTTGATCCTTACCGTTCGATCAAGGATCGAACGACTAGTGATCACCCTATGGTTTTAAAAGGGATAAAGGATTTATAAATCGTGGAGGTAATCTTGGCCGTCCATCCAAAATGCGTGGATGGACGGCTAGGATCGCCTAGTTCTTCTATGAGGCTCAATAAAAACCGTCCATGATCTAAGGGAAGATTCGAGCTCGATTGAGCTTGGATTGGAATGAGATTGTACCCACACCATCTAAGCACAATTACAAACCCATCCAATGGTGAATTTTGTATTCCATAATAATTTCTTTCACAAAGGACCAACACCACCTAAGCTAAGTGGTCAAAAAATTCCATACCTCCGAGGTGATCCGAGCTCGCTCGATGAGGTAGCTTCATCTAGCGGAGATGAAGCCCTATTGAAAGTTTCAAGCCTTGGGGTAGAGTAGATCTCCCTAAGGACCAACACCACTTGCTCCCCTTTCCGACTTTGATCCAATTCACCTCCTCCTTTCTTTGGGAACTTGAGAGAATGCTTAGGTGCAGTCGACTTGATCCCCTGAGGGAGTGTACAAGAGGAATTTGTGTGGATTTGACTGAAGAGGACGTTGAGGATTATAATGAGCTCCCCTATTTTCTAAGAAAGAAAATAGAGAAATGGATATCTCAAATCCTTCTTAAAAAGCTTAGGATTGCTCTCTGATGTTTCCTAACACTCACTAGGGCTCAATCGAAAGTGGGAATGATCAATTCAAAATGAATTAGGGGGAGTATATCTCCCCCTATGCCAATCGGACGGCCGAGCCTTAACATGCCATTTTGATCCAATTGACCACATGGGAGGGGTTGTTTAGGCTATTAGCTCTTTGCACATGGTCGGTTTGAGGTCTTGAGTGGATTGATAACCTCCCATGTGCTTCAAATTGGGTGGAAGGAGGATTTTGAATTGGCCAAATTGAGCAAGGGAGTCAATTTTGTCCTTGGGTCCATTTTGGCTGACCCAAACCCATTGGGTTGGGTGCACCCTTCTTCATTGTGTCCACTTGAGCTATTAGGAAGGTATCAAGTTGATATGAAGAGGGGTTGACCAAATTACCCATGGATTAGTCCATAATTTGTTCTATCGCATAGGGGTAGAATGGTCATTTGGCAAAATTTTAAATTTGGATATGTTGGGTATGTGGAGAACATGACCCCTTTATGTCAAGTTAGGTCTAAGGTCACTTGGGCTAGGTTAGGTCCAGTTGGCCAATTGAGGCTTTGGTCAAGTTCAACAAGTGATTTGGAATAAACTTGACCCATTAGTTTTAATCAATTTGGCTTAGATCAAGTTTTGACATATTTTGACTTTTTAGGCCAAGTTTGGTCAACTTGAGTCAAATGGCCAATTGGGCTAGATTAAGCTCAAATTTTGACTTGGTCAAGTTCAAATATAGTTCATGAATGAACTTAGATCATTGGTTTCAATCAATTTGGCCTATGGTGGATTTTGGCTATGTTAGGTTTCATTTTGTGCAAAGTGTTGACTTGGTCAACCCTTAGGTTTGACTTGGTTTTATCCAATTTGGTTGATTGATCATCTCATGATGAGAGGCATAGGTGAGTTTAGTTCAATCTAATTTGGTTAGGATTAGAATTTGGCTCATAAGGGTACTTTAGGTCACTTTGATTGAAGTCTAAGTGGGTCAAATGGCAGTGAGCATTTCCCAAGCTATTCCTTAAACCCTATTTTTCTATCTTAATCCTCTCTTAATTAAGGGTTAATTCACTAATTACCCTCTTAAATAATTTCACTTAATTAATCTACTTGGGGTAGATGCTTAGGTGTTCAAGAGCCTAAGTTCAATTAAGGAAATCAAAATTTTACTCATATGTGTGAGGGGTGTTTTGAAATTACTTATGTTAACCCCTTAGCATAATTAATCATTAATCATGAACCAAATTCCATTAGGCCCATTTCTTCTTAGATGCATTACAAATTTAAAATCCTTGTGAGGTTTTATGTCATTTCATTGGCTCATAATTATTTGATTAACTATGTTAAGGTGTTGTGTAGGATTAACATGCTTAAATTACCTAATCAAAATATAAAAATGAATCTAATCATCTAAAAATTGAACAAAAATATCAAACACATGTGGGAATGGGTTAGGAATAGCAAACTCAATTCACATTTTTAAAATTAAATCAAATTCAAGATCAAACAAAAATCATATTAAATAAACTTTGATTTACTTTAAGCTTTCTTATTTCATAAGATTGTCTTTAGGAATTAATTAAAGTGAAAAGGTTTACATGATTTCATTACTTTAGATCTTTCCCAATATGCTAAACATGTATTTCATATGATTTTATGCATCCATGCTTTTCAAAAATTAAATTTAAAATAAAAATGTTTCTTTTATGCCAAATTGCATGTGTTGGCTAAAGTAAGAATATGAGTAGCTATTATCAGTATTAAATTTAAATTATTTTTAAAATATATAAATCAATTATCAAAACTAAAAGTGTGTTACTTATATCTTACTCATAAGCTTGTATGTGAGTAAAATATAACGGTGTGCTTAGTGTAGGTTTTCCTTCTGCTCTCTTTTAGCATAGTTTTGAATAGGATTTGGCAAAGTGTATAGTTATTTGAAAAAAAAAACTTAACACTTACCTAATTTCATATCCTATTCATTCATGTGCTATTAATTAAGAAGGATACCTACACTTTACATATAAATTGCATAAAGAAAATTAAATCGACCAACATAAACTTTTGGATTCTTTCTTTTCCATTCATTTCTTTTGTAGGCATGCTTGTATTTAAGGAAAGTAGTATATTAGTCTAGACAACTCCTAGGTTACGAGGCTTTAAGTAGCCCTAAGTAAGTCTTGTACCGCACCTGGTTAACAATAGCGTCGACTCACTTATGTCTTTCATACATTCTTATGTGTGAAAATTGGATAAGAAACCCTTTTTTTGAAAATCATGCATCATAAACATTCAAATTTTCTTATATGAATTACTTAGCATGTATCATAAAGTGTACTAAACACTGCCATTTGTATGCATATATATATTTAGGACTCATTCATATGCATGATATACATGTTGGGAAATAAATGACGTGATGTGTATTTTGTGAATTTAGTTCATTTTACTTAATCTTAGCATGCCTTTCTTTTGAATAGGTTTGTTTATAGTTCATCTATATTCAGGATTAATTAAAAAACATAATAAAATAATCCATATAAGAAAATATGAATCCACTTTAGAAATTACTTAGGTTAGGGAAGGAAAGAGAAGTTCTCTTCTCTTTCCCTCTCTTTATAACTTAGTAATTAATTGTAGGATTCACTTGAACCCAATCAAAACATAAAATGAAATAAACCCAAAACAACTAAACCACTTAAATAAAACCCTCCTCTAAGTTGAACATTCTTCATACTTAGAAAATTCTAACTCAAAGCCATAGCTAAGTATACCACATAAATCGCTAAATCACCCACATTAGGCTAAGTCACCACTTCTAGCTTTAGGTTAGGGCGGTGCATGGTTTGATGCTTGCTTTTATTTTATGATATATGTTTTAGTCTAGATGTTAGGATGTATGTGCGTAGAATGAATGGTAGGGTGATCTTAGTCTGAACATTATCTTCTATAGGAGATTGTGCTTAAGGGGCACTGTAATAAATAAAAATATGAAAGCTTTTGATGTGGATGTGCTTATACCCCTATGCATAATACGATAGGCCATGTGGACTTAGTCACCCATGTGTGGGGTGAAAACTCCAATATACATGCTTAGGATTTGTGTGGTTTGTTTAGCTAATCTCTATTTTGCAAGTGTTAGCTAGATTTACTTTTTTTTCATGTAAATTTTGCAATTAGGATTTTAGAATGATTGTTATGGGAATTAGGATGAACATTGGTCATAAGATCTCATCTTATGCACCATGTGAAGACATTGGAGCAACCAACTTCCAACCATCCAAAAGAAGGAACAAAAGAAGAAGAAAGAAGAATGAAAAAATGAAGCTTGAAGACCCCCATAACAATGAGTTCCTTGCTTAATTATATGTAATTCATTTGTAATCTGGGTTGTATAAGGGTATAACTCGGCTACCCAATTTATTTTTGGGTTTATGCGGTGGTACCTGATCAAAATGGCCTCTTATTCTTTTGTGATTAGCTTTATAAATTGATTGATGATTTGTTTAGCTTGTGCATTAAGTGGCATCCTTTTTCTAGTTTCTTCTTTGCTTTATGTATAGCTTGGATGTGGATTAGGCTCTTAGAAAAAAAATAAATCTCTTACCAAATTTAATAATTCAAAATTTTTTTTTAAAAAAAAAGAACTCATAACCTCACCTAAAGCTTAGGCTAAAATCAAGATAAAAGAATTAGTAACCCCTTAGTTGGATAAGTATTTCTTTTGTAACATCATGCACAAATCCATATTATTTTCACTCTTAATTAGAGGGCTTCCACCTTTTCGAGAAACTTGGCTTGAACTTTGAGAGCCATGAAAACACATCTTCCTTCTTCTGATTTTGGCCAATAATCTCATTTCTCATGCATTAGCATATGAATCTATTATTGAGTCAAAATAATTGTCCAAAATAAAAATAAAATGAAATCTAATTGCATTAGATTTAGGTCATTTGAAGCATACCCTTACATGATCTAGTATTTTTAGGGAGTGAGTTTAAGGACTTAGTCTCTTCTAAATAAATAACAGCCTAGCTATCTTGTATAGAGCATATGACTTGCCTACATGAATTTAAAACTGTAGGAGGAGTTAGTTAGCAGCCACCCCTAGGTAGTTTTAAGTCTAAGTAGTTGGGTGGTTTGTCCTCTCTTATGGAAGCAAACCAAATACCCATTTTTGTCTTAGATTTAGGTTATGCTTTTGGCCCTCGCCAAAGCTCCCTAGATTTAGGTTCTGAGGTTGCTTTTCCCCTTTGTGGGCTATAAGCTTAAATCCCCACCTCTTAGGCAATCCCTTAATCTTGTGTTATGGAGTGATATGCCCTAAATTTTTAATGAAAAATTTAACTCAAACAAGTTAAAATCAATTTCAAAAATGTAAAGCCTAACCATCAGATAGTTTGATATGCTCGCTAGGTTTCCTAGCATCGTGGGCATCTCCTACTTATCTTCCTTTACCTTCGATAATAACTCCCTCTCTTTGATCAATCCCATTTGATCTTCCAAAATAAACTAATCGATTGATATTCCTACCTATTGAAATCTTTGGAGATAATGATCATTTATCTTAATCGAGAGTATTCCTAAGAGATCTCATTCCTTAGAATGTAATTAACTATGGGGGCTTGCCCTGTATGGAACTTATCGAACCCAATTTTAAATAAACCCTAATATACTTTTCCATGTAAATTAGGTGAAGAATCTCTGGTACACATGCAGACCCGCTATCCTTCGGAGTCCTTGTTGAGGTGATTAGGTCCATTGTAGGGTGGTGACTTCTATCTTTTGAGATAATATACCTCTCCTTAATGTCGTACCTGATCACTCTAAATAATAATATCTGCGGATCTACGTGGTGTCAAAATGCATAAAAAGAAAGAGATGTATATTTCCATCCTTATTTTATCCCGCATAGAGTGAAGATGAAAGTATATATCTTATTCTTTAAAAGAAATGAAATTTTTTACCACAGATTTTTCTGGCGACTCCACTGGAGAATGTTCCTCTCTCCATCTTTGGTAAATGATCGTTGTCTTCAAGTATCAATAGTGGGTTTGTACTTTGGTATGAATCGAAGACTATCCTTCATTCCGTTGGCACTTAACTTATTTCATTCTTAAGTTAAGCTAGTCAACATATTTAGGTTTTAGGACCTCACCCCATGTTGGTCTTAAAACCCCCGTTGGGTTCTCCAATGGAAAAAAATAAAAAGATCTAAATAAAAAGAAAACATTTAAAGACTTCGTCCTTATCATTTTTTTATGATAAGGAAAGGTTCATTCTAAAATAATAAAGACAAAATAAATTTTTTATAAAAATCTTGCTTTTCAAAAAGCACTCTTTCAAAAATGCACATAATAAAAATATTTTCACAAAATTTTCTTAAATCACCCTCATCTAACAATTCTCATATTTGTTACATGTAGGAATCTTCAAAAATAAAACTAATAATCTTTTCCAAAGAACAAACGAATATCTTCCCTCAATACATTTTGATGAAGATTTCATTTTCAAAAAAAAAAATGAACAATCATCTTTCCAAAAATCAAAATCAAAATTAAAAGTAAAACTTTCAAAAAGTGCACATAAACCTTTCCATTCAATGTACCCACACCTATTGAATGAAAGTTTCATTTTCAAACAAGACTAAATTTTTCAAAAGCACATATGAACATCTTCATTCAATATACCCAAATTTTTTGAATGAAGATTTCATTCCCAAAAAATAAGCACCATTTGGAAATCCCACTTAAACATATATCATATATAAGTTGCAATAATCACACACAAAATAAAATTGTCACATTTTGCAAAATAAGACTGACTTCCATTCTTACATACTTAAATTTATTAAATGGAAGCCTTTTTTTTCAAAAATCAAAACTTAACAACCATATTTTTAAAATTCAAAACACATTTGGAACTTCATTTAGCATAACTCAAATTTGATAAGTGAAGTCTCCAAATTTAAAACTAAAAATTTTCAAACACATTTAAAACTTCATTTAGCATAACTCAAATTTGCTAAGTGAAGTCTCCAAATTCAAAACTAAAAATTTTCAAACACATTTGGAACTTCATTTAGCATAACTCAAATTTGGTAAGTGAAGTCTCCAAATTCAAAACCAAAAATTTTCAAACAAAATTTGGAACTTCATTTATCATAACTCAAATTTACTAAGTGAAGTCTCTAAATTCAAAACCAAAAATTTTCAAACGCATTTAGAACTTCATATAACATACTCAAATTTGCTAAGTGAAGTCTCTAAATTCAAAATCAAAAATTTCAAACACATTTGCAACATCATTTAGCATACTCAAATTTGCTAAGTGAAGTCTCCAAATTCAAATCCAAAAATTTTCAAACACATTTGGTTCTTTATTTAGAATACTCAAATTTGCTAAGTGAAATCTCCAAATTCAAAACCAAAAATTTTCAAACACATTTGAAACTTCATTTAGCATACTCAAATTTGCTAAGTGAATTCTCCAAATTCAAAACCAAAAATTTTCAAACACATTTGAAACTTCATTTAGCATACTCAAATTTGCTAAGTAAAATTTCCATTTCACAAAATTAAGTGAACCTCATCTTTAGCATGCCATATTTGCTAAAGTAAAGTCTCCACTTTCAATCAAAAAATAAATCAAAACCAAAAGAAAACACATTAAGATTTCCTTAGCATACCCAAATTTGCTAAGGATCCTACTTTTTCAAAAATCAAAATATCCAAAATAAATGAAACACTTTGGGATTTTCTTAGCATACTCAAATTTTCTAAGAATCCTATTTTCAAAAATCTTTAAAAAACAAAATGCATTTAGGTTCTTCACTTAGCATACCTAAATTTGCTAAGTGGGAATTCTAATTTTCAAAATCAACAACAATTCACAAAAAAAAAAAAGAAGAGAGACAATTATTTTCAAACACTTCACTTAGCATACCCAAATTTGCTAAGTGAGTAAAATACCAAAATACCAAATCAAAAACAAAACCAATTGACCCTTACTTTAACATACCCAAATTTGTTAAAGTAAAGGGTCCTCAAATCAAAATCAAATTTCAAATATGAACCTATGGAAGCATCTTTCTAAAAATATTTGAATCCATTTTTCAACATACCTAAATTTGTTGAAGTTGGATTCATATTCAAAAATTTCTCTTTCCAATCAAATTTCTAAATCTTCTCTAATCCATTTGAACCCCACTTAACACTTCCAAGATGTTGGATGTGGGTTTAAATTTTAAATTCAAATTTAGAAATCAACAAAAATAGAAATCTGATCCAAGCTCATTTCTTATATTGCAGATTCTCATCATCAGTCATAGTTACAGCTATAGTTCAGTCTTTCAATTTTTGGCAGTTGATTAGAAATGGCAGGCTCACAAAAGTTTGTGTTCACTTTCCCACACGGCATGGACTTGGCCTTGGATCAGTCCAATCTCCCTTGAGCTAATCATGCCCACCTTATCCATTTTGGTAGAGGATTTGAAGGAGTAAAGATCAGCTGTAAGGGCACTCCCCTCACAACTATCAGTAGGACTGTAGTGGCCGGGTAGAAGCCGGTCATCCAGATCGATTTACCATCAAATTCTGATATTCCCTCATTAAAGAAAAAAGTAATGGAAGTCCCACCCGCCAACCGGTGATGTGATAGCGCCTGCCCCTGTTTCTGGTATGGGCTAGCACCCACACTTTGGCACCTTTAAGGGTAAGGCTCCTTTGATTCTAGAGATTGCCTCCCAGCCTTTGAGGTTGGGTCTAGTTCTTACTCTAATCATCTTACCTGAACATAGAGGAGAAATAAAAATTTCATGATCAAGCGGTATCATACTAGGATTGTGAGGGAGATGGTGGCCGCTACGCGGTCAGTTGTAGAGGAGGTACCTACTCTAATCACCCCGCTGGTTATAGAAAACCAGTTTCATCCTCTCTCTAGGTCAAATAGAGAGGATGCTAGGAGGATTTGTACTTCACCTCCACCAGTGGTTCAACACGAGCTCTTAGTTACTTAGAGTAGGAGGTCTTTTGTCAGCCTCTGATCAGTATTACGCCAAGTTGGCAGATCTTACAGGAGTTCTAAGTCTAGAGCTCAATTTGATTTGAGATCCATCATCCCCCGCAATGTGGGGAAACACCTTCGATATGAGAGGGCTAGAGAGGCCCATGCATCTATTCATATCACCAGTAGGGAGAGGCGGAGGTTCATTTGCCGCAGCCGACTCGTTGATTTTCATTCAGGCTACCCGGCCAATACTGTGATAGCATCCTACTTAGGGACCGCCATCATGGAAGCCTACTCATAAAGAGTGGTGTCTCCACCACTTTACCCTCCCCCATCGTCACATGTTCACGCCACGATTCTAGTTCCACGTAAGGCCAAGGCCATATCCGGGAAAAGCTGCTCAAGTGATCGACTATGGAGGGATCCTATTCCATCTACACTGCCTATTGTGGCGAGGCCGAGCTCTCCTACTTGACCTTCTTCCCCAGTGGTGGTGCAGAGGGAGTGGCGACCTTGAAGCATAGTGGGTCCCCTTCACCAACCCATCGCCAAGAGACATGGAGATGGTTGCAGATGCAGAGGGAGATGATGATAGCCCAGTTGCACCGATGATAGTAAAACCTCCTAGGAGTGTCACCCCTTTTAGATTTAGTGATAGTCAGGAGTGTGTCTGATCTAGTGAGTACAGTCCTCATAGGATTGACTCTCCAAAGAAGAGGGAGGTCCGTCTCTCAAGACATGACGTGATCACACCGCCAAAATTATTTGTTCCCATTCAGATTGATCATTCTCTCGAGGAGATAGTAACACATTATCTTTTAGAGAAGAAGGAGATTCTGGGGTTTGACTGTGAGGGAGAAAACCAAGTTTGATCCCAACGAAGATGATTTGTTGGGAGACTCCTCAGATAGTATATACCGGGGATCCTCCACAAGGAGCAAAATGGAAGGTGATGAGGTTGATCGTGAAGACAGACCAATCGCCCAACACCTCTGATATCAGTTAAAGCAGAAAGACGAACATATAGATAGGATGGTGAGGCAGCTTGAAGACTTGTTAGCAGCAGTTTTAGCACTTCTGAAATAAGCCCCAGCAGTTCATCCTACTATAGCCGACATTAGTCAGCCTGAGTTAGTGCATGTCTTGGACCCAGCCAAGACCTTACTCCCATTGAGCAAAGTAGCACTAGCATGTATAGGAAGGTAGTGGAAAGTACCTCCATACAGGAGAAAGATATCAGATCCATGGTTGAGCAGTAAGTGAAGGAAGTGTTGGTTCAAGCCCGGGGAGGATCATCGGTTCAAAAGGGTAGACCCTGCTAGTAGGAATTCGATGCAATCCAATATCCTAAGGGTTTCGTGCCACCTTCCTTCAAGAGCTTTGATGGTAGTGGAAACTCGATGCAGCATATTGCATACTTTAGGGCTAGTTGTTGCAACGCCGGTGGCAGTGACGCTTTGTTATTCCGCCTCTTCGTTAGTAGCCTAGCAGAGATTGCTTTCGATTGGTATGTTGAACTTCCCAACAGTTCAGTAAAGACATTTGTTGTGGCGGATATAACGACGTAGTCAATTTCGTAATCAGATGTCGTTTGGACAACATCGGCGATGATCGAAATGAAATCGGACTTATATTGCATGACGTCGTATTCAAATCACTCAACGTTCGCGTAGACTTTGCCAAAATGGTTGTGGAAAGCATCGTTTGATAAGTTTCACGCTTCAACCATAATTAGTTTTACAAAGGAGGTCGCTCGATGTCGCCGCTTCGACTCGATATACACGTAATTTTATTTAAAATTAATTTTAATTGATTAATCAATTATTAATTGATCTGATATTTATTTTGATAGTTTAAACATAATTATGCAATCAAAAAAAAATTGGATTACAAATATTTTAATTAAATTTGTCGCGATTAGGAAGCTTTAGTCTCTGTTTATGTGACGTCGCCATTAATATTAAGTTTTTTTTATATAAATTTTGGCATATGAGCTTAATTTCAATTATGACACACACATGTAGGTCAATATTTCTATGACCATTCATCTTAGATCCTAAGTGGTTATACTTTGAATATATTCCAACATATTTTAATTTAATACATAATAATACGATATTAGATCAATGATAAGGAAATATTTATTTTTATATGATATAACCTAAAAAGAGTTTCAATAAAAGATGAGTGCAAAGTAGGGGTGTGCATTATTTGGTTTTAAAAAATCAAATCAAACCAAAATTTTTGAGTAATTTGGTTCAATTTTGAACTTAAAAATTTGGATTTTGGTTTTAATTAATGAAAATGTTTGTTTTTGGTTTTTGAATCGGTTTGTTAAATAAAATTTTGGATGGAACTAAATAAATCAAAGTAATTATATGATATATGGTATTATTAATTTATATCTTATAATCTTATAGTAAGAATTATAAATATAAATTACTATTGCTTGTTCATTATATAATAAAATATTATACAAATAATTTTTAAATGTAGTGAACTTAGGTTTATCCAAAACCAAACCAAAATAACCAAACCAAATTGTTATTCGGTTTGTTTGGTTTTACATTTTATTTGGTCCATTTGGTTCAATATTTGTAGGAATCCAAAACCAATTAATTTTAAACATTTATTATCCAAATCAACCAAATGCACACCCCTAATGCAAAGTTACATATCTTTCCCTCAGCAGCTAAGAAAAATGAAAAAAAAAAGAGTGCATCAACAATATAAAATGATGAATATTTTAAAATAAAATATTAAATTTGTATATAAAATAAATATTTTGAAATAAAAATCTAGCAAATATTAAATAAATAATCTTCTTTAAATTTAAATATTTCCTAATTTTGAATCAAAGAATTTAATTTAGATATCATAGAATTATTATTTATGTATATATTTAATATATAAATTTTAATATTTGTTTATACAATGTTTTAAATTTGTATAAAAAATATAAATGATTATAAAAAATATTTTAGTTTAAATAGGTTAATATTATTGATTTTTTATTATTTAGATATTAAAATATTATATAAATAAATATAAAATTTTAAGTATTAGATATATAAATAAATAAATATTAAATAAATATGTCTTTCTTTAATAATTTATTAACATTTTTTTTTCCCGAAAGAACCGCCAGTTTCGGTGGAAACAGATTCGCTGCTTTCCTTCATATGAGATCTCTAACTGTCTCTGCTAGGCCCTGATCTTGCCCCTGTACTATCCCGAATCTCCTCGCTACTGCAATCTCTGATCCAATAAGCGAATGCAATGCTTTCATCCAAATCAAAGTAAGCTATCTCTTGCACCAGATCTGATCTCCATTTCTTGATTTTGCTGCAGTCTCTCCATTTTCTTGCTTGAAATTCCCTGAAAAATCTTGTTTTAATTTCAATTTAGCGCGAAAATGTACTTATTTTAGTTTCGTTTTGATTTAAAGCTTCAATGCCATGTGGGTTTGATTTCTATGCTTTCTTGGTTGCTGGCATGAATCTCACTGTAGTCGATCTTTAATTGAATCCCTATTTATAGTTTGGTTCTTCTCTATTCAGTATTCATTGAATCCTTTTCTATGCACGAATTTTTTTCCCTAAACGATGGAATCTTGTAGTGTTGAGCTTTGATTCAAAAGTGCAAAAATTCTAGCATTGGGTTTTTTCTTGTTTTGGTTAAGAAATCTGAGACCTGGATCTTTAACAGATCTGGATTGTCTGATGTCGCGAACAACAAAAACACACCAGCTAGTAAAATTGGCAGACCAAGAACGGCCAAGTTGAACGTTGATTCTCCTTCTCCACAGAAAAACACGAGTTTTTCAATCAATGGGTCGCCAAGCTCAGCAGATTCTAAACCAGCGGTTAGCCGCCGTTCGACAAGAACCAGTACCTCTCCAGATGTTAGTAAAGAATACAACATGAATACGATTTCCTTCATAAGTTTTGAAATTGTTTCTTCCTGAATTTGCTTTTTTTTTTTTTTTTTTTGTGATTTACAGAAATATTCACGTTTATTGAAGGGATCAGAATTGCAGGTGCAGCTTGCTTCCGTGCAGGAGGACCTCAAAAGGGCAAAGGAAAAGCTAGCCTTTGAAGAGATCGAGAAGGCCAATGTTCTTGAGGAGCTGAATGATGCCAAGAAAGCAGTAGGAGGTGAGTGAGAAGCTTGGACAGGCTCTTCTAGCTCTTCATAAAACTGAGGAGAATTGAGCTTGACAGGTTTCACGTAGCTGAACTGGAGCAATCAGCCATTGAAGTTGCTCGGAAAAGAGAGGAAAAATGGCACAAAGAGCTTGAGGATATCAGTAATCAGCATGCTGTTGACGTCACAACATTGCTTTCTGCAACTCAGGAGCTTCGGAGGGTGAAGCAGGAGCTGGCAATAGCCGTTGATGAAGAGAAAAGTGCACTTAGAAAAGCAGATGAAACAATGAAGATTGCAGAATTTGATGAAGAGAAGGTTGAAATGCTCTCAGGAGAAATCAACCGCCTTAAATCCTTGCTTGACTCCCAGCTTGAGAACAAGTCCAATGAGACAGCACTGTTGATCAAGAAATTGGGTTCTGAAGCTGAATCTTTGAAGCTTGAACTTTTGAAAGCAAAGGCTGCTGAGGAAAACCTGGTTGAGATGGAAGCTTTGGTTGAAGGGCTCAAAATTGAGCTGGCAGATGTAAAGATGACTGAATCAGATGCAGTTGGTATTGTGGATGAGTGGAAAAAGAAGACAGAGTTGTTAGAATCTTGCTTGGAGGAAGCTAAGCAGTCTGAAAAAGTGCTCCAAGATTCTCTTGCTTTGACAAAACAGATAGAAGAGAGCAATTCCATGCTTGATGATGCAGGATCCGAAGTTATTTGTCTCAAGGGGAAGGCTGAAGTATTGGAGCTTGAGGTAGAGAAGCACAGAGCAGGTTTTGAAGAATCTGATCACCATCTTAATTTAGCTAAGCAGGAAGTACTGGATGTAGAAAAGACAGTTGAAATTTTGAAGTCCGAGATCCAGAGAGCTGAAGATTTCAAGGAACAGGCATTGAACTATGAGAAGCTAAGAAGTTCTAATGTGGAGAGTCTCACTCACACAAACAAAAAGCAGGAAATTGAGCTTGGGATTACTAGAGAGGATTCAGAGAAATCCAAGAAAGCAATGGAAGGCTTAGCATCCGCATTGCATGAGGTCTCCATGGAAGCCAGGGATCTGCAAGAAAGGCTTTTGATAAAGCAGGCAGAGGCTGAGATTGTCACAGGTGAGCTGGACAAATTACAATTAGCTCTCAAGTTCACCCAGGAATCATATGAGCTCATGCTTGATGAAGCCAAATACGAGATTGTTTGTCTCAAGAAGACTATAGAGAAGTCTGAATCAGAAGCAATGGACTTGAGAGCTGAATGGGATGCAAAGGAGATTAATCTGAGAACTGCCATTGAGAAAGGGGATGAAGAAATCGCCGAAAAGCTCGAGAGGGATCAAGCAATAGAGAAAGTCGAGATGAAAAATCTTGAAGCAAAAGAAGCTGTGGAAGAAACAAACAAGCTTCATGATATGATAAGGCAAGCTGAATCAGCGTTAATTGAGGCCAACAATGCCATTGAAAAGAAAAGGGAGAGTAAGTGCTTGAAAGAAAGATTGATGGATAAAGAGGAGCTACAAAGAATCACTCAGGAGAATGGTGATCTCGGGCTTCATGAGACTGTTTCCTCAGAAAGAATTAAGGAACTATCTGAATCGCTTGCTAAGGTGTCACACAAAGAATCAAGAAAATGGCGATACAAGACAAAACACAGCACATGGATTAAATGGAACACTTCCTGGCAATGGGAAAGAACACAACATGCAGCATAAAATGACAGTTGCCATGGATGATGAGGTTGATGAAACTGAAACAGAGAATTCAGAAGCACCATCAGAAGCTTGGGAGGTGATCAAAGATGATAGAAAACTAGAAGAGAATGGAGCCGAAGGGGATAATTTGAAGATGGAAGCCAAGATTTGTGAAGGTCATAAAACTACTGATGATAAAATTCTCTCTGTATCAAGTGAGAATGAATTGGAAGCAAATAACTATGATACTAATCTGGTTCAACTAAATGGACACTTTACACACGATAACGAGATTTCTGCAATTAAGCATCAGCTACAGCAAAAGAAAAAGAAGGCTTTACTAAACAAATTCGGGGATCTCCTGAAGAAGAAGAGTACTTCCAAATAGCAGCTCTATGTTACGTCACTGTATCATATTTGGTTATTTGCTTCTTTCCTTTTTGTGGTCATTCAGATTCACATAGTTTTTTTTATAGATTGTGCCGTTTGAAAAGTCAACAATAATGGAGTTGTGTGAAGAAACTGTGATTCGTTCTTGTTGCCAAACAATATTGTAAGTCAGCTTCTCAACTTTGGTATATTTCTATTTTATTATGTTAGCTTTGAGATCCTATGTAAAATTAAAACTGTAGCATCACAAAACAAAATAAAACAGGTTAATGATTCATAGAAAAATATTTATTTACATTAGATTTCTTCCACTACATCTACCACCCAAATGTTAGCATTTGTAGTTAAATTTATAATTTTTTTTGATGCCCTAATTATCCTGTAAATACAAAATACCAAAGATTCAAAAGAAATCATAAGATTTTATCAAAATAGGTCTTAAGATGAGACATTATAATAGCAAATCGAATCAATAAAAAAATTTCCACGTAAGCAAATTGGATGATTAATCCTCCTTAATGGCTAATAATTTTATCATTATGTTAAGCGCTAGTTTTCTCATATCATTATAAAGATTTTAAGGAAAGCTCAGCTCTTGTTTAAGTTAAATTATAAGATTATTAGCATCTGAATCAAGAGAAAGATTATCAGAACCTTTTATAATTATGAATCAATTGCCGATTTCATAATCATCTTCCTGTAAAGGTTCATGCTAGTAGGCTTAAACAGTTAAACCTCTTCCTTTTTTATTAGTACACTGCAAACCAAACCAATAAATTAAAAAAAAAACATTGTATAAAAACACATTTGGAAACTACTATCTCCCTCTGCGCAGCACATATAAAAATCTAAGAAAATATGTTGAACATGTAAATTGAATGATACAACATATATTAACCATGAAGCTTTAAATAAATAAAAAAACCTATGAATGATGCTGCTTTCTTCAGCGACACCATGAAAAGAGAGTAAACCTCCATGATCAATACTTACCTAATCTATCCATCTCCTTATTCCAACATCAGCTTGTTTAACTTCTTACTTTGTATCCTCTCCTGAATCGCTCTCAACCCATCACTGCATCACAAAAACAGATTTTAAGAACGGCTCATCAGACCAAGACTTATATGTGAGACATTGAACAAATTACAGTGCTTGCTTGAAACAAACAGCAAGAAGGATATCTATACCTGGGAGGAGGACTCTGCCCTGGGGAGAGCATCTGAGCAAGCTTGACGGCATCTTCGGGTGGCAGATTGTGCGGTTGAAGCATAGATATCACCATAGGCGTCCGGGCTTTAAAAAATGCAGATGTGAGCATCAACCAGGAACTTGAGCTTCACTGTCACCAACACTCCCTCTTCATACATCTGGGGAACCCTTTAGATATGGGTTCGAGGGCAGAGCCCCCGGCAAGGATAAGCCCGGCGTTCACCGCCACCATGTCGACGCCGATCCATTGCCAATGCCCAGGCGGTCTTCTCGGAGAGTGTCTTTGCCAGAGCATGCCATAGCTGTTACAGACAGTTAATTCTGTTAGCGATGGATTCGATAGGTTTGAATAGAATATACAAGTATTTGATGAGGAAAAGGGATTATGCTATTGTTGTTGAATTTACCATTGTCCAATTAAACCAAAGTTGAGTTCGACAAAAATCGGCATAAAGATTATTTCTTTTGTTTACAAAACTCAAAAAAAATGCTTCCCAGAGGGAATATTAAATCCAATATTAATTAAAAATGTACATAAAAGTAGTGTATAGTCTCATGTGAAATCAAAATAAATAAAATTTAATATATTAGTAGTGGCTCTTAATTGTTGGCTCTTAAATAATATATAGTGCTCGACTAGAACCCTTATTCTATTCTCAAATAAGTGGCAACGTCTGTAGGTGTCATGAGCCTTGGTTGTTTATATAATGATTGAGAAAGATCAATGGTAGGTGATTGCCACCTGGTCCCCTCAAAATTGAGTGGCTCATATTACATTACACTTAACGATATTAAATAAAAATTAATTTTATAATAAAAAATAATAGAAAAAACTGCGAGTAAAAATGAATCTCCAAGTTATTAGATTTATTTTGAGATGAGCATAACACATAAGAAATCCATCAAAATTTGTGTTGCACTTATCTCTATATATCCAACAACTTTGGCCTATCTTGGCCTTTTTTTAAGAAATAATTACAAATATGAATGATTCATATCTAAAAAAAGGGAAAAATTATTACGTATGAAGTACGGACAGTCTAAATTAACACACGTTGTGTGCATATAGTGTACTTATTCGTGTACATAATGAATACATAATAATCTGGATCATTTGGATCCCACACGTAATAATTTTTCAAAGTTGTTAAAAAATAACTTACTATATTTTGCTAATCAATGCATGTGATGGATATGTTATCTCAACAAAATTATTATTTATATGGGATGAATAAAATGGGTCCTCCTTCAAGATTAAATTTATATATGGAAAATTTCCAATATCACATGAGCGTTATGCATTTGGTGTGATGGTAGCGTGCGCATGTGCACAGACCACACCAAAGTGTTGCCGATTAACAATCCGCTATGTTCAAGAATCTACCAAAATGATTTTTTAATCTTATCTAGCTCTCTGCCATCATAGAGGTCAGAAAGCTGCAATTTCATTTTTTGAAAATAAAAAAATTTGTTAGCCCCACTGTAGCTTTCTAAACAATCGATTCTTCTGTAACACCTCTATCACTATTTTTTTCAAATAGCTATGACTGTTTCAAAAAGACTCTCAGTCGTTCAACAAAATATGCTAATTTCCAACACGTTATTGATAGAATACGTTTCTCTTTATTGTTAAGAAAGGAATGCCTGATTTTATTAATGGAGTTGGGCATCAGATCACGCCATTTTTTTTCCCTGTAACAGTTCAACTACTCTCTTAAATATGAGAAAGCGAGCACGTGAGCTGTATGCGATTTGATTGACGTCAAGGTAGCATCATACATCCTACCATTAATATCAAACTTACAACAAATAATATTAAATGCAACAGAAAATCAAGTCTCAACACTGCATTTAACTCTTTCTTGAAGCCATTAATTTCTATCACAAACCAACAGATTGATGGACGGAGATATATGGGAAGATATATCTTTTTTTCTTTGTAAAAAGAAAAAGATTTTGTCCTCAGGATGATCTTAAAAATATTTTAATATAAAAAATTATCAAACATAATAACAATTCCAAAAAAAATTACATATTTATCAAATTAACAAAAAAAACCTCAATTACCCAAAATAAAGAATTCTAATCAAATCATAATTAATTAGCATTAGGGGTTTTACATACATATTAAACTTTTATTTATTATTTATTATACAAAACTTTAAAATAGTGAACTCATTTTATCATTCCAAAGTGAGTTCCACCTTGTTTCGCAGAAATAATAATAAAATTTCGAAAGAAGTAAATAAATGAATATACGTATGTAAAATCCAAAAAAAAAACAAAAGAATGCATGATTTATCTATCATTTTCAAATTGTTTCAAATTGAAAGTACTGAAACAGCTGTAAAAACATATATATGGTCATGAAATTATAAGAAGCTGAACTCAAATCAAAATCTCAACACCAAGTTATCTGATTTATATAAAAATTGGGGTGTGCTCTAATTTTTTTTAACCCGAAAAATCAATCAAACTGACGTTTTTTTGATTGGTTCGATTCAGTTTGTAAACATACTATTCAGTTGTAAATACTAAGTTATTTGATTTTAATTTTCAGTTCAGTTATAAAAAAACGGTTAAATCGAACAAATCAAAATAGTTAAAAAAATTAAATATAATTATGTAAATTTAATTATAAATGCTAAGAAATTTATATAAATATATATATATATATATATCTATATATATTTCTATTTATCTAAGTAATATTTAATGTATAAAATTTATTAGGCTGTGTTTTAACTAATCAGTTCATAAAAAATAAAAAAATTTATATTTTTAATATATTATTCCGTTTAACCAAAGATCAAATCTAATTATAGTTCAATTCAGTTGATTCTTATTTTAAATTATTCAGTTCAGTTTATTAGGTTTAATAAAAAAAATTGACCGAATCGGTCGAATGCACACCTGCATATAAAAATAATAATTTAAATTTCGAAAATTAAATAACCTTAAATTTTCGGCAGAGATTAGGGTCGCTCCAATCCCTCTCATCAAATTCCTCCGCAACTTTGAGTTTCTCATTCCATATGACTGCGGTGACTGAGGATGTGAAGACCACCCTCTCTATGGCGTCGCTCTGTGCACACGCTTCCAACACATTGTGGGCAGCTCTCAGCTCTACTTCAACCATGAACTCCTGCACCATAAATTATCATTATTTATTTTTCTTAAATAAAAAAGATATATTATTAACAATAATTTATCACATATCGAGCAATACTACGCTCCACAAATTGTTGTGCAATACAGCCCTCTTAAAAAAAATAATCTATAAAATTTGCAATACAACCCTCTTAAAAAAAATTTAATGAGTACTAAGTCCATTCATACTTGATATATAACTAATTTAAATCTTAAAATTTGCAAATAACTTTCGAAATTTGCATCAAATAAGGTAATTATTATGAAAAATTTTGGGTCATGATTAATTTCAATAATATTAAATTTATTTTGAGACAAATACAACATAAATTTTAATTAATCAATAATATATTGTGTTCATCTTAAAATAACTTTAATGATAATAAAAGTCATTTGAATCAAATTGTTCTAAATAACTTAGACCAAAACCCTAAACTTGGACCCCAAGCACAAATAAAAGATTTATGTAAATCTAAAAAAATTATAACAATACATTAATTCAGATAATTTTAAAATTATTAGATTTCCTTCAAGATGAAGATCATTCATAAATAATCAATTAAAATTTATTACACAAGTTTTCAAATAAATTCAATATACTAAAAAAACTCGGTCGGATCAAAAATTTGAAATGCATGTACTAAGCTATATTTTTTATTCGGGTAAATCTCAAAGGCGAGATTCAACGGGCAGGGACGTTAATGGCCCATTAATGACTAAGACCCACCCCGACCCGAGACAGTGGCCCACTCGGCACAAGAAAGCTGAAGTAGATCAGCAGTGCGTTCAAATTTTAGCGAGAAATCTCCCGCCGTGCAGCCGCAGAGTCGAGCGCCGGAGCCTAAGAAATCCCTATAGACATACTTAAATACGAGCACGAATCGTAAAGTGCGATGCTCGATCGGCCACGCATCGCAACAGCGCACAAATTTACGGCCGATCGATCGCTGGAAATCGGACTCACATCGTACGAAGAGTCGTCGTCGAAGGTGTAGAACAAGCCGGAGCATCCTCGGATTGCGCCGGCGATGCTGTGGTAATCCAAGGGATCGGCTATGAAAAACCTCACCCGCTTGTTCTCGCTCCAAGCCGCCTTCGCCGCATCACCTGCGTAAGCACGCCAACCGTTCGACCGATTGCCTCAAACAAATAGAACATTTCAATAGAGGGAAAAAAACAGAACCGATTCGAACCGCGAGCGAAGGCGGCGGCGTGGACGTAGTAGCCACAGTGCAGAAGGCGGTCAACGAGGGCAGCGCCAAGGCGGCTTGATGAGTCCATGACGCATACTGTCTTGGCTGGATGGCGATTGCAGGGAGCCATGAATGAGTTTAAGAGAAGTAGAAAATTGAAGAGGGGGCGGCTAATTGCGGACGGAGGAGAGATATATGTATCTATATAGGTGGAAAAGAGAGTAGAATTGAAGGAGCGTGGAGGAAGACAGGTGGGTGGGGCAGTAGAAGTTGCTGGTTAGCTGAATTCCACATGGGTAGAGGTAGACGGGTAAGAGGGAGAGAGAGAGAGTAGATGAAGTGGCACGGAGAAGGAGAAACGTGCGCGTGTGGCTAACGTTTACTACTGTTACTCAAAAGTAATATTTTATTGAAAATGTTGAATTTGAATAAGATAAGAACAATTTGATTTTATTCAGCTCATAGTATTATAAATTAAATATATATTCATTGTTTTATTTTCTTAAAAAAATAAATCTAAAATTTTATTCTAAATTGAAGTATTCTCGTCTCAGTATTTATTTTAATAAATAGATTTTAAATAAACATTCCATCGTGCATATAAATAAACTTTCAAGAAATTAAGACTTATCCTTCTCGGTATTTTTCTAATATCTAATCATCGTCTTTTGTGTGTAATCGAAAGTTTTCATCTCCAACTAGTTGTTCGAGGCTTGTGATGTTGTGCATATAGTTAGTTAGGTTCAAACATATTGTTTGTGCCCTAAACTCTAAATCTAGGATGATATTAGACAACACATTACTTACTTTGAATATTGATCAAAACTTGATCTAAATTTGATTGAATATTGTTCGCACTCTTACCCTAAACCAAAAGGATATTAAACATTACATTATCTACTAATGTTAATTAAAATTCATGTAAACACTGTTTAAATTTTATTCTAGCTTTGTTGAATCTAGTTAAAATCTTAATATATTATCGAATAAGATGCAAACAAATGTTCAAGAAAGATTCAAAAAAATTTCAAATAAAGTTCAATAAGATTCAAGTATGATTGAAATCCTAATTGAGTAAAATGTGATCAAGGTTTGAGTAAGATTTGATGAAGTTTTTGAATTAAAAGTAAGAAAAATTCAAGCATTATTTGAATTATACTATTTTGCTTTCATTATCAATATGACCTTATACTATGCATTTTAATGATAATATCATATATGAAAGATGCATAAATATTATATATTTTTAGAAGTTATACCTAATCACATACAAATTCATGGGCTCTTTGGTCAACTTCTTAATTTATACTTATTACATTTTGATAGTTTATTATATCTATTAATATCTTTGTCATGTTTAAAATTACAAATGTGTCTATACCAACTTTATTAGTTGTAATTTTTTTAAGAAATTTATTATCCATATGACCTTATATTAGGCATTTTAATGACAATATCATATATGAAAGATGCATAAATGTTATATATTTAAGTTATACCTAATCACATACAAATTCATGGGCTCTTTTCAACTTCTTAATTTATACTTATTACGCTTTTGATAGTTTATTATATCTATTAATATCTTTGTCATGGCAAGCTTAAAATTACAAATGTGTCTATACCAACTTTATTAGTTGTAATTATTTTTAAGAAATTTATTATCCATATGACCTTATATTAGGCATTTTAATGACAATATCATATATGAAAGATGCATAACTATTAAATCTTTCAAAAGTTATACCTAATCACATACAAATTCATAATGGCTCTTTTAATATATTTTATCCTGTCAAGCTTAAAATTACAAATGTGTTTATGACAACTTTATTAGTTGTAATTATTACCAGCTATCTTTAATTGCCTTTACCAAAGTTTTATATTAATCTTATTATTAGCTAATACTTCATATTTATGTTCTTATATATGCATGTTATGGCATGGATTTTTTCAACTTTCACAACCTTTAAGTTGGATATCCTTTCGGTGTTGAAGCCTACACTTAGGTTTACTAGTATAAGATATAAGATTTGGTTTATTAAGTGTTTGATAAACTCCTTACATTGCATAAAAATCATGATTTCATGAGTTCATACAACTTTAGGAGGCATCAAGTGGCATTCATCACTATTTATCATAAGATTACCTATTGTGCTTCTTGATTAATTTAGTTTATCTTTAAGTTTAATGATATGCTTCTTTCAATGATGGAATAATAATCTTACAAATAACCACTCGTATTAATACTAGGATAACATAATACCTTAAGGTGTCATAAGTCCTATTTTGGGTAGCTCTTTCTAGTTAATATAGAGTCATAATCCTCTCCTTCATCATAGTGATTAATAAGGCATACAATTGGGTTTAGTTAAAGCAACCCCTCAATGTTTTCAAGTTATAATCATATTATTAGAGCTTATTTTAAAGTTGTTGAGGAGTAGAAAATATTATGGCCATATTTTATTATTATAATTATAATATAGATAACTCTCACTCTATATTATTATTATTATGGTTTAAATCATACTATTTGTGTAGTTCTTTTATCAATCATTCATTATTATAGAATTTTAAACCCTACAACCTGGTTAGCATTCTTATATGTTTTTGATCATCTCTTGTATATCATATTTGAAAGACTATAAAATCATTTTTGTAGTATATTCTTTCTTAGAAGTTTTAGTATCTTGATACACACTTATGTCATAACTTCATGTGTTTATCCCATGAACTTTAAAAGAAATGTTATTTATCATTTAATATTATCATGAATTTCAAGATATCTCACTAGGATCTTACCACTTATAACTTGATGATTCCTTTGATCACTAATATCTCAAGTTATCCCATCTTATTGAATTTGATAACACAAATTAGACTTCTTAATTCAGAATATTATCAGATATCACATTTGGGATCTAATTAGCTATAAGGGATTACTCATGGGAAATCTTTAACTCAAAACTTAAAATAAATCATGTTTGAATTTTCATGTCATTCGGAAAAACTTTGAAATTGAGACTCAATTTATCTCTAATATTCTACCATAGGTTTTATCTTTTGAGTGGTATAATCCTTTTATTTTTAGAGATGTTTTGAAGCTACTCACATAGTTTTGCAGTTTTGTTAAGGATGGAGCCTTTCTCTCCATCTTTGATTTCCTTATTATATTTAATTCAACAATTTTCTATTTTTGATTTTGTATATCGATGATTATATTCAAAAATTCTTATTTATTATTTGACTTTTTATGACTTTTTTTATTGATTAGAAGATTTTTCAGCTGGATGTTAAGTTGAGCATCAATTAATGAAGAATTCACTATTGAACTTAATAAATGTTTAAGTTTAATCATTCTTTTGTCTTTATTATTGCCATCTACTTTGGATACTTCACCACTAGGTATGATTTGTCCTAAGTAACTTGATTTTTAGAAACTTAAACTTTCAAATCTCTTAAATTAAAGGCATAATAATGATAGTTAGTGTATCATTCAAGCCTACATCCATGATTCCTCTTCTTACTATTTAAAAAAGTGGGCAGTGTTGTATGAACTAATTCTTTTGATTAGACATTCAATATTTTCATGACTCTCTTCTTTAATTAGAGTGCTCAACATAATTAAAGAAGAATATTTAATATTTTCTAAAATTTTGATTGGATCTACTAAAGCTATAGTTTTCTAACTTATTCAAGAAGAAAGGATTAAATAAATAAGAACAAAAAACTTAGATGACAACATACAATATTATATAACAATGTTGAGATATACTGATGATGTTAGCCCTACTATGAATTCTCTTGCATCGAGAATTTTTAAGGTTGCAATATAACTATTATCAATTATCTTGTCGCCTTCATCCTCATGTTTAGTTAGCCTCCATTAATGCATTACTATTCCTCTTAGAGAACTCATAATGTTATTATATTTATATAAATATAAGATAATCATCACGTTATAACTACCTTTAAGGACTACTACCATAACAATTGAAGCATTTAATACCATGCACTAGTAATTTTCTATATTATATGTCTCAAGTGAGAGGTAATATTCATTGTTATGGTTGAAGAACCCTATATATTAGAAGATTACTAGGACAATCCTTTTACCTATACATAAGACAATTATATTAGCTATTATGATTCTTCATCGGGGTAATAGGTTATTCTCATTAGGTTTTGAGAGTCAATAGTATCTCCTCATTTCATTATAATGTTGGTGTTTATATTTTCAAGAAGTTAAATAGTACCCTTCACATATTATTGATAAATATCATTATGATGATAAATATACTTGTGTAGAAGGTGGATGCCTTCTTCATCTATCATTTATCAATAAGCAAGATATATTATTTTGACAAACATATCTTTAGAATCAAATGTTATAAATCAAATATGTGAAAGTATAATAGCCACCTGTTGACTTCACTTTCGGGAGTGATCTCTCAACTTTATCATAGATCTAGGACTCTTGTAGACACTAAAAGTTCCTTAGTCTTAAGACACTCCTAGGGATTAGGTGAACACTTAACCTAAGCCTAGAGACTTGGAAGGGTTAGCCATAAGAATAGGTTATGCCTTAGGGATTTAGGAAGACTTGCCTACCCTATAGCCTTAAACCCAATCCTTGCTTCCTTCTTCCAAACCAAACCTTAAAGTCAAATCCAAGATCATAAATCCAATCCCAAATCAAATGATTGAAACCCATGATTAAATTCAAATTTCAAATCCCTTCCTAAGTCCTTTGATTTTATCTTATGAACATAGCCTTAACCAAATTCAAATCAACCATAATTCAATTGATTTTCTTAAATATCAAATTCAATCTCAAATCAAATCCCAACCCAAATTCCAAATCCAATACCAAATTAAATGATTGAAACCCATGATTAAATTCAAATTCTGAATCTCTTCCTAAGCTTTGATTTTATCTTATGGACTTAGCTCAAATTCAAATTCAAATTTGATTTTCAAATATCAAATTCAATCTCAAATCAAATCCCAACCCAAATTCCAAATCAAATCCAACTCCAAATGATTGAAACCCATGATTAAATTTAAACTCCAAAATCCCTTCCTAAGCCATATGAACCACCTTCATATGCTTAGCCAAAACCACCTTCATATGCTTAGCTAAAACCCCCTTCAAACCAAATCAAACTTGGTTGATTTTTTTATAAATCAATCATTCCATCATTTATATTCACAAATTAAATGAAGTCTAAATTCAAACCATTCAAATCAAATCAAACTAAATCAAACCAAATCAATTCTACTTAAGCCCTTTTTTTGACCTACATCCCTCAATTTGGTCTTCCAAATCACTCAAACCCAAGTGATTTTCTCATGAATCATTTATATCTTTATTTATATTCACAAATATAAATGAAATATAAATCCAAGTGGCCAAAATCAAACCCAAATCAAATCAAATTTTCAATATTAGCTTTTTTTAGCCAAATTCTTGAACTTGGCTAAATGATATCCAAATCAATTAAAAACTCATGAATTTCTTCATGATTCAATCATTCCTTCAATCACTTATCCAAATATAAACACAAACTACAATTATCAAACCAAGTCCAAGTCAAGCTTATGTTGACCTCTTTTGACTTGAAATTATCATATGAACCAAAATTCATTTGACTCCAAACTAATAGCAAATGGATTTATATCTTCATCCTAGGCTCATATGTGAGTTCAATTAAACATGAATTAAGCCATGATCAAGCCAATTGACCCATTTAGGTCCAATTCACCCAAAGTGACCTAAAAGACCTTTTTGAGCCAAGTTCTAATCCAACCCAAATTGAATTGAACCAAGCCCATCCAAACCTCATATCATGATCAACAATCATCCTAGGGTGATCAACTACCTTGAATTGGGTCAAACTAAGTCAACTTGGTTCTTTGACCAAGTCAATCTTTAGCCCAAATGAAACCCAAACTAGCCAGAACCCACCATATAGCAAATTGACTGAAACCATTGATTCAATCCAATTCATAATCAATGATTGAACATGACCAAACCCTCAATTGAGCTAAACCAAGTCAAATTGGCCATTTGATCTAATTTGACCCAAATTGGCCTAAGAAGCCAAAATGGGTCAAATCATGATTTGATCCAAATTGATTACAACCAATGGCTCAAGTTCATTCCAAATCATTGAACTTGACCAAAGTCATGATTGAGTCCAATTGACCAATTGGTCAACTTGACTAACCTAGCCCAAATTGACCTAAAGGATCAAATTGGCAAAAATCCAAATTAATTCCAAATTAAATCAAACCAAAGCCTACAATCATTTTCAATTAACCAATTGAATATAAACCAACACTTAACCTAACCCAATTTGGTCAAATTGATCAAATTGGTCAACTTAGCCCATTTGACCTATTTGAATCCAAATGAGCCAAAATCAAACGTAAGCCAAATTAATCAAAACTACTTGAACCAAACTCTTCAAAATATCATTTGAACCTAACCCAAGTTTGGTTTGACCCAATTTGACCAATTGGTCAACCCAACTCAACCTAACCCAAATGAGCTTATTTTGACCATATGAAGTCAAATCACCCAAAACCATTCTATGGGACCCTAGGACCTGGCCTAACCTGATCCAAACTAGTCCTAACTCATTCCCAAACTAGCCTAAATCCATAGTGGGCCCCACCCAAGAAATGAGCCATTGGACAAACCTTCTTTCCATTGGATCTTCACACCAACAAGCAAAGTTGACTTCCTCATCACCATGGTAGCCTCCAAGCACTCAAGTGAGGCTCCACCTGACCCACCTAGCTCACTTAATCCCCCTTAGGTCGGCCAAGAACCAATGGGAGTTCAACTCCTCCTCATACAAGCCAAAACCAAAGACTCATGGTGTTGACCTCACTTTTAGAGTGAGCTCTCAATTTCCTCATCATAGATCTAGGACTCTTGTAGAAACTAAGAGTTTCTAATCGTAAGACACTTCTAGAGATTAGGTGAACACTTAACCTAACCCTAGAGACTTAGAAGAGTTAGCCCTAAGAATGGGTTGTCCCTTAGGGATTTATGAGGACTTGCCTACCCTATAGCCTAAACCCAATCCTTGCTTCCTTCTTTCAAACCAAACCTCAAATTCAAATCCAAATTCCAAAATCAAATCCAACTTCCAATGATTGAAACCCATGATTAAATTCAAACTCCAAATCCTTTCCTAAGCCCTTTGATTTTATCTTATGGACTTAGCCTTAACCAAATTCAAATCAACCCCAATTCAATTGATTTTCTCAAAATCCAAAATCCAAAATCAAATCCAAATTCCAAATCATAAATCAATTCCAAACTCTAAGTGATAGAAACCCATAATCAAATTCAAATTCTAAATCCCTTCTTAAGCCATATGAACCACCTTCATATGCTTAGCTAACCCAAATTTGGTTGATTTCTTCATAAATTAATCATTCCTTCATTTATATTCATAAATATAAATGAAATCCAAATTCAAACCATTCAAATCAAATCAAAATAAATCAAATCAAATAAATTCTCTACTAAAGCCCTTTTTGACCTACATCCCTTAACTTGGTCAAATTTGCTTCCAAATCACTCCAAACTCAAGTGATTTTCTCATAACCTATTTATATCTCCATTTATATTCACAAATATAAATGAAATATAAATTCAAATGGTCCAAACCAAATCCAAATCAAATCAAATTCCCAATTTTAGCCTTTTTAGCTAAATTCTTGAACCTGGCTAAATGATATCTAAATCAATTCAAAACCCATGGATTTCTTCATGATTCAATCATTTCTTCAATCATTGATCCAAATATAAATACAAACCACCATTATAAAATCAAATCCAAGCTAACCCAAATCAAACCCAAGTTAGACCTTTTGACTTAAAATTATCATATGAACCAAAACCCATATGGCTCCAAACCACTTGTAATTGGATTTATATTTTCATTCTAAGTCCATTTGTGAGTTCAACTAAACTTGAATCAAGCCTTGATAAAGCCAATTGACCCATCTAGGTCGACCTGACCCAAAGTGACCTAAGAGGCCCCTTTGAGCCAAGTTCTAATTCAACACAAATTAGATTTAACCAAGCCTACCTAAACCTTCAATCATGACCAATAATCATCCCACGGTGATCAATTGCATTGAATTGGGTCAAACCAAGTCAAACCTACCCTTTGACCATGTCAACATTTAACCCAAATAAAATCCAAACTAGCCAAAATCTATCATATGCCAAATTGATTAAAACCATTGATTCAAACCCATTCATAATCAATGATTGAATATAACCAAACCATCAATTGAGCCAAACCAAGTTCAATTGGTCATTTGACCTAAGTTGACCCAAATTGGCCTAAAAGGCAAAAATAGGTCAAATCATGATTTGATCCAAATTGATTGCAACCAATAGCTCAAGTTCATTCCAAATTACTTATTAAACTTGACCAAGTTAGATTAAGTTGACCAATTGTCAACTTGACCCAACCTAGCTAAATTGACCTAAAGGGTCAAATTGGCCAAAATTTAAATTAAATCCAAATTAAACCAAATCAAAGCCTACAATCTTTTTTAATTGACCAATTGAACTTGACTCAACACTTAACCCAACAATAAATTGGTCAACTTGACTAACCCTTTTAACCTAAATGAGTCAAATCCAAACCTAGGCCAAACCAACTCAAACCAATTGAACCAAAACATCACAAATCATCATATGAACCTAACCCAAGCTTTGGTTTGACCTAATTTGATCGATTGGTCAACCCAACCCAACATAGCCCAAATTGAACCCATTTGACCAATCTAAGCCAAACCACTCAAATCCAATTTATAAAACCTTGTGGGTTGATCTAACTCAACTTAAACTCACCCTAGGTCAGCCCAAAACCTCCCCCAAAATTCAAGTGGGCCCCATCCAAGGGGATTAGCCATCAAACCATGGGATTTAAGCTTCAAAACTAATGGATCCAAGCCAAGTCAACTCTCTCATCCCCATGACAGCCCCTTAACACTCAATAGAACCTTCTCCTGACCCACCTAGCCCACCTAACCCACTCTAGGTCGGGCATGGACCTTTGGGAGGTGAGTTGACTCACCTCTAACCCAAACCAAGCACCCCATGGATCCAAGCTTTGCAACCCTTGCACAATGGATCCATGGCAGCCTCCTATCACTTCTTCCATGCCTGACATGCCACCTGGACTTGATGGAGACAAGTCCCAAAATGACGGAAAAATTATCCCATCATGCGACGCTATCATCCTTCTTTATGGATTGAGGTATACCCTTCACTTCAAAGCACCATTTCAAAGGCATTCAAAGATTTGAGTCCCTAAGGCATTTTGAAACCTCCTAGAGTGATTCAAACTTTCTAAGCATTCCAAAATCTAATTTCCTATTTTCGCAAGTGCAAATAGGGAGGACAATCACAATCCAAACTCTCTCATTTCACAATCAAACTCAAACTCCTCTTGCACACACTCCCACCACACTCCGTCGAAGCCAAACGAGTCATTTTTCGAGCTCCCAAGTGGTCGGAGGTGTGTCTTCGATCGAAGCCAAAGTTCCTACGTGCATGAGGTGGTCGATCGAGCATTCCACTCCAAATCAATCCCAAATTTTTTCAACAAGGCTTCGTCTCTACTAAACGAAGCTACCTTCATCGATCCGGACCATCAGTCTTAACTCCGGCGAGGTAATTCCTCAAAACTATAGCAATAGGGAAATTGTGCTTGGACTTTTTTGAAGAGAATCTGAATCTCATGTGAATTTGACCGTTGTATGTGCATCCCCCCTCCTTCCGAAGGTGTGGGATCAGTTTGATCCTAATTCAAGCTCGGGTGAGCTCGGATCAAATGGGGAAAGACAGATGATGCCCGTCTTTTGTCACTCATGAAGGAGAAAGATCATACGCCGTCTGTTTCACGTGATTGGAATGGACGGCTGTGATTAGATCATGGTAGATCCTCATATTTTCCCTTAACCCATCCACCCACGTGAAACCACATCCACCGTTTGAGTCAAGATGCGAATGTGATAACTTTAATTACCAATCCCATCCACATGGAAAGTGCCGCCACCAATGCGACCACGGGATTAGGAACATAATTAAGGCTAATTAATTATTTTTTAAGCCTGAAACTTCTAAAATTTATAACTAATTGTAGAAAAATCTAAAAAAATGTAAACTTTGGCTCATTTTAAAAGTATTTCAGAGTAAAATCTAGGAAAAGTATTATTAATTAATTTACAACAGTGATTTTGGCTTAATTAAGGTTTAATTATAAATCTAATTAGCTTAATTACCCCTTAATTAAGCATCCAATTAATCTCAAATTTTTTGTGGATATCTAGGGAGATTACCTCTGCCTCTCCTATTTTTCTCGGATTATATTGGTTGCTTAATTAGGGAAATCAATTGATTAAGCCTTAATCACTCTTTTAATTTAATTAGTGATTATTAGTGAATGAATAATGGTTTAATTAATTTTTTAAGCCTAATTACCTTTGTGGAACAGTAAGGGAACTTAGGGAGTGTAATTAGGATATTTTCTTATTTCATTTCCTAGATTTCCTTCACTTTTTGGAATTAAATTAATTGATGATTAATGAGGTAATTAATTGCTTAATTAATTTATTAATTTCCAAGATAAAAATCAGAGCCTAATTGAGTGTTTAAAATGACTTAGGGATTACGGATTGAGGCCTTGTCCCTGATCCCTCTCCCTAAATCAATTTCATCATCCTAATCAAAATGTAATAAAAAATCCAATCAACTAATTAATAAGCTTGATTTAACTCAATATAAAATCCACTTCACACCTAAGCAACCTTTAATTGATCTTAGGTAGCTCTTTGGGTGTTCAATAACCCAAGGTGAGAGATAATGAAATTAAGGTTAGCTCACATGTGTGAGAAAACCATAAAAGTAATTAAGTGAGATCCCATAAGTCTAATTAACTATTAATCATATGCCAATTGCATTAGGCCCCTTTCATTTCATAGGAGAATTGTAAATTTACTTTTCATGTGGTTGCATATCATATTTGCTTATTATTAATTAGTTAATTAACTTAAGGTGATATAGGTAAGGGTTAATTAATTCTCTTAATCCATACTTAACTTAATTAAAATATAAAATCAACCTAAATATTCTTCATTAAACCAAAATAATTCACACATGGAGAATTGGATTAGGATTAGCAAACTTCTTTCATATTTCCTAAATCAAATCAAACTCAAAGTTAAAAATGTCTTTAAAGAATTTTGGTTTATTTTAAATAGCCTTAGTTAATATGATTATCTTTAGGAATTAATTGGGATGAATGAGATCATGTGCTTATATTCCTTTATTTCTTTCCAATCATGTTAAATATTGCTTTCCATCTGAAATTATGCATTCATTTCTCTTAAAATTAATTTAAAGAAATGGTTTCTGCTATGTTAAATTGCATGTGTTAACTTAAATTAAAAATAGGTATGGCTAATATTACTATTAAATCAAAAGCTATTTTCAAAAGCCCATAAATCAATTATAATATATGAAGTGATGTTAATTACAAGTATCTATAAGTTTGCATGTGTTGATAATATAAGGTATGTAATATGAAGTTCTCTTTCTTTACTTTACATGGATTTACATGGGATTTACAAATGCATAGTTCATTTGAAAAGAACTGACCTCACTTTGGAGTGAGCTTTCAACTTCTTCATCTTAAATCTAGGGACTCCTTTAGTCACTAAGAGTTCCTTAGTCTTAAGACACTTCTAGTGATTAGGTGAACACTTAAATTAATCTTAAAGACTTAGAAGAGTTAATAGGAATAGTTATGCCTGGGGTATTAAGAGGACTTGCCTACCCTATAGCTTGAACCCAATCCTTGCTTCCTTCTTTCAAACCAAACTTCAAAATCAAAACATAAATCAATTCAAACTCAATTGATTTTCTCAAACCATAAATCAATTCCAAAATCCAAATCATAATCAATTCCAAATAATTCAAACCCATAATCAATTCCAAATCCAAATCTTTCCTAAGCCCTTTTGATTTCATCTTATGGACTTAGCTCAAATCAAATCCAAATCACTCCAAACTCAAAGATTTTGTCATAACCCATTTATATTCTCATTTTGTTGACCTCATTTTTAGGATGAGCTCTTAACCTCTCCATCTTAGACATAGGACTCCTCTTAGACACTAAGAGTTTCTTAGTCTTAAGACACTTCTAGTGATTAGGTGAATACTCAACCTAACCTAGAGACTTAGAAGAGTTAGCCATATAAATAAGTTATGCCTTAGGAGTGTTAGGAAAACTTGACTGCCCTATAGCTTGAACCAAATCCTCACTTTCTTCCTTCAAGTCAAACTCCAAATCCAAACCAACTGTAAACTCAAATCAATTCCAACTTAATTGATTTTCTCAAAATCAACTTCAAACTTCAAATCCTACTCAACTTTAAACTCAAATCAATTCCAACTTAATTGATTTTCTCAAATCTTAAATCAATTCTAATGGATTTTCTCAAATCATGAATCAATTCCAAATGATTGACATCCATGATTGAATTCCAAATCCAAAATCTTTCCTAAGCCCTTTGATCTCATCTTATGGACTTAGCTCAAATCAAATTCAAATCAATTCAAATTCAAAAGATTTTCTTATAACCCATTTATATTCTCATTTATATTCACAAATATAAATAAAATATAAATTCAAATACCCAAAACTAAATTCAAAACTCAAATCCAATCTAATCAAAAATGAACCTAAACTCTTTCAATAAATTCTTGAACTTGTCCAAATCAAAATCAAATCAATTCAAACCCTTGATTTTTCTTTATGATTCAATCAAACCTTCAATCATGAAACCAAATATAAACACAAACTTCAATCATCAAACCAAAACTAAATTCAAAACTCAAACCCAAATCAAACTCATGTTCATCCTTTGAGCTTGAAATTGTCAAATGAATCAAAACCCATTTGACTCCAAATCACTTTCAAATGGATTTATATTTCAATCATAAGTCCATATGTAAGTTCAATCAAACTTGATTCAAGCCTTGATCAAGTCAATTGACCCACTTAGGCTCACTTAACCCAAAGTGACCTAAAGTATCCTTTTGAGCCAAGTTCTAATCCTACTCAAATTGGATTGAACTAAGCCCATCTAAGCCTCACATTGTGAGCAACAATTATCATAAGATGATCAATCACTCAAATTGTGTCAAACCAAGTCTAACCTAGCCTTTGACCAAGTCAACATTTTACCCAAATGAAACTTAAACTAGCCAAAATATACCATAGGCCAAATTGATTGAAACCATTGATCAAAACCAATTCATGACCAATGATTGGACTTGACCAAGTCATCATTTATGCCTAACCTAGCCTAATTGGCCACTTGACCTAACTTGACCTAAAAAGTTAAAGTGTGTCAAATCTTGATTTAAGTCAAATTGGTTGCAACCAATGGGTCAAGTCTATTCTAAATCACTTGTTGAACTTAACCAAAGCTTCAATTGGCCAACTAGACCCAACCTAATTACTGACCATGAACAAATTGACCTAAAAGGTCAAATTGCCAAAATCAAATCAAACCAAAATTGATTCAAACCAAAGCCACCAAAATATTTCAAATGACTAACCAAACCTAAACCAACCCTTGACCAAACCCAATTAGGTCAAATGAGTCAAATTGGTCAACTTGACCCATTTGACCTAAATGAAATCAAATGAACCAAAATCAAATACAAATCAAATCGAACTAAACCAATGATACCAAAATATTTCAAATGGTCATATGAACTTGACCCAACCCTTGGTTTGACCTAATTTGACCAATTGGTCAACTTGACCTAAGTTGACTCATTTTGACCTAAATGGGTCAACATGAGCCAAATGATATCAAACCAACTCCAAATTCCTTGAAATTTGGACCAACCCAATTTCAAACTATTCCAAATCTTTCCAAACTGAAATCAAAGCCAAATGACCATTTTACCACTAGGTCAAGTGGTAACCTATGGCCAATTCCACTTGGAATTTGGTCAAATCCTTTTCATGGCCACTTGTCACCCTTTTAGTGGACCAAATGGACACTAATGAGGGTGGTGCACATGACCCAATGAGTTTGGGTCAGCCAAACCCAACCCAAGGCCAAAACGACCCCACTTAGAAGCACATGGATCACTCCATACTCTCAAACAAACACATGTGCAACTTCACCACTCCCCTCCTCTGCCAAAACCAAATCACATAGCATTCAATACCACCTAACAAACCCAATCAATCTGGTCAATTGATCAAAAATGGAAGGGAGGCTGACGGTCGTCCGATCCTTGTAGGGGGAGATATAATCCCCCTAATTCCACTTGAATTTAGAACACACTGTCGATTGAGCCATAGGAACTCAGAGGAAGCATTTTGAAGCTCTCCCAAGTTTCTCAAGCTCATTTGATTTCTCCATTTCTCGGTTTGCCTAAATCAAAAACATGGGAGGTGAGTGAGTGTGCCAACTTATTCAATTCTTCATCAAAGCTCAATTCCTCTTGCAAGCACCATCAGAAAACCCAATTGAGCTCACCCAAGTCAAATCCTAAGCACTCAAGCCACAGGAAGGAGGAGTTCGATCAAATTCGCAACCCATTGAAGCTCACCTTGGCCAATAGGAGGATCCACTAGATCTCAAGCCTTCAAACCTTCAACAGGGCTTCATCTCCACTAAACAAAGCTACCTCGATGGTTGGGAACACCAGTGATAGCCTCTGGTGAGGTATGCCTCAAAATTGAGCTTAGTGTAGGAATTCTTTGGTCCTTTGTGAAGGGAACTTTCATCCCATTACAATTCAATCATTGGATGTCTTTATTCTTGCTCTTAGATGTTGTGTGTTCAATCCCTACTCAATCCAAGCTCAAGTGAGCTCGGATCATGCCTTGAGGATGGACAGCCATCTCCTAGTGAGAGTGGATAATCATGGACCATCCATCCTACGTGTTTTGGATGGACGGTCCTGATTAAACAATCTAGATCCAGTGATTAATCCCTTTAGAAATTGCGGGTTGATCCCGACCATCTGATCTTTGATCGGATGGTCCACGGAGAAAATGCGTAGCGCCACTAACTGACTGTGTAGCCAATGTGATAACTTAAATAACGAATCCCGTCACACCACGTGGAAAGCATCCACATGGCACCACGATAATAATTAGTTTAATTTTAATAATCATAAAAACTTCAAATATTCATAATTAAATGTAGAAACATCAGAAAAATATGAATGAGGGCTCATTTTAAAGATAATTTAGTGAGGAATAATATAAAATTATTTCTAATTGATTTTGAACAGTGATTTTTCCTTAATTTGGGTTTATTTGAAATATTAATAACCCTAATTACTCCCTAATGACTTCATTAATTGATTGCAAATTTCTTAGGTATGTTTTGGGGGATGACCTCTGCCTCCCCTAATTTTCTTGGAATTTATTAATGAGTTAATTTAAAAAATCAATTAATGAATCCCTAATCACTCTCTTAATGAAATTAAGGGTAATTAAGCATTTGAATAGTGGTTTAATCATTTAATTAAGATAATTAAATATTGTTTAAGAGATCAAGAGGTTTATGGAATAATTTATATATTTTCTTAAGCTATTTCCTAAACCGCTTTCTTAATCCAAACCTAATTAAGGATTAATCCACTAATGATCTTCTTAATTAACTTAATCAAAATTTCAAAATCAATCTGAACTTAATCAATCCTTTGCTGGGTAGATACTTAGGTGTTCAATAACCTAAGTAAGCTTAAGGAAATCATTTCCAACTCACATGTGTGGGAAGGTTATGAAAGTACTTAATTAAACCCCTTTGCTTAATTAATCAATAATTATGAGCAATTGCATTAGAACCTTCCTTTCTTAGAGTGCATTGCTGATCTAAATTCAATGTGGTTACAAATCATATGTTGGCTCACAATTGTTTGAATAATTATGTTAAGGAGGTGTAAGTAAGGGGTAATTAATGAACCTAATTTACACCTTAACCTAAACAAAATATAAAATCAACTTAATGGTTCTAAAAAATAAACTAAAATAGTACACATATGTGGGAGATGGGTTAGGACTAGCAAACTTGTTCACATTTCCTAAATCAAATCAAACTCAAAATTAAAACAAATCTCTTTAAACAAATTTGATTCAATTTAAATGATCTTATTCCATAGGATTATCTTTAGGAATTAATTAAGGTGAATGAAATTACATGCTTGCATCACTTTATTTCCTTCCTAACATGCTAAATGTGTTTGTCATATGAAAATCATGCATTCATACCTTTTGAAAAATAAATTAAAGATGAAATGTTTCCTTTATGTCAAATTGCATGTTTTGGCTAAAGTAAGAATATGAATGACTATTATCACTACTAAATCCAAAATTATTTTCAAAACCTATAAATCAAATATTACAAATGAAGGGTATGCTACTTATAGTTACTTATAATCTTGCATGTGAATATAATGTAAGATGTGCATTATGTGACTTTTCCTTCTTTCTCTTTAATATAGTTTTGAATAGGATTGTATAGTTCATTTGAAAAGAACACAACACTTGCTTAAATCTATTCTTATTCATTCCTATGTTATCATATAAGAAGGATCTTCACATTTGCACATTTAAATCAAACAACCAACGAATCAAACAAATAAACATAAACTTTTTGCATAATTCTTTTTTCCATTCATTTCTTTTTTTTTTACATGCACATGTATTTAAGAAAAGTGGTATATTAGTCCGACATCCTGGTTGAGAGGATTTAAGTAGCCCTAAGTAGGTCTTGTACCTTACCCCGTGTAGAAAATAATGGTCAGATCACTTATGTTTTTCATATAAATGTGCATATGAATAATGGATAAAAGAATCCATTTCTTTTCTACTTAATAAAATCATGCATCATGAAGCATCCAAATTCTCTTAAGAAACATCCCTTAGCATAATCATTAAGGTGTGCTAAATATTTCCATTTGCCTGTATAGATATGCTTAGGGTTCTTCCATATGCATGTTACACATGTTGGAGAGAAATAAATTATTGTGTGTTTTATAATAGTAATTCACTTTACTTATTCTTAAAATGCCTTTCTTTTTGAATAGGTTTATTTAGGGAAAATCTAAACTTAGGATCAATTAAAACAAACAATAAAACATTCACTAAACAAAAATCAATAATGAATCTACCTTAGAAATTACTTAAGGTAGGGAGGAAAAAGAAGTTCTATTCTATTTTTCTCTCTTTACAACACTTAGTAATTATGTGTAGGTTCATTTAAACAAAATCAAGTCATCAAATAAAATCAACCAAATCAACTAAATCACTTAAATGAAATAACCCTCTAAGTTGAACCTCTCACACTTAGAAAACTCTAATCTTAAAGCCTAGCTAAGATATACCACACAAGCCTTAAATGGCACACACATTAGGCTGAGTCACTATTTCTAGTCCTATGTTAGGGCGATGCATGGTTTGATGCTTGATTTTATTTTGTGATGTAATATTTTAGTCTGGATGTTAGGGTGTATGTGCGTAGACTGAATGGTAGGGTGATCTTAGTCTAATCATTATATTCTACATGGGATTATGCTTAAGGGGCGCTGTAAAAAAAATAAAAATATTTTTGCTATGCATGTTGCTTATACCCCTAAGCATAATCCAAAAATAGGCTAGGTGGACTTGGTTACCCATGTGTGGGAGTGCTAAGTCCAATTTAATCATATACATACTTGGGATTGTATGGTTTGTTCAGCTAATCTCTATTTTGCAGGTTTTAGTTAGATTTTCTATTTCTCATTTTCATGTAATTTTGCAATTAGGATTTGGAATGATTGTTATGGGAGATTAGGATGAACATTGATTATAAGACTATGTCTTATGTACCATGTGAAGCCTTTGGAGCAACCACATTCCAACCAACCAAAAGAAGAAAGAAGAAAGAAAAGAAGAAAGAAGAAAGAAGAAAGAAGAAAAAAAGTAAGAATAAATGAAGAATGAAGAATGAAGACCCCCATAAATGAAATCCTTCTTCATTGTAATTAATTCATTTATAATCCAGGTTGTATAAGTGTAAAGCTCGGCTACCCAATTTATTTTCATGTTTGTGCGGTGGAGCTCGACCATAAAAGGCCTTTTATTCTTTTGTGCTCGCTTTATAAATTATTTGATATTTATTTAGATTGTGCATCGAGATGACATATTTTCCTAATTTCTTCCTTGCTTTGATGTATGTCCTGGAGGTGATTAGGCTCTTAGGAAAATAAATTTTCTGTTGAACTAATCAACTCAAATTAAAAATAAATGATTCATAACGTCACCTAAAGCCTAGGTTATAAGCAAGATAACAGATTTAGCAACCCCTTAGCTAGATATTGTATGTTTCACATCATGCATAAAAAATATCTTGTTTCACTCTTGTTATGGAGGGCTTTCACCTTTGTCAGGGAACTTGGCTTAACCTTTGAGAGCCATGGTGGAAACACACCTCTTTTCTTACTGATTTTGGCCCATAATCTAATTTCTCATGTACTGGACATATGAATCCCATAGCTTGTGTCAAATCAATTATCCAAAAATGAAAAGTAAAACATAACAAAAATTTGCATTAGATTTAAGTCATTAATCATTCCCTACATGATCTAGTCTCTTAGGAAGTGTGTTTAAGGACATAGTCTCTTTCTAAATAAACAACAACTTAGCTATCTTGCACAAACATATGACTTGCCTACATCTATTTAAAATCGTAGGAGTTCATTGGCAGCCACCCCCAGGTGATTTTAAGTCTAACAGTCAAGTGGTTTATCCTCTCTTCTGGAGGTAATCCAAATACCCATTTCACCTTAGATTTAGGTCATGCCTTGGCCTTCACCAAAGCTCCCTAGATTTAGATTCAAAGGTTGCTACTTCCCTTTGCAGACTACAAGCATAAATCTTCACCTTTTAGGCATTTTCATGATCTTGTGTCATGGAATTGCAAGTCCAAGATTTCTAATAAAAATTCAACTCAAATAAATAAATCACCTCAATTTCAAAAACATAAAGCCCAACCATAGGATAGTTTAGGATGCTTACTAGGTTTCCTAGTATCCTAAGCATCCCCTACTTATCTTCCTTTAATTTTGATAATAACTCCCTCCTCTTGATCAATCCCACTTGATCTTCTAAAAAAACCAATTGATTGATAGTCCTATCTTTGAAATCTTTAGAGATAATGATTATTTACCTTAATCAAGAGTATTCTTAAGGAATCTCATTCCTTAGGATGTAATTAACTATGGGGGCTTTTCCTCATAGAACTTAATGAACTTCGGTTTAAAATAAACCCTGCTTTATTTTTTCATGTAAAGTAGGAGAAGAATCTCTGGTACATTTCGAAGACCCATAGTTCTTAGGAGTCCTTATTAAGGTGATTAGGTCCATTTATAGGATGGTCACTGCCTCGAGATAGTACATCATTCCTCAATGTCATACATCACCCTAATAAGAACATCTCAGACTGTGGTGTCAAAATGCATAAAAGAGTATATTTATCTTCATTTTATTCCACATAGATTGAAAATGGAAGTATTACTCTTAGAAATTGAAAATATTTCACCACAGAGACATAGTATAGATTGGAGATACTCAACCATCTACTATCCCAGGGAAAACGGTCTAGCAGAAGCATTCAATAAACTCTCATCTAGATATTAAAGAAGATACTACCACAATGTTTATGGGCATGAAGTAGCTAGTTGAAGCTCAGGGCATACCGCACCACATACAAAACTCCATCAATCGACTGTGTTCTCCTTAGTGTATGGGACCGAAGCCATTCTACCATTAGAAGTTCAACTCCCATCACTAAGGATAACAATGGGTAGTAAAATCACTACAGAGAAGAATGCCAAGTTGTGGTTAGAAGAGCTCGAAGGTTTGGAGGAGAGACGCCTACGGGTGTGCCGGAACCTTGAGTTATATAATGCCAAGATGATTCAAGCTCATTACAAGCTGGTATGACCTAGAGTTTTTCAAGTATGAGAGCTTATTTTAGTTCTAAGGAGACCAAATATTCCCCGTCAAAAGATGGGAGGTAAGTTTGAACCACTTGGGAAGGCCCTTTTGTCATAGAGAAGGCCTACCAAGGAAGATCTTATCAACTTATTGATTGTAAAGGGGAACACCCGATGCTTCCAATTAATGGGCTTTATTTGAATAAATACTACCCATAAAATCATGTTTGAAAATAATTATCATCAAAATTCTATCCCAATTCATCAAAATATTCTCTTCATTCAAAGCGTTGTTTGCTTATTTACGAATCTGCCACAACGTGTTTAGGATAGGTGTAAGAGAACCTGAGAGGCATCCCATCCCTCTTTCACAACATGAACATAAATTAAACATAATTCCTAAATGCTACTAGAGTAGGTGTAAGAGAACCTAAGAGGCATCCTATTTCGACTAGCACAACTAAGTTAGGTGTGAGAGAACCCAAGCAACATCCTTTCTTAGTGGGATCATAATTGCCATTTGTGGCACCATTTCATCAACTTTTAAACATGTTTTAGGATAGGTGTGAGAAAACCCAAGCAGCATCATGTCATCCTTCAAACATAAACAAAAACATAAAAACATATCTTTTGTCTGATGCTAACCTAACTCCAAGCAGTCAGGTGGTTTGCCCTCTCTTGTGGAGGCAAACCAAATACCCATTTTTCACCTTAGATTTAGGTTGTGCTTTTAGCCCTCACCAAAGCTCCCTAGATTAAGGTTCTGAGATTGCTTCTCCCCTTTATGGGCCCTAAGCCTAAATCCTCCCCTCTTAGGCATTTTCATAATCTTATGTTGTGGAATTATATGCCCTAGCATTCTAATCAAAAATTCAACTCAAACAAACTAAATTAATTTCAAAAATGTAAAGCTCAATCATAGGATAGTTTGAGATGCTCGCTAGGTTTCCAAGCATCATGAGCATCTCCTACTTATCTTCGTTTGGCTTCGATAATAAATCTCTCTTTGATCGATCCCATTTGATCTTCAAAATAAACCAATCTATTGATAGTCCTTTTCCTATTAAAATCTTTAGTGACAATGATCATTTACCTTAATCAAGAGTTTTCTTAAGGAATCCCCATTCCTTATGATGTAATTAACCATGGGGGCTTGCTCCTGTAAGGAACTTAATGAACCCAGTTTAAAAAAAACCCTGCTTTACTTTTCCTTGTAAAGTAGGGGAAGAATCTCTGGTATACCTCGAAGACCCAACGTCCTTAGAGTCCTTATTTTGTTGATTAGGTCCATTGTAGGGTGGTGACTTCTATCTTTCGAGATAGTATACCTCTCCTCAATGTCATACCCAATCACCCTAATAAGTACATCTGTGGATCTATGTGGTGTCCTACCAAGGTGATTTTTCATTCCCCTGTGTTCTTCTCTTTCATTTATTTCTTTCTTTCCACCTCAAAAAGGAAAGGAAATAGATGATGATGAGAAGACATTGTGGGAATGTTAAAAATTTCCACCATAGATTTTTCTGGCGACTCCGCTGGGGATATTTCCTCTCTCCATCTTTGGTAAATGATCGTTGTCTCTAAGCATCGATAGTGGGTTTGTACTTTTGTATGAACCCAAGACTATCTTTTTTCCTTTGGCACTTAGTTATTCCATCCTTAAGTTAAGCTAGCCAACATCTTTAGGTTTCAGGACCTCACCCCGTGTTGGTCTTAAAACCCCCATTGGGTTCTCCAATGGGTAAAAAAATGAAAATCTAATAAAAGAAAGCATTCAAATACTTACTCTTTATCATCTTTTGATAAAGAAATGTTCAATTTAAAATAATAAAAACAAAATAATTTTTTCATAAAAGCACTCTTTCAATAATGCACATAATAAAATTTTTCACAAAATTTTCTTAAATCACCCTCATCTAACATTATTGTAATTGTTACATGTAGGAATCTTCAAAAATTAAACTAATAATCTTTTCCAAAAGCACAAATGAACATCTTCTTTCAATTCATTTTGATGAAGATTTCATTTTCAAAATAAAATGAACAATCATCTTTCCAAAATTAAAATCAAAATTTTCAAAGCACATGAATCTTTCCATTCAATAAACCCACACTTATTGAATGGAAGTTTCATTTTCAAACAAAACTAAAATTTCCAAAAGCACAAATGAACTTCTTCCTTCAATTCATTTTGATGAAGATTTCATTTACAAAAATAAAATGAACAATCATCTTTCCAAAAGTCAAAATCAAAATCAAAAAATAAAATTTTCAAAAGGCATATATGAACCTTTCCGTTCAATACACCCACACCTATTGAATGAGAGTTTCATTTTCAAACAAAACTAATTTTTTCAAAAGCACATATGAACATCTCCATTCATTATACCCAAATTTATTGAATGAAGATTTCATTCCAAAATAAAAATAAAATCATTTGGAAATCCCACTTAAACATATCCCACATATGATTAAGTTGGAAATCCCTTTCTCAAAAAGCAATAATCACACACAAAACAAAATTTTCATATCTCAAATATAAGATTGACTTCCATTCCTACATACCCAAATTTGTGAAATGGATGACTTCTTTTCAAAAATCAAAACTTAACAATCATATTTTCAAAATTTAAAACACATTTGAAACCTCATTTAGCATACTCAAATTTGCTAAGTGAAGTCTCCAAATTCAAAATCAAAAAAATTTAAACACTTTTGAAACTTCATTTAGCATACTCAAATTTGCTAAGTGAAGTCTCTGAATGCAAAACCAAAAATTTTCCAAACATTTGGAACTTCATTTAGCATACCCAAATTTCTAAGTGAAGTCTCCAAATCAAAAAAAAAAAAATAATTCAAGCACATTTAGAAAAAATAAAAAATTCGAGCACATTTAGAACTTCATTTAGCATACTCAAATTTACTAAGTGAAGTCTCCAAATTTAAAACAAAAAATTTTCAAACACATTTGGAACTTCATTTAGCATACTCAAATTTGCTAAGTGAAGTTTCCAAACTCAAAACCAAAATTTTCAAACACATTTGGAACTTAATTTAGCATACTTAAATTTGTTAAATGAAGTCTCCAAATTCAAAACAAAAAAAAAATTTTCAAACATATTTGGAACTTCATTTAGCATACTCAAATTTGCTAAGTGAAGTCTTCAAATTCAAAACCAAAAAATTTCAAGCACCTTTGGAACTTTGTTCTTTAGCATACCAAATTTGCTAAGGAGAAGTTTCCATTTTCAAAACCAAAACACAACAAAAATTTGAACACATCTTTTGGAATTTCATTTAGCATACTCAAATTTGCTAAGTGAAATTTCCATTTCACAAAACTAAGTGGGACTTCATCTTTAGCATACCATATTTTCTAGAGTAAAGTCTCCACTTTCAATCAAATCAAAATAAAAATGAAACACATTAGGATTTTCTTAGCATACCCAAATTTGCTAAGGATCCTACTTTTTCAAAAATCAAATATCCAAAATGAAACACCTTAGGATCTTCTTAGCATACTTAAATTTGCTAAGAATCCTATTTCAAAAATCAAACAAAACACACTTGGGTTCTTCACATAGCATACCTAAATTTGCTAAGTAGTGAATTCCAATTTTCAAAATCAAACAACTCACAAAAAGAAACAATTATTTTCAAACACTTCACTTAGCATACCCAAACTTGCTAAGTAAGTAAAATTTCTAAACACCAAATCAAAAACAAAATCAATCGACCCTTACTTTAACACACCCAAATTTGTTAGGAAAGGATCTTCAAATCAAAAATATAAATTCAAACAAACATGAACCTATGGAAGCATCTTTTGAAAATATTTGAATCCATCTTTCAACATATCCAAATTTGTAGAAGTTGAATTCATATTCAAAAATTCCTCTTTCAATCAAATTTCTAAATCTTCTCAAATCCATTTGAACCCCACTTAACACTTCCAAGATGTTGGATGTGGGTTCAAATTTTTAATTCAAATTCAAAAATCAACAAAGATTGGAATCTAATTCAAGCTCATTTCCTATTGCAGATTCTTACCATCATTTATAGTACAACGATAGTTCAATTTTTCAGTCTTTACAGTTGATCTGAGATGGAAGGCTCACAAAAGTTCATTTTCACTTTCCCTCATTGCATGGATTTGGCTTTGGACCAAGCCAACTTCCCCCGATTGGGTCATACACATCTTATCCACTTCGGTAGGGGATTTAAGGGTGTGAGGATCACATGTGAGGGCATTCCCCTCACTACAGTCAGTAGGACCACTGTGACCAGGCAAAAGCCAGTCATCCGGATTGATCTACCTTTTGATTCTGACATCTCCTCATTGAAGAAGAAAACAGTCTCCCACCAGCCTCAGAGGACAAAGCCGCCTGTGCCAAGCGCCTGTGGTTTCTCATGCTGCCCCAGTGAGGGTTAGCACCCTCTCATTGGTACCCTCTAAGGGTAAGGCTCCCCTAATCTCAAGGATTGCCTCCCCTACCTTTGATTATGGTTCTAGCTCTCACTCCTCCCATCCTACCAGAACACAATGAAGGAACAAAAATTGCATCAATACTAGATTTCTGTGAGATGGAGACAGCCATCCAGTGGAGGAGTTTCCTGTTTTTACTTCACCACTAATTACAGCAAACCAATTTCATCTTCTCTCTAGGTTAGATAGAGAAGATGTTAGGAGGATTCACACATCACCTCCACCTGGTCCAAAGATCAACCAACAGCTAGGGGAGGAGGGCAATGACGCCTTGCGCTGGAGCTTACGGATGTTCAGAGTCTGAAGCTTAATTTGATTTGAGATCCATCATCCCCCATAGTGTGGGGAAACATATCCATCAGGAGAGGGCCATAGAGGCCTATAATACTCACATTACTAGTAGGGAGAGGCGAGGTTCGGGCCACCAGCTTCCAAGACTTGTCAAATTTTCCACTCTGCTACCGACCCACCATATAGACAATATCTTACTTACTAGGACTAATCATCACAGGAGGATAGCTCCTATTCATAGAGAGTCAGTGGTGTCTCCACCACATTGCTCTACCCCTCGTCCGCGATCACTAGTCTAGGTCATAGCAACTCCATTTCCATCAAAGAACATGAAGGCCATATCTTGGAAGAAGCGCACCCCATTGGTGATTCGGCTACCGCTGAGGGATCCTACCCCATCTACACCACCTATTATGGCAAGGTTGAGCTCTCCAGCTCAACCTTCTGCCCCAGTGGTGGTGTAGAAGGAGTGGCGACCCTGAAGCATAGTGGTCGTTCCTTCACCAACTCCGCTAATTCAGTAGGACGGAGATGGTGGCAGTTATTTTAGAGGTAGCAGTTGATAGTCCAGCTCCACCAAGGATAGTGGAACCTCCTAGGAAGTTCACCCCTCTCATAGCTAGTGATAGTCTAGAGTGTCTTTCATCTAGTGAGTACTCCTCATGGATTGGACTCCAAGCATTCGAGAGGTCAAGTGTCTCTGCATGATACACCGATCGGAAGATCATTTATTCCCATGATAGATCGTTCAAGGAGATAGTAGCTCATTATCTTGTAGAGAAGAAGGAGATCTTATGAGGTCAAATGAGGAGAAAGTCACCATTCCAAATGAAGATGACTTGTTGGGAGACTCACTGAGTCCATATAGATATACTAGAGGATCTCTTCTCGTGGGAGCAAGTCATGGAAGGTGATGAGGTTGATCAGAAGACACAACCCAATCAGACAACACCTCGACATCGCTTGAAACAAAAAGATGAACAGATAGATAGGATGGCACGACAACTAAAAAACTTGTTAGCAGTAGTTTCAGTACTTCAAAAATAAGCCCCAACAGTTCATCCTACTATAACCAACATTAGTCAACCTGAGTTAGAGCATGTGTTGGACCCAGCCAAGACCTTACCTCCCATTGAGCAAGGTAGCACTAGCATGTATAGGAAGGTAGTGGAAAGTTCCCCATACAAGAAAAGGACATCAGATCCATGGTTGTTCCAAGGTATTCCATAGATGCAAAGCCGAAGAGATTCTTTTTGGGATCATCATCCTCAAGTCCTGAAGTGGATGTAGAACTTCAGGGTGATACATTTAAAGAATTAATGGAATTACCACTTGATTTTTACTCACCTTTGTTCATAATCTTATACAGAAAGGTTTGGTTCCTCATACATGGTCCAGGCATAGGTCAAACAACTTTAAAAAGCTATGGAATAATACAGTCAGGGAAGCACAATCAAGAGCAGGACTAGGATTCGGTACAATGGGTCCAGTTGATGACGATGATTACTCCTTGATTGTTACCAATCATTTGGAGTCTGATAGGTTCTTTTCACATAACCCCAACTCTTATGAGAATGTGTGTTTAGAAACCTCAAATGATCTAGATGATCTTCAAATCAAGGATGCACCTACAGAATTTGAAGAAGAAATCCATTCAACAATAGATAAGCTCAAAGAAATCAACCTCGGGACAGAAGAAAATCCATGCCCCACGTACATCAATTTGTTGTTGAATGAAGAAGAAATCAATGACTTAGTTAGGCTATTTAATGAGTTTAAATATTACTTTGCATGGAGTTATAAAGAAATGCCTAGATTATCTCATAACGTAGCAATCCACAAGCTAGCAATAGATCCTAACGCTACCCCTATTAAGCAAGCTCCTAGACGTATGCGATTAGAAATCTAACAATAGGTCATTTTTGAAGTAAAAAAAGTTGATCGATGTTGGTTTCATTAGAAAAGAAAAATATCCTACCTGGTTAGCTAGTGTCATCCCATTTAAGAAGAATAATGAACAAATTCACATTTGTGTCAATTTTAGGATCTTAAATAAGGCATGTTCTAAGGATGAGTTTCCTCTTTCTATACTAGAATTAATGGTAGACATTGCCTCATCTCATGCAGTGTTTTCTTTCAAAGATGGGTCATCTGGCTACAACCAAATCAAGTTGTCTCCTGAAGATGAAAGAAACACTATTTTTTGAACCCCGATTGGAATCTTCTGTTATAGGGTCATGCCTTTCGGTCTTAAAAATGCTGGTGCAACATACCAATGGGCCATGACTCAGATCTTCAATGAACTCATCCATCATTAGGTTGAGTGCTACATTGATGATCTAGTAATCAAGAGAAGAGAAAAGGAAGATCATCTCTTTGACTTGAGAGTATTTTTTGAACGATTAAGACAATATAACCTCAAAATGAATCCCCTGAAGTGTGCATTCGGAGTAGCTTTAGGTAAATTCTTTGGGTTTGTTGTCCGATTCAGGGAATAGAGATAGATCCTGAAAAGATTAAAGCTATCTTAGAAATGCCATCTCTTAAGAGTTTAACTCAACTCAGATCCTTCCAAGGACGGTTGGCGTATCTAAGGTGCTTTATCTCCAACCTATCGAGGAGATGCAAGCCATTTTTAACACTTGTCAAAAAGGATGCCAAGTTCAATTGGGATGACAAGTGCCAGCATGCATTCGAAGACATCAAGTAGTATTTGGTGAAGCCGCTAGTTCTCGCAACCCCTATCCTGGGAAGGCCACTCATCCTCTACACTACTGCATTGGACAACTCTCTCAATGCTCTGTTGGCCTAAGCCAATGACAAAGAAAAGGAGAGGGCTCTTTACTATCCCAATCATCATCCGATCCCTGCTGAAATGAACTACCCACCTATTGAGAAACATTGTCTAGCTTTGATCTTCGCTTCCTAAAAACTACGACATTATATGCTTTCTCATAAGGTGAACTTGATCTCAAACACCACTATAGATCTCATGACATGACCAACGCATCTACATTTGGCATGTTGGTCAATGATACTTCTGATATCACATTTGTACCCCTCTGTGGGGCATGCACTAGTGGATTTCTTAGCAGCACACCCACTTCCTATTGATTCTCCACTTAGTGATGATCTCCCCGATGAATAAATCATGAACTTAGGGAGGCCGACAACCACTGATGGGAGATGTATTTTGATGGTGTAGTTTCTTTTCATAAAGAGGAAGCACCACAATCTATTCTCCTGTGAAAGGTAAGGGTAGGAATAGTTCTTCTAACTCCAGACCATGATGTGATAAGATTCTTATACTATCTTTCCAACCCCTACACCAACAATGAAGCTGAGTATGAGGCTTTGATTGAAAGTCTGGAGTTAGTCATCATAATCAGTGTCAAGAGCATCAACATCTTTGGGATTCTTAGTTGGTCATCAACTAGATCAGGTCTTATAAGGTCCTCAAACCCAAGCATCATCATTACCATGAGTATACCATGAAGCTATTGGCCCAGATTCCCGAAGTCACCATCTAAAAGGTTCTCTGAGTAGAGAATGCAGTAGTAGATGCTTTGGCCAAACTTTCCAAAGAATTGGCATGTCCAGAAGTTGATTCCATTCCAATAAGGGTCCAAAATAGACAAGTCCTGTCCCTTATTGATGTTGAACTCATCGAGATACTTTCTCAAGAAGTGGAGGTTACCATTGCCAAAAAGGATAAGGAGCTAGATTGGAGGAATCCGTTCATAGATTACTTGAACACCGGTGAACTACCTCAAGAAAAGTCGCAAGCCCATCAAGTGAAATAAAGAGCTCTCTCTTATGCTCTCATTGATGGCACCTTGTATTACTAATCCTTTGACCAAATATGGTTACGCTGTTTAGACAAACATAAAGCCCATGGCATCATAACTAAGGTACATGCAGGTCTATGCGGAGCTCATCAGTCTGGTCTGAAGATGAAGATAAAGATCAAGAAATTTAAATACTACTGGCCTTTGATGATCACAGACTACATGGATGTAGCTAGAAGATGCCATCAATGTCAGGTACACGGTGTGGTCCTCCACTAACCATCAAACATTCTACACCCTACATTGGCTTCATGGCCATTTGAGTGTTGGGGTACCGACATTGTGGGTCTGATCGATCCTCCTTCTTCCAAGGGTCACCGATTCATTCTAGCTGCCACCGACTACTTTTCCTAGTAGGTGGAAGCCATCCAACTCAGAGAGGCAAGAGCTCAGCATTTGTTTCAATTTTTCATGAACCATATCATATATAGGTTCAGGGTGCCTCAATGAATTATATTCAATAATGGTATTGAATTCAAAAGCACGAAGATCAACAGCTTCACCAGAATACATGATATAGATTGGAGATAATCTACCATCTACTACACCAGAGCAAATGGCTTAGCAGAGGCATTCAACAAAACTCTCATCTAAATATTGAAGAAAACTCTTGATGACAACAAACGACAGTTGCATGAGCAGTTAGTTGAAGCCTTGTGGGCCTACCGCACCACATACTGGACTTCAACTCAGTCTACCCCATTTTCCTTTGTATATGGGTCTGAAGCCGTTCTACCTTTAGAAGTTCAACTCCCATCACTATGGATAGCATTGGGTAACAAGATCACTTCAGAGCAAAATAAAAGTTGCAGTTAGAAGAGCTCGAAGGTTTGGAGGAAAGTCACCTATGGCCGTGCCAAAATCTCGAGTTGTATAAAGCCAAAATGATTCAAACTCACAATAAGCTGGTCTGACCTATGTCTTTCCAAGTAGGAGAACTTGTGTTAGTTTTAAGAAGACCAATTGTTGCCCATCGAAAGATGGTAGGCAAGTTTGAACCCACTTGGGAAGGCCCCTATGCTATAGAGAAGGACTACCATGGAGGATCTTATCACCTATTGATTAAAGGGGACCACCTGATGCTTCCAATTAATGGGCTCTATCTAAAGAAATATTACCCATGAAATAAATCATGTTTGAAAACAATTATTAATAAAAAGAACAAAAATTTGATTCCATTCATCAAATCTTCTCTTCTTTCAAAGTGTTGTTTACTTATATTGTGAATTTACCATGACATGTTTTAGGGTAGGTGTAAGATTCCCCCAGTAGAATCATATCCCTCTTTCACAACACAAACACAACCTCCCAACACTATTATAATAGGTGTGAGAAAACTCAAGAGGCATCCTATTTTGATTAGCATAACTAAGTTAGTTGTAAGAGAACCAGAGGCATCCTTTCTTAGTGGGAATCCTATTTTCCATCTATGGCATCATTTCATCAAACTCCCCAGTGTGTTTATGATAGGTGTGAGAGAACCCAAGAGGCATCCTATTCCTGTTAACACATGCACAAAATAAATAGAAATATTTTGCCTCAGGCTATTTTGATGTGGGAGCAAGCCCCCTGTGACACTCACTCATTAACTGCTCTAGGTCAGGCCTACATGCTACCTCACTAGTATGTCACCCTAGTGATCATTTGTTGCAAGATGTGAGTCCCCGTGTTTCTTCCTAACTTGATCATTGCAAACCAATGAGCACCTTGCTAGTATGGTAGCCTTCACTGCCCAGCCAGTAAGCTACCTCATGTTGATTTTGCTTAAGAAGGTGTAAGTCTCCATGCTTTCTTCTTGACCTAGCCACCATGCACTAACTAGGTTGAGTATATTTGAGATTTAGGGTAAGTTACTGTGGTGAAAATTTTTATATAGAGTCACCTTTCAAATCTATTGGGTAGAAAGAGAGGCAAGACTATAAAAATTCATCTTTTCAGGATGCCACACAGATCCATAGATGTACTTATTGAGGTGATCGGGAACAGCATTAAGAAGAGGTGTACTATCTCGAAAGATATAAGTCACCACCCTACAATGGACCTAAACACCAAAATAAGGACTCCTAAGGATGTTGGGTCTTCGAAGTATACCAGAGATTCTTCCCCTACTTTACATGAAAAAGTAAAACAGAGTTTATTTTAAACTAGGTTCATTAAGTTCCCTACAGGGGCAAGCCCCCATAGTTAATTACATCCTAAGGAGTGGGGATTCGTTAAGAAAACTCTCGATTAAGATAAATAATCATTGTCTCTAAAAATTTTAATAGGAAAAGGACTATCAATCGATTGGTTTATTTTTAAAGATTAAATGGGATTGATCAAAGAGAGATTTATTATCGAAGCCAAACAGAGATAAGTAGGAGATACTCATGATGCTAGGAAACCTAGTGAGCATCTCAAACTATCTTATGATTAGGATTTATATTTTTGAAATTGATTTAATTTGTTTGAGTTAAATTTTTATTAGAATGCTAAGGCTTACAATTCCATAATACAAGGTTATGAAAATGCCTAAGAGGTGAGGATTTATGCTTAAAACCCATAAAAGGAGAAGTAATCTCAGAACCTAAATCTAGGGAGCTTTGGCGAGGGCCAAAAGCACAACCTAAATCTAAGGTAAAAATGGGTATTTGGTTTACCTCCATAAAAAACCACCGCTTGACTTACAACCGGGGAAACCACTCTACATTTTAAATATATGTAAGTCATATGCTTTATGCAAGATGGTTAGTCATTATTTAGAGACTAAGTCCTTAAACTCACTCCCTAAAGGGACTAGATCATGTAAAGGGCATGGTTCAAATGACCTAAATCTAATGCAATTCAAATTTTATTTTATTTTCATTTGGACAATCATTTTTTTTCAGTTTAATAGGATTCATATGCCCAATGCATGAGAAATGAGATTATGAGTCAAAATCAGCGAGAAGGGATGAGATGTGTTTCCACCATGGCTCTCACAGGTCAAACCAAGTTTCTCTGGCAAAGGTGGAAGCCCTCCAATCAAGAGTGAAATAAGATGCATTTGTGCATGATATTGTAAAAGAAATACTCATCCAACTAAGGCGTTGCTAATTCTTTTATCTTGATTTTAAACCTAAACATTAGGTGAGGTTATGAGTTATTTATTTTTAATTTGAGTTATTAAATTGGGTAAAAAATTTATTTTTCCTTAAAAATCCTTGTCCACATCCAGGCCATACATAAAGCAAGGAAGAAACTAGAAAAAGATGACACTTAATGCAAAAGCTAAACAAATCAGTAATCAATTTATAAAGCTAATCGTAAAAAGAATAAAATGTCATTGTAAAAATTACTAAAATCTTAATTGTAGCTTTACCTACGTAACCATTACAAATGAATTAAATTACAACAAGCAAGGAATTCATTGTTATGGGGTCTTGCTTTATTTCTTCTTCTTCTTCTACTTCTCTTCTTTCTTCTTTTCACTTTCTTCTTCTTCTTTCTACTTCTCTTTCTTCTTATTTTCTTTCTTCTTTGATGGTTGAAGGTAGATGCTTCATGCATAAGATAGAATCATGACCAATGCTCATCCTAATCCCCATAACAATCATTCCAAAATCCTAATTGCACAAATTTACATGAAAAGGAAAAGAATGGAAATCTAACAAACAGAATAAAGGTTAGTTAAAACAAATCACACAAATCCCAAGCATGTATATTAGAGTTATCACCCCATACATGGGTGACTAAGTCAACCTGACCTATTGGATTATGCTTAAGTAATTTCTGAAGTAGATTCACATTTTTGGTTTTGTTTAGTGAATGTTTTGATTAAGTCTTTTAATTAATCCTAAGTTTAGATGAATTCTAAATAAACCCATTCAAAAAGAAAGGCATTTTAAGATTAAGTAAATTGAACAAAATTCATAAAACACACATTACTTCATTTCTTTCCCAACAAGTATAACATGCATATGAATGTCTCCTAAGCATATCTATACACAACAAATGGGAATATTTAGCACACTTTTATGATGCATGCTAAGTAAGTTACTTAAGAAAATTTGAATGCTTATGATGCATGATTTTCAATAAGTAGAAAAGGGGTTTTCTTATCCAATTTTCACATGCACACATGAAAGTAAGAAATGCATAAGTGAGTACAACGCCATTATTAACCAGAGGTGTAAGATATAAAACCTACTTAGGGATACTTAAAGCCTCGCAATCTCGGGGTTGTCCAGACTAATATACCACTTTCCTTAAATACAAACATGTGTACAAAAGAAATGAATGGAAAAGAAATAATGCAAAAGTTTATTTTAGTTGGTTTGTTTTGTTTATGCAATTTATGTGTGCAAGCATAAAACCATCCTAAGTAATAGAAATGAATAGTATGGAATTAGTCAAGTGTTAGGTTCTTTTCAAATGAACCATATAACTCACCAAATCCTATTCAAAACTATACTAATATAAGAGAGAAAGGAAATCTATGTTAAGCACATCCTTATATTCTTTCACATGCAAACTTATAATTAAAATATAAGTAGCACACTTTCAGTTTTAGGCATTTGATTTATATGTTTTGAAAGTAATTTAAATTTAGTAGTGATAATAGCCACTCACATTTCTACTTTAGCCAACACATGCAAATTTGACATAAAGTAAACAATTTCATTTTTAAATTTGAACTTGAAAAGTATGAATGCATAAAACCACATGACATACAAATTTAACATGTTGGGAAAAGAATCAAAGTAATGAAAGCATGTAAACACATTCACTTTAATTAAATCCTAATGACATTCTTATGGAATAAGAAAGTTTAAAATAAATCAAAGTGTATTCAATGTGATTTTTATTTGACTTTGAGTTTGATTTAATTTTAAAAATGTGAGTTGAGGTTTGTGTTCCTAACCTATTCCCACATATGTTTGATATTTTTGTTTAATTTTTAGATGATTAAATTTATTTTTATGTATTAATTAGGTTAAGGTATGAATTAAGCAAGTTAATTAACCCTTACCTACACAACCTTATCATAGTTAACCAAGTAATTAAGAACCAATGAGATGACATAAAAACTCATAAGGAATTTAAACTTGCAATGCACCTAGAAGAAAAATTTGGCTCATGATTAATGGTTAATTGCTGGGTTTAGCTTAAGTAAATTCAAAACACCCTTTCACATATGAATTGGGTTTTGATTTAATTGAACTTAGGCTCTTAAACACCTAAGCATCTACCCAAAGTAGATTAATTACGTTCTGGAAGTTTTTAGAATTTTTAGAAAATAATTAAGGGGATAATTAGTGAATTAACCCTTACTTAAGATAAGATTAAGGAGAGAAAAGGGGGTTTAGGGAATAGCTTAAGGGAAATGTCCCAAAATTATTCCCTAAACCTCATATCTATTAGATCTAACCTTAATCAACTCTAATCATGGGTTAAAACCACTAACCACACCTTAATTATCCTTAATTAGGTTAAGGGAGTAATTAGGAAATATATTTGCAATTCCACCAATTAAGCCCTCAATAAATTCCAAGAAAATTAGGGGAGGCAAAGGTCATCCCCTAAAACATACCCAAGAAGTTTGGGATTAATCAAAGGCTTAATTAAGAGGTAATTAGCAAAATAAAATTTCTAATAAAACCCAAATTCAGAGAAAAGCATAATTCAAAATCCATTGAAATTATTTTTAAAATATTCTAGGTTGAATTATCTTTCCATAGAAATTCATTTCATATTTCCCTGAAGTTTATTAAGACAGAAATAATTTTTAGAAGATTAGGAGATTAATTAGAAATTTCTAACTAATCCCTTAGCTCACAAAGATGACGCGTGTGGGATCCAAGACGCTTTACACGATCAATCTTACTTAAATGTCCCATAACAGCAATGCAGCTTGATCTTTATGTCAAAAGATCCATGTGATCTCCCATGATTTTAAAAGGATATAATTCTAAATGTGAGAATAATCTCATCCCATCTAAAATGCATGGATGGATGGCCAAGATCTCCATGTTCTTGGCTCTAGACCTCCATGATCTAGGGGAAGATTCAAAGCTGATTAGATTGAAACAAAAGTCCCACACCATCTAAAGCCACAAGAACACATCCAACAAGGAGTTTGCATGACTTGAAAATTCTTTCAAAAGACCAACACCTCCTAAAAAAATTCCATACCTAGAGGTGATCACCTGCTAGATCGAGGTAGCTTGCCTATGGAGATGAAGCCTAAAATTCAGTTGGTTGATTTGCTCTATGGACTAACACCACTTGATGTTCCTTGAGGCTTTGATTCAATTCCTTCTCTCCATGCTATGGGAACTCAAATGGAAGCTTGAGTGTGCTCAGATTGATCTTTAGAGGAAGTGTGCAAGAGGAATTGGAGTGGTTTTTAGGGTGGAGAAAGTTGGAAGTTCAAGTGAGCTCATTTTCCACCAAGAAATCAGAAATCTCAAATTCAAATCCTCTGGAATGGCTCAATCTTTCCTAACACTGATGAATTGAGGAAGGTTTGAATTAGGGTATATCTCCCCATGGCAAACAATACCTCCTTTGCCATTTTGATCCAATTGCTCAAATTGGAGAGGTTGTTTAGCTGTTAGCTTTTTCCACATGGTCAGTTTAAGGCCTTGAGTGGATTGCCAACCTCCCATGTGCATTCAATTGGGTGGAGGAGGGATTTGGAATGAGCCAATTTGACCCACCACATGGTCGGCTTTAAGGCCTGAGGCTACAACCTCCCATGTGCATTCAATTGGGTGGAGGAGGGATTTGGAATGAGCCAATTTGACCCATGGGGTCAGGTTTGGCCATGGGTCCATTTGGGCTAACCCAAACCCATTGGGTTGGGTGCACCACTCTTCATTAGGTCCCCTTGAGCTATTAAGAAAGCATCAAGTTGATATGAAGAGTGTATGACCAAATTACCCATGGATTAGGTCAAAATTTGTTCTATGGACAAGGGGTAGAATCATCATTTTACTAATTTTTCAATTTGGATATGTTGGGTATGTGGAGAAACTAGGTTTGGCCAAGTTTCATTGGATTTGAAATCCATTTGATAAGGTTTGGCTCATGTTGACCCATTTAGGTCAAAATGGGTCAACTGGGTCAAGTTGACCAATTGGTCAAATTGGGTCAAACCAAGAGTTGGGTCAAGTTCATATGACCATTTGAAATGTTTTGGTGGCTTTGGTTTGGTTCAATTTGGTTTAGTTTTGAATTTGGCTCATATGACTTCATTTAGGTCAAATGGGTCAAGTTGACCATTTGACCCATTTGAATTGTGGGATAGGCCAAGGGTAGGTTTAGGTTTGGTTAGTCATATGGAGTAGATTGGTATATCTTTGTTTCCAATCAATTTTGGTTATGTTCAAATTTGATCAACCCCTTTAGTCAAGTTAGTCTGGGGTCAATTGGGCTAGGATAGGTTAATTGGCTTTGGTCAAGTTCAACAAGTGATTTAGAATGAACTTGACCCATTAGTTTGAGTCAATTTTGGCTTAGATCAAGTTTCAACACATTTTGACTTTTTAGGTCAAGTTGGGTCAACTTGGGTCAAGTGGCCAATTAGGCCAGGTTAGGCCCCAATGTTGATTTGGTCAAGTTCAAACATAGGTCATGAATGAACTTAGATCAATGGTTTCAATCAATTTGGACTATGGTGGATTTTGGCTATGTTAAGTTTCATTTTTGGTTAAGTGTTGACTTGGTCAACACTTAGATTTGACTTGGTTTGACCCAATTTGGTTGATTGATCTTCCCATGATGATTGTTGATCATGATGAGAGGCAAAGATGAGTTCGGTTCAATCCAATTTGGTTAGGATTAGAATTTGGCTCATAAGGGTACTTTAGGTCACTTTGGGTCAAGTGAGCCTAAGTGGGTCAAATGGCTTGGTCAAAGCTTGATTTGAGTTTGATTGAACTTGTACATGGACTTATGATTGAAATATAAATCTATTTGCAAGTGGTTTGAAGTCAAATGTGTTTTGATTCATTTGAAAATTTCATATTCAAAGGAAGAATATGAAAGGATTTGGGATTTGATTTTTGAATTGGATTTTGATTAAGTGATTGAAGTTTGTATTTATGTTTGGATTCATGATTGAAGGATTGATAGAATCATGAAGGAAAATCAAGAGTTTGGCTTGATTTGAAATTGATTTGGCTAAGTTCAAGATTTGGACTTGAAAGGCTTATTTGAGGGATTTGAGTTTGATTTTTTGGGATTGGTTTTGATTGTTTGAATTTATATTTATATATGTGAATATAAATGAGAAAATAAATGGGTCATGAGAAAATTTCAAGGATTTGAAGTGATTTGATCATGATTTTGATAAGTCCATTAAAAGGAATTTAAAGGACCTGAAATTTTGGAGTTTTGTTTGATTGTTGATTTGATTTGATTGATTTATATTTATATTTCATTTATATATGTGAATATAAAGAGAATATAAATTAATTATGAGAAAATCTCATGAATTTGAATTGATTTGGTCATGATTTAGAAGTCTTTAAAAGAATTTAAAAGAACTGGAAATTTTGGAGTTTGAAGTTTGAATTTTTGAATTGGTTTGATTGTTTTATATTTATATTTCTTTTATATATGTGAATATAAATGAGAATATAAATGAGTTATGAGAAAATCTCAAGGATTTGAATTAGTATAGATCATGATTTTGGATAAGTCCTTGAAGGGAAACTTAAAGGACTTAAGAAATCTCATGAATTGATTTTGAATTTTGAGTTTAGTTTGGTTGGTTTGAATTTATATTTCATTTATATATGTGCATATAAATGAGAATATAAATGAGTTATGAGAAAATATCAAGGATTTGAATTGGTTTAGATCATGATTTTGGCTAAGTCCATGAAGGAAACTTAAAGAACTTAGGAAAATTTTGGATTTAGGAATTTCATTCATGGGTTTCAATCATGGATTTCAATCATGGATTTGATTTGAGTAAGAAGAAAATCAAATAAGATTTATTTGGTGTTTGAGAAAATCAATTAAGATTGATTTGGAGTTTGACTTGAAGGAAGGTGAGGAGTGGTTCAAGCTAAGGGTATGCAAATTTCCTAACACCCTAAGACATGACCTAATCCTATGGCTAACCTTTCTAAGTCTTATAGGGCTAGGTTGAGTGTCCTCCTAATCACTAGATCTGTCTTAAGAGGAACTCTTAAAGTTTAAGAGGAATCCTATATCTAAGATGGAGGTGTTGAGAGCTTATCCTAAAAATGAGGTCAACAAAGGGCGCCCAATAGGTGTGGTGTGATCCACTGCACATGGTGTTGATGAAATGATCAAAAAACAAAGATCACAAGACTAAATAAACTATCTACTCTTAACCCAAGGTGTAGAAGAATGCTTAGTGCAATTCTACTTATGTCCAAGACATAAGAGAGAGGGAGGAATCCACTAAGGATAGAGTGAACCTTCCACTGAAGGTTCAAGCCATCCACAAGGGATGAGAGGTTTGATTTGAGTTCCAAAGAGGAAAATTTGTTTTAATTTGTTGTTTGTTTAATTTATTTTTGTTTGACTATGGGATAGAAAATAAACTCTATGGAAGCGAATTTGAGTCATCCACATGAGATTGAGAAATCAATCAAGGATTAGAATTTAGATCCGCTGAGGGAACTAGAAGGATTTGTATCTCACTGAGGAGAAGCAAAAGATTTGATTTAGATTAATTATTTATTTCTTTGTTTCATTAGATTTGTTCTTTTTATTATTTTTAGATTTTGGATTTTGAGATGGACTATGGTCATGGATCGACCGAGAGGAGTCAAAGAGGCCTAGACCTAACTGATTTATCAATCCAAAGGGGTAGTCTACTAAACACATAATAGCCAACCAAAGGGATGCCTTTCATACAAATGTACTAGAAGAAAGCATGTAGACTTACATCTTTCAAAGTAAGGACCAAGCATCGGGGTAATCTATTGGCAAGGCAACAAATTGAACCCAACCTAAGGCTAACTATTAAGTGAATGTCACTGGGGGACTTAGATCAACTTAAAGATAATTAAAAGGAGATTTCATTTTTAGATTTATTTTGATCATGATGGGTCTTGTTGATTTGCGATGAACTGCACTGAGTATGGGCCATGGAGGCCTAGACCAAACTCAGATTTACCAATCCAAAGCGATAGTCTACCAACCACAAGGTAGGAATATCCAACCAAAGGGGTGCCTTTCAGTTTGCAATGGTCAAGTTCTTAAGAAGAAAGTGGGACTCACATCTAGAAATAAGGAACCACAGGGTGATCTAGAAATCAACCACCTATGACCACTATTGAGTGAATTTGGGGACTTAAATCAACACAAAGATAGTCAAAGATTAATTTCAATTTTTAGTTTATTTTAATGTATTCTATTATGATATCAAATGAGAAGAGATAGCTGGGACCTATCTCGATTTATTACCAAAAGGAGTAGCCTCATGGTAGACTATCCACCAAAGGAGTGCCTTTCGAAATGATCAAGGGGAAGAAAGCTGGACTCACATCTTCCATTACAAAGACCACTAGGTGACGGTTGCTTTGGGCAACAAATCAAACCACCTGGGTCGACTATTGAGTGAATGTCCCTGGGACTTAAATCAACTCAAAGATAGTCAAAGATTAGTTTTCATTTTTAGATTTGTTTTAATTATGATCCCTATTGGTTTATGAACCGCATGAAAACCATGGAGGCCTGAGACTCCAACTCAAATTTACTAATCTAAAAGGATAGTCTACCAACCATAAGGTAGGACAATCCAACCAAAGGGATGTCTTTTAGTTTGCAATGGTCAAGTCTTAAAAAGAAAGCACTGGGACTCACATCTTCTAAAAAGACAAGGAACCATTGGGACAGCACAAATCAACCCGACCTAGGTGACTATTGAGTGAATGCCATTGGGGACTTAAATCAACTCAAGATAACCAAAGATTAATTTTATTTTTAAATTATTTTGATAGATTATGTTTGATGGATCAAATTGAGAAGAGCTATCGCCTGACCTATCTCGATTTATCAACCAAAGGGAGTAGCTTCCTACCAATGGGAGAACTATCCACCAAAGGAGTGCCTTTCGTTTGCAATGATCAATTTAAGGGAAGAAAGCTCGGACTCATATCTTCACTACAAAAAGACCATTGGGTGATAGGTTGCTTTGGGCAACAAATCAACCGACCTAGGTTGCCCGCTTGATATCATGCTAGAAAGAATGTCATAGTCTTACATCTTCCAAAGTGAATGACGGGGTAACCTGAGATAAAATAGATTGAACCCACCTGGGGTGACTACGAGTGAGTACCCAGATTTATCTCAACTAAAGTAATTCACCTATGAGTTCTCACACTACCCTAAAGATAGATGCTGCTGGGAAATTTGGGGCTTGAATTCCTAATCGATAAGCAAATTAATTTTGATTGTTTATTTATTTAGTTTGTTTTAACATGGACCTTGTTAGTTTGTGAGGGATCAAACTGAGAAGTAGCTTATATCAGCCTAGACCTATCTCAGATTTATTGAACCAAGGGAGAATCGCATATTAAATAAATTCCAACCACGGGTGGCTACTAAGGGGACCAATCCAAAAGTAACGCAGTAGTGTCTAAATAAATAAAGGACGATCCAAATAGAATGCCCATGTGGGGATGGGCTAAAGGGCTTAATCCAACATTGAGAAAACATGACATGGCTATATATTAAATATGTGTCCAACTCAAGGAGAAAGTGGGACTCACACCGCCAAGAGTGGTGTACCTGAGTCATCCAGATAGCAAACATCAACCAACCTAAGGTGCCATCATTTGAAACAACGCCTAGGAAGAAAGCTCGGGACTCACATCCTATGAAGACATCGGGATAGTTTTCGCTCGACAAAGTTATCCAACCTAGGCGACTATTGAGTGAATGCCACTGGGACTTATATCGACTCAAAAGTAGTCAAGAGGAAAGGATCCTCTGGGGGACTTACAATAAACCTTAAATATGCTCAACCTAGTTAGTGCAAGATGGCTAGTTCAAGAAGAAAGCACGGGGACTCTCATCTTCTTAAGTAATGTCAACATGAGGTTACTAGTCGGGCAAGGAAGCCTACCATACTAACAAAGAACTCATTGGTTTGCAATCAAGTTAAGAAAGCGTGGACTCACATCTTCCAACAAATGACCACTGGGGTGACATACTAGCGAGGTAGGACGACCTAGAGCAAATAATGAGTGAGTGCCACGGGGCTTGCTCACATCAAAGTAGCCGAGATAAAAGATTTGTGTTTATTTTGTATGTGTTAAAAGAATAGGACACCCTGCCCTCACACCTATCCTAAACACACTAAGTTTGATGGGATGCCATATGGCAAAGGGAAAGAAATGATAAGAAAGAAAGGATTCTCTCACACCTAACTTAAGCTAATCAAAATATGATGTCTCTACACCTATTTAATAGCAAGAGGTTGTGTTTGTGATGTGAAAGAGGATACACTGACAACCTTACACCTAAACCCCATGGGATTCAAGACAAGCAAACAACACTTTGAAAGAGGAGAAGATTTGATGAATGGAATCAGATTTTGTTCTTTTATTAATGATTTGTTTTTAAACATGATTTGTTTCATGGGTAATATTTTTGTAGATAGAGCCCATTAATTGGAAGCATCGGGTGTTCTCCTTTACAATCAATAAGCTGATAAGATCCTCCTAGGCCTTCTATGACATAGGGCCTTCCCAAGTGGGTTCAAACTTGCCTCCCATCTTTGATGGCAATAATTGGTCTTCTAGACTAACACAAGTTCTCACTGAAAGACCTAGGTTAGACCAGCTTGTTATGAGCTTGAATCATTTTGGCTTTATATAACTCAAGCTTTTGGCACGCCCGTAGGTGACTCTCCTCCAAACCTTCGAGCTCTTCTAATGGCAACTTTGCATTCTACTCTGAAGTGATCTTGTTACCCAATGCTATCCTTAGTGATGGGAGCTGAACTTCTAAAGGTAGAATGGCTTCAGACCCATATACTAAAGAAAATGGAGGTAGATCGAGTTGGTATGTAGCCACAAGGCTTCAACCAACTCTCATGCTAATTACTATTATCATCAAGATTTTTTCAATATTTGATGAGAGTTTTGTTGAATACTAAGCCATTTATCGGGTAGTAGATGGTGGAGTATCCAATCTATACCATGTCTTCGCAAAGCGTTGATCTTGTGCTTTTGAATGCATTACCATTATCGATATAATTCATCGAGGCACCAACCTATATATGATATGGTTCCTAAAATTGAAGCACATGCCGAGCTATGACCTCTGAGTGGGATGGCTTCCCCACTTGGAAAAGTAGCCTAAGATGAATCGACCCTTGGAAGAAGGAGGATCGATCAAACCCACAATGTACCCAACACTCAAATGGCCATGAGGCCAATGTTGGGTAGAATGTTGGTGGTTGGTGGAGGACCACACCATGTTGACCGATGACATCTTCTAGCTACATCCATGCAGTGATCATCAAAGGCCAAGTATCCTAGTCTTTGATCTTCATCTTCATCTTCGACCGGATTGATGAGCTCATAGGATGTACCCGCCATATAATGCCACGGGCTTCATGTTTGTCTAAATAACATAACCACATTTGGTCAAAGGATCTGGGCAGGTGCCATCAACGAGATAAGAGAGATCTTTTCACCCGATGGGCTTATGACTTTTCTTGATAGTTTTGGTTCAAATAGTTTATGGCCTCCAATCCAGCTCCTTGTCCATTTTGGCAACGAACCTCCCCTTCAAGAGAAAGTCTCGATGAAACATCAATGGGAGAAGACTTGTATTTTGGACCCTTATTGAATGGACTCATCTTCATATGCCAATTCTTGGCAAGTTTGGCCAAAAGCATCGCACTGTTCTCTGCCGAGAACCTTGTAGATGGTGACTTCGAATTTGGGCCAATTCATGGTATACTCATGGTAATGATAAAGCTTTTGAGAACCTAGACCCGATAATCTGGTTGATAACCAACGAGAATCCAAAGATGTTGATGCTCTTGACAGATAGTGATGACTAACTCCAAACCAAAGAATCAAAGCCTCATACGCCTTCATTGTTGGAAAGGGTTGGAAAGATAGTATGAGAATCTCATCACATCGTGGTTTGGAGTTAGAGGAACTATTCCTACCCCTGCCTTTTCTGAGAGAATAGATCGTGGTGCTTCACCTTTAATAAAAAAAGCTGACCATCAAAATACATCTCCCATCATCCTCCTTCATGATTTGTTCATGGGAGATCATCACTAAGTGAGAATCAGAAAGTGGGTGTTGCTAAGAAATCGCTAGTCTTGCCCTTATCGCATTAGGGTAATGTGTTATCAAACTATGAAAGTATCATGAATCAGTGTTCCAAACATCCAAATAACATTGTCCGTGTCATGAGATACTGTAATGGATTCATCCTGGAGATCAAGTTCACCTTATGAGAAAGCATGTAATGACGTAGCTTTTGGGAGGAAAAGATCAAAGCAAGGCAATGTTTCATAATAGGTGGATAGTTTGCTGCAGGGATCGACGACAAAAGGTAAAGAGTGCTCTCCTTCCTTCATCGCTAGCCAAGAAAGATGAAGGTGTCATGCAACAAGCAGTAGGGATGAGTGGCTCACGAGATAGTTGAGAACTGGTTTCACCAAATACTACTGATGTCTTCAAAATGCAAGCGACTTTCATCCCACTTGAACTAGCATACTTTTTTTCACAAGTGTTGAGAATGGTCTTTCTCCCCTATTAAAGTTGAGATAAAGCATCTTAGATGACAATCATCCTTGAAAGGATCCAATTTTAAACTCTTTGAGGTGATATTTCTAAGATAGCTTTAATCTTTTCGTGAGATCTATCTCTATTCCACGACAACAAACCCATGGAATTTCAAAGACCCAATGTATACTGGGATTCATTTGAGGAATATTATCTTAACTGCTGAAAACTACTCGTCAAAGAGTGGTGTTCTTTTCTATTTTTGACTACTAGATCATCAACGAGCTAATGATGATGGATAATTTGTTGAAAATGAGTCATGGCTCGCTTGTAGACCATTTTTAATCGAATGACATGACCCTATAATAGAAGCTGGGTTCAAAAATAGTGTTTCTTTCATCTTCGTAAGACATCTTGATTTCTTCATAGATGACCCATCCTTGAAAGAGAAGAACCGCATGATGAGCATGTCCACCAATTATATTATGTGAAGAGAAACTCATCCCAGACATGTCTTATTTAAGTCTCAAAATTGATGCAAATGTGAATTGGCCATTCTTCTTCTTAACAAGTGACACACTTCAATGTGAAAGATATTCTTCCCTGATAAACCAAAGATCGATCAATTTCATGACTTAAATGAACCATTATTTAATTTTTATCATGCCTAGAGCTTACTTAATGGATAACATTATTCTATATTGTTAGCTTGTGGACCGCTACATGTGAGATAATCAAGATTTTTATAACACATGTAGAGTAAACTCAAGTAATTCATTAATTTCTTATTAATCCTCCTCAAGTTCTACATCACTTCATGACTTGAGGATGATGATCCCAAAAGAACCTCTTCTCTTCATGTCACTGAAGACTTAGGACTTCCTTAACTACTAAACCTTCAACTTTTGAGATGTAAGTGAGGTTAGATAAGGTTCCCAACCTTCCTAATAGTTACATAAACATTCAATACTTTGCTTTGTTTGGAGGCCTTCCATCTCTAGAATGAAAGTCACCTCCAATGGAACCCACCGAGAGGGGTTGGGTATACTAATCACATTAGACTCCTGAATGGATTCCAAGTCTATATGAATAGTAGTACTCTATGAACTGAACATGACCTCTATTATGATGGCCAACTAGGGGTCTTCCACCTCTAACCCTCTTTCTACCTCGCCTCAGGTGGAGGTTGATTCATTCTACCCACACGTCCATATGATGAAATGAACTGTGAGTGGAATGGGATATGCGGATATATTTCTTTCTCATTTCCCCTTTCTTGTGGACTTGGATTTCCTTTTTTCTTTTCATTTTCTTTCATCTTTTCTTGATTTTCTTTTCTTTTTTGAATTTGAATTTTGTCCAAGTTCATGAGAAAGGGTGTTTTGAGGAAGATAGTAGGTCACATCCTCATAAATCTCAACCTCTAACTAAAATGGCTTTTCATCACCATTGACAATATTCAATCCATCTTTTGAACTTGATGCACGGATGGAGGGAGGATGGAATGATCTTATTCTGATGTATCCAAGGCCTACCAAGCAAAGTAGTGAATGAAGTATTCAAATCAATGATGTAGAACTTGGCTTCAGTCACCTATCTCCAAAGGTAACACTATGGAACCTAAAGCTCTCACCTTGTTCATTGAATCCTCTCAACATCATCCCATCTCCTCGAGTGTGTAGAGATGTTGATCCTCAAATAGGGTCTTTAGACTCATAATGTTCACATGCACTGATCAATGAGAACTCAGCAACCAACTTTCCATGTCGATTGTGATGGGGACGGTTGTGCTCCAAGTCCCCAAAGAAGGTCTTCATCTGAAGGTGATCCCTTGAGCACTTTTGTATAATGTGCTTCCTCACCTATAGCCGAAGCTAAGCATATTTGATCAAGAGGGCCTTGATTAGTGATTCCCCATCTCTTTGGATAAGACAAGGGCATCATATATGCTTAGCTTAGATGGTAACTTTCTTAGATGAGAAAGGACATTGTAGTCCACCTCTGGTCCACCCAAGCATATCCAAGGAGCATCCCGTGGAAGGGCTTCTGATCTCACCAATGACTTATTTTCTATCTTGAGGTGCGCCTAGGAGGTAGAACCTCACTATGGAGGTTGACTGATCTCTTGTAGGGTAATGGAAGGTTCTACCCATCGCTCACCTAGCTTCTCCTATGGGACCCTCAAATGATTCCAAGTCTATCTCAAGAGGTGAACCCATATTTCTGAGTTGGAAAGTCCAACTCAAATCGTAAAGAGGAAGATCAAAATTGTTATAGTTATTTAGACTTGAAGAGTTATCATTAGAATAAGAAGACAACCCATCGAAGTGACATATGTAATTCAAGCTAGCTTTATTCTTCAATTTCTGAATTATTTGGAGGTACAAAGTAGAAATCAAGTAAAGTGAGTAAGGGATTTGATGCCCTTATCCATCGATACAAGAGTTCTACTAGTAGAAGAAATAGAAGAACTAGTAAGTGGAAGAAGTCGAAGTGTGGAAACTAAGTCGGAGGTCGGACATATGGTCGGCTAAAGGGCTATCCCGTAATACATGTCAGCTCACCTTTCCTAGAGTTGCATCGGCAACTTGCAAACCTTGGTGTTGGAGGTTTGAGCGACTCAGCACCTACAAGGAAAGCTTCTTGATTTTTTTGACTATCTTCTAGAGGTTTTGGATAGAAAATATCCCAACCTTCTTTAGTTTTGGTAGATCACATGTATCCCCAAGGATTACCCTAATGGAAGGATGGTTGTTCCACAAGGTATTCCTTTGGGATAACTATAACATCAAAATGTTCAAGCCTCCTTGAATGTGAAGCAATCCTCCAAAACATGGTCAAAGATGGTAAGGCAAAAGTCATGACTTTTCCTACTTCCTCTCCCAGTCTGGGAAGTAAAATGGTTTCTTTAAGAGATTCTTAAAGATTTTCCGATTACCCCCTCTTAAAAGAATAAGGTTTGTTTAACTTATCTAAAAGAGTAGGTGGACCATATACCTTGTGGTATGCATGTCGCCACCGGTATGTGGTCAGGTGGTATGCCGTGTGGAGGCTATTAGTGAGGGTCGCCTCTGGTGGCAAAGGAGGTGGAGGTCGAGGTCATGGTCTCTGACGATCTCTAGTCAGCTTCCCTTATCTCACTATTACTCCCGACTTTTTCATAGACCTTCTAATTTCTACTTGAAATTGGTCTTGAAAAGGTAATTGGCCTTCCTTGTAGACTAGCACTTGTTGATTTCTCAAATGTTTGATAGTGAAGCCCTTAAGCATGAAGGATCAGCCATGGATATTCTTCAAAAGAATCTCAATGGCATTGTCGCATTGCGGTTCATATTTCATACTCAGGTTACGCCATCATAGAATATAATTAATAAGGGACTCACCAAGGTGTTGTTATGCTATAATGAGATCACCTATAGTAACCTTTTGCTGAGCTCCAACAAATCTCTTGATAAAGAGTTGCTTCAACTCAGCAAATGTCTTTACTAACATTGTTCAAAGCATACCAATCAAAAGCAACCTACTAGCTACTAACAAGAGGTGGAAGAAAGTGCATCACCACCGCATTGCAACAATGCTCGTGCTATGCCTTTTGCTTCACTACCATCAAAGCTTTTGAAGAAGGAGGCAAAACCCTTGGGATATTGGATTGAATCAATTCCTCTGTAGGTCTACCCTTTGGAATCGATGATCCTCCTGTGAGCTTTTTCAAGCTCAACCATGGATTTTATATTTTTTTTATGGAGGTACTTTCCACTACCTTCCTATACATGCTAGTGCTACCTTGCTCAACGGAGGTAAGGTCTTGGCCGGGTCCAAGACATGCACTACCAGTGTCGACCGTAGTAGGATGAACTATTTATTAACTAAAATTGCTGCTAACAAGTCCTCTAACAGTCGTGCCATCCTATCTATATACTCATCCTTCTACCTCAACTAATGTCGGAGGTGCTGGGCTGATGCTACGGTGTCTTCCTGATCAACCTCATCACCTTTCATGGCCTATTGTTCCTTGAGAAGAGATCCTCTATATCAACCATGCAGACTCCAGTTGAGTCTCCCAACAAGTCATCTTCATTGGGATTGAAGCTGACTCTCTCCTCATCGATAAATCACCCAATTTCCTTCTTTCCATGAAATAATGTGCCACTATCTTATCTAAAGAATGATCAATGTGCACAAAATAACTTTGGTTGACCATGATCACTATCGTAATGAGAGGCACACCTGCTTAGGAGAGAGTCAACTTATGTTTTCACCGATGAATGACACTCTTGACTACCACTATTATAAGAGAGGGTAACAACTGGATGGTCCACTATCACCGCGGTGACTATCATCTGCACATAAATGATCACCATCTCCACATCCGCTTGTGGAGTTGGTGAAGGGACCACGATGCGTGGTCACCATTCTTCCGCACCACCATTGGGAAAGGAGAGCTCGGCCCACCATAGGTGGTGTAGAAGGGTAGGATCCCTCGGTCATATCATCACCAACGGCTTCTCCTGATGGCCTTCATGGCCTTTGATGGAACAGGAGATGTTGTAATCTAGACTAGTGATGGCTGACAAGAGGTAGAGCGGTGGGGTGGAGACACCACCGACTCTATGCAGTGAGCTCCCCTCCCATGGTGACTAGTCCTAAGAAGGATGCTATCGCATGGTTGACGGGTTGCCGAAGTCGGAAAATTAATAAGAAAGTCACCGACGGCTGAACCTTCGCCTCTTCTTGTTGGTAATATGTGTTGTGTGTGCCCCACGAGCCCTCTCCTGGCCGATCTACTTCCCCATGCTATGGGGATTAATGGATTGAAGATCAAACTATGTTCCGGAATCGAAGTTCCGCCTACTTACCGGTAAGATAGACGGGGAGGCCTGTACCACCTCGCCTCGGTAACTAGGGTCGATATTGCACCACTGGTGGAGGTGATGAGCTAATCCTCCTAACATCCTCTCAATCGAGAGAGGATGAACCGTTTATTACCGGTGAAGTGATGACAAGGAACTCGTTGATCGGGCTTCCATCTTAGTAAGGTGTGATACCACTTGATCTTTCTATTTCTATGTCCTGCAAGATGGGAGGAGTGTGAGCTAGACCCATCTCAAATGTAAGGGAGGAAAGCCCTGAGACCAAGGGAGCCTTACCCTTAGAGGATACAAATAAGATGGGCCCTCACCAGGCAAAGATGAAAACTGGGTGCACGCATGGGTGCTATGGTAATCGCTAGCACTATCAAACTGGGATTACCACCGCTTTCCTCTTCGGAGGAGACATAGAATTGAGGGTAAGTCAATCTATGACCGCTACCGGTCACCGTGGTCCCACTAACTATGGTGAGGGAGTGCCCTCATAAGTAATCCTGCTCCCTCAATCCCTACCAAAGTGAAGTGTATGGTCCATGAGGAATTGGCTTGATCCGAAGCCAGATCCATACCATGGGAAAAGGTGAAAATGAGCTTCATGAACCGCCATTTGAACAATTATAACCAAAATTGAACTTGTCACTAAACTATAAGAATGCAAGAAATGAGCTTGTACAAAATTTCAGTCTTTATAGATTTTTGAATTTGATTTGAAAATTTAAACCCACATCCAACAACTTAGAAGTGTTAAGTGGGGTTGAAATGGATTTGAGAAGATTGATTGAAAGAGGAATTTTTGAATATGAATCCAACTTCAACAAATTTATGTATGTTGAAATATGGATTCAAAATTTTGAGAAGGATGCTTCCATAGGTTCATTGTTTGTTTGAATTTAGATTTTTGATTTGAGGGCCCTTTCCTTTAACAAATTTGGGTATGTTAAAGTAAGGGTCAAATGATTTTGTTTTTGTTTGGTGATTTTGGAAATCCACCTACTTAGCAAATTTGGGAATGTTAAGTGAGGTGTTTGAAAATAATTGTTTCTTTTTTGTGAATTATTGTTTTAATTTTGAAATTGAAATTCTCACTTATCAAATTTAGGAATGCTAAGTGAAGAACCCAAGTGTGTTTTGTTTGATTTTTGAAAATTGGAATTCCCACTTAGCAAATTTAGGTATGCTAGTGAGGAACTCAAGTGTGATTTGTTTGATTTTTTTTTTTGAAAATTGGAATTCCCACTTAGCAAATTTAGGTATGTTAAGTGAAGAACCCAAATGTGTTTTGTTTGATTTTTTTTTTTTTTGAAAATAGGATTCTTAGCAAATTTAGGTATGCTAAGGAAATCCTAAGTGTTTCATTTTTGTTTTGATGTTTTAATTTTTGAAAAGTAGGATCCTTAGCAAATTTAGGTATGCTAAGGAAATCCTAATGTGTTTCATTTTTATTTTGATTTGATTGAAAGTGGAGACTTTACCAAATATGGTATGCTACAGATGAAGTCCCACGTAGTTTTGTGAAATGGAAATATCACTTAGCAAATTTGAGTATACTAAATGAAATTCCAAATGAGGTGTTCAAAAATTTTGTGTTTTGGTTTTGAAAATGGAAACTTTTCCTTAGCAAATTTGGTATGATAAAGAATAAAGTTCCAAAGGTGCTTGAAAATTTTTGGTTTTGAATTTGGAAACTTCACTTATTAAATTTGAGTATGCTAAATGAAGTTCCAAATGTGATTGGAAAATTTTTGATTTTGGGTTTGGAAACTTCACTTAGCAAATTTGAGTATGCTAAGTGAAATTCCAAAAATAGAATTTGGAGACTTCACTTAGCAAATTTGGGTATGCTAAATGAAATTCCAAATGTGTTTGAAAATTTTTGATTTTGAATTTGGAGACTTCACTTAGCAAATTTGAGTATGATAAATGAAGTTCCAAAATGTGTTTGACAATGATTGTTAAGTTTTGATTTTTGAAAAGAAGACTTCCATTTAACAAATTTGGTGGAAGAAATGGAAGCAATTTTTTCAAAATATGAAAGTTTTATTTTGTGTGATTATTTCAAAGATTTTCAACTTAATCATATATGGAATATGTTTAAGTAGGATTTCCAAATGATTTTATTTGGGAATGAAATCTTCATTCAATAAATTTGGGTATATTGAATGGAGATGTTCATATGTGCTTTCAAAAATTTAGTTTTATTTGAAAATGAAACTTTCATTCAATAGGTGTAAGTGTATTGAATGGAAAGGTTCATATGCTTTTGAAAATTTTATCTTTGATTTTGATTTTGATTTTTGGAAAGATGATTGTTCATTTTATTTTTGTAAATGAATTCTCCATCAAAGTGATTTGAAGGAAGCTGTTCAGTTGTGCTTTTGGAAAATTTAATTTTATTTGAAAATAGAACTCTCATTCAATATATGTGGGTCCATTGAAATGAAAAGGTTCATATGTGCTTTTTGAAAACTTTATTTTTGATTTTGATTTTGGAAAGATGATTGTTTATTTTCTTTTTGAAAATGAAATCTTCATCAAAATGAATTGATGGAAGATATTCATTTGTGCTTTTGGAAAAGATTGTTAGTTTTATTTTTGAAGATTCCTACGTGTAATAATTACAATAATTGTTAGATAAGGTGATTTAAGAAGATTTTGTGAAAAATTTTGTTATGTGCATCTTTCGAGAGAGTGCTTTTCAAAAGAAAAATTTTTATGAAAAATTTATTTTGTCTTTATTATTTTAGAATGAACCTTTCTTTTATCATAAAGATGATAAAGAGGAAGTCATTGAGTGTTTTCTTTTATTAGATTTTTATTTTTTACCCATTGGAGAACACAACCGACGTTTAAACCAACATGGGGTGAGGTCCTAAAACCTAAAGATGTTGGCTAGCTTAACTTAAGAGTGAAATAAGCTAAGTGCCAATGAAAAGAAAGATAGTATAGGGTTCATACAAAGGTACAAACCCACAATCGATACTTAGAGATAATGATCATTTACCAAAGATGGAGAGAGGAACTATCCCAGTGGAGTCGTCAGAAAAATTTGTGGTGAAAAATTTTATATAGAGATGCCTTTCAAATCTGTTGGGGAGAAAGAGAGGCAAGACTATAAAAATTTATCTTTTTGGGATGCCACACAGATCCTCAGATATACTTATTGAGGTGATGGGGTACGTCATTAAGGAGAGGTGTACTATCTCGAAAGATAGAAGTCACCACCCTATAATGGACCTAATCATCAAAATAAGGACTCCTAAGGATGTTAGGTCTTCGAAGTGTACCAAAAATTCTTCTCCTACTTTATATGGAAAAGTAAAATAGGGTTTATTTTAAACTGGGTTCCTTAAGTTTCAGGGCAAGCCCTAGTTAATTACATCCTAAGGAATGGGATTCCTTAGGAAAACTCTCATTAAATGATGATTGTCTAAAGATTTTAATAGAAAAGGACTATAAACAATTGGTTTATTTTTGAAGATCAAATGGGATTGATCAAGAGATTTATTATCAAGCCAAATGGAGATAAGGGAGATTCACGATGCTAGAAACTAGAGCATCTCAAACTACCCTATGATTGGGCTTTATATTTTTGAAATTAATTTAATTTGTTTGAGTTGAATTTTTATTAGAATGCTAAGGCTTAATTCCATAATACAAGGTTATGAAAATGCCTAAGAGGTGAGGATTTATGCTTAAAGCCTATAAAAAGAGAAGAAATCTCAAAACCTAAATCTAGGGAGCTTTGGCAAGGGCCAAATGCATAACCAAAATCTAAGGTGAAAATAGGTATTTGGTTTGCTTCCACAAGAGAGGATAAATCACCCAACTGCTTAGACTTACAACTGCCTGGGGTTGGCTGCCAACTAACTCCACATATGATTTTAAATACATGTAGGCAAGTCATAAGCTTTATGCAAGATGGATAGGCAGTTATTATTTAGAAAGAGACAAAGTCCTTAAACTCACTCCCTAAAGAGATTAGATCATGTAAATCGCATGCTTCAAATGACCTAAATCTAATGTAATTCAAATTTTATTTTCTTTTCATTTCGAAAATTATTTTGGCTCAAGCTAATAGGATTCATATGCCTAATGCATGAGAAATGAGATTATGGGTCAAAATCAATGAGAAGGGAGCAGGTGTGTTTCCACCATGGCTCTCACAAGTCAAGCCAAGTTTCTTTGGAAAAGGTGGAAGCCCTTCAATCAAGAGTGAAATAAGATGCATTTGTGCATGACATTGTAAAAGAAATACTCACCCAGCTAAGGGGTTACTAATTCTTTTATCTTGATTTTAAACCTAAGCTTTAGGTGAGGTTATGAGTTTTTTATTTTTAATTTGAGTTATTAAGTTGGGTAAAAGATTTATTTTTCCCTAAAGAGCCTAATCCACATTCAGGCCATACATAAAGCAAGGAAGAAACTAGGAAAATATGCCACTTAATGTAAAAGCTAAACAAATTATCAATCAATTAATAAAGCTAATCGCAAAAAGAATAAAAGGTCATTGTGGTCTGGCACCACCGCACAAATCTAAAAAATAAATTAGGTAGCCGAGCTCTACCCTTATACAACCTGGATTACAAATGAATTAAATTATAATTAAGCAAGGAATTCATTTTTATGGGGGACTCCAAGCTTTATTTCTTCTTTCTTCTCTTCTTTCCTCTTCTTCTTTTCTTTCTTTGGTTCCTTCTTTTGGATGGATGGAAGGTAGATGCTCCAAAGCTTCACATGATGCACAAGACATGATCTTATGACCAATGCACATCCTAATCCTCATAACAATCATTCCAATATCCTAATTGCACACATTTACATGAAAAGGAAAAGAATGAAAATCTAACTAACACTTGCAAAATAAAGGTTACCTAAAATAAACCACACAATTCCCAAGTATGTATATTGAAATTATCATCCCACATATGGGTGACTAAGTCCACCTAGCCTATTGGATTATGCTTAGGGGTATAAAGCACTTGCAAGCAAAAGTATTTATATTTTTATTTATGATAGCACCCCTTAAGCTTAATCCCCTATAGAAAAGAATAGTTAGACTAAGAGCGTCCTACCATTCATTATACAAGTAAACACCCTAACATCCAGTCTAAAACATATATCACAAAACAAAACAAAATATCAAACCATGCACTGCCCTAACTTAAAGCTATAAGTGGTGACTTAGGCTAATGTGTGTGCTTTGATGGTTTGTGTGGTATATTTAGCTATGACTTTAGGTTCAAATTTTCTAAGTGTGAAAACATGTTCAACTTAGAGGAGGGTTTTATTTAAGTTATTTAATTATTTTAGGCTCATTTTATTTCATATTTTCATTTGGTTTGAGTGAATCCTATAATTAATTACTAAGTTATAAAGAGAAGGAAAGAGAAGAGAACTTCTCTTTCCTTCCCTAACCTAAGTTATTTCTAAAGTAGATTCATATTTTTGGTTTTATTTAGTGAATGTTTTGATTAAGTATTTTAATTAATCCTAAGTTTAGATGAATTCTAAACAAACCCATTCAAAAAGAAAGGCATTTTAAGATTAAGTAAAATGAACAAAATTCACAAAACACACATTACTTCATTTCTTTCCCAACATGTATAACATGCATATGCATGTCTCCTAAGCATATCGATACACACCAAATAGGAATATTTAGCACACTTTTATGATGCATGCTAAGTAAGTTGCTTAAGAAAATTTGAATACTTTTGAAGCATTAATTTCATTAAGTCGAAAAGGGGTTTTCTTATCCAATTTTTACATACACACATGAAAGTAAGAAAAGTATAAGTGAGTACAAAGACCATTATTAACTGAGGTATAAAACCTACTTAGGGCTACTTAAAGCCCTCGGGTTGTCTAGTTAATATACCACTTTCCTTAAATACAAACATGTGTACAAAAGAAATGAATGGAAAAGAAAGAATGCAAAAGTTTATTTTAGTTGGTTTGTTTTGTTTATGCAATTTATGTGTGCAAGCATAGGTAACCATCCTAAGTAATAGTATAGGAATGAATAGGATATGGAATTAGGCAAGTGTTAGGTTCTTTTCAAATGGACCATACAACTCACCAAATCCTATTCTATACTAATAGAAGAGAGAAAGGAAATCTATGTTAAGCACATCCTTATATTCATTCACATGCAAGCTTATAATTAAAATATAAGTAGCACACTTTTAGTTTTAGACATTTGATTTATATGTTTTGAAAGTAATTTGAATTTAGTAGTGATAATAACCACTCATATTCTACTTTAGCCAATACATGCAAATTTGACATAAAGTAACTAATTTCATTTTTAAATTTGAATTTGAAAAATATGAATGCATGAAATCACATGACATAAAAATTTAACATGTTGGGGAAAGAATCAAAGCATTGAAAGCATGTAAACACATTCACTTTAATTAAATCCTAAAGATATTCTTATGGAATAAAAAAGTTTAAAATAAATCAAAGTGTATTCAATGTGATTTTTATTTGACTTTGAGTTTGATTTAATTTTGAAAATGTGAGTTGAGTTTGTTGTTCCTAACTCATTCCCACATGTTTTTGATATTTTTTTATTTTTAGATGATTAGATTCATTTTTTATGTATTAATTAGGTTAAAGTATGAATTATACAATTTAATTAACCCTTACTTACACCACCTTAACATAGTTAACCAAGTAATTATGAGCCAATGAGATGACATAAAGACTCACAAGGAATTTAAACTTGCAATACACCTAGGAAGAAAAGAGCCTAATACAATTTGGCTCATGATTAATGGTTAATTAAGCTGGTTTTTACACCCTTTCACATATAAGAATTGGGTTTGATTTTCTTAATTGAACTTAGGCTTTTAAACACCTAAGCATCTACCCAAAGTTGATTAATTAAGTTCTAAAAGTTTTAGAATTATTAAAAATTAATTAAGTGGATAATAAGTGAATAAACCTTAATTAAGAGAAGATTAAGGAGAGAGAAGGGGGTTTAGGGAATAGCTTAGGGGAAATGCCCCAAAATTATTCCCTAAACCTCCTATCTACTGGATCTGACCTTAATCAACTCTAATCATGGATTAAAACCACTAACCACACCTTAATTATCTTTAATTAGGTTAAAGATGTTGTAGAAAATTTTCCACACACATTTTATAGAGTCGCCTTCAAATCTATCTGGTTGAAAGGAGTGGAAAAATTATATATGTAGAAATTTATCTTTATAGAATGCCACATAGATCTGCAAATGTACTTATTCAGGTGATCAAGTACGTCATCAAGAAAATAGTGTACAATCTCAAAAGACAGAAGTCACTACCCTTTAATGGACTTAATCACCTCAATAAGGACTCCTAATCAAGTTGGGTCTTCGGAGTATACTAGAGATTGCTCCCCTACTTTACATGGAAAAGTAAAGCAGGGTTTATTTTAAACTAGGTTTGTTAAATTCCCTACAGGGGCAAACCCTCATAGTAAATTACATCCTAAGGAATGGGTATTCCTTAAGAAAACTCTCGATTAAGGAAAATGATCATTGTCTCTTAAGATATCAATAGGAAAGACTAACAATCGATTGGTTTATTTTGAAGATCAAATGGGATTGATCAAAGAGAGATTTATTATCAAAGCCAAAATGGAAATAAGTAGGAGATGCTCGCGATGCTAGGAAACCTAGCGAGCATCTCAAACTATCCTATAGTTGGGCTTTACATTTTTTTAAATTAATTTAGTTTGTTTGAGTTATATTTTTGTTAGAATGCTAGGGCTTACAATTCCATAATACAAGATTATGAAAATGCCTAAGAGGTGAGGATTTATGCTTAGGGCCCACAAAGGGGAAAAGCAACCTCAGAACCTAAATCTAGGGAGCTTTGGCGAGGGTCAAAAGCACAACCTAAATCTAAGATGAAAAATGTGTAATTAGTTTGCATCCACAAGAGAGGACAAACCACCCGACAGCTTGGACTTACAACCGCCTAGGGGTGGCCGCCAACTAACTCCTCCTATGATTTCAAATATATGTAGACAAGTATTTATGCTTAATGCATGATAGCTAGGCTATTATTATTTAGAAAGAGACTAAGTTCTTAAACTCACTCCCTAAAGAGACTAGATCATGTAAAGGTATGCTTCAAATGACCTAAATCTAATGCAATTCAAATTTCATTTTAATTTTTTTATTTTTTTTTGGATAATCATTTTGACTCGGGCTAATAGGATTTTTATGCCTAATGCATGAGAAATAAAGATTATGGGCCAAAATCAGTGAGAAGGGAGGAGGTGAGTTTCCACCATGGCTCTCAAAGGTTAAGCTGAGTTCTCTAGCAAAGGTGGAAGCCCTCCAATCAAGAGAGAAATATAAAGTTGTTGTGCATGATATTATGAAAGAAATGCTCATCCAGCTTAGGGGTTGCTAAATCTTTTATCTTGATTTTTAAACTTGAGATTTAGGTGAGGTTATGAGTTATTTATTTTTAATTTGAGTTATTAAGTTGGGTAAAAGATTTACTTTTCCTAAAGATCCTAATCCTCATCCAGTAAATACATTTAGTAAGGAAGAAATTAGGAAAAGTATGCCACTTATTGCACAAGCTAAACAAATCATCAATCAATTTATAAAGCTAAGCACAAAAAAGAATAAAGGTCATTTGTGGTCGGCACCACCGACAAACCCAAAATATCAAATTGTAGCGAGCTACCCTTATACATCTCATTTTACAAATGAATTACATTATAATTAAACAAAATGAATTCATTGTTATGGTGGTCTTCAAGCTTTCTTTCTTCTTTTCTTCTTTTCTTCTTTCTTCTTTTCTTTTCTTCTTCCTTCTTTTCTTTTCTTCTTCTTTTTAGATGGTTGGAAGGTAGATGCTCCAAGGCCTCACATGGTGCATAAGTTAAGATCTTATGACCAATGGTCATCCTAATCCCCATAACAATCATTCCAAATTCCCAATTATATAAAAATTTTTACATGAAAAGGAAAAGGTAAATCTAGCTAACACCTGCAAAATAAAGATTAGCTAAAACACACCACATAAATTCCCAAGCATGCATATTGGACTTATCACCCCACACATGAGTGACTAAGTCAACCTATCCTATGGATTATGCTTAGGGGTATAAGCACCTGCAAGTAAAAGCATTTATATTTTTATTTATGATAACTCCCCTTAAGCACAATCCCCTGCAAAAAAGAATATTTAGACTAAGAACGTCCTATCATTCATTCTACGAGCATACACCCTAACATCTAGTCTAAAAGATATATCACAAAATAAAAAAAAGTATCAAGCCATGCACCGACCTAACCTAAAGCTAGAAGTGGTGACTTAGGCTAATGTGTGTGCTTTGAAGGTTTATGTGGTATTATTAGCTATGGCTTTAAGTTAGGATTGTCTATGTGTGAAGAACATGTTCAACTTAGAGGAGAGTTTCATTCAAGTTGTTTAGAAGTTTTGGGTTGATTTTATTTTATGTTTTGATTTAGTTTAGTTGAAACCTATAATTAATTACTAAGTTATGAAGATAGGGAAAGAGAAGAGACTTCTCTTTCCTTCCCTAACCTAAGTAATTTTCTAAAGTAGATTCACATTTTAGTTTCATTAAGGTGAATGTTTTGATTACATATTTTAATTAATCCTATGTTTAGATAAACTCTTAAAAAACCTATTCAAAAAGAAAGGCATTTTAAGATTAAATGAAATGAATCAAAATTCACATAACACACATTACTTCACTTCTTTCCCCAACATATATAACATGCATATGGATGGACCCTAAGCATATCTATACATGCAAATGAGAGTATTTAACACACTTTATGATGCATGCTAAGTAATCCATTTAAGGAAATTTAGAAGATTAAGTTGCATGATTTTCTTTAGTAGAAAAGGTTTTCCTTATCCAAAATTTCACATACACATATGAAAGTACAAAAGGCATAAATGAGTACAACGCCATTGTTAACCAGAGGTGTAAGGTATAAAAAATAATTAGGGCTACTTAAAGCCTCATAACCTTGGGGTTGTCCAGACTAATATACCATTTTTCTTAAATACAAACATATGTATAAAAGAAATGAAATGGAAAAAGAAAATGCAAAAATTGTTTAATGAATTCATTTTATTTTATGAAATTTATGTATACAAGTATAAGTGACCCTTCTTAGATGATAGCATAGGGATGAATAAGATATGAAATTAGGTGAATATCAGGTCCTTTTCAAATGGACCATATACTTCACCAAATTCCTATTCAAAACTATACCAATATAAGAGAGAAAGGAAACCTATACTAAGCATACCTTTATATCTTTCACATGCAAGCTTATAATTAAAGTATAAGTAGCACACGTTCAGATTTTGGATTTGATTTATATATTTTAAAAATAATTTTAATTTAGTAGTGATAATAGCCATTCATATTTCTACTTTAGCCAACACATACAAATTTGACATAAAGTAAACACTTTCATTTTAAAATTTGAATTTGAAATTATGAATGTATGAAATGACATGGCATACAACTTAACATGTTGGGGAAAGATTCAAAGTAATGAAAGCATGTAAACAAACTCACTTCACTTAAATCCTAAAGACATTATTATGGAATAAGAAAATTTAGAATAAATCAAAGTGATTTTTGTTTAGGTTTAAGTTTGATTTAATTTTAAAAAGGTGAGATGAGTTTGCTGTTCCTAACCCATTCCCACATGTGTTTGAGATTTTTGTTTACTTTTTAGATAATTAGATCCATTTTTATGTGTTGATTAGGTTAGGGTATGAATTAAGTGGCTTAATTAACCCTTACCTACACCACCTTAAAAGAATTAACTAAATAATTATGAGCCAATATGATGACATAAAACCCTCAAGAAATTTAAATTTGCAATGCACCTAATAATGAAAAGGCCTAATGCAATTTAGCTCACAATTAAAAGTTAATTAAGCTAAGAGGTTTAGCTTAAGTACTTTCAAAACACCCTTTCATACTTATGAAAGGGGTTTTAATTTTCTTAATTAAACTTAGCTAAAACACCTAAGCATCCACCCAAGTAGATTAATTAAGTTCTGGAAATTTTTAGAATTTAAAAAAAAATTGATTAAGGGGATAATTAATGAATTAAACTCTTAATTAAGAGGTGATTAAGGAGAGAAGATGGGGTTAAGAGAATATCTTAGGGGAAATGCCCCAAAATTATTCCATAAACCTCCTACTTACTAGGTCTGATATTAATCAACCCTAATCATAGGGTAAAACTACTAATCACACCTTAATTACCCTTAATATTAGGGTAATTAGGAATGAAAATCTCTCAAGAAAATTAAGAGGGAGAGAGGTCATTCCTAAAACCCAAATTTGAGATTAATGATAACTAATTAAAGGATAATTAGCTAATTAAAATTCCTAAAGAAACTCAAATTTAGAGAAAAGAGTAATTTAAAGTTCATTGTAATCATTTTTAAAATATTCTAGATAAAATTATCTTTCCATAGCATTTTTACTTTTATTTTTTTGAATTTTTTATGAAGAGTTATGAATATTTGAATATCCATGGATTAACTAGGAATTCATTAATTGCTTAACTAATCACTGCTTAAGACTTAGCTCACGGCGCGAAGCGTGACGGCGGTGGTCAGTGCGCTTTACACGCATCGCGCCATGAGAGGACAACTTAAGTTATCACCTCACAAAGGCGGCGGCAGTGCACGCGCTTATATTCCCTGTCGTCCGATCAAAGATCGAATGGCTGAGAATTCCCTTGCAATTTTAAAAGGAAAATCATATTACTAAATGTGCTAAATAATCTTAGTCGACCATCTAAAATGCACGGATGGACAGCTGAGATGAGCCAAGTCCTTCCCAGAGGATCAATGGGGATCCCATGATCAAGGGAAGATCCACGATTGAGATTGGAATAAACTTGTACCCACACCATTTAAGCTCAATTACAAACCTATCCAATGGTTGATTTCACATACCATGAACATTTCTTTCACAAATGACCAACACCTCCTAAGCTAAGTGGTCAAAAAATTCCATACCTCATCGGAGGTGATCACCGACGCTAAAGATTGATTAGCTGCCCAGTGGAGACGAAGCCTGGAAGTTCCTGGCCCTATGATTGAGTGGATCAATGGATGAACAACTTGGGATTTAGCTTTGATTGAATTGATCCTCCTATAGGAACTCCAATGTGAGCTTGAGTGAGCTCATTGGTCCTAGAAGAAGTGTGTAAGAGGAATTTGGAGGAAATCAAGTGAGAAAGTTAGCAATTGGACTCCTTATTTTTGCACTATGCAAAACCAAGAAAGAAGAATTCAAATCCTCTCAAGACCTTGGGAATGCTGATGATGCTATTTCAATCGAGAGAGTGGGAATTAAAATTTCATTGAATTAGGGAGAGTATATCTCCCCCTATGGCAATCGAATAGCCAAATCATGAGTTACCATATTGATCCAATTGTCCATATTGGGAGGGTTGTTTAGGCTATTATATTTTCGCACATGGTCGATTTGAGGCCTTGAGTGGAATGCCAACCGCCCATGTGCATCAAATTGAGCTTAGGACGAAATTTGAAAACTCAATTTTGCTCTTAGTGGTTAGGTTTGGTCTAGGGACCAAATGAGCTGACCCAAATCCATTAGGTTGGGTGCACCACTCATCACTAAGTCCCCTTGAGCTTTTAGGAGAGCCTCAAGTGATTGTGAACAGAGTATGACCAAAATACCCATGGGCTAGGAAAAAATTTGTTATATGGCCTAGGGGTAGAATAGTCATTTTGCTATTTTTCCACTTTGTACATGTTAGGTTTATGGAGAAACAAGGTTTTGCCAAGTTTTATTGGATTTGGAATCCATTTGATAGGGTTTGGCTTATGTTGACCCATTTAGGTCAAAATGGGTCATCTTGGGTCAAGTTGACCAATAGGTCAATCAAACTAAGGGTCAAGTTCATATGACCATTTGAAATATTTTGGTTTTGGTTTGGTTCAATTTTGTTTAGTTTTGGTTTTGGCTCCTATGACTTCATTTAGGTCAAATGGGTCAAGTTGACCTATTTGACCTATTTGACCTAGTTGACCTATTTGACCTATTTGAGGTAGGTCAAGGGTAGGTTTAGGATAGGTTAGTCATATAGAGTGGATTGGTATCTTTTTCTAATCAATTTGGTTAAGTTCAATTTTGGCCCAACATGACCCCTTTAGTCATGTTGGTTCTAAGGTCAATTGGTTGGGTCTAGTTTCAATCGAGGCTTTGGTCAAGTTCAACAAGTGATTTGGAATGAACTTGATCCAATGGTTTGGTTCAATTAGGCTTAGATAAAGTTTTGACTCATTTTAACTTTTTAGGTCAACTTGGGTCAACTTGGGTCAAGTGGCCAATTGGGCTAGGTTAGGCTCAAATTTTGGCTTGGTCAAGTTCAAACATAGGTCATGCGTGAACTTAGATCAAAGGTTTCAATCAATTGGGCCTATGGTAGAATTTGGCTACGTAAGGTTTCATTTTAGGTTAAGTGTTGACTTGGTTTGACCCAATTTGATTGATTGATCATCCCATGATGATTGTTGATCATGATGAGAAGGATATATGAGTTTTTTTTCAATTCAATTTGGTTAGGATCAAAATTTGGCTCATAATGGTACTTTAGGTCACTTTGGGTAAAGTGAGCCTAAGTGGATCAAATGGCTTGGTCAAAGCTTGATTTGAAGTTGGTTGATCTTGTATATGGACACATTATTGAAATATAAATCCATTTACAAGTGGTTTGAAGTAAAATAGGTTTAGATCCATTTAAAAATTTCATATTCAAAGAAAGAATACAAAGGGGTTTTGGTTTTGATTATTTGATTGAAGTTTGGATTTATATATGAGTTCATGATTGTACGTTTGATTGAATCATGAGAGAAAATCAAGAGTTTGGCTTGATTTGAAATTGGTTTGGCTAAATTTAAGATTTTGACTTGAAAGGCTTAGATTGGATTTTGAGTTGATTTGAGTTTGATTTTTGGAGTTGGTTTTGATTGTTTAAATTTATATTTCATTTTTATATGTGAATATAAATGAGAATATAATTGATCATGAGAAAATTTCAAGGATTTGAAGTGGTTTAATCATGATTTAGGCTAAATCCATTAAAAGGGAATTTAAAGGATTTAAGGGAATTTTTTTAATTAGAATTTAATTTTTGAATTGGATTTGATTGATTTATATTTATATTTCATTTATATATGAGAATAAAAATATATTTTGAGAAAATCCCATGAGTTTGAATAGGTTTGATCATGATTTGGGTTAAATCCATTAAAGGGAATTTAAAGGATTTAAGAGAATTTTAAGGATTTTAAATTCGGAATTTAATTTTTGCCTTTGATTTGGCTAATTTATGTTTATATTTCATTTATATATGAGAATATAAATGAGAATATAAATAAGTTTTGAGAAATCCCAAGGGTTTGAATAGGTTTGATCAAGGTTTAGTGTTGATTTTGGCTAAGTCCTTTAATGGAAAATTAAATGGACTTAAGAAAATTTTCATGAATTGATTCAGAATTTTGAATTTAGTTGATTGATTTGAATTTATATTTTATTTATATATGTCCATATAAATAATAATATAAATGAGGTATGAGAAAATCTCAAAGATTTGATTTGGTTTTGATTAGGTTTAGGTTAAATCCTTAAGGGAGGCTTAAGGACTTAGGCAAAGTTTGGACTTAGGAATTTTTTAAAGATTTTTGATCATGGGTTTCAATCATAGATTTCAATCATGGATTTCAATCATATGGAGTTGATTTGGATTTGGAGAAAATCAATTAGGATTGATTTGGAGTTTGACTTGGAAGATGGAAAGGTGAGGAATAGTGCAAGCTAAGGGTAATAAAATTTCCTAACACCCCTGAGGCATGACATAATCCTATGGCTAACCCTTCTAAGCCTTCTAGGGCTAGGTTGAGTGTCCACCTAGTCACTAGATGTGTCTTAAGACTACGAAACTCTTAAAGTCTAAGAGGAATCCTATGTCTAAGATGGAGGTGTTGAGAGATCATTCTAAAAATGAGGTCAATAAGGGAGTAATTAGAAAATATTTTTGCAATTCCCCCAATTAAGCCTTCAATAAATCCCAAGAAAATCAGGGCAAGCAGAGGTCATCCTCTTAAACATACCCAAGAAGTTTGGGATTAATCAAAGGCTTAATTAAGAGGAAATTAACAAAATAAAATTTCTAAAAAACCCAAAATCAGATAAAAGCATAATTCAAAATCCACTAAAATTATTTTAAAAATATTTTAGGTTGAATTATCTTTTCATAGAAATTTATTTCATATTTTTTTGAAATTTATTGAGAGAGATATGATTTTTAGAAGATCATGAGATTAAGTTAAATTAATTAAGAATCCTAACTAATCTTTCAACTCATAGCACGACGCATGGCGGTGGGTCAGCACGCTTTACACATGACGTGAGCATCCCACTTAAATGTCCCAGTGGCATAATGGCAGACTTTGATCTGATCAAAATCGGATAGCCAGGGATCTCCCCATGGTTTTAAAAGAGATAAAAGAATCTATAAATGTGGGAATAATCTCGGCCGTCCATCCAAAGCGTATAGATGGATGACAAAGATCTTCCTAATTCTTCCACTTGGCTCAATAGAGATCATCCATGATCTAGGGGAAGATCCGAGCTCGATTGAGCTTGGATTGAAACAAAACTTTGCCCACACCATCTAAAGCTAATAAGGAACACATCCAACGGAGGAATTTGCATGACTTGAAAATTCCTTTCACAAAAGATCGACACCTCCTATGCTAGGTGGTCAAAAAATTTCATACCTCGCCAGAGGTGATCACCGACGCTCGAGATCAATGAGGTAGCTTCTTTTATTGGAGACGAAGCCCTGTTGAAATTCCTATGCCTTGGGGTTGAGTGGTTTGCTTTGTGGACCAACACCAATTGATGTTCCTTGCAGCTTTGATTCAATGCCTTCTCTCCTTGCTATTGGAACTCAAATGGAAGCTGTGCTGATTGATCCCAGAGAAAGTGTGCAAGAAATTGGAGTGGTTTTAGTGTGGAGAAAGTTGGAAGTTCAAGTGAGCTCCCATTTTCCAATGGAGAACGAGAAATCTCAAATTCAAATCCCTCTTAGAATGCTTGAAGGCTCTCATCTTTCCTAACACTCTCTAGGGCTTTATTGAATTGAGGAATGATAGTTTTGAATTGAATTATGGGGAGTATATCTCCCCCTATGGCAATAGGACAGCCGACACCTCCTTTGCCATTTTGATCCAATTACTCAAATTGGAGAGGTTGTTTAGACTGTTAGCTCTTTGTACATGGTCGGTTTGAGGCCTTAGTAGATTGCCAACCTCCCATGTGCATTCAACTGGGTGGAGGAGGGATTTGGAATGAGCCAATTTGACACATGGGGTTGGGTTTGGCCAAGTTTCATTGGCTTGAGCTACTAGGAAAGCATCAAGTTGATATGAAGAGGGAATGACTAAATTACCCATGGATTAGGTTAAAATTTATTCTATGGCCTAGGGGTAGAATGGTTATTTTATTTATTTTTTTAATTTGGATGTATTGGGTATGTGGAGAAACTAGGTTTGGCCAAGTTTCATTGGATTTGGAATCCATTTAATAAGGTTTGGCTCACCATTTAGGTCAAAATGGGTCAACATGGGTCAAGTTGACCAATTGGTCAAATTAGGTCGAACAAAGGGTTGGGTCAAGTTCATATGATCATTTTAAATGTTTTGGTTGCTTTGGTTTGGTTCAATTTGGTTTAGTTTTGAATTTGGCTCATATGACTTCATTTAGGTCAAATCAAGTTGACCATTGACCCATTTGACCTATTTGAGCTAGGTCAAGGGTAGGTTGGTTAGTCATATGGAGTGGATTGGTATCTTTGTTTCCAATCAAATTTGGTTATGTTCAAATTTGGCTCAACATGAGCCATTTAGGTCAAGTTGGGTCTAAAGTCAATTGGGCTAGGTTAGGTCTAGTTGGCCAATTGTGGCTTTGATCAAGTTCAACAAGTGATTTGGAATGAATTTGATCCATTGGTTTGAGTCAATTTGGCTTAGATCAAGTTTTGACCCATTTTGACTTTTAGGTCAAGGTCAACTTGTCAAGTGGCCAATTGCTAGGTTAGCTCAAATGTTGATTTGGTGAAGTTCAAACATAGGTCATGAATCAACTTATATCAATGGTTTCAATCAATTTGGCTTATGGTGGATTTTGGTGTTAGTTTCATTTTGGTTAAGTGTTGGTCAACCCAAGGTTTGACTTGATTTGACCTAATTTGGTTGATTGATCATCCCATGATGATTGTTGATCATTATGAGAGGCAAAGATGAGTTTGCTTCAATCCAATTTGGTTAGGATTAGAATTTGGCTCATAAGGGAACTTTAGGTCGCTTTGGGTATGAATAAATGGCTTGGTCAAAGCTTGATTTGAGTTTGATTGAACTTGTATATGGACTTATGATTGAAATATAAATCCATTTGCAAGTGGTTTGAAGTCAAATGGGTTTTGGTTCATTTGATAATTCCTTATTCAAAGGAAGAATATGAAAGGATTTGGGATTTTATTTTTGAATTGGATTTTGATTAAGTGATTGAAGTTTGTATTTATATTTAGATTCTTGATTGAAGGATTGATTGAGTCATGAAGGAAAATCAAGAGTTTGGCTTGATTTGAAATTAATTTGGCTAAGTTCAAGATTTGGACTTGAAAGGCTTAGGTTGGATTTTGAGTGGATTTGAGTTTGCTTTTTGGGATCGGTTTTGATTGTTTGAATTTATATTTCATTTATATATGTGAATATAAATGAGAATATAAATGGTCATGAGAAAATTTCAAGGATTTGAAGTGATTTGATCATGATCTAGGCTAAGTCCATTAAAATGAATTTAAAGGACTTAGGAAATTTTGAAGTTTTGGTTTGATTGATTTATATTTATATTTCATTTATATATGTGAATATAAATGAATTATGAGAAAATCCCATGAATTTGAATTGATTTAGGTCATGATTTAGGCTAAGTCTTTTAAAAGGGAATTTAAAAGAACTTAGGAAATTTTGGAGTTTGAAGTTTGAATTTTTGAATTGGTTTGATTGATTTATATTTATATTTCATTAACATATGTGAATATAAATGAGTTATGAGAAAATCTCAAAGATTTGAATTGGTTTAGATCATGATTTTGGATAAGTCCTTGAAGGGAAACTTAAAGGACTTAAGAAATGTCATGAATTGATTTTGAATTTTGAGTTTAGTTTGGTTGGTTTCAATTTATATTTCATTTATATATGTGAATATAAATGAGAATATAAATAAGTTATGAGAAAATCTCAAGGATTTGAATTGGTTTAGATCTTGATTTTGGCTAAGGCCATGAAGGAAACTTAAAGGACTTAGGAAATTTTTGGATTTAGGGATTTCATTCATGGGTTTCAATCATGGATTTGATTTGAGTTTGAAGAAAATCAAATAAAATTGATTTGGAGTTTGAGAAAATCAATTTAGATTGATTTGGAGTTTGAGTTGAAGGAAGGAAGGTGAGGAGTGGTTCAAGCTAAGGGTAGGAAAATTTCCTAACACCTCTAAGCCATGACCTAATCTTATGGCTAACCCTTCTAAGTCTTCTAGGGCTAGGTTGAGTGTCCTCCTAATCACTAGATGTGTCTTAAGACTAGGAACTCTTAAAGTCTAAGAGGAATCCTATGTCTAAGATGGAGGTGTTGAGAGCTCATCCTAAAAATGAGGTCAATAATCCCCAAGAGGCTCCTCTCCTCTTGACTACATTTGACTTGATATAAGTCCCCCAGGGGCATTCAAGTCACCCCAGGTCAGAAGCACTGTGTCAAGATAGACTATCCCAACAATCGTTATAGGAGGATGTGAGTCCGAGCTTTTGATTATTGCAAACCGATGGGCACCTTAGGTTGGTTAATGTATGTGACTCACCCAGAGTACACAACTTGGTAGATGTGAGTCTCACTCTTTCTCCTTGAGACATAATACCTTGGATATATGACTAGCCATGTCATCTTCTCCAAGGTGTTGGATTAAGCCCTTTAGCGACCCCATCCCCTACAGGCATTCTATTTGGATCAATTCCTTTGCGACCCCATTTAGACACTACCCTGGTTACTTTTGGATTAGATAGTCCCCCTTTCCTAGTAGGAACCCCTGTGATTGGAGAATCTGTTCAGCGAATATGTAGATTCTTCCTTGATTGAGTAAATCTGAGATAGGTCTAGACTGATATGAGCTCCTTCTCAGTTTGATCCATCAAACCAACACTAAAAATAAACTAAACAAAATAAACAAAATTAATTCACTTGTGGATTAGAATTCAATCAAAGGGTCCCCTTTTCCAGCGGCATCCCATCTTGTGCAATGTAGAACTCTCATAGAATCACTACTTGAGTGAGTTAAATCCGGTTGGTACTTTGTAATTGCTCAAGTTCAATTTGGATTGCTAATCGTTATCATTCGCTTTGAAAGATATAAGACTATGACACATTCTTTCTAGCATGACTATCGCAAATCGATGGGCAGCCCTAGGTCGGGTTTGATTTGTTGCCCAAAGAAATCGATCACCCTAGTGGTCTTTTTGTAGTGGAAGATGTGAGTCCCCAAGCTTTCTTCCCTTAAATTGATCATTGCAAACTGAAAGGTACTCCTTTACGGATAGCCTCCCATAAAGCTACTCCTTTGGTTCAATGAATCAGTCTAGGTCGAATGAGCTCCTTCTCAGTTTGATCCATCGCAAACCAATAGAATCCATCAAAATAAATCTAAAAATGAAATTAATCTTTGGCAATCTTGAGTTAATTTAAGTCCCCTAGTGGCATTCACTTAATAGTCAGCCCTAGGTCGGGTTCAATTTGTTGCCCAAAGCAACCGATCACCCTAGTGGTTCCTTGTTTTTAGAAGATGTGAGCCCATGTGCTTTCTTCTTAAGACTTGACCATTGCAAATCGAAAGGCATCCCTTTGGTTGGTTAGTCCTACTATGTGTTTAGTAGACTACTCACTTTGGATTAAATGAGTTGACTAGCCTCGTTTTACTTAGTGCTCATCCAAAACCAAGGGTCCAATCCAAAACCCAAAATCTAAAAATTTGAAATAAAACAAATCCAAAGAAATAAAGCAATCAACCAATTTAAATCAAATCTTTTGCCTCTCCTCGGTGAGATGTAAATCTTTCCAGTCCCCCAGTGGATCTAGAATTCTAATCCCTCAGTGGATTTCATAACCCCTCCCTTGTGGATGACTTGAACTTGCTTCCCCAGTGGAGAGTTCCCTTTTATATCCTCTGTGGAGTCTAAATAAACACAAATTAAACAAACAACAAATCAAAACAAATTTGACCCTCTTCCCCAGTGGAACTCAAATCAAACCTGTGATCCCCTTGTGGATGATTTGATCCGGCTTCCCTAGGGGAAGGTTCACCTACTCCATCCCTTAGTGGATTTCTCTTTCTCTCTTATGTCTTAGACATAGGTAGAGTCACATTTCACTAAGCACTGGATTCCTTCTACTCCTTGGGTTAAGGGTAGATTCTTTCAGTTAGTGCTTGTGATCTTCGGTGTTGTTGATCATTTTGGTCAACACCAATACGTCTTGATGTTCCTTGTCAGTCACACCACACCTATTGGGCACCCTTTGTTGACCTCATTTTTAGAATGAGCTCTCAACACCTCCATCTCAGACATAGGATTTCTCTTAGACACTAAGAGATCTTTAGTCTTAAGACACATCTAGTGATTAGGTGGACACTCAACCTAACCCTAGAGACTTAGAAGAGTTAGCCATAGGAATAGGTTATGCTATAGGGGTGTCAAAAAAATTTGCCTACCCTTAGCATGAACCATTCCTCACCTTCCTTCCTTCAAGTCAAACTCCAAATCAAACTTATTTGATTTTCTCCAAACTCAAATCAATATTCACATGATTGAAATCCAAGATTGAAACTTCAAACTCCAAAAATTTCCTAAGTCCTTTAAATTCCCTTTTAATGGACTTAGCCTAAATCATGATCAAACCAATTCAAATTCATGGGATTTTTGTCATAACTCATTTATATTCTCATTTTATATTCACATATATAAATAAAATATAAATATAAATTAATCAAACCAAATCCAAAAATTCAAATCCCTACTCTAAAATTTCTCAAGTCCTTTAAATTCCCTTTAATGGACTTAGCCTAAATCATGATCAAATCATTTCAAATCCTTGAAATTTTTTCATGATCCATTTATATTCTCATTTATATTCATATATATAAATGAAATATAAATTCAAACAATCAAAACCACTCCTAAAAATCAAACTCAAATCCACTCAAAATCCAACCTAAGCATTTCAAGTCAAAATCTTAAACTTAGTCAAATCAACTTCAAATCAGGCCAAACTCTTGACTTTCCTTTATGATTCAAACAACCCTACAATCATGAATCCAAATATAAATACAAACTTCAATCACCAAATCAAAACTCAATTCAAAAATCAAGCCAAAATCCATTCATGTTCTTCCATTGAATATGAAATTGTCAAATGAATCAAAATCCATTTGACTTCAAACCACTTCCAAATGGATTTATATTTCAATCATAAGTCCATATACAAGTTCAATCAAACTTAAATCAAGCTTTGACCAAGCCATTTGACCCACTTAGGCTCACTTGACCCAAAGTGACCTAAAGTAACCTTATGAGCCAAATTTCAATCCTAACCAAATTGGATTGAATCAAACTCACATATGCCTCTATCAATCAACCAAATTGGGTCAAACCAAGTCAAACCTAAGGGTTGACCAAGTCAACACTTAGCCAAAATGAATCCTAAACTAGCCAAAATCCACCATAGGCCAAATTGTTTAAAACCATTGATCAAGACTCATTCATGATCAATGTTTGAACTTGACCAAGTCAACATTTGAGCCTAACCTCAATTGGACTTGAAGTTGACCCAACTTGACCTAAAAGTCAAAATGTGTCAAAACTTGATCTAAGCCAAATTAATTGAAACCAATGGGTCAAGTTCATTCTATATCACTTGTTGAACTTGATTAAAGCCTCAATTGGCCAACTAGACCTAACCTAGCCCAATTGACCTAGAACCCAACTTGACCTAAAGGGGTCATGTTGAGCCAAATTCAAACTTAACCAAAATTGATTGAAATAAAGATACCAATCTACTTCATATGACTAACCAAACCTAAACCTACCCATGACCTAGCTCAAATAGGTCAAATGGGTCAAATTGGTCAACTTGACCCATTTGACCTAAATGAAGTCATATGAGCCATTTTCAAAACTAAACTAAATTGAATCAAACCAAAGCCGCCAAAATATGTCAAATGGTCAGATGAACTTGACCCAACCCTTAGTTTGACCTAATTTGACCAATTGGTCAACTTGAACCAAGTTGACTCATTTTGACCTAAATAGGTCAACATGAGCCAAACTATATCAAATGAACTCCAAATCCAATGAAACTTGGCCAAACTCATTTTGTACACATACCCAACATATTCAAATTCAAAAATCAGCCAAATGACCATTCTACCCCTAGGCCATAGAACAAATTTTTTTCAAATCCATTGGGAATTTGGTGAAGCCCTCTTAATATCAACTTGATACCTTCCTAATAGGTAAAGTGAACCCTATGGAGGGTGGTGCACCCAATCCAATGGGTTTGGGTCAACCCAAATGGACCCAAGGCTAAAACTAACCCCATAGCTCAAATTGGCCAATTTGAAAACCTCCCTCCACTTGATTTGAAGCACATGGGAGGTTACTAATCCACTCCTTGGCTCAAACTGGCCATGTGCCAACTTCAAATAGCCCAAAAAAACTCTTTCCATATGGTCAATTGGATCAAAATGGAAACCATAGCTTCGACCATCAGATTACCATAGGGGGAGATATACTCCCCCTAATTCAATTCAATTCACACATCCTTATTGTCGATTGAGTAAGGGAGAGTGTTAGGAGCCATCAGAGAGCAATCATAAGCTTCCTAAGAGGGATTTGAATCTTGCATTTCTAGGTTTTCTTCAATAGAAAGCAGGGGATCTCCTCTCATTTCCTAACTTCTTCCACACTAAAATCCACTTCAATTCTCTTTGCACACTCCATCAGGGGGCTAAGTTGAGTGCATCCAAGCCTTCACTCAAGTTCCAAAGGCAAGGAGGAGTTCAATTTGATCAAAGACGTAAAGGGGAGCAAGGGGAGTTGGTCCATAGAGCAATTCACATAACATCAAGAGCTCATTCTTCCACCACAGTTTTGTCTTAACCAGACGAAGCTCCTCCAAGGGAATCAAGTGCTGGTGATCACCTACGGTGAGGTATAGAATTTTCTGACCATTAGACTTAGGAGGTGTTGGTCATTTATGAAAGAAAGTGTCATGGCATGAGAATTCCATCATTGGATGTGATCTTCTATGCTTTGTAATGGCGTGTGCAAAATTTTATCCTAATCTGAGCTCAATCGTGCTCTGATCATGGAAGGTCTCCATTAATCCTCAAGGAAAAATAGAGATAATCATGGTCATTCATCCGCACATTTTGGATGGACAGCCGAGATTAACCTCACGTTTATAAACTATTTTATCCTTTTAAAACCATGAGGTGATCTCTAGCCATTCGATCCTTGATTGAATAGTGGGTATCAAATCACATCCCGCTGCCATGCCCCAACCTTGATGGGATGTTTAAGTGATGGCTCACAGTGCAATGCATGTAAAGCGCACTGACTGCCGCTATCGAGTGTCGAGCTGTGGGCTAAGAGGATTAATTAAATTTTTAATTAATTTTAATTAATTCTCTAAGCTTTAAAAATTCATATCTCCCTAACTAAAGATTAGAAAAATATGAGGTAAATTTCATTTGAAAGATAATTCAATATAAAATATTCTAAAATTAGATTTAATGGATTTTGAGTTATACTTTTCTCTAATTTTAGGTTTTAATAGAAATTTTGTTTTGATAATTACTCCTTAATTAATCCTCTGATTAATCCCAAATTTCATGGGAATGTTTTAAGGAATAACTTCTACTTCTCCTAATTTTCTTGTGATTTATTGAAGGCTTAATTAGGAGAATTGCAAATACATTCCTAATTACTCCCTTAATGTAATTAAGGATAATTAAAGGTTTTATTAGTGTTTTAATCCCTTATTGGAGTTGATTAATGTTAGATCCAATAAATAGGAGGCTCAGGGAATAATTTTAGGGTATTTCCCTTAAGCTATTTCATAAACCCCCTTCTCTTTCTTTAATCCTCTCTTAATTAAGGGCTAATTCATTAATTACCCTCTTAATTAATTTCTAAAATTTCTAAAACTTTCCAAAACTTAATTAATCTACTTTGGGTAGATGCTTAGGTGTTCAAGAGCCTAAGTTCAACTAAGAAAACCAAAATCTAACTCATATGTGTGATGGATATTTTGAAATTACTTAAGTTAAACCCTTTAGCTTAATTAACCATTAATCATGTTCCAAATTGCATTAGGCCCTTTTTTTCCTAGGTGCATTGTAAATTTAAATTCCTTGTAAGATTTTATGTCATCTCATTGGCTCATAATTACTTGGGTAATTATGCTAAGGTGGTGTAGATAAGGGTTAATTAACTTGTTTAATTCATACATTAACTTAATTAAAATTTAAAATGAATCTAATCATCTAAAAATTAAACAAAAATATCAGTCACATGTGGGAATGGGTTAGGAACAACAAACTCAACTCACATTTTCAAAATTAAATCAAATTCAAAACCAAACAAAAATCATACTAAATGAACTTTAATTTACTTTAAGCTTTATTATTTCATAAGATTATCTTTAGGATTTAATTAAAGTGAATGTGTTTATATGCTTTCATTGCTTTAATTCTTTCCTGACATGTTAAATATCTGTGTCATATGGTTTCATGCATCCATACTTTTCAAAATTCAAATTTAAAATGAAAATGTTTACTTTATGTCAAATTGCATGTGTTAGCTAAAGTAATAATATGAGTGGCTATTATCACTATTAAATTAAAATTATTTTCCAAATATATAAACTAATTATCAAAACTGAAAGTGTGTTACTTATATTTTAATTATAAGCTTGCATGTGAGTAAGATATAAGGATATGCTTAGTATAGGTTTTCCTTATCTTCTCTTTTAGTATAGTTTTGAATAGGATTTGGTAAGATATATGGTTCATTTGAAAAGAACCTAACACTTGCCTAATTCCATATCCTATTCATTCCTATACTATCACTTAAGAAGGATACCAACACTTGCACACATAAATTGCATAAACAAAATGAATCAATTAATACAAATTTTTGCATTCTTTCTTTTCCATTCATTTCTTTTGTAAAAATGTTTGTATTTAAGGAAAGTGGTATATTAGTCTAGATAACCCTGAGGTTGCATTGCTTTAAGTAGCCCCAAGTAGGTCTTATACCTTACACCTCTTACTAACAATGGCATTGTACTCACTTACGCCTTTCTAACTTTCATGTGTGCATGTGAAAATTGGATAAGAAATCTCATTTCTACCTAAGGAAAATCATGCATCATAAACTTTCAAATTTCCTTAAATGAATCACCTAGCATGCATCATAAAGTTTGTTAAATATTCTCATTTGTGTGTATAGATATTCTTAAGACTCCTTCCTATGCATATTATACATGTTGGGAAAGAAATGAAGTGATGTAAGTTTTGTGAATTTAGTTCATTTTATTTAATCTTAAAATGCCTTTCTTTTTGAATAGGTTTGTTTAGACTTCATCTAAGCTTAGGATTAATTAAAATACTTAATCAAAGCATTCACTAAACTAAACCAAAACATGAATGTACTTTGGAAATTACTTAGGATATGGAAGGAAGGAGAAGTCTTCTTCTCTTTCCCTCTCTTTATATCTTAGTAATTAATTATAGGATTCACTTGAACCTAATCAAAATATGAAATAAAATCAACCCAAAATAATTAAACCACTTAAATGAAACCCTCCTCTAAGTTGAACATGCTTCACACTTAGAAAACTCTAACTTAAATCCATAGCTAAGCATACCACACAAACCCCCAAAGCACACACATTAGGCTAAGTCAGCACTTCTAGCTTTAGGTTAGGGCAATGCATGGTTCGATGTTTACTTTTATTTTGTGATATATATTTTAGGCTGGATGTTAGGATGTATGTGCATAGAATGAATAGTAGGGCGATCTTAGTCTAACCATTATTTTTTGTAAGGGATTATGCTTAAGGGGCACTATAATAAATAAAAATATAAATGCTTTTGTTGTGCAGGTGCTCATACCCCTAAGCATAATCTAATAGGCCAGGTGTACTTAGTCACCCATGTGTGGGGTGATAAGTCCAATATACACACTTAGGATTTGTGTAGTTTGTTTTGGCTAATCTCGATTTTGCAGGTGTTTGGTGAAAAATTCTTATAAGGGAGTCACCTTTCAAATCTGTTGGTAGAAAAGAATGACACCTTTACAAAAATTTGTTTGGGTAAGACACCATGCAGATCTATAGATGTACTTATTTAGGTGATCAGATACATCATCAAGATATAGTGTACTATCTCGAAAGATAGAAGTCACTACCCTTTAATGGAACCAATCACCTCAATAAGGACTCTTAAGGATGAGCATATGTACCGAGATTCTTCCCCACTTTACATGAAAAGTAAAATAGAGTTTATTTTAAATGGGTTCATTAAGTTCCCTGAGGCAAGCCCCATAGTTAATTACATCCTAAGGGGGATCCTTAGAAAACTCTCGATTAAGGTAAATGATCATTATCTTTGAAGATTTCAATAGGAAGGACTATCAATATATTAGTTTATTTTTGAAGATTAAACGGGATTGATCAAAAGAGAGAGTTATTATCGAAGCCAAAATGGGAATGAGTAAGAGATTCTCACGATGTTAGGAAGCCTAGGGAGAATCTCAAACTATTCTAAAATTGGGCTTTACATTTTAGAAATTAATTTAATTTATTTGAGTTGCATTTTTCATTAGAAATTTAGGACTTATGATTCCTTAACACAAGATTAAGAAAATTCCTAAGAGGTGAGTAATTATGCTTATGGCCCGCAGAAGGGAAAAGCAATCTCAAAACCTAAATCTAGGGAGCTTCAGCGAGGGCCGGAAGCACAACCTAAATCTAAGGTGAAAATGGATAATTGGTTTTCCTCCATAAGAGAGGATAAATCACCCAACAGCTGGGAGTGGCCGCCAACTAACTCCTCCTACAATTTTAAATACATGTAAGCAAGTCTTTATGCTTATGCAAGATAGTTAGGCTAATTTTATTAGAAATAGACTAAGTCCTTAAACTCACTCCCTAAAGAGACTAGATCATTTAAAGGGACATGCCCAAAAGACCTAAATATAATGCATTTCAAATTTCATTTTATTTTTCATTCTAGACAATTATTTTGACTCAGGCTAATAGGATTTTTATGACTAATGCATGAGAAATCAAATTATTGGCCAAAATCAGTGAGAAGTTTAGGAGGTGAGTTTCCACCATGACCCTCAAAGGTCAAGCTGGGTTCTCTGGCAAAGGTGGAAGCCCTCCAATCAAGAGTGAAATAAGATGCATTTGTGCATGATATTATAAAGGAAAGCTCATCCAGCTAAGGGGTTGCTAAATCTTTTATCTTGATTTTAATCTTAAGATTTAAGTGAGGTTATGAGTTATTTAATTTTAATTTGAGTTTTTAAGTTAGATAAAAGATTTATTTTTCCCTAAAGAGCCTAATCCTAATCCATGCCATACATAAAGCAAGGAAGAAACTAGGAAAAGTATGCCACTTAATGCGCAAGTTAACAAACATCAACCAATTTATAAAACTAGCGCAAAAAGAATAAAAAAAATGTTGGTGGGCACCACCGCACAAACCTGAAAATATCAAATGTGGGTAGCTGAGCTCTACCATTATACAACCTGGATTACAAATGAATTGAATTACAATTTAAGTAAATGAATTCATTATTATGGGGGTCTTCAAGCTTTCTTTCTTCTTTCTTCTTTTCTTCTTTCTTCTTCTTTTCTTCTTTGGTTCTTCCTTTTGGATGGTTGGAAGGTGGATGCTCCAAGGCTTCACATGGTACAAAAGATGGGATCTTATGACCAATGCTCATCCTAATCCCCCATGATAAATCATTCCAAAATCCTATTTATACAAATTTTTACATGAAAAGAAAAGTGAAAATCTAACTAACACTTGCAAAACAAAGGTTAGTAAATCACACCACACAAATCCCAAGCATGTATATTGGACTTATCACCCCACACATGGGTGAGCTGGACTATGGATTATGCTATGCGGTATAAGCACCTGCAAGCAAGAAGCATTTATATTTTTATTTATGATAGTGCCCCTTTAGCACAATCCCTTGCAGAAAAGAATAGTTAGACTAAGCACATCCTACCATTCATTCTACGAGCATACACCCTACCATTCAGTCTAAAATATTTATCATAAAACAAAACAAGACATCAACTCATGCACCGACCTAACCTAAAGCTAGAAGTGGTGACTTAGGTTAATGTGTGTGCTTTAAAGGTTTGTGTGACATGCTTAGCTTAGGCCTTTCGGTTTAAGTTTTTTAATTGTGAAAGACATGTTCAACTTGGAAGGGGGGTTTCATTTAAGTTTTTTAGTATTTTGGGTTAATTTTATTTCATGTTTTATTTGGTTTAAGTGAAACTTACAATTAATTACTAAGTTATGAAGAAAGGGAAAGAGAAGAGAACTTCTCTTTCCTTCCCTAATCCTTAAGTAATTTCTAAGGTAAGTTCACATTTTAATTTGATTTAGGTGAATGTTTTGATTAAATCTTTTAATTAATCCTAAGTTTAGATCAACTCTAAACAAACCTATCAAAAAAGAAAGGCATTTTAAGATTAAAAAAATGAATCAAAATTCACATAACGCACATTACTTCAATTCTTTCCCAACATATATAACATGCATATGGATGGACCCTAAGCATATCTATACATGCAAATGAGAATAGTTAACACACTTTATAATGCATGCTAAGTAATCCATTTAAGAAAATTTAGAAGTTAAACATGTATGATTTTTCTTAAGTAGAAAAGGTTTTCCTAATCCAAAATTTCACATACATGCATGAAAGTAAGAAAGGCATTAGTGAGTACAGTGTCATTGTTAACTAGAGGTGTAAGGTACAAGACCTACTTAAGGCTACTTAAAGCCTCACAACCTCGGGATTTTCCAGACTAATATACCACTTTCCTTAAGTACAAACATACATATAAAAGAAATGAAATGGAAAAGGAATATGCAAAAGTTGTTTAAGAGTTTCATTTATTTGTTTATGCAATTTATTCATGTAAGTATAAGCAGTCCTTCTTAAGTGAGAGCATAGAGATGAATTGGGTTTATAATTAAGTAAGTGTTGGGTTCTTTTCAAATGAACCCTACATCTTGCCAACCCATATTCAAAACTATGCTAACATAAGAAAGGAAGGAAAGGCTACACTAAACATGACTTTATAATCTATCACATGCAAGCTTATAATTAAATTATAAGAATAGCATACTTTTAGATTTGATGTTTCATTTAGAGGTTTTGAAAATACTTTGGATTTAGTAGTGATAATAGCCATTCATATTCTACTTTAGCCAACACATGCACATTTGACATAAAGTAAATAATTTCATTTTTGAAAATTTAAAACATGAAATCATGTATGCATAAATCACATGGCATAAAATTTAACATGTTGGGAAAGATCTAAAGCAATGTAATCATGTAAACAAACTCACTTTACTTAAATTCTAAAGACATTCTCAAAGAATAAGAAAATTTAGAATAAATCAAAGTGAGTTTCAAAAATGATTCTAGTTTGTTTGAAGTTTGATTCAATTTTAAAAAGATGAGATAAGTTTGTTGTTTCTAACCCATTCCCACATGTGTTTTGTATTTTTGTTTAATTTTTAAATAATTAAATCTATTTTTAAGTGTTGATTAGGTTAAGGTATACATTAAGTGACTTAATTAACCCTTACCTACACCATCTTAGAAAAATTAATAAAGTAATTATGAGCCAATGAGATGACATAAAACCCACAAGATATGTAAATTTGCAATGCACCTAGTAATGAAAGACCTAATGTAATTTGGCTCATAATTAAAAGTCAATTAAGCTAAGGGGTTTAGCTTAAGTATTTTAAAACACCCTTTCACACTTATGAAAGGGGTTTTAATTTACTTAATTAGACTTAGGCCGTTAAACACCTAAGCATCTACTTAAGGTAGATTAATTAAATTCTCAAACCTTTTAAAATTTTTGAAAATTATTTAAAGGGATAATTAATGAATTAACCCTTAATTTAGAAGGGATTAAGGAAAGGAAAGAGGGTTTAGGGAATAGCTTAGGGAAAATGCCCCAAAATTATTCCATAAAACCCCTACTCACTGGATCTAACCTTAATCAAACTTAATCAAAGAGTAAACCCACTAATCAAACCTTAATTACCCTTAATTACATGAAAGGGGTAATTAAGGAATGAGATAGGAATTTCCCCAATTAAGGCATCAATAAATCTCAAGAAAATTAGGAGAGTTAGAAGTTATCCCTAAAATGAGCCCTAAAAGTTTGAGATTAATTGGTGACTTAATTAGGGAATAAATAGCTAATTAACATTCCCAAATAAACCCAAATTCAGAGAAAAAAAATCAAAATACATTGAAAACATTTTTAGAATATTTTAGCTGGAATTATCTATCCATAGCAATTTTCCTTATGTTTGTTTAATTTTTATTGAAGGAGTTATGTTTTTTTTTAAGTTATCTAAATTAATTAAGAATTAATAATAATCCCTAACTAATCCTAAGCTAATACCCGCTCATGGCGCTACACGTGGCGACAACGGTCAGTGCACTTTACATGCGTCGCATCGTGAACCCCTTACTTAACTTGTCAAGTCAAGGGAACGATGGTGGCACACGCGCTTTTACCCTTAGCCATCCAATCAAAGATCGGATGGTTGAGGATACACCCACAATTTTAAATTGAGTAACAGATATATAAATGTGCCTAATAATCTCAATCGTCCATATAAAATGTGCGGATGGACGGCTGAGATGGACTGAGTTCTTCCCTGAGGATAAATGTGAACCGTTCATAATCCAAGGGGAGATCCGAGCCCAATCCTTCATAGATTCTTTTAAGACTCAACCCAAGCCATCTAAAGGACCAAAGTGACCAATCCAACGGTGGATTTCACATGAAATGGAAATTTCTTTCACAAAGGGCCAACACCTCTTAGCCTAAGTGGTCGAAAATCACTAACCTCATCGGAGGTGATCACACTCGATCAATGAGGTAGCTTCGTCTAGTGGAGATGAAGCCTTGTTGAAGTTCCTAGCTCTTGAGGTTGAGTAGATGAATGGGTGGACCAACTCCTCTTGATCTCCCTTGTGGCTTTGATTGAATTGAGTTCTTCCTTACTGTGGGAACTCAATTGGAAGCTTGGGTAGGCTTGACTTAGCTACTAGACCAAGTGTGCAAGAGGAATTTAAGTGGGATCACGTATAAAAGAAGTTGAGAATTCAATGGACCTCCCCTATTTTACACAATGCAAAATTGAAGAATGAACAATCCAAATCTTCTCTAGGGGCCTTAGGAAAGCTCTCTCATGTTTGATAACTCTCTCTAGGCTCCAATCGATCAAGTGGAAATTCAAATTTAAGTGGATTGGGGGAAGTATATCTCCCCTATGGCAATCAGATGGCCGATAATGAGTTTGCCATTTTGATCCAATTGATATCATGGGATGAGTTGTTTGGGTTGTTAGAGCAATGCACATGGTCTGATTGGCCAGAGGAGTGGAAGGCTAACTCCCATGGCATCCAATTGAGCTTTGGGGGGAGTTTAAAAATTGAATTTCATGGCTATGGGTCGAGTTTGGTCCATGGGCCAAATGGGATGACCCAAACCCATTGGGTTAGGTGCACCACTCATCACTAGGTCTCCTTGAGCTTTTAGGAAAGCCTCAAGTGATTGTGATGAGTGTATGACCAAAATACCCATGGGTTAGGCCAAAATTTGTTCTATAGCCTAGGGGTATGATGGTCATTTTGCTATTTTTTTTCAATTTGGGTATGTTTGGTATGTTTATAAAATAGGTTGGGCGAAGTTTCAATGGATTTGGAATCCATTTGATAGGGTTTGTCTCATGTTAGCCCATGTAGGTCAAATGGGTCAAGTTGACCCATTTAACCCATTTGACTTATTTGGGTTAGGTCAAGGATAGGTTTCTGTTTGGTTAGTCATATGGAGTGGATTGGTATCTTTGTTTCTAATTAATTTGGGTTAAGTTCAATTTTGTCTCAACATGACCCCTTTAGGTCATGTTGGGTCTAAGGTCAATTGAGCTCGGTTAGGTCTAGTTGGCCAATTGAGGCTTTGTTCAAGTTCAACAAGTGATTTGGAATGAACTTGATCCAATGGTTTGAGTCAATTTGGCTTAGATCAAGTTTTGACACATCTTGGCCCTTTAGGTCAAAATGGGTCAACTTGGGTCAAGTGGGCAAATTGGACAAGGTTAGGCTCAAAAATTGACTTGGTCAAGTTCAAACATAGGTCATGAGTGAACTTAGATCAAAGGTTTCAATCGATTTGGCCTATGGTGGATTTTGGCTATGTTAGGTTTCATTTTAGGTTAAGTGTTGACTTGGTCAACCCTTATGTTTGACTTGGTTTGACCCAATTTGATTGATTGATCATCCCATGATGATTGTTGATCATGATGAAAAGGAAATATGAGTTTGGTTCAATCCAATTTGGTTAGGATCAAAAGTTGGCTCATAGTACTTTAGGTCACTTTGGGTCAAGTGAGCCTAAGTGGTCAAAGCTTGATTTGAAGTTGATTGATCTTGTATATGGACTTATTATTGAAATATATATATCCATTTACAAGTGGTTTGAAGTCAAATGGATTTTGATTCATTTGAAAATTTCATATTTAAAAGAAGAATATGAAGGAGTCTTGGGTTTGATTTTTGATTTGGATTTTGATTTGACGATTGGAGTTTGGATTTATATATGAGCTCATGATTGTAGAATTGATTGAACCATGAGATAAAAGCAAGGGTTTGGCTTGATTTGAAAGTGTTTTGGCTAAGCTCAAAATTTTGGCTTGAAAGGCTTAGATTTGATTTTGAATGGATTTGAGTTTGATTTTGTTTTTTTTTTTTTTTTTGGATTTGAGTTTGATTGTTTAAATTTATATTTCATTTATATATGTGAATATAAATGAGAATATAAATTGATCATGAGAAAGTTTCAAGGATTTGAAGTGGTTTATTCATGATTTAGGCTAAATCCATTATAGTGAATTTAAAGGATTTAAGGAAATTTTTTAATTTGAAATTTAATTTTTGAGTTAGATATGATTGATTTAAATTTATATTTAATTTATATATGAGAAAAAAATGAGAATACAAATATGTTTTGAGAAAATTCCAAGGATTTGAAATAGTTTGATCAAAGTTTAGGTTAAATCCATTAAAGTGAATTTAAAGGATTTAAGGGAATTTCATGGATTTTAAATTTGGAATTAAATTTTTGAGTTGGATTTGATTGATTTATATTTATATTTCATTTATATATGAGAGTATAAATGATAATATAAATAAGTTTTGAGTAAATCCTAAGGATTTGAATAGGTTTGATCAAAGTTTAGAGTTGATTTTGGCTAAGTCCTTTAATGGAAAATTAAAGGGACTTAAGAAAATTTTCATGAATTGACTTTGAATTTTGGAATTTGATTTGATGGGTTTGAATTTATATTTCATTTATATATGTGAATATAAATGAAAATATAAATGAATCATGAAAAAATCTCAAAGATTTGAATAGGTTTGAATCATGATTTTGGTTAAGTCCTTAAGAAAAAATTAAGGACTTAGGCAAAATTTGGACTTAGAAATTTCTGATGGATTTTTGATCGTGGGTTTCAATCAAGATTTTCAATCATGGATTTGATTTAGGTGGAGTTGACTTGATTTGGAGAAAATCAACTAGAATTGATTTGGAGTTTTGACTTGAAAGAAGGAAAGGTGAGGAATGGTGCAACTTAAGGTAGGCAAATTTCCTAACACCCCTAAGGCATGACCTAATCCTATGGTTAAACCCTTCTAAGTATTCTAGGGCTAGGCGAGTGTCCATCTAATCACTAGATGTGTCTTAAGACTAAGGAACTCTTAAATTCTAAGAGGAATCCTATGTCTAAGATGGAAGTGTTGAGAGCTCATTTTTAAAATGAGATCAACAAGGTGTTAGTTAGATTTCCATTCTTTTCCTTTTCATGTAATTTTGCAATTAGGAATTTGGAATGATTGTTATGGGGATTAGGATGAGCATTGGTCATAAGGCTTTACCTTATGCACCATGTGAATCCTTTGGAGCATCCACCTTCCAACTATCCAAAAGAAGGAACCAAAGAAGAAAGAAGAAAATAAGAAGAAAGAAGAAAAGGAGAATGAAGAAATGAAGCTTGATGACCCCCATAACAATGAATTCCTTACTTAATTGTATTTAATTCATTTGTAATCATGGTTGTATAAGGGTAGAGTTCGGCTACCCAATTTATTTTTGGGTTTATGTGGTGGTCCCCGATAATAATTGGCCTCTTATTCTTTTATGCTTAGCTTTATAAATTGATTGATGATTTCTTTAGCTTGTGCATTAAGTGGCATCCTTTTCTTAGTTTATTCCTTACTTTATGTATGGCATGAATGATGATTAGGCTCTGAGAGAAAAATAAATCTTTTACCCAATCTAACAACTTAAAACTAAAAAAATAAAGAACTCATAACCTCACCTAAAGCTTAAGTTTAAAATCAAGATAAAAGAATTAGCAACCCCTTAGCATCATGAGTATTTCATTTATAACATCATGCACAAATTCATCTTGTTTCAGTCTTGATTAGAGGGCTTCCACCCTTGCCAGAGAAACTTGACTTGATAGGTCAGAGTCATGGTGGAAACGCACCTCCTCCCTTCTCATTGATTTTGGCCCATAATCTCATTTCTTATGCATTAGGCATATGAATCCTATTAGCCTGAGTCAAAATGACTGTCCAAAAAATGAAAATAAAATGAAATATAAATTGCATTAGATTTAAGTCATTTGAAGCATGCCCTTTACATAATCTAGTCTCTTTAGAGAGTAAGTTTAAGGACTTAGTCTCTTTCTAAATAAATAACAGTCCAGCTATCTTGCATAAAGCATAAGACTTGCCTACATGAATTTAAAATCATAGGAGGAGTTAGTTACACCAACCCTGTGCAAGTCTAAGTCCAGCAGGGTTTGCCCTCTCTTATGGAGGCAAACCAAATACCCATTTTTCATCTTAGATTTAGGTTATGCTTTTGGTTGTCATCAAAGCTCCCTAGATTTAGGTTCTAAGGTTACTTCTCCCCTTTGTGGGCCCTAAGCCTAAATCCTCACCTCTTAGGAATTTCCATAATCTTATTTTTTGGAATTATAAGCCCTAGCATTCTAATAAAAAATTCAGCTCAAATAAACTAAATTAATTTCAAAAATATAAAACCCAATCATAGGATAGTTTGAGATACTCGCTACGTTTCCTAGCATCGTGAGCATCTTATACTTATCTTTGTTTGGCTTCGATAATAAATCTCTCTTTGATCGATCCCATTTGATCTTCAAAATAAACTAATTGATTGATAGTCCTTTTACTATTGAAATCTTTAGAGATAAGGATCATTTACCTTAATTGAGAGTTTTTTTAAGGAATCCCCATTTCTTAGGATGTAATTAACCATGGTAGGCTTGCCGCTGTAGAAAACTTAACGAACCTGGTTTAAAATAAACCCTGCTTTACTTTTTCATGTAAAGTAGGGTAGAATCTCTAGTATACCTCGAAGACCCAATGTCCTTAGGAGTCCTTATTTTGGTGATTAGGTCCATTATAGAGTGGTGACTTCTATCTTTCGAGATAGTACACCTCTCCTCAATGTCGTACCCGATCACCCTAATAAGTACATCTGCGGATCTGTATGACATCCTATCAAGGCAATTTTTCATTCCCTTGTGTTCTTCTCTTTCATTTATTTCTTTCTTTCCACCTCAGAAAGGAAAGGAAATAGATGATGATGAAGAGGACACTGTGGGAATATTAAAAATTTCCACCACATAGTGATTTGATTTAGTTAAGTGTTCTACTTAAGTTTGATTTGATTAAAGGATTATTGTTATTATCATTTGATTAGATTAAGTGATTTAATTATTTATTTTTATTTCAATTAAACTTGATTATTCATAATCATAGTTAGGTTTGATTTTCTTCATTTATTATGTTCATTAGATTCCATTCATGTCTGATTTAGTTTTTAGGTTTATGTATTAATGGCTAATTAATGACTTTATTCCAAATGGATGTGATTTAATCATATGTTAATTAAGTTTACTTTAACTTTATTTGGTTTAATTTGATTAATATCAATTGATTATGTTGAATTGGTTTATTAATCAATTTAATTTTTAGTTTATTTAATGATTAATTAATATTTATTTTATTTTAATTTGTTATGTAGTTTCATATAATTAAGATTCAATACTTGATGTTGGTTTAATAAGATTAGTTTGATTTTACATTAAAATTTCAATGATTTATTTAATCTTGAGTTTAATTTAAAAAAATATAATCATTTAATTGAATTTCATTAACTCAATTTGGTTCAATTATGTTTAAATCCAATTTCATTTGAGGGATACATGATGCTTTTCTGACTTAAGGTTTGATTACCAATCATTTTGGTATTACATCATTTCTGATTTTGATTTGGTATTTAAATTATTTTTAGATTATGTTTTAATTAATTCTTTAATTGATTAAATTTTAATCTTAAGTGTTTTTTTGAGGTTCATTAGGATTCAGAAAATCACATTATTTTCTTAAGAGTCCTAGATATCAACAGAAGTGATTTAAGTCATTTTGAAGATATTTGTAAATTTTTAGATTTTTATTTGATTTATTTTTTTAAATGGACCATCTGAATTTCAAAATTTAATTTCTCCCAATCCAAAAGTCTTTTTTCACTTGATATTTTTATGGTAGGTGTGTTTTAACTTTATCTTAATCCTTAAAAATCTCAACTCAATCCAACTTAAATTTTTAGAGTAATTAATGAAACTTTATTTTTACTAAAACTTAAATTAAGCTCAAACCATTTAGTGGAATTTGGAAATTTTTGGTTTTTTAGATTTCTCTCAAAAAGATGAATCCAACGAGCCCTTATTTATAATTTTTCTCTAAGTATTTTATTTTTTATGAATTTTTAAAGTTTTAGGACACTTAAATAATTTTTAAAATCAGAAAATAGGCATTTTCCCACTTAACCTAAGATCATTGGCTTAATGAGGCAATGAGGTGCCATGTGGAACCATGCCATTGGGAATGGAATGCGCACGCGGTGCGGCGCAGCGCGGAGAGCGGAAAACACTAAGAAAATGATGCACGTCGATGATGATCACGGATCGAATGATCCAGATCCAATCCGCGGGATCATAGGATGGATCATGTGTTCCATAGGTTGAAAGGCATGGGGTTCGAGGCGATCTAAGCCGTTCAATCCACTGAACGTGGGATCGGATGACTACTGCTCACCGACAGGTGAAACCGATGGAAAAAATACAAAAAAATGCGAAATGAGGTCCGATTGAGCTTATTTTCATGTTGATTTTCTCCGAAAAAATTCCACTTCGTATTGAGATCAAATAAAATAAAAATTGTGGGTTTTATCAAAGGGAAATTCCTAAAATTATAAGAAAAGTAACACAAAAAGTGAAATCCTAAGGTTGGCTAAAGTTTGGCAAAATTTATCATTCCGGGGATAGTTTTTGGTGGCGGTGAATATCCAAGCGAGCTCCTAAATACGTGAGAAAACTTTGGAATGATTTTTAACCTTTGCCTCCCTTTGGAACGACGTCTTCTCCAATGTTCACCGTTGCCTCACTAGAAAAGCTTCTATTTATGTTTTTGAGCTCAATAATGGCTCAAAGTGGTGGGGGATGGGTTCCTTTTTATTTTGGGGAGCTCTTGGGGGCTGAATAGTGTTAGGAGGTAGATGCATGAAGGCTCAATTTCCACTCCTTTAATAGTGGTCAAAAATCCTTTATTTTTTAAATTTTTTTGGCTCCAAAGTGTTGTCATCTTGCTTAAGGTGGTTGAGATGGATGATGGATTGATTAAGGACTTTGGATTTTTGCTCCAAAGTTCTCTCTTGCTACCATATGATCAGCTCCATTGAATGCAAATATTGGGGAGGAGTTAAATGCATGTGATGGGGGGAAATTCAATGAGGTTTGGTAGAATCCTATGTCGGGGAGGATCCATGAGGGATTCAATTGGGTTGGGTTGACTTTGGGCTAATCCCAAATGGGTTTGGGTCAAGTTTGATCAGCCCCCAATGAATCATGTCTTGGTTTCAAGGTATTTGGCTCATATGGGTCATATTAGGTCATATCGGGTTAAGTTCACCAATTGGTCAAATTGGGTCAAACTAAGGCTTATGTTAGGTTCCAATGATAATTTAAAGAGTTTTGGGATAATTAATTTGATTTAATTTAGCTTAGAATTGATTTTGGCTCATTTGGAATCAAATGGGTCAAATGGGTTAAGTTGACCAATTTGACCAAAATTGGCCAAATTGACTTGAGTTATGGGTTGATTCATGTTTAATCGGATAATTAAAGATGAATGTGGTCTTTGGTTTGAATCAATTTGGATTTAATTTGAATTTTAGCTAATTTGGCCCTTCAGGTCAATTTGGGCTAGATTGGGTCAAGTTGACCAATTGGTCAATTATACTCAATTATGGCTTTGGTCAAGTTCAATAATCAATTTGGAATGAACTTGAGCCATTGGTTGCAATCAATTTTGGTTAGATCATGATTTGACCTAATTTGGTCCTTTAGGCCAATTTGGGTCAACTTGGATCAAAAGCCTAATTGGGCTTGGTTTGGCTCAATTAGTGTTCAAGTCATATTTAAATATTAATTTTGGGCTGATTCAAATCATTGGTTTCAATCAATTTGATGTAAGATGAGTTTTGGCTAGTTTTGGTTCATTTGGGCTAAGGGTCGACTTGGTCAAATGACTAAGTTATCTTGGTTTGACCCAATTGATTGCAATTGATCATCTTGGGGTGATCAACAATTATGGTGAAAGGTTTTGGTGAGCTTGGTTCAATCCAATTTGGGTTGGATTGGAAGTTGGCTCAAATGGGTCCTTTAGGTCACTTTGGGTTAAGTGGACCTAAGTGGATCAATTGGTTTGGTTTTGGTTTGATTTGAATTTAGTTGAACATATATATGAGCCCTAGATTGAAATGTAAATTCAACGATAATCAATTTGGAGTCTAATAGGTTTTGGCTCAATTGAAAGTTTTAAGTCAAAAGGGCTAAGTTAGGCTTGACTTAGGTTGACTTGAATTTGGTTTGATGATTGTAGATTTTATTTATATTTGGATAAATGATTGAATGAATGATTGATTCGAGAGAAAATTCATTAGTTTTGACTTGATTTGGATAGAATTTGGCTAAGTCCAACGAGTTGGCTTAAAGGGCTTAGATTGTGTTTGGATTTAATTTTTGATATAGTTTTGGTCATTTGAATTTGGATTTCATTTATATTTGTGAATATAAATGAAGGAATAATTGATTTATAAAGAGATCAATTGAGTTTGATTTAATCTAAAGGGAGGTCTGGCTAAGCTTATGAATGTAGTTTATATGGCTTAAGAAGGGTCTCAGGATTTGAATTTGATTTTGAGTTTCAATCATTTGGAGTCAAATTTGAAATTAGATTTAGAATTTGAATTTAAATTTGATATTTAGTTTGAGAATTGAATCTAGGTTTGATTTGAGAAAGTGTATTTAGATTGGGTTAAGGCTATAGGATAAGTAATTTCCTTAAGCCCTAAAGCATAGCCTAATCTTATGATTAACACTTCTAAGTTTCTAGGCTTAGATTAAGTGTTCACCTAATCACTAGAAGTGTCTTATGACTAAGGAGTTCTTAGTGTCTAGAAGAGTCCTAAGTCTATGAAGAGGAGGTTAATAGCTCGCTCCAAAAGTGAGGTCAACAAAAAGACCCCAATAAGTGTGATGTAACTGATAAGGCACACCGCATGTATTGGCGTTGACCAAAACAATCAACAACATCCAGAAGATTGCAACAAATAATGGAAGTGATGTATACCTAGACCTGGAAGGTAGATAGAATCATGATCTTAGTGCAATGCGGCTCTCTTTATGCCAAGGGCATAAGAGAGTAAGAAAGAATCTGTTGGGAATTGAGTACATGAACCTTCCTCAGGGAAAGGTTCACTATCCAGGGATATGAATGAGTTTAATTATGAGTTTGATTTGTTTCGGTGTGTATCCACTGGGGATAAGAATTTATAATCTAACGGGGGTCAATATTGAATTGATTTTAATTTGTTTTATTCTAATTGATGAGGAGGCATATCCGCTAGGGATATGTACTCGAATCCGTTATGGATTTGGTATGTGAACCTTCCACTAGGGAAGTAGGTTAGGGCTATCCTCTGGAGATAAAAATTTGATTTGATTTCTTTGATTTGTTTGATTAAACTCCACTAGGGATGTTGGTTTAATTTGTTATGGCTCCACTAGGGAGAAGGATTCTAGATTGAGGGCATATCCTCTAGGGATGTACACTCGATTGAATTTGTTTGATTTAGATCTAGGTTCCACTAGGGAGGTTAATTTGATTTTCACCTCACTGGGGAGAAATTTAGTTTGTTTGACATGTTTAATTTGACTCCACTAGGGAGGTTGGTTTTGAATTTATTTTGTTATGAACCCTGTCAGTGTGCGATGAACTACACTAAGAAGGAACCACAGGGGCATTGACCTGTCTTAGATTTATAAGTCCAAAGGGATAGTCTACTTGCAATAAGGTAGGACTATCCGACCAAAGGGGTTACCTTTCGGTGTACAATGACTATGCTAGGAAGAAGGCGTAGCAAACTTACATCTTCCAAAGGAGGGAAAAGCCACTAGGGTGATCTGTTGGATGGACAACACATCGAACCCTACCTAAGGCGACTACTAAGTGAGCGCCACTAGGGGTCTTACCTCAACTCAAGAGTAGTCCTGATGATTAATTTGATTTGATTTGATTTGAATTGATTTAATTTAATTTGGTGTGTTATATTATGGACCCTATTGGCGTACAATGGACCCACTGAGAAGGAGCTATGTCGGCCTTGACCTGTCTCAGATTTCCAAGTCCAAAGGGGTAGTCTACCAACCACAAGGTAGACTATCAGCTAAGGGTTGCCTGTTCAATATGTTAGGAAGAAATAGAAGACTTACTCTTCCAAAGTAGGGATCGTGATGTCGATGGTGCAACAAATCAATCCCGACTTAGAATGACTATTTGAGCGAATGCCACTGTGGACTCATATCGACTCAAGAATAGTCAGAATTAATTTAATTTTAGATGCACCCTATTTGTGTGCATGGATCTACTAAGAAGGAGCTAATATCAACCTAGACCTATCTTAGATTTACAAATCCAAAGGGATAGTCTACCCGCCATTAGGTAGAACTAACCAACCTAAGGGGTGCCTTTCGATTTGCAATGGTCAAATTAGGAAGAAAGCACGGGAACTCACATCTTCTTAAACAAGGAACCACTAGGGTAATTGGTCACTTGCGCAATAAATCGGACCCGACCTAAGGCTGTCCATCGGTTTGCAATAGTTATGCTGGAAAGAATGTGTAATAAACTTATATCTTTCAAAGCAAAGACAACCACTGAGGTACCTCGTTGGTGGCACAACAAGTTGAACGACTAATGGCACCTGAGAGAGAGTGCCTGGACTTATCTCAACTCAAAGTAATCAGGCAATTCTAATAGGGAGTTTTGCTGACTCTATCCTAAAGATAGGATTCCTACTTGGGAAAGGGGCCATTGGGGGCTTGAAATTCTAATCCATAAGCAAAGATATATTTTGTTTATTTTAAGTTTATGTCGACCCTATTATGAGGGACCGCACTGAGAAGGAGCTCATATCAGCCTAGTCCTATTTCAAACTTACTGGACCAAGGGAGAATCTGCGCATCCGATGAACAAATTCTCCAACCACAGGTGGTTACTAGGAAAGGGGGACTATCCAATCCAAAAATAACTAGGGTAATGTCTAAATGGGGTTGCTAAAGACGTGATCCAAGTAGAGTGCCCACAGGGGAGGTGTTGCTAGGGGCTTTATCCAAAACCCCAAAAAAGAGAGCTGTAGGTATTGTGGCCAACTCAAGGAGAAAGCCGGGACTCCGCCAAGAGTGGTGTATCCACAAGTGGGTCACCATCGATGGTGATAACCAACCAACCTAAGGTGCTGTCGATGACAATCGCCTAGAAAGAAGGCGTAGGCATACATCTCTATAAAGTAGAAATCAGATAGTCTATCGCTCTAGAGGGGCCACCTAGGGCTACTTTAATGAGAAATCGTGTAAAGACTATACCAAAGCTTTAAAGTAGTCAGGAGGAAAGGAGCTGCTGGGGGACTTATCCTAAACCTCAAATATACTTGACCTAGTCAATGCATATTTGCTAGTCCAAGAAGAAAGCGTGTAGGCTTACATCCTCTTAAACAAAGTCAACATAGGATAGCTTACCAGCTGCACAGTAATGCCTACCAAACTGATAAGGCACTCATCAGTTTACAATGGTCAAGTCAGGAAGAAAGTAGGGGGACTCACATCTACTACACAAGTGAACACTGGGGTGACACACTAGCAATGTAGCATGTCAGCCCGACCTAAAGCAGCTAATGAGTGAGTGCCACAGGGGGCTTGCTCCCACATTAAAATAGCCCGAGACAAAAGATATATGTTAATTTGTGTTGTGAAAGAGGGAATAGGATTCTGCTTGGGTTCTTTTACACCTATCCTAAACACATCAAAAGATGGATGAAATGGTGTCGCAGGGGAAATTGTGACTCCACCAAGAAATGATGCCGCTTGGGTTCTCTTACACTTAACTTAGTTATACTAATTGAAATAGGATGCCTCTTGGGTTCTCTTACACCTATCCAAATAGCACTGGAGGATCATTTTCTAGTTTGTGTTTGTGTTGTGGAGGGATAGGATGCCTCTTGGGTTCTCTTATACCTACCCTAAACACGTCATGGCGGATTCGCAAGTGAAAAATATTTCTAACACATAAGAGATGGAATTTGATATGAAAAGAAGTTTTATTGATGATTATTTTCAAACAAGATTTATGGATAGTATTTCTTTAAGTAGAGCTCGTTGATTGGAAGCATTGGGTGCTCTCCCTTACAATTTATGAGTTGATAAGATCCTCCTTGGTAGGCTTTCTCTATGGCATAAGGGCCTTCCCAAGTGGGTTCAAATTTGCCTCCCATCTTTCGATGGGAAATAAATGGTCTCCTTAGAACTAAAACAAGCTCTCCTACTTGAAAAGCTTTAGGATGGACCAACTTATTGTGAGCTTGAATCATCTTGGCTTTGTATAACTCGAGGTTCTGGCATGCCCGCAGGTGTCTCTCCTCCAAACCTTCGAGCTCTTCCAACTGCAACTTGGCATTCTGTTCCATTATAATTTTACTACCCACAGCTATCCTTAGTGATGGGAGTTGGACTTCTAATGGTAGAACAGCTTCGGATACATACACTAAGGAGAAAGGTGTGAATTGAGTTGGAGTTTTGTATGTGGTACGGTAGGCCCATAAAGCTTCAACCAACTGTTCATGCCATCATCGTTTGTTGTCATCTAGTGTCTTCTTCAGTTTTTTTGAATGAGAGTTTTGTTGAAGGCTTCTGCTAACCCATTTGCCCTTAGGTAGTAGATGGTAGAATATCTACAATATATGTTGTGTCTCAGACCAAAGCTATTGATTTTAGTGTTCTTGAATGCAATACCATTATCAGATATAATTCATCGAGGCACTTCGAACCTATATACGATATGGTTCTTGAAAAATTGGAGCACATGCTGAGCTGTGACCTCTCTAAGTGGGATTGCCTCCACCCACTTGGAAAAGTAGTCAGTAGCAGCTAAGATGAATCGATGACCTTTAGAAAAAGGAGGATCTATCAGACCCACAATGTCAGTACCCCAACACTCAAATGGCCATGAGGCCAATGTAGGATATAGAATGTTGGGTGGTTGATGTAGGACCACACCGTGTACCTGATATTGGTGGCATCTCCTAACTATGTCCAAGCAGTCTATGATCATCGAAGGCTAGTAGTATCCTAGTCTCTTGATCTTGGCTTTCATCTTTAGACCGGATTGGTGTGATCCATATAAACCTGAGTGTACCTCGGTCATGATCCTATGGGCTTCATGTTTTTCCAGACAACATAACCACATATGAGTGAAGGTTCGTCAGTACAAGGTGCCATCCACGAGAGCATAGGAAAGTGCTTCACCTGGTGTGCTAGTGATTTCTCTTGAGGTAGTTTACCAGCATGTAGATAATTCATGAATGGTTGCCTCCAATCTGACTCCCCGTCCTTTTTGGCAATGACAACCTCCCATTCAAGAGATAATCTCACGATGAGTTCAACATCAACAAGGGATAAGACTTATCTATTTTGGACCCTTATTGGAATTAACTCATCTTCCGGACATGCCAACTCTTTGGCAAGCTTGGCTAATTCGTCCGCTACTGCATTTTCTCCTCGAGAAATCTTGTAAATGGTAACCTCTGGGATTTGGGCCAATAACTCTATAGTGTATTTGTGGTAATGATGGAGTTTAGGTTTTAGAACTTTGCAGGACCCAACAATTTTGTTGATGACTAACTAAGAATCCCCAAATATGTTGATACTCTAGATGCATAGTGTAATGACTAACTCCAGGCCGGTAATCAGAGCCTCATATTCAGCTTCATTGTTGGTGCATGGATTGGACAGATGATATGAGAATATCCTATTTGAAAGGTCCAGAGTTAGAAGAACTTTTCCTACCCCTGCCTTCCCTGATATAGTAAATTGTGGTTCTTCTCCTATTTGAAAGGAAGCTGCACCATCAAAGTACATCTCCAAATCAATATTATTTTATTTTCTTCAAACTTAAATCAAATCCGTGATTGAAATCCATGATTGAAACCCATGAATGAAATTCTTAAATCCAAGTTTTTCCTAAGTCCTTTAAGTTTCCTTCATGGGCTTAGCCAAAATCATGATCTAAACCAATTCAAATCCTTGAGATTTTCTCATAAATCATTTATATTCTAATTTATATTCACATATATAAATGAAATATAAATTCAAATAACCAAACTAAACTCAAAATTCAAAGCAATTCATGAAATTTCCTAAGTCCTTTAAGTTCCCCTTCAAGGACTTATCCAAAATCATGATCTAAACCAATTCAAATCCTTGAGATTTTCTCATAACTCATTTATATTCTCATTTATATTCACATATATAAATAATATATAAATATAAATCAATCAAACCAATTCAAAAATTATAACTTCAAACTCCAAAATTTCCTAAGTTCTTTTAAATTCCCTTTTAAAAGACTTGGCCTAAATCATGAACTAAATCAATTCAAATTCATGGGATTTTCTCATAATTCATTTATATTCATATATACAAATGAAATATAAATATAAATCAATCAAATCAAATCCAACAATCAAACCCAAAACTCTAAAATTTTCTAAGTCCTTTAAATTCCTTTTAATGGACTTAGCCTAGATCATGATCAAATCACTTCAAATCCTTGAAATGTTCTCATGACCCATTTATATTCTCATTTATATTCACATATATAAATGAAATATAAATTCAAACAATCAAAACTAATCCCAAAAATCAAACTCAAATCCACTCAAAATCCAACCTAAGCCTTTCAAGTCCAAATTTTGAACTTAGCCAAATCAATCTCAAATCAAGCCAAACTCTTGATTTTCCTTCATGATTCAATCAATCCTTCAATCATGAATCCAAATATAAATACAAACTTCAACCACTTAATCAAATTCAATTCAAAAATCAAATCCCAAATCCTTTCATATTCTTCCTTTGAATATGAAATTGTCGAATGAATCAAAACTTATTTGACTTCAAACAACTTGCAAATGGATTTATATTTCAATCATAAGTCCATATGCAAGTTCAATCAAACTCAAATCAAGCTTTGACCAAGCCATTTGACCCATTTAGGCTCACTTGACCCAAAGTGACCTAAAGTACCCTTATGAGCCAAATTCTAGTCCTAACCAAATTAAATTGAACCAAACTCATCTTTGCCTCTCATCATGATCAACAATCATCATGGGATGATCAATCAACCGAATTGGATCAAACCAAGTCAAACCTAAGGGTTGACCAAGTCAACACTTAACCAAAAATGAAACCTAACATAGCCAAAATCCACCATAGCCCAAATTGATTGAAACCATTGATCTAAGTTCATTCATGACCTATGTTTGAACTTGAACAAATTAATATTTGAGCCTAACTTAGCCCAATTGGCCACTTGACCCAAGTTGGCCCAATTGACCTAAAAAGTCAAAATGGGTCGAAACTTGATCTAAGCCAAATTGACTCAAACCAATGGGTCAAGTTCATTCTAAATCACTTGTTGAACTTGACCAAAGCCTCAATTGGCCAACTAAACCTAACCTAGCCCAATTGACCTTAGACCCAACTTGACTTAAAGGGGTCATGTTGAGCTAAATTTGAACATAACCAAAATTGATTGGAAACAAAGATACCAATCCACTCCATATGACCAACTAGACCTAAGCCTACCCTTGACCTAGCAAATAGGTCAAATGGGTCAAATTGGTCAACTTGACCCATTTGACCTAAATGAAGTCATATGAGCCAAATTCAAAACCAAATTGAACCAAACCAAAGCCACCAAAACATTTAAAATGGTCATATGAACTTGACCCAACCCTTGGTTTGACCCAATTTGACCAATTGGTCAACTTGACCCATGTTGACCCATTTTGACCTAAATGGGTCAACATGAGTCAAACCTTATCAAATGGATTCAAAATCCAATGAAACTTGGCCAAACCTAATTTCTTCATATACACAACATATCCAAATTGAAAAATTAGCAAAATGACCATTCTACCCCTAGGCCATAGAACAAATTTTGACCTAATCCATGGGTAATTTGGTCATACCCTCTTCATATCAACTTGATGCTTTCCTAAGTAGCTCAAGGGGACCTAAAAGAGTGGTGCACCCAACCCAATGGGTTTGGGTCAGCCAAAATGGACCAAAGGCCAAACCCGATACCATGGGTCAAATTAGCTTATTCTAAATCCCTCCTCCACCTAATTGAATGCACATGGGAGATTGGAAATCCACTCAAGGCCTCAAACCAACCATGTACAAAGAGCTAACAACCTAAAAACCTCTCCAATTTGAGCAATTGGATCAAAATAGCAAAGGAGGTGTCGGTCGTCTGATTGCCATAGGGGAGATATACTCCCCCTAATTCAATTCAAAACTATCATTCCTTAATTTGATTAGGCCCTAGAGAGTGTTAGGAAAGATCAGAGAGCTTTCCTAAGCATTCTAATAGGGATTTAAATTTTAGATTTCTTGATTTTTCTCCATTGGAAAATAGGGGAGCTCATTTGAACTTCCAACTTTCTCCACACTAAAAAACACTCAAATTCCTCTTGCACACTTCCTTTAAGGATCAATTCGAGCACAATCAAGCATCCACTCGAGTTCCCACAGCAAGGAGAGAAGCAATTAGATCAAAGCCATAACTGACATCAAGTGGTGTTGGTCCATAGAGAAAACCACTCAACCCCAAGGCCTAGGAATTTCAATAGGGCTTGGTCTCCACTAGACGAAGCTACCTCATTGATCTCAAGCACCGGTGATCATCTCCAACGAGGTATGGAATTTTTTTATCACCTAGCATAGGAGGTGTTGGTCTTTTGTGAAAGGAATTTTCAATTCATGCAAGATCCACCGTTGGATGTGTTCCTTATTGGCTTTAGATGGTGTTGGTAAAGTTTTATTTCAAATTGAGCGCGGATCTTCCCATAGATCATGGATGATCTCTGTTGAGCCTAGGGGAAAAACTGGTGAGATCTTGGTCGTCCATCCACGCATTTTGGATGGACAGCCGAGATTATTCCCACGTTTAGAAATACTTTTATCCCTTTTAAAATCGCGAGGAGATCTCTGGCCGTCCAATCTTCGATCGGACGGTAGAGATTAAAGCGCGCCTCGCCGTCATATGATGGGACATTTAAGTGGGATGCTCACCACGTGATGGGTGTAAAGCGCGTTGATCGCCGCCGCCACACATCGCGTTGTGAGCGGAAGGATTAGTTAAGGATTTTAATTAATGCTAATTAATCTTTTGATCTTCTAAAATTCATATCTCTCTCAATAAAATTTTGAAAAATATGAGATAAAATCCTATGGAAAGATAATTTAACCTAAAATATTTTAAAAATAATTTCAATAAATTTTAAATTATCTTTTGCTCTAATTTTGGATTTTATTGGAAATCTTATTTTCTAATTACCTCTTAATTAAACCTATGATTAATCCCAAACTTCTTGGGTATATTTTAGGGGATGACCTCTACCTTGCCTAATTTTCTTGAGATTTATTTAAGGTTTAATTGGGGAGATTGCATATGTGTTTCCTAATTACTCCCTTAATCTAATTAAGGACAATTAAGGTGTGATTAGTAGTTTTAACCCATTATTAAGTTGATTAAGGTTATATCCAATGAATAGGAGGCTTAGAAAATAATTGTGGGCATTTCTTCTAAGCTATTCCCTAAATCCCCTTTTCTTTCCTTAATCTTCTCTTAATTAAGGGTTAATTCATTAATTATCCCCTTAATTAATTTCCAAAAATTCTAAAAACTTCCAAAACTTAATTAGTCTACTTTGTTTAGATGTTTAGGTGTTTAATAGCCTAAGTTCAATTAAGGAAATCAAAACCCAATTCATATGTATGAAGGGGTGTTTTGAAATTACTTAAGCTAAACCCCTTCGCTTAATTAACCATTAATCATGAAACAAATTGCATTTGGCCCTTTTCTTCCTAGGCTCATTACAAATTTAAATTCCTCGTGAGATTTTATGTCATCTCATTGGCTCATAATTACTTGCTTAACTATGTTAAGGTGGTGTAGGTAAGGGTTAATTAACTTGCTTAATTCATACCTTAACCTAATTAAAATATAAACATGAATTTAATCATCTAAAAATTAAACAAAAATATCAAACACATATGGGAATGGGTTAGGAACAGCTAACTAAATTCACCTTTTCAAAATTAAATCAAACTCAAACTCAAACAAAATCACATTAAACAAACTTTGGTTTACTTTAAGCTTTCTTATTTCTTAAGATTGTCTTTAGGATTTAATTAAAATGAATGTGTTTGCATGCTTTCATTGCTTTGATTCTTTCCTAATATGTAAGAAATGCATAAGTGAGTAAGGCACCATTATTAGCACCAGGGGTGTAAGGTACAAGACCTACTTAGGGCTACTTAACGAATCACAATCCCAGGATTGTCTAGACTAATAAATCACTTTCCTCAAATACAAATATATGTACAAAACAAATGAATGGAAAAAGAAAGATGCAAAAAGTTTGTATTTGTTTATTTGTTTTGTTTGTGCAATTTATATGTATAAGTGTGGATGTCCTTCTTATGTAATAGCATAGGAATGAATAGGAAGGGGGTTAGGCAAGTGTTGTGCTCTTTTCAAATGAACTATACACTTTGTCAAATCCTATTCAAAACTATGCTAAAAGGAAAGGGAAAGAAAGCCACACTATGCACATCTTCATATTTATATCCACATGCAAGCTTATAACTAATTATAAGTAGCACACATTCAGTTTTAGGTATTTGTTTTATAGATTTTGAAAATAATTTTGAATTTAGTAGTGATAATAGCCATCCATATTTTTTACTTTAGCCAAAACATACAATTTGACATAAAGAAAACATTTCATTTTCAATTTGATTTTTGAAAAGCATTAATGCATGAAATTCATATGACATACACATTTAGCATGTTAGGAAAGAACCAAAGTGATGAAAGCATGTAAACACATTCACCCTAATTAATTACTAAAGATAATCTTATGAAATAAGAAAGCTTAAAGCAAATCAAGTTATTTTTAAGGAAGGTTTGATTTTATTTTGAATTTTATTTAATTTGAGAAATGTGAGGTGAGTTTGATGTTCCTAACCCATTCCCACATATGTTTATCATTTTAATTTAATTTTTAGGTGATTAGATCAATTTTATGCTTTGGTTAGTTTAAGGTACGAATTAAGTGGGTTAATTATCCCTTACCTATACCACCTTAGCATACTTAATCAAATAATTATGAGCCAATGAGATGACATAAAATCACACAAGAAATTTAAATTAGCAATTCACCTAGGAAAGAAAAGGGCCTAATGCATTTGGCTCATGATTAATGATTAATTAAGCTAAATGATTTAAGTTAAGTAATTTCATAATGCCTCTCTCACATGTGAGTTAGATTTTGATTTTCTTAACTGTACTTAGGCTCTTGAACACCTAAGCATCTACCCAAGATAGATTAATTGAGTTTTAGAAAGTTTCAGAATTTTATAAAATTAATTATGGGGGTAATTAGTGAATTAACCCTTAATTAAGGTTGGATTAAGAAAGAAAGGAGGTTTAAGGAATAATTTAAGGAAAATATTCCAAAATTATTCCCTAAACCTTATATTCACTTAATCAAAACTTAATTCACTCAATCAGAGGGTTAGACCACAAATTATACCCTTAATTAAGCTTAATTACATTAAGAGAGTGATTAAGAAATGAACTAGAAATTCCTCTAATTAAACCACCAATAAATCCAAAGAAAATTAGGGGAGGTAGGAGTCATCCCACTAATTCTGCACAAAAAGTTTAGGATTAATCAGTGAAAAAATTAGAGGTTAATTAGTAAAATAACATTCCTAATAAAATATAAATTCAGAGAAAAGCACTATTCAAAATCCATTAAAATTATTTTTAGTATATTCTATGTTAAATTATCTATCCAATGCAATTTATTTCATATTTTTCTAATTTTTCTAGGCTTAGATATGAATTTAGGAAGTTTTCATGATTAATTAAGTGATTTAATAGCCAAATTAAATGTTTAATCGTCCTGCCATGGACCATACGCGAGATGTGCTTTCCACGTGGCATGATGAGATTTAATGGCTAGAATCTCATGGGGTGACACTTTACTTCACAAAGGACCAAACCACATTAAACTTATACTCAGTTTAATGGCATACCTCACTGTAGGTGATCAACGGTGCTCGATTCCCTTGGAGAAGCTTTGTCTAGTGGAGACGAAGCTTTGTTGAGAGTTTGAGGTCTTGAGATTGGGTGGATCCTCCTATGGGCCAACTCCACCTTCAAGTAACCTTAGTCTTAATCAAGATAGCACTTCCCTTACCTTTGGAGCTTGGGAAAAAGCTTGGGAAAGTTTGATTTAGCTCCCTAATGGAGCTTGTAAAGGGGATTGGGTTAATTTGGAGTGTGGAGTAAGTTTGATTTTGAGAGGAGCTCCCATTTTCAAGCTATGAAAATCGAGAGAATGGAAAATGGGAATTGCTTGAGAGAGCTTGGGGAGGCTGGGAAATGACTTCTCTGGCTTCCACTTACTCAATCGAATTAGGGACTATCAAGATTGAATTGAATTAGGAGGAGTATATCTCCTCCTTGAAGGATCGAATGGTCATACCTTCACTTATCATTTTGATCTAATTGAGCTTATGCAATGGGTTTGTTAGGCTGTTAGAGGTGTCCTTGCATTCGATTTTGCCTAAGGAGTGGAGTGGTGAGGTGCCATGTGCTTGAAATGAGTGGAGGAATCATTCTCATGTGCCCATATTCAAGCAAGTGGTCAATTTTGACCTTAGGCTAGGTTGGGCTGACCCAAACCCATTGGGTTGGGTGCACCACACTCCCTAGTGTTCACTTGATCCACTAAGAGGGTGCCAATTGGTTATGGAGAGGATTTGACCAAATTCTAAGTGGATTTGGCCAAAATTTACCCTTTGACCTAGGGGTAAAAAGGTCATTTGATCTTGATTTTAATTTGAATATGTTTGATATATTTGAAAAATGGGCTAGGCAAAGTTTCATTGAATTTGGAGTTGGTTTGATGTGATTTAGCTCATGTTGACCCATTTAGGCCAAAATGGGTCAACTTGGATCAAGTTGACCAATTGGTCAAATTAGGTCAAACGAAGGATTAGGTCATGTTCATATGACCATTTGAAATGTTTTGGTGGTTTTGGTTTGATTCAATTTGGTTTAGGTTTGAATTTGGTTCAATTTAGTTCATTTAGGTCAAATGGGTCAAGTTGACCAATTTGACTCATTTGACCTATTTAAGTTAGGTCATGGGTTGATTCATGTTTGGTTGGTCATATAAAATGGATTGGTATCTTTTTTTTCAATCAATTTTGGTTAAGTTTGAATTTGGCTCAATTTGACTCTTTAGGTCAAGTTGGATTCATGGTCAATTGGGCTAGGTAAGGTCTAGTTGGCCAATTGAAGCTTTAGTCAAGTTCAACAAGTGATTTGGAATGAATTTGGCCCATCAGTGTCAATCAATTTAACTTAGACCAGGTTTTGACACATTTTGACTTTTTAGGTCAAGTTGGGTCAAGTTGGGTCAAATGGCCAATTGGTCTAGGTTGGGCTCAAATGTTGACTTGGTCAAGTTCAAACATTGATCATGAATGAGTTTAAATCAATGGTTTCAATCAATTTGTCCTAGATCAAGTTTTAACATATTTTGACTTTTTAGGTCAAGTTGGATCAACTTGGGTCAAGTGGCTAATTGGGCTAGGTTAGGCTCAAATGTTGACATGCTCAATTTCAAACATTGATCATGAATGAGTCTTGATCAATGGTTTCAATCAATTTGGCCAATGGTGGATTTTGGCTATGTTGGGTTTCATTTTGGCTAAGTGTTGACTTCATCAACCCTAGTTGATATTTGACCCAATTTGATTGATTGATCATCTCATGATGATTGTTGATCATGATGAGAGACAAAGATGGGCTTAGTTCAATCCAATTTGGTTAGGATTAGAATTTGGCTCATAACTGGTACTTTAGGTGACTTTAGGTCAAGTGAGCCTAAGTGGGTCAAATGGCTTCGTGAAAGCTTGATTTAGTTTGATTGAACTTGTATATGGACTTATGATTCAAATATAAATCCATTTACAAGTGGTTTGAAGTCAAATGGGTTTTGATTCATTTGACAATTTCATATTCAAAGGAAGAACATGAATGGATTTGGGGTTTGATTTTGAATTTTGATTGAAGTGATTGATATTCATGATTGGGATTGATTGAATCATGAAGGAAAATCAAGAGCTTGGCTTGATTTGAAGTTGATTTGGCTAATTTCAAGATTTTTACTTGAAAGGCTTAGGTTCGATTTTAAATAAGTTTGAGTTTGAGTTTAGGAGTTGGTTTTAGTTGTTTGAATTTATATTTCATTTATATATGTGAATATAAATGAGAATATAAATGGGTTATGAGAAAATTTCAAGGATTTGGAGTGATTTGAATATGATCTAGACTAAGTCCTTAAGAGAAAATCAAAGTGACTTAGGAAAGATTTGGAATTTTGGATTTGAATTTTGGATTTAATTTGATTGATTTGAATTTATATTTCATTTATATATGTGAATATAAATGAGAATATAAATGAGTTGTGAGAAAATTTCATGAATTTTAATTGATTTGAATATAATTTAGGCTAAGTCTATGAAGGGAAATCAAAGGACTTAGGCAAGATTTGGATTTTGGAATTTCAACTTGGAATTTGATTATGGGTTTCAATCATGGATTTCAATCATGGATTTCAATCATGGATTTCAATCATAGATTTAAATCATGTGATATTGATTTGAGTTTGGAGAAAATCAAATAAGATTGATTTGGAGTTTGATAAAATCAATTAGGATTGATTTGGAATTTGACTTGAAAGAAGGAAGTGAGGAATGGTTCAAGTTAAGGGTAGGCAAATTTTCCTAACACCCCTAGGGCATGACCTAATCTTATGGATATCCCTTCTAAGTCTCTAGGGCTAGGTTGAGTGTCCACCAAATTACTAGATGTATCTTAAGACTAAGGAACTCCTAAAGTCTAAGAGTAAGTCCTATGTCTAAGAAGGAGGGGTTGAGAGCTCATCCTAAAAATGAGGTCAACATGATTCTTCTCCTTTGTGAAAGTAAGCCGCACCATCAAAATACATCTCCCAACAGCGGTTGTCCCCCTCCCCTAAGTTCATGATTTGTTCATCAAGGAGATCTTCACTAAGTGGGGAATCAGCAGGAAGTGGGTGTGTTGCTAAAAATCAAGCATGTCCTTTCACCGCACTATGGAATGTAATATCAAACTTGGAGAGAATCATGGACCAACGTGCCAACAGTCCGAATAACATCGATCGTGTCATGAGATACTGTAGTGGATTGATTCTTGAAATCAAGTTCACCTTATGAGAAAGCATATAGTGTCTTAGCTTTTGGGATGCGAAGATTAAAGCTAAGCAATGTTTCTCAATAGGTGGATAGTTTGCTTCAGCAGGGATCAGATGATGGTTGAGGTAGTAGAGAGAGTTCTCCTTCTCTTCATCATTGGTTTGAGCCAACAAAGTGCTAAGGGATTCATCCAATATAGTAGTGTAGAGGATAAGTGGCTTGCCCGGGATAGGGGCTGCTAGAACTGGTGGCTTTACCAAATACTTCTTGATGTCTTCAAAAGCATGCTGGCACTTATCATCCCACTTGAACTTAGCATCCTTTTTGATAAGTGTTGAAAATGGCTTCTATCTTCCTAATAGATTGGAGATAAAGCATCCTAGATATGCCAACCACCCTTTAAAAGATCTGAGTTGAGTTAGACTTTTAGGGGGTGTCATTTCAAAGATAGTTTTGATCTTTTCTGGTCTATCTCTATTCCCCGATGTCGGACAATAAACCCAAGGAACTTCCCTAAAGCTACTCTGAATGCACACTTCACGGGATTCATTTTGAGGTTGTACTATCTTAATCATTCAAAAATTACTCTCAAGTCAAAGATATGGTCTTCCTTTTCTTTGCTTTTAACTAGTAGATCATCAACATATCACTCAACTTGATGATGAATGAGTTCGTTGAAGATCTGAGTCATGGCCTGCTAGTATGTAGCACTGGCATTTTTAAGGTCAAAAGGCATAACCTTATAACAATATATTTCAATCCGAGATCAAAAAGTAGTATTTCTTTCATCCTCGGGGGCCAACTTAATTTGGTTGTAGCTAGATGACCCATCCATGAAGGAGAATACTACATGAGACGAGGCCATGTCCACCATTTACTCTGCTATAGGAAGTGAAAATTCATCCTTAGGACATGCCTAATTTAAGTCCCTGAAATCAATGCATATGTGAATTTGGCCATTCTTTTCTTAACATAACATCAAGCAACCAAGTATGTGGTATTTTCTTCCGATGAAACCAACATCGATCAATTTCTTGACTTCAGAAATGACTTGTTGTTCGATTTCTAATCGCATGCATCTAGGAGCTTGCTTGATAGGGTTAGCGTTATTATTAGTTTGTGGACTACCAGCGAGATGAGCATCTCTTCATAGCTCTATGCAAAGCAATCCTTAAACTCAATCAATAGCCTAACTAAGTCATTAGTTTCTTCTTTATTTATCAGAGAATTGATGTATGTAGGGCGTGAATTTTCTTCTGTCCTGAGGTTGATTTCTTTGAGCTTGTCGATAATTGAATGGATTTCCTCTTCAAATTTTGGAGGTTCATATTTGATTTGGAGATGATCTAGATCATCTAAAGTTTTTAAACACACTTCCTCATAAGATTTAGTGCAGTTTGAGAAGAACCTATCAGACTCCAGATGATTGGTGACAACTAAGCAGTAATCATCATCATTGACTGGACCCCTTATACTGAATCCTAGTCCTGATCTTGATTGTGCATCCCTGCCTTTGTTGTTCCACAGCTTTTTGAAATACTCTAACCTATGTCTGGACCATGAATAAGGAATCAAACCTTTCTTCATAAGATTATGAACACAAGGAGAGTACCAATCAAAAGGTAATTCTATTAAATCTTTATATGAATTATCCTCAAGTTCTACATTAGCTTCTAGACTTGAGGATGATGATCCCAATAGGAATCTCTTAAGTTTGACATTTATGGAAGACCTTGGGGATTCCTTAACTACTAAACCTTCAACTTTTTGTGAAGATAGTGAGGTTAAAGCTAAAGTTCCCAACTGCTGCCTAATAGTCTTACATAAACCTGATTCGAATACATTCATGCTTTGTTTGGAGGCCTAATCTTCATCACTGTCTAGCTCCAGTGTCACCTCTAATGAAACCCACTGAGAGGGTTTGGCTGGTATGCTGATCACATGAGACTCGTTCTCCGAGTTGGATTCCAAGTCTATGTGAATAAGAGTACTCTATGAAGGAACATAACCTGTTGGGCAAAGAAATGTGTCTTCCACCTCTAGAATTACCTCTATATATGCCTATGCCGCTACCTGGTGGAGGTCAAGTCATCCTACCCATATGTCCATATGGTAGAACAAACTATAGGTGGAATGTAACATGCGACTCTATCTCTTCCTTGGTGTCCATTTCTCGCTCACTTGTACTTTCCCTTTTCTTTTCTTTTTCTTTTTCTTTTTCTTTTTCTTTTGCTTCTTTTTATTTTTCTTTTGTATTTGAATTTTGACCAAGTTTGTGAGAATAGATATTTTGATTTTGAGAAAGATAGTATATCATATCTTCATATATCTCAACCTCTCTAACTGAAAATAGCTTTTCATTTCCTTTGGCATAGTATTTGATTCCATCTCTTCAAAATTTGATGCATTGATGAAGAGAGGATAGAATCATCTTATTCTGATGAATCCAAGGCCTACTAAACAAAGCAGTGAATGATGTATTCCAATCAATTATATAGAACTTGGCTTGATCTTCGTCACTATTTAACTATGGAAACTAAACCTCGCCTATTCATTGAATCCTCTCAACATCATCGATATCCTCGAGTAGAGATGTCAATCTTCAAATAGGCAAGGGTCTTTAGACTCATAATGTTCACCATGATCAAAAAACCAGAAAGAAATGCAATTTGCCTATATGTTTGTGATGTAGGGGATGGTTGTGCTCCATGTCCCGTAGAAGAAGGCCTTCATCGATGAATGTGACTCCCTAGGCTTCTCTTGATTAATGTGTCCTCTCCAATAATGTGAGCTAAGCATATCTGGATCAAGAAGAGCCTTGATTAATGATTCCCTCATCTCTTTGGATAAGACAAGGGCATCATATATGCTTAGTTTAGCAACTTTCTTAGGTGGGCGAGGACATTATAATCAACTGGGCTAATCCTCCAGCATATCCATGGGTGGAGCATCACGTGGAGGGCTTCTTGCTCATTAATGACTTATTTTTCCTTATCTTGAGGTGTTTCCAGGAGGTAGAACCTTGCCACTATGAGGTTAACTTGGTGATCTCTTGTGCGTTAGTGGAAGATTCTACACGCTCAGCATATAGCTTCTCCTATAGGACCCTCAAAATCGATGATTCCAAGTCTATCTCAAGAGATGAACCCATAGTATTGAAAAGGAAAGTCCATTTCAATCGAAGAGGAAGATCAGAGTTGTTATAATTATTTAGACTTGAAGAGTTTTCTAAAAGAGTAGAATTAGACAACCCATCAGAAGTGACACAAATGTAATTCAAACTAGCTTTATTCCTCGATTTCTTAGATTTAGGAGGTACATAGTAGAAATATAGTAAAGTAAGCGGGGTGAGGGATTTGATGCCCTCATCGACAAGATACTAGAAGAAGAAAGTTGAAGTAGAAGTGTTGTAAGTATGCAATGGTGGAATGGAGGTTAGGCTCGATCGATGGTTGCTACTTGGCTATCTAGGCTGGGGCCAGGATCTTTATACTACTGAGCTCCTATTTTCCCCAAGTTGTCTTTGGCAACTTGCAAACCTTCCTTGATGTTGGAGGTTCAAGCTGCCCCATGCACCTGAAGGAAAGTTTCTTGATTTTTCAAATAATCTTTTTAGAGGTTCAGGATAAAGAGATATCCCAACCTTCTTTTATTTTGAGAGGATCATATGTATCCCCAAGGATTACCCTAACGATGGTTGTTTATTCCACAGATATTCCTTAGGGATAACTATGATGCACGACTTATAAAAGTCCTTAAATGTAAAGATATCCTCCAAAACATGACATGTGGTAGGGCAAAAGTTAGGATCATTACTCATGCCCACTTCCTCCTTCCTTCGCTAAAATGGTTTCTTTAAGAGATTCTTAAATATTTTCCTGACTACCTCCCTCTTAAATGAATAATATTTGTTTAGTTTATCCAAAAGAGTGGGTGGATGGTAGCTACCTTGGGGCGGATATGTGTACTACTACTATGAATATGCTTGACGAGGAGGTGGCAAAGGCTATGGAGACTACTGTGGAGACCGATAGGATGGCTGTGGTGAACAATTTTGATATAGGAGTCACCTTTCAAAATCTGGTAGAAGAAAGACCATAAATTCATCTTTTTGATGCCATGTAGATCCTGATGAACTTATTAAAGTGCATTGAATACATTTATCTTTAAAAAAGAAATTACCCTTTAATGGATCTAATCACCTCAATAGACTCCAAGGACGTTTGTCTGTAAAAATCTTCCCCCACTTTACATGGAAAAGTAAAGCGGTTTGTTTTAAATCAAGTTCTTAAGTTTCATATGGAAAGCCCCATATTAATTACATCTTGGAAGATTCAGGAAAACTATCGATTAAGGTAAATAATCATTGTCTAAAGATTTCAATGAAATTCAATGTTGGTTTATTTTTGAAGATCAAATGAGATTAATCAAAGAGAGATTTATTATTGAATCTAAATGGGAATAAGTAGGAGATGCTCATGATGCTAGAAAACCTAGCAAGCATCTCAAACTATCCTATAGTTGGGCTTTAAATTTTTGAAATTGATTTAATTATTTGAGTTAGATTTTTTATTAGAATGTTAGGGCTTACAATTCCACAATACAAAATTATGGAAATGCCTAAGAGGTGAGGAATTATGCTTAGGACTCACAAATGGGAGAAGCAACCTCATAACCTAAATCTATGGAGCTTTGGGCCAAAAGCATAACTCTAGGCAAAATGGGTATGGTTTGCCTCCTAGGACAAACCAAACTTGGACTTACAAACAGGGTTCAACTAACTCCTCCTATGATTTTAAACACATGTAGTCAAGTCATTATGCTTAATGCAAGATAGTTAGGCTATTTTTATTTAGAAAGAGATTAAGTCCTTAAACTCACTCCCTAAAGAGACTAGATTATGTAGGGACATGCTCCAAATGACATAAATCTAATACAATTCACATTTCATTTTATTTTTATTTTTGGACAATCATTTTGACTCATATAATGAATAAATGCATGAGAAAGAAGGTTATTGGCCAAAATTTAAGGAGGTGAGTTTCCACCCTCTCAAAGGTCAAAAGTTCTTTGGCAAGGTGGAAAACCTCCAATCAAGAGAAATAAGATGCATTTGTATATTATAAATGCTCATTCATTAACATAATTTTTTATCTTGATTTTAAACTTAAGCCAGGTGAGGTTATGAGTTATTTTAATTTGAGTTTTAAGTTGGGTAAAGATTTATTTTTCCTAAAGAATAATCCACATCTGCCATACAAGTAAGGAAGAAACTAAAATCATGCCACTTAATGCAAAAATAAACAAATCAATCAATTTATAAACTAATTAAAAAAGAATAATAAACCATTTAATTCACCCGAATCAAAATATCAAATGTGGTAGATCTACCCTTATACAATGGATTACAAATGAATTAACAATTAAGTAGAATTCATTGTTATGGTCTTCAAGCTTTATTCTTCTTTCTTCTTCTTTTCTTTCTCTTTTGGTTCCTCCTTTTGGATGGTTGGAAGGTGGATGCTCTTCACATGGTACAAATAGATCTTATGACCAATGCTCATCCTAATCCCCATAATAATTATTCCAAAATCCTAATAGCATAAAATTTACATGAAAAGGAAAAGTGAAAATCTAACTAACACCTGCAAAATAAAGATTAGCTAAAACAAACCACACAAATTCCTAAGCATGTATATTGGACTTATCACTCCACACATGGGTGACTAAGTCCACCTGGCCTATGGATTATGCTTAGGGTTGCAAAAGCATTTATATATTTATGATAACTTATAGCACAATCCACAAGAAAAGAATGTTAGACTAAGAATCCTACCATTCATTCTAACATACACCCAATGTCAAAAACATATCACAAAAACAAAAAACAAAATATCACCATAACCTAAAGCTAGAAGTGGTGACTTAGGCTAATTGTGTGCTTTGAAGGTTTGTGGTATGCTATGGCTTTAGTTCAACTATGACATGATCAACTTAGAGGAGGGTTTATTTTAAGTTGTTTAGAAGTTTTGGATTGATTTTATTTTGTGTTTTATTTTGTTCAAGTGAATCTTAGAATTAATTACTAAGTTATAAAGAGAGAGAAGAGACTTCTCCCCTAACCTAAGTAACTTTCTAAAGTAGATTCACATTTTAGTTTCATTTAGGTGAATGTTTTGATTAAATCTTTTGATTAATCTAAGTTTTGATAAACTCTAAACAAACCTATTTAAAAAGAAAGGCATTTTAAGATTAAATAAAATGAATCAAAATTCACACAACACACATTACTTCACTTCTTTCCCCAACATATATAACATGCATATGGATGGACCCTAAGAATATCTATACATACAAATGAGAGTATTAGACACACTTTATGATGCATGCTAAGTAATCTATTTAAGGAAATTTAGAAGATTAGAATGCATGTTTTTCTTAAGTAGAAAAGGGTTTCTTTATCCAAATTTTCACATACACACATGAAAGTAAGAAAGGCATAAGTGAGTCGATAATTATAAAGGTATAAAACCTAAGGGCTACTTAAAGCTCACAACCTCAGTTATGTGACTAATATACCACTTTCCTTAAATACAAACATGTGTATAAAAGAAATGGAAAAGAAGAATTCAAGGTTGCATTAATGGATTCATTTTGTTTATGCAATATGTAATACAAGTATAACCTATCTTAGTGATAGCATAGGGATGAATAGGTATAATGAAGTAAATGTTGGGTTCTTTTCAAATGAACCCTACATCTTACTTACTCCTATTCAAAACTATGCTAACATAAGAAAGAAAGGAAACTAATGCTAAGCATACCTTTATAATATATCACATGCAAGATTATAATTAAGATATAAGTAGCATACTTTCATATTTGGTATTTAATTTATATGTTTTAAAAATAATTTTGATTTATTAGTGATAATAGCCACTCATATTTCTACTTTAGCCAACACATACAAATTTGACATAAAGTAATTTCATTTTAAAATTTGTGAAATTATGAATGCATGAAATCACATGGCATACAATTTAACATGTTGGGAAAGATTCAAAGTAATGAAAGCATGTAAACAAACTCACTTCACTTAAATCCTAAAGACATTCTTATGGAATAAGAAAATTTAGAATAAATCAAAGTTAATTCAAAGTGATTTTTGTTTAATTTGAAGTTTGATTTAATTTTGAAAAGGTGAGATGAGTTTGATTTCTAACCCATTCCCACATGTGTTTAATATTTTGTTTAAGTTTTTAGAAGATTATATCCATTTTTAGGTGTTAATTAGGTTAAGGTATGAATGAAATGACTTAATTAACCCTTACCTACACCACCTCAGAAGAATTAACCAAATAATTATAAGCCAATGAGATGACATAAAACCCACAAGAAATTTAAATTTATAATGCACCTAATAAGGAAAAGGCCTAATGCAATTTAGCTCATAATTAAAAGTTAATTAAGCTAAGAGGTTTAGCTTAAGTAATTTTAAAACACCATTTCACACATGTGAAAGGGGTTTTGATTTCCTTAATTGAACTTAAGCTATTAAACACCTAAGCATCTACCCAAGGTAGATTAATTAAGTTCTTGAATTTTTTTTTAGAATTTTTAGAAATTGATTAAAGGGATAATTAATGAATTAAACTTTAATTAAGAGGAGATTAAGGAGAGAAGAGGGGTTTAGGGAATACCTTAGGGGAAATACCCCAAAAATATTCCATAAAGCTACTACTCACTGGATCTGACCTTAATCAACCCTAATCATAGGTTAAAATTACTAATCATACCTAATTATGCTTAACTACATAAGTAGGGTAATTAAGGAAACCATATGCAATAATTCTAATCAAGCCTTCAATAAATCCCAAGAAAATTAGGGGAGGTAGAAGTCATCCCCTAAAACTGATCCAAGAAATTTGAGATTAATTAGAGGCTTAAATAAAAAAATAATTAGCAAAATAAACTTTCCAATAAAACCAAAATTCAAAGAAAAGCATAATTTAAAACTCATCAAAATTAATTTTAAAATGGTCTAAGTTTAATTATCTATCCATTGGATTTTATTTCATATTTCTCTAAGTTTTTAAGCAAGAGTTATGAATTTTGGAAGATCTCTAAGTGACTTGAGAATTAATTAAAGCATTTTATTAATCCCTAAGTAATCCAGCTGACATGGCGTGTGGCGGCCATCATACTTACATCACATCCCAAATGGTGGAAGTGGTGCACGCACTTTAATCCTCTATCGCCCTCAATCAAATTGATCTCCGCATTTTAAAAGGTAAAAGGATTTTCTAATGTGAATTATCTATCCATCTAAATGCATGGATGGATGGGGATCATCCAAGTTCATCCCTTGATCAAAGAGATCGTCCATGATCAGGGAAGATCAAGCATGATCAACATGGAATCAAACAAATTCAACCCACACCATCTAAAGGAGAGAAAATCCAATCAAAATTGATGAAATTTCTTTCACAAAGCTCCATAAGTTTAATGGTCAAAAAATCATACCTCACAGGTGATCACTCAATTCCCTTGGAGAAGCTTTGTTTGGTTGAGGCAAAGCCTTGTTGAGAGTATGAGCACTTGAGGTTGAGTAGATCAATATATGGACCAACTCCTCCTTACTTGAGCTTTGTCTTTGATCCAATTCAATCCTCCCTTGCTTTTAGAACTTGGGAATCAACTTAGGTGAGCTCTCACCTTTTATGCAAAAGGAATTGGAAGGAAATGAAGTGTGGAAGAAGTTGGTAATTCAATTTCCTTCCTCTTTCCGTTTGAGAAATGGGAGAATGGAATGAGCTCTAGGATGCTTGTTATCACTCTTTGATGGCTCCTAGGTCTCACTAGCACTCAATAAAATTAGGTGATTATCAATTCAAGTTTATTTTGCGGGAGTATATCTCCCCTTTGAGGGATCGGACGGTCGGCAATGGACATGCCATTTTGATCCAATTAAGCATAGGCTAAGGGCTATTTGATTAGTTAGGAGTGTGCACATGGTCGGTTTGAGCTAAGGAGTGTATTTCCGACCTCCCATGTACTTGAATTTGAGCTTGAGAGGGAGTTTGAATTTTTAATTTTTGACCATAGGGTCGAGTTTGGTCTAGGGACCAAATGGGCTGACCCAAACCCATTGGGTGAAGTGCACCACTGCCCTTGAGCTTTTAGGAAAGCCTCAAGTGAATGTGAAGAGGGTATGATCAATTTACACATGTATTAAGCCAAAATTTGTTCTATGGCTTAGGGGTAGAATGGTCATTTTGCTATTTTCTACTTTGGATATGTTAGGTTTATGGAGAAACTAGGTTTGGCCAAGTTTCATTGGATTTGGAATCTATTTGATAGGGTTTGGCTTATGTTGACCCATTTAGGTCAAAATGGGTCAACTTGATCAATGTCAAATTAGGTCAAACCAAGGTTGGGTCAAGTTCATGACCATTTGAAATTTTGGTGGCTTTGGTTTTGTTCAATTTGGTTTAGTTTTCAATTTGGCTCATATGACTTCATAGGTCAAATGGTCAAGTTGACCTATTTGACCCATTTGACCTATTTGAGGTAGTTCATGTGTAGGTTTAGGTTTTAGTCATATGTGGATTGGTATCTTTTCCAATCAATTTGGGTTAATTTCATTGTATTAAATGACCATTTGGTCAAGATCAATTAAAATGGGTTGGTCTAGTTCAATTGGCTTTGGTCAAATTCAACAAGTGATTTGGAATGAACTTGACCCATGGTAGTCAACTTTTTTAGATCATGTTTGACATTTTGACTTTTAGGTCAAGTTGGGTCAACTTAGTCAAGTGGACAATTGAGCTAGGTTATCAAATGTTGACATTCAACATAAGTCATGAGTGAACTTAGATTAATGGTTTTGTCAATTTGGCTTTATGGTGGAATTTGGCTATGTTAGGTTTCATTTTGGTTAAGTGTTGACTTGGTAATTAGGTTTGACTTAGTTTGACCAATTTGTTTGATTGATCATCCATGATGATTTTTGATCATGTGAAGAGGATATATGAGTTTGGTTCAATCATTTGGTTGGATTAATTTGGCTCATAAAATTTTAGGTCACTTGATAAGTGTCAAATGGCTTGGTAAAAGCTTGATTTGAGTTGGTTGATCTTGTTTATGGACTTATCATTGAAATATAAATCCATTTAAGTGGTTTGAAGTCAAATGGTTTGATTCATTTCAATTTCATATTCAAAGGAAGAATATGAATTTGGGTTTGATTTTGAAAATTTTGATTTTTTTTTTTTTATTGAAGTTTGGATTTATATATGAGTTCATGATTGTAGGTTTGATTGAATCATGAGAAAATCAAGAGTTTGGCTTGATTTGAATTGATTTGGCTAAGTTCAAGATTTTAACTTAAAGGCTTAAGGATTTAATTGATTTGAGTTTGATTTTTGATTGGTTTTGATTGTTTTTATATTTCATTTATATATGTGAATATAAATGAATATAAATGTCATGAAAATTTCAAGGATTTGAAGTGGTTTAATCATGATTTAGGTTAAATCCTAAAGAGAATTTAAGGATTTAGAATAATGAATTAATTGGTGAGTATTTATATTATTTCATTTATATATAAATTTGGATATTTGTTTAAATTGGAAAATCCAGAAAATTTAAAGGTAATTATTTTTGATTTGAATTATTTTTAATTATACATGAAATTATTTATTAAAAATTTGAAAATCTGAAGAATTTGAATTTAAGATTTAAATTTATAGAGAATGATTTATTTTTGGAGATTTTGAAAAGGAATTTTATTTATTTAAAATGATTTGAATCAGAAAGTTTTATTTTTTGGATCATTTCAATCATATGGAGTTGATTTGAGTTTTGGAAAAATCAATTAATATTGACTTAGTTTGACTTGAAGGAAGGAAGTGAGAATGGTTCAAGCAAGGTAGGCAAATTTCCTAACACCTAAGGCATGACTAATCCATGGCTAACTTGAGTCTTAGATAGGTTGAGTGTCCACCTAATCACTAGATGTGTCTTAAGAGTAAGGAACTCTTAAAGTCTAAGAGGAATCTTATGTTTAAGATGGAGGTGTTGAGAGCTCATTCTAAAAATGAGGTCAATAATGGCTGGTAAAGGAGGTGGAGTATGTGGAACTGAGGTCTCTACTCTTGTCCCAGTTTGCTTCCCCTTGTCCAATCTACCTTGGCTTCTTTCATAGGCTTTATGTGGCTTTGGCTTTGTTGACTGATCTTGAAAAGGTAATTGTTTGGCCTCACCTTGTAGATTAGCCGCCTTATTGATTAGCTTCTCAAATGTCTTGATGGTAAAATCTTTGAGTATGAAGGCGACCAGGCCATGAATATTCTTTAATAAAATTTCAATGGAATGCTGTTCAGACAGCTGTGATTCGTATTTCATACTCAAATTGTGCCATCTAAGAATATAATCAATGAGGACTCATTGGGTTTTGCTATAATGAGATCGCCAAGCTACTCTTTTTGAGCTCCAAAGAAACCTCTTAATAAAGAGTTACTCCAACTCAAGAAAAGTCTTCACTAAATCTTGGGGAGTTCAGCACCAATCAAAGGCTATGCTAAACCGCCGACAAAAGGTGGAACAATAGCATCGCGCCACCGCATTGCAACAAGTGGCGCTATGTGGGTTCCCGCTGCCATCAAAACTCTTGAAAGAAGGTTGCACAAAACCCTTAGTATATTGGATAGCATCAATCCTCGGGTCTACCCTTTAGAACGATGAACCCCCTGCTTGTGCCAATGCTTCTCTCACTTGTTCAACCATGAGTTTAATATCTTTTCTTGTATGGAGGTACATCCACTACCTTCCTATACAAGCTAGTGTTGCCCCACTCTACTGCAGGTGAACTCTTGGTTGATCCAAGACATGCAACAACTCAGTAAGCCTCTCAATAGTAGGATGTGCTGTTGGAGCTTGATTCTAAAGTGCCAGAACTACTGCTAGCAAATCTTCAAGCCTTTTTCCCATCTTGTCAATATGTTCATCCTTCTATTTGAGTTATTGAATGAGATGTTGGGTCGAATGGGTTGTGTCATCTTATTCAGCTGTAACACCTTTCGAACCATGCTGATCCCGAAAGAGGGAACCTCTGCTATCTACCATATGTACCTCTACTGAGTCTTCCAACAAATCATCTTCATTGGGATCAAAGATAACCTTTTCTTCCCCTAGGTCAGACTAGTCTTACCCTAGGATTTCTTTCTTCTCAATGAGATATTGTTCTACGATATCATCTAGGGAGTCCAACTGTGTGGGCACAAATGATCATGGCTGGCTGGTGGTAGGATCATGCTCATGAATAGAGATACATCTAACCTCCCCGACTACTAGAGAGCTAACCCTGTGAAGGCTATGCTCACAAGAAGAAATGTGCTCATGGCTATCATCTACCATAGGTGGAGTGGTACTCCTGGAGGGATCTATCACCATGGGGACAACTGAACTGTCTCCTTCTCCCTCTACTGCTGCAATGTCCAAGATCTACTAAGGTGGTGGTGGTGATGGCATGACTACGATGTTATGAGGTCACCACTCCCTCTTCACCACAACTGAAGTAGGAGGTCGAGAAGAAGAGCTCGGCCTCACCTTAGTTGATAGTGTAGATGAAATGGGATCTTTTGGTCATAGATGGATCACTAGTGGTGCTCTCTTTTCCCCTGATGCTGCCTTCATAGCTTTTGATGGAAATGTGGGAGATGGAACTTGCACTGGCGATGGCAGATGTGGAGTGGAGCAGTGTGGCAGAGAAAACACCAACTCTCTATGTGCAGGAGCTCTCCTCCCATGGTGGGTAGTACCATTCAATAGAATGCTATCGATGATCGGGTAGCTCACCGATGTGAAATCCATGAGTGGAGGCGACTGCCGCATACCTTGCCTCCCTACTAGTAACATGGACTACTACATGGGCCTCCCTGGCCCTCTCCTGTCATATATGCTCGCCTACACTATGAGGAATTGCTAGTTGTAGATCAAATTGGGCTTTGGACTTTAATCATCCAAAGCCCTACCAACTTGGTGCAGAACTGTCCTAAGGCCAGCATAGGACCTCCTCCTATCATTGGTAGGTGCCTCATACTGAATTGCAGTGGAGGTGAAACTGTAAACCTCCTAATATCATCCTCTCCATCAACCAGAAAGAGGATGGAACTTGTTCTGTGTGATCAGAGGGAAAACTATCCTAGGTGACTCCTCTACTGCAAACTGGGAGACTGCCTCCATCTCTTTAGTTATACGCACATGATGCTGCTTGATCTTACGATACTTATTATGGTGCTGAGTTCTATTGGGAGGAGCAGTACAGGAACTAGACCCTATCTCAAAGGTGGGGAGACTATCCTCAAGCTGTGGTAGCCTTCCCTTGAAGAATCCAAAGGAGTGGGTACTAGCCCATACTGAGGCAATAATGGGAACAACTAAATGTACTAGCACTGGAGCTGAGGCTGTTATGGGAACCTCCACTATCTTCCTCTTTAGAGGGAAATTTAGAATCTGGCGGCATCTCAACATGGATGACTGGTTCCTACCCAGTCACCACACTCCTGCTGATGGTTGTGAGGGTGCCCCCTCACAAGTGATCCTAGCCGTCTCAAATCCTCGGCCAAAGTGAATTAGATGGGCAAAGTTAGTATGTGGGAGGCTGGCCCAATCCAAGGCCAAATCCATCCCGAATGGGAAAGTGAACACATATTTTTGAGCATCCATTTGTACTAAACTACATTTAAGAAAAATTGACTAAAACTGAGTTGAAATTCTACAATTTTTGAAAACAAACACAAATTAGATTTTCTATCTTAATTTGCTTTAGAATTTGAACCCTCACTCAATAATTTGAATATGTTAAGTGGGACTCTTTGAATTTAGGAGAGAGATTTTGAATTTAGAATTGGAAAAGAGATTTTGAATTTAGAATCAATTTTCAACAAAGTTATGTATGTTGGAAATGAGTTCAAATATTTTGAAGAGATTTTTGATGCTTCCATTGGTTCATATTTGAATTTGATTTTTATGTTTGGGGACCTTTTATTTAACAAATTTGAGTATGTTAAAATAAAGGGTCAATTGATTTTGATTGGGATTACTCATTTAACAAATTTGGGCATGCTAAATGAGTTGTTTGAAAATAATTTTCTTCTTTTGCTTGTCTGCCCATGATGTGAATCATGTGTAAGTTTGGAAATAGAATCTTTACTTAACAAATTTGTGTATGCTAAATAAAATCCAAATATTTTATTTTTTTGATTTTTGAAAAATGAAACATTTACTTAGCAAATTTGGGTATGCTAAGTAAAGAATTCAAATGTGTATGATTTTGTGATTTTGAAAAGAGGATCTTTACTTAAAAAATTTGGGTATGCTAACTAAATAATCCAAATGTGTTTGATTTTTATGATGTTGAAAAGATGATATTTACTTAGCAAATTTGGGTATGCTAAATAAAGAATCCAAATGTGTTTTTTTTGTGATTTTGAAAAGAGGATCTTTACTTAGCAAATTTGGGTATGCTAAATGAAGAATCCAAATGTGTTTGATTTTTGTGATTTTTAAAAGAAGATCTTTACTTAGCAAATTTGTGTATGCTAAATAAAATCCAAATGTGTTTGATGTTTATGTTTTGATTTTGAAAAGAAGATCTTTACTTAGCAAATTTGTGTATGCTAAATAAAAATCCAAATGTATTTGATTTTTATGTTTTGATTTTGAAAAGAGGATCTTTATTTAGCAAATTTGGGTATGCTAAATAAAGAATCCAAATGTGTTTGATTTTGTGATTTTGATTTTGTGTTACTTTGAAGGAGGGATTTCTATTTAACAAGCATGGTGTGTGTTAAATGGAATCCAATTTATTTTCAATTTTCTTTTTTTGAAAATGAGATCATTTGACAAATTTGGGTATGTCAAAATGGAATTCCAATGTGTTTTGATCTTCATGATTTTGAAAGTAGATTTACAATTTGGATATGTAAAAAATGGAAGTCAATTATATTTTATTTTTTCAAAGATGAAATTTTGTGTGTGATTATTGCTTTTGAAAAGAAGGAAATTAACTTAACACATGTGGGATGTTGAGTGAATTTCAAATGGTATTTTTTTATTTGAAATAAAACCTCCATCCAACATATTTTGATATATTGAATGGAGAGGATTAGCTTCAAATTTGTACTTTTTTGAAAAGAAATAAATTCCAACTTCAACATATGTGAGATATGTTGAAATGGAATTTTAATGTTATGATATGATCCTATTTGGAAATGAAATCTTCATTCAATAAATTTGGGTATATTGAATGAGGGTATTCATTCTCAAATGTGTGTTTTTTGAAAAGATGTTTTTTTTATTTTGTTTAGAAATGGAATCTTCATTCAATAAATTTGGGTATATTAAATGAAGATGTGCATATGTGCTTTTTGAAAGATGATTTTTTATTTTGTTTGGAAATGAAATAAATTTGGGTATATTGAATGAAGATGTTCATATGTACTTTTTGAAAAATGATTTTGATTTTATTTAGAAATGAAATCTTTATTCAATAAATTTTGGTATATTGAATGAGGATGTTCATATGTGCTTTTTGAAAGATGATTTTTTATTTTTGATTTTTGAAATGATCCTACATATAACAATATTGAAGATTATTAGATGAGGTTAAGGTATGTGTATTTTGTGCAAGTATTTTATTATGTGTATTTTCAAAAAGTGCTTTTCGGAAAATGATGTTTTTATAAAGGATTTATTTTTCATCTTTTTGGAATGAACCTTACCTTATCATAGAAATGGTAAGGGAAGTTCAAGCAAAAATTTTAGCCATTTCTTTTGTTTAAATTTTATTTTCACCTATTGGGAGATCTAATAGGGGTTTTAAGACCTACATGGAGTGAGGTCCTAAAACCTAAAAGGATGTTGGCTAGCTTAGCTTAAGAATGAAATAAACTAAGTGCCAACGGAAAAGAAGGATAGTCTCAGACTCATATGAAATAAAAATCCACTATCAATATTTGAAGATAATGATCATTTACCAAAGACAGAGAGAGGAACCATCCCCAACAGAGTCACCAAGAAAATTTGTCGTGTTTATTTTTATTTCTCAAACTCTTGGGGAATTTGAAAAATAAAATTATTTTGTATATTGTTGGGATGTCACATAGATCCGCAGATGTACTAATTAGGGTGATTGGGTGCGACATTGAGAAATGATGTACAATCTCAAGAGACAGAAGTCACCATCCTATAATGGACCTAATCACCTAATAAGGACTCCTAAGGACAATGGGTCTTCGAATGTACAAGAGATTATTCCCCTACTTTACATGGAAAAGTATAGTAGAGTTTATTTTAAATCAGGTTTGTTAAGTTCCTTATGGAGGCAAGCCCTCATAGTTAATTGCATCTTAAGAAATGAGATTCCTTAAGAATACTCTCGATTAAGGTAAATGATCATTTTCAAAGATTTCAAAGATTATACTATCAATAAATTAGTTATTTTTGAAAAATCAAGTGGGATTGATCAAAATGAGGGAGTTATTATAAACTAAAGAGAGATAAGGGATCATGATGCTAGGAAACCTAGCAAGCATCCCAAACTATCCAATGATTGGGCTTTATATTTTTGAAATTTGAAGAGGATTATATGTTTGAGTTGAATTTTTATTACAAATCTAGGACTTACAATTCCACAACACAAGATTATGGAAATGCTTAAGAGGTGAGGATTTATGCTTGTAGCCCACAAAGGAAAATAGCAACCTCAGATCCTAAATCTAGAGAACTTTGGCGAGGGCTAAGGAATGACCTAAATCTAAGGAGAAAATGGGTATATGGTTTATCTCCACAAGAGAGGATAAACCACTTAATTGTTAGACTTACAACCGCCTGGGGGTGGCCGCCAACTAACTCCTCCTCTGTACTTCGTTCAGTTACGTATTGCTTATACTTTTAAGATAGCTAAAACATTTATTTATTTAGAAGAGACTAAAGTCCTTAAACACACTCCTAGAGACTAGATCATGTGAAGGGCATGAATAATGACTTAATATAATGCAAATTTTGTTATGTTTTATTTTTAATTTTTGGACATTTTATTTGACACAGCTATAGGATTTCATATGCCTAATGCATGAAAGTATGGGCCAAAATCATAAAAGGAGGTGTGTTTCCACCATGGCTCTCAAAGGTCAAGCCATTTTCTGGCAAGGTGGAAGCCCTCCATAAGCAAGTGAGATAATATGATTTTTATGCATGATGTGAGACATACAACATCTAACTAAGGGGTTGCTAAATCTTTTATTATCTTGATTTATGTCCTAGGTTTTTTAGGTGAATTTTTGAGTTGTTTAATTTTAATTTTGAGTTGATTAATTGGATAGAAAATTTATTTTTTCCTAAGATTCTAATCATCCAGGCCATTCAACAACCATCAAGAAATTAAGAAACTAGGAAAATCATGTCATTTCTAATGCACAAACTAAAACAAACATCAAATAATTTATAAATTAATAAAAGAATAAAGAGGTCGATGTGGTTGGTCCACATAACCAAAAAGAAATGGGTAGTTGAGCTCTACCCTTATACAACTCAGATTACAAATGAATAATTACAATCAAAAAGGAATTCATGTTATGGGGGTCTTCATTCTTCATTCTTCATTTCTTCTTTTCTTCTTTTCTTTCTTTCTTTCTTTCTTCATTTTTTCTTCTTTTTGATTTGACTTGGGATATAGTTTGCTCCAAGGCTTCACATAGTACATAAGACATGGTCTTATAACCAATGCTCATCTTAATTCTCCATAACATTCATTCTAAATCTTAATTACAAAATTTACATTAAATGGAAAAGATAAATCTAACTACACCTGCAAATAGAGATTAGCTAAACATACCACACAACTCAAGAAGTTATATGAATAATTTGGACTTAGCATCCCACACTTGGGTAACCAAGTCAATCTGTCCTAGTTTGGATCATTATTAGGGGTATAAGAAACCTGCATAGCAAAAACATTTTTATTTTTTTATTACACCCCCAATCCTAGAAGATATGATTAGACTAAGATCATCCTATCATCTAGTCTAGGCACATGCATAACATCTATTCTAAAAACATTACATCACAAAATGCATCAAACCATGCATCACCCTAACATAGAGTTAGAAATGGTGACTTAGCTAATGTGTGTATTTAAGGCTTGTGTGGCATGTCTTAGCTAGGCTTTAAGGTTGGAGTTTTCTAAGTGTGAAGGATTCAACTTAGAGGGTGGTTTCATTTAAGTGATTTAGTTGATTTGTTAATTTTATTTGATGATTTGATTTGGTTTGAATGAACCTACATTTAGTTACTAAATATTATAAAGAAGAAAAAGAGAACTTCTCTTTCATCCCTACCTTAAGTAAATTCTAAGGTAGATTCATTAATGATTTTTCTTTAGTGAATGTTTTATTATGTACTTTAATTAACCCTAAGTTTATATTTGCTCTAAATAATCCTATTCAATAAGAAAGGCATCTTAAGATTAATTAGAGTGAATTACTATCACATAACACACAACCATTTATTTCTTTCCACCATGTATACCATGCACATGAATAATCCTAAGCATACCCATACATGTAATGCAAATTTTAGCACACCTTGATGATGAATACTAAGAGATGTTGTTTAAAAATATTTGAATATTCCATGAATGCATGTTTTTATTATGTAGAAAAGAGAGGGATTCTTTTATCCATTAGAAAAATGCACATTCACATGTATAAAAGACATAAGTGAGTATGATGCTATTATTTTCTACACCAGGGTGTAAGGTATAAGACCTACTTGGGGCTACTTAAATCCTAACAACCCCGGGATGTCCATACTAATATACCACTTTTCTTAAATATATATAAATGTACAAAAAAAGGAACATATGGAAGAAGAATCATGCAAAAGAGTATGTTTGGTTTGGTTATGTAATTTACATGTGTAAATGTGAAAATCCTTCTTAAGTCATAATATATAAGTGTATAAGAATATATTTAAGCAAGTGTTATGTTCTTTTCAAATGAACTATACACTTTGCAAATCCTATTCAAATCCATGTTAGAGAAGAGAAGAAAATCACATAATACACATTTTATGCTATAATCACATGCAAGCTTATAAGTACTTATAAGTAGCATCACTTCATTTATAATCTTTGATTTATTAGTTTTCAAAATAGTTTTTGATTTAATAGTGATAATAGCCACTCATATTCTTAGCTTTATCCAAAACATGCAATTTGACATAAAAGACAACATTTCATTTAATTGATTTTTTAAAAGATATGAATGCATGATTTAATATGGCATACAATATTTAGCATGCTTGGAAAGAAATAAAGTGATGTAAGCATATGACTTCATTCACCTAATTAATTCTAAAGACAATCCTATAAAATAAGATCATTTAAAGTGAATCAAAATTCCTTAAAGAGATTTTTTATTTTATTTTTTGATTTGATATGAAAATGATTTGTGAGAAAGTGTTTGCTGGTCCTAACCCATTTCCCTCATGTGTGAATTAGTTTAGTTTAACTTTAGAACAATTAGATTGATTTTATGTTTAATTTAGGTTAAGGTGTGAATTAAATCCATTAATTACCCCTTACCTACACCATTTTAACATAATTAAACAAACAATTATGAGCCAACATATGATATGCAACCACATGGAATTTAAATCAGCAATGCACACAATTATTGATTAATTAATCTAAAGGGTTTTCATTAAGTACTTTCATAACCTTCCCACACATGTGAGTTGGATATGATTTTCTCAAATTTACCTTAGGCTTTTGAACACCTAAGAAACTACCCAGCAAGAGATTGATTAACTCCATATTGGTTTTGAAAGTTTGATTAGATTAATTAAGTAGATCATTAGTGGATTAATCCTTATTATATTTGGATTAAGAAAGAAAAGGGGTTAAGGGAATAACTTAAGGAAAATAACCCAAACCCATTCCATAAACCTCATCCTTAAATAATATTTAATTATCTCAATTAAGGGATTAAATCACTATTCATATGCTTAATTACTCTTAATTACATTAAGGGGGTGATTAAGGGCTCATTAATTAATTTCCCTTATTACCTCATTGATAAATTCCAAAAAAATTAAGGGAGGTAGAAGTCATCCCACTAAACATGTCTAAAAATTTTGAATTAATTAATGAAGTAATTAAGGTGATTAAATTTTAATTAAACCTTAATTAAGGAAAATTCACTATTTAAAATTAATTAAAATAATTTTTATTCTCCTCAAAATATCTTTAAAATGAGCCCTGTTTATATTTTTTTGGATTTTTCTACATTTAATTGATTTTATGAAGTTTTATGTGATTAATCAATTAAAATAGCCTAATTAATTAACTAATCCCATGGCCATGTGGCTTACGTGCGCATGCTTTCCATGTGGTATGATGGGATTGATTATTTAAGTTGTCACATCGTGCATTAGGCGTGGTGGGTGCTTTCTCCACGGCCCTCCGATCTAAGATCGGGGCTAGATTAATCTCACGATGTAGGCTAAAATTAAAGTAGATCTAACATAATTAAATTACAACTGTCCATCCAAAACATGTGGGATGGACGGCGTATGATTTATCTCCTCCTGAGCAGTGAGAGACAGATGTTGTCCATCGATCATCGCTCAATTTGAGCTCACCCGAGCTGGATGGAGCTCAAACTCAACCCACACCTTCGAAAGAGCACAAGCAAGAGATCTAACGACTAAGATCTAATGGGATTATAATTCCCTTCACAAAAGACCAAGCATTTTTTTTAAACTAGGATCAGTTTTGAACAATACCTCGCCGGAGGCTATCACCATGCTTAACGGAGGGTAGCTTTCAGTGGAGATGAAGCCACGTTGAAGTATCAAGCCTTGATTTGAAGTGGATGTCTTGGTTGATCAAGCTCCCCTTCAATGGAAATCCTTTGATCAAAGTCCCTCTTCAGGCTTGGTGACTTGGGAAACACCTTGAGTAATTTGGAGGTCCCTTGATGGTGTTTGCAAAGTGAATTTGGGTTTGGTGATTGGATGAAGAGTTGGAATTACCTCCCTATTTGGCTTGAGAAAATAGAAGGAGAGAGAAAATAGGTGGAGCTCGAGAATGCTTGCCAAGGCTTGGAGAAGCTTGGTTTTAGTTCACAGAGCTCAATTGAATACAATGTCTCTAGTTTGAGGTGGAATGAGGGGAAGTATATCTCCCTCTCCTTGGATCGGGCGGCTGAGACTAGCTTTGCCATTTTTGATCAATTGATTTAATTGATTAGTTTGTTTTTATTATTTCGCACTCCATGTGATTCGTTTTAGGTAGAGGAGTGGAGGAGAGGGAGTGCCCAAGGAGTGGAGGAGAGGGAGTGCCCATGTGCTGGGTGAGTATATGAGGTGATCCAAGTATCCAATTTGCATTGGAGGGTCGTTGTTAGGTTGGGTCATGGTGACCCAAACCCATTGGGTCATGTTCACCACCTCCCGGTGTCCAAATGGACCACTAGGAAAAAGCTAAGTGACCTTAAGAAAGAATATGACCAAATTCCAAGTGAATTTGCTCATAGGATACCCTTTGACCTAAGGGTAAAATGGTCATTTGGCCTTGATTTTGATTTGGGCAGATTTGAAATGATTCAAAAGTGTGTTGGGCCAAATTTCAGGTGATTTGGAGTTTATTTGGTTTGAATTAGTTCAATTTGACCCATTTAGGTCAAAATGGGTCAATTTGGGTTAGGTTGACCAATTGGTCAAATCGAGTCAAACCATGGGTTAGGTCAAGTTCAAATGATCATTTGGAGCCTATGTGTATCATTGGTTTGGTTCAATTTGTTTTATATTTAATTTTGGTTCATTTAGGTTCATTTAGGTCAAATGGGTCAAGTTGATCAATTTGACCCATTTGACATTTAGGTCATGGGTTGGTTTAGGCTTGGTTGATCATTTGAAATGTATTACAAGCTTTAGTTTCAATCAATTTAGGTTTGGTTTGATTTCAAGTTGATTTAACCTTTAGGTCAAATTGGGTTCATAGTCAATTGGGCTAGGTTGTGTTTAGTTGGCCAAGTGAGGCTTTGGTCAAGTTTAACAAGTGATTTAGAATGAATTTGACCCATTAGTTGCAATCAATTTGGCTTAGATCAAGATTTGACCCATTTTGACTTTTTTGGTCAACTTGGGTCAACTTAAGTCAAGTGTCCAATTGGGCTAGGTTTGGCTCAAATGATGACTTGGTCAAGTTCAATCATTGATTCTGAACTGGTTTAGAACAATAGTTTCAATCAATTTAGCTGATGGTTGATTTTGGCTAGTTTAGGTTTCATTTGGGCTAAATTTTGACTTGGTGAAAGATTAGGTTTGACTTGGTCTAACCCAATTTGAGTGATTGATCATCCTGAGATTATTTTTGCTCATAATGTGAGGCATAGGTGAGCTTAGTTTAATCCAATTTGTGTTGGATTAGAATTTTGCTCAAAAAGGTCCTTTAGTTCACTTTAGGTCAAGTGAGCCTAAGTGGGTCAATTGGCTTGATCAAGGCTTGATTCAAGTTTGGTTGAACTCACATATGGACTTATGATTGAAATATAAATCCAATTGTAAGTGATTTGGAGTCAAATGGGTTTTGATTCATTTGATAATTTCAAGTCAAAAGGGTGAACATGGGTTTCACTTGGGTTAATTTGATTTTGGTTTGATGATTGAAGTTTATGTTTATATTTGGTTTGTGATTGAATGAATGATTGTTTGAAGAGAAAATACAAAGGTTTGGATTGATTTGAGAATGATTTGGCTAAGTTCAAGAATTTGACTTGAAAGGGTATAAGTTGAATTTAAGTTGGATTTGGACTTGAGTTTTTGAACTTAGTTTTGGTTATTTGACTTTATATTTCATTTATATTTGTGAATATAAATGAGAATATAAATGGGTTATGAGAAAATCTTTTGAATTTGGAGTGATTTGGATTTGGTTTGGCTAAGTTCAAGGATTTGACTTGAAAGAGTATAAGTTAGATTTAAGTTGGATTTGGATTTGAGTTTTGAGTTTAGTTTTGCTTATTAGAGTTTATATTTCATTTTTATTTGTGAATATAAATGAGGATATAAATGGGTTATGAGAAAATCTTTTGAATTTGGAGTGATTTGAATTTGATTTGAGCTAAGTCCATAAGATGAAATCAAAATGGCTTAGAAAAGATTTTTGGGATTTGAATTTAATCATGGGTTTCAATCATTTGATTTGGAATTGATTCATGATTTGAGTTTGAAGTTTGTCTTGAAAGAAGGAAGAAAGGATTTGAGTTTAAGCTATAGGGTAGGCAAGTTTTCCTAATACCCCTAAGGCATAACCTATTCCTATGGCTAACTCTTCTAAGTCTCTATGGTTAGGTTAAGTGTTCACCTAATCACTAGAAGTGTCTTAAGACTAAGGAACTCTTAATGTCTAGAGGAGTCCTATGTTTAAGATAAAGAACTGAAAAGGTCATTCCAAGAGTGAGGTCAACAATGCCTTATTTTATTTTATGATGTAATATTTTTTTGGTTGAGATGTTAGTACATGTGTGTAGTGGATGATAGAGGCGATCTCTAATCATGTTTATGCAGATCTTAGAGGTAATATATATATATATATATATATATATGTTTTCTATCTTTGCTTATACGCATGATCAAGAGGGATGGACTTGGCTACCCATGTGTAGGGTGCTAAGTCCAAAATTATTCATATAACTACTTGGGTTATGTGATATGTTTAGCTAATCTCTATTTTACAGGTTTAATTAGATTTATCTTTCCCATTTTAATGTAAATTATACACTTAAATTTGGAATGAATGTTATGGGGGAATTAAGGTGAACAATGGTTATAAGACAATGTCTTATATACCATGTGAAGCCTTAGATCAAACTACATCCCAAGTTAAATCAAAAATATTGAAAGAAATGAAGAAAAAAAGAAACGAAGAAAGGAGGAAAAGAAGAAATGCAAAATGAAGAATGAAGACCCCCATAACATGAATTCCTTCTAAATTGTAATTATTCATTTGTAATCTAGGTTGTATAAGAGTAGAGCTCGGCTACCCTTTTTTTTCGGGTTTGTGCGGTGGAGCTCAACCACGTCAGCTTTCTATTCTTTTATGCTAATTTTATAAATTGATAGATGTTTTGTTTATGATTGTGTAATTAGGATGGCATGATCTTCCTAGTTTCTTCATTATTTTGATGAATGGCCTGGATGCGATTAGTCTCATAGGAAAAAATAAATTTTCTATACAATTAATCAACTCAAAATTAAATTAAATAACTCATAACCTCTCCTAAAAATCCTAGGACATAAATCAAGATAAATAAAAGATTTAGCAACCCCTTAGCTGGATGTTATATGTCTCACATCATGTGCAAAACATATTGCTTCACTCTTGCAAATGGAGGGCTTCCACCTTTGCCAGAGAAAATGGCTTGACCTTTGAGAGCCATGGTGGAACCACACCTCCTTCTTTTTGATTTTGGCCCATAATCAATCTTCTCATGCATTAGGCATCTGAAATCCATAACCTATGTCAAATAAAAATGTCCAAAATCAAAATAAAACTTAACAAAATTTGCATTAGATTAAGTCATTTATTCATGCCCTTCATGATCTAGTCTCTTAGAGAGTGTGCTTAAGGACTTAGTCTCCTTTCTAAATAAATAATAGCTTAGCCATCTTGCAAAGCAAGACTTTCTTACATATATTTAAAATCATGAGGAGTTGGTTATTCACCAAGTGGTTGTAAGTCCATAGTGGTTTATTCTCTCTTGTGGAGATAAACCATATACCCATTTTTGTCTTAGATTTAGATCATGCTTTGGCCCTTTCCAAAGCTCTCTAGATTCAGGATCCGAGATTGTTGTTTCTTTTTACGGGCTATAAGCATAAATTCTCACCTCTTAGGCATTTCCACGATCTTATGTTGTGGAATTGTAAGCCCTAGACTTCGAATAAAAATTTAACTCAAATATATAATCCTCTTCAAATTTCAAAAATATAAAGCCCAACCATAGGATTGTTTGGGATGCTTTGGGTTTCTAGCATCATGAGAATCTCCTCATCTCCCTTTTGATAATAACTCTCCTTTGATCAATCTACTTGATTTTAAAAATAACCAATTTGTTGATAGTCATATCTTTGAAATCTTTGGAGACAATGATCATTTACCTTTCAAAAGTATTCTTAAGAAATCTCATTCCTTAAGATGTAATTCTATGAGCTTGCCTCCATTGAACAAATGAAGTTTAAATAATCCCTACTTTACTTTTCCATGTAAAGTAGGGGAAAGATCTCTAGTACATTCGAAGACCCATTATCCTTAGGAGCCCTCATTAGGTGATTAGGCCCATTAAAGGATGGTGACTTCTATCTCTCAAGATAGTATATCATTCTTCAATGTCAGATCACCTAATGAGAACATCTCTATGGTGTCTCAACATACAATTTATTTTTCAAATTCCAAATTTGAGAAATAAACACCACAAGAACACAACATTTGTCAGATCTAGTCCTATGTATCCCCATGTTATAACTTAGGAAGAATTTCACATCACATATGTAAATCATATAATCAAATCAAATATGACTTCTTGCATGACTTCTCATTCTTTTGGTTCTTTTTCATTCACATGTATCGAAAAAGTGATATATTAGTCACTGACACCGGTGAGCTTTAAGTAGTCCTAAGTAGGTCTTATACCTTACGCCCCTAGTGCAGAATAATGGCGTCATACTCACTTAAAACCCTTATACATATGTATGTATGATGTAACCAATGAATAAGAATCATAATCAAATAAATCAAATACAACTTTTGCATGGGTTTTTCCTATCCTTGTACTTCTTTATACATCTATATGTATCTAAGAAAAGTGGTATATTAGTTTGGACACCCTAGGGTTGTGATGCTTTAAGTAGCCCTAAGTAGGTCTTATACCTTATGCCCCTAGTGTAGAACAATGGCATCGTACTCACTTAAAACTTTTATACATGTGAATGTGTACTTAGCTAATGGATGAAAAATTCCTATTTTCTATAAAAAAAGACATGCATTCATAATTTAATTGAATAAAATATTTAAATTCTAAACACATTTCTTTGCATTTATCATTTAAGTGTACTAAAACATACATTACATATATAGGTATGCTTAGGATTTAATCATATGCATGATGTACATGATGGAAAGAAATGAATGATGTGTTATGTTTAACAATTCATTCTAATTAATCTTAAGATGTCTTTCTTATTGAATAAGGTTATTTAGAGTGAACCTAAACCTAGGGTTATTCAAAACATATAATAAGTCATTCACTAAAGGGAATTGATCAACTTGCTTTAAAAATGACTTAAGGTGGGGATGAAAGAGGGGTCTCCTCTCCTTCTTCTTTTATAACACTTCATTATTTTCTGTAGGTCAAATGAAATAAAAGAAAATATTAAGTAAAATATTTAAATCAATTAAATCACTTAAAGAGAAATCAACCTTTTATAAATTAAATCCTTCACACTTAGCAAAATTACAACTCTAAAGCCTAGTTAGGACATACCACACAAGCCTTGATACACACACTTTAGACTAAGTCACCACTTCTAGATTTATCTTAGAGCGGTGTATGGATTGATGTATGCTTATTTTGTGATGTATTATTATAGATTGGATATTAGGGTGTATGTGTGAATGCATGTTAGGTATTATTCTAATCATGTTTTGAAGGGGACATACTTAAACTATAATAAAATATAAATGCTTTTTTGTGTAGGTTGTTTATACCCCAAGCATGTAAGTTAGAGACTGAGCTTGGTTACCCATGTATGGGGTGCTAAGTCTAAATTATTCATATATATTTGGGTTGTATGGTGTGTTTAGTAGCATTTATTTTGTTTAGATTTACTTTCCTTCTTTTAATATAACTTTGCATTAGGATTAGGATAAATGTTATGGGGGATTAGAATGAGCATTGGTTATAAGACCAAGTATTATGTACCATGTGATACCTTTAGAATAAAACATCAAATCAATATAAAGGAAGAAAAATGAAAACAAATCAAATGAAGAAATGAAAGAAGAAAGAAGTAAAGAAGAAAGAATGAAGAATGAAGACCCCCCATAACATTCATCATTTTCAATTATAATTATTCTTTCATTATGCCGGGATGTATAAGAGTAGAGCTCGGCTACCCACATTTCTTTTCGGATTCTATGGCGATACTCGACCGCATTGGCCTCTTATTCTTTTGTGATAGATTTATAAAAAAAATTGTTTGATATTTTGTTTAGCATGTACATTAGAAATAGCATGTATTTTCATAGTTTCTTTATGATTGGTGATTGTTATATGGCCTGGATGTGATTAGGCTCTATGGTGAAAATATTTCTAAATTTCTAAGATGTATATTTCCATCTTCAATCTATGTGGAATAAAATGAAGATAGAAATATACTCTTTATGCATTTGGACACCACGAAGATCCGCAAATGTTCTTATTAGGGTGATTAGGTATGACATTGAGGAGAAGTGTACTATATCGAAAGATAGAAGTCACTAACCTACAATGGACCTAATCACCAATAAGGACTCTAAGGACAATGGGTCTACATGTACAGAGATTCTTCCCTACTTTACATGGAAAAAGCGGGTTTATTTTAAATGGTTCGTTAAGTTTCCTCAGGCAAGCCCATAGTTAATTACATCCTAAGGAGATTCCTTAGAATACTCGATTAAGGTAAATGATCATTATCTCCAAAGATTTCAATAGGAAAGACTATCAATGATTAGTTTATTTTAGAAGATCAAATGGGATTGATCAAGCCAGATAAGTAGGAGATGCTCAATGCTAGGAAACCTAGAGCATCTCAAACTATCCTATGGTTGGGCTTTACATTTTTGAAATTGATTTATTTGTTTGAGTTGAATTTTTTAAGAGGCTTATGATTCCACAACAAGATTATGGAAATTCGTGAGGATTATGCTTATAGAAGAGAAGCAACCTCATAACCTAAATCTAGGGAGCTTTTGAGGAAAGCATGACCTAAATCTAAGGCATGGATATTTGGTTTGCCTCCAGAGAGACAAACCAGACTTACAACCACTGGGTAGTAACTCCTCCTATGATTTTAAATTCATGTAGGCAAGTCATATGCTTTATGCAAGATAAGGATGTTATTTATTTTAGAAAGAGACTAAGTCCTTAAACTCACTCCCAGAGACTAGATCATGTAAGGGCATGAAAAAATGTAGATCTAATGCAAATCATATTACATTTTATTTTCATTTTTGGACAATCATTTGACTGCTTATAGGATTCATATGCCTAATGCATGAGAAATAAGATTATGGGCCAAAATCAAGAGAAGGAGGAGGTGTATTTCCACCATGGCTCTCAGGTCAAGCCAAGTTCTCACAGCAAGGTGGAAGCCCTCCAATCAAGAGAAATAATGCTTTATGCATGATGTTATAAAAGAAATACTCATCCAGCTAAGGGGTTGCTAATTCTTTTATTTTGATTTTTAACATAGGCTTTAAATGAGGTTATGAGTTCTTTATTTAATTTTGAGTTGTTAATTTGGTAGAAGATTTATTTTTTTCTAAGAGCCTAATCTTCATCCAGGTCATACATCTAGCAAGGAAGAAACTAGGAAAAGGATGTCATCTTAATGCACAAGCTAAACAAAACATCACACAATTTATAAAGCTAACCCAAAAGAATAAAAGGCCATTTATGGTCGGGCTCCAGCACACAAACTCAAAAATAAATTGGGTAGCCAAGCTCTACCCTTACAAAACCCGGATTATAAATGAATTAATTTACAATCAAGCAAGGAAATTCATGTAATGGGAGTCTTCATTCTTCTCTTCTTCTTTCTTCTTTTCTTCCTTCTTCTTCTTTTCTTCTTTCTTCTTCGGTTCCTTCTTTTGGATGGTTGGAATGTGGATGCTCCAAAGGCTTCACATGGTACATAAGATGAGATCTTATGACCAATGCTCATCCTAATGCCCCATAACAATCATTCTAAAATCTTAATTGCAAAATTACATTAAAAGGAAAAAGTAAATCTACTAACACCTGCAAAATAGATATTAGCTAAACAAACCATACAAATTCCAAGCATGTATATTGGACTTAGCACCCACACATGGGTAACCAAGTCCACTTGGCCTATTAGATTATGCTTAAGGGTATAAGCACCTGCACAGTAAAAGTAGTTATATTTTTATTACAGTGCCCCTTAAGCACAATCTCCTATAAAAAATAATGATTAGACTAAATCGACCTACCATTCATTCTACGCACATTCACCCAAATATCCATACTAAAACAAAATATCATAAAATAAAAGCAAACATCAAATGAGGCACCACCCTAACTTAAAGCTAGAAGTGGAGACTTAGTCTAATGTGTGTGCTTTAGAAGGTTTGTGTGGTATGCTTAGCTATGGCTTTAAGTTTTGGATTCTCTAAGTGTGAAGATATTCAACTTAGATGGGTGGTTTCATTTAAGTGTTTAGTTGATTTGGGTTGATTTTATTTGATGTTTTGCTTAGGTTTGAATGAACCTACTTAATTACTAAAGGTTGTAAAGAGAGAAAAAGAGAAGAGAACTTCTCTTTCCTTCCCTACCTAAGTAGTTTTAAAGTGGATTCATATTTGATTTTTTTTAGTGAATATCTTATTATGTGTTTTAATTAATCCTAAGTTTAGATTTTTCCTAAACAATCCTATTCAAAAGGAAAGGCATTTTAAGATTAAGTAAAGTGAATTAATATCACAAAACATACATCACTTCATTTCTTTCCCAATATGTATAACATGCACATGAATGCATCCTAAGCATATCTATACATACAAATAGAAATGCTTAGCACACTTTATGATGAATGCTTAGAAATGTTACTTAATAAAATTGGAATGCTTTATGATGCATGATTTTTATTATGTAGAAAAGAGGGGTATCTTTTATCCATTATTCACATGCACATATGTATGTATGAAAGGCATAAGTGAGTATCCATTGTTAGCACCGGTGTAAGTATACTTACTTAGGGCTACTTAAACTCATAGGTTGTCCAAACTAATATATCACTTTCCTTAAATACAAACACATGTCCAAAAGAAATGAATGGAAAAAAGAAATATTCAAAAAGTTTATATTTGTTTGTTTATTTTATTTATGCAATTTATATGTATAAGTGTGGATATCCTTCTTAAGTAATAGCATAGGGATGAATAGGAATGGGGTTAGGCAAGTGTTGTGTTCTTTTCAAATGAACTATACACTTTGCCAAATCCTATTCAAAACTATGCTAAAAGGAAAGGGAAGGAAAGCCACACTATGTACAATTTCATATTTATATCCACATGCAAGCTTATAAGTAATTAAAATTAGCACACTTTTAGTTTTATGTGATTGATTTATAGATTTTGAAAATAATTTTGGATTTAGTAGTGATAATAGCCATCCATATTTTTACTTTAGCCAAAACATGCAATTTGACATAAAGAAAACATCTCATTTTTAAATTGATTTTTAAAAAGAATGAATGCATGAAATTCATATGACATACACATTTCGCATGTTAGAAAAGAACTAAAGTGATGACAGCATGTAAACACATTCACCCTAATTAATTCCTAAAGACAATCCTATGAAATAAGAAAGTTTAAAGCAAATCAAGTTATTTTCAAGGAAGGTTTGATTTTGCTTTGAGTTTGATTTAATTTGAGAAATGTGAGGTGAGTTTGTTGTTCCTAACCCATTCCCACATATGTTTATTATTTCAATTTAATTTTTAGATGATTAGATCAATTTTATGCTTTGTTTAGGTTAAGGTATGAATTAAGTATGTTAATTATTTCTTACTTGTACCACCTTAGCATAATTAATCAAATAATTATGAGCCGATGAGATGACATAAAACCACACAAGGAATTTAAATTTATAATGTACCTAAGAAAGAAAAGGGCCTAATGCAATTGGCTCATGATTAATGATTAGTTAAACAAAGGGGTTTAAGTTAAGTACTTTCATAACCCCTCTCACACATGTGAGTTGGCTTTTGATTTTCTTAATGTACTTAGGCTGTTGAACACCTAAGCATCTACCCAAGATAGATTAATTGAGTTATAAAATATTTTAGAATTTTATGAAATTAATTAAGGGGGTAATTAGTGAATTAACCCTTAATTAAAGCTGAATTAAGGAAGAAAAGGGGGTTTAAGGAATATCTTAAGAAAAGTATCCCAAAATTATTCCTTAAACCTTATATTTACATAATCAAAACTTAATTGACTCAATCAGAGGGTTAGACCACAAATTATACCCTTAATTAAGCTTAATTACATTAGTGATTAAGGAATGAATTAGCAATTCATCTAATTAAATCACCAATAAATCTCAAGAAAATTAGAGGAGGCACGAGTCATCCCACTAATTATGCACAAAAAGTTTCGGATTAATCAATGGAGTAATTAGTAAAATAACATTCTCAATAAAATCCAAATTCAGAGAAAAGCACTATTCAAAATCCATTGAAATCATTTTTAGAATATTCTATGTTCAATTATCTATCCAATGCAATTTATTTTAGAATTTCTTGATTTTTCTAGGCTTAAATATGAATTTAGGAAGTTTCCATGATTAATTAGGTGATTTAATAGCCTAATTAAATATTTAATCCTGTCGGCACCACGTGGACCGCTGACGCAACATGCGTTTTCCACGTGGCATGATGGGATTTGATATTTAAGTTATCACATCATAGGGCAACGTCAGCGGCGACGCTACGCGCTTTCTCCTCACCCATTCAATCAAGGATCGGATGGTTGAGGTGAGATCTGATATTCTAAAGGATAAAACATGGGATCCTACATATTTTAATCATGATCGTCCATCCAAAATGTGTGGATGGACTGCCCAAGATCCTTCCTTATTCTTCTTTATGAGGAATGGACACCGTCCATCTTCTAGGAGAAGATCCGAGCTCGATTGAGCTCGGATTGGATTGAAACTCGACCCACACCATCAACAAGCAAAGGAGATCACATGCAACAGCTAGATTAACATGGGGTGAAGATTCTCTTCACAAAGGACCAGAAAAATTTGAAACCATGCTTGGATTAATGGGTTACCCGGAGGTGATCACCTTTGATTCCCTTGAAGCTTAGTCAGTGGAGATGAAACTTTGTTGAGAGTTTGAGGTCTTGAGATTGGGTGAATTCCACCTTCACTTCCTTGCAACTTTAATCAAAATAGTACCTCCCTTGCCTTTGGATCTTGGGAAAAAGCTTGGGTGAACTCGATTGAGTTCCCTGAGGATGCTTGCAAAGTGAATTAGGTTGATATTGAGTGTAGGCTAAGTTGGATTTTTAGTGGAGCTCCCTTATTTTCAGTCTATGAAAATTGAGAAAATGGAATTTCAAACTCTCTCTAGGAAGCTTAGGATCACTTGACAATGGCTCCTCTAGCTTCCCTTAACTCAATCGAGTTTGAGACTCTGAGGATTGAATGGAATTAGGGGAGTATATCTCCCCCTTGAAGGATTGGACGGCCATGAAGGAGCTTTCCATTTTGATCTAATTGACCCTATTCAATGGGTTGTTTGAGCTGTGTAGGCGGCATTGGTGGCAGAGGAGGAGTGGGTGAGGTGGCCATGTGCTCAAACAAGGTGGAGGAGGATTCCATGTGGCCATTTTCAAAAGAGGTGGTCATTTGAGTTTGGGTTGGGTTTTGCTGACCCAAACCCATTGGGTCATGTGCAACATGTCCATTAGTGACCATTTGGTCCACTAAGAGGATGCCAAGTGTCCATGGAAAGGAATTGACCAAATTTCAAGTGGTTTTGATTTTAGGTTACCCTATGGCCTAGGGGTAAAATAGTCATTTGACCTTGATTTTAGTTTGAACATGATTGGTATGTTTGAAAAATGGGTTTGGCCAAGTTTCATTGAATTTGGAGTTGGTTTGATGTGATTTGGCTCATGTTGACCCATTTAGGTCAAAATAGGTCAACTTAGGTCAAGTTGACCAATTGGTCAAATTGGGTCAAACCAAGGGTTGGGTCAAGTTCATATGACCATTTGAAATATTTTGGTAGGTTTAGTTTGATTCAATTTGGTTTATGTTTGAATTTGGTTCAATTGAGTTCATTTAGGTCAAATGGGTCGAGTTGACTAATTTGACCCATTTGACCTATTTGGGTTAGGTCATGGGTTGGTTTATGTTTGGTTGGTCATATGAAATGGATTAGAATCTTTGTTTCCAATCAATTTGGTTTATGTTTGAGTTTAGCTCAATTTGACCATTTAGGTCAAGTTGGGCTCATGATCAATTGGGCTAGGTTAGGTCTAGTTGACCAATTGAGGCTTTGGTTAAGTTCAACAAGTGATTTGGAATGAACTTGACCCATTGGTTTCAATCAATTTGGCTTGGATCAAGTTTTGACACATTTTGAATTTTTTAGGTCAAGTTGGGTCAACTTGGGTCAAGTGGCCAATTGGGCTTGGCTAGGCTCAAATGTTGACTTGGTCAGGTTCAAACATTGATCATGAATGAACTTCGATCAATGGTTTCAATCAATTTGGCCTATGATGGATTTTGGCTATGTTGGATTTCATTTTGGCTAAGTGTTGACTTGGTCAACCCTTAGGTTTGACTTGATTTGAGCTAATTTGAGTGATTGATCATGATGAGAGGCTTAGGTGGGCTTAGTTCAATCCAATATCGTTAGGATTAGAATTTGGCTCATAAGGGTACTTTAGATCACTTTGGGTCAAGTGAGCCTAAGTGGTCAATGGTCAAAAACTTGATTTGATTGAACTCTATGAACTTATGATTGAAATATAAATCCATTTGCAACTGGTTTGAAGTCAAATGGGTTTTGATTCATTTGACAATTTCAAGTTCAAAGGGTGAACATTAGTTTGACTTGGGTTTGATTTTTGAATTGAGTTTTTGTTAAGTGATTGAGGTTTATGTTTAAATTTGGATTCATCATTGTAGGATTGATTGAATCATGAAGATAAATTGGCTTGATTTGAAATTGATTTGGCTAAGTTCAAGATTTTGACTTGAAAGGCTTAGGTTGAATTTTGATTGAATTTGAGTTTGATTTTTTGTAGTTGGTTTTAGTTGTTTGAATTTATATTTCATTTATATATGTGAATATAAATGGGTTATGAGAAAATTTCATGAATTTGAAGTGATTTTAACTTGATTTGAGCTAAGTCTGTGAGAGGGGATCAAAAAACTTAGGAAAGATGTTTAGAATTTGGATTTGATTCTTGAGTTTAGTTTGATTGATTTGAATTTATATCTCATTTATATATGTGAATATAAATGAGAATATAAATGGGTTGTGAGAAAGTTTCTTGAATTTGAATTGATTTAGATTTGATTTTAGCTAAGTCCATAAGAGGAAATCAATGGACTCAGGAAATATTTTTGAACTTGGAATTTCAATCATATGCTTCAATCATTTGTTTCAATCATGGGTTTCAATCATGGATTTCAATCATGTGGAATTGATTTGAGTTTGGAAAAAATTAATTAAACTGGAATTGATTTGAGTTTGACTTGAAGTAAGGAAGTGATAAATGTGGTTCAAGCTATAAGGTAGGCAAATTTTTCTAACACCCCTAAGGCATCACCTATTCCTATGGCTAACTCTTCTAAGTCTCTAGGGCTAGGTTGAGTGTTTACCTAATCACTAGATATGTCTTAAGACTAAGGAACTCTTAAAGTCTAAGAGAAGTCCTTCAAGATGGAGGGTTGAGAGCTCATCCAAAAATGAGGTCAACATGCTCCTAGGATAAAAAATTAATTTTTTTACCCAAACTAACAACTCATAAGTAAATCTCTAGAATAACTCATAACCTCATGTAAAAGTCTAGGCATTAAATCAAGATAATAAAATATTTAGCAACCCATAAACTGGATGTTGTATGTTTAATATCATGAATAATCATCTTGTTTCACTCTTGTTAAGAGAGGGTTTCCATCTTTGCCAAATAGAAGCGGGCTTCAACTTTATGAGCCTATGATGGAAGAACAGCTATTTCTCTTTTGATTTGGCCCATAATCAACTTCTCAAGCATTTAGGCATACAAAATCCTATAGCCTGTGTCAAAATAAAAGTCCCAAATTAAATAAAATTTGATAAGAATTCACATTAGATTAAGCCATTATTCATACCCATCATGCTCTAGTCTCTTAGAGAGTGGGTTTAAGGAATTAGTTTCTTTTCTAAATAAATAATAGTCTAACCATCTTGCAAAGCATATGACTTGACCACATGGTTTTAAAATGTAGGAGGAGTTAGTTGGTTGTCACTTTGGGCGGCGATAAGTCTAGCAGTCGAGTGGTTTACTCTCTCTTGTGGAGGTAAATCATATACCCACTTTTGCCTTAGATTTAGATCGTGCTTTGGCCCTCACAAAAGCTCCCTAGATTTAGAATCTGAGGTTGTGGTTTTCCTTTGCGGGCTACAAGTATAAATCCTCACCTCTTAGGCATTTCCACAATCTTGTATTATGGAATTATAAGTCCTAGATTTTTAATAAAATTTTAACTCAAATAAATAAATCTCCTCAATTTTAAATATATAAAGTCCAACCATAGGATAGATGGGAGTGCTCTCTAGGTTTCCTAGTATCATGAGCACTCCCTACTCATCTCCTTTGGTTTCGATAATAACTCTTCCATTTTAATCCATCCCACTTGATCTTTTAAAATACAACTAATTTATTAATAGTCATATCTTTGAATTCTTTGGAGACAACAATCGCCTACTTTAATCAAGAGTATTCTTAAGGGATTCATTTTTCTTAAGATATAATTAACTATGGGGGCTTGCCCCCATAGGGAACTTTAGAATCCTATTTAAATAAACCCTACTTTATTCATTTATATAAAGTAGGCAAAAAATCTCTGGTATAGTCGAAGACTCATCATGTCTTAGGAGTCATTATTAGGTGATTAGGTCCATCATAGGATAGTGACTTCTATCTTTTGAGATAGTACATTATTCCTTGATGTTGTACCCGATCACCTCAATAAGTATAATCTTAGATCTATATGGTGTCCCCCTCACATATACACACACATACCAAAAACAAAAATAAACACCACACATGGATTCAAGCCAAGAGATCTTTGCACACTAGCCCTTGGGCAGCCTCCCACAACTCCCTCCACTCAAGTCGAGCCATGTGGAGTTGAACACAACCTCTGTGCCCACGGTGGCTTTCCAAAACAAGCCATCATCCATCCTTCACGTACACTTTTGGCATATGCTCCACCAATTCGAGTGGGAATTCACATGAATTGAATTGTGAGAGTTCCTTAAGTCATTTCGAAATCCTCAGAGCAATTCCAAGCATTCCCAAAGCCTCCCTCTATCAGATTTCCTCTCTGTGTGCAAAACCAAAGTAGGGCAGCCTTCTTCCAATCAATACTCCCTCTTCACTTGATCAAATACCAATTCCACAGCACCCACATCCTCATGATTGCCAACCAATCATCAACGCCTTCTCATCATCAAGACTAGAGTTAGATTGAAGTCAAGGCTTTTGTGCACAGCTTGGCAGCTATATCAAATCAAGCAATCTTCTCAACAAGGCTTTGTCTTACGCTACCTCACAATCCCACTACATTATCTTCGATGAGGTAATTTTCCAAAATTGAGCTCCCTAGTGAAAATGGATTGGTCCTTTGTGAAGTGAATATGCATTTAAGCAAATCTTAGCCATTGGATGTGTGGGACACCCTTCTCCGAAGGTGTGAGGTTAATTTGGAGACAATCCAAGCTCAGGTGAGCTTGGATCGAACGAGGAAAAATAGACGGCATCCATCTTTCACCGCTTATGAACGGGATGAATCACGTACCGTCCGTTCCACATGATCGAAACGGATGGTCGTGATCTAATCATGCATTAGATCCTTTATTTTTTACTCTAAACTGTGAATTGAATTATGGTCTTTCAATCCTAGATCAGAAGGTCCATGGGAAAGCCCATATAAGTAAGGATTCGACTATCATCCATCCATCCTCATTTGGATGTGATAACTTAAATATCAATCCATCACACCATGTGGAAAATTCATTCGTCACATGGCAGACGGATTAAAGCTTTAATTAAGCTTAATTAATATATTTTTAAGCCTGAAACTTCTAAAATTTATAACTAATTGTAGAAAAATCCAAAAAAATACAAACTATGGCTCATTTAAAAGGTATTTCAGAGTAGAATCTAGGAAAATTATTATGAATTAATTTTGAGTAGTAATTTTAACTTAATTAAGGTTCAATTAAAAATTTATTTAGCTTAATTACTCCTTAATTAATCACCCAATTAATTTCAATTTTTTTGTGAATGTTTAGGGGGATGACCTCTGCCTCACCTATTTTTCTAGAATTTTATTGATTGCTTAATTGCAAAAATTAATTGATTAAGCCTTAATGAGTCTCTTAATTTAATTAGTGATAATTAGTGAATGAATAGTGACTTAATTAATTATTTAAGCCTAATTACCTATGTTGATCAATAAAGGAGCTTAGGGAATGTGAATGGGATATTTTTATTAATTCATTTCCTAAGTTTTCTTTACTTTTTGAATCAAACTAATTAATGATTAATGAGGTACTTAATTTCTTAATTAATTAATTAATCTTCAAGATAAAGTCATAGCTTAAGTGATCAAATATAGGACTTAGGGATTGAGATTAAGGCCTCTTTCTTGATCTCTTTCCTTGAGTTAATTTCATTTCATTAATTGAACATGCTTAATGCTTAACAAATGGATTAATGAACTCAATTAACTCAATTTAAAATCCATTCATTCACATCTAATCACCTTTAATCAATCTTGGGTAGCTCTTTGGGTGTTCAATAACCTAAAGAGAGAGCTAATAAAATTATGGTTAGCTCACATGTGTGAGAAAACCATAAAAAGTAAGTGAGCTCTTAGGCATAATTAACTATTAATTAAGAGCCATTAGGTCTCTTTCATTTCTTAGGAGCATTGCCAATTTACTTTTCATGTAGTTGCATCTCATTTTTGCTCATCATTATTTAGTTAATTAGCTTAAGGGGATGTAGGTAAGGGCTAATTAATGGACTTAATTCATACCTCAACCTAATTAAGACATAAAATCAACCTAATTGCTCTTCATTAAATCAAATTAACTCACATATGAGGGATGGGATTAGGATTAGCAAACTTCTTTGACATTCCTTAACACAAATCAAATATAAAGATAAAAAATGGCTTTAAGAAACTTTGGTTTAGCTTAAATGAATTTATTTAATATGATTGTCATTAAGGCTTACTTGGAATTAAATGAAATCACATGCTTGTGTTTCTTTATTTCTTTCCAATCATGCTAAAATATTGTATGCCACTTGTATTCATGCATTCATGTCTTTCAAATTAATCAAATAAAAATAATTTCCTTTATGTTAATTTGCTTGTATTGGCTTAATTAAAAATATGTGTGGCTAGTATCACTATTAAATCTCAAATATATTTTTAGAAGTTTATTAATGAATGAATATACATTTATATTGTAACTTTAGTTATATATACATAGAAAATGCAAGTGAATATAAATTTAGTGTATGAAATAAAGTCTCTTTCTTATATTCATGTGTTGATTTTACTTCGTTCGGTTACGTATTGCTATTGATACACGGGCGTACAGGGAAATGCAGTAACCTAAGGAGGTTCCTACCACATTCCCTTGGTGCAAAACAATGGCAACGTACCAGCTTGATTTCATTCTTATGCATTTTAATATCAAATTTTAGAAAGAACTTTAATTCATTTACACAAAATAAATCAATCAAACCAAAATATAATTTTTGCATGGCTTTCTATTCTTGTAGTTGTTTATACATCCATATGTATCTAAGGATATATATTAGTCTGGACATCCCAGGGATGCACAGCTTTAAGTAGCCCTAAGGAGGTTCCTACCTCATTCCCTTAGTGTAGAACAATGGCGACGTACTTACTTAAAACTTTTATACACGTGAATGTGTACTTAGATAATGAATGAAAACCCTCTTTTTTTTATTAAAAATATATGCATTCATGCTTTATTTGATTGGTTGAGTCGATTAATCATGTGATTAAAGGTTCTTTCCTTATGCTTTTGCATAATAATTTAGATAGATCTTTAAATCAAGATGTTAAAATCATTCAACCAAATGAAACATTAATTCCAAATACATTTACTCACATTCATCATTCAACTATGTTAAGATACAAATTGCATGTATAGCTATATTTAGGATTTGATTATATGCATGATATACATGATGGAAAGAAATGAACAAATATGTGTTATGTGATAGTAATTTATTCCAACTAATCTTAAGATGTCTTTCTTATTGAATGAGTTTATTTAAAGTGAACCTAAACTTAGGACTAATTAAAATATATAATAAGTCATTCACTAAAGGGAATTGATTATTTAATTTGCTTTAGATGTGACTTTAGGTAGGGATAAAAGAGAGTGATCCTCTCTTTCTTTCTCTTCATAATACTTAGTTGTTGAGTGTAGGTCAAATAAAACAAAAAAAAATTAAGTAAAATTTGCAAATTAATAAATCATTTAAAGTGAAACCACCCTTTATAATTAAATCTCTTCATACTTAAAAAATCTTAACTCTAAATCCAAGCTAGGACATACCACACAATCCTTAACACACACATTAGATTAAGTCATCACTTCTAACTTTATGTTAGGGCCATATATGGTTTGATGTATGCTTGTTTTGTGATGTACTGTTATAGACTAAATGTTATGATATATATTTTATAGACTGGATGTTAGGCTGTGATTAGCCTAATCATATTTTCTTAAGGAGATTATGCTTAAGGGGCGCTTAAAATAAATATAAATGCTCTCTTTTGCAGGTTGCTTAACCCCTAAGTATAATCTACATAAGGATAGGTGGACTTAGTTACCCATGTGCAGGGTGCTAAGTCCAAATTATTCATATAACTGCTTAGGTTGTATGGTATGTTTAGCTAACATTTATTTTGCAGGTATAGTTAGATTTACTTTTTCATTCTTTCAATGTAATTGTGCATTAGGAATTTGGTTAAGTGTTATGGGAGTTAAGGATGAAAATTGGACAGAAGATTTAGTCTTGGGATACCATGTGATGCCTAGAAGCATACTAAGTCAAATGGAGTAAATCAAATGAAGAAATTGAGGGAGCATGAAGACTTGAAGACCCCCCCCATAACACGTATCATTTTGTAATTTGTAATTATTCTTTTACATTACTAGAATGTATAAGGGTAAAGCTCAGCTATCCATATTTTTCTTTTTTTATACGTATCGATATGCTTGTTATTCTTTCACGTTAAGGTTATAAATTGTTTGATGATTTTTTTTTCAATTGAGCAATAAAAATGTCATGTATTTTCCTAGTTTCTTCATATATAATGATTTAATGCTTGGCCTGGATTCATTTAGGCTTTTAAGAAAAAATAAATTCTCTACCCCAACTAAGGCATTAAATCAAGATAATAAAAATATTTAGCAACCTCTTAGCTGGATGTTGTATTGTTAATATCATGCATGTCATTTTGTTTCACTCTTACTAAGGGAGGGTTTCCATCTTTTCTAGATAGAAAAAGGCTTGACCTTTGAGAGCCTATGATGAAAAATGCCTCTTTCTCTTTTGATTTTCCTATAGTCAACTTCACCATGCATTTAACCATATAAAATCCTATAACTTGTGTCAAAATAAAGAGTCAAAATCAAATAAAATTTGATATAATTTGTATTAAACTAAGTCATTATTCATACCACTCATGCTCTAATCTCTTTAAGTAGGTTTAAGAACATTAGTTTCTTTCTAAATAATAATAACCTAGCCATCTTGCAAAGCATATGACTTGACCACATAATTTTAAAACTTATGAGGAGTTAGGTGGTTGCCACTCTAGGTAGTTATAAGTCCAATAGTCGGGTGGTTTACTCTCTCTTATGGAGGTAAATAATATACCCATTTTTCTTAGATTTAGGTCGTGCTTTGGCCTTTGTTAAAGCTCCCTAGATTTAGGATCTGAGATTGTTGTTTCCCTTTGGGGCTACTAGCATAAATTTTCACCTCTTAGACTTTTTCACAATCTTGTATTGTGAAATTATATGTTCTAGATTTCCAATAAAATGTCAACTCAAATATATAATTTTCTTCAATTTTAAACATATAAAGCTCAACCATAAGATAGTTTGGGATGCTCACTAGGCTTCTAGTATCATGAGCATCCCTTACTCATCTCCTTTTAGCTTTGATAATAAATCTCTCCTTTTGATCTATCCCATTTGATCTTCCAAATATAACTACTTTATTGATAGTCCTATCTTTCAATTCTTTGGAGATCAATGCTTACTTTAGAGTATTCTAAGGAACTCACCTTCCTTAGGATGTAACTATGGGGCTTGCCCATAGACTTTAGAACCCATTTAAATAAATCTTACTTTTTTTATCTATGTAAAGTAGGAGAAAAATCTCTAGTACATTAAGACCCATCATGCCTTAGAGTCCTTTGATTAGGTCCATGAAATAGTCTTGGGGTGGAATCAACTCATTTTTTCAAGGTGGGAAATATTTTAAAAAATTAATTAATAATCATAATAATCATAATTAAATAAATAAAATTATATAATCTTTTATTTTTAGAAAAATATAAATAATTAGTATGATAATATCACCAAATTTATAAGAGAAAATTATAAATAGATAAAAATGTGAAAATTATAACCTGTAATTTATAGTTTACTCACCTTCTTAAGATTAAATATATAAATTAATTTTGCCCAAAATTTATAGATTAAATTATTTGATGACTACAAAAGTTAATAAAAATATCAAAATCCTCTTTATCCATTTTTGAAATACTAAGTACAAAATAAATTTTAAAAAAAAATTATATGAAGTAGATCAATCTAAGTAATTTATGAATTTAATTAACATTAATATTAATTAATATGTGCATATTAAATGTTTTTTAAAAATATTGTAATACTAATTGTGGGGAAATTTAACATTTCTGCATGTCCTCTTCATCATCAACTTCTTCCTTTCCTTTGTGGTGGAAAGAAGAATAAATGAAAGAGAAGAATGTAGGGGAATGAAAAATTGTCTTGGAGATCACGCAGATCCAAGTACTTATTAGTGAGGTATGACATTGAGGAGGTGTACTATCTCAAAGATAGAAGTCACCACCCAACAATGGACCTAATCACCAAAATAAGGACTCCCATTGGGTCTTCTAAGTGTAGATTCATCCCCTACTGAAAAAGTAAGCAGGTTTATTTTAAATCGAGTTTGTTAAGTTTCCTACAGGGGCAAGCCGCCATAGTTAATTACATCCTAAAGAATGGGGATTCCTTAAGAAAACTCTCGATTAAAGTAAATGATCGTTGTCACTAAATATTTTAATAGGAAAGAACTATCAATCGATTAGTTCATCTTTGAAGATTAAATAGGATTAATCAAAGAGAGATTTATTATCGAAGCCAAATGGAGATAAGTAAGAGATGCTCACGGCTAGGAAACTAGCTAAAACAAAACAATCATATGATTGGGCTTTATATTTTGAAATTGATTTAATTTAGGTTGAATTTTTCATTAGAATGCTTCTTATAATTCCATAATACAAGGTTATGTAAATGCCTAAGAGGTGGGGATTTATGCTTAGGACCCATAAAGCAGAGAAGCAACCTCAGAATCTAAATCTAGGAATCTTTGGAGAGGGCCAAAAGCATAACCTAAATTTAAGGTAAAAATGATTATTTGGTTTGGCTCCACAAGAGAGGACAAACCCAACTGCTTGGACTTACAACCTCCTGGGGAAGCCGCCAACTAACTCCTATGATTTTAAATTCATGTAGGAAAGTATTATGCTTTATGCAAGATAGCTAGGCTGCTATTTATTTAGAAAGAGACTAAGTCCTTAAACTCACTCCCTAAAGAGACTAGATCATGTAAAGGGCATGCTTCAAATGACCTAAATCTAATGCAATTTATATTTCATTTTATTTTCATTTTTTGGATAATTATTTTGACTCAGGATAATAGGAATCATATGCCTAATGCATGAGAAATGAGATTATAGGCCAAAATCAGAGAGAAGGGAGAAGGTGTATTTCCACCATGGCTCTCAAAGGTTAAGCCAAGTTTCTCTAACAAAGGTGGAAGCCCTCCAATCAAGAGTGAAACAAGATGCATTTGTGCATGATGTTATAAAAGAAATACTCATCCAGCTAAGGGGTTGCTAATTCTTTAATCTTGACTTTAAACCTAAGCTTTAGGTGAGGTTATGAGTTCTTTATTTTTAGTTTTGAGTTGGTAGATTTGGTAAAAGATTAATTTTTCCCTAAGAGCCTAATCCATATTCAGGCCATACATAAAGCAAGCAAGAAACTAGGAAAAGATGCCACTTAATCCACAAGCTAAATAAATCATCAATTAATTTATAAAATTAAGTGCAAAAGAATAAGAGGCCACATTATGGTTGGGCACCACCGCACAAACCCAAAAAATAAATTGGGTAGCCGAGCTCTACCATTATACACCCTAAATTATAAATGAATTAAATATAATTAAGCAAGAAATTCATTATTATGGGGGTCTTCAAGCTTCATTGCTTCATTCTTCTTTTCTTGTTTCTTCTTTTTTTCTTCTTTCTTCTTTAGTACCTTCTTTTGGATGGTTGGAAGGTGGATGCCCCAAAGGCTTCACATGGTGTATAAGGCAAAGCTTTATGATCAATGCTCATCCTAATCCCCATAACAATCATTCTAAAATCCTAATTGTAAAAATTTACATGAAAAGGAAAGAAGTAAATCTAGCTAACACCTGCAAAACAAAAGTTAGCTAAACAAAGCACATAAATTCCAAGCATGTATATTAGACTTATCACCCCACACATAGGTGACTAAGTCCACCTGGCCTATTGGATTATACTCAGGGGTATAAGCACCTGCACAGTAAAAGCATTTATATTTTTATTTATTACAGCACCCCGTAAGCACAATCTCCTACAAAAAATAATAGTTAGACTAAGATCATCCTATCATTTAGTCAATGACAATACACCCTAACATCCAGTCTAAAATATATATCACAAAACAAAAGCAAGCATCAAGCCATGCACCGCCCTAACCTAAAGCTATAAGTGGTAACTTAGCCTGATGTGTGTGCTTTGAAGGTTTGTGTGGTATGCTTAGCTATAGCTTTAAGTTAGAACTTTCTAAGTGTGAAGCATGTTCAACTTAGAAGGTTTCATTTAAGTTATTTAGAAGTTTTGGGTTGATTTTATTTTATGTTTTGATTAGATTCAAGTTAATCCTACAATTAATAACTAAGTTATGAAGAGAGGGAAAGAGAAGAGAACTTCTCTTTCCTTTCCTAACCTAAGTAATTTCTAAAGTAGATTCACATTTTTAGTTTTGTTTAGAAAATGTTTTGATTAAGTGTTTTAATTAATCCTAAGTTTAATACAAGGTTATGGAAATGCCTAAGAGATGAGAATTTATCCTTAGGGCCCACAAAGAAGAGAAGAAATCTCAGAACCTAAATCTAGAAAGCTTTGGTGAGGGCTAAAAGCACAACCTAAATCTAAGGCAAAAATGGGTATTTGGTTTGCCTCCACAAGAGGACAAACCACCACAGACCCACCCTGGGGGTCACTAATCCTCCTATGATTTTAAATTCATGGCAAGTCTTATATTTTATGCAAGATAGCTAGATTATTTATTTAGAAAGAGACTAAGTCCTTAAACTCACTCCCTAAAGAGACTAGATCATGTAAAGGGCATGCTTCAAATGACATAAATCTAATGCAATTCAGATTTTATTTTATTTTCATTTTTTGGATAATTATTTTGACTCAAGCTAATAGGAATCATATGCCTAATGCATGAGAAATGAGATTATGGGCCAAAATCAGCGAGAAGGGAGGAGGTGTGTTTCCACCATGGTTCTCAAAGGTCAAGTCAAGTTTCTCTAGCAAAGGTGGAAGCCCTCCAACCAAGAGTAAAATAAGATGCATTTGTGCATGATGTTATAAAAGAAATACTCATCCAGCTAATGGGGTTGGTAATTCTTTTATCTTGATTTTAAACCTAAGCTTTAGGTGAGCTTATGAGTTCTTTATTTTTAATTTTGAGTTATTAGATTTGGTAAAAGATTTATTTTCCCTAAGAGCCTAATTCACATCCAGGTCATACATAAAGCAAGGAATAAACTAGAAAAAGATGCGACTTTATGTACAAGCTAAACAAATCATCAATCAATTTATAAAGCTAAGCGCAAAAGAATAAAGGCCAAATTTTGGTTGGGCACCACTGCACAAACCCGAAAAATAAATTGGGTAGCCGAGCTCTACCCTTATACAACCTAGATTACAAATGAATTAAATATGATTAAGCAAAGAATTCATTGTTATGGGGATCTTCAAGCTTCTTTTCTTCATTCTTCTTTTCTTCTTTCTTCTTCTTTTCTTCTTTTTTCTTTGGTTCTTTCTTTTGGTTAGTTGGAAGGTGGATGCTCCAAGTGGTGCATAAGCAAAACTATGACCAATGCTCATCTACATAATCATTCCAAAATCCTAATTACAAAAAGTTTACTTGAAAAGGAAAGAAGTAAATCTAGTTAACACCTGCAAAGTAAAGGTTAGCTAAACAAACCACACAAATCCCAAGTATGTATATTGAAGTTATCACCCCACACATGAGTGACTAAGTCCACCTGGTCTATTGGATTATGCCTAGGGGTATGCATTTATATTTTTATTTTTATAATGCTTAAGCACAATCCCTACGAAAATAATGGTTAGACTAAGATCATCCTACCATTCATCTACAGCATACACACCTAACATTCAGTCTAAAATATATATCACAAAACAAAAGCAATCATCAAACCATGCACCACCCTAACCTAAAGCTAGAAGTGGTGACCTAGCCTAATATGTGTGCTTTGAAGGTTTGTGTGGTATACTTAGCTATGGCTTTAAGTTAGAATTTTCTAAGAGTGAAGCATGTTCAGCTTAGAGGAGGGTTTCATTTAAATTTTTTAGAATTTTTGGGTTGATTTGATTTTGTATTTTGATTAGATTCAAGTGAATCCTACAATTAATTATTAAATTTTGAAGAGAGAGAAAGATAAGAGAACTTCTCTTTCCTTCCCTAACCTAAGTAATTTCTAAAGTAGATTCATATTTTTAGTTTTGTTTAGTGAATGTTTTGATTAAATATTTTAATTAATCCTAAGTTTAAATGAACTCTAAACCAACCCATTCAAAAAGAAAGGCATTTTAAGATTAAATAAAATGAACCAAATTCACAAAATATACATCACTTCATTTCTTTTCCAACATGTATAACATACATATGAATGAGTCCTAAGCATATCTATACACATAAATGAGAATGTGTAACACACTTTATGATGCATGCTATGTAATTCATTTAAGGAAATTCGAAAGTTTATGAAGAATGATTTTCCTTAAGTAGAAAAGGGATTTCTTATCCAATTTTCACATGCGCACATGAAAGTAAGAAAGGCATAAGTGAGTACAGCGCCATTGTTAACCAGAGGTGTAAGGTATAAAACCTACTTAGGGCTACTTAAAGCCTCACAATCTTGAGGTTGTCTAAACTAATATACTATTTTTCTTAAATACAAACATATGTACAAAAGAAATGAAATGGAAAATAAGGAATGCCAAAATTTGTATTAGTTGATTCATTTTATTTATGCAATTTATATGTGCAAGCATAAGTATCCTTCTTAAGTGATAGTATAGGAATGAATAGGATATGGAATTAGGCAAGTGTTAGGTTCTTTTCAAATGAACCATACATCTTACCAAATCCTATTCAAAACTATACTAAAAGAAAATAGAAGGAAAACCTATACTAAGCACATCCTTATATCTTACTCACATGCAAGCTTATAATTAAAATATAAGTAACACACTTTTAGTTTTGATAATTGATTCATATATTTTTTTTGAAAATAATTTGAATTTAGTGGTGATAATAGCCACTCATATTCTTACTTTAGCCAATACATACAATTTGACATAAAGTAAACATTTTTTTTAAATTTGAATTTTGAAAAGTATGAATGCATGAAACCACATGACACACATATTTAGCATGTTGGGGAAAGAACTAAAATAATGAAAGCATGTAAATACATTCACTTTAATTAAATCTTAAAGACAATCTTTTGAAATAAGAAAGCTTAAAGTAAATCAAAGTTCATTCAATGTGATTTTTTTTTATTTAGAATTTGATTTAATTCTGAAAATGTGAGTTAAGTTTTTTGTTCCTAACCCATTCCCACATGTGTTTGATATTTTTGTTTAATTTTTAGATGATTATATTTATTTTAGATTTTGATTAGGTTAAGGTATGAATTAAATAAGTTAATTAACCCTTACCTACACCATCTTAGCATAGTTAACCGAGTAATTATGAGACAATGAGATGACATAAACCTCAAAAAAAATTTAAATTTGCAATGCACCTAGAAAGAAAAGGGTCTAATGCAATTTGGCTCATGATTAATGGTTAATTAAGCTAAGGGGTTTAACTTAAGCAATTTCAAAACACCACTCACACATATGGGTTGGGTATTGATTTCCTTAATTGAACTTAGGCTCTTAAATACCTAAACATCTACCCAAAGTAGATTAATTAAATTTTGGAAGATTTTAGAATTTTTAGAAATTAATTAAGAGGGTAATTAAAGAATTAACCCTTAATTAAGAGAGGATTAAGGAAAGAAAAAAGGAGGTTTAGGGAATAGCTTAGGGGAAATACCCTAAAATTATTCCCTAAGTCTCCTATTCACTGGATCAAATTTAATCAACCTCAATCAGGGATTAAAACACTAATTAAACTCTTAATTATCCTTAATTACATAAGGAGGGTAATTAGAAAATGCATTTGTAATTCCCCCAATTAAGCCTTCAATAAATCCTAACAAAATTAGGGGAGGCAGAGGTCATCCCCTAAAATATACCCAAGAAGATTGGGATTAATCAAAGGATTAATTAAGGGGTAATTAACAAAATAATATTTCCATTAAAATCTCAAATCAAAGAAAATTATAATTCAAAATCCATTAAAATCAATTTTAGAATATTCTTGATTGAATTATCTTTTCATTGAAATTTACCTCATATTTTTGATTATTATTGAGGGGGATATGAATTTTTTAAGCATACGAGATTAATTAAAATTAATTAAATCCCTAACTAATCCCCTTAGCTCACAGCACGACACGTGGCGACAGTGGTCAGCGCGCTTTACATATGTCGATTTGTGAGGGGGTTACTTAAATATCGCATCATAGAGGCGGCATGGCGGTGGGACACGATTTGATCCCTATCGTTTGATCAAGGATCGAACGGCCAGGGATCACCCTGTGGTTTTAAAAGGGATAAATGATTTATAAAACGTGTGTTTAATCTCGGCCGTCCATCCAAAACACACGGATGGACAACTGGGATCACAAACCCTGAGGATCAATGGAGACCGTCCATGATCTAAGGGAAGATCCGAGCTCGATTGAGCTCGGATTAGAATAAAACTTTATCCACACCATCTTATGCTAATGGCAAGCCTATCCAACGGTGGAATTCTCATGCCATGATAATTTCTTTCACAAAAGATCAACACCTCCTAAGCCTAGTGGTCGAAAAATTTCATACCTCACCGAAGGTGATCACCGGCACTCGAGTTCGATGAGGTAGCTTCATCTAGTGGAGACAAAGCCTTGTTGAAAGTTTCAAGCCTTAAGGTTAAGTAGATCTCTCTATGGACCAACACCTCTTCCTCTTGCTTGCGGCTTTGATCGAATTCAACTCTTCCTTGCTTTGGGAAATTGTGTGAATGCTTGGGTGCACTCGACTTGGTCCCCTGAGGGAGTGTGCAAAGAGAATTGAAGTGGATTGTAGTGTGGAGGAAGTTGAGAAATGAGAGGAGCTCCCCTATTTTCTAAGGAAGAAAATTGAGAAAACTTGATTTCAATTCCCTCCTAGGAAGCTTGGGAATGCTCTCTGATGGCTCCTAACACTCACTAGGACTCAATCGATAATGAGGGTGTTGAATTCAAATGGAATTAGGGGGAGTATATCTCCCCCTATGGAAATCGGACGGTCGAAGCATGTGTTATCATTTTGATCCAATTGACCATATGGAAAGGGTTGTTTGGGCTATTTGGAGTTGGCACATGGTCGGTTTGAGCTTTGAGTGGATTGGTAACCTCCCATGTGCTTCAAATCAAGTGGAAGGAGGTTTTCAAATTGGCCAATTTGAGCTAGGGGGTCGATTTTGGCCTTGGGTCCATTTGGGCTGACCCAAACCCATTGGGTTGGGTGCACCACCCTCCATAGGGTTCACTTGACCTATTAGGAAGGTATCAAGTAGATATGAAGAGGGTTTGACCAAATTCCCCATGGATTTGATAAATATTTGTTCTATGGCCTAGGGGTAGAATGGTCATTTGGCTAATTTTTGAATTTGAATAGGTTGGGTATGTGGAGAAAATGGGTTTAGCCAAGTTTCATTGGATTTGGAGTTCATTTGATATGGTTTGGCTCATGTTGACCCATTTAGGTCAAAATGGGTCAACTTGGGTCAAATTGGATCAAAGCAAGGGTTGGGTCAAGTTCATATGACCATTTGAAATATTTTGGTGGCTTTGGTTTGATTCAATTTAGTTTAGTTTTGAGTTTGGCTCATATGACTTCATTTAGGTCAAATGGGTCAAGTTGACCCATTTGACCTATTTGAGTTAGGTCAAGGGTAGGTTTAGGTTTAGTTAGCCATATGGAGTGGATTGGTATCTTTATTTCTAATCAATTTTGGTTAAGTTTGAATTTGGCTCAACATAACCCCTTTAGGTCAAGTTGGGTTCAAGGTCAATTGGGCTAGGTTAGGTCTAGTTGGTCAATTGAGGCTTTGGTCAAGTTCAACAAGTGATTTGGAATGAACTTAACCCATTGGTTTCAATCAATTTGGCTTAGATCAAGTTTTGACACATTTTGACTTTTTAGGTCAACTTGGGTCAACTTGGGTCAAGTGGCCAATTGGGCTAGGATAGGCTCAAATGTTGACTTGGTCAAGTTCAAACATAGTTCATGAATGAACTTAGATTATTGGTTTCAATCGATTTGGCCTATGGTGAATTTTGGCTAAATGTTGACTTGATCAACGCTTAGGTTTGACTTGATTTGACCCAATTTGATTGATTGATCATCTCATGATGATTGTTGATCATAATGAGAGGCAAAGATGAGTTTGGTTCAATCCAATTTAGTTATGATTAGAATTTGGCTCATAAGAGTACTTTAGGTCACTTTGGACCAAGTGAGCCTAAGTGAGTCAAATGGCTTGGTCAAAGCTTGATTTGAGTTTGATTGAACTTGTATATGGACTTATGATTGAAATATAAATCATTTGCAAGTGGTTTGAAGCCAAATGGGTTTTGATTCATTTGACAATTTCATATTCAAAGGAAGAACATGAAAGGATTTGGGGTTTGATTTTTGAATTAGGTTTTGATTTGGTGATTGAAGTTTGTATTTATATTTGGATTCATGATTGTAGGTTGATTGAATCATGAAGGAAAATCAAGAGTTTGGCTTGATTTGAAATTGATTTGGCTAAGTTCAAGATTTTGACTTGAATGACTTTGGTTGGATTTTGAGTAGATTTGAGTTTGATTTTTGGGATTAGTTTTGAATGTTTGAATTTATATTTCATTTATATATGTGAATATAAATGAGAATATAAATGGGTCATGAGAAAATTTTGAAGATTTGAAGTGATTTGATCATGATTTAAGCTAAGTCTTTTAAAGAAAAATTTAAAGGACTTAGGAAATTTCATGAATTGATTTTGATTTTGAGTTTAGTTTGATTGGTTTGAATTTATATTTCATTTATATATGTGAATATAAATGAGAATATAAATGAATTATGAGAAAATCTCAAGAGTTTGAATTGGTTTGATTATGATTTAAGCAAAGTCCATTAAAAGGAATTTAAAGGGCTTAAGAAAGATTTGGAATTTTGGAATTTGAATTTGGAGTTTAGGTTTCAATCTTGGATTTCAATCATGGATTCCAATCATGGATTTCAATCATATGGAGTTGATTTGAGTTTGGAGAAAATCAAATAAGATTGATTTGGAGTTTGACTTGAAGAAAGGAAGGTGAGGAATGGTTCAAGCTAAGGATAGGCAAATTTTCCTAACACCCCTAAGACATGACCTATTCCCATGGCTAACTCTTCTAAATCTCAGGGCTAAGTTGAGTATCCACCTAATCACTAGATGTGTCTTAAGACTAAGGAACTCTTAAAATCTAAGAGGAATCTTATGTCTAAGATAGAGGGGTTGAGAGCTCATCCTGAAAATGAGGTCAACATTAATATATAAATATAAATATAATTTATAAGAGGAATATAACTAACAATATAAAAATAAAAAAAAATTTATTATTTAAAATTATTATAAAATTATAAAATATAGTTTATAACTAGATTACATGAGTTCAAAATATTGATTACATGATATTATAATAAGTTAAAATTAAATTCATTTTAAGATGTGTATATAATACTATTTTTGCTAATATTCATCTCAAAATTATTCTTAAGGTGGGAATTATTTTGAGGATGGGAAAAATTATAAACTTCTCCATCTAATTGAATAAAATTAATATTTTTAGACTGGGCAAATGTGCAAATTGCAAATTCTTCATCTTATTAAATAAAATAAATATTTTCAGGGTGGGCATTTGCCCACCCTCGGCATCACTTGGGTCCGCCCCTGGGTAGTGATTTCTATCTTTCGAGATTGCACACTATTTGTTGATATCGTACCCGATTACCTCAATAAGTACATTCTCAGATCTACGTGGTGTCCCACCCCCCTCATACACACACAAATACACATAACCAAAAATAAACACCACCTAAGGAAGGATCAAATGATATGGAGGTCAAAGAAGCTACTTTCCCCCAAATAGTGAGACCTAAAGATGATTAGAGTAACATATCTCATAATAATCATGCTCAGGCTCCTCTTGATCAAGAATTGTCTTAGGCCTTATGTTAAACCAAACTAACCATAACATAGATTGGTACTTGTAGAAGCTTAAGGATGGGATTTCTAGTAGTAATGGTAATAGCTTTTAATTGAATGATGTCTTGCAAAGGCTATGACATAGCTCAAGAGAGATGCCAATCGGGGTTATCAATATTAATGACCTCAAATTTGATGCATTGTTTAAAATGAACAAAAATATAATATGGCCATCACACCTAAAATGGAAGCTCAAACAAGCCTATTTGATGGTTCAATGTGGGTGGAGCTGATTTGAGTTGATTAAAACATTCATTCGATCGATTCAAGCATTCCCTTGGAGATCTTTTGGAGGTAGAGCACTGGAATCCACCCTTATTTTGGTGTTCCTTCAATCAATTTGACTTGTATCTAACTCTAGTTCAAATTTTTTTTTTTTATATGCCTCAAGAAGATTTTGTTTTTAAATAGGAGTTATGATCTAAACAATTATGAGAGCAATTTGAATAAACTGTCTAGTTAAATTTTATTGACTTAATTCCTCTTGATTGATTCTTGATCAATCAAACTTAACACGGGCCACTTATAGTTAGACTCAAGAACACAGCCTTTTGTCCAATTTCAGACCACCCCAGGAGCACAGTTTACCGATGGCCATAGAGCCAATTTCTCCCGGCGACGGCTCAGCAACCACCGGGCTTGTCGTGCAGAACAACGAGACAATTCGAGCGTTCCTTCTTGTCGCCGCGGCAGACGAGCAACGCCTCTCTGGTGAGCTCCGAGTTATCGCCTCCGATCTCTCTTCTCAGAGTTCCATCCCTTATCGGTCCCTTCGCTCCGTCTGGTCGGATCTCCCCGTCGGCACAAGGCCCTCCATAAACGCCCTTTTCTCCGGTGCTGAATTCCTTTTCTCAATCCCCAAACCAAGGGAGAAGGTGAGAGAACCAGAATTGGCAATCTAGGAATCCGTCCTTGTCTTTGTTTCTAATTTTTATTAGGGTTTGTATGTGGTCTTTGGACTTGGTAGAGCGAGGAATTGAAGGAGAGACTGAGGAAGCTTGCGGATGTAGCGGAGAGGAAGGAATACGAGGAACTGGTGAAGGACGTTGTTCCAAGAAAGGAGGAAATGGAGCCCTTTTCTTCCTATAAGGATCAGATAGGTTTTGGTATGCTCTTGCTTCTCTTTCCTGCAATTTTCGAAAACTGATGTATATTTTATAAAAATATGGATAATTATGTCTGTTATAGTTAAGTAGGTATTTTGTTACTCATATGAGGAAGAAATGTGGCCTACTCGAAGTCTTAAAAAGATATCTAAAATAGCTTCATATGGACTTAACTTCTGGCCAGCCAATCGTGCAGTCTTAGCACACTTCTTTGATGCTAAGTAAGCCTATCTTTACACAACGTTGAGCAAGAACACAAGAGAATTTAAGAGATGAAAGAAGTGAAAGGGAAAACTTCACCAGACAATGAGAGCTTTAAAAGATTTGAATTGCTTAGATATTTGGATTCACTTTTGGACTCTTCCTTGGATAGTTTATAAATGTGATGGTGGCTCTATTTATAGTCACACACTCTTCCTGATGGAAGTTTTTAAATTACATTTAAATTATTCCAATATGTAGAGATTTCTAGAATCCTTTGTAAAAATCTTAAATATCTAAAATATTCTAGAGAGCTCCTAAGACTCCCCGATTATTCCTTAAGTATCCAAAAGATTTTAGAGAGTTTTAAAGACTTATAAAATATTCTCGTAAAATTCAAAGTCCTCTAGGGCCTTTTAGAATATTTCGAATGAATCTAGACTTGTGTAAAATTTTCATATTCTTTTAATGCCTGGAGATTCTATTTCTTTATAATTCTAGTAGATTTCTTTACCTGAGTTTGCCATAGAATGCCCAAGGAAGTTTGGTTAACCATTTGGTCATTTTTGAGGTGTGACACTCTCCCCAACCTAAGCTCGTGATGCTCTTATTGTGCCTTCTCTAAGTATATTATTGGATCATGTCTTTGGATTGTTGTCCTCAGGCATCCAGCTATCCTCAAGACCGGATAGTTGATTCTCTTGGACCCTTTCCATTAGTGGTTTAGCATAACCGCTACCACACCTTTCCTTTTTGGGGATAAATCTTCAAGCAACTCAATAGGTGTGACATTTTGAGTTCTTCGAGAACTACAATTTCCCCCTTTGATATGTCCTCTTTAATTTTTGGCTCATCATCAACCTTATTAAGAAGAGCGAGGTGACTATCCTCTTCTTTTTTGATGTCTTCCTTGAGTTACAATTCCTCACCCCTAATAATGCCTTCCTCAAGTCTTGTGTTGACAGCATTTGTGTAAATTCATGTGTACGGTCTTGTCACCATCCTCATCTTTTCTTGATGACTTATGAGGAATGAGTTTAAGATTTGTTTTTGATGGCAGTTCTTTGCTTAATAAGGACTCCCGTAAATGAAGTAGCCGTTACAGGACTTGTCCAGACCATTGTCATTTCTTGGTTTACTTTTTTCTTTAATCCTTGCTAAAGTAAAGTCTTAGAGAGACTATCCCTGTGTTGACACATGTCTATTGAATATTGCTCTAGCCTCCAAAGAAATTTATCAACCTCTTAAGCATTGTGTGATTCCCCAACCTCACTAGTGCTACTAGTGGATGTCATCACCAATGTCTTCTTGCATAGGACCATATCCTCATGCATGTCCTTAATGCGTGCAAGCACTTCCCACATCTCAAACCCATGAGTTTGTTGCATCCTATTGGCCCAAAAATCACTCATGCATCATTGCCATCTTATCCATCAAGAACTCTTCTAGTTGAAGAGACATGCTCTTATCGTAGAATGGATGGAAAAATCCTCTCCCATGAGGCCATTCACCCGCTTGCCTTTGTCATTTATTTGGCTATTCACCTTGAGGCATATCCTTGACCCTCACCCCTCATGCCTTAAAATCTCCTCCCCTTAAGATAACTGTGAATTAAAATTAGAGATCACATCCTTAACCTTTTCTCTTGGCTTTGATGCTATAGGATCATGTGATTCCTCTTGAAAATGAATTCACATTAGTGATCTTAGATCTCACTACTTGATTCTTATTGCTCTTTGTCATGTTTGAAATAATCGTTTGATACCAACTTAGCACTGTGATCGACTTGTTTTCATGCCACTAGACATGGACTTGACTTCTGTCAAGCTATTCATGTGGTCTTAACACTCTCCATTGATGTTAAGTACACTTACTTTTCACATAATGTTTGGTTAGAACATCAGAGAATATTAGAGAGAAGGGAAATAAAAGGGAAAACTCTACTTTCAAAGAGAGTTTTAGCCCTACCTATGAAAGTTTCTAGACCACATTTAAAATATTCCAATATGAAGAGGCTTCTATAATACTTTACACCAATCCTAAGCATTTATAATATTCTAGAAAATTTCAAAGACGTTTCTATTATTCCCAAAGTATCCAAAAAATTCTAGAGAGTTCTAGAAACTCATAGAATATTCTTGTGATATTCAAATTTTCTATGATCTTGCATAATTTTTCAAAATCTTGTAGCATCTTGTGACTCCATTTTAGTATAATTCTAGTAGACTTCTCTGCCCATATTGACACAAAATTCCCAAGAAACCTTGGTTAATCTTTTTAGTTATTTTTGAGGTTTGACATGCCGCTTTTGTAACTAATGATTATTGTTAGTATTGTGAAAAATCTTCCGCTAAGGTGAAATGAGAATTAGTCTAAATTATTTATTATTATCCTCCTTTATATTCCATGTAGCCGATATTAGTTTACATCTATAATTAGTATTAGAAAATTATCTTTTGCATGATTAATTCAATACAAGCGAAATACTTGCATGAGGTAGAAAAATTATAGATTCCTAATAAAGTTTATAACGTTTCAAATCCTCATGCTCGTTTTTTGGCTAAATTCTTATAAGGCCTATATGCTCTACTAGTCACTGCATTGGAAAAAATAAGTCACCAAGCTTTTGTTAATGAAATAATAATAATATTCTAGCTAATTGGACCATTTGAATATTCTTTAAAAAATTTAGTTCATCATCTATCTTACTTGTTTGGTTGACCATTCAAAGTAGAACTTGAGGAATCAAATTAAATCCTGCCAAACATATTATTTGATGCTTCTAAATTAAATCCAATATTTAGTTAGGATTTTATAAATCCTTGTAGAAATATAGGATTTGATAAACCAAAACCTAGTTCCAATAGGGTTTTGGTGTATATATTCTTAGACTCATCAAGATTTAATAAATCTTCTTATATCTTTCAAATAACCTAATTAGATTTAAGAATTTTTCAGCATCAAAATTTATTTAGTCCTATAAATCCCATTTCATTTTGATGCATTAAATCCAAGTCTATAAGAAAAAGATAAAAAACAGAAGAAAAAAAAAAATCTCAGTGTAGTAAATCATATATGAAACCAAACCCATACTTAGTTTAATTCTTTTTTCAAGGAATAAATATGTATGATTTTTCTCCACAAGAAAATGCTTACATCCTTAGCAGATTTTTTGTTAGGCCTAAGCCTAAAGCATATTCCTGTCCATAACAAACGTTATTATTCTTGTTGTTGTTGGCATAATTATTGTTATTGCCTAAGAATGTAATATCCTAGAGGTTATTAACTTTGATATTTTTAGATTTGGCCATTTAAGTAGAATTTAAGGACTTGAGCTAAATACCACCAAACACCTTATAAGATGCATTTAAAATGAATTTAATATTTAACAAGATTTGATAAATCTTGGCTCAAATTTAGGATTTGATAGATTCAAATCCCAATTCCATTAAAATTAATTATAATATCCTTTTCAATGTAATATTAAAAATTTAAAAGTTATTATATAAATAAATAATGTGTTATAAATATAAATGTCTACGATAAAACAATTCGTCTACATATAAATCTTACATAAAATTATATTTCTTTAAATAAAATATTTTAATCTTACTTTATTTTAAAGAAATCTCAGTTATTAATGTTAAATAAAAAGAAATATAAAATTTAATTACCCACAAAATATCACATCAACAACTGAGCTTAAAATTTAATATTTCTTAAATAATTTACTCCTTTGTATTTATAATATTTACTCCTTTATATTTTCTAAATATTCCCAAATTCTTTCAAATAATTTAATTGGAATTTAGAATTGACCAGCATCAAAATTTACTAATTCCTACATATCCCATTTGATTAGGATTCATTAAATCCAAATTTACTTAATCATACTAGGAACCAAACAAGCCCTTAGTTGAATTCTTTTGTGGAGTAAATATGTGAAATTCTTTCTCCACAAGTATGTAAAACTTTAGCAGATTTTTTGTGAAGTCTACGCTAAAGTGTTTGCCACTATATCCATCCATAACATGTATTATTATTCTTTTTGTTATTGGCATAATTACTATTATTACCTCTAGGAATGCTTACCTATGATATTTTGAGATTTGACCATTTTAAGTAGAACTAAGGAATAAAATTTAATCCCATCAAACTTCTTTTAAGATGTTTCTTAAATAATTCCAGAATTTAATAAAATTTGATAAATCTTGACACAAATTTAGGATTTGATAAATCAAAATCTTAATTTCATTAAGATTTTGGAATTTATAACTTATACTCCTCAGGATTTACTAAATTTCTCTAAATCTTTCGATCAATGCAGTTGGATTTAAGAATTGACTAACATCAAAATTTATGAAGTCTTATAAATCCATTTTCTTTAGGAGGTATTAAATCCAAATATGCCAAATCATACATGGAATTGGAGCCAAACAAGCCCTTAGTCTTAAGTTTTTTTGTCAAGTTGTAAATATGTGAGATTCTTTCTCATCAGAGAGAGATTTACAACCTTAGTAGATTTTTTTGTATGGCTTATTAGTCATATTGTTATTGTTGTTACCCACAAGAATGCGGCACCTCATGATTTATTCTTTTGAGATTTGAGGGTTGACTTCATTTTGTTGTTCTTTTTTTAGTTATTATTGAAAATTCTCAACTATTATGATGTGGATATTAGTCAGCATGCTAAAAATTTAAGGCTCATGATTTGTCATTAGATAAACTTAGCAGCATATATTGCCAGCATCGGAGGAGGATGAATATATTCAGGAGGTGTATTCCTGAATGGTTAGCAACGATGGAATATGTAAGGCATTATGTTAAACCTTCTTTTACTGCTAATTGTTTGGCATTCCTTAATAGTGTTGCATCAAATTCTACCTTGATAGTGTACAAAGTGTAGAATTATGATATAAATAGGTGATGCATCATATTCTGTCTATGATGAGATGAAAAGTGTGCAAAGATTTGTTGAATATAGGTGTGTTCTCGATATTAAAGTTGTTAATTAGATAGAAGCTAATGCGGTATTTGGAAGATCAAAAGACAAGTTTTTTCTTGATGAAAAAAGCTAAGAGATACTTACAAAAAATTGGTTGTTAGATTAGTTAGATGAAATTTAGTGTCTTAAATGGGAAATTCTAGATAATTATATTAATTATGTTATGAAGAACTAGTTTATTCATGAAAGAACCATGACATAGGTTAAACTAAGAAATTGGAGAGGGGCTTTGAGTTTCTTAAATTAGAAGTTTAGAATTACCGATATAGTTGGTAGCATTGAGGAATAAATGAATGGTTATGCTTTTTAATATAAAAAATATATGTTAATGGTGGATTAGTAGCAATCAAACTAATTATTGAATTTAAAGATTATATGGCATCTAGTGCCATATAATGCCCAAATTGAATTAGAAGTTTGAAGAAACTATTTTGGAAATGTTGGACGCACAATATAAGGAGTACCTAAGAGTTAAAAAAATAACTGTTTTGGGAGGTTTTGGTGTAGGAAAAGAACTATTGGCGGTGGTTTTGGCATCCATGGAGGAATGAGCAAAACACTCTGACAGAGTACATGATGTATATGGGGTTAAACATTAGAATTTGATGGAAGAAATATACTTGAACTTATGGTAGAATGCAATCTAGCAATTAAAAATACAATTGTACATAAAAAATGCTGTGTAGATTTTCAAAAGTATTAAATCCTTCATAAATGATTATTTCTTGTTATGTAAGCTTTTCAAACGTGCGTTTATGAAGCTCTGGCTTTCTAAACCTTTTAGAATTGATCCAAAACCACTAAAAGCTTTGGGGAGATCTAGCCCTTTTTATGTCCTGGTGAATATTAATCACCCAATCTCTTTTGTGGGCGAGTGAGGGATACAATCTCTTGCTTTACTTTAGAACCTAGCAGTAATATATTCTCTATTTATGAAAGATTAAATATATTCTCACCTCTTTTTAGGAGTAAAGAGATGGTGATTCGTCACCTGTAGAAGATCTCTTTGCTATTAATTCGTCTCACTTGAAGGGTTTTAAATTAGTTCATGAAGGTAAAAAAAACATCTAAAGAGTTTAGAGGGAATTAATTAGTTAGTTCATTAATATAGAGGTGTTTTCGGTATTATAAAAACTTGTCCCAGATTTCTCACTTTTTTCTCAAATTGAGAGTGCAACAAAATCATAGAAATAAAAGAATTTTTTTTCTTTTCATTCTACTAATTTTATTCTCCCAATCAAGAGGAACTTATAGTGGATTCATTCCTCTTCTTTTCTTTCTGTTCGATACTGAACTCCTAATTAGAGTGCAAGCGAACAGAGAATGCCCGTGCCATTTGCTGGCCTGTTTGAATCACTGATTTATTCAAGAATGGAGGATAAAATGTCTTAACTTTTCCACAGGATTATATTGAAATCACCATATACTATTATTCTTTTTTCCTTTCACAGGCCTGCATGTTGTGGTAGTAATGTTCACTGGCTATTTATTTGGATTTGCTGCTTTTAGAGCCCTGTTCAACCACAGTGCCGTGATGGTAAATTCCGAGCTCCTGAACTGAAAAGATTTTAAACCATTTTTTTATTTTCATTTTTTCCAGTTTGTAACATTGGAAGTGATCCAATCTTAATTCTGCAGAATGCTGCTGGTGGCATCCTAGGAATGGTATGTGGTATGCTTCTTGAAACAGTTCTCTTTATCATCAGAGCTTCAGGTCAGGATATCCTATCCTCTTCTTCAACCTTGAAGCGAAAGAAGCAGCAGTAGATCTTTTGTATGGCTTTCGAAACCATCTTCTTATTATATTTGTGTGCATTATTTTCTTAATATTATACATCTCACACTTACTAGCAGAACTAATCTTAGATATCTTCTCGAACAACACAATTTCCTTGCAGTAGTAAATTTTTACAATATATAGGAGTACAGGCACACTTGGACATCTGCTTTCTCTTTCTCTTACCTGAACATAGGCTGATCTGGGACTTTGTTTGAATTGAAACTGGAGCTTATTGACTTGGTTGAAGAATATACATTTTGTTGAAGTCTCCTTGTTGTTTAAAAGGAATAAAAATGGCCTATATATCTTGACCCAATTCTCGTTTACCAAATTGTCATGTGATATGAAATGCATTTTTAAGTTGGCATAAAATACCTCAAAGAGAACAGTTTTGTCTTATAGTGTTTTGTTATTTTGTAATAGATTTTATAGGAAATATATTGATGACTTTTTAAATTTTATTTGTAAAGTTACTGTTGTCTTCGCTTCCAATCAAGCTGCACCAAAATCATCATGAAATCGGTAAATGCAATCTTTTTTGTTAAATTTCATTCAATTTTTGGTATATGAGAAGATGAATGGTTTATTTGGAATAATTTTTTTGTTATTTTAAGCTATGATCTTGATGCCGGTTGGGTAGTTTATTCAGTTGCGTGTCAAAAAATTTACTGTCTTGAATAATTTTTTATGATTGGGCTCATAATGTTGGGTTTTCATGGTGGGCAGTTATTGGGGGAAGGCATCTAAGAGATCGGTGGTGTGTGAAAGTGAAGCGGGGTTTTTGTCAGGAATCGCTTATATATAGTCATATGTGATATGTGATGAGCAATTATTGGAGGACGACATCTACAAGATCGGTGGTTAAAGTGAAGTGGAGTTTGTGTCTGCAAGACATCTTAGCTTATTGGTATTTTATGATACACGCAATTCTATAATTTACGATTTCATTAAACTTTAATTTTTACTTAAATAAGACCTAAATCTTTATTATTACATCAAAAATACCCTTTATTTTTTTTGAAACGACTTTTTTTGAAAGATGTGAAAGTCAACAGTAAATATTCAAGATGAATATGTAATTGAATGAGATGTATGTAAATTTCCCAAATTTTAACTTTCAACAAAGAGAACTTGGGTTTAAGTTCTTGTACATACGTTGTGTATGTGAATTTACGATTAAATTAGCTTAAATATATATAAAAAAAAAGGATTTGTGTCAAGAGTTGTTTATATATATATATATATATATGATAAAAGAAATAGAAAATTATAAGCCATATTAAATGAAATCAGTGTTTTAATAAATAAATAAAAAGTCACTCAGAATTGACAATCGAGCTTAGAAACCTGAACCTACAGTAAATGAATGAGCATGATACTAGCTAGCCTAGATGTCAATGCCTTGATTAATTTGATCGAAATAAATGTAAATATAAATGTTTAATCTAATCTTTATGATTTTGATATTCAGATCTGATAAGGTCCTGCTATATTTATTTATCTATGACAAGTATTAGTTTTACTTTTAAGTTTAGCAATTAAGTTGATTATAATCTCTCTCTCTCTCTCTCTCTCTCTCTATATAAGATTTCCTACACGAAATAATTTTAATGCTGGAAAAGGACATTTATTAATCTACACTAAAGGAACAATCGCAAAGGTGATAAGAACACAGGTTGATATTATTATATCTTTCTATTTATTGATCTCCGGCTATTTAGCTGAGCTCATTCATATTGCTCTACTTTTCTCATTTCGGTCTTGATTGTTTGTTTTCAATCTCTATCCTGTTCAAATTTTGTCTTATATATATACATCTAAAATTACTATTTTTTGTCATTTTACTATTTTTTTTCTTTTATTTTATAATTTTCGCATTTGTCTTTATAATATGCATATCTTACTAAAATAATAATTTAAGATCTCTCTAATGCCCTTTACTATGGTGCCAATTTGATATATATATATTATACTCACTAACGTGGTATTTACAAGCATGCCACAATTTTTGTATATTTATACTTTTGATAATTAAAGGTAGATATTTTTATTCATGATACTCAAATAATTAATATCAAATCGAAAATATCATTGTTATTATCATTTTTAAGATGAATTTGCTTTTTCATGCATTAAGTATTAAAAATATAAATATTAGTTATGGAAATATAAGAATTATTAGATATGGACGTAAATATTTCAAATATTTAATTAATTTAACTAATATTAAAGGCTGTGTTATGCGACGCATGCATGCACATATACATGTAACTTAAAAGAGCTTACATAATAAAAGGAGCTTAATAATAATAAGGGATATTTTCATACATAGCACATTATTCTTATAAATTTATATATCTAATACTTAAAATATATATATATATATTAATAAAACTTAAATCTTTAATATTATATTAAAAAGATTCATGGTGAGGGCCATGCGGCAACATGCGTCGAATCCAAACAAGCCGTCTTAATACGACACGTGCCGTACACACGAACCGTCAAAATGAAAACGGCGGTAACCTCACGAAGGTAAGGATTCGGTGACGGGAACATGATGAAGGCCGAGACGGGTTGACGGGGGCATTCATGATGCGGGCCCCATTTTAATCGTTTCCAAAATCAACCTGTAGAGGTCGGTTTCTCTCGTTCTCGTCGATCACGTGCCCGCAGGAATTTCGGGGTATCTCATTCGCTCGGAAGGATGGCATCACGTGCGACGGCATCTAGAAGTGGAACATCCACCGTCCCATACTCCCATTTCTTTCTTTAAACATTCACTGTTTGTCGCTCCTGATTACAAATTAGGTTCGCTTTTTAAGTATTGGGTCATATCTTAAAATGCATGCATTATACCAATAAATAATAATAGTTATTATTTTGATATGATATTTAAAATTTTATTGATTAAAGCATGAATCTTAATGTCAAAAATAATTTGAGTCTAAGTCGAAACTAATTCATTTCAAACACTTAAAATATTATTAAAAATTTGGGAATATAAGTTGAATCCCTAAATAGTTTTTAAGTGTAGATTGTTTATGATCAAATCGAACGTCTTAATGAGCCGGATCTAACAAGCCCAAGGTCTCTTGATTCTGACTTCATTTGAATATTTAAATATTTAAAATACATTAAATGATCAAGGGAATCATTTCGAGCCGTCCGATCGAGTGGTTTGGATTTTACACGTATTTACAAAAACGACATTCCTCTAATCTATATAAATAGATCATTCTTCAGGGAGAGGCTAAAGAAAATAGCTCTAATGCAAGATCCGCCATAAGTCAGTGACGATCGCACCACCGCCACGGCATCGCCGACCAACCGTCGGCCATCACCGCTACCGCGCATGATCATCGATTAACCATCGCCGCTGCCGCCATCGACCACCATCGTCGGCGAGGCCGCCAACTAACGCCGCCGGCCATCGCGCAACCACTCCCTTCGCCATCGCCACTCGCCGTTGCTGGTCGCTGCGCAACCACCGCTCGACGTGGCCACGCATCACCGTTGCCATCGACCACCGTCGATCCATCGCCGGCCAGCCGAATTAATTCTTTCATCATCGCGCATTAATAATCTTATTATTATTTATATTCTTGATTTTTGAGATTCTCATTATGAGGCTTTCTCATATATAATTATCTAATTTTATTATTGGAAAAACTTAAATTTTGTTCTCTGAAATAGATATATAGTGAAAAAATTTTACTGGACTAGGCTCTGTAATTTTTTTCCCTTTTTCTGGAGTTTTTTATGTAAAAATTTTGAAGTTTTTTGTTTATTTTTTAAATATCTGTATATTTGTTGGATTTTATAAAAAGATTAAAATATAAATTTTTATTCTGCTGTAACTGATTTTTTAACACGTAATAATTTTAATTATCATTATATATAATTACTTATATATTTAGTTAAATGTAATGTTTAATCCATAAGATCTTATTATTGCCCTACAAATTTTCTCCACCGATGATTAGCTCATCATCTATTCAATAGGAAGGAGAGCCTCTCTACCTATCAACGGTGAAGGATGACCAGTCGGTACAAGGCGGGATGGGCTTTATTCCCTTCTATTGATACAGAGTGCTATCAATCATCTTTTTGATACAAATGGTTTGCGGGCCCATATTTGCCACCTTGGAAACAACTGAGGGTAGTGGGCCACCACCTTGGACAGAAACTCATCATGCGAGGTAGGACTCTCACGCTCACTAAATGAAGATGACATATATAATATTTAATTTACAATTTTGTGTTGATTTGAGTAAATCTATCGATTTTATAGATTTTTAAAATTATTATTTATACATAATTAATAATTTTAAAAATCTATAAAATCGATAGATTTACTCAAATCAACACAAAATTATAGGTATTGCAAATGCTAGCAGGTTTAAAACAATTTTTTAAAAAAAAGTTATTAAAATAAATCTAACAATTTTAAATTTTAATTTATAATAAATATAATTAATTAAATAATATTATTCTTATTTCTTATAGTGTAGAATATTGGCCAATAAAAAAGAAGCATAAGATTAAATTAAGTGTTACAGAAATGAGAATGCTCAAGTGGATGAGTGGTTTACTCTTACAGATAAAATGCAAAATGAGTATATTCGGAAAAATTGGGTAGAAATTCAGTGGTAGATAAGATGGGAGTGCCTAGATTGTTTGACATAATCACGTCCACATGATTGAGATGATACATTAGATCTTTATGTTAAGAAAGTTAGAGTAGTAGACCTAAAAGATTTGGTTAAAGATAAAAAAAACGATCTTAAGATAATTGATTTAAATGAATTGACACATAATAGACACAAATGGATTAATGATTCATGGGATTAAGGTTTGTTGTTGTTATCTTAGTCTTAACATAATTTTTTTAAAAAAAATTGTATGTCCTGCAATCTTGCAAGAAAATTAGTTATATTTTTTAACTTTAATAAACCCTTGAAAATATTTACTTATTCATGTAAATGTTTTTTTCATTTTTTATTATCTTTCAAATTATTATAAATATTTTTTATTTTATTGTGCGTGCCCAAAAATAAAATGTTAGACTTAGAAAGATATTTAAAGTTTTTTATAAACATCTCATTAGATTAATTTTTAATAAATTTAAAACAAGTATTAATTAATATTCTTTTTGGGGAAATTAACATGTTTTTTTTTTTAATTCCTGCGTCGTTATTTTAAAGTTTTGCGTACACAGAATTTTCCGCTGATATGGTTCACTGGAAACGGTGCGGCGATTTGGACACATGGCGCTCCCTCCGTCGTCCGCTTACGATGTCGCCGTCCGCATTGGAAGAAGGGTAGCTCACGTGGGCTTGTACAGGTGTCGAAAAGTCTATAGCAACGTTTAACGCCGTTACATATTCTCTCCAAAGTAAACGCCGTTAGAAACCGCTATAAATTAACCCTCCCCTTCCGCCCCACTCTGTGCGAATAAAGAGCGTGGCGACGAGCGGAGGAAAAACCAGAGAATCTTTCTTCAGTCTACTCTCTCTCCTCAAACATAAGTGTTCACGATGAGAGCTGCTATTCTTAACCGTACAGGATCCATCTCAACCGGAACAGACTTCTCCGTCTTTTGGCCGAGGATGCCGACCGGTGGACATGACGTCGGCGTATCCTTATTGCGCCGGAACAAGACGCATAGAATGCCTCTCGATGTGAGGGAGAGGAGGAACTTGTCTTCGTCGGCGGGAAAGTCGAGTCTACTTCGGCGGGTCAGATCTGACGGTGATCTTATTTTATCGGCTCCCCCGAGCCCGAGCGGAGAAAGATGGCCACCGCCGGCGTTGCTTGCCTCGGTGGAGGAGGACGATTTTGGTGCCAGGGTATGGAATGGGGTTTCGGGGGGTGTTACGGTGGTGAAAGAGAACGAGGAAGTCGAGTATTCCGGCGGATCGGGGAAAGGGAAAGGAAGCAAGAGCATGGGAGGAAGCTTTGGTGACGGCGGGAACGCGGAAAACAACGGAAATCGGATGATCGACAACTATTATCAGGAGATGCTGAGGGCGGATCCTGGGAATCCACTCCTATTGAGGAATTACGGAAGATTCTTGCACGAGGTAATGGAGAGGACGAAATAAAGATTCGAAATCCCAACTACCTTTTCGGAATCCTGATTTAGCTTTTTCTTTTTGAAATGGAAGGTTAAAAGGGATGTAAAGAAGGCCGAGCATTACTACGGGAGGGCGATCCTAGCCTGCCCGGCTGACGGTGAACTACTCTCGCTCTATGCGCGATTAATCTGGGATTCTCAGAGGGATTGCGAGCGCGCCGAGGCCTACCATAAGCGCGCCGTGGAGACTTCCCCCGATGATTGGTACTCTCTCTCCCTCTCTCTCTCTTTGAGTGCGGGCATGTGTGAAAAGCTTCCATGGGAAATAAGTTGTTGATGCTGACAGGGGTGATTGTTTTTAGCAGCTATGTACTGGGGTCCTATGCTCATTTCCTCTGGGACGCAGAGAAGGAAGGGGAAGAGGAGGGAATGGTGGATTCGTCCTCGCCATATGTAGAAGCCTTCTGAACATAATGGACGGCCTTGATCTGTTCTTGTTTTTGTAGATACTTGAAGAAGCTACACTAAATAAGAGCTTGTGATCGCGTGTACAAAGAAGAGGAAATTACTGGCGGAAGCAAGGCTGCGTTGGGAGATGAGAATGGCTCCAGAAGGATAAGGTATCGGCGTGATAGCTGCTTAGTTATGAAGTTCTTTCTTCTTATTTCGGCTGTGTGGCAATAAGAAGCACGAATAAGAGGTGATTTTGAGTTACAGCAGCCACTTCCAGAGGAATGCCTGGTTGTGTAGTCTCTGTCGTCTTTTATTCCTACTGTTTTGCAATAATAGGTGATTTTGAGTTACAGCAGCCACTTTCAGAGGAGGCGTAATTTTTAAATTAGCCTTAATTAAAATTATAATTAGCTAATTAAATTGTTAAAAACAAAAATTTAAAATTTCAGTCAACGGACGACTGATTGGCTGTTCAATAGTCCGATCACCGACTGGCTATGAAATAAATTTTTTAAAAAAAATGAAATTAACGCTTTTCCATATCGTTTCATCGTCAGATTTTGGTGGTTGGTATCGTTGGAAAGAGAATAAAAAATTCTACAATTTTCATGTTAACAGGTTTTGACGAATCTCGATCGAGTAGTCGCAGTTTTTGCGTATATATAAATTTTGAAGTTGCGAAAGTGAAAGTTATTAGGCATCTCCTATTTTTTTGTCATAATACAAGGATTGTTAAATACATATAATTTCTTGGTAATATCAAACACTCTCAATATATTCTATATATAAATTGACTAATTAACACCCATGAGAAGAGTCCAACTACTTGATGAAAAAAATGTGTATCTCTTCATTCTGAAATTTCGATTTTGTTCATTTGTTAATATTGAACTTAACTTGACACTTAGTGTGAAAAAATTCATATTTTCATTCCCTAAATAGAATAAAATTAAGAATTTTATAATTTATTTGTATTCAAATATTCATGATAATGACTCCACAATTAAGAGAAAAGTTTAATTATACAATTATTGTGTATGACTTTAACATGTTCAGGTTGAAAAACTTGTATAATGGGAGGGTAAAAAGTTAAGATATATCACTACGAAGATGAAGACACGAACATAACACAATAAAAACTCGAGATATATCTACGTTTAAAAATATATAGTACAGAAAGGTATTTAACATTAAAAATATAATAATTGCATAAATTAAATAAAGATGAAATGAGTTAATGAGTTTTAATATGATTAGTACAAGAAAATAAACATATATTTATATAGGTAATTACAATGGCCCAAAATGAAAATAGAATTATAGTTTAAATTCTTATTTAGAAATTAGGGTAAATGAAAGATCGATTAAATTGGCCTATTTGGATCAATCTTATTTTATGTTTTGATTTTGTATGTTATTTTAAAACATATTTACTTAATATATTTTTATATTTAAGAAAATAATTATTTAATGTATTTTAGATGTTTTTATTTTTTGTTTTAAAATAAATCATATTATTTTATAAATACTCAAAAATAATTTTGGACATTTTAAATGTCTTGAAAACAACAACTATTATCAAATATGTTTTATTTGGAGATCAAAATAAATACATATATGACAAATAGTTTTAAATTAGATTTGAATTATATGTAATTTCACATTAAGTCTTACATCCTCTCACCTGAGTTAACCAAATTAAATAAATAGTAAACATCACTAAGATAACACAATGAGAAGTAGATGAATGAGTAAACATAAAAAACATATAAACTGTTAGAAATACATGCCATCAAACGCACAAAAAAACATAACAACTTACAGAAATCATTTTAAACCACAAAAATTGAATGTGAGACAACCTCACTTCGGAAACTAATAAGTTACAACTTAGAACAACAAACAGTGACAATTATACAACTTAGTAAATAGAAATTTGTTAAAATATATACTAATTTTGTAAATGAGTTGAAAATGGTAATCTACAATATAAAATTTACATATTAACCTAATCGATCAACTATAATGATTTAATCATTTATGATCACATATAAGATATAACAATAATCAAATTTACATACTTTGACAATCAGTAATATTCAAATTATGAAAGATATCAATAAAAAGCCCACCTTTATAAATTTTAAATCAAACTAAATAGCTACATCCAAACTCCGCATATAATATTTTCTCATAAACTAATGCCACAGACCCTTTTTAGCAAATTCTTCTTAATATTTCTTCAAATTAGACTAGAAATATCATTGACAACTTTTATTAAAATCTTTGCAAGTTCAGGTGACTTTACTTCTTTTTTTTCTATATTAACATACATAACACATAATTCTTATATATTTACATATTTAATATCTAAAATTTTATATTTACATAAAGAAAATTCAAATCTTTAATATATACAATAAAAATAACACAAATATTAACTTCATACACACACAAAAATAAAAAATAAATAAATCTATTTCACTGTTTTTGCAAAAATAAAAAATTGAAAGATTCACCATCCACCCAAACAAGCATTCAATATATGCAAATCAAGTTTGTTCCTCTTACATGCAACTAATTAATTATGAATGTCCGCTTCCCTAGATTATTCCAATATAAACCTAAATTTGCTTCGTCTTTTACAAATAGAATTCAATTCGAGCAACGAACTGTGATTTAGCATATCAATGATCAGAATGAAACAACTTTGCCTCCCCCAACACAAAGCATGATGGAACAACAGACACTTTCAACATTCCTGAAACCAAATTCAAATCTTAAATGCCAAAATTTTCATAAATTACACATCAATACACATTATTATAGTATAGTCAATAGATAGCTACATATTAATGAGTGTCATACGAATTGGAGTCTAAATATAGAAGCCATATTTGGACTCGGCACGTAAATAATTTCTTTTACAAAATGATCTTCTCTCAATAGAGGATTTTTAACATCATGGAATTACAACCCCTTTAACTTATACTCAAGAGTAGAATAAGTTATAATTATATTCAAGAGATTACTACTTTTGCTAGTATTGTGTGTAATTAGGAGAAGAATATCAATTACTGATTTCTCCATAATAAAGCTTCAACTCTGATCTTCGATCTACTTTCTTAAAATTGATGATTGTATCATTCTTCCTTTTAATTTTTTAGATGATGGCAATAAAACAGTCTTTTTTAATAAACCCTCATCATGTTGGTTGCTTTGTATTTGACTGTAGGCAATAACGGTTATGGCAAAAATGATAGCCAAGATACTTTCATATTTAGGAACATCTGTGAGATAGAGCCATAAAGCTTTATTTGCAAACTTTCTCTCCCTCATCAAACTCAAAACAATTTTCATTTTACATTGCTCACTATTTGGGATAAGTATAAATTTTTTGTTCGCTCATCAAATTTATATCAATATGTTAGACATTTCTATTAGTTAAACTTTCAAACTTTATTGGAATGAAGAAATACATATTTAATAATTTAACGAGACACAAAATAAGTTAGATCCACAATACATGTATACCTAAAAATACTACAATAAATTAGATCTACAATATGTGTGCCTACAAACATCAATAAGTACAACAAATACATGTCACAAATACATATTACCCTTTTGTTTTGAAAAAAAAAAAAAACTCAAAACATACCTTTTTCCCAAAAGTCTTGATCCCCGGGCTAGAAGGGTCCTGGGGATCGCTGAGGGAAGGTCGACCGACCTTGGCCGCTTGATATCGGCCAGATAGGGCTCACGGAGAGAGAGATCAGGAGAGAGAAAACGAGGGAGAGAGAGATCGGGATCGGGATTCCGATCTCTTGTTCGGGCATTTTTTTTAAAAAAAATAAATGGCCAGTTTGCGCCCGAACCTGCCATATGTTTAAATTTTTTTTAAGGGTTAATTAACTAATTATGGTTTTAATTATGGCTAATTTAAAAATTAAGCCCCAGAGGAATGCCTGGTTGTGTATGCACTGTTTTGTTAGCGGTAAATGAAATGCGATGTAATTAGTTTACATATTTTTTTCTCTTTTTTGTTGTTTGGATGGTTGTTTGGATGGAAGTAAAATAAATTCAGTAAAATTTTTTGAGGTATTTTAAATCCCACAATAGCCTACTTTGCGTGACTTCTAAATACGCTCAAAACGAGCGTATTTCAAATTCGCGGAGCGGAGTGGAGCGCCTGGGAGAGAAAAGCTTAGCTTTTCAAAAAATTTTTTTCTTTTTGGGAAAAAAGATATTTTTTTTTTCTTTTTGGGAAAATGAGACTGCCTCAAAACGAGATTTTTTTTCTTTTCAATTTCTTTTTCAAATTCGTTGAACCCCTAATATTTATTTTAACTTGAATTAAAATAAATATTATTATAGCTTAATTATAATTTAATAAATATAATTATGTTTATTCAATTGATGGTAAATAATTCACGATAAATTAAAAAAATTAAAATAATTATTAAATTTTAGTTTATTTAGCAAAAAAATAATTGATGAGTAAGCTATTTATTAAAGAAAAATTATTTAATAAAGAAATATTAAATCGTAACTTGATAATTAATTTATTTAATAAAAATTCTTATTAATTAATTAATATTTAATATATATATTAAATTTAGGTCATTATGTTAATATAAAAAAATTATTATAATTATTTATATACAACTAATAAGATCTAACATATGAAAAATGCATTATTTTTACCTGCAGATACTCAACCAAGCAAAAAAATTATTTTCTTGTATTTATATTTTAGATAATTAAATAAAATTTAAATATTCAAAATACATCGTATTTACTTTTACAATGTAGTTTAAAGTTTCATCTCTTTCTCTTTTTGAAAAATGATAATATTCAAATTTTATTTATTTATAACACTAATAATTAATATCTTAGAAAATTTGTAAATTAATTACTAATAATTAAATATTCAAAATACATTGTATTTGTATTTAATTTTATTTATTTTTAGTCAAGTAAAAAATTTTTATTTATAATTTATTTATATTTTAATATATATTTATTTTTGAATACATTAATTAGAATAAATTTATAATTAATTTACATATAATAAAAGATTAATACAAATATTTACTTTATATTCATCCACCAAACAGAAAAAATAGTTTCCATGTATTTACTTTACACACAACTAAATAACTATAAAGTATTCAGAATTCACTGTATTCATTTTACACTGCATTCCAAATACAGACAAACAAACAGTCCCTAACTTACAATCCAAGAGAAATCATCAGCGTGACCAACCATAGCAAGTTATTCAGCGCATGATGATCTGAAAACCATAAACAAGGAAGTCTGAATTATCTGAAAAAAGAAAGCTATGAAGACTATGAATCAGATTCATGTTAAGCCCTGACCTCCTGCTGATGAATTTCCATTGTCAGAAAGACTTGGCTGAGAAGATGGCGACGATGAAGAATTAGTCAGACTGATCCCAAGGTTTGAACAGTCTGCACCAATGGAACCTGCGCAGTTCAACAAAATTAAGCTTGAATCATTGAGAAGCAGATGTATATTTAAGAAAAGCTTATTTCACATCCATGATGGAAGCCCATACTTGAGTATTGTATGATGCGTGGCACTTGATATATAATTCTTAAATTTTATATAAGCATAGATAATTGAGAGGGCACATATAAGCAGAGAATGGTTTCATATTAAATATGCATAAATAATGAGCTAAATGATGCGAATTTTAGTGAAATCATTTGAAAAGGTATGGCTATAACTCACAATTACTATACTCTTAAACAGATGAACATGCACCTCTGCAACTATTATATTTCCTCATGTTCTTGAAGCTATAAAGGACGTGAACAAATACTGCAGTGCTTTTCATATGTTCGAACCAATCAAAATTTAAATATTCATTTAAAATAATTTTAATTTATTAAGTGCGGAATTCATAGATGCGTGAATAAATAATGAGCAATTTGTATCTGATTGATAGTTCTTATCTATCCACAAGCTTTTGTTTATAGCGAATAATTTCTTCCTTTTTATAAGATGAAAGATTCTTGTGATCTTTAAATTTTCTCGTTGAAATATTTAATTAACTCTTTCACTTAGAAATTATTTATGTTCGGAACATATGAGATTTTTATATAAAGGTGTACAAATCAATTATTTTTGTATATTATCTTTGCTTCAACGAGACTACAAGAGTAGAAGAGTTGATGGATTCCGGCACTTATTTATGTATTTTTTTTAAGGTAAAATATATATCAATAAATAAATCATGAGTGAAGATTTACTCAAGTAAATTCCCTTAAAAAATAAAATTAATTATATTTTATTTAATCAGAACAATAGATATTTTTTATTTTGATAAATGCTTTAAAAAATGAAATTTGTATTAATTTATTTTAATTTAACGAAACTCATTTTAAGCTCATTTACACCAAAATAGAGTGTATAGATAATGCTAAAGCTACGCAGCATTATCAAATTAATATTTTGGCAGTGATAAAGGAATGAAAATACTTTTGAACGTCTTTGATTACTAAAAAAGAAGTTTATTTATTTATTTACTTGATTTATATATATATATATATTATCTGTATAGCTTTAGGAATCCTTGGGTCATATATCCCGTTTAAAGGTAAAATAGTTTCATTCATCTGATATTTCTGAGGTTCTTAAGATTACATTCTTGATGTTGACTTTGAAGATATTTATAAAAGCGTTGGCATTACAGGACAGCGAACCTACGCGTGAAAACGCCTATCAGCAACATACCCTCAATAATAGATAAGGCGTCGGTCTCAATCTATCAATTAAGGGGCAAAAGCTGTAACATTATTATTAGGGTCTATTTTAAACAGTTGCAAATATTTTAAAAAATAATGATATAAATATTATAGAAAAATATGCTACTTAAAAAATTATAATATAATTTACAAAAAAATTTATTTTCAAAAAATCAAATCATAATTTTATCGCCATCAAATAAAATTAAAAGATGTAACTTTTTTACAACAAAATTTTCAAAATTCAGGCGAAAAATAATAAGGTTTTTAGTTTTTTTTTTCAATAGATTTTTTTTATATATTTGGGTGAATTTAATTGTAAAATTATACAATATCTATTCAAAAATTTAAACTCAAAATCTCTTAATTAAAAATTTAAACTATCAAACACTAGATTAAAATGTCTAAAACATTCTCAATAGATTTTATTTCATGTCAGAAAAGTAGATTTAAATTTAAAAATGGGTGTATACATCCTCTCCTGATTAACATATAACAACTTCATATATCTCAAATGCTACAAATTGGTGGTTCTTTCTTCCTACATATAATTTCAACTTTTTTGAAAAATGGCCACCGATTATACAGCAAAGTCAACGTAACCACTTAATTGCCTCTGAAACTGTGTATGGAAAGCACATGTTAACAGTTCTATTTGATTTGGATATTACTTGGATACCTCAAATATATCTTTCCTTCTATTGCTTCAAAACTGATTCAAAACTGCTAAAACTTTCCCAATCCAACTTATCTTTCTATCAACATTTAACTAATTCTTCATGCAATTCTTACGTCTGTAAGTGAAGCAGCTATTCCAATGTGTCATCAGCTGCCATCCAATTGGGAAGCTTGGTCTCAGAATTCTAGTCTCTTTGTCAAGAGATCTACAAATATGATGCACCTCAATAATAAACTGACCATGATAATTAGTGTCTACCTCTTTGTTGTTGATTTTCTAGTATCCATCAAATAAACTGATGGATGAACTTAACTGCTCTTGGTGATCTTCCAAGTGTTATTTTGTGGAATCTGATGATTTCAATCAATCAATGTAGTACTGTAGACATGGTTTACAATACTGTCAGCCGAGCCCTAGCGTGTGTACCAAATATAGCGAAATACAAGCTGCTAGAGAGACTTCAGTGCTGAGAAACTCGTAAAACCTCATCATTTTCATTTTTATAATAGATTTCTTGTTGTGATGTGATTATGATTTTTTAGATTTTGAGTTTTTTCACATAAATTTGGTGTTCTTTCTCATCTTCTTTTTTTTTTTTTTTTTGGTTTCGTTTTTTGTTTTGCTCCAGTTCTCTTTCCCAACACCAAGTGATGTTCATCTACTTACCTCCCTAACTACAAAGAATTTGTCACTGCCAAGCGAACTCTATAGTACTCCTTGTTCTGTTTAGAAGAATTGCTCGACAAGGTTCTTGATCATGCCTTCCTCCTCCACAATGATAAACAGAATCCTGAACCTCACCATCCATCACAAATATAGCTAAATCTGTACATCAAAATTTCCAAAAGCCCAAATTACCTTCTCCAACTTGCTACCAGAAAGTACAAAACTAACTCTGCTAACTCATCACCTATTTCTCTTCCATCAGTACTGCGGCGAGTATGTACATGTACATGGTTCCACATCTTCACCCTGAATGATCATCCTGCTCAATTCATCTCAATCAAATTTTCTCCACTTGGAACAACCCACCATGCAATTTACCACTTCATGATAATATCACCAAATCAAACTTGCTCTAAATTTAAAAATAATGTGGCAACAACACAATGCCATACTCCAAGCAAAGGGTGGTGCATCAATCATGGACTTGCTACTTCTAAGCATGTCTCTATACATATATATAGACCCCATCAAATCAAGTCAATATCATTCATAGAATATTATATGATGGCCTCTTACAGATCCCTACTTAGAGAATTAAACGTCCGACCAAGAGAAGGTTCAACTTCTTTTTCTCTCAAAAGTTTGTTTGAACCACATAAACACTATCCACACGTGATAACTATTCCATCATGCCACATCACAGATTATTATATTATGTCCACCAAAAAATCTCTCTTTCATCATTCTTTTTAATACGTTCATCACTTCATGGATTTAACTACGTTCTTAAACATTCGTATGAAATTCATACGTTAATTTTGGGATGGCTGAGAATCTTGAAAAAAACCCTGTGAAGGAAATCCAGTACCCACATTTCTACCAAAAAAATAAGAACGCGAATGCACGCACATATGGTTTAAAAGCAGAATGTACACACAAAAAAAAATAAAAATAAAAAAAATAAAAAAATCAACTATTAAACTTTCATCTCAGTACCTGATGAGGAATAAAGAAGAATTTGGCTGCAGGACAGGAATGGCATGTACAATGAGCAACCCAGTAGCAGGGACAGAAGTGGGTACATTAGCACGTGATACAGGAAGGAACCAATACAGTAGCTGGTCCAGCTACTCGACAGACGTCATAGAGATGCTGCCCAGTTATGAAGCTTAAGTTATATACAGAAAAAATTTGAAAATCAGAATGCGCTTGAGTATCAGTTAGCCATGAGCTTGCAGTTAGCTTCATATTCTGCCATCTGATTCTTGCTAAATAATGTTGGTGTTACTGAAATGATGCCAATAAAGAACAATGTTGCTATAGACTGGAAATCATAGAGGTCGCCAATTGATCTCAGTTCTCCCAGGGCAATACCAGCCTGCATTAGAACATGTGAGTAGGAATATTCATTATTTGAAGAGAAAAGTACTGTAACAGTAAAACAAGGGGGATTTCCATGCATACCACACAATTCTTCTGCATTTCCATAAATAACAACTAAATCTTTAATATCACATCATAAATATTACTATCACACACCTTTTTAAAGCGAAATACACATTTTCATAAATAGGAGAGTGCTATATACATAAATATCATACTTTAGGTGTAGATGTGTAAATGTAAAAGAATTTTGTGGTATGTATGTAAATCTTCCTAAAAACAAACAACCAAAAGCAAGAGTGAACCGTACCCTGACAGTCACATAAGCAGCTGGTATTTTTTGGCAATGTAGGTGTGACCCTGAGGAAAAGCATGTAGTTCAGTAACTTCTCCCTTCTTTTAGACACCTGCAGAAATTAAGGGAAAGGATATAAGAAATACATGGGCAACTTCAATCTTAGATTTTAGACTGTTCAGAGAAACATATCGAAATATTCTCACGAATTATGTTGAAAGATGAAAAGATAATTAAGAATTTCACAAAATGTGTTCACGAGCATGGACAAAAGATGTTATTGGGTAAATTAAAAAGTTACTATTTCACAAGCTAAAGCCACGTTCGTTTTGAAATGATTCAAAACATCTGCACACTAATTGAGAGTTGAGAGAAGAAGAAATTACTTAAGTAAATTATTCTTTGTACAATTTCTGCTAGTTTTGAGTAAGAAATAAAATCCTCATATAGAAAGAAACTGTCGCATCTTTTCTTTCTGTTACCCGCATTTAAAACTCTGAATCAAAAGAAAATGTTTACTTTCTTCTAATTCTTTTTATCTTTTCTAATTCTAACTAAAAATCAAAGTGTCTATGAAAACATTTGAGAGCGGGTTTTTGCACAATTTTAGGTTGCACCGTTGATATCCATAATTTTTGGGTCACTTCATAAAAAATAAAAAAGCTAATCACTGGTTTGCATCACGGGGAATTTTTCAATGGTAAGAAAGACTGTTGCATACATCAATCCCGCCACATTCACTATTGCGTGATATTGTAATTTTCCACTAAAAAGGTCACAGGTTAAGTTTCTGTAGTGAAATAAAAGAGGGAGAAAGGGAGGGAAAGAAAAACCAGTATTTACCTGTGCTTGGAAATACCCAAGTTTGTCTGGCCATAGCGAGAAGGCAAGGGGCCTTCCTATCAACTTTGATAGGAAATAACAGGAAGATGCACCAGCAGTGGCCGCAAAGACCACCAAAGCGACGCCTTGAAAGACTCCAAAAAGGGCACCAGCAAGCAGGGACATGAAAATAGTCCCTGGAATCATGAAAGTTTGCATGAAAATGTAAACTGAACAATAACCTACCAAGACTTGTATAGTGTAGTCACTGGCGTAGCTCTCCAGATGGTCCCTGAAAAATTAGACAATGACCAACTTATTGATTCATGCTTGTACAAGAATGGGATATATTTGTACAAAATTATAATAAATGTGGAGTAAAATCATCATCATTCATGTGCATTAAAACCACTTCAATTCCTCTATGCATTTCAATTCCGGAGCTGTCCCAGACTAACATTATTTGTATTGGAGTTAATTACGTATAATAAACCGCAGTTAGAAAGTGCAGAAAAATTACAGAGAAATGATTAAGAAATCAAGAAAACTCTCGCTTGTAAATCAGATGCTTAGTGATTAAATGTACTATCTCGATTATACAGCAACATTCTCAGAGGCCGAAATGTATGAACAGAAAATGTAAAGTTAAAAAAGGGGAAAATTGTAAATTGAAGCAGTTTAATTTAAAGAAATCATGCGAGAAAGAAAGAGAGAGATGGAGAGGGAGAAAACTAATAGTGAGAGAGAGAGAATAAGAGGGGAGATCATAAATGATCAGAGTCTTGTGGATATTCTTCCAAAATTCAGATCAGAAGATGATGATCAAAAAGTTAAAAGGTTTGATCTAAGGGCATGATGCTGGGGGAGAATACAAGGCTAAATTTATCAGGTTGGCACACCATGTACCTCATCTGCTGGAGATAGGGACCACCAAGTCTTACAGATTTCTGAATTCGAGAGGGCATCCATCCCCAACTTATACCTCTCAAGATCACAGACAATGCTAAGCTGGTAGAGAGAGACAGACCAATGGAGAATGATTAGGAGAGGTGCATATGCGTGCTCAAAAAGATCAAGGAAAGAGAGGCTAGAAACAATCGGAAAAGTGATGGTCAGTAGTCAACAGAGGTGTTCATTAAAACGACACTCATCAGAAGAACTGCACGCTAATTGGTGCTTAGCACAGTGAAGGCTGACAACACCAGAGGTAATGTTTTACTCTTAATATGTTCTGCCCTCACTTGTTCGCAAACTAAAGTACAATTTTATAAATATTGTGAATTTGAATTTGGAGACAATCCCTTTCAGGTGGGGAGAATTTAATTATATATTTTTTTTAAAAAAAAGGCAAAACTGAGTTGATTTACTCAACTAAACAACCCTAGAAAAAGGAGGTTGAGAGAAAATCACTAGCCACTTCTGCTTCTGGAGGACTCAAGTAGTGATAGGGTGAAACTTCTATCGAGATTACAATGAGGTAATTTCTTCTTCTTCCTTCTTTTTTAACACGTGATTTCCTTTATCTTTCGTTTCATTGTCTTGATTGATAAGATCATCGACAATCTCATAACTGTAGTTAATTTTTTGTATAAATTTCTTGAAAAATCAAAACCCTAAGTTAGGGTAATTATGATTTTACCCATTTTTTTCTCTAATTGGATGCAACATCAATTATTTGGAATAATTTTCGTAAATTTGAGATGAATTAGAGTTTTCCATAATTTACCATCAAATTTAAGAATTTTAAGCCAAATGACTCAAGCAATAACCAAAATTTACTAGAACTTTAGAAAATTAGGGTGGTCAATTCCAAGCTTAAGATAAGTTTCATAATTTTTGATAAGTTTTTAGTGAATTTTAAAACCATTAAACATTAAATAATAATAGTAGTAATAATAATAATAATCATTTAAGTACCAACAACAACAACAAGCCTTAATCCCACTAGGTGGGGTCGGCTACATAAATCCTTCGTCCATTGTGTATTGTCAAATTCTCATTTAATTCAAGTATACTGGATCATTTTTTATACATCTTAACCAAGTCCTTGGGTCTACCTCTACCTTTCTAAGAAAAGAAATGCATCTACTCTCCTAATCGTCATCTGGACGACCAACGCTTTATGTGGCCAAACCATCTAAGCGACTCCCTAATCTTATCTACCACCTGAGTTACTCCAACTTTTTCCCGAACATACTCATTTTGCATTCTATCTCTAAGAGTAAAGCCACTCATCCACCTGAGCATCCTCATCTCTGTAACACTTAACTTAGTCTTATGCTTCTCTTTTATTGGCCAACATTCTGCACCATATGTCATTGCAGGTCTTACCACCATTAAATTTAAAGATAAGAGAGGGAAAATCAATTTTGAATAAGAGGTGGAAATCAAATTTAACATAAGAGAGGGAAAATCAAATTTGAACAAAAGAGGGGAAAATCAAATTTGAACAAGAGTGGGAAAATCAAATTTGAACAAAATGGGGAAAATCAAATTTGAACAAAAGAGGGGGAAATCAAATTTAAATAAAAGGGGGAAAAATAAGAATTACTTTGAGGGATAAATCTTTTTCTTAAAATAACAAATTAAATTATCCTTTGAACCTATAACATCAAAACGCCTTCTTCACCGCCGGATCTACAATCTTTCGTGCAAGCAGACAGAAGGCGATACTAAACCAAAATTAACAAAAATCATAAGGCTTTCTTTAATCGAAAATTAGGGAATTTTATTCTAATTATGATTGTCAAAAGTCAACGAAATCACTAATTAGATGAAATTAGATAAACTATAAATTCACGCTGTATTACGTAGATTTCAAGAAATTTAATATCTTAAAGCAAGACGCTAGATTGGAACTAAGTAAATACAAAATTAATCTCATAATTCAAACACAAAATTACATAAAGATCAGATAATTAAGATGTTCCACGACACTATCGAATGTTAAAATTCAAGTGGAGACGCCACTGCCGTGCTTAGGGTAGCTAACAAAACCTAAAAATTTATAATAAGAGTTTCAAATAAATGTCAAAACTGATTCTCGGATAGTAGATCTAATCTTACAGTAGTAAATAGAGGACAAAGTTTCTTAAACATATTCAAATTAATCAATTTTTCAAATCAAATTAAATATCAATCTAAAATGTCCAACCAAACTCTATCACTAAAAACTTAAACCAAACTCAATCTATCCACCTTCCGCATGTTGTGAACAAACTAAGAAAAACTCTACACAAAGGACAATGCCAAATCAGTGTTATACCATGTCACTCTCATTAATCTTGTAGCGACGCGACCAGATCCCCGATCTGGGTTCAAGAGGCCCACAAATGAAGAAGCGATTCTGTGAGTCCTCCGACGGTGAGATGACTCCCGCTCATTATATTACGCCATTCAGCTCAGATGCTCCCAGCTCTCGCTTTGATGAATCATAGATACTTTGACAAGAAATTCTCCGCCTAAGGTAGACTTAAAATTGTCTTCTGACAAACACCACCCCACGTCTGGAATTTCTTGAACGACGATGTCCGATGGGATCCTTCGTCGTAGACTACCTCCTCGACTAAGTAGACAGTGACCGGACCGTCCTGATGACGAACCATGGGATTTAGATCGAGACGCCATCCCCCCCAACCATCCAGTTTAAGTTCAAATGATGAATTTCATATTTTAAATTATGAAACTCTACATGCTGCTACTATACGCTATGTATTCAACGATTTAACGACTAGCTTTAATCGAAAGTTCTCTCTCACTTATTGGGAGGTAATATACTACCATAGGAAACCCGAACCAGATCTAAAGTCCTCACCAAATGAGAGAAATCTCAGAAGTGTCTTATCTACTATTCCATCTCTAAAAAATTACATAATACACTTAAAACTACTCTTTCATCTGGCGAATTTTCTCCTACAATGATGAGACTTATCATTACTGAAATGAATCATGGTTGATATTTTATTGGCATAAAAAAATGTGTACTTTGCATGTGCATTCAAAAAAAAAAATCTCTAGCCCTAGAATAATGGAAAATTTTCATCTAGGAAATATCAGTCAATGAAAAGGAGGGAAGGTTAACAACCATATTCAGTCCATGTAACAGTTAAATCTATCCCCATTCAAATCAGGTTATCATGCAACAGTGAAAGACAAGACTCAGAGATTCATTTACATATCTCCAATAGGAGCCAATAAAAGGTTTAATTTCAACAGATTAATCCCATCAGCAGACCTTTAGCTAGAAAATCAGGAAAATTTGATCAAATGAGACTACATGTCCACAATAATTAAACAGCGTGTAAAAAATTTTCATCATGAAGGAATTCAAAATGCCTTATCAACCTTGGACCAAATAGATTAAACCAAAACAAAGTATAAACTTCAAAAATACAGATTCTTCGTCCCTTGTTAAAATATCATATGTGAATATTGCTTCGAGTCTTCATGAAATAAAAAGGCATTCTTTCAGAACATTATCCCAAATATTTGGTATTGACTCTTTCCGAATATCATATGGATCTTAAATCTGGAAAAGGTAAAATCCACTGTCACACCAAGATCTCTATCCATAAGAGCATTAACTATATCTTCGATACCCTGCCTACATAAAACCTGCCGCTCATTTGGCAAATTCAATCGAGACATTCTCCCCGTCAAATCTCGCACTAGATAAGTACCATTCCACTCATACTCAAAACCCAACATGCAAAACCGAAACAACAAGAAATCAAAATCACAGATCTAAAAAATTACCAAATCACCATACATTCCTTGACAGATCTTGTTATCAGTTTGGCAAGAAAAAAAAAACCAAAATACCTGAGCGTTTGCAGCTCCTCGAGGGTGCGCGGAAGCTTCAAGAAGCTATAATCCGACGGTGGCATCGATAGATATACGGCCAGAAGCCCGATCCCGAAGCTCACCACCACACCCAATCCAGCCGCAACTTCCCATCCCGAAAGCGGAAACTTCGATGCTCCCTTCTCCATTTCTTCTTCCTCCTCCTCCTCAAAATATAGCTTCCTGATTGATAATAGGAGAGGAGAAATGGTAAGAAGAAGAAGGAGAAGAAGGAGAAGATCAAAGAGGGGATCGGAGAGTTTTCAGAAAAAAACGATGACAGGAAAAGAATATTGGTTTTCTAATACTCCATCGAATACCCTGCACCTCTTTGTTGTGCCCTCACGCATTTATAGATCAGGAATATTAGTAATTTAGTGTCTTTCATACGGTTTAGTCCGTAAGTACGGAATTCGATCCTTATTTTGTTCTGGAGGTACATCTAAACGCGAGACGTTAAAGATACATTCGTTGACACGGTTTCCAGGATGGAGTAAGCGTCGAGGAAGATAAAAACGTGTTCCTTGATTTTAGTGGGTTCTGTCCGGCACTATAATATTATTCTGTTAATTTCTAGAAAAAAAATACATTATTAAGTTATAAAATATAAATTAAAATTTATTTAAACCAATTAATTTTTTTTTATTATTTTTCAAATAAAATTTATATAAAATATGTTATGATAGTGATATTTTTTTAGAGATAATTAAATAAAAATGAGAAAATAATATATCAAAGATCTCACAAAACTTCCCTAGAAATATATGAACAAACAATATTATATTTCATCTATATTCTTGCTGAGTGTTAAAAAATTTATGATGATGAATATAAATTTTAAATCTTAATTTTACCTAAAGATTTAGCAGATAAATAGATAATAGAGATAATACAGAAAATTATAAAATTTTTACATGAAAAATTCAAAAAAAAAAAAAATCATAAAATTTGATAGTTAAAATAATCTATTATATAAATATAATTACAAAATTTTACAATTCTATCCAATTGAATAAAATGAGATTACAAAATAGTGATTAATTACTTGTTCTTCAGTCATATAAGAGTTAAACATCAACAACTTAAAAAATAAAACTATAAGAATCATTAGTGATCATCAAAAATAATTGTTGATAGTAATCGATGATTACTATTAATAATAATTTGCTTCAAACTCTCAATTTAATTCTTAGCTTCCTCCCACTATATTAAGAATGTGATCACAATTACAAAATTTTAGAATAATATTTTAATAAATTTAATTAAAATTTTAAAATACTCTATTAAATGATCATATAAAATCCTTTAAATATATATTTTTATTTTTATATTGAAGTACTTAATGATCTCAAAATTAAATGACATTAAACTCTTTAAATTTCTCTTATCTAAATGTTCATTTAAATTATGAGCATATTAAATTTAAAAATTATTTAATCATTTAATTAATAATTTAAAATTTCTTATTACACTTTAAAAGTTCAATTTGAGCTCATTTGAACTTAAATTATTTTTTAAAGATGTTAGACCTATCTTATTTAAACATTTAATTTTACTATAAATTTGCTAAAATCAATAGACAAATGATCTCAAATTTAAAAATTGCATCAAAATTTATGCTTTATTGGATAAAATTATGATGACATCCACGCTCAAAATAGATATGTGAAGAACTACTACAGGAGATTCACCTATATTTACAATTATATAAATATCAAATATTTCTCTAAAATTCAATGTTTATTGAGATAATATATTACATATAAATAAATACAAAGATAATATTATATCTATTTTAATAATTGAGAAGTAATAATTGAAAAATAACATGACCTACATGATAGTTAAATTACAAAGAATAAGATGTTGATGCCTCTTCAATTTTTACAAAACTAACATTTTTACTATGCATATAAATGCACATTTTACTTAAAAAATTAATAATTGTATTATTTTTATGTAATATTTAAAATTGAAGTGTTATTCATGAATATTTAAAAGTTTAAATATTAGCTATGTAAATATATAAGAATTGTGTTATATATATATATATATATATATATATATATATATATATATATATATATATATATATATATATATATATATATATATATATATATATATATATATATATATATATATATATATATATGTAAATGCCCAAAAAGTAAATCATGAATAGCCTTAGAGGAACAAGAATAGATAAATAAATATTAAGCCATTTAGCAACATAATCAATTAAAATATGTGCATAATATAAGCTAATCTTTGAAAAAAAAATGGCATAACTTATCTTCATATTTGCTTATATAAAGTAATAAATCCTTCTCTTCATGGAGAAAAAAAATGAAAAAAATAATAATAACAATAAGCTCAACATAAAGGCAAGTACATCCATAACCAAAACATAAAAATTAAAATAAAAAAAGCATAGCCTTATTCTCCATTAAAAAAATAACAAAAATCACTACATCAATCAGATGTGCTTTGCCTGGTGGAATATCATGCAACAATTGGGCATTGTAGATAGAAACCCTACATATGAAGGACACACATTTCTACTTCCAATGAGATTGTCTTATTGCTTCAATTAAATGTCTGATAAGAACTTTTGAAAACTAGTTATAAAATTCTTATAGAAAGTAACTTTTGAAAAACTGCGTTGTAACAAAAAATTAAAAAAAAAAAATCAAAAAGCAACTTTCCGACAGCCATCACACTTTAACAACTCTAGTTCTCAAAATAACTTTTCAACGACAAACTTTCGAAAAAAGTAATAACTAAACTGCTTTCTTATTTTTTTTTTTAAAAAAAAAAAAAAAGTCAAAACTATCTCAAACGCACCCTAAATGATAGAATAAAAGCACTTACATGTAAGCTAAACTTAGCAAAGAAAACACTCTTATTATGCTATGTCTAACCTCAAACAAAATTTTATCATTCACACTTGTAATATAAATAATCAATCAATCAAAATAAACTAGAAAAATAAATCAGTATGCACCATCTAGAATGTGTATGTATACTATATGTCATGCAAATAATGGCTAATTATAGTATGATTTCTCATTTTGCTTCTTAAATGAATATATTGAAATTCTGTGTTTAGTTCTTAGGCATTCTTATAAGAGACATGATTCAATTGGGGTTCTCAGAATGCCTAAGAATTAAGCACAGAATTTCAATATATTCATTTAAGAAGCAAAATTTGAAAAATGAGGGAAATCATACTATAATTAGCCAACATTAATCTATGAAACAAAATTTTAAAAAGATGTAATGCACAGAGCTGAAACCATATTATAAGTTAATTAGTTGGAGATTTAATAGCTCCAGTAATAAGAATATTGACATGTATTAGCTTTATCCTTAAAAAAAACTTAGCGTGTTAATCTAATTAATTGATGCATGCAGGAACATATCAGCATGTGCAAGATTGAGAACTGAGAGAAGCTTCAGCAAGAAATCTAACAGTAAGAAGACAACAACTTCTATGATCAAAATGATTGCCATCAGACTTGAAAACAATGGTGGGGATAAAACAACATCATCAAAACATCCCAATTGTTTTCTCAGGTAAGGTTAACAGCCATATTCAGTCCAGGTAACAGCTAAATCTATCTCAGTTCAAATCAGGTTAACAGCCATATTCAGTCCAGGTAACAGCTAAATCTATCTCAGTTCAAATCAGGTTATCATGCAACAGTGAAAGACAAGACTTTGAGATTCATTTACATCTCCCAATAGGGGCCAATAAAGAGTTTATTTTCAACAGATTAATCCCATAAGGAGACCTTTAGCGAGGAAATCATGGATTTTTGATCAAATGAGACAACATGTCCATATAATTAAACAGCGTGCAAAAAATTTCATTTTGAAGGAATTGAAAATGCCTTCTCAGCCTTGGAGCAAAGGATTAAACCAAAACAAATATACAGATTCTTCGTTCCTTATTAAAACTTCATATGTGAATATTGCTTCTGAGTCTTAAAGAAATACGAAGGCATTCTTTCAGATCAGCAATCATCATCATCATCATCATCATCATCATTATTACCATTAACCTTGTCCCAAACAGTTGGTATTGACTCTTTCCGAATACCATACGGATCTTAAATCTGGAGAAGGTGAGAATCCACTATCAAAAGAGACACCAAGATCTCTATCCATAAGAGCATTAACTATATCTTCGATACCCTGCCTACAAAAAATCCACCGCCCATTTGACAAATTCTGTCGAGACATTCTCCCAGTCAAAATTCTCGCACTGGACAAGTACTACTCCACTCATAATCAAAACCTAACATGCAAAACTGAAACAACAAGAAATCACAATCACAGATCGAAAAAATTACCAAATCACAATACACTCCTTGCCGGATCTTTTTATCAATTTGGAGAAAACAAAACAAAATATCTGAACATTTGCAGCTACTCGAGGGTGCGTGGAAGCTTCAAGAAGCTGTAATCTGATGGTGGCATCGCGGCCAAAAGGCCGATCCTGAAGCTCACCACCACACCCAAACCAGCTGCAACTTTCCCGTCCAGAGAGCGGGAACTTCGATGATCCCTTCTCCATTTCTTCTTCCCCCTTCTCCTCAAAATAGGGCTTCCTGATTGATAATAGTGGAAGAGAAATGGTAAAAAGAAGAAGGAGAAGAAAGAGAGGGACGGAGAGTTTTGAAGAAGAAAATGATGTCAGGAAAAGAATATCGGTTTTCTACTACATCGAATCCTCTTGCCGAGAAATTATTAGAATGAAGACGCTTGTTTTTATTATTATTTTTTATTTTTTATGTGATATTTATAAATAAATCACCTAATATATATATATATTTATAATTTAATCATTTCGTTCATCTTTGTATATTACCGAATTCATATATTTACACATGATATGATATGATCAAATCATTAAAAATTTTATAAAAATAAAAAATATAAATAAGGCATTTGTTATGAATTTCAATTTTTGAAAGTCAATTAGAAATTTTGATGTGAAAGATGATTAATTTATAAATATATAAGAATAAAATAATAGAATATGTAAAAGCCCCTTTTTTATTTTTAGCTCATCTTAATTTACTTGATAAAAATAAAAGTTAAGAACTTATCTCCATTCCTAAAAACAATTGAGGGAGTTTGAAAGTTGAAACTTTAGGATTTTGAGGCTAGCACTACTTCTTACTATCAGTGTTTTCTCTTCATTGACGATCAACGTCTTCCATATGATTAGCTTTAGAAGATAATATTTCATCATCATTGATGGAAACATGTGACTAAATGTGAAAGAGTTTAGGGTTTCAGAGTTTTATGCATACTTAAGATTCGTTCGAATATCACTTTACCCTTTTATAGGTTTTTCGTGTTTTAGTTTTGTGAAGATGCATAGGGTATGTATATGTCATGTATTGAGTACCCAAATAATGAGAATATTTGATTGTAGTTTAGATTTTATTTTTTATTTTTTTTAAAGATGTATATGCTCTAAATATATCGTGTTCTTGAGTATCCAAAATTTTGATCGTACATCATCTTCATTTTATCTTATTTCTGGGCTTAATTTTGTGTGTACAGATGCTATGGATATGAGCATTTAAGTAGTTATTAAAATTTGACAATGAAGAATATTCATTTTATTGATGTACACATACAATATATAGTAAAACCCATCTAGTGATATCATTTTAATTGAGTTATACTTGTACAATATCATTTAAGCAAAAGCATTATACAAGATCATAGCGTAATAATCATGTTTCATTTGCATAATCACTTTAAAAGTTTTACTGTATATACATTTCTTAAGCAATGAGATTTTGAATGTTAGATTCTTCAAATTTTTTATATGAACATATTGCATACATGAGCATTTAAACAATTATTAGTCAGGAATGTTCATTTTATATATACACATATGTTATGTACATGAATACTGAAATAATATTAAGTTCTAATAGTGAAGAATATTCAGTTTGATTCAAGATGCTTTGGGATAATATTTTTTAGATAATTGTTATTTTTTATAATTAACATAATTATAGTAGGTAACTAAAATTAATTGATAAATTATTAAAAATATTTTTTCAATTTATATATATTTTTAAATATCATTATTTATTATAAGTATTTTTTATAAATCTAAATTTTTTCCAAAGAGAACTCACTTTTTTTTTATTCCTTCATATATAGCTTCAATTTCATTTCTAATATAGCTGATATTAATCATACATTAATATTGAATGAAAAAAATACATATTTTTATAACTATAAAAAACATCATTGAAGACATGTACAATGTATGTGTTCAAGTACATAGCATTGAAGACATGTACAATGTATATCTATTTTAAATTGAATATATGTACAATGCATATGTACTTTCTATGTATTAGGATCTATATACAGCCTATGTACATAAATATCAACAAAAAAAGCTACAAATATAACAAACAATTCAAATACATTCACATTCATGTACATAACATATGTAAAAGCTATTATACTGTGTATAATGTATATGTACAAGTCCGTGTACCCGTACAATTGTTGTGTACAAAGTATTGATGATATATACAATGCATATGTACAAATAAGTGAATATTGCCTAATTATAAGTTTCTATAGACATTCTATACATATAAGCATTAACAAATGAAAAATTTACAAACATAATAGACAATTCGTATGCAATCACATATTTAATAACAACAATTTCATAAATATATTAACAAAGAAAATTTATGATGATAAAATAAAATTTTTAAGTCTTAATTATATATAAAGATCTAACACACATAGATAATAATAATAATAATAATAATAAAATAATAAATTGTTTACATAAAAAATTCAAAAGAAAAAAAAATCATGAGATTTCATAATCAAAATAGTCTATTATGTAGATAATGTTACAAAATTTTACTCTTCTATACAATTGAATTAAATGAGATTATAAAATGGTGATAATTTACTTGTTCTTCTATTGTATAAGAGTTAGCATCAACAACTTAAAAATAACGTTACAATAAATGCATAGTAGTAATCAAGCTATAATAGTCACTAGTGACAATCGATAATAATTGCTTATGATAATCTATAATATTTACTAATGGTGGTTTACTTTGAACTCTCAAACTTAGCTTTATCTTCATCTTTGCATATTAAGAACGAAGTCATATTTAGAGAATTTTAGAATGACATTTTGATAAATTTAGTTAAAATCTTAAATACTCCATCGAACCATCGTATTAAATCCTTTAAATATATATTAATATTTTAACATTTAAATGCTTTAATGGCCCTCATTAAGTGACAATAGACTTTAAATTTTTCTTATCGAGCTGCTCGTTTAAATTATGAGCTTACCAGATTTAAATATGATTTGATCATTCAATTAATACTTTAAAATTTTTTATTACACTTTAAGTATTTAATTTAGACTCATTTAGACTCAGATTAAATTACTTCTAAAATTGTTAAATTTATCTTATTTAAATATTCAATTTTACTATAAATTTGCTAAAATTATTGGACAAATGATCTCCAACTTTAAAAATGCATTAAGATTTGTGCTTAATTGGATAAATTTATGATGACATATCAATTCTAAAGGAGATTCTCCTATATTTATAGCTGTATAAATATCAAATATTTCTCTAAAATTCAACATTCATGAAAAAATAATATATACATATAAATAAAGGGGATTTACATACATATCACACAATTATTATATATAACACTCTAATATCTAATATCACATCAAAAATATCATCATCACTCACTTTTTAAAAGTGAAATACACCTTTTGAAAGCATAGAAAAGTGCAGATAAGTAAAATCTAACTTTAAATATTAGATATGTAAATATATAAAATTTGTTTAGAATCCTCTCAGGAGGCGATAGCCTATACCTGTGGAAAATAGACTGACATATGGGTGATGAATGCCAAGCAAAATGGACTAATAACGATATCTCCACTCACAAGATAGATGAGATATTAGGTGGATACCCATTGTCAAAAAAAAAAAAAAAAACCTACAAAGATAAAGTGGGGCTACCTGTGAACAATGAAAAATGTGTACCTTTTATGCCATAACTGTCAACTCACAATTGTCTCACTTTTTTGAAAATCCAATGAGATTTATACTTTGCATGTGCATTCAAAAAAAAAATCTGTAGCGCTATAATAGAAACTTTTAATTTAGGAAATATCAGTCAAGGAAAAGGAGGTACGGTTAACAACCATATTCAATCCACGTAACAGCTAAATCTATCTCAGTTCAAATCAGGTTATCATGCAACAGTGAAAGACAAGACTCAGAGATTCATTTTCATCTTTCAATAGGGGCCAATAAAAAGTTTATTTTCAACAGATTAATCCTATCAGGAGACCTTTATCGAGGAAATCAAGGAATTTTGATCAAATGAGACTACATGTCCACATAATTAAACAGCTTGTAAAATTTTTCATTTTGAAGGAATTGAAAATGACTTCTCTGCCTTGGACCAAAAGATTAAACCAAAACAACTATACAAATTCTTCGTCCCTTGTTAAAAGAACATATGTGAATATTGCTTCAAGTCTTAAAGAAATACAAAGGCATTCTTGCAGATCAGCAATCATCATCATCATCATCATTACCACTACCCTTATCCCAAATATTTGGTATTGACTCTTTCCGAATATCATATGGATCTTAAATCCAGAAAGGTAAAAATCCACTGTCAAAAGAGACACCAAGATCTCTATCCATCGGAGCATTAACTATATCTTCGATACCTCGCCTACAAAAAATCTGCCGTCCATTTGGAAAATTCTATCGAGACATTCTTCCCGTCAAAATTTCCGCACTAGGCAAGTACAATTCCACTCATAATCAAAACCCAACATGCAGAACTGAGACAACAAGAAATCACAATCACTGATCTAAAAAATTACCAAATTGTGTCACAGACTCACAATACACTCCTTGACAGATCCTTTTATCAACTTGGAAAAATAATAAAAAAAAACAAAATACCTGAGCGTTTACAGCTCCTTGAGGGTGCTCGGAAGCTTCAAGTAGCTAGAATCCCATGGTGGCATCGAGAGATATACGGCCAAAAGCTCGATCGCGAAGCTCACCACCATACCCAAACCAGCCGCAACTTCCCATCCCGTGAGCGGGAACTTCGACGATCCGTTCTCCATTTCTTCTTCCCCTTCTCCACAAAATAGGGCTTCCTGATTGATAATAGTAGAGGAGAAATGGTAAGAAGAAGAAGGAGAAGAAAGAGAGGGACGAAGAGTTTTGAGGAAGAAAATGATGCCAGGAAAAGAATATTGGGTTTCTGCTGCCCATCGAATCCTTTGCTTGCCCGTCTGTCTTTATTGTGCCTTCATGCATTTATAGATAAGAAATAGGGGGATTTGCATACATACTACATCAAACATCATTATTTACATATTTAATACTTAAACTTACTATTTTACAATTTTTACACCTAAAACATTCTAATACAACACTATTACCACTTTCCGTCTTCGATCCAGGCAATGTAACGGCGTCTGCAATTTCACGGCGGTGGGATAAAAATCTCGATAGAGCAGAAAGGAATAAGAAATCCCAAGAGTATCACCTCTCTTACGACAGCCTCCGGCAGCATGATTGTCGGAAGCGCCCGCCATTTTCATATATTTCACTTTCACAGTCTCTGTTGGACAATTCTACAAAACCTAACCAACGTTTTTGTGTCAAAATGCAAGAAAAATGAGAGAAACCAACACCAGGAACTGCAGGACATTTCTCGTCCTTTTCTCCCGGAAAAACAACAGCCGAAAGGCGTCACTCCTCTACGTATCTCTTTCCAGGAGATTCCCATGGAAGCGTTTTCAATCCAAGCTCGCGATTCAAAGAAATGCATTAACGAATAATTACGGGGAGAGACAGAAAGTGGTAATAATGTGGTATTAGAATATTTTAGGTGTTAAAATTGTTAAATAGTAAGTTTAGGGGTTAAATATGTAAATAATGATATTTGACGTCGTATGTATGTAAATCTCCCGAAGAAGAAGAAAAATTAGCAATTTGGGCTATTTGATTTGATAAAATTTGAGTGTAAAATAAATACAAAAAATTTTAATTTTTTTTATTTCACATAGTATAAAATAAAATTTTAAAATAATATGATGTACTTAAAATATTTTTGAAGAGCCAATTTTAGTATATTTGAAATTAGTTTAATTTGGGCAAATTATAAATACATTGGTCATTATAAAGTGCTATCGTCCACCGCCGTCGCTCACACAGTCTATCTCCGCCATCCACGCCACCCACCACCACTACAAGAATCACCGCTGCCTCATCGACAGTAGTCCACCGCCAGCTATCACCATCTTATCATAGTCGCCCGCCTTTAACTTGTCAGTCGGCGACTGCCGCTTCTAACCTCACTTCGAGACACATGTTATTAGCAACTATCCACAACCCCAAAATTATTTTATATTATATTTATTCTACCAAATAAAATAAATAAATTCATATATTTATAAAATTTTCAATCAAATAATTTAAAATAATTCAAATACATTATATTCATTTTCCATTATATTTTTGTTATATTTCATTTCTTTTTAAACATCCAAACAGCCTCATCTTTCATTAGGTTTAGTTGGCAAGTACGGAATTTTATCCTTATTTTGTTCTGGAGGTGCATCTGAACACGAGATAACGAAACATTCCTTGACATGATCTCTAGCCAGTGGCAAGCGTCGAGGAAGATAAGAACGTTTAATCAATTGTCCGGCATTATAAAATTATTCTGCTAAATTCTTTAAAAAAAATTAATCTATTAAAACTTTTTGCATATAAGCTCACACATAAATTTAATTATATATTATACACCATCTTATTTTTAAGCCTTGTTGCGTGCTAGAAAATCAGTTACAGAGAGTAAAGAGTCTTAAATTGACAAATCCAAAGACACAATAATGCGTATTTAAAGAAATGAACAATAAAACTTCGAATTTTGTAAAAAACCTAAAGAGGAAATCAATGCCTAAATTAAAAAGCTTCCACTATATATCCGTTTCAGTACAAGATCTTCCGATACGAGATTTAATTATATATGAAAGAACAACTTATGCCGACAACGATGAACAGAATACCGATAAGAAGTGATAGACGATGGCCGTATGAGAATCACCCGTGGAAATGCAGGAACAATTACCTGCGTAAAAGGGAACAATCACCAGAACGCAGTGAACACCACCTGCAGTCATTACACGAAGAAGAGATTAGCGGCGATCAACAGCACCGACTACGGCGGTATCGATTTAATGTCAAGACGATCAGGCTTGGAGGATCTTTTAGAGCTCTCTCATCTTTCGGCCTCTCAGATAATGAGCGCTATTTATGATTAGCCGGCTGCTCTCAGTATATACATACAAAATCCGGAACCACTCCTCTCCATCTGGACGACTCGATGATTCCCTTGATCATATGATGTATTTTGTGTATTTGAATGCTGTGAAGTCGAATTGTAAGATCTTTGGCTTGTTGGAACCGCTGCCGAGACGCCGATTTGACTATAAACACTCCATATTTGAGAGCTTTTAGAAATTTAACTAATGTCTCAAAGTTTCCAATGATATTTTAAGTGCTTGATCTCAGCCAATTTTTTTTGATTAGCTTGTTTTCATCAAGATTCGGCTCGAATTAGAGGAATTTTGATCATATCGGCTCTATTTTTGGATGATATTATCTCAATCATCAAAAAATATGAAGTACTTCAAAATAGCAAATTCTTCAACGAAATCGGTCCATTAACCACATATTGAGAACAAATCTTTATGTAAGCACAAGATTATGACTACTAAGCAGATGATGACCACAAATATGTGTAGAGGCGCAAAATTGAGGTTATGGACCCATCCTTCTACGGCCATGGCGCCTGACAAGGCTTCATGGGCGCCTTGAGTCGCAAGACTGGGCACAGCCATATGCGGTCGGCATGCCATGGCCAATCCTTGGCTGGGTCGGCGCATGGTCAGGGCCGACATAAACCACGAGGGGTGGCTCACGGAGCTGGAAGGACGCAGGTCGTCACGGCCGATGGGTCGGAGCGAGTTGGTCGCTGACGGAGTCGGGTCACGCTGACGGGTCGATGGAATGGCTGGACGGTCAGACACGGCGAACTCCGATAATGCGAAGGCCGATGGATCTGGCTGAGACGTGGTCAGGCGCTGTCCACGCCACACGCTGTGCGGCTGGTCGAGCAGCAAGAGGGTTTTTTTGTCCGTTTGACCGCCCATTTTGACAGCTTTTGAGCTGGTTTTGCATTTTGATGCTTTCTCTTTGAGTTTTACCTTTTGTCTCTATAAGGGGTCTATAAAATCCCCTGGCAAAGAGCGTGACACCTTCTTCTTCTTGAGAGAAGGTCATTCGGAGGTGATCAAGCCCGGTACTACGTGTTGTTCCCAGCTTTTCCCTCGAAGAGGCCAACCGTCGCTGACCATCGCCGGAGAGGAGATCAAGCCAGACATACGTCGGTCCGCCGAAGAGGTGTTAATCAGACTCCGGACCGTCCGCAGAACATCGGCCCGCGGCATATACATCGTCACAATTTTCCTCGAAGAGGCGAATCAGACTCGTTGGACCGTCCGCACGCAGAATCGGGCTAACAGACCGCCGTGGTCTGGCTTTTCCCTCGAAGAGGCGAACTATCGACACCGGTTGAGGCGACCATCGGCGATGATAACGACGGTTGACGGAGATGCCCACGGTGGTCGCGACAGTGGCTACGAGATGATCGGCACGATGGTGGTGACCGAAGATTGTCGACGATGGTCGCGGACCGACGACGACGGCGGACCGGCTGAGATGGTCGGCGAACGGCAAATGCGGAATCCGATCGCGGATCGGCCGACGGGGTGGTTTCGAATGGCGACCGGGCGTGATGGGATGACCGGTGAAAATTGCCGGCGATGGTCGGTGGTGACCGGCGACAGAATCCGACGGGTTGGCGCCGACGGGGTGGTCGACAACATAACCGGAGACGAGTCGACGTAGATCGACGCGCAGAATCGGGCGATGACCTGCGATGATGGTGATGACCGGCGATGGTCGACGGCATGGACCAAGATGGTAACGGCGCGACCTGACGGTCGAGGTCGACGAGGGTGGTGAACGCGAATGGGTGATCGTATCAAATGCGCGACCGGCGACGCGGTGGCGGACCGGCACGCTGGTTGGTACCGACGGGTGGTCTGCAACGCAATCGCGAATGGAGACGGTTTAGCCGCGATGACCGATATAATGGTGGTGATCCGGCGATTGCCGATGGTCGGCGGTAGTGACCGGTGACGATGAGGATTTTTGACCTATCCGGTTATTGGAGAGTATGGCTCGGCGGCGCAACTCAGATGGAAGAGGTTGAATTGAATCCGCCGAGGATTTTGACTTATCCGGTTGTTTGTCGAGTGTTTGCTGGCGACATTAACCGTATGGAAGAGGTCAATTGAATCCGAGTTTTTTGACTCATCCAAGGTTATTTGCCGAGTGTTACCCGCGACGTTAACCTATGGAAGAGGTCGAATTGAATCCGAGAATTTTGACCTATCCGAGGTTGTTTGTCAGAGTCTTTGCTCGATGACATTAACCTGTGTGGAAGAGGTTGAATTGAATCCGGGATTTTGACTTATCCTTGTTTGTCGTTTGCTCGATGACGCTAACTGCTGAGTGGTATAAAGTTTTGACCCATCCGGTTGTTTGTCATTGCTCATGACGTTAACCCGTATGGAAGAGGTCGTAGGAAGTCCAACAAGGACCTTTTGACCTATCCTAGTTGTTTGTCAGAGTCTTTGCTCGATGACGTTAACCCGTGGAAGAGGTCGTGAAGTCCACGACCTTTCAACCTATCCCAGGTTGTTTGTCGAGTCTTTGCTTGATGACGCAACCCGGTGGAAGAGGTCGGAAGTCCACCAAGGACCTTTTGACCTATCCGGTTGTTTGTCGAGTCTTGCTCGATGACGTTAACCTGTATAGAAGAGGTCGTAGGAAGTCCACCAATGACCTTTTGACCCATCCTAGGTTATTTGTCAGAGTTTTTGCTCGATGATGTTAACCTGTATGGAAGAGGTCGTGGGAAGTCCATCAAGGACCTTTTGACCTATCCTAGGTTATTTGTCAGAATCTTTGCTCGATGACGTTAACCTGTATGGAAGAGGTCGATTAAAACATCCATTTGTGGTGGTAGCCAAAGTTGCTCCTTAACCTTGGCCTTTTTCATTAGTATTACTAACTTGCTTATTGAATTGATAGTCAATTAGATATCCAGAATATCGATTTGGATAATCTTTTGAGATTAAGATTTGCCCCCCAATTTTTGACAAAATATGAAGGAACAAAGTTTGATGAATCTTCATTCTTCGCTTGCGTTGCTTAAAAGCTTGAAATGCTACATCTCGATGGTGGTTTTGATCTTGTTGGGGAACTTGGTCGCCATGCAAGATGATATAATGGGAATCGCTTCCCACGACGTGCCAAACCGCTATGCGTTAGAAAATCAATTGCAGTAGAGTAAAAGTTTTCATCTTAGCTTCATTGTGAAATCCAAAGACACAATAATGTAGTATTTAAAGAGTGAACAATAAAACTCCGAATTTTACGTGAAAAATCAAAAGAGGGAAAACCACGGTCTAGCCCAAGAAAAAGCTTCCACTATGTATATGTTTGAGTACAAGATCTTCCGACACCGAGATTACAGATATAAGAAAGGAACAAATATGTGACAATGATCGTACGCAGTAGTAGCAGATGATGGTGAAGCAGCAATCACGCGAAATGCGAACAATTACCGCGAAATGCGAACAATCATGCGAATGCAGAGAACAATCAGCGAGTCATCGATGGAGACTAACAGAGATTGACGACGGCAAGGATCAACGGCGGTGGCTAACGGCGGCAGCCGGCAGCGGTGGTTGACAACCATCGAGTGGTGGCACCATTGTGCTTGGAGGATCTTTAGAGCTCTCTCCTCTCTCTTGCTTGGGCCTCCCTCATATGAGGAATGAGGGGCTATTTATAGATTGGAGGAGTGACGTCTCTATAAATACATGCAAAATCCGAACCACTCCTCTCCATCGGATGGCTCATGATGATTCCCTTGATCATATAATGTATTTTGTGTATTTGAATGCTCAAATGAAGTCAGAATTGTAAGATCTTTGGCTTGTTGAACCGCTCATCGAGACGCCGATTTGACTATAAACACTCCATATTTGAGAGCTTTTAGGAATTTAACGATGTCTCAAAGTTTTCAATGATATTTTATGTCGATCTCACCACAATTTTTTTGATTGGCACAAGATCAAGATTCGTGCTTCAACTAGAGGAATTTTCAGGGTCATATCAAGCCTATTAATTTTATGATCAAATAAAGATTAATTAATTTTAGGCTTTTGAGACATCTTATTAATTTTATTACTTATCTAGTAAAACACAAATTGATTATTTTCTCGATAAGAAAAATAGATCGTTAGATTGTAAAGATTGGGTCATTCCATGTGAAATTTTAAGTACCCAACATCGACTATTAGTTTTTGATTTTAAGATGAAACGTTGTAAGAGAAAAAATAAATTAAATTATTGTCCTAGAATTATATGGGGACACATAAAGAACACAAATAAAAATATTTTTAAGAGCAAGCTACAAGAAATTAGAATTTGGGATGTTCATAAGGAAGCTAACGTTATGTGGAAAAATATCAAGTGAAATTAAGCAAGTTGCTAAAGATGTGCTTGAGAATCAAAAGGAAAAACTTTTTTAATAAGAATAGTGGAGTCGAGTGTGCAAGAAAAGATAAGAAATAAGAAGCATTGTTATAAAACTTGGTTTAGATGTAAAACTCGAGAATTGAGAAAGATATAAAGTGGAGAGATTCTAAGAAAGTAATATGTGATGCAAAAATTTAGCTTTTAGTGATTTATACAATAGATTATACGAAGGTGAAAGATGTATAAGTTAGCCAACCAAAGAGATAGGAGAAGTAAAGACATACCAAGGAGGTATTAAGGATGAAAATAATAAAGTGCTTTTCTTAGAAAAGATATTGAAAATAGGTGGATGAGGTATTTTGATAAACTTTTCAATGAAGGATCCGAAGTACGATTGATTTTAGCAACCTTAATACCCTAAACAAAAAATAGAGAATTTCATTTTATCGTCAGATTTAGTAAATTTGAAGTTAGGAAGCTTTAAAGAAAATGAAATGTGGAAAAGGAGTAGACCGATAATATTCCAATAGCGGTGGAAATGTTTAGAGATCAAGGAATTTCTTGGCTTACAAATCTTTTAATGTTATTTTAAAGACTAAAAGATGCCGATGAGTGGAGAAAGAGTTTGTTGGTTCTATATTTAAGAATAAAGGTGATGCACAAGAGTGTGCAAATTATAGAGGAATTAAGTTAATGTGCCATACATTAAATTATGGGAGAGAGTAATTGAGCATAGGTTACGATGTGATACAGAAGTTTCTCACAATCAATTTGGTTTCATGCCAGGTAGATCTACTATGGATGCTATACATTTGTTAAGAGGTTTGATGGAGAAGCATAGAGAAAGTAAGAAGGATCTACATATGATATTTATTGATTTAGAGAAAGCTTATGATAAAGTCTCAAGAGATGTTCTTTGGAGAGTTCTAGAAACGAAAAGAGTTAATATTGGTTATATTCAAGTCATTAAGGATATGTATACTAGAAATTACTTGTGTCCAAACACAAGGAGGATTGACAAAATATTTTCCTATTTGGTTGGATTACATCAAGGATCAACATTAAGCCCTTATCTTTTACTTTAGTTATGGATGTTCTTACGAGGCATTTACAAGAAGATGTACCTTGGTGTATGCTTTTTTTTTCTGATGACATTCTTCTTGTTGATAAGACTAGAGAGGAGTCCAAGAAACTTGAATTATGGAGGTCAACTTTAGAGTCTAAAGGTTTTCATTTAAGTAGATCTAAAGCGAATATATGGAGTGTAATTTTAGTTGTAGAAGTTTTAGTGGTAGTGTTGTGACTTTAGGTGATCAAGTCATTAATAAGAGTGGCGATTGATATTTAGGTTCTATTGTTCAAAATGATGGTGAAATAGATGGAGATGTTATTAGTAGAATTCAAGTTGGATGGTTGAAGTGGAGGAATGCATCGGCTATTATGTGATAGAAAAGTTCTACTTAAACTTAAGGGAAAATTTTATAAGATGGTGGTAAGACCACGCAATGACTTATGGTGCGAATGTTGGCCAATAAAAGAAGCATAAGACTAAGTTAAGTTACGAGATGAGGATGCTCGGGTGGATGAGTGGCTTTACTCTTAGAGATAGAATGCAAAATGAGTATGTTAGGAAAAAGTTGGAGTAGCTCAGTGGTATATAAGATTAGGAGAGTCACCTTAGATGGTTTGGCCACATAAAGCGTCGTCCAGATGACATTAGGAGAGTAGATTAGATTTGCCTTATGTTAAGAAAGGTAGAGGTAGACCTAAAAGACTTGGTTAGATGTATAAAAATGATCTTGGTATACTTGAATTAAATGAGAATTTGACACATAATGGGACCTGAAGACGAAGGATTCATGTAGCCGACCCCACCTAGTGGGATTAAGGCTTGTTGTTATTGTTGTTGTATCATATGTAAAGACCGGACATTTTATCTTATTTTAATAAAAGGCTAAAATAAAATGAAATGCACTTAAATATAAATATGATCATGATCCCTATTCTAAAGAGTCGGTTCTTATTTTCCTCACATACTTTTAATGAAAAGAATGATCTCTCTCTCTCTCTCTCTCTCTCTCTCTCTCTCTCTCTCTCTGAACACCCTTTTAGAAGTAGAAGGCCAAAATTCTCACAATAGCTCTTCCATGTATTCAGGTATGCTTCCGATAAAATTTTCTTGATAATTTGACATGAGATCCGGGAAAAATAAATTTATTCTATCTTTATATATTTTTAATAAGTGTTATCAGAGCGGTTATCATGTTGAATCGTTGTTTTTCTTCTTAATTTTTTGTACAGATTATTTGAAAATTTTATATTATAGTGCATGATTTAAAATTTTTTGAGCAAATAATTTGGCTATTGAAGTATTAATATCCTTTAGATGGCTTTTATATTGTTGATTTTGAGTAAAATAATATAGCTAAAATTTACTTTATACTTTGATCACAATTTTAATTTTTTGTTTATGTGATCAATATGTTTATTCTCCATTATGATTTTAATTTGAGAAATAAAATTCATATTCGGTCATATAAATTTAATTCAAGTATGCTTCATCTTTCATTTTTTTTAAAATTTTGAGAATTTTGTAAGATTATGATTAATGCTTGTAATTATTTTTGTTATTATTATATTTAAAAAAAATAAAAAAGATGAACCATTCTTTCCCAAATCGATGCTTTAAATCTCATAAAGATGAATTCTGCATTTATTTAATTTTATGAGCAATTAATGATAACTACTTATGGTGCATCTTAAACATTTTTTTATTTCATTAAGAAAATTATAAGTATTGCATTTAATGCTTCTATAAAATAAAATATTTTATTATATTAAGATAGTTATAAATATTGCATTTAATGCTTTTATAAAATAAAACGTTTTACTGTAGAGTCATAAAGATAACAGTTAAAATGGAAATGTTTTAGATTATAATTATGAAATGTTTTGTATAACACATTTCATTTAGAACAATTATATCTTTATATTAAACATTTTTTAACATTTGATAGTAACATTAGAAATATTAAATACTATTTTTATGTATTTTATAAATATTTCTATATAACTACTTGAAGGTAAACTTATTTATTATTATATTTAATACTTTTATTCTCAAGGCTCTTAATTGAATTTAAGAGATCTTATTGCAAAATATAATTAAATTAATTAATATAAACTCAAATTAATTATTTTGATTGGAACAATTATTAAAGTTTATATTATTGTCAAATTATTTGAAGTTATTATAAATTGAAATAATTACTATGATAGTTGATATTCATTATTTCAAAATAATTTAGATTGAAATAATATGCCACCAAAGTGATCTCTATTATATCAAATTATTTAATTTTGAAATATATGAATATTACATAAATATTATATTTGAATCTAATAATCATTTTTAAGGAAGATTTTTTTTGGCCAATTTTGTCGATAGAATATGTGATAAATTTATATTAATCATGCATACAATAGATCCAAAGATAGTATGGTTGATAGATTTTATTATCAATATTGTTTATTGTTAATTATTACAAATTATTATTTTGTTCAAAGACTAAATTATTGTATTATCTTATATATGCCCATCTTATTGAACATTTCATCTCAAACATGTATTTTGTTGATATTTTATTTATATTATATATACATAAGAAAATGATATTGTTATTAATTGTGAGTATTTTTTGTTATATTCAGTTAATTTTTCTTCTATGTCTACTAATTTGAATAACATTTCGGTGCTCAACGACACTAACTTTAAGAAATAGAAAGAGCATATCACCATTGTTCTTGGGTGTATGGATCTTGACTATACAATCCGGACTGAACGTCATCCTGCTTTTATTGCAAAAAGCACTATTGAACAAAGGACTAACTTTAAAAAGTGAGAGCATTCTAACCGCATGAGTCTTATGATCATAAAGCATTCCATTCCAGAAACCATAAGAGGTGCAATGCTTGAGAAGAGGAATGTGTTAAAAGTTTCTAAAATAGGAATTTAGTTAGTTAGAAAGATCAAGTGAGTACTATTCTTATTAAACTCATTTCAATGCAGCATAAAGGTAATGAAAACATAAAAAGTATATTATAGAGATATCTAATTTTGTCACAAGACTGAGAGCACTAAAATTAGAGATGTCTGATGACATTCTTGTACACTTAGTTTTGATCTCTCTTCCTACACAATTTAATCATTTTAAGATAAATTATAATACTCAAAAGAAAAAATGGACTCTTAATGAACTCATTGCTCAATGTGTGTAAGAGGAAGAGAGATTGAAACATGACAAAATAGAAAATGCTCACTTAGCTACTTCCTCTAGTGGCATTGTTACTAAAAGAAAAAAGACTTATAAAGGCAAATGAGCTGTAGACAAAGGGACTCATAGCATAAGGTGCAGCAGAAACATGATAATGTTGTTACTTGTTTCTTTTAGAAGAAGGCTAGTCATGTGAAGAAGGGTTGTCCCAAATATGTAAATTGGCTGGTGAAAAAAAGATAAACTTCTCAATTTTATTTGTTACGAAGTTAATTTATACCAACATCAGGTGGATAGATCTACAGTCACATAAGTGTGACTATGCAGAGTTGTTTAAGGAGATGAATGACAACTGATGCTGAAAGATTCATTTATGTGATAAATGATAATAAAGCTTCTGTTGAAGCAATATGCTTATATAGATTATATCTAAAATGTGGTTATTTTTTTGAATTTACATGAGACTTTTTATATGCCATCGTTTAGACGAAATTTAATTTTTATTTCTTGTTTGGACAAATGTGGTTATTATTGTTTATTTGAAAATGAAAATTTTAGTCTCTTTCAGTATTCAAATATTATTAATACTAGTTTTTTGGTTGATAATCTATATAAATTAGACATTTCTACTTCACAAATTAATGAAATATTGCATGCAAACAGTTTTGATACAAAACGAAAATTAATGAATAAGAATTTATATATGTTATGACACAAGCGTTTATGACATATTTCTAAACATAGAATTGAAAGACTTATGTTAGAAGAAATTCTTGATTCTCTTGATTTTTCAGATAATAAACTCTGTATAGAATGTATCAAGAGAAAATAAACAAATATCAAGAAAGTTGGTGCTAATAGGAGTTTAAACGTCTTGAAATTAATTCATACTGATATTTGTGATCCATTCCCTACAGTTACTTGGAATGGCCAACAATATTTCAATACTTTCATAAATGAATTTTCTCGTTATGGGTACTTATACTTGATTTATGAGAAGTCACAATCATTGGATGTATTCAAAATTTTTAAGGCTGAAGTTGAAAATCAACTTGGAAAGAAAATAAAAGCTATCAAATCCGTGAATACTATGTAGATATGATGGATCGCAACAACATACCCTTTTATCAAATATTTAACAAAATGTGATATCGTTCTTAACACCATATCTTGGGGACTCAAGTCAAAATGGTGTAGGCAGAGCAATCGGACCATATGGATATGATTAGAAGTATGATAAATTATTCTTCCTTACTAGAATCACTTTGGGGAGAAGCCTTAAAGACTGTAGTTTACATCCTTAATAGAATTTCAAGCAAAGAAATAGTTAAAATCCCATATGAATTATGGATTGGGAAGAAGTCTAGTATTAGGCATTTTCATGTCTAGGATGTCCAGTTGAAGCTAGGACATATAAGCCTAATGAAGAAAAATTAAACTCAAAAACTATAAGCTGCTATTTCGTTGGATACTCAAAAAGGTCAAAGGATTTTAAATTTTATGACTCTTTCAATAAATCTTTTTTGAGACGAGACAATTTAAATTGAGGAAGTTGAATATGATGGGACTAATAAACCTAAGAATTTTATATTTGAAGAGCAATTTATTACTCTTCCTATAGTTACAATAAAAAATAATTAGATAATTTTACCTGATCTTATTTAATTGTAAATACGGATAATCAAAATATTCTTGAGTTAACTCCCACTCATACTGAGGAATCACAACAGCCTCAAATTGAAGTATCATTAAGAAAATCCACTAGGGAGAGTAGATTGGCAATTTCAGATGATTATTTTGTGTATCTCCAAGAACATGAGTTTAATATTAGATTGTAAAGTGATCCAATTTCTTTTAGTCAAGTCAAACAAAGTGTTAACTCTCATAAATGGAAAGAAGCCATTGGGGATGAGATGAAATCAATGAAAAATAATGATGTTTGGGATCTTGTCGAATTGCCTAAATCAGTAAAACCCATTAGTTATAAATAGATTTTTAAAATCAAACGGGATTTAAAAGGCAATGTCGAAAGATATAAAACACATATAGTCGCTAAAAGTTTCACTCAAAAGGAAGACATTGATTATAAAGAGACTTTCTCTCCAGTTTCTTCGAAAGACTCTTTTAGAATAATTATAATACTAGTAGCTCATTATGATTTAGAGTTAAATTAGATAGATGTAAAGACTGCATTTCTCAATGACGATATTGAAAAACTATATATATGGTGCAACCAAAAATTTTCAATCTTTTGATTCAAAACACCTGATATGCAAATTAAAGAAATTCATCTATGATTTAAAACAATCTTCCCGTCAATGATATAAGAAATTTGATTAAGTGATTACTTTTTTTGGTTTTAAAAAAAAAAATACTATTGATCAATACTTTTATTACAAAATAAGTGTGAGTAAATTCATCATTCTAGTATTATATGTTGATGATATTCTAGTGACAAGTAGTGATATAGACCTTTTGCATGAAATCAAGAAATTTCTTTCAAATAAATTTGAAATGAAAGATCTTGGGAATGCATCTTTTATGTTAGGTATACAAATTCATCAAGATCGTTCTCGTGGTATACTTGGTTTATCACAGAAGACATATATTGATAAAGTGCTTATTAGATTTGGCATTAAATATTATGCACCAGGAGATACACCCATCGTTAAAGCTGATAAATTCAGTTTGCTTCAATGTCCAAGAAATGAATTCGAAAAGAAAGAGATGGAAAAGATCTATTATGCATATGTAGTAGGGAGTCTCATGTATGCTCCAAATTGTACGCGTCCAGATATTACGTACATTATTGAAATGCTTGACAAATATTTAAGTAACCCAAGAATGGATTATTGAAAAGCAATAAAATGGGTTATGCGGTATTTGAAGAGAACAAAAGACTTTATGCTCGCATATCGGAGATCAGATCATTTGGAGATCATGGGGTACTCCGATTCTGATTTTGTTGGTTACCTCGATAGTAGAAGATCCACTTCATGTTATATATTTTTATTAGCGGGAGAAGCTATATCTTAGAAAAGTGCTAAACAATCACTCATAGCTTCTTCCACTATGAAAGTAGAATTTATAGCTTGTTATGAGGCATCAAATCAAAGAATATGACCGAAATTTTATCACTGGGCTAAATATTTTTGATGAAATAGAGAAATCATTAAAAATAAATTGTGATAATAGAGCCACTGAGTTGTATTCAAAGAACAATAAGAGTTCGTCAAAATCAAAGCATATTGATATAAAGTTTTTTGTTGTAAAAGAAAGAGTTCAGAGTTCTCAAGTATCTATCAAACATATTAGTACAAGTTTTATGATTGCAAATCCACTTTGTAGGCTCCAAAAATTCGCCACCGACCTCTTCGATGAAAATAGTATATTAAATATCGGTCAAACTTTCAGAAGGCAGATGAAATAGTAGACAAGATACTACCTAGAGATTTCTCTCATTTTGTGAGGACTTTAGATCTGGTTTCAGGTTTCTTATAGGCACAAACACCTATAGTTAATTACCCCTTTCAATGCTGAGAGAGAACTTTCAATTAAGGCTAGTCGTTAGATCGCTAAATGCGTGGCATATAGTAGCATCATGTGGAGTTTTGAAATTAAGAATTTATGAAATTCATTATATTTAACTTAAAGCGGATGGTTGGGGGAACGATGACGCGCTCGATCTAGATATCATAGTTTCGTCATCCCGGGCTGTCGCGGTCTCTAGTCTACTTAGTCAAAGGAGGTAATCAACCCGAGAAGGATCCTTGTCGCAGCCTGGGTTGCATCAAGAACCTCAGAATTGGGGTGTGTTTAATGACAAGCTTAAGTCCACATTAGCTGACATATGACTTTTATCCCTATCAAGTGCACCCTATAATTCACAACTCAAGGTACAGAGCCATTGGGGAGCATACGGCTACAGATTGCAATAATGGGTATCATTTTATCCCCATCGAGGACTCGATTGTAAATCGCATCATATGTAGAGATCGGCCAAGCTACGTAGTCAGAGGATACGGGCCACGTCCTTGCTAGCATGAGATTAATTAAGAGTGAACATAATTGTGTACTTGATTTGACATTAGCTCCTTTATGAACTAGAGTTTTTTTTAAAATTTGTCACCTCCGACAAACAACTGTGGGAGGTGGATTGGGTTAGATTTTGCTTTAAGTTATTAATAAATTAAATTTCATTTAAGCATTTTTAGAACTTAGTAATTTATTTGATTTTACATTTCTATTGATACTTGACTTTGATTAATTTGATTTGAACTTGCAAGCACATTTTGATGATGGATATCCCCTTCGGTTGAAATCTCTATTCAACACAGCCATAATCGAGGTAGACCTTGTCAACTTTGCTCATTTACTAACAAAGGATCAAGTCTACGAGTTGTATTCATGAATTTGGATTTGAGATGTTTTAATATGAATACTTTAAAAATTTAGATAATAATAACCCTCCTGTTAGATTCTACAATTAATACAGCCATCACTGGGGATTTGATTATAAGATTTTTCTTTGACCTTTGATGATCGTATGCAAATGTATAAATCAAATGTTTTTCTTGGTGATTGAGCATTTGATTTAGAATCAATCCTGTCGACTCCTATTTTGCAAGGAGGATTGGATTGATTAAGTGGGACTTACGATTTCACCATATAGATAAAGCCCCATATAAGTCTATTTTTAATTTCTTTGAATTTTGTGTAATTTATATAATTTACAAATTTTACAGAGGCAATTAAGGCTATGCTTAAGACACTCCTCGTGGAATGTGTAAATCACTTGAGATGCTTGCACACATCTTAAAGTATTACATTTGAATTTATATCATCTTATTATGTGCACAAATCTTGAAACAATGAGTAGAAGTCAATGATTGCTTCGAAATACTCATATTATTTCAAAAAAAATATTGGCACAAATCCTAATGTATTAGATGTTAATTTTCTTCTTGGGAAGTGTGCTCAATTGACTTGTTATTTTCAATTACTCATACACATATTGATATAACAATTTATGCATTGCATTGCCTTGAAATATGTGCATAACTCATTTTTTTAAATTACTGGCATGCATTTTGAGGCAACAAACTTGAAGGTATGGTGGCCTTAAAATTATGCAGATCCTTTTTGTTCACATGTATCTTAATATAAATAATTTGAATTCAACATATTATCATCTCACATAAATGAGTATTTTACTTTTCTCTCCCTTTATTTTGTCATCATATGATTATCACTTAATGAGGGGGATTCCATAAGTGTCATCTGAGTTTGATTTTTGCAAATCAATTTTCATTTTAAAAATTTGTATTTTGATTTAATATTAATTTCAACTTCAATTTTGATTTCAAATGTCCTTTTTATCATCATGCATCAGTCCAGATCTTGACAAAATTTTGGCAGCACCTCCCCCAGTCGGGAAAAGTTCTATCGAATCAGGCCTGCCTGCCCATGCAAGGGTGATATTTTGTAACACCGCTATTGTGAATTCTCCAACCTACTCGTCTAAAAGACACGAATAGGCTCTTGAGTCCTGCAAACAAATCTGCCACATGCATTTCCAGTTGTAAGGCTAAGTTCATGTCCTCTCTTTCCAAGATCATCCTCAAGATCGCGAACCAAAAATGCTCTTTGAACAACAGAATTAGGTCCATTGAGTGGTATCCGATTGTCTACAATTGTCGCCTCAGCTATACCATCATCACTAGTAACTATGTTTCCCAAATCACCCACATGACGAACTTCATCTTTAGGAGCACCATGTGTCAGGTTGTTAGGATTGAAATGGGCATCTGTTGAAATGCATCCATTGGTAGTATCACCAAATTCATGAGGATGGAAGCCATGATGTCCAGGAGTAAGTCCCGTCACATGTACATCAACAGTTGTCGGACCGTCATCTTCCTGGGCGAGGGTGACAACGCCCTCAACCTGGGAGTTGCCCTTGAGAAGAGCAACGACCTTCTTCTTGGAGAAGTCGACGGTCATAAGGCGAGGCACCACGGCTACTGCGAGTCTTCGCGAGTGGAGTCGAAGCGGCTGGCCGGAGAGAGCAGAGAAAAAGGGGCATCGATTGGAGGAAAGAGGCACCAGAGGACAACACAGCGGCTTGGCGAGGATGATGGCGTGGGCAGCGGTAGTGATGGCGTCCATTGCAAACTCTTGAGAAGGGGTTTCAGCTATGTGGAGTGCGACTGTGTGAGGTTGCCAGCAGTTGATCGATAGCTAAGATGAGGATGAGGTGGGTTGGCTGTTGGATTAGAGAGAGCCGAAGTGCTGTCCGCGAGTTGCAGGAATTTTGATAGAAATATGGAGGGAAATATACGTCCGAGTCCGCAGAGCTTTTATGTGCGGACTCCAATTGAACGATCGCATATATAAACGGCCAAAAAATGACGCAGACGAAACGCTATTTTCCTCCCACCGACCTCGACTGATACCTCGCCTAAATCGCGGGATCAAAATATCTGCTCGATATTCTTCGTAATACCGTATGTTTTAAAGAGAATTTCCGAGCTCCTCCGGTCGGGCCCACCGCCTTCGATCACCTTTCAATTTCAACCGAGGTATTCTAGTTGATTACACAGGTATTTCCACGTATCAACTAAAGATTTTAGGTTTTCTCACCTTTGTCCATTACAATCCATCAAGCATGTATCTAGGTTTATTTATGGCGTCCCTTTGATTTTATGGCTACTTTTGTTGATTTTGGTACCTGTATCTCTGCACTGTACTCTCCCGACATTAGAAGATTTTGGGCTATTTTTGTTGATTGTTGCTATTGAGACAATATTTACTTGCTTTTCTCTGAACTAGATTAGAGGTTGTTTGGAAGCTAATTTTGATTGGTTTGTATATGTACTCAACCCCTGTACCTTTATACTTTCTTGATATTTTGTATTTTTTCATTCCATTTTGTCCTTGTTTGAGGCATATGGCTAGAACTGCTATGAATAACTGAGAAGGTGTGTTTGGCCGATTTGGATGTGTTCTGTAGAGAAAATGAATCTTTACCCTCTGTACCCCTATACCTCTGTACCTCTGTACCTCTGTATCCTCTATACTTTCTTGACATTAGAGACAATTTTGGGCTGTTTTTGTTGATTGTTCAGCCTGATTATTGAGACAATGTTTACTGCTTTTCAAGTAGATTAGAGGTTGTTTGTTTTTGATCTGGTTTGCATATGTACCTCCGATTTTGCCGACTCTATACCTCTGCAGACCTGCACTGCACTTCGCACCTCCCGACAGAGATTATGGCTATTTTTTGTTGATTGTTCGCCTATTGAGATAATTTTACGCTTTTCTGGAAGTAGATTAAAGGTTGTTTGGAAGCTAATTTTGATGCTTGTTTGCAAATGTACTCTCCAAAACCTGCATTCTATACTTTCTTGAGATTTTGTACCCATTTTGTCCCATTTGGAGGGCATACTATGGCTAACTGCTATGAATAACTGGAAGGTGTGTTTTGCCGCGATGTGTTCGTGGAGAAAATGAATCTGTAACCTCTGTACCCCTGCACTTTGTACTCACTGTACCTCTATACTCTTGACAGAGAGCATTTTGGGCTATTTTGTTGATTGTTGCCTGCTATGAGACAATGTTTATCGCTTTTCTGGAAGTAGAGGAGGTTGTTTGAAGCTAATTTTGATGCTTTTGTAAATGTACTCTCAACCCCTTGTACCCTCTATACTTTCTTGAGATTTTGTATTTTTTCCCCATTTTATCCCGCTTGAGGGCATACTACTAGAACTGCTATGAATAACCTGGAAGGTGTTTTTTTGCTTTGGATGTGTTCTCAGTGAGAAAATGAATTGCACTCCTGCACCTGCACTCCTCTGCACCTCTGTATCCTCTGACATTAGAGACGATTTTGGGCTGTTTTTGTTGATTGTTCGACCTGGTTATTGAGACAATGTTTACTGCTTTTCTCTGGAAGTAAATTAGAGGTTGTTTGGAAGCTAATTTTGATGCTGGTTTGCATATATACTTTCCGATTTTAATGTCTGTATTCCTCTGCACTGCATTCCCTCCATTAGAGACCATTTTGGGCTATTTTATTGATTGTCGGGTTTGAGATAATATTTACGCTTTTCCTCTCGGAAGTAGATTAGAGGTTGTTTGGAAGCTAATTTTGATGCTTGTTTGCAAATGTACTCAACCCACCCCTCTCTATACTTTCTTGAGATTTTGCATTTTTTCACCCATTTTGTCCCGCTTGAGGGCATACTATGGCTAGAACTGCTATGAATAACTGGGAAGGTGTGTTTTTTGGATGTGTGAGAAAATGAATCAATTCTGCACTGTACACTCTGCATTCCTCTGCAGCTCTATACTTTCGACATTAGAGATGATTTTGGGCTATTTTGATTGTTCACCGTTATTGAGACAATGTTTATCGCTTTCTCCGGAAGTAGATTAGAGGTTGAAGCTAATTTTGATTTGTTTGCAAATGTCTCAACCCCTGCATTCTCTATACTTTCGAGATTTTACATTTTTTCACCATTTGTCCCGCTTGAGGGCATACTATGGCTAGAACTGCTATGAATAACCGGGAAGATGTGTTTCGGTTTGGATGTGTTCTGGAGAAAATGAATTGCATCTGCTCCTCCTCTGCACTCTCCTGCACTCTATACTTTCTTGACACAGAATTTTGGGCTATTTTGTTGATTGTTCTGCTATTGAGACAATGTTTATCGCTTTTCTCCTGGAAGTAGATTAGAGGTTATTTGGAAGCTAATTTTGATGCTTTGATATGTACTCTTTTGATTTTGCCGCTCACTGCATTCTCTACCAGCCCTGTATACTCTGTACTTTATACCTCAGAGCATCTCCCCGATATTAAGGTGCTTGCAATCCATTATGTTGTTAATATTCGATTACCTTGATTTTATTTTGAAGTCCGCAAAAGGATAACGCCAAGATGCGGCCGAGTGCCATCAGAACATTATTTGATAATATTCCACCGCTTCACTAGTGAGTGAAGTGACGCTTGAAGCACACCGAACCAATTCGTCGATTGTGACCGGCAGTTAGACTCTTGCCATAACCTCTATCCTATCTTGTTGACATCGACAAAAGCCTTTTCTTGGTGGGCGCATTTCTTTCTTTCACCCCTGATGAAGTATGCGATGTCGGGATGCCAAACAAAGGGGGAAAGTTCTATGGCAGAAATCTCCATTATCACAGTATAGTTCAGCTGATTATAAGAATAAGCTCGAGCAATTGGATCGTTGGCGTACGCTTGCGGTACATATATATTTTCTTATTTCAAATTTATTTTGATATCACAACCATAGAGTAGCTTCTAATTTAATTGCCTATGCCGATAATATTGACAAATTTCGAATACAATGTCAAGCCATTTGGGCCTTCTTAGTGTCACAATTCAATGGCATTACATCAAAGATAATACAATACAGTACCGGCTACATGAGTGGCTTTATTCTCTTCTTATGGTATGTTCGCCCGGCCGCTTATGTTTTACTTGATGTGAGCAAGTTAACTTGTACAAATGTTTCTTGTATATCTCTACCGAGCACATTATTAAGATTAGTCGCCATTTTCGCCTCGCCACGATGATGTTGCTCTAAAATAAAGTTTGTGACGCTGCCTTCGATGATTTGAAAGGAGACCGTGTAATGACATTAGTTATGTTCATTCATTTCGCAGTATATTTACCTATATTATTTTCAGTCATATCTATCTTTGCTTAACACAGTCCCCTGACACTGACTACTTATCGTAAGAAGATATTGAATCATCCTCCTCCCCATGAAACTTCCTGCCAGATCTCGACATCACCTCATCCACTCCCACCGTCATACCGATTCCCAGATATCTCTCCCGATATTCCCCCCCAACCAGGTGTCTAGCTTGCTCTTGCTACTACCCAATCGAAGGATCTGCGATAGATAGGTTATTTGCGGGTTTGAGGGAGTTGAGGGAAGTTGTGGCATCCTCATGCAATGGCAGATGGATGCGGATCTGAGGTACCACTAGCTGCTATGAGAAGAGTGCTTCCATCCTGGGGTGGAAGCTCTCTGAGGAGACCAGGGGTATCTTCGGGAGGCATGGGGCTTGACTTCTCCTTTGGAGTACCAGCTGAGTGGAGACCTCATAGTGGAAGCCCCTCAGGTGGAGTCTTGTGCAGGAGAAGTCAAAGTTGGCGAAGGGGAGGCTCCCAGCCGCGCTTGTCCCCTTCATTGGCGACTTATGCGTCGGGTGAAGGCCGATGATGAGGAAGAGCGTGTTCTCTCCCTTCACGTTCACCTAGGACTCTGGCTAAGATCATTACGATTTGCCCTCCACCTGACTGGCGGCGACGGGTATTACGTTAATTTCATGAATAATGTGATACAATAGATGACCAGTTGTTCGGTTTCACCCTTCTGAATTCGCAGGCTGGCGTCGGGCCGATTTCCTCTGATGAGCCATCAAAGGCTATCGTAGTTGTGGAGGAGCACCGGTCAGAGTACCGAAATTTGATTCTCGAGCTTTAGATGACAATGGATATAGCTTAAATTATTTTCTAAATAATTATATTACTGACCAAGAGAGGCGCGCTCGTGCTTCCCATCAGAGATGGCATGCCTCGGATGCTCCACCTCATGAGGCCGGTGTGTGCTCGATTCGGGACAAGTAAGTCACCGACATCTTTCCTTTTCACATAGATTCAAATGTCATATCATTCTAACTACTTATTAATTTCTCACGCTCAATAAATTACAAAATAGCTTTCGATAATGCGAGATATCACGGTACTACGGAAATATTATTATTTCATGCGAGGCGGATTGATCTTCGGATCGATTCATCGGATATGCGTCGATCGTTAGCATATTGGCGAAGTACTCCCATGGATTGTATGTCCCATTCTATACATTTCATGCTTACATTGGGTGAGTTACTCCAAATTTAGTGGTTTACGTAATTCATTCATGATATCCATATATTATGTGACTTATAGATGTTATCTTGCATCCTGCAATTATCGTATGGCTTGCTAAAAGAAAGCAAGATGTATATATCGGCATGTCACTGCTGCATCGGATGCTCTTACTCCCTTATCCATAATCGACCTTTGGACACTTCTTGTCGAAATATCAAGCTTGGCGTGTGGTCATTTATGACTCATTGCCAAAAGCGACACATAAAGCCATTACGGAGATGGTATGCACTCTTCTTGCGGGTTCTCAGGGATCTAACTAATACCTTGCCCATCTTCTCGATCAAATTCACGGCTCGGATATGACATTATTTGACAACCCGTAAAATGGCGGTTGAAGCGGTGGCGGGTTGCAGTCCAATCACGGTCGGATTGCGGCATGTTCATTTGCAAATACATGGAGCGTGCTCGAAGCCCGCAATTCGGGCTGAACGGGGGGACAAAAGATGAATAGATTTAGACTTTGTTTATGCGATTTTTTGCTTAAAAAAATAAATCAAATTTGGATGCTTGAGTTGTTCTCTGTACAATTACATTTAGATAGATTTCATTTGTTGTTTGATTGGGTTGATTATTCTATTAATTTAGTTTTATGTCTTGCTCTGGATATGGGAGGCATGGATTGAATTGTCCCAAATTGGTCTATGTTTAGCATTTTTTAGGATATGTCATTTTTTAGGTGTGCATGTTATTATGTTATTTTAGATTTCTTCTCTCTTGTCTGCGGTTTGAAGCGTGTTGAATTATCCAAAGTTGGTCACGTATGTGTACATTGCCTCACTTATCTGCCTCTGTACCATCTGTACCTCACGCACCTCTGCTCTGTACATATGTACTCTGCATCGTCTCAGTATAGGCATTTTTTCTTTTGTTTCACTGGTTGTTGATCATGAAAATCCCAATCAAAGCTGTGTTGTAATTTTAGAGATTCGTACCTCTACATGCCTCACGTACCTCTGTACCTCTGCACTTTGTACTCTGTACCTCTGCTGTACCCTCCTGCCCTACCTGCGTACCCACCACTATATCTTACGGCTTTCTCATACATCTTATACCGTACCTCTGTATCCTCATACCATCGTACCTCATACCCTTATACCCTCATCTCTGCTCGTAATGAATCTATACCTTTTTTGTACGAAATCATGAGCTTTGTGAAATTAGAAGGATGGGTGGTTTGCACTCTGTTCGGTAAATTCAATAAATTAATTTATAATTGTTAAACTTAAAATCAACTTATTAGGTGATGATAAAATTTTATTAAGAGGTCTTGCGTTTTATATTATTAGGTGATAATAAATTTTATTGAAGCGTTAACAATTTAGCTTTAAAAGACAAAATGAATATAATGTTGGCGTTATTAAAATAAATAAATTATTAAATTATCAATCTCTAAAATGAGAGAACTTTCTCATATGCTCTTATACGATCATTTCACATAAACGATGTTAATTTTGAGAATTTGAATAGATATTGACTATTTGTATTAATCAAATTAGTATTTTTAGTGTAGCATTTTAGTAGTACAAGTCAAAATTTTAAATTTATCATCATCATGTTGAATTTTATTATTATAAGCTATTTATTAAACATCTAAGCGTTAATAATTTTGTTATCTCAACATAAAATTATCAAATTTATCTTATGTAGATACTCGATCTATCCATAGAAATATAATAATTAAAATTATATAATACTTTCATCAAAATTTTCAAGAGATCTCATGTGAAATTAAATTTGACTATATATTTAATAAAATCAAAAATTGATGATTCTAAATTTATTCTGAAAACTTTTAATTGAAGATATGCAGTCAGATTTTTATTTAATTGGATTTATTTTTTTAATTACATACCAATATTTATTTAATTGAAGATATGCAATAACTTTTGGTTAATTTTTTCACCTAAAATAACCATTTGTGTTTTGGAAGCTAATATTTTTTGTCATGATTCCTACTTTTTATATTGTGTTAAATATTGGGTGAAAATCTTATCAAATTGATGATTCAAATGAGTGAGAAAATCTATCTTGAGTATTCAAAGAGGAAAATTGTGGTTTTAAGACTGGGTTCACTAAAGTTATGAAATGAAAATCTGAAAAAAAAATACAAAATGATTAAAAAAATATATGCCTTCTTAATAATATCCATCATCATAGTGTACCCTTAATGATATATTGAGGATTCACAATTCGTATGAACATATTCTGGTACAACATCTTAGTAATGGATGAATGTTTTGGCGTCAATGTGAAATATTCTAGGCTTACAGAAAAGCGGGGCATACGGATAAGAATGGCGTGGCGTCCATTCTACCGACTCTGGACTTCACTTTGGTTTTAAGACAAGAAAATAGAATGAATTAAATATTTACGAACAAGTAATAGCAACCGGCAAGTAGGATAAGTACTTGTGGATTTTTTGGATTTCTCCCAATAAGCCTTGAGCCTTGCGTTGGAAACACCCTTTGGGCGTCTCTTGATTGGATCCTTCAAAGCTTATCCTTAGTTGATGATGTGGTGCCTTCTTCCTCTTAGCGATTTGTCAAAGCGGTGGAGAATTCACTTATTAGTCCACTTCATCAGATAGTGAAGAGATGCAAGCATGTAATCCTCGGCAATCTTATTACCACATTGCTGGAGCTAATTTGATATGCATATCGACTTATATGGTTCACGAAAATAATGCAGTTCCATCTGCTTTCCACATGTACTAACCTATGAACCATGATGTAGATGTCCCTCTTTTCGGTAGACCACCGCATGAGGAGGTACTTATCCAGAATCGCTGACATCATTAGAAGAACTCTAATGCAGTGTGCACAAAGTATGCCCATCATTTCAAATTTCTGGCAACTACAAGAAATATCTATAGTAGACACATCAAAGTGGACAATCCAGGTTTTGGATGCATTCTTCTTCTCTAAGTTCCTCACCAAGTACTCCATGGGCCTATCATCCGACGGTAACAAATAATCCCCAACTCCATGCGAAATTCTTCTTGAACATAGAGTAAAGCTTCTCATATAAAACAAAGCGACTTGCTTATTGGATTACTCTAACAAGAACAATTATTTGGATACACTTGAGTCTTCATCATGTTCATTTGCCATGTTTCCATCACCTTCAATCTCGAAACAATCTGTCGTGAACTTGTTGGTTTTGAAATACCATGACACACGCTATTTGGGCCTCACTCTGGAGTTGACAAGATGCCCATACAAAATTTATCTTTGTTGAATCACGGTGGACCATTTACGCTAATTTTGTAAAGTTCGATAGCGCATGATCATGCAAATTGCCCTTCTCTAGCATGGCAGCATCCTCAAACTCATCCTCTGTCACATTTGCTCATGCATAGAATAGCCCTTGAACTCTCTTGTTACTACTAAAGCAATGGACCTTGGAGGGCTTTCTTTGAGATATGCCATTGGCACAACCTATGAGCGTATCGCGGTGTACATTCTCGATAGCTCGCCATAGCCTTGATCGGTAAATATCATTATAGGATGCACTCACCCATCAGCAGAAGAAATGTCGGAATAACCATGTGAATGACTCGATGGTCTCTTAGACAAAAGGCTACTCGAATAAGGCGTTTTGCCAATGATGATTCACTCCAGCGAGTGGGGCACATACAAGATTATATTTATTGGAGATGGTAGTATCAAAAAATTATCACATCCCCAAAACAATCAAATTCAACCCTAGACATACCATTGCTCCAAAAAAAACTCACCAAGCAATCAGACGCATCAACCTGAACATCCCATGCAAATATCTCGTCCGCTGCTTGTCTTTCCTTGAACAGCTGTATTAATTCGTTGCTATCACCACTTGCAATCCGTGACCTTCGCTCTTTCTGGATGAAATTAAAAGCATCTCTTTTTGTGAATCCAATATTCTCTACCCCACCAACTTCCTCAGTTAGATAGCAGCGTCGGTTTACTAATGTAGGCCTCGTCTTTGTCGATGCCTTCTCATCGATAATCATGCGATCGAGAAGATCTGAATCACCGTCTTTGCCAATGAATGATTATGGCTCTATATATTTTTTAACCGACCAATTCCCTCCAAATCCACAGTCGAATCGCAGGACAAGGTCCTGTCGGTTCACGGAATTTTGTTATATGGTTTGGATTGGAGTTTTACCTGCTTTCCTAGAAAATCTTTCGATTTCAATTTCTTAGAGTTTGGCCAATAACTTGTATGGTCTTTTCTAACAGAAGCGGTTTGATGTGCATAATCACAGTGCATAAGCGGTTTTATTATGCCTGGCATACTGCTTTACAAATTTGGGTCATTAGATAAAACAACTTCATCGCATTGCTCATTCACATTCATCTGCGAAAACATAGAGTCGACGGTTCATAGATAATAGAGGAAACAGATGAAGCAGTCTGAGAGCATAGAGAGTGCAGTTAGTCAGAGTAAGACACAAAATACCCAAAATCGTTGAGCATTATATACAGGAATGCAGGAGGTATAGCGGTCTGAAGGTATGGTATAGAAGGTATACCTTACAGAGGTACAACAATTATAGAGTAGAATCTGAGGAGTGCAGGAGTGCAGAGGTACAGAGAGAAATCTCTAAAATTGTCGAGCGACCACCTCATTGCTTGATTGGGATTTAGTTACCATGATCTAAAACTACAGTGAAACAAAGCGGAAAAAAAATGGTACATACTCGAAGAAGATAGAAATGCATATATATAAGCACTAAATTAATCAAACAAATTTCCTCACGAAGGATTACACAATATGTTTTCTCGAGACCAAAAATCATGAAAAATAAAATATGAAGCGGTTAGATTCTGAGAAAAGTCAGCAGTTCAGCGCATCTGAAGTCTCTGGAGAAACTCACTGTAAATCTAACTTAAATAAATAAATTACAAACTATCATTGTCATTTTACATATACTCTTAAAAGATTAGTCCATTTTATTTACCATCATCATATTTCCCAGCCTCCATTTTTTTCTCATTCTTCTAGCTCTTTCGTATGCTTTCGGTCTGAAAAAAAAATAAACACTAAATGAAGATATTTTAAATTTCTCCGTATACTCATTCCCAGTTGGGTCGGCGGGCTAAGCTATAAAATAGCGCCGTTTATCTTATGGCGTCATTTTTTGGCCTTATTTATTTTATTTGTCGCGCCGCGTTCGTCGGTGGGTCGACGTAAAATCGACTATATTTTCCCATGGAGAAGAGCCGTGAGATCACTGTTAACTTGGGTCGAATGAGTAGAAAAAAGAAAATCAGATTTTATTTTTATTTTTATTATTATTTTAATAGAGATGGGACAAGACCTGAGAAACGGCGGTGGCAGGTTACGTAGCCGAAAAATTCGGAATATTAGTATACGCGAGCCGCTGGATTTTGACGAGTCTGAAGATGATAATTTCATTTTTATTATTTTTGTTTTATGACAGTTAGATGTTTCAAGCTATTATGGGCTTCACTTTTACTTTAATGAAGGCCCATTTAAAATGTGTACATACATTTCTATGAATGTTAAAGAGACTTGGCAGTTAATTCATTCCACTCTCTGTATAATTCTTTCAATATATAAGTGGATTCAAGTACATCTTTATTTTATTATAATAAATAGAAATTTATCAAGACTTAATCTAGTCATAATTTATAATGCTTGATCAAAATTTTTTTACATACATAATAATTTTGATTTAATGAAATTTTATAAAATTAATTTCTCAATTAATTAAATTTTAATCATATATATATATATATATATATATATATATATATATATATATATATATATTATATTATATTTTCTTATGAATTTTGGCTTAAATCTCATGCCACCATCTCGCACAATCATTTTTTGTGTGTAGTATTTGTGCATTAATCAATGTGAAGTAAGTGTCTATGTTAAATATATTTGATGTCAGATCTCGATATGTTAGTTCGCGTCGGCCGGCCGGTTCGATCGTCATTCATTTCAAAATTGCGCTCAAACTTCTTTCGACATTCAGCGACTCGTGAGTGCTATCTTTACTTAATAGGTTTCGACATTTTAACGGCGTAATTAATTTCATGAGCGGAGGTCATGTGCATCGTCGTCCTTAATATCGTGTGTCGTACAAACCTCCTTCTTTGTCGATCGACCATGGTGCAATATGCATATTCGATCAATTTTGGCGTTCGAGCGTGATGGCGTCATTCATCGATCGAGGTCCTTTCAACTGATTTTCGATGTCGTCGAGTGCGTTTCTCATTGTCCCGTGAAGCTCGTCAATTCATTTGACAACTTGACTTATGGCATGCATGGAGGTCAACACACTAAAGGTTTATCACCAAGTATTTAAAGCATTTGGCTCATGAGATTTACTTTGATGATATGTTAGCATAATGAGAGTTTGTTTATGATGTTCAATGATCATATATAAATTTTTCTGATTAGAATAAAGTAGTGTTATTATCTTATAGTTGAAAATTATGAAATAAAGTTACGTAGTTTCAATTGTAATTTAACATAAATAAATGAAACTATATTTATAACTCTTTTGAGTTATAATATAGGACCAGTTGAAAATGGCGTAATATGATCATATTACGTGAAATTTAAATACATGTATTTTCGATCTATATCATTAATCATATTGATTTAGTGATCACTGATGAGTCTTGTTATAAAAAAAATTATATTAAAGATCACTTTTATTCTATATCAATATTATTAATGGACCAGATTGTCTAAAGATATTTCTCTTTAAAGATAACAAATATTGAGCTCTTAAAGTATTTAATAATGTATAATTATAAAGCAATATATATGTGGCCCAAGTGAGAGATTATTAGAAATTTTGGAATGTGAGCTCATATGAATTTAATTATACATTATGCGCCATCTTATTTTTAAGCTTATTAATTTTGTGTTCAAATAAAGATTAATTAATTTTAGGCTTTTGAGACATCTTATTAATTTTGTATGAAATTATCATGTGTAGAGACCGATCTTTTTATTTTATTTTAATGATGGGCTAAAATAAAATGAAATACACTCAAGTATAAATAGAGTCATAATTCTAAAAGTTCAGTTCTTATTTTCCTCACATCCCATCTTGAGTAAAAAAAATGCTCTCTCTCTCTTTCAAAAACACCCTTGTAGAAGTGGAAGACCAAAAATTTCACAATAACTCTTCCATGGATAGAGATATGCTTCCGATTAAATCTTCTTGATAATTTGACATGAGATCCGGGAAAGATAAATTTATTCTATATTCATATATTTTCAACATTACATACATATTATATAATTTTTATATTTTTATATATTTAATATTTAAAATTTGAAATTTATTTATTTAACATTTTTTTTGCCTAAAATAATACATTTTATTTTAAAACAATTAAATGATGATGAAATTTTGATATGATATATAAGATTAAGATGTTATATATATATATATATTAAAATTTAGATATTATATATATAAATGCATAAGAATTATGTGGTATGTATATAAATCCCCTCAAAAAAATATTATTATGTTAAAAATATATTATAATTTTATTTAAAATAATTAAATAAATTTTATAATTTTATAAATTGCAACTAACAATATACATGAGTGAAGCAATTATTTTGTTTAGTTTACAAAAAAAATAAATAGAATTATATAATTTTCAAAATAAAATTCATATAAAAATATGTTAAGATAGTGATATTTTTTTAGGATAATTAAATAAAAATGAGAAAATAATATAGCAAATATTTCACAAAGCTTCAATAGAAATGAATATGAAGATAAAATATTATATTTCATCTATATTCTTATTTAGTGTTAGAAAATTTATGATGGTAGAGTAAAAATTCTAAATCTCAATTTTGTATAAAGATCTAACATAAACACATAGTTATAATATAAAAAACACTAAAATTTTTACATGAAGTCTTCAAAAAGAGAAAAAAATCATGGGATTTGATAGTCCTTATAATCTACTATATAGATAAAGTTACAAAATTTGGCTCTTCTATCCAACTAAATAAAATGAGGTTACAAAATAGTGATTAGTTACTTGTTCTTCTGATGTATAAGAGTTAAGCATCAAAAACTTAAAAATAAAGCTACAATAAATATATGGTAGTGGTCAAGCTATAATAATCACTGGTGGCAGTTGACAACAACTATTGATGGTAATTAGTGTTGTCTGCTAGTGGTGGTTTATTTTAAGCTCTTAAGCTTAGCTCTTATCTTCTTCCCTCAATATTAAGAATGATGTCATATTTAGATAATTTTAGAATGATATTATGATAAATTTAGTTAAAATCCTAATACACTATCAAATGATTGTATTAAATCCTTTAAATATGTTATATTATTTTAGTATTGAAGTCTCTTAATGCTTGCAACTATTTTTTTCTCATATTTGAAATTGACTTATGTGGTAGTGGGTGATATAAATAGAGCTAGTATTAGATCTCTATCATTTTAAAAAAATTAAGTATGAACTACAATCTATAGCCATCATTTTAAAAAATTAAATATGAATTGAGTTTTGTAATTTCATCGAGTGTGAATATAATATGAATTAACAACCACTAATCATAAAAATAAAGATAAAATCTTATTCAGGATAATAGCTATAACTTAAAAACTCCAAACTAAACAAAATAATCCTATTCTTAAAAACAAATTTGGTGATACTTTAGCTTGCATTGACTTTAGTTTTTAATGTATCATAATTTAAATGCTCGCAAGAAAATGTGATGAAAAAAATATTGTATTACATGTGCATCAACATCACAATTGCATGGCTATAAGCAACACCTTTACAAAACAATCTATTCATTAGGAGATTGGTTATGACTTTATATTATAGAGAGAAAAATTTTATCAAACAATTCTAAAATTCAACCTATTCATTTAGTTATTGTTTGAGTGATTATGTTTTTGTCCTATTTTGAAAAAGCTACAGTGAGAAGCTATATTTTTATAACTGTGGTTACTAACAGAAAGATGAGATCTGATTTTTTTTCCCTAGCCGGATCTTAAAATTAGCGTCTTAATAAAATGCCATTTAATTTAGCGTTTTCATGAAAATCCCAAAGAAGATGACGTTTTCATGAAAACTTAATTTTGCTTTTGCGTTTTCATGAAAACGCTGCATTTTGTTCCTCCCAGCTTTTGGATTCTCTCAGCGGTTGGTTATTATTATTATTATTTTTTCTTTTTCAAGTGCGTTGCTTTTAGTGGGATTTTATAATGCCTTCTTTTTTTTCGCTGCGTTAGCGGGATTTCAGGCGATCGATTGGTTGAATAGAAGGCATTTGATGATATTTTGTTGTTATAAGTTGAATTCCATCACCGGATAGTTTTTTGGTGAGAATGTTGAAGGAACGAGCTGTTTAGGAGTTCTTTAAGTAAGATCAAATTTTATAATTATTTTTATATTATTATCGTTATTTTGTCCTTAAATTAGAATACTTGAATTTATATTATTTTTACATTATTTGCTATAAATGTAGAGTAATAGAAATTCTTTATGTTTTAAATTTTCTTTTTTGCACGGTGTATTAAATTTTCGGCAATTTTTTTAAAATAGGTGCGTTAAAATCTAATTAAATTAGTATCAATAAAAAAATTTAAGAATATATAGTCGATTAGTGGATACATATTCGTTCCGACGTGGGCATTATGCGTGAAGAGTAGCCATCACTAATTTCTAATCGAATCCCTTAGTGGTCGGCTTCATATCTGAAGTACTAATTGGGCGTTCCTCGATTTCTCCGACACTCCCTCGCCTTTAATTGCGGTAGAGTCCCAGCAGAAGCACGGTCCTCCCGTCGCCGTGAACATCGACGCCCGCCGGCGTACAAAACACCCACTGCATTCGGTTTTTTGTCCGTTACCGACTTCTTCTAGGTATTTTTTTAGCAATGTGATTTCTAAATGTGAATGTTGTCGATTATTCTCTATTGCGACGATTGTTTGATGAATCCCTTATCACGCAGATACTTAGCGACATGTTAATTTACAAGTATTAGGTGAGGAAAGATTTTATTGAGTTACTAGCATATCTACTAATCTAAGTTAAGATGAGTCATATATATGCTATCAAGCATGTTATACAAAATTTAGTAGAATGCTCATTTCTTGTTTCCTTAGAATCGCCATTTAAATGAACAAAATATAGTTTTTTTAAAGAATAGATTGAGCTTGATTATAGGATTTAGAATTTAAGTAGGTAAAGCACTAAATGCAAGTAGCAATAAAATGAGAAAATATATAAATTATTACTTTTTACTCAAAATATCTTTCTTGCTTTGAAGTCAACATATCTACTCATATTAGATGCATACCCATTTGATAAGTTTAGTAATTATACCCACTCACAAGCTATTCTTTGTTGACTTAATATGATGCATTACTTGGCTTTAAGCTTCAAAATTTTACCATCAGTCTTTTGAGCTCAAACTCTCTTCTTCTAAAGTATTCCTTTAAGTCTAATTTTTCATTCACATTATCTTTGCTTTTTTCCCTTCACATCCATCATACTGTTGAATATATTATTAAAGAATTTTACCTATATGCATATAGTGCTTTACCTACTTAAATTCTAAATCTATAATCAATTCAATCTATTCTTTAAAAAAAAACTATATTTTGTTATACAAAATTTTTAGGGTAAATAAATTGTCTTTTAAATTTCAATTTTATGAGTGTGAGTTGGACAAGTGATCTATTCAAGTGTGTTAACAAGTGCAAAATATGATTTTGAAAATGTGGATTTGTTTATGTGGATTTTCTTTCTAATTCAAGCATTTGTTAATGTGGATTTCTACTCATTATATGTGATAAGAATGTAAGGTTTGTCTTAAGATTTATTTCCACTTTTATTTTTGGGGTTAATCCGTTATTTCTCATAATTTGGTATGTAGCTGATTGTAAATCATAATCTTCTACTTTTCTAGCAGTGCGATGGAGGAGCACCACCCTGAAGGCGTCGGCGTGGGCGTTAGAGGCCACCACCATTGGGCAGCACCTTCGAGGCTCATCCTAGTATTGCCTCCCTGCGGTATGCTCGGCATCATGACATGTAAGTGGATTTTTTTTAAGAATGTTACGCGCTTACCTTTTATTTTGGACGGTACTAAGATTTTTTTTATGAGGCGCATCACACTTGCTTATCGAAGAGTGGCCCATTACATGAGAGATTCATCGATCGCTAGAATTTGGGATGCTTTGAGTCGGTATGCTTCATCCGGATCATCGGTTGCTAAGCTTTGGTTGAAGATGGTCGCGACCAATACCTTCCACCTTGTCGGTGAGATAGTGGCCTTCAGATGTGGCGATGATCAGGACTTCTGATTGATGGGCCACTATCATAGGTCCGATTGTGATTGGCGAGGAGAAGAGATGGTCTTGGCCGATTCTTTGCGATAATTTGTTAGGACAACACCCATTACCAGCGTGATATGTGATCATCCTCGCATATCAGTCGACATTGAGGATGGGCCGCGTGAACGCATGCCATTGAGGTGGCAGGTGGACTTTCTATGGGAGTCATATGATGACTGAGGATTTTACCAAAGTGCTTATATTTTATTTCGATTGGTACGCTTCTTGATACATCTGGTTGGTCCTTTATTTACCACTCACGGAGGATCTGGATTCTTTAGCATGATGTCATGGGTGGAGTTTTTGGCTCATCTATATAGAGAGTTAGAGTCTAGACCAAACATGTTTGGTTATACACCTCCCATTTGGGCTTGGGAGCATATTCATGTGTAGGACTTTACATACCTTATCTGCGAGCTTGATCTTCGGTTTGAGAATACGTGTTGTGTTATGCTTTCAATCTATGCGACTTATATATATGTTAAAATTGTTTTATTATGCGGTGGAATGAGAAATCGTTATTTTAATATTATGTTGCATAAGAAATAGATGCTACGACAACACAGTTGATCTGCTTACCACTTTAGTAAATAGGATATTGAATTATGTTTTAACATCGCTTATCATACGTATGATCCAAATTGAGAGATCACACATCATTGTATGCTCTCATAGGCTCGACATGGTTGTGAGTCCCTTTTATCTAAGAGGGTTGAGTGGTATTTACCAGATAAAGTCTTTGATTAGCCTTATTCAGTAGATATAGCCTTGAACTTTCAAAATGTGGTGCAGTCGGCCGGTTGTGTACCAGTCACACATAGCTTATTGGGAAAGCGAGGGATTGCCTTGTCGAGCTAGATGAAGTAGACGAAACTGCTACCATCATATGCTGTTGATCATGGGCTTCTTCGTTCACATTTTTAATGTCCGCATCAAATGGTTGAATTGTGAACATCATCGGTGATGTACATCTTTTGGCATACAAACTCAACATGAATTCTATGCGTATTTTTTAAAATTCTCACGCAAATGACGAAACAATGCTATCGTTATTCGTATTTTTAATTTAAATTTCATCATTTAGGGCGGTTTTTGGATGGGCGTCAAAGTAAACATCGTTGTCCCCTTCCGCGTAGTTTACACATCCGACATACTGGTTTGTGGACAACATTTGACTCTCACTTGTCCATTGAAATGAGTGATTTCTCGAGTATGGTTATATTCTCAAGAAATATGTCTTCTAACCCAACATTCATCATCTATACCACTTGGACTCACTACTTGAGCCACTACTCATAGTCGATACTCATCTCCAAGCACTCGGGCACATACGGTTCATCCGACGGTAGACAATATCATCGCGCCACATAACTTATAAGTTCACTAATTATCATATTAATTGTTGCAAGTTTAATCGAGATAAATTATGGCGATAAACTACACGGGAATAAACTCATCAGTATTGTATCCCGGATGTTCTTGTGCGATGAATTTGTATGTGTATATCATTGACCTTACTCGGATCGGTGATGTGGATGCAATATTAACATCTTCCACTTCGACATACAACACCAACATCGGCGGAAGCTTGTCAAGTGTAACCGCAAAATCGTCGAGATATACGCTACAAATCCGCTACTCCGGATAACGACTGTTAAAGTGGATGTGGCCTGATCGATGTTCAAGCTTCTTAACGTTGCTTCAATGTAGGTAAGGTCTTTGTGGGAACCTTAATTGGGCGAGTTCGACCTCCCATATAACTTGAGAATTGCTCATCGATATCGGTTACTCCATAATAAAGTATCAAACATATTCTCTATTCATCTTGCACTAAAAAAATGAAGAATCCATGAATTTTTCTCAAGAAATGGTCAAGAATCGTGAGCTAAAGTTGACTTTGTAAATGAGAGGAAGTAGTTAAACGTCGTCAGCGAATCAAAAAATAAAAGTTTCGAATACCTAGAAAAAAAATGCAGTTAGATCTGGCCGGCGGAAGTTCAAGAGAGGACCGTCGTGCTTTGGTGGTGGGACTTTCAACTTCTGGCGGAAGCCAGTGTCGCGAGGAGGAAGGAAAAGGAGCCGATCGGCTAAAAAAAATGTCGAGAGCGCCCAATTAATATGGCGATTTAGAAGCATTGCCCACTAATAATGATCCAATCATGATTAGTAATCTACTCTCGCGTTAAACGCCATGTTTACGTGAGCCATACTAATTAATATACCTATTCTTAAATTTTTTTTATTGATACTCAATTTCTTTGATTTTAACGGTACCTATTTTAAAAAAATTGCCTAAATTTTCTTAAGATTTGATTGATATCTCTCATTTAATGTAAATATTTTTACTGAACTTCTTTTTGGGCAAAGAAAATCATGTAGTAGTTTTTGTGGTCTATGAAGATCTTGTATTTTTTTGGAGAGATCTTGCTATTAATTCTAAGTTGTTTTGTCACTACTATACAGGAACTTTATGGGAGGAGCCTAGCGTCCGACAACTATAAGCAAAAGTAATCAAAGAGGAGAAAGGAAGAGGCTATGGACTGCCGCCTATGTGAGAGAGGAGTTTTTGAGTGTTTATAGGGTGGAGATATATGGCTTCCCAAAGAGAAAGGTGTTGCTATTTTAGGTTTTAAGAAGAAGCTCTTATTTTTAAATTATATATGAACTGCTATGTGATTTCTTTTCTTTGCGTGAGGAAAATACTCTGCGGGAGTCTCTGAATATGATTTTAATATTGTTTATGTTCTGCCATAGTTTTTAATGGGTGGATGCCACCCATGGAATATCAAGTTATCTTTCTGCATTGCCTTCAAATTATGATCTCCCTTGTTCATGGCATGCCATTGATATTTGAGTGATCTGTATACATAGTTTTTAAAGCTATCCTATTTTCATATTTAACACTCAATATTTCATATTTACTCACATAACTCCTTAAATAACTTCAAATATATCACCTTTTTCATCCTAGCTAACTTTTCATCATAAGGGAAGCCATGATAAACTCTTTTGCATGCTGTAGATCCCATCAAAGCCCTTCCCTCAGTGAGAGCAAGCGAAAGGCAAGAAATAAGATCAGCTGGTCTGAAAGCTAATGGAGCAGTAGTTAAGTAAAGGCAATTTTTTTAAAATGGGTACGGTTAAAATGTGAATTAGTAATTAAATTATTAAAAAATTTAAGAATATGAATTAATTATACGACTTAATATCGATGTATATATCTTTAAATCGAATAAAGCATACAATTCACTTTTTAATAGTTTAAATTATTAATTATTCTTTAACATTAAAGTAAAGATTGTTTTTATTAGATTTAAGATCAATTGATGTTAATCGTCATTATTTAAATTTATTTTTTAAAATAAATTTAATTTTTCTTTAATAAGATAAATATTAATAATGCATTTAAAAATATTTTTTATTATATTTGAAAATAAATATATAACAAAAAATATTTATATAATTTAAATAGATAAATAACTAAATAAATTTATAAATATATATATATAATTACTTTATTTATATAATTTATAAAATATTTATATAATTTATTCCTTTCTTTATTTATTTATTAAAAATTATTTATTCATATATTTTAAATATTTTTATATTATATATTAACAAAATTAATAAAAATTATATTTTTTAAATAATTATATTAATTAATAAAATATTAAATAAATTTATAAATTTATATATATAATTAAAATATTTTTAAAAGTATAGATTTAATTATATATATATAAATAAATTAATTAATAAAAATATATAAATATTTAGTTATTAAATATTTTATAAAAATATTTTAAATTATATATTTTAAATATTTTAAATAATTATATTAAGTAAAAATTAATAAAATAAAATATTCTTTGGATGATATATATTTAAAATAATCTTATATAATAGTTTTAAATAATAATAGTTTTTTAAAATATAGATATAATTATAAATATTTATAAAGCTATTGAAATAGTTAATTATTTCTTAATTTTAATGAATGAAAATAATTATTTATTTTTAAATATAATAAAAAATATTTTAAATCTTATAATAATATTTATCTTTAAAAATTAAATTTATTTTTAAAAAAAATAAATTTAAATCAATATAATTACATTTATCTTATCACAATCTATAACTATATGCTTTTGTTAAAAAGAATAATTAATAATTTAAACTATTGTTATATAATTTAACTTCTATGAAAAATACGTTTAGTCGACATATTTCTAATTAATCATTATACATATCTATTCTTAAATTTTTGTTTTAACTTAGTAAATAATTCATATTTTAACCATACCTATTTTAAAAAAATTGCCTTAAGTAAAAACAATTTTGTTGAGTGCTAATCATATAAATAGAATAGTTTTAAGTGTTATGTATGTTAATTCTTCTTAATTTTTTGTTCCTTAGTGATAAATGAACATTCATTCTAAACAGATGCTCATGGCAGCCCACTTCAGCTTACTGCTTTGGCTTCAATCACAAGGTCATGAATTCAAGGTTTAGTGTAAAAAAACTGATTCTAACATCAGTCGAACACTCAAAACTTCTATCTGATGCAATTTTTTCTCCCTCAAACGCAGAGACTAGTCGAAATATACAGTTTCAGCCAATTTTAATAATGTAGGCCAAATCTCATGAGTTTGATTATAGCTGAAACTCTCCAACCTCGCTATTTACCTACCCATGGAGGAAGATTTTATTACGTGTGGACATCAGACGATCTGAGTTATTATGTACACTCTGTATATATATGCATAGTTATTATGTACTCGCTCTTATATACATAATGCACATAATAATTAGAATCATCTGTGTCCACACGTAAAAATTTCTCCTATGGAGGAAATATGGCAAAGAAAAAAAAGTGCTTAAAAGCAGTCAATATAGTCATTTGGCAACCGCATTGAGGTGGAAAGGTGTGTACAGTAGTGGATGGAGACAAGGAGTTTGCAAGGGAGCTTATCTAAGATGTCGGATACCCGAGTGACAAAACAGACCTGCATCCGGGTTGGGAACGTTAAAAAAAATAAAAATTTGATGATATGCCAAGGGCTTATTTGGGATTAAATTTTTTTTTTAAATTAAAATTTTACATTATTTTTAAAAATATTTTAAATAGTTTTTGAATATTTTAATTTTTAATATTATCATCATCAAATGTATTTTATTTTGTTAAAATATAAATTAAACAAAAATTAAAATTAAAATTAAAAAAATAAATGATCAATGTCAAGTGGCTCTTAAAGAAAATTAGAAAATATAGAAAAAAAATGAAAAAACAATTGTAATGCTTTTTGAATCTATCATTTATTATTATTATTATTATTATTATTATTATTATTATTATTATTATTATTATTATTGTCATCATTAACTATTCTAAAGTGATGCAAAAGTGGAGGTTTAGTGGTCGACAGTAAAATTTGTCAAAATAATCATGACATGAATCCTTTAAATCATTGTGTTAATGCTAGGCGTCCCCCTGAATTGTATGACGTCTGATAAAAGAAAAATGTCTTGTTTACGCAATCTGCGTGTTAAATAAGCAATTCCACATTATGGACGGATGCGGCAAAGAAGTTAGTCCATGAAACTAGAATTAGGTTAGGATCTTGGAATATAGTACTCTTACAGGAAAATTAATGGAATTAATAGATATTATGGTTCATAGAAAGATAAATATTTTATGTTTACAAGAAACTAAATGGGTTGGTGAGAAGGCCAAGGAGTTTGATAGTTTAGGTTTTGAACTTTGGTATTCAAGTAAAAGTCGAACTAGAAATGATGTAGGTGTGATTAGATAAAAGTTTGAAGGATAATGTTATAAGTATTAATATATGTGGAGATAGAATTATAGCTTTAAAGATTATTGTCTTAAGATTATCAATGTTATAAGTGACTATGCTCTCAAGTAGGTTTGGAGGTAAGCTCAAAAGAAAAATTTTGGAATGAATTAGAGGATAATACAATAAGTGAAATTAAGCAAGTTACTAAAGATGTGCTTGGAGAATCAAAAGGAAAAGCTTTTTTAATAAGAATAGTTGGTGGTGGAGTCGAGTGTGCAAGAAAAGATAAGAAATAAAGCATTGTTATAAAACTTGGTTTAGATGTAAAAATTCGGAGAATTAGGAAAGATATAAACTGGCGTAGAGATTCTAAGAAACTAATATATGATGCAAAAAAATTTAGCTTTTAGAGATTTATACAATGGATTGGATAACAAATAAGGTGAAAGATGTATGTATAAGTTAGCCAACCAAAAGATAGGAGAAGTAAAGACATAGTTCAAGTGAGGGTATTAAGGATGAAAATAATAAAGTGCTTTTCTTAGAAAAAGATATTGAAAATAGGTGGATGAGGTATTTTAATAAACTTTTCAATGAAGGATCTGAAGTACGATTGATTTTAGCAACCTTAATACCCTAAACAAAGAGAATTTCATTTTTATCATCGTATTAGTAAATCTGAAGTTAGTGAAGCTTTAAAGAAAATGAAATGTGGAAAAGCAGTAGGACCGGATAATATTCCAATAGAAGTGTGGAAATGTTTAGGAGATCAAGGAATTTCTTGGCTTACAAATCTTTTTAATATTATTTTAAAGACTAAAAAGATGCCAGATGAGTGGAGAAAGAGTTTGTTGGTTCCTATATTTAAGAATAAAGGTGATGCACAAGAGTGTGCAAATTATAGAGGAATTAAGTTAATGTGCCATACATTAAAATTATGGAGAGAGTAATTGAGCATAGGTTACGATGTGATACAGAAGTTTCTCACAATCAGTTTGGTTTCATGCCAGGTAGATCTACTATGGATGCTATACATTTGTTAAGAGGTTTGATGGAGAAGCATAAAGAAAATAAGAAGGATCTACATATGATATTTATTGATTTAGAGAAAGCTTATGATAAAGTCTCAAGAGATGTTCTTTGGAGAGTTCTAGAACAGAAAGAAGTTAATATTGGTTATATTCAAGTCATTAAGGATATGTATACTAGAGCTATTACTTGTGTCCAAACACAAGGAGGATTGACAAAATATTTTCCTATTTTAGTTGGATTACATCAAGGATCAACATTAAGCCCTTATCTTTTTTACTTTAGTTATGGATGTTCTTACGAGGCATTTACAAGAAGATGTACCTTGGTGTATGCTTTTTTTGACATTCTTCTTGTTGATAAGACTAGAGAGGAGTCCAGAAACTTGAATTATGGAGGTCAACTTTAGAGTCTAAAGGTTTTTTTGTTTAAGTAGATCTAAAGCGAATATATGGAGTGTAATTTTAGTTGTAGAAGTTTTAGTGGTAGTGTTGTGACTTTAGGTGATCAAGTCATTAATAAGAGTGGCGATTGATATTTAGGCTCTATTGTTCAAAATGATGGTGAAATAGATGGAGATGTTATTAGTAGAATTCAAGTTGGATGGTTGAAGTGGAGGAATGCATCGGCTATTATGTGATAGAAAAGTTCCACTTAAACTTAAGGGAAAATTTTATAAGATGGTGGTAAGACGCAATGACTTATGGTGTAAAATGTTGGCCAATAAAAGAAACATAAGACTAAGTTAAGTGTTATAGAGATGAGGATGCTTTCAGGTGGATGAGTGGCTTTACCCTTAGAGATAGAATGCAAAATGAGTATGTTGGAAAAAGTTGGAGTAGCTCAGGTGGTAGATAAGATTAGGGAGAGTCGCCTTAGATGGTTTGGCCACATAAAGCGTCGGTAGTTTGATGACGATTAGAGTAGATGCATTAGATTTGCCTTATGTTAAGAAAGGTAGAGGTAGACCTAAAATAAACAAAATTTAAATTAAAATTAAAAAAATAAATGATCAATGTCAAGTGGCTCTTAAAGAAAATTAGAAAATATAGAAAAAAAAAGAAAAAACAATTGTAAGGCTTTTTGAATCTATCATTTATTATTAGTATTATTATTATTATTATTGTCATCATTATCATCATTTTTTTAATTATATAGATGTTGGCGCAAGTTAGCTGTTATTGGCTGGAACGTAAATGTAATTAAGTGATGATTAAAGATATTGCGTGCTAGAAAACTAGTTGCGGTAGAATAAAAGTTTATGCCTTAGCTTTGTAGTGAAATCCAACACACACACACAGATGTTTAAAGAATTAATAAGAAAATTTGAGAATTTTTATGTGGAAAAACCTCGAAAAGAGGGAAAAAATCACGCGCTGCAAGTAAAATCTTCCACTATGTATTTGAGTACAAAATTTTCCTAACGGATTCTGAAATTGCATATGAAGGTGACAATGGTAAAATCCTAAAATCGCAAAATAGCCATATGCCGTGAATTAAATTTATAATAGTTTATTAGTAGTAGTTGATGATGGTGAACAACAGAGATCCCGGATCAGTGGCAGTCAGCGGTAATGAGGCCAGCGAAGATGGCGATAATGGTCAGCTACGCGATGGAACGATGCGTGGCAGCGGCATGGTCGGCAATGATACCGGCAGCGTGGTTAATGTAATGATGATTGATGGTGTGGCGCAGCGGCGGCGAGTGGTCAGTGGAACGCAAACCAATAATTGGTCGACGGCGGTGGCGAACGTGGTCAGCGAGATGAGCGGCGATAGTTGTGATGATGACTGAGCAGTGATTAGCGGCAGTGGTTGGCGATGGCGCGATGATCAGCGCAGTGTCAGCAATATGACAGCAGTGGTTAGCAATGTTTTGGCGATGGCGACGGCGGTGGTCGGCGGTGAGACCGACAAAAGTTGGCAACGCGAGATGGATGGCGCTTACGTCGGCGGTCGCGTCGTGGTGGCGGTTAGCGAGCGGTGGTCATTGTCAGTGGTCACGATTATGCTTGGAAGATTTTCAAGCTTTATAGCTCTCTCTTCTCTTTAGCTTGGCTCTCCCTATGTGAAGAATGAGAGATTATTTATAGATTAGAGGGATGCCATTTCCGTAAATACATGCAAAATCCAAACCACTCTATTGGATGACTCAAGATGATTCCCTTGATCATCTGATATATTTTGAGTATATTGAATGCTTAAATGAGGTCAGAATCAAGAGATCTTGAGCTTGTTAAATCCGGCTCGTTAAGACGCTCGATTTGATCATAAACACTCAATATTTAGGAACTATTTAGGGATTTAGCTGATATCCCAAAGTTTCCAATGATATTTTAAATGCTTGATATCGACTAGTTTTGACTTATGATCAGCTTACTTTTGACATCAAGATTCGTGCTTCGACTAATGAGATTTTTAGTGTTATATCAGTTGCCCCCTTATTTTTGGATGACATTATCTCTATCATCCAAAAATATATATGTCAAATAATTGAAAATAACAAATTCTTCAATGAAATTTGCAGGTTCATTAAACATACAACTTGAGAGAACAGATTTACATGAGTGCACAAGATTATGATCCGCAAGCGGTGCAGATGGATGTGCGGGTGCACGTGGCGCAAGGTTCAGTTACTGAGACCCATCCGGATGCTTACGGCTTACAGCGCCGTGGGTGCTCATGGCCTGCCTTCGTGGTATGTGGCGTCTTGAGCGCGAGCGGCTGGCAGAGCTGAGTGGTGATGGCCAGCTCCGCAGACGGCGCGATGGTGAGCTAGTTTGAGCACTCACAAAGAAGCAGCGCCGATAAGCATTTTTTCTATTTTTTTGGTTTATTCTCATTTTTTTGTTTTTTTGATTTATTACTTTTTTGCCCTTATAAGGTCTATAAAAACCCTCCTATAGTCAAGTGAGGAGACATAATTCCCATATGTTCTAATATTCCTCTACATTGGATGAGAAATCATCTAGCAAAAGTTTAAGGGCTTGGGTAACAAATTTTTTTTTCTTTTCTTTCTGTCAGCAAAGTTCTGACATTCTTCTTAAGAGAAGGTCATTCATTTTGCTGATCAAGGCCCGTAGCTCATATGACGAGGCTCGATTTTCTCTCAAAAGAGGCATCAACTGTCCTCATCGGACCGACCGAGATTGGAGGCGATCAAAGCCCGTAGTTTATACGGCGAGGCTTCGATTTTCCCTCGAAAGAGGCATCAACTATCATCGTTGGATCGACCGGGTTTGGAGGCGATCAAGGCCCACATTTCATACGGTGAGGCTCCGATTTTCCCTCGAAAGAGGTGTTAACTATCCTCATCAGACCGACTGGGTTTGGAGGCGATCAAGGCCTGTAGTTCATACGACAAGGCTCCGATTTTTCCTCAAAAGAGGCGTCAACTGTCCTCGTCAGACCGACCGGGTTTGGAGGCAATCAAGGCCCGTTGTTCATACGGTGAGGCTCCGATTTTCCCTCGAATGAGGCATCAACTGTCCTCGTCGAATCGATCGGGTTTGGAGGCAATCAAAACCCATAGTTCATACGACGAGGCTACGGTTTTCCCTTGAAAGAGGCGTCAACTGTCCTCATCGGACCGACTAGGTTTGGAAGCGGTCAAGATCCATAGTTCCTACTTCTTCTTGTAGGAAATTAAATTTCTTGAAACTCTAATGGATGGTTCAACAGTTGACAACTGGCAAGATGGCGAGAAAACGTTAATTAGGAACCATCCTTCGAACAACTCAAAAAGTCTGGCAGGTAATTTCATAGTATCATTAGAGAAGCTTTTTTTTATCTCATATGTATGCGTATATTTTTCGTTAGATCATAGGCAAAAATTTTTGTTCAAAGCTGTCCGTGAGCGACAAAGTCAGGAAATGATATGTCTAAGTATTAGGGTGAGTGAGTTGCTTCCCACAATTCTCAGACATTTATCTTTTCCTCTCTCTTTTTTTCATTTATTTATTATGTATTTTTACAAGATGATGGCCAGAAGAAAATTAATAGTGTGATAGCTACAGACGATATATCATCCACTATCACAGCATATAGTTTAATAGTGTTCCATAAGATATTCCATTTCCTTAATGAGTTGGTAGCTATTGTTGCCAAAAGTCGTCGAGCGTTCTCATCTCGATACTTTACTATTTTTAAGATGATTCTTCGTGCGGGACTGATTCTCTTTGGCTTATGAATTGATTGATATCTAGTAGCAAAAGTAGCGAGCTTAGCCGTCGGCTAATTATTCTTCTCATGATATGTGAATGATTTGATGTGTCTTGAAATGGGCAAGAAGTGACTTTACCAAGCTGAGGTATTACACCAGTTGAGGATTATGAGTATTAAAATTTCCCTCAACTTAGGAGGCGATAAGCTGAGAGTTAGTATGAATCACTAAGTCTTGAGCTTCACAATCGATGACAAGTCTCAACCCTACGATGAGAGCCTCATATTCAGTCATATTATTAGTTGCAGGGAATTTTATGCAAAGTCCATATTATAAGGTATCCTGTTGGGAGGAAATAAATAAGATTTCTGCTCCGGCATTAGTATTTCCTGAAGCTCCATCAACATAGAGGGTCCATTGAGGAGACGAAAGGAGTGTATTAGATAGCTCATTTGGAGTTGGGTAGTGCATTCCACTATAAGGTATGTGAGTACTTGAGACTTTATATCTGGCCGGGGTAGGAAATAGATATCAAACCCTCCCAATTCTACAGACAATTTGATTAACCTCCCAGATGCCTCTAATTTTTGTAGAATGGCCCTCAATGTTAAATGAGTGTAAACGCCAATGGTTTGAGCTTGGAAGTATGGATGTAATTTTCACACTGAGAAAACTAAAGCCAAAGCCATCTTATCTGCTAGTGGATAACGACTTTCTATATCAGAGTGAATTTTACTGACATAGTAAATTGGTCGTTGTATCCATTTTCTTCTAGTACTAAAACTGAGCTTATCGTATGGGAAGAGACTGCGAGATATAAGTGTAACATCTCTCCTTGGATAGGCTTGGATAGTAAGGGTGGAGATGCTAAATACTCCCTTAGTTGCTTAAAAGCAGACTAACATTCACCAGTCCACTAAAAGTTATTATTTTTAGCTCCCTTTAATATTTTAAAGAATGATAAGTATTTATCTCCAGAACGGGCTAGGAAGTAGGATAAGATAACAATTCGCCCATTCAAATGTTGAACTTCTTTGATATTCTTCGGAGGAGCCATATCTCTGAGGGCTCTGATTTTCTTGGGATTGGCCTCAATCCCGCAATCGGTTATCATAAACCCAAAAAATTTTCCCGACGTAACCCCAAAAGCACACTTGGTCAGGTTAAGTCGCATATTATAACGTCGAAGAAGGTTAAAACATATTTCTAAGTTAGAAATATGTTGTGATTCTTTCAAGCTTTTTACTAATATGTCATCCACATATACCTCCATTGTGCGACCTAAGAGGTCTTTAAAAATCTTATTCATAAGATGTTGATAGGTAGCATTAGCATTTTTTAACCCGAATGACATAACTTGGTAACAGTATAAATCTTTATATGTTTGAAATGCTATGACTTCTTCATCCGTTGGGTTCATTTTTATTTAGTTGTAACCATAGTAAGCATCCAAAAAATTGAGCATTTGATATCCAGATGTAGCATCGACCAATTGATTAATTTGCGGGAGAGAAAAATTATATTTTGGGCAAGCTTTATTGAGATCAGTGTAATCAATACACATTCTCCATGTTTTATTTGATTTCTTAACCATGACAATATTTACTAGCCATGTAGGGTAATGTACTTCTCATATGAATCCTACTTCTAAGAGCTTGTTAACTGCTTGTTCAATAGCCTGGAGACGATCATATGCAAAACTCCATTTCTTTTGGTTGATCGGTTTGAATGTTAGATCAATTTTGAGGGAGTGCATGATCACATTGGGGTCGACCCCCGGCATATCTGTCGGACTCCAAGCGAAGATGTCTTGATTTTTGTGCAAGAAGTCTATGTATTTTGCCCTTTGTTCATCGAGGCAGATCCAACTTACTATTCATTGAGGTTGGTCATCGACAATGAAACATGGAGCAAGTCTTACATGAAGCTCTCGGGTACTTCTTCATCTCAAAATTAAAATTTTCAATCAAGGTCACCAAGGCGTGGTTGAGCTTGTCTGACGTAATATGATTGTGCTATTTGTTGATTTCCATAGACTACTCTAACCCCAACAAGGGTTGGAAATTTCATCTTAAGATGAGATACTGAAGTGATGGCACCAAAAATTGATTGGAGGGACCTTTCGAAGATAGCGTTATACATCGAATCTGACTTGACCACCATGAATTGAATTGAATGAGTCACTTGTCGAGGAAATTCTCCGAGGACAACAGGAAGGATGATTGTCTTATCTACTCGCACAGGGCGATTATCAAACCCATATAATGATCCTACAATGGGTTGAAACTTTTCCTTAACCAAGCCCATGCTAAGAAATATGGAGTAAAATAAGACATCAACAAAACTCTCATTATCAATCAAAATTCTCTTAACATTATATCATAGGTCATCGATCCCTGCACTGATGATAAGTGGATCTTGATGGGGAACTTGAACTCCTTCTAAGTCTAAGTCATTAAAAGTGATGAAATGATCAATACGAGATTTATTTAACTCTGGTTCTTTAGAGGTGACAATGAGGACTTGATTAGATAGTAGTGGTCCTCCTGTGATTGTTTCAATTTCTTTAACTATTTGATGACTATTTTATTGTTTCTGTGATGATTGTCCTGGTTTCCCCCCAGTTGGAGTTATGTTTGCTTGAGTCGATTGATTCTTCACAAATCGATGTAGATATCCTTATTAAATGAGCCTCTCGATTTCTTCTTGAAAGTTATTTGACGCTTGAGTATGTCCGCGACTTTGATGGAAGTGATAATATTGCTCCTGATTTCTTGAATTTGGTTTCAGCGGATGGAGACACTTGATGGTTTCTTCATCTCGAATGACCATCGGACGTTAACAGATGTGTTCGTGGTGTGTATTCCTTTTACGGTCATGGTTTACATCGCTGATGCGAGGGCGTGGAGGGAGATCACGACTGCCTTGTTGCTTCTTTTGATGGGATTATCGGTCTACATTCCCTGGGGCGCTTTTATGTTTTTCTGTGGATTGTTCAAATTATTTACGATAGGCATTAATAGCCTCACCAGCAAAAATTTGTGCTTCCATACGATGAACCAAGTCGGTATATGAGTGGACCGTATCTCGCATTAGTGATGAGTAAAAAAGCCCAGGACGGAGCCCTCTAAAGAAAACTCCTCTTAATAGTTTAGGGTTTACTCCAGGTATTTGGCGAGCTTCTAAGGAGAATCTCTGGAAGTATTCCTTAAGTGATTCACCCTCATTTTGACGAACACTTGAGAGATGAGAGGAATCTTTAATGATCCTCCGATTTTGCAATGAATTGTTCTACAAAAATTTTGGTGAGTTCGACAAAGGTATGGATGGATCCCCTTCGAAGGGAGTAGAACTAAGTGCGAGCTTGCCCCTTGAGGGTAATTGGAAAACCTAACATAATAGTGTGTCAGGAGTTCATTGGATATGCATGATGGTCCTGTAATGGTCGATGTGTTCATATGGGTCAGTTGCCCATAAGAGTTGATGCTCGAAAGCTTGAACCCTATGGGAATAGGATGTTGAAGAATAGCTTTAGTCAGAGGTGAAGACTTTTGATAGCCGCGATGAGAGGGGAGATGATTTCCGTTTTTATAATGGAATTCTTATCGCACCAAGCATTGTAATTTCACACATATAACGTGGCAGACAAAGTCAACAGGACAAGAACGTGCCAAGCTACAAGTAATAATTGATGGATTAGCAGTCAGTTGAGCTGCAAGTGATGGATGAGTATAACTAGCAGTGTTAAAGAGGTCAGGATCACGGTCTGGAAGCGGAGGAACTTCAGTCTGATGATGAGAAGACCCCGTATTAGCATTTTGACCTCCCCTAGCTAACGATCGATCTCGGGGGAGATGTGTTTGCCGCAGTAGTGGGTGTCGTGTTCCTCGTAAAAGTCAGATTATCTCATTTTGAGACTCTTCCATTCGGCGTACACGATCTTCCAGAGAGATTCCTGTTGCACATTCACCGATAGGGTCATGCCTATGGGGAAGGAGTGAAGACGACATCCTTGGTTCAATGATTGGTTTCAAGAGTGACGGATTTGGAGCGGGAGGCTTGTTACATATGTTTATTGGCCATAATGCATGTGTTCACAGAAATTATGATTGAGGGATTCTTTTCTCACAGACGGCGCCAAAATGTTGCGTGTTAAAAAACCAATTGCGGTAGAATATAAGTTTACATTTTAGCATTGTTGCAGAATCCGACACACACAGATGTTTGAAGAATTAATAAGAAAACTCCATAATTTTTACGTGAAAAAATCTCAAAAAAGAAAAAACCATCTAAGGTAAAATATTCCACTATATACCGTTTTGAGTACAAAATTTTTCGATAACGGATTACATAATTAGAGAGAAGGCGATAATGGAATACGAATCAGCAACAACGCATATAGCCGGTTAGGTTGTATAGTTGAGTGGTAGTTGATGAGGTGATGGTGAAATAGGCGACCGGCGGTGGTAAGAACCAGAACGAGATGGCCGCGATGGTCGCAGAACAGCGCGGTCAGCGATGACCGCAGCGTGGTTGATGACAATGATGATCGATGGTCCCGTAGCACGACGATGGTCGGCAGCAAAGAACCATAACGGTGATGGGCGCGATAGCGAATGGCGACGATACCATGAATGCGACGCGGGAGTGATCGGCGGCGATGAGGTGATGACCACACGGCCGCAAATGACGGCAGCCGTTTGCCGACATGCCGGGTAATGACCGCAATGGTGGTTGACCAATGTCCAAATGATCAGAACGGCGATGGTCAGTGATGACCGACGACGAGGTCGGACGGCGATGATCGACGGCAGCCGACGGCAAACGGCGTGGTTGGCCAACTGCGGTCGACGTGAGGCACGATTATGCTTGGAGGATTTTCAAGCTTTATAGCTCTCTCTTCTGCTCCTCATGTGAAGAACGAGGCTATTTATAGATTAGAGGGAGGGTATTTTCGTAAATACATGCAAAATCCAAACCACTCCATCCGATGGCTCAAGATGATTCCCTTGACCATCAGATGTATTTTGAGTATTTGAATGCTCAAATGAGATTAGAATCAAGAGATCTTGGGCTTGTTAAATCCGGCTCGTTAAGACGCTCTATTTGATCATAAACACTCAATATTTAAGAACTATTTAGGGATTTAGCTGATATCTCAAAATTTTTAATGATATTTTAAGTGCTTGATCTTGACTAGTTTCGATTCAAGATCAACTTACTTTTGACATCAAGATTTGTGCTTCGACTAGTGGGATTTTTAGTGCTATATCAAAAAATATATTATTAATATCTAATGAATACTTATATCAAGTCTTCATCTTTATCTTGGTCCACCCAAAAATCGCATATTTGGGGAGTCATCATCATGATTATCTTTTTCTTAATTATGTGCATGCATGATTTAAATAGACTTCTCAAATCTATTGAACTAAAAGTTATGGATATATATTTTAAAAAAATAAAAAAATAATAAAAAGGGATTTTCATAAATACCACATAATTCTTATGTATTGGCATAATCAATAAATAAATTTTAATATTTACATATAATATTTAAATTTTTAATGTTATATAAAAAATATTATTTTAATGAATTTTTTTAAATGAAATATATCGTTTCATGTATAAAAAAAATATTATATATGAAATATGAAATTTTAGATATTAGATATGTAAATGTATGAAAATTATACTGTATGTATGTGAAGTTTTTAATATAAAATTATTTTATATATATATTTCTGTGATAAATTAGACTCAGTATTGAGTAAAAATTTGTTCAACTCTACTATCTAAGAGTGTATACAGTTTGAATTAGAGATGATTAATAAGAATTATATATATACTTAAAAGAAATATTTAGTAATACCTAAAATTTAAATTTTATATATATAACACTTTTTTAGGAACAGAAAGATATATTTCACTTAAAAAAAGTTCGTAACAGTGATATTTTTAATGTGATATTAAATATTTAGATGTATTTATGTAAATATTAAAATTTATGTATTATATAAATAAAAATAAATAAGAAATTTGGGATATCTATGTGAATTACCACAAAAAATTGATAGAAATTGAACTGTTAGTAGTTAGCTCATGTATATCCATTACACCAAGGTATTAACTGCTAATTCTTTAATCTGAACTAATTATAAATGGCAGCATATAATGCTTCTCCACATCAGACTTTTTATGATCAAAATAAGTAGACACAAACCACATATCACAGTCATCATCCATTAAATAACTTGATAGACTTTTGCCAAATCTTTTTAACCGTAAGCATATCACAAGATTACCCTTCTCCTCTAGAAGCCTGATTGCTTCAATATAAAAGTCATACAGCAAAAAATATAATAATAATAATAATCAGGCCAAAATCATATAAGATAAAAAAAAATCATGTGATTACGAGGTAATTATATGCTGATGAATATTAGAAGCTTAGGACGATCAATGAAGCAATGAAATTATATAAAACAGGGTTGCTGCTGCTGCTTTGCAGGCTCGTCAACTCGGCATGAAATTGAAGCCACATGCAGATGTGAGAAAGAAAATATATTATTTGAAGGAGGAGATGGGGAAAGCGTGTCTTGTTTGTGGAAGTTCTCTGTTTTCAAAGCTAAGCGACAAATGAAAGGCTTAGCTGTGGCTTTGTCAAAGTTATCGTTGAAACGATTTCAGTCGAAATCGTGTGGTAATTTCAATCCACTTCTGCTGCACGTAACTTACAGTTATTATTTATATTATAGCTACTGTGACATATGATACCAGCTCGTTTGCATTCCCATTGTGCACATAAATATAAATAATAACAGTAAGTTACGTGCAGCAGAAGAGGATTGAAATTATCACACGATTTCGACTGAAATCGTTTCAACGATAACTTTGACTCGCTTAGCTTTGAAAACAGAGAACTTCCATTGTGCACATAAATGAAGCAGTTTATATATATATATTGAGGGATTTTGTCAGTTCTCGAAGTATTTAAATGTTAAAATAAAAATTAATTTTTGAAATGACTTCGTTATCATTGAGATTTTTTTTTTTTTGGAGTAGATTTGCTTTAGACCTACTATTAATCCTCTTAGGCCAAATTCAAGCCTATAAGACTCTTACTAAGCACTTACCCTTATAAGGTATTGAAACTCCTGCCTAACGCCCTACGATTCATTGTTAATACTCTATAAATCATTTGACACATTAAACCATGTTACATCAATTATTTAGGCCAATACTCATTTGACGCAATCATTATAGGATGTCATATGATCATCAAGAACTTAAGTGGCTTAGTCATATTTATACTTAGGTGATTAATCTTGAGGCATGTGAACCCATCTACTCATCACCCCCATCTAGCCTTAACTAGCCTAGTTTGACTTAGTGGAATCTTACAAAAATTTATCATATATGATCTGGTATTATTTAGAATTAGATTGATTAAGACCAATGTGGGCTCTGAAAATTCGCCACCGACCTCTCGATTAATAAAGTAGATTAAATGTCGATGAAATTTTTAAAACAGATGACATAGTAGATAAGACACTACCGAGAGATTTCACCCTCGTTTTTTGAGGACTTAAGATCTGGTTCCAGGTTTCCTATAGGTGCAAACACCTATAGTTAATTACCCCCCTCATTGCTGAGAGAGAATTTTCGATTAAAGCTAATCGTTAGGTTGCTAAATGCATAGCATATAATAGCACTATGTGAAATTTTGGAATTTAGATTTATAAAATTCATCATCCTTTAATTGAAGAAGATGGTTGAGCGATGATGCCCATTAAGATCCCATGGTTCCGCCATCCCGCCGCCGTGGCCTAGTACTAGTCGAGGAGATAGTCGACCTAACCTGACCAAAGGATCTCTGTCGGCAACCATGGGTTACGTCGTCCAAGTAATCCTTGTAGACTTGAGGTGATATTTGTCTAAGGAGATAAGCTTAAGTCCACCTTAGCTAACAAAGAACTTTTTTCCCAATCAAAATAGATTCTATTGTTCACAGCTCAAAGAGCAAAGCCATTGGGGAACATATAGGTGCGGACCGTAATTAGTGGTGTCATTTGCGCCCTAGAGGGCTTTCATATAACCGCCATTTATGAGGTACCATTTTGCCGCAAAATCACATGGACAGAGGACACGGGCCACGTCCTTGCCGGCTTAAGTTTATTTGAGCGTGAATATAGTTATGTATTTGATTTAACATTGGCTCTTTGTAAGCAAGAGTTTTCTTAATTTATCACCCTCGACAAACGGTTGCGGATGGATGGATTTTCTTTAAATTTAAATAATTAATTTCATTTGATTTATATTTTTAATTTGAATATTTGATCATTTTATAATTGATTTGAATTTGAATATATAATGATTTGATATTAAAATTTAAATTAATTTTTTATTATTATGAAAATCCCTCCGATTGAAAATTCAGTCAACACGGTCATCATCGAGGTATATAAAACTGCTTGATTTTTTAGTTTATTGTTCCAGATCATATCGACTCTATTAATTTAATAATAGAGGATCATATCTAAATTTATACTTTGAGAATTTTGAAATTTAATAACCCTTCGAGTTGATATCTTCAATCAACTTAGTTATCATTGAGAAGTTAGGAGATAATTGTTATACTATCATATGACAAAATTAGCTACTAAGAGATTTTTTCAAATTTAGAAAGTTATAACAACATTAGGTTTGTTAACCCGGACCTAGTCTGTAGACCCAACCAGGATTATTTATTGCTTAAAAATTTATAGCCCTCTAGTCCTTATCAACTCTAGCTTGAGAATAGAGGATCAAGTTAGAGACTTTCCTCTTGAGGGTTTAAACTTAAGAAATTACATTAATAATGATGCCGATAGATTTATCTTTTACAATTCTACGACATAATTAACTTCTCAAATTTTATTAAGATGAAAATATTATAATAGTATCATTATATTTTTAGGTTTTGTTAACCCGAACCTAGTCTTAAGAATCAAACCGAGAATCAACTCACACAACATCCTCATACACTAAGTTTAAGCATTCGGCATAGTGTCGAGGCTCATGCGGGTGTATTTTTTAGGTTGCTTGCATACTTTGGAGGCATTAAATTTGAATTTTAATCGTACTTCATAATGTTTGCAAAGCTCATCTCATTAGTTTATTTATATCTATCTTGATACTATAAATTTGAATATATGATTGCCTCGTGCTTCATATACTTTCGTTTCATTGAAAACTTCAATTATTTGTACATATTCAGAGACGATGAAATATGATCTCACTTCATAATGCCTGTAATAGTTTAATTGAAGCCTTAATTAACCTTCGCTTTTGTATGATTTGCTGCGAATCCGGTGGCATAAAAGATTTGATATTAACGTATTACTTTTAACTTGATTCCATTTTAGATTTATAACAAGATGCTCTTTCAGAAAATTTGGCTTTATTTGGGCGGCAAAATTTATCTTTATATAGCTTATTTTATTTTAAGTGGCCCTTAAAGAGCATCTTTTCCTATCTATAAATAGACCGACTATTCAGTTCATTTTTATTCAAGTCTATTCAATTCTGTTAAGTCATCTGAAGGTTCTGAGTGTGAGAAAGTTATGCTTGCCTTTGGTGTAAGTTCTTTCTTTTCATTATATTTTGCAATTTTTTCTATTGTTTCTTAATTCTTTACTTTAGTTGTTATTATGCTTTTTTTTATTTCGGTCTATGAAATCTTACTTAAATTTCATTTTTTAGGTATATTTAGTTCATACTTAAGTTCATTTGAGTCCATTATTAGTCTAAAATTTTAGCCTCCTGTCCGTCCCCCCTGTAGGGTTGTATTATTGACCTTCCGCCTGCTCTCCAGTGTAGTTTCTTATGTTGATCTTGCAGCTTCTTTTTTTTTTTTTTTATCAACCCCAATCTTAGAAATAATACTTCTCTTAGACTTGAAGAGTTCCTTAGTCTTAAGAAACATCTAGTGATTAAGTGAACACTCAACCTAGCCCTAGAGACTTAGAAGAGTTAGCCATAGGAATAGGTCATGCCTTAAAGGTGTTAGAAAATTTTCCTACCCTTAGCTCACTCCTCACCTTCTCTCCTTCAAGTTAAACTCCAAATCAAATCAACATCAAACTTAAATCAATTCATTCTTAATTGATTTTCTCCAAATTCAAATCAACTTTATATGATTGAAATCCATGATTGAAACCCATGAATGAAATTCCTAAGTCAAAATCTTTCTTAAGTCCTTAATCTTCTTTTAAGGAATTAGCCTAAATCATGATCAAACCAATTCAAACTCATGAGATTTTCTCATAATTCATTTATATTCTCATTTATATTCACATATATAAATGAAATATAAATTCAAAGTAATCAAACTAAACTCAAAATTCAAAATTAATTCATAAAATTTTCTAAGTCCTTTAAATTTTCCTTCATGGACTTAGACAAAATCAAATCTTAATCAATTCAAACTCATGATATTTCTCATAACTCATTTATATTCATATATATAAATGAAATATAAATATACATTAATCAAATCAAATCTAAAAATTAAATTCCATATTTAAAATCCTTCTTAAGTCCTTAATTTCCCTTTTAAGGACTTAGCCAAAATCATGATCAAATCAATTCAAATTCATGAGATTTTCTCATAACTCATTTATATTCTCATTTATATTCACACATATAAATGAAATATAAATATAAAGCAATCAAATATAAATTCAAAATTCAAATCCCTACTCCAAAATTTTCTAAGTCCTTTAAATTCCTTTTAATGGACTTAACTTAAATCATGATCAAATAACTTCAAATTCATCAAATTTTCTCATGGTTCATTTATATTCTCATTTATATTCACATATATAAATGAAATATAAATTCAAACAATCAAAACCTATCCCAAAAATCAAACTCAAATCCATTCAAAATCCAACTTAAGTCTTTCAAGTCAAAATCTTGAACTTAGCCAAATCAACTTCAAATCAAGCCAAACTCATGATTTTCTTTCATGATTCAATCAACCCTACAATCATTAATCCAAATATAAATACAAACTGTAATCACTAAACCAAAACTCAATTCAAAAATCAAACCCCAAATCCTTTCATGTTCTTCCCTTGAATATGAAATTATCAAATGAATCAAAACCCATTTGACTTCAAACCACTTGCAAATGGATTTATATTTCAATCATAAGTCCATATACAAGTTCAATCAAACTCAAATCAAGCTTCAACCGCCATTTGACCCACTTAGGCTCACTTGGCCTAAAGTGACCTAAAGTACCCTTATGAGCTAAATTCTAATCCTAACCAAATTGGATTGAATCAAACTCACCTATGCCTCTCATCATGATCAACAATCATCATGAGATGATCAATCACCCAAATTGGGTCAAACCAAGTTAAACCTAAGGGTTGACCAAGTCAACACTTAGCCAAAATCCACCATAGGCCAAATTGATTGAAACCATTAATCTAAGTTCATTCATGACATATGTTTTAACTTGACCAAGTCAATATTTGAGCCTAACCTAGCCCAATTGGCTACTCGACCCCGGTTGACCCAACTTGACCTAAAAGTCAAAATGTGTTAAAACTTGATCTAAGCCAAATTGATTGAAATCAATGGCTCAAGTTCATTCCAAATCACTTATTGAACTTGACCAAAGCCTCAATTGGCCAACTTGACTTAACCTAGTCCAATTGACCTTGAACCCTACTTGACCTAAAGGGGTCATGCTGAGCCAAATTCAAACTTAACCAAAATTGATTGAAAACAAAATACCAATCCATTTCATATGACTAACCAAACCTAAACATACCCATGACCTAGCTCAAATAGGTCAAATGGTCAAATTTGGTCAACATTTGAACTAAATGAAGTCATATGAGCCAAACTCAAAACTAAACCCAATCGAATCAAATCAAAGCCACCAAAACATTTCAAATGGTCATATGAACTTGACCCAACCCTTAGTTTGACCCAATTTGACTAATTGGTCAACTTGACCAAGTTGACCAATTTTGACCTAAATAGGTCAACATGAGCCAAACCATATCAAATGAACTCCAAATCCAATGAAACTTAGTCAAACCTATTTTCTCAACATATCCAAAATATTTAAATTCAAAAATTAGCTAAATGACCATTCTACCCCGAGGTCATAAAATAAATTTTGGTCAAATCCATGGGGAATTTTGTCAAGCCCTCTTCATATCTACTTGATACCTTCCTAATAGGTCAAGTAGACCCTATCAAGGGTGGTGCACCCAACCCAATGGTTTTGGGTCAGCCCAAGTTGACCCAAGGACAAAACTGAGCACATGGCTCAAATTGGCCATTTGGAAAACTTCCATCCACTCAATTTGAAGCACATGGGAGGTTACCAATCCACTCCTTAGCCCAAACCAACTTTGTGCCAACCTCTAACAACTCAAACAGCCCTCCCATTGTTGCCAAATGGATCAAAATAGCAAAAGAGCTTCGACCATCCGATTGCCATAGGGGGAGATGTACTCCCCTTAATTCACTTCAATTCTCATAGGCTCATTATCGATTGAGTGTTAGAGAGTCATAGGAAGCATAGTTGAGTGTTCCTAAGCTTCTTAGAGGGAATTGAAATTATCCATTCTCGATTTTCTTCAAGAGAAAATAGGGGAGCTCCATTGATTTCCAAATTTTCTCCACACACAAAATCATGCCAATTGCCTTTGCACACTCCACCAGAGGGCCAAGTCAAGCTTTCCTAAGCTCTCCCTCAAGTTCCAAAGGAAAAGGAGGTCTAATTCCATCAAAGTCGTAAGGGAGCTAAGGAGGGGTTGGTCCATAGAGCAATCTACTCAACCTCAGGAGCTAATTATTTCACCACAGCTTTGTCTCAACCAGACGAAGCTCCTCCAAGGGCATCAAGCACCGGTGATCACCTCCAGTGAGGTATGACATTTTCTAATCACTAAACTCTCTAGGTGTTGGTCCTTTGTGAAAGAAAGTTTAATGGCATGAAGTTTCAACCATTGGATGTGATCTACATTGCTTGATGATGGTGTGTGCAAGATTTTATCCTGATCTGAGCTCAATCGAACTCAAATCATGGACAACCTCCATGGTTCATAGAGCTTGGCAGGGGTGAATCACTGGCCATCCATCCGCACATTTTGGATGGACGGCCAAGATCAAACACACACTTAGATCTGATTTAATCCCTTTGAAATGGCAGCTTTAATCTCAGCTGTCTGATCCTTGATCAGACGGCTGAGGCTAAAGCGCGTAGCACCGCCGCTATGCAGCACTATGACGTGACACCTAAGTCACCACTCATGGGTCGACACGTGGAAAGTGCCTCTAACTCAGCCATTGCGTGTCATGCTGTGGATTAAGGGATTTAATTAGGTTTTAAATAATCTTAATTAACCCTATAAACTTTAAAAATTCATATATCTTCAAAGAAAAATCTAAAAAATATGAGGTAAATTTCCACTGAAAGATAATTCAACCTAAAATATTTTAAAATTGATTTTAATAAATTTTTAATTATATCTTTCTCTGATTTTGGGTTTTATCAAAAATCTTAATTGATTAATTACTCCCTAATTAATAAATTAATTGGTCTCAAACTTCTTGTGTATATTTTGGGATGACTTCTACCTTAACCTAATCAATTATTTGGTTAACTATGCTAAGATGGGGTAGGTAAGGGTTAATTAACATGTTTAATTCATACTTTAACCTAATCAAAATCTAAAATTAATCTAATCATCTAAAAATTAAACAAAATGTCAAACACATGTGGGAATGGGTTAGGAATGGCAACCTCCATTCACATTTTGAAAATTCAACCAAATTCAAAATCAAACAAAAATTATGTTAAATAAACTTTGATTTACTTTAAGCTTTCTTATTTCATAAGATTTTCTTTAGGATTTAATTAAAGTGAATGTATTTAGATGCTTTCATTGCTTTAGTTCTTCCCCAACATGCTAAAGATCTATGTCATGTGGTTTCATGCATCCATGCCTTTCAAAAATCAAATTTAAAATAAAATATTTCCTTTATGTCAAATTGCATGTGTTGGCTAAAGTAAGAATATGAGTGGCTATTATCTCTAGTAAATCCAAATTATTTTCAAAATATATGAATCAATTATCCAAAAAGTGTGTTACTTATATCTTAATTATAAGTTTGCATGCAAGTAAAATATAAGGATGTGCTTAGTGTAGGTTTTCCTTCTCTTCTCTTTTAGTATAGTTTTGAATAGGATTCAGTAAGGTGTGTGGTTCATTTGAAAAAAGCCTAACACTTGCTTAATTCTATATCATATTCATTCCTATACTATCACTTAAGAAGGATACCTATGCTTGCACATAAAAATTACATAAACAAAATAAATCAACTAACATCAACTTTTGCATTCTTTCTTTTCCATTCATTTCTTTTGTACACATGTTTGTATTTAAGAAAAGTGATATATTAGTCTAGACAACCCTGAGATTGTGAGGCTTTAATTAGCCCTAAATAGGTCTTGTACCTTATACTTTTGGTTAGCAATGGCACTGTACTCACTTATGCCTTTTCTTACCTTTATGTGTACATCTGAAAATTGAATAAGAAATCCCTTTTCTACTTAATGAAAATCATGCATCATAAACTTTCAAATTTTTTTAAATGAATTACTCAGCATGCATCATAAAGTGTGTTAAATATTCTCATTTATGTGTACAGATATTCTTATAACTCATTCATATGTATGTTATACATGTTGGAAAAGAAATGAAGTGATATATGTTTTGTGAATCTAGTTCATTTTACTTAATTTTAAAATGTCTTTCTTTTTGAATAGGTTTATTTAGAGTTCATCTAAATTTAAGATTAATTAATACACTTAATCAAAACATTCACTAAATAAAACTAAAATATGAATCCACTTTAGAAATTACTTAGGTTAGGGAAGGAAAGAGAAGTTCTCTTCTCTTTTGCTCTCTTTATAACTTAGTAATTAATTGTAGGATTCACTTGAACTTAATCAAAACATAAAATAAAATCAATAAAAAATAATTAAATCACTTAAATGAAACCCTCCTCTAAGTTGAACATGCTTCACACTTAGAAAATTCTAACTTAAAATCACAGCTAAGCATACCACACAAACCTCCAAAGTACACATATTAAGCTAAGTCACCACTTCTAGCTTTAGGTTAGGATGGTGCATAGTTTGATGCTTGCTTTTATTTTGTGATATATATATTTTAGCTTGGATATTAGGATGTATGTGCGTATAATGAATGGTAGGGCGATCTTAGTCTAGCTGCGGCTGTAATAAATAAAAATATAAATACTTTTGCTATGCAGGTGCTTATACCCCTAAGCATAATATAATAGGCCAGGTGGACTTAGTCACCCATGTGTGGGATGATAAGTCCAATATACATGCATGGGATTTTGTGATTTGTTTAGCTAACATTTATTTTGCAGGTGTTATCTAGATTTACAATTTCCTTTTCATATAATTTTTATAATTAGAATTTTGAATGATTATTATGGGGATTAGGATGAACATTGGTCATAAGATCTCATCTTATGCACCATGTAAAGCCTTTGGATCATCTACCTTCCAACCATCCAGAAGAAGGAATCAAAGAAGAATGAAAAGAAGAAGAAGAAAGAAGAAAATAAGAATGAAGAAATGAAGCTTGAAGACCCCATAACAATGAATTCCTTACTTAATTATATTTGATTCATTTGTAATACGGGTTGTATAAAGGTAGAGCTCGACTACCCAATTTATTTTCAGGTCTGTACGGTGGTACCCGACCACAATGGCCTTTTATTCTTTTGTGATTAGCTTTATAAATTGATTGATGATTTATTTAGATTGTGCATTAAGTGACATCATTTTTCTAGTTTCTTCCTTGCTTTATGTATGGCCTGGATGTGGATTAGGCTCTCAGAAAAAAATAAATCTTTTACCAAATCTAATAAATCAAAACTAAGAAAAAAGAACTCATAACCTCACCTAAAGCTTAGGCTAAAATCAAAATAAAAGAATTGGAAACCCCTTAACTAGATGATTACTTCTTTTATAACATCATGCAAAATTGCATCTTGTTTCACTCTTGATTGGAGGGCTTTCACCTTTGCCAAAGAAACTTGGCTTGACCTTTGAGAGCCATGGTGGAAACACACCTCCTACCTTCTTGCTGATTTTGGCCAATAATCTCATTTCATATGCATTTGGCATATGAATCCTATTAACTGAGTTAAAATAATTGTTTAAAAATAAAAATAAAAATGAAATTTGAATTGCATTAGATTTAGATCATTTGAAGCATGCCCTTACATGATCTAGTCTCTTTAGGGATTGAGTTTAAGGACTTATTATCTTTCTGAATAAATAATAGCCTAGCTATCTTGCATAAAACATATGACTTGCTTACATGAATTTAGAGTGAGGAGAGTTAGTTGGCACCCCAGCGGTTGTAAGTCCAAGTAGTCAGGTGGTTTGTCCTCTCTTATGGAGGCAAACCAAATTCTCATTTTTGCCTTAGATTTAGGTTGTGCTTTTGGCCCTCTCCAAAGCTCCCTAGACTTAGGTTTTAAGGTTTCTTCTCCCTTTCATGGGCCATAAGCATAAATTATCCTCTTAAGCATTTTCATAATCTTGTGTTGTGAAATCATTAGTCCTAAATTTATAATAAAAAATTCAACTCAAACAAACTAAATCAATTTCAAAAATGTAAAACCCAATCATAGGATAGTTTGAGATGCTCACTAGGTTTCCTACCATCATGGGCATCTCCTACTTATCTCCCTTTTGGCTTCGATAATAACTCCCTCTCTTTGATCAATCTCATTTGAACTTCCAAAAATAAGCTAAATCGATTGATAGTCCTACATATTGAAATCTTTGGAGACAACAATCATTTACCTTGATCAAGAGTATTCTTAAGAGATCCCATCCCTTTAGATGTAATTACCTATGGGGGCTTGCCCCTGTAGGGAACTTAACGAACCCAGTTTAAAATAAACCTGAATTTACTTTTTCATATAAAGTAGGGGAAGAATCTCTGGTTCATATGAAGACCCATTGTCCTTAGGAGTCCTCATTTGGGTGATTAGGTCCATTGTAGGATGGTGACTTCTATCTCTCGAGATAGTACACCTCTCCTCAATGTTGTACCCGATCACCTTAATAAGAACATCTGCGGATCTACGTGGTGTCCCAACAAGGCCTATATTTCTCTTTTTCATTTATCCTCTTCAAAAAAGATAAGATGAAGGCATGAATATATTTCACCACATAGCTCTACTGAGCATAACGAGGCCTTCAAACTCGTTAGGTCTACTGAGCATAATGAGATCTTCATACCTGCATAACACAAAATATACATATATATATTCTTGCATGTTCATTCTTCATTCATTTTTTTACATCCCTTTAACTTATCTACTAATCAATAAGAATAGTGCATTGTCCCTAAAACTTACAATAAGCTAATTTAAGGAAGTTAAATTACTCTTCCTCAGATACAAAATTATTTTATTATTTTGAAAAATGAGATCCTGAAAGGCAACTTTGAACACTAGTAATCATCACCAAATGATGCTTTCTCAATTTATTCTGTTGAAATGAAAATGGAGTTGAAGTCCTAGTAAGAAGAATTTTTATATAATGTTGGAACAACCCTACATGAGTAAATATATAGCTTGATGGAGATTTTCTAGCCAAAATATGAGCAGATATAGAATAACTATATTGCAGCAAGCACCTACATTCATAGAACTTTTGGACTAGTTTATGAATTGAGAAGCTGATAACATGGTTGCTGCTTTCACATGAAATATGCATTCAGATCTCCATTCAAATGGAAGGATAGGTAGTTGTGTGATGTTGGAGATGAAGGTGAAATGTTGGAGAAGGGATGGCTAATAGTAGCAAATGGAGAATGAGGTTACAGGCATAGATAAGGGACTTGGGTTACAAACCAAGAGAGGATATGTAAGAGAATTAATGTGGACAGATATGAGAAAGGAGGCTTGCTAATTTTTGCATCGTTAGCCTAGTTTGAGGTGTTCAAAATAGTAAGGATGAAGTGAGAGAATGAGGTGGGGTGCAACATGGTGATTGTGCCATAGTTGAGGTTAGGGAGGAAGTTCGGTGCATGTTGGATAAAATAAGAGCTTGTACATGATTATGAATAGGATATGCATGCTAGAGCTGGGAATTGCTGGTTTTAGTAAGAAAGAAGTGAGGAGAGATTGGCTTCAGTTGCTGCTTATGAATGGAGCCAAATAGAAGGAAAAGATGATAGGGCTGAAAGTGCTCGGTTTGAGGAATCTATTACAGCAAGTTGGAGCAAGCTAGTTATTACGGTCAGCTAAGATGTGAACTATGTTTAGGTGGAGCTAGCATTTGGAGAGGAAATGAAGGAAGTCTTCTTTGTTAGCTTAAAATGAGATTCAGAAGGGTTTCTATGTAAGAACTCCACCTGAGAGAAGAAGATGATTCAGGAGGGAGCGGGAGGGGCTGTGGACGAGAGAGAACACAAGAGAGAGGGTATTGAAGGATATCAGCCAGCAATGAGAGTGTTGATCTCACTTTTGGAGTGAGCTCTCAACTTTCTTATCATAGATCTAGGGCTCTCATAGACACCAAGAGCTCCTTATTCTTAAGACACTTCTAGTGATTAGGTGAACACTTAACCTAAGCCTAGAGACTTAGATGGTTTACCCATAGGAATAGGGTATGCCTTAGGGGTTTAGGAAGACTTGCCTAACCTATAGAATTCAACCCGATCCTTGCTTCCTTCTTTCAAACCAAACCTTAAATTCAAATTCAAATTCCAAGTCCAAATCAGAAATAAATTCCAAATCAAATGATTGAAACCCATGATTGGATTCAAATTCTAAAATCTTTCCTAAGCCCTTTGGTTTCATCTTATATACTTATCTTAACCAAATCCAAATCACTCCAAACCTAAGTGATTTTCTCATGAATCATTATATTTCAATTATATTTCCAAATATAAATGGAGTATAAATTCAAATAGCCAAAACTAAATCCAAAATCAAACAAAAAACCTATTTATACCCTTTTAAGCCAAGTCCTTGAACTTGGTCAAATCCTATCCAAACCAAATCAAAACCCATTGATTTATTCATGATTTAATCATTCCTTCAATAATTATCCCAAATATAAACACAAACTATAATTATCAACCAAATCCAAAACCAAATCAAAATCCCCAAAAATATTATATCTCAAACCCATTTATCAACATAACTAAACTCGAATCAAGCCAAGATCAAGCTAATTAACCCATTTAGGTTCACTTGACCCAAAGTGAGCTAAAAGACCATTTGAGTCAAGTTCTAATTCAACCCAAATTGGATTGAACTAAGCCCAACCAAACCTCACAACATGATCAACAATTCTTTCCAACCATGTTAAATGTTGCTTGCAATATGTAATCATGCATTCATTTCTTTTAAAATTAACTAAATGAAATGATTTCTTTTATGTCTAATTGCATGTGTTGATCTAAACTAAAAATAGGTGTGGATATTATTACTATTAAACCAAAAGTTATTTTCAAAAGCTCATAAATCAATTATAATAAATGGAGTGATGTTAATTACAAATAGCTATAAGTTTGCATATGTTGATAATATAAGATATGCAATATGAAGTTCTATTTTTTATCTTACATGGATTTATATAGGATATACAAATGTATAGTTCATTTGAAAATAACACAACATTTGCCTAAATTTGTTCATATGCATCTCCATGCTAAGACTTAAGAAGAATTTCATATCACATATGTAAATCATGTAATCAAATCAAATATGACTTCTTGCATGACTTATTATTATTATGGTTCTTTTGGTACATTCATATGTATCTAAAAAAAGTGGTATATTAGTCTGGACACCTCAAGGCTGCGAGGCTTTAAGTAGCCCTAAGTAGGTATTGTACCTTACGCCCTTGGTGCAGAACAATGGCATCATACTCACTTAAAAATCTTATACATATGTATGTATGATGTGACCAATGAATAAGAATCATAAATCAAATACAACTTTTGCATGATATTTTCTATCCTTATAACATCTATATGTATCTAAGAAAAGTGATATATTAGTTTGGACACCCCAGGGCTGCGAGGCTTTAAGGATCCCTAAATAGGTCTTGTACCTTATGCTCTTGGAGTAGAATAATGGTGATGTACTCACTTAAAACTTTTATACATGTGAATGTGTATCTAGCTAATGGATGAAAAATCCTCTTTTCTATTAAAAAGGCATGCATTCATAATTCAATCAAATGAAATATTTAAATTCCAAACACACTCCTTTGCATCCATCTTTCAAGTATGCTAAAAATATAAATTACATGTATAGGTATGCTTAGGATTTACTCATATGCCTGATATACATGATGGAAAGAAATAAATGAATATTGTTATGTGATAGTAATCCATTCTAATTTATCTTAAGATATCTTTCTTATTGAATAAGATCATTGTTGACCTCATTTTTAGGATGAGCTCTCAACCCCCTTCATCGTAGACATATGGCTCCTCTTAGAATTTAAGAGATCCTTAGTCTTAAAACACATCTAGTGATTAGGTGGGCATTCAACATAGCCCTAGAAACTCAGAAGAGTTAGCCATAGGAGTAGGTCATGCCTTAGGGGTGTTAGCAAAATTTGTCTACCCTGTAGCTTGAACCACATTCCTTACTTCCTTCCTTCAAGCCAAACTCCAAATCAAATCAACATCAAACCTAAATCAATTCCAGCTTAATTGATTTTCTCCAAACTCAAACCAATGTCAAATGATTGAAACCCATGATTGAAACTTATGATTGAAGCTTATGATTGAAATTCCAAGTTCAAAATATTTCCTATGTCCTTAATTCCTTCTTAAGGACTTAGCCTAAATCATGTTCAAATCAATTCAAAACTCTAAAATTTTCTCACAACTCATTTATATTCTCATTTATATTCATATATATTAATGAAATATAAATTCAAATCAATCAAATCAAATTTTAAATTCAAATTCAAATCACAAATCTTTCCTAAGTCACTTTGATTTTCTCTTAAGGACTTAGCCTAGATCATATTCAAATCACTTCAAATATTTGAAATTTTCCATAACCCATTTATATTCTCCTTTATATTCACATACATAAATGAAATAGAAATTCAAACAATCAAAACCAACTCTAAAAATCAAACTCAAATTCAATCAAAATCCAACCAAAGCCTTTCAAGTAAAAATCTTGAACTTAGCCAAATCAACTTCAAATCAAGCCAAACCCTTGATTTTTATTCATGAATCCAAATATAAATGCAAACTTCAATCACTGAACCAAAACTCAATTCAAACATCAAACCCAAATCAAACTCATGTTCACCATTTGAACTTGAAATTATCAAATGAATCAAATCTCATTTGACTTCAAACCACTTGCAAATGAATTTATATTTCAATCATAAGTCCATATGTGAGTTCAATCAAACTCAAATCAAGCTTTGACCAAAAAAATTGATGCACTTAGGCTCACTTGACCCAAAGTGACCTTAAGTACCCTTATGAGCCAAATTCTAATCCTAACCAAATTGGATTGAATTAAGCCCACCAAAGCCTCTCATCATGACCAACAATCATCATGAATGATCAATCACTAAAATTGGGTCAAACCAAGTCAAACCTAAGGGTTGACTAAGTCAACACTTAGCTAAAATGAAATACAACATAGCCAAAATCCACCATAGGCCAAATTGATTGAAACCAATGATCTAAGTTCATTCATGATCAATGTTTGAACTTGACCAAGTCAACATTTGAGCCTAACCTAGCCTAATTAGCCACTCGACCCAAGTTGACCTAACTTGACCTACAAAGTTAAAATATGTCAAAACTTGATCTAAGCTAAATTGATTGAAACCAGTAGGTCAATTTCATCCCAAAATGATTGTTGAACTTGACCAAAGCCTCAATTGACCAACTAAACCTAACCTAGCCCAATTGACCTTGAACCCAACTTGACCTAAAGGTTCAAATTGAGCCAAATTTAAACTTAATAAAAATTAATTGGAAACAAAGATATTGTTGACCTCATTTTTAGGATGAGCTCTCAATCCCTCCATCTTAGACATAAGACTCCTCTTAGATTTTGAGAGTTCCTTAGTCTTAAGACACATCTAGTGATTAGGTGGACACTCAACTTAGCTCTAGAGACTTAGAATAGTTAGCCACAGGAATAGATTATGCCTTAGGGGTGTTAGGAAATTTGCCTATCCTTAGCTTGAACCATTCCTCACTTTCCTTCTTTCAAGTCAAACTCCAAATCAATTCTATTTTGATTTTCTCCAAACTCAAATCAATTCCATGATTGAAACCCATGATTGAAATCTATGAGTGAAACTCATGATCAAACTCCAATGAAATTCTTAAGTCTAAATTTTGCCTAAGTCCTTAATCTTCCCTTAAGGACTTAACTAAAATCTTAATCTAAACCATTCAAATCTTTGAGATTTTCTCATAATTCATTTATTTTTCCATTTACATTCACATATATAAATGAAATATAAATTCAAATCAATCAAATCGAACTCAAAATTCCAAATCAATTCATGCAATTTTCCTTAAGTCCTTACTTTTCCATTGATGGGCTTAGCCAAAATCATGATCAAACCATTTCAAAGTCATGTGATTTTATCAAAACTAATTTATATTCTCATTTATATTCACATATATAAATGAAATATAAATATAAATCAATCAAATCAAACTCTAAAATTAAATTCCCAATTTAAAATCTTCTTAATCCCTTAATTTTCCATTAAAGGACTTATCCAAAACCCTAATCAAACCATTTCAAATTCATAGGATTTTCTCATAATTCATTTATATCCTCATTTATATTCATATATAAATATATATAAATGAAATATAAATATAAATCAATCAAACCAAATTCAAAATTCAAACTCCAAACCCCAAAATTTTCCTAAGTCTTTTGAATCCTTCTTAATGGACTTAACCTAAATCATGATTAAACCACTTCAAATCCTTAAAATTTTCTCATGATCAATTTATATTCTCATTTATATTCACAAATATAAATGAAATATAACAACAAATCAAAATCAATTCCAAAATCAAACTCAAATCCACTCAAATCCTAAGCCTTTCAAGTGAAAATCTTGAACTTAGCCAAATCAATTTCAAATCAAGCCAAACTCTTGATTTTCTCTCATGATTCAATCAACCCTACAATCCATATATAAATCCAAACTTCAATCAAACAATCAAAACCTAGTTCAAAATCAAAGCCAAAACCCTTTCATTGAATATGAAATTATCAAATGGATCAAAACCCATTTGACTTCAAATCACTTGTAAATAGATTTATATTTCAATCATAAGTCCATATACAAGATCAATCAAATCAAGCTTTGACCAAGCCATTTGACCCACTTAGGCTCACTTAACCCAAAGTGACCTAAAGTATACTTATAAGCCAATTCTAACCAAATTGGATTGAACCAAACTCATTTATCCCTCTCATCATGATCAACAATCATCATGGGATGATCAATCAATCAAATTAGGTCTCCTAAGTCAAACCTAAGGTTGACCAAGTCAATTAGCCCAAAATGAAACCTAACATAGCCAAATTCCACCATAGGCCAAACGATTGAAACCATTGATCTAAGTTCACTCATGACCTATGTTTGAACTTGACCAAGCCAACATTTAACTAGCCTACTTGGCCATTTGACCCGCTTGACCCAACTTGACCTAAAAGTCAAAATATGTCAAAACTTGATCTAAGACAAATTGATTCAAACCAATGGGTCAAGTTCATTCCAAATCACTTGTTGAACTTGACTGCAAAGCAACTACCAACAGATTGGCCTAGACCCAACTCTTGACCTAAAGGGGTCATGTTGAGCCAAATTTGAACTTAACCAAATTGATTGGAAACAATGATACCAATCCACTCCATATGACTAACCTAAAACTACCCTTGACCTTTCAAATAGGGTCAAATCAACTTGACCCATTTGACCTAAATGAAGTCATATGAGCCATATTCAAAACTATGCCAAATTGAATCAAACCAAAGCCACCAAAACATTTCAAATGGTCATATGAACTTGACCCAACCTTGGTTTGACCCAATTGACCAATTGGTCAATCACCCATCTTGACCTAAATGGGTCAACATGAGCCAAACCCTATCAAATGAATTCCAAATCTCATGAAACTTAGCCAAACCTAGTTTGTCCACATACCCGACATATCCAAAGTTAAAAATAAATAAAATGACCATTATACCCCTAGGCCATAGAATAAATTTTGGTTTAATCCATGGGTAATTTGGTCATACCCTCTTCATATCCACTTGAGGCTTTCCTAAAAGCTCAAGGGGACCTAATGAAGTGGTGCACCCAATGGGTTTGGGTAGCCCATTTAGACAAACCCCACCCTATGGGTCAAAACTCCAAATTCAAACTCCCTCTTCCACTCAAATTCAAGCACATGGGAGGTTGGCAATCCACTCCTTAGCTCAAACCGACCATGTGCACACTCAAAATAGCCAAAAAAAAAACTCCCAAATATGATCAATTGGATCAAAATGGCATAATGGCTTGCGGCCCTCCGATCCTTTAAGGGGGAGATATACTCCCCCTAAATGAATTTAAATCCATCACTTCCACGTTCAATTGAGTACTAGAGAGAGTAAGGAGCCATCAAAGAAGGATCCCTAGCTTCCTATAGCTCTAGCCATTTTCCTATTCTCAGGTTTTGAATAGTGTGGAAAAATTGAAGAGCTAACTTTCTCCATACTCAATTTCCACCCAATTGCCTTTGCATACTTCATCTAAGAGCTAAGTCGAGTGCACCCAAGCTTCCACCGGAGTTCCCACAACAAGGAAGATTTGAATTGGATCAAGACCGCAAAGGGGAGCAAGGGGAGTTGGTCCATAGAGCAATTCACATAACCTCAAGAGCACATTCTTTCAACACAGCTTCGTCTCAACTAGACAAAGCTTCTCCAAGGGAATCTAGCACCGGTGATCACCTCCAGTGAGGTATGGAATTTTTCGACCACTTAGGATAGGAGGTGTTGGTCCTTTATGAAGAAAATTTTTAATTCAAGTGAATCCCACCATTGGATGCACTGCACTTTAGCTTTAGATGGTTAAATTTGTTTGAATTGAGCTCAATCGAGGATCTTCCTAGATCATGGATCTCTGATCTAGGGGGAAAGATCTTGGAAGATCTCACCCATCCATCCATGCATTTTGGATGGACGGCTAAGATAATTCCCCATGTTTAGATTTCCTTTATCCTTTTAAAGTGCGGAAGATCTCATCGATCTTTGATCAACGAGATCAAACCGCACCACGCGCCCCATTTTGGATTTGATAACTTAAGTGAATCCCTCATGGGTGATGCGTTTAAAGCACACTAACCTCCACCGCCACGCGTCGCACCGTGAGCAGTAGGGTTAGTTAAAATGCCTTAATTAATTTTTATTAATCTAGTAATCTTCTAAAATTTATAACTCTCTCTAAAAAATTCAAAAAAATATGAAATAAAATCCTATGGAAAGATAATTCAACTTAGAATATTTTAAAATTAATTTCAATAGGTTTTGAGTTATAATTTTTTCTAATTTTGGATTTTATTGGAAACTTCATTTTGCTAATTACCTTTTAATTAAGCCTCTGATTAATCTAAAACCTCTTAGGTATGATTTAGGAGATGACTTCTACTTCCCCTAATTTTCTTGAGATTTATTGAAAGCTTGATTAGAAGAATTACATATAGATTTCATAATTACCCTCCTTATGTAATTAAGGGTAATTAGGGTATGATTAGTTATTTTGATCCATGATTAGGTTAATTAAGGTCACATATAGTAGATAGGATGTTCAGAATAAGTTTGGGGCATTTCTTTTAATCTATTCCCTAAACCCCTTTTTCTCTCTTTAATCTCCTCTTAATTAAGGATTAATTCATTAATTATCTCCTTAATTAATTTCTAAAAATTCTAAAAAGTTCTAGAACTTAATTAATCTACTTTGGGTAGATTCTTAGGTGTTTAATAACCTAAGTTCAATTAAGGAAATCAAAACCCAATTCATATGTGTGAAGGGGTGTTTTGAAATTACTTAAGCTAAACCCCTTAGCTTAATTAACCTTTAATTATGAGCCAAATTACATTAGGCCTTTTTCTTATTAGGTGCATTGTAAAGTTAAATTTATTGTAAGTTTTTATGTCATCTCATTGGCTCATAATTATTTGGTTAATTATTCTAAGGTGGTGTAGGTAAGGGTTAATTACGTCACTTAATTCATATCTTAACCTAATTAATATATAAAAATGGATCTAATTATCTAAAAATTAAACAAAAATATCAAACACATGTGGGAATGAGTTAGGAACAGGAAACTCAACTCACCTTTTCAAAATTAAATCAAACTTCAAAAGAAAAAAATCATAAATAATACACTTTGATTTATTTTAAACTTTCTTATTCTATGAGAATGTCTTTAGGATTTAATTAAAGTGAGTTTGTTTACATGCTTTCATTACTTTGAATCTTCCCCAACATGTTAAATTTGTATGTCATGTGGTTTGATGCATTCATATTTTTTAAATTCAAATTTAAAAATGAAATTGTTTACTTTTTGTCAAATGTTGCATGTGTTGGCTAAAGTAGAAATATGAATAGCTATTATCACTACTAAATTCAAATTATTTTCAAAACATATAAATCAAATATCAAATCTAAAAGTATGCTGCTTATATTCTAATTATAAGCTTGCATGTGAAAGAATATAAAGGTATGCTTAGCATAGGTTTTCTTTCTCCTTTATGATTAGCATAGTTTTGAATAAAAATTTGGTGAGATATATGGTTCATTTGAAAAGGACCTAATACTCACCTAATTTCATATCCCATTCATCCATATGATATCACCTAAGAAGTGCTACATATACTTGCATACATAAATTGCATAAATAAATTGCATAAATAAAATGAATCCATTAATACAACTTTTGCTTTTTTTCTTTTTCCATTTCATTTCTTTTATACACATGTTTGTATTTAAGGAAAGTGGTATATTAGTCTGGACAACCCCGAGGTTGCGAGGCTTTAAGTAGGCCTAAGTAGGTCTTGTACTTTACACCTCTAGTTAACAAGGGCGTTGTACTCACTTATGTCTTTCTTACTTTCACGTGTGTATGTAAAAATTTGGATAAAGAAACTCTTTTCTATTTAAAGAAAATCATGAATATTCAACTTCTAAATTTCTTTAAATGGATTACTTAGCATGCATCATAAGGTGTGTTAAATATTCTCATTTGTATATATAGATATGCTTAGGATCCATCCATATGCATGTTATACATGTTGGGAAAGAAATGAAGTAATGTGTGTTATGTGAATTTTGATTCATTTTACTTAATCTTAAAATGCCTTTCTTTTTGAATAGGTTTGTTTAGAGTTCATCTAAACTTAAGATTAATTAAAAGATTTAATCAAAACATTCAAAACTAAAATGTGAACCTACTTTAGAAATTACTTAGGTTAGGGAAGGAAAGAAGTCCCCTTCTCTTTCCCTCTCTTCATAACTTAGTAATTAATTGTAGGATTCACTTGAACTTAATCAAAACATGAAATAAAATCAACCCAAAACAATTAAACAACTTAAATAAAACCCTCCTCTAAGTTGAATATGTTTTCACACTTGGGAAATCTAAACCTAAAGCCATAGTGAAGCATACCACACAAACATTCAAAGCACATACATTAACCTAAGTCACCACTTCTAGCTTTAGGTTAGGTCGGTGCATGATTTTATATTTTATTTTATTTTGTGATATATGTTTTAGATTGAATGTTAGGGTGTATGCTCGTAAAATAAATGGTAGGACACTCTTAGTTTAACTATTCTTTTCTGCAGGGGATTACGCTTAAGGGGCGCTATCATAAATAAAAATATAAATACTTTTTCTTGCAGGTGCTTTATACCTCTAAGCATAATCCAATAGGCCAAGTGGACTTAGCCACCCATGTGTGGGGTGATAAGTCTAATATACATGCTTGGGATTTATGTGGTTTATTTTAGCCAACCTTTATTTTGCAGGTGTTAGTTAGATTTTCACTTTTCCTTTTCATGTAAATTTGTGCAATTAGGATTTTGGAAGGATTGTTATGGGGATTAGAATAAGTATTGGTCATAAGATCCTATCTTATGTACCATGTGAAGTATTGGAGCATCTACCTTCCAACCATCCAAAAGTAGGAACTAAAGAAGAAAGAAGAAAAGAAGAAAGAAGAGATAAAGCTTGAAGACCCTCATAACAATGAATTCTTTGCTTAATTATAATTTAATTCATCTATAATTCGGGTTGTATAATGGTAGAGCTTGGCTACCCAATTTAATATTTTTGGGTTTGTGCGATGGTGGCCATCCACAATGGCCTTTTATTCTTTTTGTAATTAGATTTATAAAGTGATTGATGATTTATTTAACTTTTGCATTAAGTGGCATGCTTTTCCTAGTTTCTTCCTTCCTTTATATATGTCCTAGCTATGGATTAGGCCCTTTAGGGAAAAATAAATTTTTTTACCGAATTTAACAACTCAACATAAAAATTAAATAACTTATAACCTCACCTAAAGCTTAAGTTTGAAATCAAGATGAAAACATTAGTAACCCCTTAGCTAGATGAGCATTTCTTTTGTAATATCATGCATAAATGCATCTTATTTCACTCTTGATTGGAGGGCTTCCACCTTTGCCAGAGAAATTTGGCTTGACCTTTGAGAACCATGGTGGAAACTCACCTCCTTTCATTTTGGCCAATAACTCTATTTCTGCATTAGTCATATGAATCCTATTAGTCAAAATAATTGTCCAAAATGAAAATAAAATGAAATTTGAATCATTAGATTTAGGTCATTTGAAGCATGTCCCTTTACAAGATCTAGTCTATTTAGGGAGTGAGTTTAAGGACTTAGTCTCTTCTAAATAAATAACAACTAGTTACATAAGCATAAAGACTTACCTACTTGTATTTAAAATTATTGAGGAGTTAATTACCACCCTCAAAGGATGTAAGTTGCCTGTGGTTTGTCCTCTTATGGAGGCAAACCAAATGCCCCTTAGATTTAGGTTGTGCTTTCACCCTCACAAAGCTCCCTAGATTTAGGTTCCCGAGGTTGCTTCCTTTTTGTGGGCCATAAACATAATTCCTCACCTCTTAGCATTTCCTTAATCTTAAGGAATCTTAAGCCTAAATTTCTAATGAAAAATGCAACTCAAACAAACTAAATCAATTTAAAATATAAAGCCCAACCATAAGATAGTTTGAGATGCTCGCAAAAGCACATCATGGGCATCTCCTATCTTCTATTTTGGCTTCAATAATAACTCCCCCTCTTTTGATCAATCCCATTTGATCTTCAAAAATAAATCAATCGATTGATAGTCCCTCCTATTGAAATCTTCAAAGACAATGATCATTTACCTTAATCGAGAATTTTCCTAAGGAATCCCCATTCCTTAGGATGTAATTAATTATGGGGGCTTGCCTCTGTAAGAAACTTAACGAACCCAGTTTAAATTAAACCCTGCTTTACTTTTCCATGTAAAGTAGGGGAAGAATCTCTGGTACATATGCAGACCCATCGTCCTTAGTAGTCCTTATTGAGGTAATTAGGTTCATTAAAGGGCAGTGATTTCTACCATTCGAGATAGTAAACTATTCTCTTGATGACATCCTCAATCACCTGAATAAGTACATCTGTGGATCTGCGTGACGTCCTAAAAAGATGAATTTCTATATGCTTGCCTCTTTCATTTCTCCCTACAGATTTGAAGGAAACTCCCCATATAGGAATTTTTAACCAATAGATACCAATCCATTTCATATGACTAACCAAACATGAACCAACCCATGACCTAACCCAAATAGGTCAAATAGGTCAAATTAGTCAACTTGACTCATTTGACCTAATGAACTAAATTGAACCAAATTCAAACCTAAACCAAATTGAATCAAACCAAAGCCACCAAAATATTTCAAATGGTCATATAAACTTGGCCCAACCCTTATTTTGACCCAATTTGACCAATTGGTCAACTTGACCAAAGTTGACCCATTTTGACCTAAATATGTCAACATGAGCCAAATCATATCAAACCAACTCCAAATTCAATGAAAATTGACCCTTGATTTTTCTTTTTGATTCAATAAATCCTTCAATCATGAATCCAAATATAAACATAAAGTTCAATCTTCAAACCAAAACTAAATTCAAATATCAAACCCAAGTCAAACTCATGTTCACCCCTTTGAACTTAAAATTATCAAATGAATCAAAACCCATTTGACTTCAAACCACTTGCAAATGGATTTATATTTTAATCATAAGTCCATATGTGAGTTCAATCAAAATTTTATCAAATGATCAAGTCACTTGATCAAAGCATAAAGTACCCCTTATGAGCCAAAATCTTAACCAAATTGGATTGAACTAAGCCCACCTAAGCTCTCACATTGTGAGCAACAATCATGAGATGATCAATCACTCAAATTAGGTCAAATCAAATGACCAAGCCAAAATTTAAAATGAAACTTAAACTAGCCAAAAAATCCACCATAGGCCAAATTGATTGAAATCATTGATCAAAACTCATTCATGATCAATGTTTAAACTTGACCAAGTCATCATTTGAGCCTAAACTATCCCAATTGATGACTTGACCCAAGTTGACCCAATTTGACCTAAAAAGTAAAACTATGTCAAAACTTGGTCTAATCCAAATTGATTGATCCAAATCACTTGTTGAACTTGATCAAAATCTCAATTGGCCAACTAGACCCAACCTAGCCCAATTAGCCTTGAACCCAACTTGACCTAAATGATCAAATTGAACTAAAATCAAATTAAACTAAAATTGATTGGAAACAAAGATACCAATACATTTCATGACCAATAAACCAACATGAATTTAACCCAAAAAATAAATGGGTCAAATAATCAACTTGACCCATTTGACCTAAATGAAATCAAATGAACCAAATTCAAATATAAATCAAATTAAACCAAACCAATGATTCTAAAATATTTCAAATGGTCATAAGAACTTGACCCACCCAATTTGACCAATCACTAATTGTTAATTCATTTAAATGGGTATGTCTAACTATTATTTTCAGGGATTACTTAAGGGTGCTATCATAAATAAAAATATAAATGCTTTTGATGCTTTATACTCATAATAATCCATAGTGTGGACTTAGTCACCCATAGGGGTGATAAGTCCAATATACATGCTTGAGATTTATGTGATTTGCCTTCGCTAATCTCTATTTTGCAGGCGTTAGTTAGATTTCCACTCTTTTCCCTTTTCATGAAAATTTGTGCAATTAGGATTTTGGAATGATTGTTATGGGGATTAGGATGAGCATTGGCCATAAGATCCCATCTTATGTACCATGTGAAGCCTTGGAGCATCCATCTTCCAACCATCCAAAAGAAGGAGCCAAAGAAGAAAGAATAAAAGAAAGAAAGAAGAAAAGAAGAATGAAGGATAAAGCTTGAAGACCCCCATGACAATAAATTCCTTGCTTAATTGTAATTTAATTCATTTGTAATCCAAAGTGAGAGCTACCCAATTTATTATTTTTTATGGTCACCACCACAACCTTTTTTTTTTTTTAGCTTTATAAATTGATTGATAATTTGTTTAGCTTTTTGCATTAAGTGGCATATTTTCCTAGTTTTTTCCATGCTTTATGTTTGGCCTGGATGTGGATTAGGCTCTTAGAAAAAAATAAATCTTTTACCAAACTTAACAACTCAAAAGTAAAAATAAAGAACTCATAACCTCACCTAAAACTTAAGTTTAAAATCAAGATAAAGGAATTAACAATCCCTTAGCTGGATGAGTATTTTTTTTACAATATCATTCACAACAGCATCTTATTTCATTTTTCATTGAAGGGGTTCCACCTTTGCCATAGAAACTTGGCTTGACCTTTGAGAGCCATGGTGGAAACACACCTCCTGCCTTCTTGTTGATTTTGGCCAATAACTTTATTTTTCATGCATTAGGTATATAAATTCTATTAGCCCGAGTCAAAATAATTGTTCAAAAAAAATGAAAATAAAAATGAAATTTGAATTGCATTAGATTTAAGTCATTTGAAGCATGTCCCCACATGATCTAGTCTCTTTAGGGAGTGAGTTTAAGGACTTAGTCTCTTTATAAATAAATAGCCTAGCTATATCTTGCATAAGCATATGACTTGCATGTATTTAAAATCAAGGAGGAGTTAGGCCACCCCCCGCGTGTAAGTCCAAAATGGTTTGTCCTCTCTTATGGAGGCAAACTAAATACCCATTTTTGTCATAGATTTAGGTTGTGTTTTTGGACCTCGCCAAAGCTCCATAGATTTAGGTTTTGAGGTTACTTCTCTCCTTTATGGGCCATAAGCATAATTTCTCACCTCTTAGGTATTTCTATAATCTTGTGTTATGGATTCATAAGCCCTAAATTTCTAATGAAAAATTCAACTCAAATAAATTAAATCAATTTCAAAAATATAAAGCCCAATCATAGGATAGTTTGAGATGCTTGTTAGGTTTCTTAGCATCTTGGGTATCTCCTACTTATCTTTCTTTTGGCTTCGATAATAACTCCCTCTCTTTGATCAATCCCATTTGATTTAAAAAAAATTAATCAATTGATAATCCTTTTCTATTGACAACAATCATTTACCTTAATAGAAAGTTTTTCTAAGGAATTCCTATTCCTTAGGATGTAAATAACTATGGGGGCTTGCCCCTATAGGGAACTTAACGAATCCGATTTAAAATAAACTCTACTATACTTTTCCATATATAGTAGGGGAAAAATCTCTGGTATATATGCAGACCCATCATCCTTAGGAGTCCTTATTGAGGTGATTAGGTCCATTAAAGGATAGTGACTTCTGTCTTTTGAGATAGTATACTATTCCTTGATGACGTACCCGATCACCTAAATAAGCACATCTGCTGATCTGCATGACATCTTAAAATGATGAATTTCTATATTCTTACCTCTTTCTTCACCCACAGATTTGAAGATGACTGTATAAAATTTTTTCTAACAAATAAATTTTTATGGCGACTCCGCTGGGGATGGTTCCTCTCTCCATCTTTGGTAAATAATCATTGTCTTTAAGTATCAATAGTGGTTTTGTACTTTGGTTTGAATCTGAAACTATCTTTCTTTCCGTTGGCACTTAGCTTATTTCATTCTTAAGTTGAGTTAGCCAATATCTTTAGGTTTTAGGACCGCATTTCTTGTTGGTCTTAAAACCCCCGTTGGGTTCTCCAATGGGTATAAATCAAAAAGATCTAAATAAAAAGAAAGCATTTAAAGACTTCCTCCCTATCATTTTTATAATAAGGAAAGGTTCATCCAAAAATAATAAAAATAAAATAAATTCTCCATAAGAACTTTGCTTTTCAAAAAGCACCTTTTCAAAAATGCACTTAATAAAATATTTTCCACAAAATTTTATCACCTTCATTTAACAATTCCCATAATTGTTACATGTAGGAATTTTCAAAAAAATAAAACTAAAATTAAAATTTCCAAAAGCACAAATGAACATCTTCTTTCAATTCATTTTGATGAATATTTTATTTTCAAAATAAAATGAATAGTCATCTTCCCAAAAATGACTATCAAAAATAAAGTTTTCAAAAAGCATACATGAATCTTTCCTTTCAATATATTCACACCTATTAAATGGAAGTTTCATTTTCAAATAAATCTAAATTTTTTAAAAGCACAAATGAACATCTTCTTTGAATTCATTTTGATGAAGATATCATTTTCAAAATCAAATGAACAATCATCTTTTCAAAAATCACAATCAAAATCAATTAGAAAGTTTTCAAAAAGCACACATGAACCTTTCCATTCAATACACTCACACTTATTAAATGGAAGTTTCATTTTCAAATAAAATTAAACATTTCAAAAGCACATATGAACATATTCATTTAATATACTCAAATTTATTAAATGAAGATTTCATTCCCAACTAAAAATAATATCATTTGGAAATCCCACTTAAACATATCCCACATATGATTAAGTTGGAATTCCCTCTTTCAAAAAGTAATAATCACATACAAAATAAAATTTCTTACATTTCAAAAATAAGATTGATTTCCATTCCAGCATACCCAAATTTGTTGAATGGAAGTCCTCTTTTGAAAAATTGAAACTTAACAATCATATTTTCAAATTTTTAAATACATTTGGAACTTCATTTAGCATACTCAAATTTGTTAAGTGAAGTCTCCAAATTCAAAATCCAAAATCAAAAATTTTAAAACAATATTTTGGAAATTCATTTAGCATACCAAATTTGCTAAGTGAAGTCTCCAAATCCGAAACCAAAAATTTTTCAAACATATTTGGAACTTCATTTAGCATACTCAAATTTGCTAAGTGAAGTCTCCATAACCAAAATTTTCAAACATATTTGGAATTTCATTTAGCATACCCAAATTTGTTAAGTAAAGTTTCCAAATCTAAAATCAAAAAAAAAGTTTAAAACACATTTTGAAACTTCATTTAGCATACTCAAATTTGCTAAGTGAAGTTTCCAAAAAAAAAGCAAACATTTTCAAACTCATTTTGGAACTTCATCTAGCATACTTAAATTAGTTAAGTGAAGTCTCCAAATTTAAAATCCAAAAATTTTCAAAACATATTTGGAACTTCTTTCAGCATAATCATATTTGCTAAGCGAATTCTCTAAATCAAAAATCAAAAAATTTTAAAACACAATTTGCAACTTCATTTAACATACCCAAATTTGTTAAATGAAGTCTCCAAATTCAAAATTTTCAAATGCATTTGGAACTTCATTTAACATACCCAAATTTGTTAGGTGAAGTCTCCAAATTCAAAATTCAAAATTTTCAAACACATTTGGAACTTCATTTTACATTCCCAAATTTGTTAAATGAAGTCTCCAAATTCAAAATACAAAATATTTCAAAATGCATTTGAAACTTCATTTAACATACCCAAATTTGTTAAGTGAAATCTTCAAATTCAAAATCCAAAAAATTTTCAAAACACATTTGAAACTTTGTTTAACATACCCAAATTTGTTAAATAAAATCTCCAAATTCAAAATCCAAAATTTTTCAAAAATACATTTGGAATCATTTAACATACCCAAATTTGTTAAGTGAAGTCTTCAAATTCAAAATTCAAAAAAATTTCAAAACACATTTGGAACTTCATTTAACATACCCAAATTTGTTAAGTGAAGTCTTCAAATTCAAAATCCAAAAATTTTCAAAACACATTTGAAACTTCATTTTAACATGCCCAAATTTTTTAAATGAAGTCTCCAAATTCAAAATCCAAAAATTTTCAAAAATACATTTGGAACTTCATTTAACATACCCAAATTTGTTAAGTGAAGTCTTCAAATTCAAAATTCAAAAAATTTTGAAACACATTTGGAACTTCATTTAACATACCCAAATTTGTTAAGTGAAGTCTTTAAATTCAAAATCCAAAAATTTTCAAAACACATTTGAAACTTCATTTAACATACCCAAATTTGTTAAGTGAAGTCTCCAAATTCAAAATCCAAAAATTTTTAAAACACATTTGGAACTTCATTTAGCATACTCATAGTTGCTAAGTAAAGTATCTAAATCAAAAATAAAAAAAATTTCAAGGACATTTTGGAACTTTATTTAGCATACTCATATTTGCTAATTGAAGTCTCCAAACCCAAAAATAAAAAAATTTCAAACACCTTTTGGAACCTCATTTAGCATACTCAAATTTGCTAAGTGAAGTCTCTAAAGTCAAAACCAAAATTATCAAACACCTTTGGAACTTCTTTCCTTAGAATACCAAATTTGCTAAGGAGAAGTTTCCATTTTCAAAACCAAAACAAAATAAAAATGTTGAATACATTTTTTGCAATTTCATTTAGCATATTTCTAAGTATTCCATTTCACAAAACTAAGTGGGACTTCATCTTTAGCATACCAAACTTGCTAAAGTAAAGTCTCCACTTTCAATCAAATCAAAATAAAAATGAAACACTTAGGATTTCCTTAGCATACCTAAATTTTCTAAGGATCCTACTTTTTCAAAAAAAAATCAAAACATCCAACAAACAAAAATGAAACACTTAGGATTTCCTTAGCATACCTAAATTTGCTAAGAATCCTAATTTAAAAAATAAAACAAAACACACATGGGTTCTCCACTTAGCATAACTAAATTTGCTAAGTGGTAATTTTAATTTCCAAAATCAAAACAACAAATCACCAAAAAGAAACACTCACTTTCAAAACACTTCACTTAGCATACCTAAATTTGCTAAGTAAGTGAAATTCCAAAAAATCATCAAAGAAAAATAAAAATAAAATCAATTGACCCTTTACTTTAACATACCCAAATTTGTTAAAGGAAAGAGTCCTCAAAGAAAAGATTCAAATTAAACAAACATGAACCTATGGAAGCATCCTAATCAAAATATTTGAATCCACATTTCAACATACCCAAATTTGTTAAAGTTGGAGTCATATTCAAAATTCCTCTTTCAATCAAATTCTCAAATCTATTTGTTCCCCACTTAACACTTCCAAGTTATTGGATTTGGGTTCAAATTTTTTATTCAAATTCAAAGATCTATAAAGACAGAAATCTAATACAAACTTATTTCCTATTGCAGATTCTTACAAAGATAGTGACAGTCGAGTCTTTACAAGTTGTTCTAATGGCGATTCATAGAAGTTCATTTTACCTTCCCCATGGTATGGATTTGGCTTGACCAACTTCCCTCAACCGGACCATACACATCGATTCACTTTGGTAGGGGATGAGGGAGCAAGGATTACAGAGGGCACTCACTACAATCAGACCACCTGACCGCGTAGTCATCGGGATTGATTTACCCTTCGAATATGATGTCTCCTCGCTGAAGAGGAAAGTGGTGGTAGTCCCACAAGCTTTAGTTGTGCCAGTACGGTAGTACTCAGAGAGCCGCCTTAAGCCATGATTTCTCATGATGCCCTCGTGAGGGTTAACACCATCTCATATATACCCTCTAAAGGTAAGACTCCTTTGGTCTTAGGGTTTGCCTCTCCTACCATTGAGTATGGGCTAGCTCACACTCCTCCCATCCTACCAGGACATAGTGTAGGAATATGAACTGCATGATCAAGCGGTACCACACCAGCATACCCAATCAATTGATTTTATTTTTATTAGTAGCCTAGTGGTTATTGCTTTTGATTGGTATGCTGAACTGTCCAACGATTCAGTAAAGACATTTTCTAAGTTAGAGCAACTCTTCATCAAGAGGTTTGCTAGAGCTCAACAAAGGGTTATTGTAGGTGATCTCGCTGTTACACAACAACACCCCAGTGAATCCCTTGTTGATTATATTGTCTGATGGCATAACCTGAGTATGAAGTGCGAACCATAACTATCTGAACAACATGCTATTAAGATTCTCTTGAAGAATATCCATGGCCCAGCCACCTTCATGCTTAATGGCTTCACTATCAAGATATTTGAGAAGAATCAACAAGGTAGCTGGTCTATAAGGAGAGGCCAAATAGTTGCTTAAGCAGAAACCATAAAAGGTCTATGAGAAGAAGCCGTGGCGATAATGTTTGATAAGGGAAGCACTAGAGATTAACTGAGAGATCATGACCTCAGAGCCACCTCCTTTACCACACCGAGGTCCTAGGCCTCCACACCTCCACCAGCCTCCTCCACGCCACACAACCACACCTCCTCCATACCACCACCACCACCAGCGACATGCATACCACTGCCAAGTAGCTATGGTCCACCTTCTCTTTTAGATAAGTTAAGCAAACCTTATTCTTTTAAGAGGGAGGTAATCAAGAAAATCTTTAAGAATCTCTTAAAGAAACCTAATTTTTAGCTACTCAAAACTAGGAAATCAGAGGAAGTAGGCAAAAGTCATGATTCAAAACTTTGCCCTTACCACCATATGCTAGGCCATGTTTTAGAGAAATACTTCACATTCAAGGACTGGCTTGAACACAGTTTCAAGATCACTACTGTAGTTATCCCAAAGGAATATCTTGTGGAAAAACCTTCCAATTCCATTAGGGTAATCCTTGGGGATACAAGTGATCCTACCAAAACAAAAGAAGGTTGGGATATTTCTCTATCCAAAACCTCTAAGAAGATCATCTAGAAGATCAAGAACCTTTCTTTGCAGGTGCCTAAGTCAGCTCAAACCTCCAACATCAAGGAAGGTTTGCAAGTTTCTAGTGCCAACTCTAAGAAAGGGTGAGCTCAATAGAAAGAAGATGTGTCTTCGGATAGCCCTTTAGCCATCGACATTGTCCAGCCTACTATCGCTTTCACGCGACTTCTTCCACTTCAGCTAGCTCTTCTATTTCTTCTACTAATATAACTCTTATATTAGTGGATAAGAGCATCAAATCCCTTACCCCACTCACTTTACTTGATTTCTACTTTGTACCTCCAAATAATTCCAAGAAATTAAAGAAAAAGCTAGTTTGAATTACATCTGTGTCACTTCTGATGGGTTGTCTTCTTCTATTCCTAACGATAACTCTTCAAATCAAAATAACTATAATATTTCTGATCTTCCTCTTTCTGATTTAGAGTTGGACTTTCCAACTCTGAATATTATGAGTTCACCTCTTGAGATAGACTTGGAATCATCCGATTCCAAGGGTCCCATAGGAGAAGCTGTAGGTGAGCTTGATGTGCAGGTAGAACCTTCCATTACCCTACCACAAAAGATCACTGAAGTAAACCTCCGTAGTGGCAAGGTTCTACCTCCTAGGGTAGCACCTCAAGATAAAGGGAAATAAGTCATTGGTACTGAGGATTGAGAAGCCCTTCCATAGGATGCTCCACCTTTGAATATGCTTGTGGAAGACCAGTCGAAGATGGACTACAATGTCCTTTCTCATTTTAAGAAAGTTGTCATCTATGTTAAGCATATACGATGCCCTTGTCTTATGCAAAGATATGAGAGACTAATCAAGGCTCTCCTTGATCCTAAAATATGCATAGCTAGCTGACCGCTATAGGTGAGGAAGCACACTATACAAAAGAAGCTCAAGGGATCACCTTCATAGATGAAGACCTTCTTTTGGGGGACTTGGAGCACAACCGTCCCCTCTACATCATTGTTGACATGGACAGTTCAGCTAGTTCTCATGGATCGTGCATGAGTGAACATTATGAGTCTAAAGACCCTTGCCTATTTGAAGATCTATATCTCCACACTCCTAGAAATATCAGATGATGTTGAGAGAATTCAATGACCAAGGTGAAGTTCTAGGTCGGTAGACCAAATATCAAGCCAAGTTTTACATCATCAATTGAATACTTCATTCACTACTTTGCTTGGTAGGCCTTGGATACATCAATAAGATCATTCCATTCTCCTCCATTAGCATCAAGTTAAATGATGGGATTGAACCGTCAGATGAAAAGTCATTTTTAGTTAGAGAGGTTGTGAGCTATGAGGATGCGACCTACTATCTTCCTCAAAACACCCTTTCTCATGGACTTGGATAAAATTCAAATGCAAACACAAAATAAAAATAAAATGAAACAAAAGAAAAGATAAAAGAAAACAAAAATGAAAGTCCAAGTGAACAAGAAAGGGAAATTGAAGAAGAAATAGATATGCATATCACATTCCACCCACAGTTCATTCCATCATATGGACATGTGGGTAGGATGGCTCAACCTCCACCAAGCAGAGGTAGAAGTAGAATCAGAGCTAGTTCTAGAGGTGGGAGACCCCCTAGTTGGCCTTCAGCCAACAGAGGTCGTGTTCCAGTTCATAGGAGTACCCCTACTATTCACTTAGACTTGAAATCTAGCTCGAAGGATAAGTCTAGTGTGATTAGTATACCAACTAACCTCTCTCAGAGGGTTCCATTGGAGGTGACTTTCAATCCAGATAGAGATGAAGACCAGGCCTCCAAGCAAAGCAAAGTATTCGAATCTAGTTTATGTGAAATATTAGGCGCTTGGGAACCTTAGCTTACCTCACTTACATCTAAAAGTTGAAGGTTTGATAGTTAAGGAAGTCCCTAAGTATTTTCAGATGAAGCAAGAGGTTCTTTTTGGGATTATCATCCTCAAGTCCTGAAGTTGATATAGAACTTGAGGAGGATTCATTTAAAGAATTAATGGAATTACCATTTGACTTTTACTTGCCTTGTGTTCATAATCTTATACAGAAAGGTTTAGTTCCTCATACATGGTCCAAGGATAGGTCAGAGTACTTCAAAAACCTATAGAACAATACAGGCAGGGAAGCACAATCAAGAGCAGGACTAGGATTCGGTATAGTGGGTCTAGATGATAACGATGATTACAACCTAGTTATTACCAATCATTTGGAGTCTGATAGTTTCTTCTCACACAACCCCAACTCTTATGAGAATGTGTGTTTAGAAATCTCAGACAATCCAGATGATCTCTAAATCAAAGAGGCACTGCCAGAATTTGAAGATGAACTTCATTCAACAATAGTCAACCTTAAAGAAATCAACCTCAGGATAGAAGAAAATCCACACCCGACATATATCAATTTGTTGCTTAATGAAGAAGAAACCATTGACTTAGTCAAGCTATTGACTGAGTTTAAAGATTACTTCGCATGGAGTTATGAAGAGATGTCTAGATTATCTCTTTAATAGCCCAAGCTAGCAATAGACCCTAACTATTAAGCAAGCTCCTGGCATGCGATTAAAATCAACAACATGTCATTTCTAAAGTTAAGAAATTGATCAATCGGTTTCATCGTGGAAGAAAAATATCCTACCCGGTTAGCTAGTGTCATCTTAGTTAAGAAGAAGAAAACCAAATTGCATCATTTTAGGGACTTAAATAAGGCATGTCCTAAGGATGAGTTTCTTCTATACCGAGTTAATGGTGGACATTGCCTCATCTCATGCGCCTTCTCTTCATGGATGGGTCATCCGCTATAACCAAATCAAGATGTCTCTCAAGATGAAAGAAACACCTTTCCTAACTCGATCGAATCTTCTATTATAGGGTCATGCCTTTCTAAAATGATGGTGCTACATACCAATAATGACTGATCTTCAATGAACTCATCCATCATCAAGTGCTATATTGATGATCTAGTAGCCAAGAAAAGAAAAAAGGAAGACCAACTCTGCTTGAGTAATTTTTGAGCGATTAAGATAATATAACCTCAAAATGAATCCCACGAAGTGTGCATTGAGTATTTAGGAAAATTCCTTATCTTTGTTGTTCGACACCAGGGAATAGAAATAGGTCCTAAAAAGATCAAAGCTATCTTACAAATGCCACATCCTAAGAGTTTAACTCAACTCAAATCCTTTCAAGGATGACCAGCGTATTTAAGACGCTTTATCTCAAACCTATTGGGGAGATGCAAGCCATTTTTAGTACTTATAAAAAAGGATGCCAAGTTCAAGTGGTATGATAAGTGTCAACATGCCTTTGAAGATATTAACCAATACTTGGTGAAGTTGCCAGTTCTAGTAGCCTCTATCCAGGGCAGGCCACTCATCCTCAACACTGCTAGATTGGACGACTCTCTCGGCGCTCTGTTGACCCAAGCCAACGATGAAGGGAAGAAAAGTGCTCTATACTATATCAGCCATTGTCTTATCCTTGCTGAAGTAAACTATCCACCTATTGAAAAATATTGCCTAGCTTTGATCTTTGCCTCTCAGAAGCTACGACATTGCATACTTTCTCATAAGGTGAACTTGATCTCTAAAACCAATCCACTATAGTATCTTGTGACATGGCCAACGTTATCCAAATGTTTGGCATGCTGGTCCATGATACTTTTACAATTTGATATCACATTTGTACCCCTCCGTGTGATAAAAGGATAGGCACTAGCGAATTTCTTGGCAGTACACCCACTTCCTGCTAATTCTTCGCTTAGTTGCGATCTCCCCATTGAACAAATCATGAACTTAGGGAAGGCTGGAAACCACCGATGGGAGATGTATTTTGATGGTGTTGCTTCTTTTCTTAAAGGTGAAGCACCACGATCTATTCTCCTAGAACATATGAGATAGGGGTAGGAATAGTTCTCCTAACTCTAAACTGTGAGGTGATGATATTCTCATTCTATCTTTCCAAGAATGCACCAACAACAAAGCCAAGTATAAGGCTTTGATTATCAGTCTGGAGTTAGCCATCACTATTAGTATCAAGAGCATCAGCATCTTTCAGGATTCTCAATTGGTCATCAATCAGATTGTTGAGTCCTACCAGGTCCTCGAACCCAAGTTTCATCATTACTACGAGTATACCATGAAGCTATTGGCCCAAATTCTTGAAGTCACTATCTACAAGGTTCCCCAAGTAGAGAACACAATAGCAGATGCCTTGGCCAAACTTGCCAAAGAATTGGCATGTCCGGAAGAAGAGTCCATTTCAATAAGGGTCCAAAATAGCCAAGTCATATCCCTTATTGATGCTGAACTCATTGAGAGACTTTCTCTTGAAGGGGAGGTTACCATTGCCAAAATGGACAAGGAGTTGGATTGGAGGTAATCGTTCATAGATTACTTGAACATCGGCAAACTACCTTAAGAAAAGTTACAAGCCCATCAGGCGAAATAAAGAGCTCTCTCCTATGCTCTTGTTGATATCACCCTGTACCGACAGTCCTTTGACCAAATATGGTTACATTGTTTGGACAAACACGAAGCCTATGGCATTGTAATTGAGGTACATTCAGGTCTATGTGGAGCACATCAATCCAGTCTGAAGATGATGATGAAGATCAAGCGACTTGGATACTACTGGCCTTCAATGATTACAAACTGCATGGATGTAGCTAGGAGATGCCATCAGTGTCAAGTACACGGTGTGGTTCTCCATCAACCATCTAACATTCTATACCCTACATTAGCCTCATGGCCATTTGAATGTTGGGGTACTGACATTATAGGTCTGATTGATCTTTCTTCTTCCAAGGGGCATCGATTCATCTTAACTACCACCGACTACTTTTCTAAGTGGGCGGAAGCCATCCCACTCAGAGAGGTCACAACTCATCATGTGCTTCAATTTATCATGAACCACATCGTATATAGGTTCGGGGTGCCTCGATGAATTATATCCGATAATAGTACTGCATTCAAAAGCACAAATATCAATAGCTTCTCCAGGAGACATGGTATAGATTGGAGATACTCTGCCATCTACTACCCCAGAGCAAATGGCTTAGTAGAAGCATTCAATAAAACTCTTATCCAGATACCGAAGAAGACTCTTGATGACAATAAACAATAGTGGAATGAGCAGTTGGTTGAAGCTTTCTGGGCCTACCGCACCACATACCAAACTCCAACTCAGTCTACCCCATTTTTCTTACTGTATGGGTCCGAAGTTGTTCTTCCTTTAGAGGTTCAACTCCCATCACTAAGGATAGCATTGGGTAACAAGATCACTACATAATAGAATGCAAAGTTGTGGTTAGAAGAGCTCAAAGATTTGGAGGAGAGTCGCCTACAGGCATGCCAAAATCTCGAGTTGTACAAGACCAAAATGATTCAAGCTCACAACAAGCTGGTCTACCCTAGGTCTTTCTGAGTAGGAGAACTTGTGTTAGTCTTAAGGATACCAATTGTTGCCCATCGAAAGATGGGAGGCAAGTTTGAACTCACTCAAGAAGGCCCCTATGTCATAGCGAAGGCCTACCAAAGAGGATCTTATCAACTTATTGATTGTAAAGGGGAACATCCAATGTTCTAATTAATGGGCTCTATTTAAAGAAATATTACCCATGAAATAAACCATGTTTGAAAATAATCATTAATAAAAAGAACAAAAATCTGATTCCATTCATCAAATCTTCTCTTCTTTCGAAGCATTATTTGCTTGTCTTGCGAATCCATCGTGACATGTTTAGGGTAGGTGTAAGAGTCCCCCAGTGGCATCCTATCCCTCTTTCACAACACAAATACAATCTCCTGATGCTATTAGAGTAGGTGTAAAATAACCCAAGAGGCATCATATTTTGATTAGCACAACTAAGTTTGGTGTAAGAGAACCCAAGTGGCATCCTTTCTTAATGGGAATCCTTTTGCCATCAGTGGAACCATTCCATCAAACCCCTAGTGTGTTTAAGGTAGGTGTAAGATTTCCCAAGAGGCGTCTTATTCTTTTTAACACATGCACAACAAAAAACACAAATCTTTTATCTCAAGCAATTTTGATGTGAGAGCAATCCCCCTGTGACACTCACTCATTAGCTGCTCTAGGTCAGGTCTACAAGCCATCTCACTGGTATATCACCGCAGTGGTCATTTGTTGAAAGATGTGAGTCCTTGTGCTTTCTTCCTAACATGACCATTACAAATTAATGAGCACCTTATTAGTATGGTATTCTTCACTGCCCAACCAGTAAGATACTTTATGTTCACTTTATTTAAGAAGATGTGAGTCCACATGCTTTATTCTTGAACTAGGTCGAGTATGTTCAAGGCTTAGGATAAGTCCCCCAGATACTCCTTTCTTCTTGACTATTTTTGAGTTGATTTAAGTCTCCCAGTATCACTCACTCAGTAGTCACCCTAGGTCGGATAGCACAAAGCCAAAACAGACTATCCCGATTACGTTATAGGAGGATGTGAGTCCCGAGCTTTCTTCCTAGGTGATTGCACCCGGGCACCTTAGGTTGGTTGATGTTCGCTATGCCGATAGCGACTCACCCGGTGGATACACCACTCTTGGTAGATGTGAGTCCTCAAGCTTTCTCCTTGAGTTGGACATTGAATACCTATTGGATATATGACTAGCCATGTCATTTTCTCTAGGGTGTTGGATTAAGCCCTTAGCGGCCCCATCCCCAGTGGGCACTCTATTTGGATCATGTCCTTTGCGACCCTATTTAGACACTGCCCGGGTTACTTCTGGATTGGACAGTCCCCCTTTCCTAGTAGCCACCCCTGTGTTTGGAGAATTTGTTCAGTGGATGTGTAGATTCTCCCTTGGTTCAATAAATCTGAGATAGGTCTAGGCTGATATAAGCTCTTTCTCAATTTGATCTCTCACAAACTAGCAGGGTCCACAATAAATAAACTAAACAAACAAAATAAATAAAATTAATTGGCTTGTGGATTAGGAATTCAAGCCCCTAAGGGGCCCCTTTTCCTAAGCAAGCATTCTATCTTTAGGGCAGCATCAACAAAACTCCCTATAGGAATTGCCTGACTACCTGAGTTGAGATAAATCCTCCACGTCAGTACTCACTCTGTAGTCTCCCTTATGTCGAGTTCAATCTATTTTGCCATAAGTAGGTTACCTCAACAATCATTCCACTTTGAAAGATATAAAACTATGATGCATTCTTTCTAGCGTAATTGTCACAAACCGACGGACAACCCTAGGTTGGGTTTGATTTGTTGCCCAAAGCAACTGATCACCCCAGTGGTCTTTTCTAGTGGAAGATGTGAGTCCTCGAGCTTTCTTCCCTTTAATTGATCATTATAAACTGAATGACACTCCTTTGGTCGGATAGTTCTCCCATCGGCCTGGAAGCTACTCCTTTTATTTCAATGAATCTGAGATAAGTCTAAGATGATATAAGCTCATTCTCAGTATGATCCATCGTAAACCAATAGAATCCATCTAACCAAATTAAAAATAAAAAATTAATCTTTGACTATCTTTGAGTTGATCTAAGTCCCCTAGAGACATTCACTCAATAGTCATAGGTCGAGTTTAATTTATTGCCCAAAGCAACCAATCACCCCAATGCTTCCTTATTTCTAGAAGATGTGAGTCCCCACGCTTTCTTCTTAAGACTTGGCCAATGTATATCGAAAGGCATTCCCATTTGGTTGGATAGTTCTCCCATCAATCTGGAAGCTACTCCCTTTGGATTGGTAAATCTAAGTTAAGTCTAGGCCTCATGGCCCCTTCTCAGTGTGACCCATCACAAACCAATGGAATCCATCAAAATAAATAAATCTAAAAATAAAATCAATCTTGACTATCTTTGAGCTGATCTAAGTCCTCCAGCAGCAATCACTGAATAGTAAGCCCTGTATTGGGTTCAATCTGTTGTCTTTCCAATAGATTACCCCAATGGTCTCTACTTTGGAGGATGTAATTCTACTATGCTTTTTTCTTAGTATATCTTCTACATACTGAAAGACATCCCTTTGATTGGCTGGTCCTACTATGTGTTTAGTAGACCACCCCTTTGGATTGATAAATCTTAGTTAGGTCTTAGCCTCCGTGGCTCTTACTTAGTTCAGTCCCTCGCAAACCAACAAGGTTCATCTCAAAATTCAAAACTTAACAAAATTGAAACAAATTCAACCCTCTTCCCCAGCAAAGTTGCTAGAAAAATCTGTTGGTTAAAAAGATGAATTTCTATATTCTTGCCTCTTTCTTCACCCACAGATTTGAAGGCGTCTCTATAGAAAATTTTCTAACCAACACTCATTGATTGTAAAGTGGAACACCCGATGCTTCCAATTAATGGGCTCTATTTGAAGAAATATTACCCATAAAATATGTTTGAAAATAATTATCAACAAAAGAAAAAAATCGATTTCATTTCTTCAAAATCTTCTCTTCTTTCGAGGCATTATTTGCTTGTCTTGCAAATCTACCATGATGTGTTTAGGATAGGTGTAAGAGAATCAAGAGGCATCCTATCCCTCTTTCACAACACAAACACAATCAAACACAATCTTTTAGCACTATTAGAATAGGTGTAAGAGAACCCAAGAGGCATTCTATTTTGATTAGCATAACTAAGTTAGGTGTAAGAGAACCCGAGTGGCATCCTTTTTTGGTGGGAATTTTGGTTTCCATCCGTGGCACCATTTCAAAATTCCCCAACCTTGTTTAGGGTAGATGCCAGAGAACCCAAGCGGTGTCCTATTCCCTTTAACACGAGCATAAAAATAAACACATATATTTTATTTTGGGCTACTTTGATGTGAGAGCAAGTTCCTGTGGCACTCACTCATTAAGTGTTCTAGGCCTGGTCTACATGCTACCTCGTTAGTATGTCACCCCAGTGGTCACTTGTTTAGAAGATGTGAGTCTCCGTACTTTTTTCCTAACTTGATCATTACAAACCAATGAGCGCCTTATGAGTTTGGTAGTCTTCACTGCACAGCCAGTAAGCTACCTCATGTTGATTTTTTTAAGAAGATGTGAGTCCCTGCACTTTCTTCTTGAACTAATCATCATTATTTGACTAGGTCAAGTATATTTGAGGTTTAGGATAAGTCTCCCCAGAGCCTTCTTTCCTCTTGACTACATTTGAGTCGATGTAAGTCCCCCAATGGCATTCACTCAGTAGTCGCCCTAGGTCGGATGGCACCTATCGAATCAAAGATAGACTATCTCAACAATCAATTTCACTATAGGAGGATGTGAGTCCTCAAGCTTTCTATCTAGATAGATTGTTGCAAATCGATGAGCGCCTTAGCTTGGTTGATGTTCGCTATGCTGACAACGACTCACCCAGTGGATATACCACTCTTAGCAGATGCAATTCCCTATGCTTTCTCCTTGAGTTGGCCACTGAATACATATTTGATATATGACTAGCCATGTCATCTTCTTCAGGGTTTTAGATCAAGCCTTTAGTGGCCCTGTTGACCTCCATGTATGCGCTATAAGTCAAGTTGAGTTCACAAGGTGAATTTAACGAGCTTCAATGCACAAATCAGAGCTAAAATTCCTCGATGACACCAAAAATTAGTCAAAATGTCCTCTGATCGATAAACGGACTTCTCCATCGCATTTAGAATATCAAAATTGATCAAAATATGCATCTTGCATAATTCGAAGGTTGACCAATCAAGAAGGAGGGCCACCAATGCGTTGACACGCATATTGAGGTCGAAAAGTCACGATGATACCCAAATGATGTTCGTTCATGAAATTGATTATGTCATTAGTGTTGAAACACTAAAACCTATTAAATAATACTATCTATGCTCAATTATTGAGTCTTCAATCAAATTGCGAGCGGCGATGCACAAATTTGAATTGAAATTGACTCGATTTGATCACTTGAACCAAACAACCTTGATCGTGATTGTTGTTGTATGCATCGAGTAACATAAAATTGACGTATATATTATCTATGTAATGATTTTCCATGAAAATTCAAATTAGGACAAATAACATAATAAAAAATAAATCCTATAAATATCCCATTTAAAACCCTCAACCTAATTTTTTCATTTTCCTCCATCCTCAGACGACACCTCCTTCCTCTCCCATAAGCCCTCTCCCTCTCTCCCTCTCCCTCTCTCTCTCTCTCTCTCTCTCTCTCTCTCTCTCTCTCTCTTGGTTACATTTGTCTTTCTGAGTGATTTTTCAAAACCATCAGTGAAACACTATGAGCACTATGGCCTTGTTCAGAAGTAGCATAAGCACCGTTCATGTCGTACCCCATGTGTATTAGATCATGAAGCGATTACAGCGGACGTCATGCAACCTCAACTTGTTGGCTATGAGTGTATTTTGCCGCATGGTGGAAAAATCTATATTTTCTTATTGACTATAAATACTTGTACACACCTTTCTTGGTGTGGTGGAATCTATACTTACTTGCATGTGTATAAGTACATGTACACGACTTTCATGGCATGACGGTGAAATCTATTTCAGTAGGTACTTTAGAGCCCCATACATGCCTTTCTTGGCATGGTGGGAATGTGCATTCAGGTCGTGCTTTATACCACCCATACACCACTTTCTTGGCGTGGTGAAGGCCCATATCTCAGTAGCCCCTATACGGGGATGATTCGGATCTACCAAAATGTCACTTCATCAAGAGGGACCTACATAGCTTGATAGTAAAATATGCTATAATATAAAATTATTATTTGAACTAATAATACAGGTGTATAAGTATCCGTATGTGCCTTTCTTGGCGTGATGGAAAATCTATTTCAGCAGGTACTTTAGAGCCCCATACATGCCTTTCTTGGCGTGGTGGAATAGTATTCATTGAGGATTTATTCCACCATTTCTTTGGCGATTATAGGCCCATAACATATGGGGATGACATTAATACTTAAAATTTTGAAATATCATTTCCTCGATTAAAATTGTTTAGTGCAAGTGAATAGATTGTCAGTGGTATTCCACCCATACATTCATTTTGGCATGGCGAACTAGCCCTCATTCTATGGGCGATGGAATGTCAAATGTTGTCAAAATTTTATCTAAAAATTTATACTTGTAATGAAATTTAGTTAAAATAAGTAATATTATACAAATTTCTTAGATTTAAATTAATATTGAATCAAATAAATAGGTGGACCCACACATCTTGAATGCTTAAACTTAGTGTCTGAGGATGTTGCAAGGGTAGATTCTGTTTCTTCTGATTAACAAAACCTAAAATCTAATTATATTATTATAATATCTTCAACCTAATAAAATATAAAGCTAATTACGATGACGGTGATCATATCTTCTATTATTAAATTAATAGAGTCGACAAGATCTGAAATAGCAGAATAATATATCTACCCCGATGATGGCTGTGTTAAATGAAAATTTCAACTAAAGAGAATACTTACCATAAAAATGTCATTGCAATCTCAAATTGAATTAATGAAACTCAAGTATCAATGCAAATATAAAATCAAATAAATTAGCAAATTATAAGTGCTTAAATAAAATTCAATTTTTAAAGAACTTAAAGCTAAAAATCAATCCATCTTTTGCAATTGTTTGCTAAATGTGATAAATTAAGAGAACTTCTAGGTGAAAAAGTCAAATCAAATTATTTACTCTCAAACAATCTCATGCAACATCATGTGTGTATGTGGCTTGGCAGAGCTCACATGATGCATACGAGTCCTCATTTGGGTGGTTGCCAAATGTTATATATTACAAACTATAACCTATGCCATTAAACCTCTACTTTGAGTTGTGAACCATAGGTTCACTTGATAAAAAAGCCTCATTAAGGTTCAAAGCTTTCTAGAAAAATATCATCAGTTAATTTGCATACCACAACGGAGGATCCTTGTTTGGGTCATTTACCTCCTTTCACTAACTAGGGACCGATAGCATGACAACCATGGGATCTGGGTGTGTCATGCCCATCATTTTAAGTCAAAATAATGAATTTCATAAATCTAAATTCCAAACTATCTTTACTATATGTTATGCATTAAGCAATCTAACTTTAATGAAAGTTCTCTCAGCATTGAGAGGTAACTTATGGTGTTTGTCATAAGAAATGGAACCCGACAAAGTCCTCACAAAATGAGGTGAAATATTTGGGTAGTGTCTTATCTACTATTCCATCTGCCTTCTAAAATTACACCGACACATAAACACTCTTTTCAGTGAAGAGGTCGATGGTAAATTTTTGGAGCCCATAGATTTTAAAATGGGATAAGTTTCTCTTTCCATCTTGTTTGAATCAAAGCTATAAGGTAAGTATAATGAAATTAAAATTTGCAAGTTATTTATAAAATTAAATTGATTGAAATTCAAAATTATTTAATAATTAAAATAATTTAAAATTTTCAAGATTTTATTCATAACTTAATTTCATATTTTTATCATATTTGTTCTGTTATATCTCTGCATCATGAAAGTGTGGGATGATATATCAATTACTAATTATTAATCCCTATCTTTCATTTCACAGATGGATCTTTAGAACACCCTTGATTAATGCGGTGAGTGAATCAAATGTGGTGTCATCAACATGGGGACCCTACTATTTGGTAGCATATATTTCCCATGATCGCTACTATCAGGCACATTCTTGAGACAATCATGCACAACTTGCATATCAATGTACCAAATCCTAAAACTCCTAAATTCTTTCTTTGAGGTCCCTCAAAGGAGAGCCTATTTGAAAGGTTGGGACACCAAGCTCCTAAAGAGAATGATCAAATAATTTTAGTAGTGCATTTGAGCTACTTTCTGACATTGCCCTTGAGGCCAAAATGATCAAGCCTCTCATGGGAGGAAAACTAGAAGGTAGGAGAAGAAATCTTTGAGTTCAGCCCATCAACTCTCTCTAACCCCTGATTACAAATTACCATAAACATTTCTCATGTGGGTGAAAAGGAACATCTTTACTTGTGATATTAAGCAATCATTCTAAGAACAATAGTACCAAGCTCTAACTCCACAAAGGAGGCAACCTGAAACTCTATCTGCTTGAGTACACAGAGTTTTAAAAGTTATGAAAGAATAAGGCCTTATGAAGAAAAGATATCGAAGGCCAATTATCAGAGAAGCCAACAATGGTCCACTACAGAAGCTACCATCAAAGGTAGTCAGGAGCATTACAAACAAGCCCCTCTGAATATGGTGACACGAACCACGTTTGGGATTATTTGAAGGTCAGAAAATAGGTGTGGAGGCTGAAGCCTCAAGAAGAAACTGCCACATAAAGGCAAAAAGGCATGACATCGGTTGGAATATCTAGAGATCCACTGATGATAGGACCCAAAAGCAATGGGTTCCTAAAAAGAGTGTTATAATTAATGAGACTCCTGGTGGTCGACACCCTGGAGAATTCTCCACGGAATCCCATCACTAAACCGATTCTTGATTTAGCCCTCATGAGATTCATCCCGCACCTTTAGCCTAAAATTAGATGGAGACATCGATCAGAGATAAGGCTACAAAAAGAAGAAGAGGAAGATGAAGAAGACACCATGGGAGATGTATATCACATCCTGTGACCTCATTTTTAGAATGAGCTCAACCCCTCCATCTTAGGCATAGACTCCTCTTGGACTTTAAGAGTTCCTTAGCCTTAACATCTAGTGATTAGGTGGACACTCAAATCAAGACTTAGAAGAGTTAGCTATTGTCATGCCTTGGGGTGTTAGGAAACTTCCTACCCTTAGCTTAAACCATTCCTCACTTTCCTTCTTTGAAGTCAAACTCTAAATCAATCTATTTGATTTTCTACAAACTCAAATCAATTCCATGATTGAAATTCATGATGAAACCCATGATCAAAATCCATCAAAATTCCTAAGTCCAAATTTTCTAAGTCTTTAATCTTCCCTTAATTACTTAACCAAAATCATGATCTAAACCAATTCAAATCTTTGAGATTTTCTCATAATTCATTTATGTTTCCATTTATATTCACTTATATAAATGAAATATAAATTTAAATCAATCAAACTAAACTCAAAATTCCAACACAATTCATAAAATTTCCTAAGTCTCTTAATTCTCCATTAATGAACTTAGCCAAAATCAACTCTAAACCAATTCAAACTCATGGGATTTTCTCAAAACTCATTTATATTCTCATTTATATTCACATATATAAATGAAATATAAATATAAATCAATCAAATCAAAACTTCAAATTAAATTCCCAACCTAAAAATTTCCTAAGTCCTTAATTTTCCATTAAAGGACTTATCCAAAATCTTGATCAAACCATCTCAAATTCATGGAATTTTTCATAACTCATTTCTCATTTATTCATATATATAAATGAAATATAAATATAAATCAATCAAACCAAATACAAAAATTCAAACTCCAAACTCCAAAATTTTCCTAAGTCCTTTAAATCCTTCTTAATGGACTTAGCCCAAATCATGATTCAACCCCGTCAAATCCTTGAAATTTTCTCATCATCCATTTATATTTTCATTTATATTCACATATATAAATGAAAAATAAATACAAACAATCAAAATAAATTCCAAAAATCAAACTCAAATTCACTCAAAATCTAAATCAATTTCAAATCAAGCCAAACTCTTGATATTCTCTCATAATTCAATCAAACCTACAATCATGAATCCATATATAAATACAAACTTCAATCAAATAATCAAAACCCAAGTCAAACATCAAAGCCAAAATCCTTTCATATTTTCCTTTGAATGAAATTGTCAAATGGATCAAAACCCATTTGACTTCAAACCATTGTAAATGGATTTTCTTCAAATTCTACCTAATTAAATTGAAACAAACGAACTCTATATACCTCACCTCAACAATCATCATGGGATGATCAATCAAATTGGTTCAAACCAAGTCAAACCTAAGGGTTGAAATCAACACTCAAAATGAAACCTAACATAGCTTTTCACCATAGGCCAAATTGAAACCATTGATCTAAGTTCACTGACCTATGCTTGAACTTGACCAAGCCAACATTTGAGCTAACCTAGCCCAATTGGCAAGTTGAACTTGATCTAAAAAGTCAAAATGTGTCAAAACTTGATTTAAGCCAAATTGATCCAAACCAATGGTCAAGTTCATTCCAAATCACTTGTTGAACTTGAAGCCTCAATTAAACTAGACTAACCTATGACCTTAGACATGACTAAAGGGGTCATGTTGAGCCAAATTTGAACTTAACCAAATTTAATTGGAAACAAAGATACAATCCACCATATGACTAACCAAACCTAAACCTACCCTTGACCTACTAGGTCAAATGGGTCAAATAGGTCAACTTGACCCATTTGAACCTAAATGAAGTCATATGAGCCAAAAACCAAATTGGATCAAACCAAACACCAAAACATTTCAAATGGTCATATGAACTTGACCCAACTCTTGACCCAATTTGATCAAATTAACTTGTTTGACCCATTTTGACCTAAATGGGTCAACATTAAACTTCAAATGATTTCCAAATCTCATGAAACTTGGCCAAACCTAGTTTCTCCACATACCCAACATATCCAAATTGAAAAAATAGAAAAATGACCATTCTACCCCTAGGCCATATAACAAATATTGGACTAATATATGGGTAATTTGGTCATATCTTTTTCATATCCACTTGATGCTTTCCTAATAGCTCAAGGGGAACTAATGAAGAGTGGTGCACCCAACCCAATGGGTTTGTGTGTCACCCAATAAACCCAATGGGTCAAATGGCTAATTCAAAATCCATCTCCCACTCAAATTCAAGCACATGGGAGGTTGGCATTCCACTCAAGGAAAACGACCATGTGTAAACATCTAACTGATCAAACAACCCTCCCATTGTGGACAATTGGATCAAAATGGCAAATAGGCTTGCGACCATCCAATCCTTCAAGGGGGAGATATACTCACCTAATTGAATTCAAATCCATCATTCACCAATTTGATTTAACCTAGGAAATTCATAGAAGTAATTCCTCAGCCTCCCCAAGCTTCCTAGAGTGAAATCAAACTTCATCTTCTCGAGTTTGAATAATTTGAAAATAAGGGAGCTCACTTGAACTCCTAACTTTCTCCACACTAAAAACCATCCCAATTCCTCTTCACTTCCCAGGATCAATGAGCTCACCCAAGCTTCCATGAGGGAGGTTAGTTAGGGATCATTAATTTTATTAATCTAGGGATTTTCAAAATTCATATCTCTCAATAAATTATAAAATATGAAATAAATTTTTGTGGAAAGATAATTCAACCTAAATTATTTTAAAATTAATTGTAATGGATTTTGAAATATGATTTTATTTTATTTTGGGTTTTATTGGAAACTTTATTTTGCTAATTATCTTTTAATTAAGCTTTTGATTAATCCCAAACTCTTTGGGTATGTTTTAGGGGATGATTTCTATTTCTCCTAATTTTCTTGAGAATTATTGAAGGTTTAATTAGGAGAATTGCATATGGATTTCTTAATTGCTCCCTTAATCTAATTAAGCATTATTAGGGTGTGATTAGTGGTTTAATCCATGATAGGTTGATTGGGTTATCCAGTAGATGAAGGTTTTGAAATAATTTGGGGGCATCCTAAGCTATTGCCCCTTTTCTTTCCTTGCTTCTCTTTAAGGGTTTTAATTATCTCCTTAATTAATTTTTAAATTCTAAAATAGAACTTAATTAATACTTTGGGTAGATGCTTTTTAATAACCTAAGTTCAATTAATAAAACCTAATTCATATGTATGAAATGTTTTGAAATTACATAAGTTAAACCCCTTTGCTTAATTAATTTTTTTGTGAGCCAAATTGCATTAGACCTTTTTTTTATTAGGGTTATTAATTTAAATTCCTTGTGAGTTTTTTATGTCATCTGTCTCATTATTTGGTTAATTCTAAGGTGTGTATAGAGGTTAATTAAGTTACTTAATTCATACCTTAACCTAATTAATACATAAAATGGATCTAATTATCTAAAAATTAAACAAAAATATCAAACACATGTGGGAATGGGTTAGGAACATCAAACTCAACTCACCTTTTCAAAAATAAATCAAACTTCAAACTAAACAAAAATCACACTGAATACACTTTAATTTATTTTAAACTTTCTTATTCCATAAGAATGTTTAGGATTTGATTATAGTGAGTCTGTTTACATGCTTTCTTTGCTTTGAATCTTTCCCAACATGTTAAATTTGTATGTCATGTGGTTTCATGCATTCATATTTTCAAATTCAAATTTAAAATGAAATTGTTTACTTTATGTCAAATTTGCATGTGTTGGCTAAAGTAGAAATATGAATGGCTATTATCACTACTAAATTCAAATTATTTTCAAAACATATAAATCAAATATCAAATCTGAAAGTATGCTACTTATATTTAATTATGAGCTTGCATGTGAAAGATTATAAAGGTATGCTTAGCATAGGTTTTCCCTTTTCTTTTATGTTAGCATAGTTTTGAATAGGAATTTGGTGAGATATATGGTTCATTTGAAAAGGAACTCACTAATTCCATATCTATTCATCCCTATATCACCTAAGAAGGGTTACCTATACTTGCATACATAAATTGCATAAATAAAATGAATCCATTAATAACTTTTGCATTCTTCTTTTCCATTTCATTTCTTTTATACATATGTTTGTATTTAAGGAAAGTGGTATATTAGTCTTGACAACCCGAGTTGTGAGGCTTTAAGTAGCCCTAAGTAGGTCTTGTTTACACCTCACGGTTAACAATGGTATTTGTACTCACTTATACCTTTCTTACTTTCATGTGTCTATGTGAAAATTTGGATAAAGAAACCTTTTTCTACTAAATAAAATCATGCATCTTAATCTTCTAATTTTCTTAAATGGATTACTTAGCATGCATCATAAAGTATGTTAAATATTCTCATTTGTATGTATAGATATGCTTAGGGTCCATCCATATGCATGCTATATATGTTGGGAAAGAAATGAAGTAATGTGTGTTATGTGAATTTTGATTCATTTTATTTAATCTTAAAATTCCTTTCTTTTGAATAGGTTTTTAAAATTCATCTAAACTTAGGATTAATCAAAACATTCACCTATGAAACTAAAATGTGAATCTACTTTAGAAATTACTTAAGTTAGGGAAGGAAAGAGAAGTTCTCTTCTCTTTCCCTCTCTTCATAACTTAGTAATTAATTGTAAGATTCACTTAAACCAAATCAAAAGATGAAATAAAATCAACCCAAAATAATCAAACCACTTAAATGAAACACCCTCTAAGTTGAACATGTTTTGATACTTAGAAATTTGAACCTAAAACCATAGCTAAGCATACCAAATAAACCTTCAAAGCACGCACATTAGCCTAAGTCACCACTTCTAGCTTTAGGTTAGGTTGGTGCATGATTTGATGTTTTATTTTATTTTATGATATATGTTTTAGGGATGTTAGGTGTATGCTCATAGAATGAATGGTAGGATCTTAGTCCTATTCTTTTATGAGGATTGTGCTTAAGGGCTATCATAAATAAAATATAAATGCTTTTGCTTGCAGTGCTTTATACCCTAAGCATAATCCATAGGCGGTGGACTTAGTCACCCATGTGTGGGTGATAAGTCCAATATACATGCTTGGGATTTGTGTGGTTTGTTTTAGCTAACCTTTTGTTTTTTGGTGTTAGTTAGATTTCCACTTCTTTTCCTTTTCATGTAAATTTGTGCAATTAGGTTTTTGGAATGATTGTTATGGAGATTAGGATGAGCATTGGTCATAAGATCTATCTTGTACACCATGTAAAGCCTTAGAGCATCTACCTTTCAACCGTCCAAAAGAAGGAACTAGAAGAAGAAAAGAAGAAGAAAGAAGAAAATAAGAAAAGAAGAAAGAAGAATAAAGCTTGAAGACCCCCATAACAATGAATTCCTTGCTTAATTGTAATTTAATTTATTTGTAATCCGGGGTGTATAAGGGTAGATCTCAGCTACCCAAATTTAATATTTTCGGGTTTGTGCGGTGGTGGTACCGGACCACAACGGCCTTTTATTCCTTTTGTGATTAACTTTATAAATTAATTGATGATTTGTTCAGCTTTTGCATTAAGTGGCATACTTTTCCTAGTTTCTTCCTTGCTTTATGTATAGTCTGGATGTGGATTAGGCTCTTTATGGAAAAATAAATCTTTTACCCAACTTATCAACTCAAAGTAATAATTAAACAACTCATAACCTCACCTAAAACTTAGGTTTAAAATCAAGACAAGAAAAATAGCAACCTCCTAGCTCATTGAGCATTTCTTTTGTAATATCATGCACAACTGCATCTTATTTCACTCTTGATTGGAGGGCTTCCACCTTTGCAGAGAAATTTGGCTTGACTTTTGAGAGCCATGGTGGAAACTCACCTCCTCCCTTCTTGATTTTGGCCAATAATCTCTTCTCATGCATTAGTCATATGAATCCTATTAAAGTCAAAATAATTGTCCAAAATAAAAATAAAATGAAATTTGAATTGCATTAGATTTAGGTCATTTGAAGCATGCCTTTACATGATCTAGTCTCTTTAGAGTGAGTTTAAGGACTTAGTCTCTTTCTAAATAAATAATAGCTATCTTGCATAAGCATAAAGACTTGCTACATGTATTTAAAATTGTAGGAGTTAGTTGGCCACCCCAGGGTGTTGTAAGTCCAAGCTTTGAGTGGTTTGTCTCTCTTATGGAGGCAAACCAAATACCCATTTTTTTTCTTAGATTTAGGTTGTGCTTTTGGCCCGCCAAAGCTCCCTAGATTTAGGTTAGAGTTGCTTCTCCCCTTTTTTATGGGCCATAAGCATAATTCCTCACCTCTTAGGCATTTCTTAATCTTGTGTTAAGGAATCATAAGTCCTAAATTTCTAATGAAAAATACAACTCCAACAAACTAAATCAATTTCAAAAATGTAAAGCCCAACTATAGGATAGTTTGAGATGCTCACTAGGTTTCTAGCATTGGGCATCTCCTACTTATCTCCATTTGGCTTAATAACTCCTCTTTTGATCAATCCCATTTGATCTTCAAAAATAAACCAATTTATTGATAGTCCTTTCCTATTAGAATCTTTAAATACAATGATCATTTAACTTAATCGAGAGTTTTACTAAAGAATCCCATTCCTTAGGATGTAATTAACTATGGGGGCTTGCTCATGTTGAGAACTTAATGAACCTTTAAAATAAACCTACTTTACTTTTCCATGTAAAGTAGGGAAGAATCTCGTACATATACACCCATCATCCTTAGAGTCCCTTTGATTAGGTCCATTAAAGGGTAGTGACTTTATCTTTGAGATAGTACACTATTTCCTTGATGGTGTACTCGATCGCCTAAATAAGCACATCTGCAGATCTACATGGCATCCTAAAAAGATGAATTTCTTTAGTCTTGTCTTTCTTTTCTCATAACAGATTTGAAAGGTGACTCGTATAGGAATTTTTCACCACAAAGTTTTTTGGTGACTCCATTGGGGATGGTTCCTCTCTCCATCTTTGGTAAATGATCATTGTCTTTGAGTATTAATAGTGGATTTGTACTTTGGTATAAGTCCAAGACTATCCTTCTTTCTTGGCACTTAGCTCATTTCATTCTTGAGTTGAGTTAGCCAACATCTTTAGGTTTTAGGACACATTCCTTGTTGGTCTTAAAACCCCCGTTGGGTTCTCAATGGGTAAAATGAAAAGATCTAAATAAAAGAAAACATTTTAAAGACTTCCTCCTTATCATTTTTATGATAAGGAAAGGTTCATCCTAAAATAATAAAGATAAAATAAATCTTCCATAAGAACTTTGCTTTTCAAAAAGCACCTTTTCAAAAAATGCACTTAATAAAATATTTTCCACAAAATTTTATCACCCTCATTTAACAATTCCCATAATTGTTACATGTAGGGATTTTCAAAAATAAAACTAACATTTTCCAAAAGCAAATGAACATCTTCTTTTGATTCACTTTGATGAAGATTTCATTTTCAAAATAAAATGAACAATCATCTTTTCAAAAAATCACATAAATAAAGTTTTCAAAAGCACACATGAATCTTTCTATTCAATACACTCACACTTATTGAATGGAAGTTTCATTTCCAAACAAAATTAAACTTTTTAAAAATACACATGAACACCTTCATTTAATATACTCAAATTTATTAAATGAAGATTTCATTCTCAACTAAAAATAAATGTCATTTAGAAATCCCATAAACATATCACATATGTTTTAAATTGGAATTCCTCTCTTTCAAAAAAGCAATAATCACATACAAAATAAAAATCTCACATTTCAAAAATAAGATTGATCTCCATTCTACATACCTAAATTTGTTGAGTAGAAATCCTCTTTTCAAAAATTAAAACTTAAATAATCATATTAAAATTTTCTAAAAACATTTGGAACTTCATTTAACATACCCAAATTTGTTAAGTGAAGTTTTCAAATCCAAAATCCAAATTTTTTTTAAACACATTTTGGAACTTCATTTAGCATACTCAAATTTGTTAAGTGAAATTTCCAAATCTAAGATCAAAAATCAACAATCATATTTTCTAAATTCTAAACACATTTGGAACTTCATTTAACATACCCAAATTTGTTAAGTGAAGTCTCCAAATCAAAATCAAAATTTCAAACACATTTGGAACTTCATTTAACATACCCAAATTTGTTAAGTGAAGTCTCAAATCAAATCAAAATTTTCAAAACACTTTTTTTGTAACTTCATTTAGCATACTCAAAATTGCTAAGTGAAGTCTCTAAACAAAAAAATCAATCATTTTCAAAACATATTTTGGAACTTCACCTAGCATATTTAAATTTTCTAAGTGAAGTCTCCAAAGTCAAAACCAAAATTCTAAACACATTTGGAACTTCATTTGACCTACCCAAATTTGTTAAGTGAAGTCTCCAAATCCAAAATCCAAAAATTTTCTAAACATATTTGGAACTTCACTTAACATACCCAAATTTTTTAAGAGGAGTTTCCAAATCCAAAATCAAAAAGCAACAATCATATTTTTAAAAAAATTTGAAAATACATTTTGGAACTTCATTTAGCATACTCAAATTTGCTAAGTGAAGTCTCCAAATCCAAAATCCAAAAATTTTTCAAATAATATTTGGAACTTCATTTGACTTACCCAAATTTGTTAAGTGAAGTCTCTAAATCCAAATTCCAAAATCAAAATTTTTAAAGCACATTTGGAACCTCACTTAACATACCCAAATTTGTTAAGTGAAGTCTCCAAATCCAAAATCAAAGTTTTCGAACACCATTTGGAACTTCACTTAACATACTCAAATTTGCTAAGTGAAGTCTCCAAATCCAAAACCAAAATTCTCAAACACCTTTAGAACTTATTTCCTTAGCATACTCAAATTTCTAAGAAGAAGTTTCCATTTTCAAAACCAAAATAAATCAAAAATTTTAAACTCACAATTTAGAATTTCATTTAGCATACTCAAATTTGCTAAAATTTCACAAAAACTTCATCTTTAACATAAAATTTGCTAAAGTAAAGTCTCACTTTCAATCACATCAAAATAAAATGAAACACTTAGGATTCCTTAGCATACCAAATTTGCTAAGGATCCTACCAAAAAATCAAAACATCAAACAATTCTTCATAGCATACCTAAATTTGTTAAGTGATTCTAAATTTTCAAAATCAAAACAAAATTCACAAAAAAAAAAAGAAACAATCACTTTCTCAAACACTTCATATACCTAAATTTGCTAAGTAAGTGATATTCAAACAATCACAAAAATAAAATCAATTTGACCCTTACTTTAACATACAAATTTGTTAAGGAAAGGGTCCTCAAATCAAATTCAAATTCAACAAATGAACCTATGGAAGCATCCTTATCAAAAATTTTGAATCCATATTTCAACATACCTAAATTTCTTGAAGTTTGGATTCATATTCAAATTCTCTTTCAATCAATCTTCTCAAATCCATTTGAACCCCACTTAACACTTCCAAGTTGTTGGATGTGGGTTCAAATTTTCAAATTCAAAATTCAAAATCTATAGATAGAAATCGATACAAGTTCATTTCTCATTCTGATCTTTGATTAGTGTAGTAGTAGTTTTTGGTCTCTTATAGTTGTTGAAATGGTGTTCTAGAAATTTGTCTTTTATTATCTGGTATGGATCGGCTTTAGATTAAGCCAACCCATCTAGACCATACACCATGATTCACTTTGGTGAGGATTTTGAGGCCAAGATTACTTATGAGGCATTCCTCACCACAAGAAGACCATGCGGATGATAAGCCGGGTCAAAAGGATTGACTCTACCCTCCGATTCTGATGTCTCCCTCAAGAGAAAAGAGCACAGACTTCCATAAGAAGGTTGCAAGATCAGAGGCCAAATTCTAGTAGTACCCAGAGTTTCATGTATGCCCCCTAGTGAGGGCAAGCACCATCTCATATGTACCCTCAGGTAAGCCCCTGGTCTCAGGGCTTGCCTCCCCTACATTTGAGTATGGGTCTAGCTCGCACTCCTCCCATCCTACCCATACATAATGTAGGAATAAGAACCGCATGATCGGTACCACACACCTGATACAGGGGAGCTAGAGGCGAACCCAATCATGATGAGTTCTGTAACTTCAGACCAGTTACTAGAAACTAGTTCCATCCTCTCTGGATAAGACAGAGGATGTTAGGAGGATCCATTCATCACCTCCTCGGTGCATTTTACCAACAGCTTTCAAGAGAGGTCATCACCTCTATCTATCTTATACCAGTGGAGCATAAAATACCGAGTCCAGGACATAGTTTGATCTTGATCATCATCCCCGCAGTGGGGTGATTGCAGAGAGAGGCCCATACACATTACTAGAGGAGCGACGAGGTTTAATTTGTCAGCTTCGCTTTGATTGATTTTCTAGCTACATACGACTACCATAATAATTATTCTCATTGGGACTATCCACCATAGGAGGGCAGTTCTTGTGCATATAGAGTTAGTTGTGTCTCCACCCCACCGCTCTACCCATCATCTACCATCGCCAATTCAGGTTACAACATCTCCTGTTCCATCTAAGGTCATGAAGGCCACATCCGGGGAAAAGTGCACCCCATTGGTGATTTGGATATGGCCAAGGGATCCTTCCCCTTCTACACCACCCATTGTGATAGGGTTGAGCTCTCCTGCTTGACCTTCTGCCTAGTGGTGGTGCGAAAGGAGTGGCGACCGTGAAGTATCGTGGTCATCCCTTCACCAACTCTGCATATACAGTAGGATGTGGAGATGGTGATAATGATTTAGATATTACTGGTAATAGGAAGTGGAACATCCTAGGATTGTTACTCTCTCATACGTAGTAGTATGGAGTGTCATTCTGGAGTACCCATCATGTGATTGACTCTCCAATGACAAGCGAGGTCTGGTGTCTCTCAATGCATGATAATAATCACAATCAGAACTATTTGTACCGCCGATGGATCATTCTTAGATGAGATAGTTGCACATTTTCATGGAGAAGAAGAAATCTTGGGGTGCTGGTCGATGAAGAGAAAAGCGCCCGATCCCAATGAAGATGACTTATGGGGACTCTAGTCTCGCATGGTTGACACTAAAGGATCTCTTCTTGGGAACAACAAGCCATGGAAGGTGATGAGGTTGATCGAAGATATCAGAGACCCAAGACCTCCTAACATCAATGAGGCGTATGGATGAGCAGATTGATAAGATGGTATGTCAGTTACAGGACTTGTTAGCAGCGATTTTAATGCTTCAAAAATAAGCCCCTTTAGTTCATCCTACTATAGTTGATGTCAGTCAGCCTGAGTTAGTAAATGTCATGGACCCAGTTAAGACTCTACCTTTTGTTGAGCAAGGTAGCACTAGCCTGTATAGGAAGGTAGTGGAAAGTACCTCCATACAAGAAAAAGATATAAAATCCATGGTTGAGCAGTAGGTGAAGGAAGCTTTGGCTCAAGCCCGGATCATCGTTCGGGTAGACCCTACATAGAGGAATTTGATGTTATCTAATATCCCAAGAGTTTCATGCCTCCTTCCTTCAAAAACTTTGATGGCAGTGGAAACCCAAGGTAGCACATAGCACATTTCGTGGGTTGTAATTGTGAAGCAATGCTTTTCTTTTCTCCTTTTCTAGCCTGGGTACTTTGATTAGTATGTTGAACTACCTAATGGTTCAGTAAAGATATTTGTTGAGTTAAAGCAACTCTTCATCAAGAGATTTGTTGGAGCTCAGTAAAGGGTTACTATAGGTGATCTCATTGTAGGACAACAAAACCCTGGTAAGTCCCTCATTGATTATATTCTTCGATGGCATAACCTGAGTATGAAGTGTGAACCACACCTATCTAAACAGCATGCCATTGAGATTCTCTTGAAGAATATCCATGGCCCTATCACCTTCATGCTTAAGGGCTTCACTAACAAGACATTTGAGAAGCTAATCAACAAGACAGCTAGTCTACAAGGAGAGTCCAAGCAGTTGCCTTTTCAAGATCAGTTGCCTAAGTAGAAGCCACAAAAGGTCTATGAGAAGAAGCCACAGGCAGTAGTTGATAAGGGAAGTAGAGATCGGAGAGAGACCATGACCTCAGCCTCCACCTCCTTGCCACCACCGCAACCATACAGCCTCCACCACCATATAATACCAACCATACCATACCACCACAAGTGGCATGCATATCCACCGCCGTATATATGTCCACCGCTTTTAGATAAGTTAAACAAACCTTATTCTTTTAAGAGGGAGGTAATGAAAAATATTTAAGAATCTCTTAAAGAAACGATTTTTAGCTACCCGAGCCTAGAGACCGGAGGAAGTAAAAAAGTCATGATCCAAACTTTACCCTTACCACCGTATGCTACCATATTTTAAAGGATTGCTTCACATTCAAGACATCAAGATCGGTTATTATCCCAAAGGAATACCTTGTGGAATAACCTTCCAATTCCATTAGGTAATCCTTGGGGATACATGTGATCCTACCACTAAAGAAGGTTGAGATATTTCATCCAAAACCTCTAAGAAGATTATTCAAAGATCAAGAAGCTTTCTTGGTTCCTAAGTCACTCAAACCTCCAACACCAAGGAAGGTTTGTAAGTTGCCAACTCTAAGAAAGTACTGAAAGTATGAAGAATGATGTGTCACCGGATAGCCCTTTAGCATCCATCGATTGTGTTCCAAACCTCCACCTTGATAAGAAGCTTCTTCCATTTCTAGCTCTTATGTTTCTTCTACTAGTAGAACTCTTGTAATAAATAAGGGCATCAAATCCCTTACTCCACTTTACTTGACTTCTTTGTACCTCCAAATAATTCTAAGAAATTGAAGAATAAAGCTAGTTTGAATTACATTGATGATGTTCTTCTTCCTAATGATAACTCTTCAAGTCTAAATAACTATAATAATTTCTTCCTCTTTCAGAGTTGGACTTTTCAACTCAATACTATGGTTCACCTCTTGAGATAGACTTGGAATCATCCATTCGAGTCTGGAGAGTCCCATAGGTGAGCTTGATGTAGAAGCCACCACCTTGCCTCAAGAGATCAAGTCAACCTCCATGTGGGTTCTACCTCTAGCACCTCAAGATAGAGGAAGTCATTGGTCCTAAGATCGAGAAGCCCTTCCACATGATGCTCCACCTTTGGATATGCTTGTGGAAGACCAGCCGAAGGTGGACAACAATGTCCTTTCCCATCTAAGAAAGTTAGCATATAAGCTAAGCATATATGTTGCCCTTTTCTTATCCAAAGAGATGAGGGAATCACAAATCAAGGCCCTCCTTGAAATACTAAATTTTAACCGCATATGTGAGGAAGCACATTATGCAAAAGAAGCGGGATCACCTTCATGATGAAGACCTTCTTGGGGACTTGGAGCACAACGCCCCCACATCACAACATGGATGTTCGACTCACCAGGTTCTAGATTCAGGTGCATCAATAAATAATATGAGTCTAAAGACCTTTGCCAATCTGAAGATCAACATCTCTACACTCTAAGGAGATAGGATGATGTTGAGAGGATTCAATGATCAAGGTGAACGAACTTTAGGTTCTATAGTGTTACCATTAGAGATCAGTGACTGGAAGACTGAAGGCAAGTTTTACATCATTGATTCAAATACTTCGTTTACTGCTTTTCTTGGTAGGCCTTGGATACATCAGAATAAGATTGTTCCATCCTCCCTTCATTAGTGCATCAAGTTCAAAAAAGATGGAATTGAATATCGTGTTAACGAAGATGAAAAGCTATTTTCAGTTAGAGGGGTTGACATTTATGAGGATGCGACCTACTATCTTCTGCAAAACACCCTTTCTTATGAATTTGGACAAAATTCAAATTGAAATATAAAAGAAAAAATCAAATGAAGCAAAAGAAAAGATAAAAGAAAATGAAAAGAAAAATAAAAGTCCAAGTGAACAAGAAAGGGGAATTGAGGAAAAAGTAGATCCGCATATCACATTCCACCACAGTTCATTCCATCATATGGACAAATGGGTAGGATGGTTCAACCTCCACTAGTGAGGAAGGAGAAGCTATGTGAGGCGCCCATAGGGTGGAGACTGAATTAATCCAGACTGAAATGTAAAAGCAAATTGGGAACCTTAGTTTACCTCACTTACATCTTAAAAGTTGAAGGTTTAGTAGTTAAGGAAGTCCCTAAGTCTTCCAAAGGACATGAAGCAAAAGAAGTTCTTTTGGGATCATCATCATCCTCAAGCCCTGAAGTTGATGTAGAGCTTGAGGAGGATACTTTTAAAGAATTAATGGAATTACCTTTTCACTTTTACTCAACTTATATTCAAAATCTTATATAGAAAGATTTAGTTCCACACATGGTCCAAGCATAGGTTAGAATACTTTGAAAATCTATGGAATAATACGTGAGAAGCACAATCAAGGATTGGGATTCATGTGTCGATCGAAGATGAAGATTACTTGTTACCAACCATTTGGAATTTGATAGTTTCTTCTCATACATTCCCAACTCTTATGAGAATGTGTGTTTAGAAACCTCAGCTAATCCAGATGATCTCCAAGTTAAAGAGGCGCCACCAAAATTTGTAGAGGAGATTCATTCAACAATCGACAAGCTTAAAGAAATCAACCTCGGGATAGAAAAAAATCCATGCTCGACATAGATCAGTTTGTTGTTGAATGAAGAAGAAACCAATGACTTAGTTAAGCTATTGATTGAGTTTAAAGACTACTTTATATGGAGTTATGAAGAAATGCCTAAATTATCTCCTGAGATAGCAGTCCACAAGCTTGCAATAGACCATAATGTTACCCATATTAAGCAAGCTCCTAGATGCATGCGATTAAAAATTGAGCAACATGTCATTTTTGAAGTCTAGAAACTGATCGATGCTAGTTTCATAAGGGAAGAAAAATATCTTACTTGGTTAGCTAGTGTCATCCCAGTTAAGAAGAAGAATGGCCAAATTCACATTTGTGTCAATTTTAGGGACTTAAATAAGGCATGTCCTAAGGATGAGTTTCATCTTCCTATAATGGTGCACATTGCCTCATCTCATGCAGTCTTCTCTTTCATGGATGGGTCATCCGGCTATAACAAAATTAAGATGTCTCCTGAAGATGAAAGAAACACTATTTTTTGAACCCCAATCAGAATCTTCTGTTATAGGGTCATGCCTTTCAACCTTAAAAATGTTGGTGCTACATACCAACGGGCCATGACTTAGATCTTCAATGAACTCATCCATCATCAAGTTGAATGCTATGTTGATGATCTAGTAGTCAAGAGCAAAGAAAAGGAAGACCACATCTTTGACTTGAGAGTAGTTTTTGAATAGTTAAGACAATAAAACCTAAAAATGAATTCGTAGAAGTGTGCATTTAGAGTCACTTCAGGGAATTTCCTTGGGTTTATTGTTTGACATCAGGAAATAGAAATAGATCCTAAAAAGATTAAAGCTATCTTAAAAATGCCACCTCCTAAGAGTTTAACTCAACTCAAATCCTTTCAAGGATGGTTGGTGTATCTAAGATGTTTTATCTCAAACCTATCGGGGAGATGCAAGCCATTCTCAGCACTTATCAAAAAGGATGCCAAGTTTAGGTAGGATGACATGCTTTTGAATACATCAAAGAGTACTTGGTGAACCCGCTACTTTGGATGAATCTCTTGGTGCTCTGTTGGCCCAAGATAATGATGAAAGGAAGGAGAGCGCTCTCTACTACCTCAGCCATCATCTGATTCCTGCTGAAGCAAACTATCCACCTATTGAGAAACATTGCCTAGCTGATCGCATCTTAAAAGCTACTCATGCTTTCATAAGGTAAACTTGATCTCTCAAACCAATCCACTATAGTATCTCATGACACGACCAATGCTATCCGGATGTTTGGCTCGCTGGTCCATAATTTTCTCACAGTTTGATATCACATTCCCTCTGCGAAAGAACGCACTAGCATTTCTTAGCAAAGACACCCACTTCTGATTCTCGCTTAGTGATGATCTCTCCGATGAACAAATCATGAACTTAGGGAGGCCAAAACCACCGATGGAGATGTATTTTGATGGTCGCTTCTTTTCTTAAAGGTGAAGCACCATGATCTATTCTCCTGAAAGGTAGGGTAGAATAGTTCTTCTAACTCCAAACCGATGTAATGAGATTCTCATACTATCTTTCCAACCCCGCACCAACAATGAAGCTGAGTATGAGGCTTTGATTACCATTCTGAGTTAGCCATCACTATGAAGAGCATCAACATCTTTGGGGATTCTCGTCATCAACCAAATTATTGGTCCTCCTCCATCCTCAAGCCTCATTCTTACTAAGTATACCATGAAGTAAGTTGGCCTAGATTCTCGAAGTTACCATCTACAATATTCCCCGAGCAGAGAACACAGTAGCAGATGCTTTGGCCAAACTTGTCAAAGAGTTGGCATGTCCGAAAGATGAGTCCATTTTAATAAGGGTCCAAAATAGACAAGTCCTATCCCTTATTGATACTGAACTCATCAAGAGAGTTTCTCTTGAAGGGGAGGTTACCATTACCAAAATGGACAAGAAGTAGGATTGGAGGCAACCGTTTATAGATTACTTGAACATCGGTAAACAACCTCAAGAGAAATCATAAGCCCATCAGGTGAAAGAGAGAGAGCTCTCTCCTATGCTCTTGTTGATGGCACCCTGTACCGTTGATCATTTGACCAAATGTGGTTACGTTGTTTAGACAAACACAAAGCCCATGGCATTGTAATTGAGGTACATTTAGGTCTTGCAGAGTGCATCAATATGGTCTGAAGATGAGGACGAAGATCAGGAGTCTTGGATACTACTAGCCTTCGATGATTACAGACTACATGGATGTAGCTAGGAGATGCCATTAGTGTCAGTTACACTGTGTGGTCCTCCACCAACCACCCAACATTCTACACCTTACTTTAGCCTCATGGCCATTTGAGTTGGGTACTGACATTGTGGGTATCGATGCTCCTTCTTCCAAGGGATATTAATTCATCTTAGCTGCCACTGACTACTTTTCCAAGTGAGCGAAAGCCATCCCACTCAGAGAGGTCACAGCTCAGCATGTGCTTCAATTTTTCATGAACCATATCGTATATAGGTTCAAGGTGCCTTGATGAATTATATCTGATAATGGTACTACATTCAAAAGCATGAAGATCAATAGCTTCATCAAAATATACAGTATAGATTATAGATACTCCACCATTTACTACCCTGAAAAGTGGTTTAGTAAGATTCAACAAAACTCTCATCCGTGATAATCAAGAAGACTCTTGATGACAACAAACGTGGAACGAGCAGTTAGTTGAAGCCTTGTGGGCCTACCACCATACCGACTCCAACTCAATCTACCCATTTTTCTTAGTGTATGGTCAAGTCATTCTTCCTTAGAAGTTCAACTCCCATCACTAAGGATAGCAATTGGGTAACAAGATCACTACTGAGCATAATGCAAAGTTGTGGTTAGAAGAGCTCAAGGTTTGAGGAGACCTATGCATGCCAAAACTCAGTTTGGCCAAAATGATTCAAGCTCACAAAAGTCGGGTCCCCTGTCTTTCCAAGTAGGAGAACTTGTGTTATTCCTAAGAGACCAATCTGCCCAAAAGATGGGAGGACAGTTTGAACCCACTTGGGAAGGCCCCTATGCCATAGAGAAGGCCTACCAAGGAGGATCTTATCAACTTATTGATTGTAAAGGGGAACACTTGATGCTTCCAATTAATGGGCTCTATCTAAAGAAATATTACCCAGGAAACAAATCATGTTTGAAAATAATCATTAATAAAAAGAATAAAAATTAGATTCCATTCATCAAATCTTCTCTTCTTTCGAAGTGTTGTTTGCTTTTCTTGTGAATCCACCGTGATGTGTCTAGGGTAGGAGTAAGAGTCCTCCAGTGGCATTCAATCCTTCTTTCACAACACAAACATAATCTCCGATGCTATTAGAATAGGTGTAAGAGAACCTGAGAGGCATCCTATTTCGATTAGCATAACTAAAATAGGTGTGAGAGAACCCAAACAGCATCCTTTCTTAGTGGGAATCCTTTTGATATCCATGGCACCATTTCATCAAATCCCTTAGTGTGTTTACAGTAAGTGTAAGAGTCCCCAGAGGCATCATATTCCTTTTAACACATGCACAACAACAAACACAAATCTTTTGTCTTGAGCTACTTCGATGTTGGACCAATACCTCTATGGAACTCACTCATTAGCTGCTCTAGGTCAGGTTAACATACTACCTCGCTAGTATGTCACCCTACTGGTCATTCATTTGGGAGTTGTGAGTCCATGTGCTTTCTTCCTAACTTTACCATTACAAACCAATGAGCACCTTGTTAGTATGGTAGTGTTTTCGCCAATAAGCAACCTCATGATTGACTTTGCTTAAGAAGATGTGAGTACCCGTGCTTTATTCTTGAACTAGCCATCATATTCTCTAACTAGGTATATTTGAGGTAGGATAAGTCCTGAGGCTCCTTTCCTCTTAACTACTTTTGAGTTGATATAAGTCCCCCAGTGGCATTCACTCAATAGTCACCCTAGGTCGGATAGCACCTGTCGAGCCAAAGATAGACTATCCTAGTAGTCAGTTCCGCAATAGGAGGATGTGAGTCTCTGAGCTTTCTTCCTAGGCTAATTGTTGCAAATCAACGGGCACCTTAGGTTGGTTGATGTTCTCTATGCTGACGGTGACTCACCCGGTGAGTACATCGCTCTTGGTAGATATGAGTTCCCGCACTTTCTCCTTGAGTTGGACACCAAATACCTATTGGATATATGACTAGCCATGTCATCTTCTCCAGGGTGTTGGATTAAGCCCATCGCCCATCCCTCCTGCACTCTTTGGATCAAGTCTTTGACCCATTTAGACACTACCCGGTTACTTTTGGATTAGATAATTCCCTTTCTCAGTGGTTGGAGAATTTGTTTAGCGGATGCAGATTCTCCTTAGTTTAAGAATGAGATAGTTCAGAATATAAGCTCCTTCTCAGTTTGATTCCTCGCAAACTAATAGGTTCCATGATAAAACAAACTAAAATAAACAAACAAAATAATTAATTTGCTTGTGGATTAGGAATTCAATCCCCCCAAAGGGCCCCTTTTCCAAAGCAGGCATCCTATCTTTAGGGCAGTGTCAGCAGAACTCCGTATAAGAATTGCTTGACTACCTGAGTTGAGATAAATCCTGGGGGTACTCACTCATAGTCCCCAGTCTTCAATATGTTTTGCCACACCAACAATTATTCCGCTTTGAAAGATATAAGACTATGATGCATTCTTTCTAGCATGATTGTATCAAACTGACAGGCAGCCCTAAGTTGGGTTCGATTTGTTGCCCAAAGCAATCAATCACCCCAGTGGTCTTTTCTAGTGGAATATGTGAGTCCCCAAGCTTTCTTTCCTTCAATTGATCATTACAAATAAAAAGGCACTCCTTTGGTCGGATAGTTCTCCCATCGACTGGGAAGCTACTCCATTTGATTCACTAAATCTGAGATAGGTCTATGCTTCTATAAGCTCCTCCTCAGTTTGATCCATAGCAAACCAACGGAATCCATCAAAATAAATTAAAAAAAAAAATTAATCTTTGATTATCTTTAAGTTGATCTAAGTCTCCTAGAGACATTCACTCAATAGTCAGCCCTAGATCAGGTTCAATTTGTTGCCCAAAGCAACCAATCACCCAAGTGGTTCCTTGTTATGGAAGATGTGAGTCCCCTGCTTTCTTCCTAACTTGACCATTGTATACCAAAATACATTCCCCTTGGTTGGATAATCCTACCTTATGGTTGGTAGACTACTCCCTTTGGTTTAGTAAATCTGAGATATATCTAGGTTGATATAAGCTCCTTCTCAGTTTGATCCATTGCAAACCAATGGAATCCATCAAAACAAATTAAAAAATATAATTAATCTTGACTATGTTTGAGTTGATCTAAGTCCCCCATCAGTAGTCACTCAATAGTCAGCCCTTGGTTGGTTTCAATCTATTATCTTGTCAATAGATTACCCCCAAGAACTGGTCTCTACTTTGGAGGATGAAAGTCTACTACGCTTTCTTCCTAGTACAGTTGTTGCATACCGAAACACATCCCTTTGGCTGGCTAGTCCTACTATGTGCTTAGTAGACTACCCCTTTGGATTGGTAAATCTCAGTTAGGTCTTAACCTCCATGGCTTCTACTCAGTACAACCCATTCCAAACCAACATAATTCATCTGAAAATCCAAACCTAACAAAAATTGAAACAAATTCAACCCTCTTCCCCAGCGAAACAAATCAAATCTTTTTTTCTCCTCAGTGAGAATCAAATCAAATCTTTCATCCCCTTGGGGATGACTTGAACCTGCTTCCTTAGGGGAAGGTTCACACTCTATCCCTTAGTGGATTTTTCCCTCTCTCTTATGTATTACATAAGAAGAGTCACATTACATTAAGCTATGAATTCAATCTTTTCCTTAGGTTAAGGATAGACTGTTTGCTAGTGCTGGTGTTGTTGAACATTTCACACACCAATACAGTGTTCTTGTCACACCACACCTATTGGGCACCCTTTGTTGACCTCATTTTTAGAATGAGCTCTCAACCCCTCCATCTTAGCATAGGACTCCTCTTAGACTTTAAGAGTTCTTAGTCTTAAACACATCTAGTGATTAGGTGGACACTCAACCTGACTAAGAGTTACATGTGAATAGTTCATGCCTTAGGTGTTAGGAAAACTTCCTACCCTCAGCTTAAACCATTCCCCACTTTCCTTCTTTCAAGTCAAACTCCAAATCAATCTATTTGATTTTCTCCAAACTCAAATCAAATCCATGATTGAAACCCATGCTCGAAACCCATCAAAATTCATAAGTCCAAATTTTGCCCAAGTCCTTAATCTTCCCTTAAGGACTTAACCAAAATCATGATCTAAACCAATTCAAATCTTTGAGATTTTCTCATAATTCATTTATGTTTCCATTTATATTCACACATATAAATGAAATATAAATTCAAATTAATCAAACAAAACTCAAAATTCCAACTCAATTCATAAAATTTCCTAAGTCCCTTAATTCTCCATCAATGAACTTAGCCAAAATCAACTCTAAACCAAATCAAACTCATGGGATTTTGTCAAAACTCATTTATATTATCATTTATATTCATATATAAATGAAATATAAATATAAACCAATCAAATCAAAACCTCAAATTAAATTTCCAACCTAAAAATTTTCTAAGTCCCTTAATTTTCCATTAAAGGACTTATCCAAATTCTAGATCAAACCATCTCAAATTCATGGAATTTTCTCATAACTCATTTATATTTCATTTATATTCATATATATAAATGAAATATAAATATAAATCAATCAAACCAAATTCAAAAATTTAAACTCCAAACTCCAAAATTTTCTTAAGTCCTTTAAATCCTTCTTAATGGACTTAGCCCAAATCATGATTAAACCCCATCAAATCCTTGAAATTTTCTCATGATCCATTTATATTCACATATATAAATGAAATATAAATACAAACAATCAAAACCAATTCCAAAAATCAAACTCAAATTCACTTAAAATCCAATCTAAGCCTTCCAAGTCAAAATCTTGAACTTAGCCAAATCAATTTCAAATCAAGCCAAACTCTTGATTTTCTCTCATAATTCAATCAAACCTATAATCATGAATCCATATATAAATACAAACTTCAATCAAACAATCAAAACCCAAGTCAAAAATTAAAGCCAAAATCCTTTCATATTCTTCCTTTGAATATGAAATTATTAAATGGATCAAAACCCATTTGACTTCAAACCACTTGTAAATGGATTTATATTTCAATCATAAGTCCATATACAAGATCAATCAAGCTCAAATCAAGCTTTGACCAAGCCATTTGACCCACTTAGCTCACTTAAAAGTGACCTAAAGTACCCTTATGAGCCAAATTCTAATCCTGACCAAATTGGATTGAACTAAACTCATATATACCTCTCACCATGATCAACAATCATCATGGATGATCAATCAATCAAATTGGGTCACACTAAGTCAAACCTAAGGGTTGACCAAGTCAATACTTAGCCCGAAATGAAACCTAACATAGCCAAATTCCACCATAGGACAAATTGATTGAAACCATTGATCTAAGTTCACTCATGACTTATGTTTGAACTTGACTAAGACAATATTTGAGCCTAATCTAGCCCAATTGACCACTTGACCCAAGTTGTCCCAACTTGACCTAAAAAGTCAAAATGTGTCAAAACTTGATCTAAGCCAAATTGATCCAAACCAATGAGTCAAGTTCATTCCAAATCACTTGTTGAACTTGGACAAAGCCTCAATTGGCCAACTAGACCTAACCTAGCCCAATTGATCTTAGACCCAACATGACCTAAAGGGGTCATGTTGAGCCAAATTTAAACTTAACCAAAATTGATTGAAAATGAAGATACCAATCCACTCCATATGACAAACCAAACCTAAACCTGCCCCTGACCTACCCCAAATAGGTCAAATGGGTTAAATGGGTCAAGTTGACCCATTTGACCCAAATGAAGTCATATGAGCCAAATTCAAAACTATACCAAATTGGATCAAACCAAAGCCACCAAAACATTTCAAATGGTCATATGAACTTCACCCAACCCTTGGTTTAACCCAATTTGATCAATTGGTCAACTTGACCCAAGTTGACCCATTTTGACCAAAATGGGTCAACATGAGCCAAACCTTATCAAATGAATTCTAAATCTCATGAAACTTGGCCAAACCTAGTTTCTCCACATACCCAACATATCCAAATTGAAAAATTATCAAAATAACCATTCTAACCCTAGGCCATATAACAAATTTTGGACTAATCTATGGATAATTTGATCATACCATCTTCATATCCACTTGATGCTTTCCTAATAGATCAAGGGGACCTAATGAAGAGCGGTGCACCCAACCCAATGGGTTTGGGTCAGTCTAATTGGCCCCAAAGACAAACCCGACCCCATAGGTTAAAATGGCTAATTCAAAATCCATCTCCCACTCAAATTCAAGCACATGGGAGGTTAAAACTCCACTCAAGGCCTCAAACTGACCATGTGAAAACATCTAACTAATCAAACAGCGCTCCCATTATGGACAATTGGATCAAAATGGCAAATAGGCTTGCGGTAGTTTGATCCTTCAAGCGGGAGAGATATACTCCCTAATTGAATTCAAATCCATCATTCACCAATTTAATTGAACCTAGGGAAGTGAGAACCATCGCCTCCCTCAAGCTTTCTAGAGTGAAATCAAACTTCATCTTCTTTTGAACTGTGAAAATAGGGAGCTCACTTGAACTCCTAACAACTTTCTCCACACTAAAACATCCTCTTGCACACTTCTTCTAAGGACCAAGCTCACCCAAGCTCATTGGAGTTCCCATAGCAAGGAGAGGAGCAATTGGATCAAAGCCTCAAGGATCTTTAAGTGGTGTTGGTCCATGAGCAAGCCACTCAATCCCAAGGCCTGGAATTTTATGTGGCTTCATCTCCACCAGACAAAGCTACCTCATCGATCTCGAGCACCGATGATCACCTCCAGCGAGGTATGAAATTTTTTGACCACCTAGCATAGGAGGTGTTGGTCCTTTGTGAAGATAATTTCCAATTCAAGCAAATCCCATCGATGTGCTGCTCATTGCCTTTAGATGGTGTGGGTTAAGTTTAGTTTGAATTCAAGCTCAATCAAACTCAGATCTTCTCCTAGATCATGGATGGCCTCTGTTGATCTAAGGGGAAGAACTGGGAGATCTCGCCCATCCGCATTTTGGATGAACGGTCGAGATTATTCCCATGTTTAAAATTTCTTATACCTTTTTAAAATTGTGGGGAGATCTCTGGTCGTCCAATTTTGATCGTAGAGATCAAAGCGCATCCGCCGTCAAGCCACCTTTTGGATTTGACATTTAAGTGAGCAGCTCACTACACGATGCACGTAAAGCACTCTGATCGCCATCGCCATGCGTCACGCCATGAGCGGGAGGATTAGTTAGGGATCTTAAATTAATTTTAATTAATCTATGGATCTTCTAAAATTCATATCTCTGTCAATAAAATTTAAAAAAATATAATATAAATTTTTATAAAAAGATAATTTAACCTAAAATATTTTAAAATTAATTTTAATGGGTTTTAAGTTATGATTTTCTCTGATTTTGGGTTTTATTGGAACCTTCATTTTGCTAATTACCTTTTAATTAAGCCTCTGATTAATCCCAAACTCCTTGGGTATGTTTTAGGAGATGACTTCTAACTCCCCTAATTTTCTTGAGATTTATTGAAGGCTTAATTAGGAGAATTGCATATGGATTTCTTAATTATTCTATCAATCTAATTAAGCATAATTAGGGTATGATTAGTAGTTTTAATCCATGATCAGGGTTCATTAAGGTCAGATCAGTAGATATGAGGTTTATGGAATAATTTTGGGGTATATTAGCCTAGATAATCTTGAGGTTGTGAGGCTTTAAGTAGATCTAAGTAGGTCCTATACCTTACACCTCTGGTTAACAATGGCGTTGTACTCACTTATGCCTTTCTTACTTTCATGTGTGTATGTGAAAATTTGGATAAAGAAACCCTTTTCTACTAAAGAAAATCATGCATCTTAATCTTCTAAATTTTCTTAGATGGATTGCTTAGCAAGCATCATAAAGTGTGTTAAATATTCTCATTTGTATGTATAGATATGCTTAAGGTCCATCCATATGCATGTTATATATGTTGGGAAAGAAATGGAGTAATGTTATATATGTTGCATTAAGTGGCATGCTTTTCCTAGTTTCTTCTTTACTTTATGTAAGGACGGATGTGGATTAAGCTCTTTGGAGAAAAATAAATCTTTTATCCAACTTATCAACTAAAAATAATAATTAAATAACTCATAACCTTACCTAAAGCTTAGGTTTAAAATCAAGATAAAAGAATTAGCAACCCCTTAGCTGGATGAGCATTTCTTTTATAATATCATACACAAATTTCACTCTTGATTGGAGGGCTTCCACCTTTGCCAGAGAAACTTGGCTTGACCTTTGAGATCCATGGTGGAAACTCACCTCCTCCCTTCTCACTGATTTTAGCCAATAATCTCATTTCTCATGCATTAGGCATATGAATCCTATTAGCCTGAGTTAAAAATAATTGTCCAAAAATAAAAATAAAATGAATTTTGAATTGCATTAGATTTAGGTCATTTAAAGCATGCCCTTTACATGATCTAGTCTCTTTAGGGAGTGAGTTTAAGGACTTAGTCTCTTTCTAAATAAATAATAGCCTAGATATCTTATATAAGCATAAAGACTTGCCTACATGTATTTAAAATCATAGGAGGAGTTAGTTGACGAACACCCCTAGGAGATTGTAAGTACAAGCTGTCGGGTGGTTTGTTCTCTCTTGTGGAGGCAAACCAAATACTCATTTTTCATCTTAGATTTTAGTTGTGCTTTCAGCCCTCGCCAAAGCTCCCTAGATTTAGGTTCTGAGATTGCTTCTCCTCTTTGTGGGCCATAAGCATAATTTCTCACCTCTTAAGCATTTCCTTAATCTTGGGTTAAGGAATCTTAAGTCCTAAATTTCTAATGAAAAACACAACTTAAACAAACTAAATCAATTTCAAAAATGTAAAGCCCAACTATAGGATAGTTTGAGATGCTCGCTAGGTTTCCCAGCATCATGGGCATCTTCTACTTATCTCCCATTTGGCTTCAATAATAACTCCCTCTTCGATCAATCCCATTTGATCTTCAAAAATAAATCAATCGATTGATAGTCCTTTTCTATTAAAATCTTTGAAGACAAAATCATTTACAATCGAGAGTTTTCCTAAGGAATCCTCATTCTTTAAGATGTAATTAACTATGGGGGCTTGCCCCTGCAGAGAACTTAATAAACCCGGTTTAAAATAAACCCTGCTTTACTTTTCCATGCAAAGTCAGCGAAGAATCTCTGGTACATATGGAGACCCATCGTCCTTAGGAGTCCTTATTGAGGTGATTAGGTCCATTAAAGGGAAGTGATTTCTATCTTTCGAGATACTACACTATTTTCTTGATGACGTACTCGATCACCTGATTAAGCACATCTGGATCTCTTGGCATCCTAAAAAGACAAATTTCTATAGTCTTGTCCTTCTTTTCTCACAACAAATTTTAAAGGCAACTCGTATTGGAATTTTTCACCACAAGAACCATCTAGTGTACGATAGTACTGATCTAGGTATCATGGAGCGTACCTCTTATCTACATCGAAGAATTAGCACCAGTTCAAATGAAAGCATAACCTTTTAGTTTCTCCTCAAGTGATGAGCAAGAAGAGGAACCAGAAGATAAAGATAACATGCTATTCGTCGACACTACTACACTTGCTTAGGTGCAAAGGTAAATGCCATGACAGATGAAACTGAAGGATAAGGAGATCTCTTAATTGAATTCAAAGATGAATCAGATGATGACATAGATGAATCTCATGATGTAAATGATGCATAAGAATGATGTCGCAGTGTCAACACCAGTTCCTCCGCCAGCCAACACCAACGCCATCATCCACCCGGTTGAGCAAGCACCACAAACCTCTGGAGCACAAAGTGCTCATAATAGTAGAAACAAAATCAATCAATTGACTACTCCACCCATTCTCCAACAAATATTAAGCACATCCAGGCCAGTGACAGCTATACAACTTGAAACTATTATAAGTGAAATGACTAAAGTTGTCATAGTTGCATAATAGGTGAAACTGGTGAACAGAGGTCACCCATATCCTATAATTTGACCAAGTGCCATATCCTAAAGGTTACCCAGTGCCAAAACTTCATTCATTTGATGGCAATAGTAACCCCAGGCAGCACTTAGCATGATTCAAAGCAACTTGGGGGTAATACTGAGGGTAATGACACATTATTGTTTCGCCAATTCATTAGCAGCTTAACTTCAATTACTTTTGAATGGTATGCGGAGTTGTCAAATGACTCAGTTAAGATATTCGTTAAGCTAGAGGCAATGTTTATCAAAAGATTTGCTAGTGTAGTTAGAAAAACTACAATAGTTGAACTCACCCTAGAGAAGAGAAAGAAGGACGAGTCAGTAACTAAATACATAACTCAGTAGCATGAGCATGAAGTGCGAGCAATAGCTAGAAGAGGAACATGCAATTCAGCTGCTAATGGGCAACATTGATGATAAAATAGTGTCATACTTATGCATGGCTTCCATCACCACCTTTTAAGAACTACTTGATGGGTGGTAAAATTTGAAAAGTTGAATCTTTTTAAAACTGAAGGTCATCAGACAAAACAAGGAAAGGGAAGTTCCCAGAATCAATGAGTGAATCTCACACTGCTTCATATGATTCAAATAGAGGAAGGATGAAAACATATAATATATATAAGGAAAACAACCTATCTATTTTGAAGAGAAAGTTAAACAACCCTTCAATTCTCAATCGAAGTTAGTTCTTGGAGGCAATGACAAACCCAAAACTTTCCTGAATAATGGTGATCACCCAAAGCAATCATTAAGAGATGAAGATCAAATGTGTCCATCTCTTAAGGAGAAGATGACCAAAGAATATTCATTCAAAAGGGAAAGTGTGGCCAAACTATTTCAGCAAGCACTCAAGGTAGGGTTGGAGTTGCTAGAATGTAAAAGACCTGAAGAGTTAGGATGAACTGACAACCCAAATTAATGTCCATATCATGGGATAGTTAGCCACCCTATAGAAGATTGATATGTATTCAAGGACTGGCTAGAGAGAAAATACATGAGAGGTGAATTCACGCTATCCAATAATGTTCTTATTCATCCAAAAAATAATCAACTAGGGTGGTTACGTCCTCTTCCATGCCCCTACAGAAAGATAAAGTAAAAGAAAAGATAGTTGAGGATAATAAATGGGAGGCTACGGACTCAAAGAAAATTGTGAAGATGTTGAAGTAATTAGAATGTGTTCCTAGTGTCAAGTGGAAATCATTGCTTGAACCAGTAATGGAACTAAAAGTAGGGTCTACATCAAAAGGTTCTGCTCTTCAAAAGTAGTCCAAGGTGATTGGTGTTCCCCTCCCTGAGAAATAATATATTCAGAGTTTGCCAAAAGATACCAAAAGGCCGGCCAAACAAAAGAAGATAAAGAAGAAATCCACCACCCAAAAGATTATTAATAATCTTGAAGAATATCAATGACCAGAAAGACAACCAATTAAGCTTGCTGATTTCATGTCGGGACTCTAAATTATTGAAACAAATGATGAAGGAGATGATGATGAAGAATCTCTTTCTGTAGAAGTATGTCAGGTTATCTTAGCATCCTTGGATACTCCCCAACAGAATCTATTTCTTCAAGATAATCTAGGAAGAAGAACCACAAATGATGTGGCATTCAAACCTTGCCTGATGTTGAAGCAAACAAAGGATATCTCGGAAGAAGACTTGTGCTTTCTAGAGGAAGTTGAGTCAGAGTATTCAATATCACCATTGATGAATGGCATAAAACTAAGAAGTGATTCTAAAGGCTCCATCCAATCCTCAGGCATAAACAATGGTTCTGAAGAGGATACTTCTTTAGAAGAATCTGAGCCAGATAAAGCAGCCTCATTACAGCTAAAAAGTTGTAAGGTGTTGCCGTCATCATAGAAAAAAAGGAATGCCAAATAAAGGCAATGAGAAAACATAGAAGTTAATAAAAATATCATTCCCAAATATTCAAAGAAGAAGTCAAACATGGATAAACGAATCGATTATAACATCTTGGCAACTTGAGGAAGATCCTTACATAATTGAGTGTGTATGAGGCCCACCTAATGTCGCAGGATCTCCGTGAAACCTTAATTTAGGCTCTTAAGAATTCGGATAAATATGAAGCGTACTTCACTGAGCGGTGTATGACTGAAGTATTATAATCTCAAGACCTTTTGACGATCACCTTCTCAGAGGAAGATCTTATGCTCGGGACATCAGAACATAATTTCGCTATATATCTTTGTAGAGAGCGATGGTGTCATAATCAATCGAATTCTAATTGATCCAGGTTCATTCATTAATCTCCTGAGTCTAAAAATATTGAGAGGATTATCCCTTGATGTTCAGCATCTAGGACAGGACAAATTAATGATCCACGACTTCAATGAAAAAGGACAAAAGATGCTCAGATATTTTACCTTTCCACTAAGATTCGGAGAACTTCACACATAAGCCAAATTCCTTGTCATTGATGCTGACACCTCGTTCAGGGCCTTGTCGGGGCATCCCTAGTTACATGAGTACAGAATAGTCCCATCTACTTTGCACCAATGCATGAAATACATAATAAAAGAGAAAGAACATAGAATTTCTGGCAACCTTTAGTCATTTGTAGTCCATGAAGCTAAAATCTATGAAGATACAAAATACTATTTATTAGAGGAGCCCAAGCCTCAATAATCCAAAGCTTCTACCTCAAAGGCTGCAAAATAACACAAAGAAGTGAAGAAGGAAAAAGAAGAAAGAAGGTGATGCTGACTCTTCCTAAAGCCATAGTTAATTACCCCTCTCAATGCTGAGAGAGAACTTTCAATTAAGTCTAGTCATTAGGTCATTAATTGCTTAGCATATAACAATAATATGTGGAGTTTTGGCATTTAGATTTATGAAATTCATCATCATTTGCTTAAAGCGGATGGTTGGGGGAATGATGATGTGCCCAGTCAAGATCCCATGGTTCCATCATCCCGGTATGTCATGGTCCCTAGTCTAATTAGTCATAGAAGGTAGTCAACCCAACATGATCGAATGATCCTTGTCAGTAGTCATGGGTTGTGTCATCCAAGGAGACTTTGTAGATCTGGGGTGGTGTTTATCTAAGGAGACAATCTTAAGTCCACTATAGCTAACATATGGTTTTTTTCCTGTCAGGTGCACCATATAATTCACATCTCAAGGTAAGCCATTAGGGAGCATACGAGCTACAATCATTATTGTAATATGATGGTGTCATTTGGAGACACCCACCCGATCAGAGTGACTCTGATCATAATCGTATCATATGTGAAGCCCACTAGCCAAACCACGGTTAGAAAACACATGATTTACCATGGAAAATGCTTCCTCATCTATCACAAAAAAATCATTTGGTTGGAGATCAAAATAATCACCAGGGAAATACTCTATTTTTTCATAAGTTAGTTGGTGGCCATGCACCTGACAGCTTTGAGGCCTTGTCAACAACTTGATCTATAGAGAAATCTTTTGGCGCACTTTATAGACTAGTAAAGAGTTTTGAGTCAAATGTCACAATAGGAAGATCAGCTTTGAGAGAGAGAGAGAGAGAGAGAGAGAGAGAGAGGAGATAAATTTTTGATATTTTAGGGCTTTGTTTTTCTGCGTAGTAATAGATTCTTGTTATTCTTGTAAGAACCTTCAACTTAACAATGACAATTATGGATATATTTAGGGATTTCGGTATAAAGCTTGATGTCAACCTGAAGTAGAATATATTCAAGGATTTCATCTTATGATACAATGTCAACTCAAATAAACTTAACATAAACTAAAAAATACCTCTGTCTTGTAGGGAGAATTCTAAAGCACATTTAGGAGAATTTTCAAGATGAAAATACACAAATACATTAATATTTGAATTGATATGCTCTAAAGGGGATTTTAACATACAACATTGATTTCATCTATAGATAAAAATCTAAAATGCCCCATATGTAACAAGAGAATTTTCACATAAAAGTTTCCCATATGGAGTATGTTTATTTAGGGATCTCGGCATGAAGCAGGATGTCGACCTAAATAGATATATACTAAAAAAATGCCCCTGTCTTGCATGGGGATTTCTATTGTACTTCGGGGATGTATTCCTTATGTATAATACTTTTTTAAGTATCGACCGTTAATTAGTGGCATTGGTCTCTCACCCTTTAAGTCAATGAGTTAGTATGCCCCTCCTTGATACACTTTCTCAATGACAAAAGGGCCTCCCAATTAGACTCAAATTTGCCACCAAATTTTTGATTAGGAATAATTGTTCTTCTCAACACCAGGACCAATTATCCTTTTTGGAATGTTTGAGGCCGCACCGTATAGTCAAAAGCCCTAGACATCTTTGCTTGATAAACCTCCAGATTTTGATGAGCTTGCAATCTAACTTCATCAAGTGCGTCAAGTTCCTCCATCCTTATACGAGCATTTTGATCTTTAGTTAGATTGTATTGGATGGCTACTCGAAGTGAAGGCAACTCAACTTCGAGCAGAAGAACTACTTCAGTTCCAAACACCAATGAATAAGGAGTGGCTTTAGTCGACATTTTATAGGTGGTTCGATACACCCACAGTGCTTCTATTAGTTTAGTATGTCATTCTCTCTTATTTTTAGTGAGAATCTTCTTGAGTAACTTGACTAATGTCTTATTAAAGGCCTCCGCCAAAATATTTGCTCTTGGATCACCAATCAATTTTGAGGAGTATCGCTAATCAATTTTATGTCGATCATCAAATTTCTAAATCTTTGCACTTTTGAAAATTGTGCCATTATTAGAAATTATTCGGTGCGGAACTCCAAATCTATAGACCACATTATGCATGAAGAAGTTAATCACTCAGTCAATAGTAACTTCTTTAAATGGTGTAAACCCCTTAGAGAAATATAGTCACTTCTTGGGATGAAGCGATGTCTACGGCGGTGGATCAATTAGTCCAATTACATATGTACCCCAACATTCGAATGGCCAGGATGCTATTATTGGGTGTAATAGATTTGGAGGTTGATGGATGAGATTCTCATGTACTTGACACTCATGACACTTCTTAGCATGATTAATACAGTCTCTCACCATAGATGGCCAATAATAGTCCATCCTTTTAATCTTTACTGCCATCTTGGGACCTGACTGATGTGCACCACAAAGTCCTTCATGAACTTGAACCATCACTTTGCTAGCTTCATCTATATCTAGGCATCATAGCCACATTTGTTCAAAGGATCTACGATATAAATTATTGTTGACGAAAGCATAATGTAGCATTTTCTCTTTGATTTGAGTTGTTAGTGATTTATTACTTGGTAATTTACCTTCTTTAAAGTAGTCGATGATGGGTTACCTCCAATCACGTGACTCTTCTATCGTAATAGGCTTCATATTATTTTTCTGAAGTAATGTCATTCTTAGCCCTTATTGGTACAACTTCTTGTTAATTTTGGAGAGTATGAGGAGTAACCTGAGTCGCATCCTGCTCAGTCATATTTGATAATCCTCTGCCTACGTGGATTGATACTTTGTTGGCTTTAAGACTCATCGAGTAAATATGTTGATCATGACATAATCACCATTTATACTTGTCATTCCTTAGCTAATTTTGCTAAGTAATCGGCTTTGCTATTCTCGGATCGAGAGACTCGAGTTAGTGTGATATTTGGTATCTACTTCATAAGCTCAAGAACTCGCTTATGATAGAAAGCTAACTTAATATTATTGATTCTATAGATGTCAAGTACTTGATTTATAATAGCCTCAGAATTATCAAAAATATGCAAGTTTTGAATGCCTATGAAAATAAATTTTTCAAGACCTGTCACTAATGTTTCATATTCAACTTCATTATTAGTTCTTGGGTCAATCCATATGATCGTCTCATTATCCCTTCTTCTGGTGTTATGAAGATGATATAGATTCTACTCTTGCTCTTGGAAAATTTTGATATTGGACATGTTTGATCGATGAGGCTCCAACAAAGTATATTTTCTAAATTTGTAATTTTTCTCTTTCATGAATGAGCATAATTTGCTCATTAGAAAATCATCATTAAGAGAAGAGTTTGCAGGGATGGGATGTGTAGCTAGAAAAGTTGCTAAGATTTATCCCTTCACTGCTTTCTACAGAACATATGTGATATTAAATTATAGAAGTAATACTGCGCATCTTGCAAAGCAACCAGTCAACGCTGGTCTTGTCATCAAGTACTTCAGCAGATCGATCCTTTAGATGAGGGTAATCTTGTGAGATAACATATAGTGATAAAGTTTTTGAACTGAAAAAATCAATGCTAAATAGTGCTTTTCTATCTAGAGGGTATCTCATTTCTGCTCTACTAATATAATAAAGAGCATTCTCTTTACTTTCTTCATTGTGTTGTGCCAATAATGCCCCAAGAGACTCTTCTAACGTATATGTGTATATAATGAGGGGCTTCCCAGGAGTAGGCACTGCAAGGATTGGTGGATTTAACAAGCAGTTTTTAATGCTATTGAAGGCTTCTTGGCACTCTTTGTCCCATTTGAATGGAGCATCCTTCTTTATTAACCTTGCAAATGGTTGACAGTGTCCTGATAGATTTGATATGAATCGATAGATGAATGCAACCTATCTTTGTAAAGAATGGAGCTGACGTAAACTTTTCGGTGGAGGAATCTCCATGATTACTTGATTTTAGTTGGATCAATTTCAATACCTATGTGACGTACAATGTACCCCAGAATTTCTCGGAGAATACCCCGAATGCACATTTTAGAGGATTCATCTTGAGATCATATTTTTTTATTCTCTCTAAAACAATTCCCAAGTCTTCAAAGTGATTTTCATGATTTAAGCTTTTCACCACCAGATCATCGACAAAACATTCCACCTTTTGATGAATCAACTCATCAAAAATACCCATCATGGCTCTTTGGTATGTAGCTCCAGCATTTTTCAAGCCAAAAGATATGATCGTGTAGCAATAGATGTCAATAGGTGTTCTAAATGATGTATGTCTTTTATCTTCAAGCACTATCTTGATTTGATTATATCATGATGATTCGTCTATGAACGAGAATATATCATAGTTGGAGGTGTTGTCCACTAGTAGTTCTGATATTGGAAGTGAAAAGTCATCTTTTGGGCACGCCTTATTTAGGTCCCGGAAGTCAATGCAGAGATGGATTTGGTCGTTCTTCTTCCTAACTGAGACAATTGGCTATCCAATCTGCATACTTCTCCTCCCAGATGAAGCCTGCTTCAATTAGCTTTTTAGTTTTTGCAATTACCTATTCTTCACTTTCCAATCTCATTCGCCTAGGAGCTTACTTAATAGGCATTGCATCTAGTTTAATAGCTAATTTATGAACTACTACATCAGGATAAGCCTGGCATTTCAGAATATGTCGAGGCAAAATAATCCTTGAATTCACAAAGTAGAATTTTTAGCTCTTCAACTTTCTCATCAGGCAGAAGGGCACTGATGAAATTTGGATGGGATCATCCTCAGCTCATAGGTTGATTTCTTTAAGTTCATCCATAGTAACTATTTGTCCATCATCTTCAAGTTCTTCGGGTGCGGGTTTGGCTTCTACTTTTTCATCATTTTTAAGAAGAATTTCATGGGAATCATCTTCTTCATCACTAAGACTCTCGATATCAGCTTCTATTATATCATAATAATCTCTATCTTGATAAGATTTGCGAATGAACCCAAGACCTTTAGTGATAAACTTATCACTTCTTCATGATGCCTGAGGACTTCTTTGGCTCCACATCTTGTTAAATATTTGAGTCCAATGTTTAGTAATTTTAATATGAATTCCAAACTTATGCATCATTCTTCGTAATTTTTGGGATAGTATATTGGTATTCTTGTCGGCACTATCTCATCATAATTTTCATGTTGAGTAGGTCAATACAAGTTGTGAGGCTGAGACTCTTCAGATTTATAAAATAGAGTTCATGTTCCGTCACTCTCACTCAACGGTGGCACATAGAATATTATCAATTCTTTAATATTATGAACCTCTAGTGGAGTGATTTCTTTGAAGCACTGTTGAGGGATGGGTATAATTTTGAGTGAGTCATCTGACTCTACCAAGTGAGCTATCCTTCTTGACGTGACTATTTGAACTCTATTTTTATAAGTAAATTTAAAATCATAGTCTGAATCAGAATCACTTATTTCATACTCTGCCTTTCTTGAATGATTATAAGTTCCCTTAGGTTTGACAAGCATATCTTCTTCTTCTTCCGTGTCACTTCCCAAATGAGGAACTGATTTTTCTGACTTAGGTACAGAATCAAGTGCTTTAGGGAGAGTCGACATTACCTCTTTCTTTCTCTTTTCTTCTGCTCTTTCACTTTGTGATATTACTTTTTAGTTCTTGAAGTGGATGTTACTACTTCAAGAGGCTCTGTTAGCTTAGCTCTTTGAGGATAAAATATTTTGCATCTTCATAGATCTTTGCTTCATTGATGGAGAATGATTGTAGGTTACTAAAATTTTAAATTCTTCTCCATCTTTCAGATACTTCATACATTGATGCATAGTTGATGGGACTATGTCATACTCATGCAGCCACGACTAGCCCAAGAGAGCTCTAAATGATGTATCGGCATCGATTACGTGAAGCTTGGCTTATGTATATAAACCCTGAACTTGGCGAGAGAATAAAAGAACCCAGAGTTTTCTGCCCCTTTTCATTGAAACCATGAACCATCAACTTATCTCTCCCAAGATGTTGGATATCAAGTGATAATCTTCTTAATACCTTTAGACTCATAAGATTGATAGAAGAACCTGGATCAATCAATATTAGGCTGATTGAGATACCATCACTCTCTACAATAATATATAGAGGACGGTTGTGATCTGCTATCCCTAACATAAGGTCTTCCTCAAAAAATATGATTACTGGGAGATCTTGAGTTTGCAATACTTCAGTCATGCATTTTTCATCAAAGTAAGCTTCATAACTCTCTGAATCTTTGAGAGCATGTATCAAAGTTTTTTGGAGGTCTTTTGACATCAAGAGAGTCTCGTACACACTCAGTTATGCAAGGATCTTTCTCAGATGTGATAGAATATTATAATCTATCTTCTCGCTTAATTTATGCTTTATCTTAGGATTTTTGGGAATGATATCCTCGTTAACTTTAATTTGTTTACCTTTGTCTTTATTTGCATTTCCTTTCTTTGATGAAGGTGGTAAGACTTTACCACTTCTGAACTTGAATCACCTTATCTTGCTCAGATTCTTTTGAAGAGATAGTTTTTTTCAAATTCCCTTCTTATTCTAGAAGATTTGTCAAAAGGGTTAGACTCATTTTTCAATGTTATAAATTTCATACGTGATGATATCGATGAGTCTGACTCTTCTCCATTGCAAAAATATAGATCTTCATCTGAACTATTATTATTGAGTCATTAAATAAAATTTAGACATTAGCTCCTCGGGCTCTTCTTACTTTATTGACAAGAATTTTGATGGGTTAGTCGAGTCTATCTGACCACCCTTGTCATTTCAGAGTAACTGATGTTGAACAATATTTGGCATCACGCAGATGATTTAGCATATCTCTACTGGACAAGATTCATCATTATCTTCTTCATTCAATTTATCAATGTGAAGTTTAGGCATAAAGTTTGCAAGCTTAAATGGTTGTCTTGCCGGCTGGTGATACTCTTCTAAATTGTTAATGATCTTTTGAGTTGTTGTTTTCTTCATGGTCTTCTTTTTCTTAGTCAGCTTCTTTGATTTTTGAATCCTGCATTTAGTATACTGCTTCTCATGTTGTGACAAAGTAGCCTTATCAGAATGTCGCTGAGAAGCCCAAATACTTGGTTTAGGCATCTCTCTTAAGTCCAATATAGGTTCAAGTGGTGATTTCCACTTAACACTGGGGACATTTTTTAGCTGCTTCAGCAATTTCACGGTCTTTTTGGAGACTACCATTTCTCATTCTTCAGTCTAAACAAATTTCTCCTTTTGTTTGTCTTTGATGGATGTTATGGAAGAAGATGTAATCATCCTTATAGACTCTCTTTTTGGGTTGACTAGAATAATATCAGATAGTGTAAATTCACCTCATCAATACTTCCTTTTTAGCCAATCTTTGAAGACATAACTATCTTGATAGGATGATTGAGCATCGATGATAGGGATAATTTGGATTATTGACTTGATCAGCTTCTTCAATGAGATTGATTAAGAGTAAACACATTGTGTACTTTACTTGACATTGTCTCTTGTGAGCTAGAGTTTTCTTAGTTTGTCACCTCCGATAAATAGTTGCAAAAAGTGGATAGATTGGATTTTACTTTAAGTTTTGGATATTGAATTTGATTTAGGTGTTTATAGCTTAATGATATATTAGATTTTATATTTGAATTGATATTTAATTTAAGTTGATTTGATTTAAAATTTCAATTTCATTTTAACGAAAGTATCCCCTCCGGTTAAAATCTTCATTCAACACAGCCATCATCGGGGTAGGTAAGTCTACTTGATCACTTAGTTTATTATTTCAGATCTTGTCGACTTTAATAATTTAATAATAAAGGATCATATCTAGATTTATATTTTGAGGATTTTGAATTTGAGAGTATTGAATATAAATATCTTAAACATTTTGATAATAATGACCCATCGGGTTGATATCTTCAATCAACTCAACGATCATTGGGTAGGACCCTGTCGACTCCGCTCATTTGCTAACAAAGGATCGGGTCTATGACTTGTATTCATGAATTTGGATTTGAGGTGATTTAACATAAATACTTTGAAATTTTAAATAATAATAACCACATCCAGTTAGATTCTATAATCACCGCATCCATCACTAGGGAGTTGATCATTCATTTTGTTATTCCAAGTCTTGTCGACTCTATTAATTTAATAATAGAATCAAAACTACATTTATATTTAAGAATTTTGAATTTGAGATTATTGAATATAAATATCATTGATATTTTGGTAATGATGACCTCTCTGGTTGATATATTCAATCAACTCAGTCATCATTGGAGGGGGATTGATTATTCATTTTGTTATTCCAAATCTTATCGACTCTATTAATTTAATAGAGGATTAGATCTAGATTTATTTTTTAAAAATTTTGAATTTAAAATTATTGAATATGAATATATTATATATTTTTATAATAATGACTCCTCTAGTTGATATCCTCAATCAACTCAGCCATCATTGGGGAATATAAGTCTGTTTAATCATTTAGTTTATTATTCCAGATCTTGTTGACACTATTAATTTAATAATATAGGATCAGATCTAGATTTATACTTTGAGACTTGAATTTGGGAATATTGAATGTAATATCTTAGATATTTTCATAATAATGATCCCTCTGGTTGATATCTTCAATTAATTCAGCCATCCTTGGGGAATATGAGTTAGCTTGAGTATTTAAATTATTATTCCAAATCCTGTCAACTTTATTTATTTAATAATAGAGGATTGGATCTACTGTCATATAATAGAATTAGCTTCTCAGGAATTTTCAAAGTTTGAATTCTTATAATATTATTATTGGATTTGTAGGTTTTGTTAACCTAGACCTGGTCCTAAGACCCAACCGGGAATCAACCAGTGCAACATCCTCAAACACTTAGTTTAAGCATTCACATAGTGTCAGGGCCCATGCGAGTGTTTCTTTCAATTCAAGTGTTCATATGAACTTTTGAATAATTTAATATATTTTGATATCAATGATTTGATAGGAATTTTGGAACACCTGAATTCAATTAGGAGTTTATCTTATGATACATGCATATTAAGTTAAATTCATCTAGATATTTATATCAATTTTAAAAAAAATATCCAAGTTGAATTTAATAAATACATTATGAAGCATCTAATGTTTATTTGGAATTGAAATTAATGCCTTCTATTCGTTTCTACGATGTATTGCGAATTCGGTGGTGTTTTAAATTGTTCTAATAGTTCGTTAGATCCCTTGGAATAACACTCATTTGCTTTATTTTATTCAAAGTTTACTAGTCTTTGAATGTTTAATAGACTTTCATTTATATCTATTGATAATCCTCAAACTCATCAGAAACTCTATTTAATTTCTCTATGATTCAATTCAAGTATTTAATAAGACAAATGACATGCTTCAAATATTCTCCAAGAATTTCTTAATTATGCTTATTAACAGTCCTTCAATCTCATTACAAATCTCGTATAAATTCTTTGATTTTTTTTAATTTATTCAAAGTGAATTGTATCTAAAAATTATATTCTAACTCCAAGGGGATTCTTATGCTCTGATTAGATATTGAATCAAACCATCTTCCAAATCAATTGAAATGAGGTATTGAAGTGCTAAGTTTATATTTATTGCCAAAATATTCAATTCATTTCAATTACTTCATTATTAAGTATCTAAATATTTCAAGATATAGCATATTTCAATCTCAAAATGATTAAAATTTTCTTTTTATTATCTCAAATGTGAATTCCAAAATAATTCAAATATTGAGTGAGAGATGTTTGTTCATTTGAGAGGAGCTGACCAATTCTTGATTTTAATTATAATCAAATTTTGATAATTTTATTTACTTTAAAATTTAGCAAGCTCAGATTAAATTTTAAAATTAATCTAATATTTAATCTTATTCTTGCAATTTTCAATTTAAAATAATTTATTTGAGTCATTGTCAATGTAAAATCCGGCAGCATTTCGACAGCCTCCCGGCATCATCCCCGCATAAGGGGTTGGATAAGGGACTGCTTTGATCTGCCCGCCACGGTCTTCTAAGCACGGTTGGTCTCTTGCGACGCGGTCATAGTCATCAATCTCACCATGCTCTTCTAAGCATAGTGGGGTCTTTAAATATGAGCATAAAATAAAATATACATGCATATTTTTTTGCATGTTGATTTAACTTTGATTTATTGTTTTCATTTAAGTTGACTTTAAGCTCATTAGTATTTTCATTTCATTCTCTTTAAGCTTTAGGTCAAAATTCGGTAGCCTCTTGATGTCATCCCTGCATAGGGGGCTACATCGGGACTGCTTTGGCCTACCTTCCACGCTTTTCTAAGCGCATCAGTCGATGTCTTATGACACCGTGGTTTAGTCTTCAAACCCACCATGCTCTTCTAAGCGCAATGGGGTCTTCAAATAATACCTGGGATGAATATGAGGATTGTGTATTTCAATATCAATACTAATTTCTTTGAGTATATTATAGCATAGAGTTTTCATCTTTTGGTAAGCAATAGCAATTCCAACAACATGTAGTGTAGTTCAAGGCAACTGCTTTTTAAAGATCCATACTCCGCAAACCACTTGATTGCAGACTTCAAGAATGAAGAACAAATTTCAACACGAGTTCTTATAGCAACCAAAGCTTCAGATAAATTTTCCATGTCATCATCATCATGATCTATCAGGCGTTGTGGCATTGATAACTTTGGAAAGGCCAAATAGATTTTGCTGATACAATCAAGTGTATCTTCACTAAAATGAAATTTCCTTTTAGAAGTATCTCAACAAACAAAGTAGCTAGTTCAACTCCAGAAGTAACCTAGAATGATTGAGTAGGAGAATGGCACTAGCCTCAAGTAAATCCAAAGCATCATTATATTTTTTTTTAGTTGTACCATACCTTGTACTATACATCTTCTACAATTGCAAGGCCTCATGCATTCCCTTCATTCACACTCTTCTCTAGCTGTGTGATCTCTTATGGAGGAAGAAGCATTCTGCAACTGGTTAGTTTCCTCGTCATTCTTGGCATCTAGGCAATGATCAGTGACCGAGATGGAAAGAGAGTTCAGATCGAGGGGAAGGAGGCGAACGAGAGAGATGGGTCAAGAGGATTACTGGATGGTAGCCTTGGTTGTAGCTTGGATTGTTCAGCTTTTTCTAAGGATGGATGAGAGGCTGGGTATAAATGAAGGCAAGGGAAGGGAGTATATTCAAAGTGCTTGTCAGCCATAGATGGAAGGAAAGAGAGCAGTTGTGAGGTCGATCGCCCCAGAAAAAAGGACATATCGGGTATCTGTTATGCTCAGGAAAGAGAGAGGGAGGATTGGGAGGCTTTCATTCAGCTGGGAGCAGGGAGGAAGAGGGAGGTTGCATTTTTTTTTTGGGCCTCAACTTAATTAAATTAGGGTGGTATAAGAGGGTTGATGTGGTAGAAATTATTGGTCGAATGGGAGGTGGAAGCATGGGAATGAGTGAATGCGAGTTTTGAAGCTTTGACCTGATGTGATTAAGAGATAATTAAATAGATATATCTTGAAATACATGCCAATTTTGATAGAATTTTAAGTGTGACAACCTCAGCTAAATTAGATATCTATTCTAGGTAATTTCACTGCTCCAGACACAATGGCTCGGTCCATTTTGTGATTGGAGGTCGTTTGGTTCAATTTGACGTCAAATCAGATCAATTTTAGTTAAAAAATGCACATTATCACTTCCGACCGCTCGACACTCGGGTAGGCTCATCCAAATCAAGCACAGATAGTCTTATTTGATAGATTTCGATGTTTTAAAGCTAACAGCATGATTAATTTCATGAATAGAGATCATTTGGGGGTCATCATCACTTTGATGACTCGACCTTTTGATTAGTCGACAGTCACATTATGTAAGATATGTATTCTGATCAATTTTGATATTCTGAATGTAATGACAAAGTTTGTTCATCAATCAAAGGTTATTTCAGCTATTTTCTACATCGATCAAGGTATTTTGGGGTTCGATTTGCATAAAACTGCATCCTTGATTCGTCAAATTCTTCAAATTTGCTCGACTTGACTTATGCGAGATATATGAAGGTCAATAAATGCCCTCCCCCCCAACAAATGTGATTCACACATAAAGCGAGTCATGTTTGTTGAAAACTGGTTGACCTTTTGGGTTAGCCATAGATCTTGAATCGCTTCAGCTTGAATTTTAATAAATTCTAGAGTTTTGATATAATTTATCATCAATATGATGCATTGTGTTTGGATGGGCTAAATAATAGGATTGACTAATTTATCTTGATTTACTTGTAAGATGGATAAGAACTTCTTCTGCCATCTACTCTCTACTTCAATGGGTTTGTTGAAGATCACTTTTGTGTTATTGTAGATATGGACTTCCTCCAATGCTAGATTTATGCTTGATCGAGTTTGATGGATGAATTGGTTTATTTATTTTGAAATTTAAAATTCTTTCTGTCCAAGATTTAGGCTTGACGGACTTGATGAAGGATTGACCTGATTTGTCCATACTGACTTGTCAGGAAGTGTATATACGTCTTCAGTCTTATGCTTGCTGCTTTGACAAACTCGTTGAAGGGTGCATATAAATGATCCAATCTTCTAGATTATATTAGATCTATAATGTTAAGTTATCAGTCTAGTAATGTGTACTTTAACAGACTAAATAACTAAGAAATCCCTTTAGTTCGGTGATGGCTTTATATGAACTATGGAATTGCTTCCTCGGTCCTATGTTTTTGCTTTGGCAAACTTGATGAGAAAATTAGCTTTGATCTGTGCTTTGTGCTTGATCAGATCACTTGAAAAGATATTGAAATATCACCTTGTGGACAATATAGATATTGATTTGAGGCAGCTCTGAATTTAGAGTTTTCTCATATTGTCTTCGTCCATCGATCAAGTAGAAAGACCTCTTGGATTATAGTTGCTTTTAATCACTAAGCTGGATTTCATTTAGGATTGAATAACTATTATCATTATACTGGTGAACAGGGGATCTTTCACTGTAGCTTTTTCTTATGGCTTGTTGAGTGAGGAGAGCATCAGTAACTCGGCCATTTTTTGGGCTTATTGAGTCCGACCTTTAGAACCTACTCTAGTATTCGACTTAAGCTATGATGGATTGGTGATTTTGTCGGACTAAAGAACGGGGGCACTTTCACTATAGCCTTTTCTTGCGGTTTATTGAGTGAGGAGAGCATCAGCAACTCGGCCATTGATGGGCTTGTTGAGTCTGACCTTTAGAAGCCATCTGTGTCCAAGACTTAATTATGTAGAGGTTGATGTTTTTCCAACTTAATTGATTGAAGCGTCTAAAATTTGGAGTTCTTTTAACTTGATATTTGAAATTTGATAAATCTTGGAGGGAAACTTTTGACATTTAAGACTATCTTTTCATGCATTGAACTTGATTCTTTTCATTCTTACAAGACCTGCAACTTCAATAATAATTGTTGTAGATATATTCAGGGATCTCAACATAAAGCTTGATGTCAACCTGAATACATATAAGAAGACCTTCTATTTCATAGGAGAGGATTGAGCAACCTTGATCATATAAAATGCTCCTGTCTAACAGGGAGATTGTAGATTAGTTCAGAAATACATTACAAAGTTTTGATTTTCTTTACTGCAAAATAAACATGATATATTTTTCAATCATAATATATATCTATCTAAGGATTTCTACTTAAAGTATGATATTGACTTAGATAAATATATAAAAATGCTCTATCTAATAGGGGGAGCTATCGCAGTAACTATTGAGAGAAGTTGGAATGTCTTTAGTCCTATGCTTTGTGCTTTCGGACTTGTTAAAGACTTCCTCGTGAGAGTTTGAAACTTGTATCTTTCTCCTTCCCTGACTTTGTGCTTTGGTGGCCTTAATGGAGTTGATGATTTATTATTGAGATGAGAATATCTTCGGTCCTATGCTTTGTGTCAAACTTGTTGAAGATTCAATCTCAAAAGTTTATGGTTCATATTTCCTTCTATCATGGCTTTATGCCTTGATGAATTTGTCGAAGAAATTCTCTGAATTATCTTGAAGATTTGTCAAGTGATACGAACTTATTTTTTGCCCTAGGTTTTTGCTTTCATGGGCTTATAGAAGGATGCTAGCAGGCGACCTAGCCCTTAGAGCCTGTGTTGGGTCAATGGAAAAGAGTCATTAGTCCTACATTTTGCACGTAATGGACATGTTGATGACATAACTCGCTTAGTTCAACCTTTAGCTTTCTATGAACAGTTGGATGACTTCTTCGATCCCTTTCTTTTGGCTTGATTGGACTTGCTGAAGAAGAGTTTCCTTCGGTCTTTGCTTTCTGCTTAACAGACTTGTTAAAGGAGTTGAGATTTCACATTTGATATTAATACCAAACTCAACTTAGTGTCTTCTTGAGTGAGGATCTTTTTTATTGGATTTTGGAAAATGACCTTACGATTATTAGGGATGATCTCCCAGTCTGAGCTACTTGAACTCACCAAGTTGGAGGGATTTGGAGATTTAGATGCTTTTATCTTTAAACTGACAAAGTTTATTGTGGCCTTTATGGCTTGTTGAGTAAACAAACATCTCAGTGACTCGACCATATTTGGGAGTGTTGAGTCCAACCTTATGCACCCACTTGAGTCTTGGACTTAAGTAATTGATGGAGGATTTTATCATCGGGCTAATGAGATGAGGGATCTCTTACTATGGCCTTTGTGGCGTGTTGAGTAAGCAAACATGTCAGTGACTCAACCATATTTGGACGTGTTGAGTCTGACCTTATGCACCCACTCAAGCCTTAAATTTAATCTATGGATGAAAGATGTGTCTCCAACTTGATTTGTTGAAGTTTGCAGACTTAAAAATTTTACTTTTTGGTCAGTAAGAATTTAAAACTTGTGAATTTGAATATATAATTTGAATATGTATATGGGAATCTCGGCCTTAGGTGCGATGTCAACCCAAACACAAAAGAAGGCCCCTTATCTTACAAGGGAAAGCCTAACATTTTACTATAAATTTTAAAAAATGCCCTCTATCTAACAGATGTTTGCTTTATTTTAGAAATGAATCCTTGTGTTATAAGAGAATTTCCAAGTGAAACTTACACGTGTAATGACAGTGAGGAATAATTGGTATTCTCAGCACTAGGACGCACCATATGATCGAATGCATTCTTGTGATTACATTTTTATGTGTAATGTTTTTTCAAATATTGACCATTGATTGGCAGTATTGGCCTTTCACCTTTAAAATTGATAAGCTGGTGGGCTTCTCCCTGATATACCTTTTCAATGGTGAAGGGCCCTTCTCAATTAAGCTTAAATTTATCGCTAACTTTACGGTGAGGTATAATTGGTCTTCTCAGCACCATGACCAATTCCCCTTCTTAAAAAGTGTGAGGATGTATTGTATGATCAAATGCTTTGGACATCCTCCCATGGTATACTTCTAAATTTTGCTAAGCTTGGAGCCTAACTTTGTCAAGCGCATTAAGCTCTTCCATCTGTAGGCAGACATTCTCATCTTGGGTAAGTTCATGTTGAATGGCTACTCGAAGTGAAGGTAGTTCAACTTTGAGTGGTAGAACTACTTCAGCCCCAAATACTAGTGCATAAGGAGTGGATTTTGTGGGAGTCTTATAGGTGGTGTGGTAAGCCCATAAAGCTTCCACAAGCTTGGTGTGCCACTCCCTTTTATTTCTTGTGAAGATCTTTCTAAGTAGATTAACTAGTGCTTTGTTGAAAGTCTCAGCCAAGCCATTTGCTCTCGGATTATAAATCGATGAGTATCGTCAATCAATCTTATGTCAATCAAAAAATCTATAGATTTTAGTGCTCTTAAAGGATGGATCATTATCTGCGATAATTCGGTGTGGCACACCAAATTTATAAACAATATTTTGAGTGAAGAAGTTGGTCATATGCTTAGTTTTGAGTTCCTTGAATGGGGCAGTTTCAACCCACTTGGCGAAATAGTCAATGGTTGTTAAGATGAAGCAATGGCCAGCTGATGATGGCAGATCAATTGGTTCAATTACATTCATTTTCTAGCACTCAAATGGCCAAGATGTTATCATTGGGTGCAATAGATTTGGAGGCTGATGAATGATGTTGTCATGGACTTGACATTCATGGAATCTCTTAGCATGATCGATACAATCCTTTATCATAGATGGCCAATAGTATCTCATTCTTTTGATTTGGAAAGCCATTTTGGGACCTGATTGATGTGCGTCACATAGTCCTTCATGAATTTCAGCAATTACTTTGTTGGTTTTTTTTTTGTTTCCAAGCATCGTAGCCACATTTACTCAAAGGACCTACGTTATAAGGTATTGCCAACATAAGCATATAATTATAGTCTTTTCTAGAGTTGTGCAGCCATTAACTTATTGCCTGGCAATTTGCTTTTAAAGTAGTTGACAAAGAGTTATCTCCAATCTTCTTTCTCTTCTACCATAAGAATTTTATTTTGTAGTGTTGGAGTTTCCTCAGATTGAGGTCTTTCCTCCTAAAGAGCCTGAGGCTCATCTTGTTGATTTGGATGAGTAATTTGTAAAGGAGTGTGAGGAGTAATGTGAGTTGCATCTTGCTAGCTTGCATTTGATGACCCCTCTTCTAGCGGGGATTTTAGGTTTACTGGCTCTATGATATGACAAGTACGAACACTAATTAGCACATAACTATCGTCGTCCATACTTTTCATTTCTTTAGCTAGCTTAGCCAGGCAATCTACTTTACTAATTATAGCGCGAGAGATCCAAGTTCTAATGGCGTTTGGATTTTACTTCATAAGCTCGAGGGCTCTTTTGTAGTAGTGAGCCTATTCAAGCTTATTAAATTTATAAATATCCAGCACTTGATTAATGATGAGCTGAGAATTGCCATAAACTTATAGAGATAGCTTCCTCCAAACTTGCCATTTCTTTTCATATTCTACTTCATTGTTGGTTTGTGGCTCAATCAAGTAAGAGTGCCTCACTATATCACCTTCTGGTGTGATCAAGATGAGGTCAATGCTAGCTTGAGCTTTTGGAATGTTTGAGGGCTGAGTGTATTTGATGGATGAAGCCCCATCAAATTATAATTCTCACTTATGTTGCTTTTCCTTTTCATATATATGCATGATTTGCTCATAAGGAAGATCATCATTGAGCGATGAATCTATTGGGATAAGGTGTGCATCAAGGAAGTCTGCCAAAATTTGCCTCTTCACTATTTTTTGGGGAACATATATGGTGTCAAATTATAGTAGAAGAACAACCCATCATGCCAAGCGACCTATCAACGCTAGTCTTATCATCAAGAACTTCAGCGAATTGATCCTTGAGATGAAAGTAATTTTATGAGATAGAATGTAATGATGAAGCTTCTGGACAAGGAAAAATTAGAGCCAAATAATGCTTCCTAATTGGAGAGGATTGCATTTTCACTCATATTTTCCTTTGATTGATGTTGTATAGGGCGTTCTCCTTTCCTCTTTATTATGTTGTGCAAACAATGCACCTAGATATTTTTTCAGTGCCAATGTGTATAAGATGAGAGGCTTTCATGGGATTCGCACTGTGAAAATGGGCGGGTTCAACAGATACTTCTTGGTATTATCAAAAACTTCATGACATTATTTGTCCTATTTGAAAGGAGTATCCTTCTTCATAAACCTCTTCCTCTTGGGCATGGATCTCTGATCGACGCCTCCAATAAATTTTTGGCTTGGAGTGTGGAATAGATATTTCTTCTATCGAAGGACTGTGATCAAAGCTGACCTCCTCTCGAAGATATGGAGCTAGTTGGTGACGAGATCCCCTAGACGACTCTCTAAGATGTCGATATCAAAAATTTTACCATATATGACCTTTTTTTCTTAGGGACCCATTCTTGACGAGTTTTATTTGTGGCGGATCTCTCAGAATACTATCTAGATGGTGTGTTGTCTTTCTTTAAGACAATTTTGATTTGAGGCTTTGGTCTCTAAATTTACTTATCTTTTTACCAGGACCTTTTGACGGTGGATTCTTGGACCTGTGACCCAAGTGTCAAGCCTCGATGCTCACTATGTGAGACTTGAATTAGTTAATATCTTGCCGAGGTTGTAGGAGGAGGTCTTCTTGGAGGAGCAACTCTAGCCTCCCTAATGATAGGAACTTGATATTTTTTTTTCATCAGTCATTTCTCTTTATCAACTTTGAGGACCCTGATGCACTCTTGCATATACAATTTCGAGTTTTCTCACTAGAGAAGTTAGAACCTGATATTGTCGGGTCCAGAAGGACTGTTTAATTTGACCAGTAGAGCTATTCTGCTTTACCCATCTTAGGTTGTCAAACCTGTTATGGGTTGGAACACTCACTTCTGGTTCCACAGCTCATTGTACAATTTTTCTAAAATAATGGCTGTTGAGCATGCAGTTCTGCATTTCTCTTTCTTCACCCTTTTTGGGTTAGCTTGCTTCTAGATGAAGAAGCTTCTGCGTCGCTATTTCTTCTTGAGGCTTCGGTCTCCATATTTATTTTTCTTTCTACTGGGACCTTTTGACGATGGATTCCCGAACATGCGGTTCAGGTGTCACGCCCCGATGTTCACCGTGAAGGAATTGCTTAAGACGATCTTGAGCATTAACTAGTAAGGGTAACCTTTTCAGTGAAGCTTCCTCATTCTCTCTGATAATTAGGCCTTGATACCTTTTCTTTATAAGATCCTTCTCCTTAACAACTTTCAGCACCTTGTGCACTCTGAAGGACAGAGTCTCTTGATGTCTCCTTTATGAGATTAGAGCTTGGTACCGCTGCTCCCAGAATGATTGTTGATATCACCAGTAGAGGCTCTTTTCACCCACTTGAGATTTTCAAACTTATTGTGAGTGGGAATACTCACTTCTGGTATCAAGTCTGGTCGCATGGCTGGCGATTCAGACAGCTGAGCTCATGATTCAATATTTCTTCTCCTTCTCTACCTTCTACTCAATTTTACTCTAAAGAGGAGACTTCAACATCATTCATTCCTAGTGCAAAAGGTTTAACTAGCAGAGTGCTCGCATTCGGGTATGACTGAAACTTTCTGCCCAATGATGGTTCTTTTCACGATTAGCACCTCAGAATGACACAATCTTTCAAATACAAAGGCTCTCTTTCAAGGAACCTCAGTAGTAGTAATGGTCATTCCAGTTGTCCTCCTCTCCTACATAGGTTGGTGTGTACAATGTGCAGGTGCTTCAAGTAGAGGATTGTTTGTAGCAGCAATAGCTAAGAAGTTTACACTACCAAATTGGATGGTAACTCCGCATCTCCAATATTGATTACAGCATTAACTAGAAGGATGTTGGCTCTGCGACATAGCTGCATGATAAATGATGTGCTCTAAAGATCCATCTTCACAAATGAATGACGGGGATTAGTAATCAATAATTAATGTATACACCCCCACACTTTCAAAATGCAAAGACATAATAGAACAGAGCAACATAATAATAAATAAAGAACATACTCTAAATGAAATCTTACATGTTCAAGACCTCATTTAGAAAGTATTTTGTTTCAAGATTCATTTAAACTTTTCACTTTCATTTTTATTTTTATTTATATTTTTTTTGGCTCCAAAAATTCACCGCCGACCTCTCGATTAAGAGAGTAGATTAAATGTCGATAAAATTTTCAGAAGGTAGATGGAATAGTAGATAAGACACTACCCACAGATTTCACCCTCATTTCATGAGGACTTTAGATCTGGTTCCAGGTTTCCTATAGGCTCAAGCACCTATAATTAATTACCCCCCTCATTGTTGAGAGAGAACTTTCGATTAAGTCTAGTTGTTAGGTTGCTAAATGCATAGGATATAGTAGCAGTATGTAAAGTTTTAGAATTTATATTTATGAACTTTATCATCCTTTAACTTGAAGAGGATGTTTGGGGGAATGATGATGGACCCGATCAAGATCCCATGGTTCCATCATCTCGGGCTGTCGTGGTCTATAGTCTTCTTAGTCAGAGGAGGTAGTCAACCCAACCTGACTGAAGGATCCCTGTCAGTAACCATGGTTATGTCGTCCAAATAATCCTTATAGACCTGAGGTGGTATTTGTCTAAGGAGACAAGCTTAAGTCCTCCTTAGCTAACACAGGGCTTTTTTCCTAATCAAAATACATTCTATAATTCACAGCTCAAAAAGCAAAGCCGTTGGGGAACATACGGGCTGCGTTCGTGACCGTAATTTAGTGGTGTCATTTTGCACCAGTTAAACTCACTGTGTATCATTTATGTAGTGTCATTTTATGGCAAAACTGCTGAGGATAGAGGACATGGGCTATGTCCTTACTTAAGATTATTTGAGTGTGAAAATAGTTATGTATTTGATTTGACATTGGCTCTTTGTAAGCAAGAGTTTTCTTAATTTGTCACCCTCGATAAACGGTTGCAGATGGATGAATGGATTTTATTTTAAATTTAAATAATTAATTTTATTTGATTTATATTTTTTAATTTGAACATTTGATCATTTTATAATTGATTTGAATTTGAGTATATAATGATTTTACATTAGAATTTGAATATATTTTTTTATTATTATGAAAACCCCTTCGGTTGAAATATTCAGTCAATACGGTCATCATCAAGATGTATAAAATTGCTTGATTATTTAGTTTATTATTTCAGATCATGTTGACTCTATTAATTTAATAATAAATGATCATATCTAGATTTACACTTTGAGAATTTTGAATTTTAAAAACCCCTCCGGTTGATATCTTCGATCAACTCAGCCATCATTGGGGAGTTAGGATATGGTTGTTATACTATCATATGATTAATTCTCGAGATTTTCTGGCTGAAAGTTATAACAACATCATTAGGTTTGTTAACCCGGACACAGTCTGCAGACCCAACCGGGATTATTTATTGCTTCAAAATTTATAGTCCTCAAGATCTTATCAACTCTAGCTTGTGCATAGAGGATCGGGTTTGAGACTTTCCTCTTGAGGGTTTAAACTTGAGAAATTATATTAATAATTATGTTCATAGATTTATCTTTTGTAATTTTATGACAGAATTAGATTTTCAGATTTTATTAAGATGAAAATATTATAATAGCATTATTATATTTTTAGGTTTTGTTAACCTGAACTCGATCTAAGAAAAAATCGAGAATCAACTTGCGCAGTATCCTCAGACACTACATTTAAGCATTCGTCATAGTGTTGAGGCCACCCATGCAGGTGTATTTTTTAGATTGCTTGCATACTTTGGAGGCATTAAATTTAAATTTTAATCCTACTTCATAATATGTGCAAAGCTCATCTCATTAGTTTATTTATATGTATCTCAATACTATAAATTTGAATATATGATTGCCTCGTGCTGCATATATTTTTTGTTTCATTGAAAATTTTAATTGTTTGCACATATTTTGAGACGATGAATTATGATCTCACTTCATAATGCATACAATAGTTCAATTGAAATCTTAATTAATGTCTTCTATTCGCTTGTATGATATGTTGTGAATCCGATGGCGTAAAGGATTTAAAATTATTGATTACTTAATTGGATTCCATTTTAGATTCTTAGCAAAATGCTTTTTCAATAATTTTGGCTTTATTTGGGCGGTGAAATTTGTCTTTATATAGCTTATTTTATTTTAAGTAGCCCCCATGGAGCATCTTTTCCTGTCTATAAATAGACACACTATTTAGTTCATTTTCATTCATATCCATTTAGTTCTGTTAAGTCATCTGAAGGTTCTGAGTGTGAGAAGGTTATGTTTGCCTTTTTGAGTGAAGTTCTAAGTCCTTTAGTAAGTTCTTTTTTTTCACTTTATTTTGTAAATTTTTTTTTTGTTTCTTAATTCTTTATTTTAGTTGTTATTATGCTTTTTTGTCAGTCTATGAAATCTTAGTTAAATTTTTTTTTAGCTATATTTAGATCATACTTAAGTTCATTTTAGTCTATTATTAGTCCAAAATTTAGCATCCTCCTGGCATAGTCCCCGCTTAGGAGGATGCATCGGGGTATTCCTTCGTCATCTAAGCATAGATAAATGTCTCGTGATCTAAGTAGTCATTATTTCTATTGAGCATAACAGGGCCTTCAATCTCGTTAGCTCTACTGAGCATAACAAGATCTTCATACCTACATAACACAAAATATACATATATATTATTGCATGTTCATTCTTTGTTCTTTTTTTTTACATCCCTTTAACTTATCTACTAATCAATAAGAATAATGCATTGTCCCTCAAACTTACAACAAGCTAATTTAAGGATGTTAAATTACTCTTCCTCAGATACAAAATTATTTTGTAATTTTGACAAATGAGATCCTAAAAGGCAACTCTGAACACCAGTAATCATCACCAAAAGATGTCTTCTCGATTTATTCTGTTGAAATGAAAATGGAGTTGAAGTCCTAGTAAGAAGAATTTTTAGATGATGTTGGAACAACCCTATATGAGTAGATATATAGGTTTATGGAGATTTTCTAGCCAAAATATGAGCAGACATAGAATAACTATATTGCAGCAAGCACCTACAGTCATACAACTTTTGGACTAGTTTATGAATTGAGAAGCTGATAACATGGTTGCTGCACTTCACATGAAATATGCATTCAGATCTCCATTCAAATGGGAAGGATATGTAGTTGTATGTTGTTGGCGATAAAGGTGAAATATTGGAGAAGGGATGGCTAATAGTAGCAAATGGAAGAATGAGATTGCGGCGCAAGGTATAGAGCAGCTAGGGACTTGGGTTGAGCAGCTGAAGAGAGGGAAATGTATGGGAATTAGATGCGGACTGCATATGTAGAGGAAGGAAGGCTTGTTGATTTTCTGCATCGTTGGCTTGGGTTGAGGTGTTCGAAACAGTAAGGATGAAGTGAAAGAATGAGGGGGGGCCAACATACGGAGTGGTTGGCAGCTGACATAGCTGAGGGTAGGGAGGAAGTTCGGTGCATGTTGGATGAAATAAGAGCTTGTACATGATTGTGAATCGGATATGCATGCTGGAGATGGGAATTGCTGGTTTCGGTAAGAACGAAGTGAGGAGAGATTGGCTTCGGTGGCTGCTTATGAGTGGAGCCGAACAGAAGGAAATGATGATAGGGCTGAAAGTGGCCAGTTTGAGGAATCTATTACAGCAAGTTGAGCGAGCTAGTTGCTGCTGTCAGCTAAGATGTGAACTGTGATTAGGTGGAGCTAGCATTAGGAGAGGAAATGATAGAAGTCTTTTTTGTTAGCTTAAAACGAGATTAAGAAGGGTGACTATGTAAGAACTCCACCTGAAAGAAGAAGACGATTCAGGAGGGAGCGGCAGGGGCTGTGGACGAGACAGAACAGAAGAGAGAGGGTATTGGGGGATATCAGCCAGCAATGAGAGCCACTACCTTTTGCATGGAGGGTTTCGGCTGGCCTATAGCATAGGAGTCAGACCCGTCATGTGAAAGAGAAAATATTACATGCAGAATTCACTAATGAAATTTGACACGTGGCTTTAAATAATTTTTTATACTATTTTGAATAAATTTAAAAAATGAGTCCAGATACAAATTTATATTCAAACTCTGCAAATAATATTTTTTCATATGAAGAGGCATAGGCATATGTTGACTTGAGTTCCAATTAGTTGTTGTGAGTGGCTTGGGATGGTGGAGGATAAGGAGGGACGGAAAAAAAAATAACCTGTTTAATACATGTATATAAAAAATGAGGCTTGGAAAAATGGCAGGACTTTTTTTTTTTTTTTTTTTTTTTTTTTTTAGATGACTTTATGCATTATTTAATACATAAGTATTTATATTATAAGAAGAATATGAGCTGTTGGAGTAGAATTCTAATAGAAATAATATTGATTTAAAGAGATTCAAATTTATGATAATTTTATAAGAATACGTATATATACACATATAATTTATATTTAAGAGATTATATGTTTAATTTGTATAAATTTGATTTTTTTATCATTAATTTATATATATTCTCCCTCTACTCTTTCCCTTTTTTTTTACGATTCTAGTGATTCAATTTAAAAATAATCCTTTTTGAATTTTAAATATATAACACCTAATTAATATTCAATTTAAATATAAGAATGCTCTCTTTTTTATACACTTTATTCTAGATTAATTTTAATTTGACTTACTTTCTTTAATTTGATTTATATGGTAATTCCTTTTAAATTATATGGATGCCACTCTTTCAATAGATTAATCATTGGTATTCATCTTGAATTATGTGTCAGTACACTTACATATCAATATATTATATTAATTCTCACATGTACTAATCTTTAGCAAATTGAACATTTTTAAAAATAATTTTAATATTCTGAGCTCATTGGTATCGTCTATTTCATGAGTAGATGTCGTCCAATGGGCTTTGACCATAAGTCTTTTCAATCTGACTCATGTGATATTAGTTTGTAATCTGTCATTGTTATTATACTCGCTCGATTAGACTCATGGATCATATACGATGGTCAACAACTAAGATAATCTTAGATTTTTTTTTTCTAAAGCCTATAACACCCATATGGCTATGACTCATAGGTGATCTTCTTTAGATAACTTTGTCCTTGTTAAACTTAAAATCTAAGTTCTTGATCCTTTTTAAATCCTCATAAACTTAAAAGACCTTGGCATTTATGTTATGGAACACTAAGCCATCTTAAACCCTTGTTTTAATTGGATTGACCTAAACTAAAGTTGTATTAGACTAGCATATATAGACCCTAGTGACCCTAGTACCCCTAGATTCACCGTAGGTTAAACTAGCCCTAGATTGACCCAAGACTAACCTAATGTTTCCTATTATGGTTCAATGTGTTTTTGGCTAAACAAAAATGTCATCTGATAAAACTAGGGCCTTCATAACTTAACCGAAAATGCACTAAAGAACCTAGGGCCTCATTGAACATATCCAAAGGAGGACTAGACCTAGCCTAGACTTAACTTCAATCAAGTCAAATTAAACTTAGGTCTTTAACCTAATTGACTCTGATTATCCTTAAAGGACCTAGGAACTCATTATCTTAGCCTAAGAGACAAGTAATAAAACTTAAATCTAGTCTAGCTCAACTTGATCAATTCAACCAAATTAACCTTAACTTAAGCTCAATTGGACCTCTTAAGCTCTTCCCTATATTTCCCAAGACTAGACCTTGACCCATTAGGTTAAGTCCAATCTAAACCAAGATTCGTTCACCCCTTCCCTTAAATAGGTTAAATCCAATCAAGCTTCTTAGAAAAGAAACGATTATGATCATCAATTTCTCTTAAACATAATGAGAATGATAGAATTTTTCTGGAAGATGGTAAAAAAAATTCACTTTCCTCCGAAAAGGACTGAGAAGAGCATTAAAAATATTACATTATAATTTATTTTTAAATACAAGTGGAATGTACATTTCCACTTTTATGTGGAGGTTTCTTAGAAGACTATTAAGCTTATTTATAACATCTTGTAACTAATGGGTCAATCAGCTTCTAAATGTAAATTCTTTATCAATCATGAATACGTTGAACAATCTCTCTTTCCAATGTGACAAGCCATCCCTAAAAATTAGCCTCTCTATATAAAATGCAAATAATAAAATTGCGTGCATCAACCTTACCAATATTCTGACATTGACAGAAGCTTCAAACATACAAACACTGATATTATAACAACAGAATTTTATTGAGCTCGTGAGAGTTTGTGTGCTGAAAGGGAGAATGCAGAGATGGATGATATCAGAAGCGGTTAGGTTTATGTTGGTGCAGTCAATGACTTGAAGCTAAAGGAAAATGAGAGTCATTTACCTAATTGGTAACTAATAGTGCGACCTTCTTTATTCCAAAGGAAAGGAATAAATTTATATTATATTAAATTATACATGTGGCATTATATCTAGATGCTTTCTCAAACTCAAAGCTAAAGTTTTTAAAAAAATTTCTGATGTCACATTGGAAAATTTTCATTTATTCAAAACATGCAAGCATAGAAAAGCACTTGTACCTTTGGACTTCCAGAAAATTGTATAAAAGTTGGTCTGTAATAAAAAAATATTTTTTATGTTCTTTTCTTATTCAGTAAAAGCTTTCCAGGTTCAGGCCACGTCCTATTAACCTTCAGCCAACTCTCCTCACTACAACATATTCAAACTATTTCCAGCTCATTCGGTTGTTCACCGAGCACTCAAAATGAGCTTCATTTGGATATCTCCTAAATAAATTTGGAGGGTAAAAGAGCGAGATTTCATTCCTAAAAAAAGAGTAATAAATAATATAAATGTTCATTTAATATTAAATTATATATACAGCCTATTTAAACATTCACAGAACAGTTTCATTTCTCTGAATCACATTACTTTGTACAAAACATGTATTCTACGTATTATCTTGACGCCTCAAGCCGGTAATTAATCATGAGAATTAACAAAGCTTGATTGAACCCAATCTTCTTATTTACAGATAGATTTTTCTTCTGTCTGCGTCCTCAGTCCTCTTCTAAGTTGCTTTCTACCAATATATTTGGCTGCAACAACGTAAAAATTATGTCATAAACCATTCTCAAATTGCTTGGAATTAAGTAACAAGAATTATTCGTGTAAATAGTTGAAGTACTTACTCAAGAACATCCTTCCAGCTAAGATCAGTATCATCTAAATCAGTCAAGTTTAATGTATCCAAATATCTCGTATTCACAGACTTTGCTGCAGAAGTTTCATTTAAATCAATTTGATCCTGCTTCTGATCAACTGAATGGTTTTCAGATGATGCAAACAAATCGTTAGTGTTAGAATGAAACAGTAATTGTTTGCTGATATTTTCTGAATTTTGAACGTTAAAATCTTGGTAATTAGTAGGAGTTTGAGATGGTTCTCCAAAAGCTGAAGTTTCAAGAGGAAGGGAAGAGCTACTGGAGTTATTAGAGAAGGTTTCAAGAGGGGGAAGTGATGAGCTCATGAGATTGTTCAAAACCAAATTTGAATAAGCATTTGGATTTGAAGAAGAAGAAGAAGAAAAAGAAGCAGCCTTGAGTAAAACTTGAATTAAAACTTGCATTAGATGGATTCGAGCTAGCTGCACCGTGTCAGCTTGAAGCCCAAGACTGTTCTCCATTAATGGATTTATTAGGCTGCAGCTATCGGTAGAAGAGGATAGAAGCTTAGGAAAGTTGGCGAAGAGCTCGAGATCCGTTCGCCGGCGGTGGGTGACAGGGTCGATGCCCATTAAGAGAAGCTTCTTTTTAAGGTGGGTGTTCCAGTAATTCTTGATCTCATTATCTGTTCTTCCTGGTAACTTGGTAGAGATCAAAGACCACCTAAATATCACAACAGACAATTACATATATAAACATATGAGAATCTTTTTTATAGAAATTCATATATAAAAATGGAGGTTAACATAAATACCACAAAAATAAAAAATATTTACATATCTTGATATCTAAATCATTCTATTTACTTATATTATTTTTTAATATCTAAATTACATTAAAAATATTGCTAACACTAATTTATCTAAAGTAAATTATACCTTTAATTTATTTTGTATATAATTTAAATGCTATGATGTTATGTTATCAACAATAAATAAGATTTATGTATTAAATATATAACTACACAAATATTTATGATATATATATATATATATATATATATATATATATATATATTCAACATAAAAAACTCATTTTTATCATTTGTTTTGTAACGGAATCTGCTTTTTTAAATCTATTATCACATAAAAAAATATATTTTAAAGAAAAAAAACTATCTTATTATTTAAAAATTTCTCATTCCCATGTCTAATATATATGACATTACCAACTTGTTGAGAATTTATTTAAAAAACTATCTTATTATTTAAAAATTTCTCATTCCCATGTCTAATATATATGACATTACCAACTTGTTGAGAATTTATTTAAAACAATATATATGATTTGAAATATTTTTGTGCGCTTCGAGACTTTGAAAATATTATTATTAATTGATGTAATTAAATTTTAATTTTATAATTATACAAAGTTTGAATTTTAGACGCGTAAATCCTGATCACTGATGTCAAATAATGCTTACTTATTTCCAAGCATAGAGTGCAGATTAATTATGAGCTTCTCCTCCTCTTCTGAGAAGTTTCCACGCTTGATATCAGGCCGGAGATAGTTTGTCCATCGGAGCCTACAACTCTTGCCACACCGGTTGAGCCCGGCGATCCTAGGAAGCTGTCTCCAGCTTCCATGGCTGCCTTGCTTCTGAATGTAGTCGATGAGCTTCTGGTCTTCTTCCGGCGTCCATGGCCCTTTCTTCAAGCCTCTTTCTTCGCGGGAAGGAGATCGCACCATTCTTTCTCTGCTAAGACAATAGAAGAGAGAAAGATGTATCTGTAATATAGAAGTTCTTCTGTCTAAAAACGGAACTTCTGAATCAGACTGAAGAGATAAAGAGTAGCCTGTTTGCTTTAAGGGAGTAGTGGGTTAATGGTTTTATAGAGGTCTATGGCTCCATAGGTCCTGGGTTAGTTTTTAATAACATTTTTTATTTTCTATAAAAAATAGGAAAAAAATTCTCACTTTATAGTGACGTCTTATTTGTAATTGTATATGTATTTGAAGACTACGTATATATATGCCCATTTAAATGCACACAGATAAATGCACTATAAATATTTTTACTTTGATTTTTTATTAAGTATATTTAATTGAAAGAAATATTAATTTTTAAAGATAATTTATCTAAGCATTTATTTCTTATGCACACAAATAACTATTAATAGAATTTGATATAAAAATTAATATTATTATATGCAATTATAAAGAAATGGTTTTTATTAGATATAAAAATCACAAATAATTCTTTAATAGTAGTATAGTTATGAAGCAACTCATTTATATTTTTATTGTGCCGTGATAATATTAGTTTATATATCATAAAATACGATTACTGCTCGTTCTTCTAACTCATGAATTAAGGAAATCCAGACGACTTAATTAGCATGTTAAGTTGTAATAAAGAAAGTTCTCTCTCTCTCTCTCTCTCTCTCTCTCTCTCTCTCTCTCTCTCTCTCTCTCTCTCACAGTGTATCAGATATATCTTCTTCTTTTTTTAGCTATAAGCTGAAGCTACATCATGCCCAACTTTAAATTGTAATTTTCTGATATATTCTTAAAATATTATTGATTATTGTCAATAACTAGGAGCTAATATGCCCTCTAGAATGTACAGGCAGCCAATCAAGTAGTTCAAAATTTTGAATCACATGGGACCTACGTTGCAACTTACCCCATCTTCTACTTTGTTTTTCGTGTTTCTTCGTAAGGGAAAACGGCAGTCAAATCAAGCATTACAGTGACGTTAATTAATTAGGTTTAATTGCTAATTACTAATGTTATACAATGTTATTTTCATATGGGTTCCATAGTTCTGTAAGCCAAATCCTTAAAGTTATATCTCTGTTGAGGGGATTACACGTAATTAAGCAAGAAAATAAGGGAGGATTAGGTTACCGCTATGTGTTGTGGCAGGCTATTATAGGCCAACTAGGGTTTTGTATAACAGCAAGAAAACCCCTAATATCAGCTATAACATGTCTCCTAGGATTAGGATTCGAGCAATTAGGGCACGCAATAGATTTTGAGGGATTAACAACATCATAAATCACGTAATTTTGAAAGTTAACAAAGAAATTCTTCAGCCTTTTCTTTCAGTATGTGTACGTATGTACGTACGTATGCATGCATGCATATAACTAAATCTTTTAAATAGCTTCTAATGTATGATTCCACAAATTTAAAAAAATATTAAAACTACTGTTTTTATCCTATATATTAGCACTGGTTTAAATCATTAAACAGCTTCAACATAATTTCATTTAAGGCTGACTAAAATCATGTCTGAAGCTTCTGATAAAAAGCTAATTCAATTGATTAGAAACATAGGCATTTGATTATAGTTATAAAACAATTATTTTGTGTTATAATTAATTCTCTATTATCTTTTCAATCTAAGTATTTATTATATTTTAATACTAACAGAATAATACTTCCAAAACTTATATACTGTCGCTGTTACATTAAAGAAAGGGCTGAAATTTTTTTTTTTTTTCCCGCTGTTAGCTTTAATTGTAGCTGTTAAACTTAATACCGTTGCTGTTACACTTATCTGTAATATATAGTAGCTGTTTAATTGGTTCCAGACGGTAGTTTGGAGCAACATATAGTACAGTCTTTAATGATTTGTAAAGTGACGAAAAGAGAAGAATATCTACTTTAAAATATAATAGATACTTAGATTGAAAATAAATTAATAGCACAAAACAATTGTTTTATTTCTATAATCAAATGCCATATGTTTCTAATTAAATAATCTAGTTTTTTTATCAGAAGCTTCAGACATAATTTTATTCAGCCTTAAATGAAATTAAAGCTGTTTAATGATTTAAATCACTGCTAATATATAGGATAATAACAGTTTTAACATTTTTTTATCTGTAGAATCACGCATTAGCAACTAATTAAACGTCATTAATGCTGGATGTACGTCAGAACTGCTGCAATATGCTTATTAACTACGAAGCACAATTGCTAATCACTGAAGTCTTTTTTTTTTTTTCACGATCCGTTATAATAAGATTCTTTGCAACTACTTATAACTACTTTTCTCATCAACACTGACATATTTTCATAATATACATCATAACGGATATATTAGTCTGAAATATTTAGAACTTTAACTTTAATTAAATATATAGTAAGTGATGTTAACAAAAATTATTCACAAAATATTATTAAAAAATAATTGAAGGTAGCTCATTGATCACGTTTGAGAGTACTGTTTGATTCCACGCTTTTAGAATAAATAACAAGATGAAATAGATGATTAGGTAGTTAAAATATTATGGAATAAGATGGCTCCTTATAGCTTTAAGTGCCCTAAGCTTGGAATAATTGTATGATTCTTATTTCAAAATTAATGACTGTTCTTATTAGCATTCATCATATATAAAAATATATATTATTAGTTTCTTTCTATTTGCATGATCTTGTTTTCATATGGAGCAACACTTCAATTTTTAGTGAGTTCAAGCTAAGCATGATTCAAGAGTTTGATATGAGGGATATTGGGCTCATGATTTACTTTCTCGACTTGGTCATGATGAAAGTGAAAGAGGGCGTTTGTGTCACAAGAAGCTTATGCAAAAGAAGTTCTCCAAATTAAATTTCAAGATCAATGATTGCAAGCTAATTAGCTGCCTCCTCTATTGTGACATGAAATTGTCAAAGTAGAATGAAGATGAAGGGGTGGATCTTAAATATGGGTGTACCAAGAGCCAATCTCTATTTTGGAATGCGACCATAGGAAATTTTGTCATATATAACTCTTCATCTAGATTTTAATTGCATCTAAAAAATCTCTTAAAATATTGGGCTCAAAATTACATCGATCTCGACAAATTAGAGAGTGATTTAAATGTCGTAATTTTCGAAGGATTGAATAGTAGTAAGACACTACCTAGAGATTTCCCTCATTTTAGGGACTTTAGATCTGTTTATGGCAAGCCCCTATAGTTATCCTCCAGTAAGTCGAGAGAACTTTCGACAAAAGCTAGTTATTAGATCGCTAATGCGTAGCATAGAACAAAGTGGAGTTTAAAATTTAGAATTTATGAAATTAATCATTTCAAAACGATGATTGGGGAATGATACGCCGATCTAGATCTCATGGTTCCGTCATTCCGGGTCGTCGCCCGTCGTGGTCCCTAGTCTACTTAGTCAGAGGAGGTAGTCGACCCATCTTGGCCGAAGGATCCTTATCAACATATGCACGCCGTCCAAGAAATCCTCACTGGATAGTGTTTAAGGAGACAATCTTAAGAGGGGGATAAAGGGAAGAGATTCTTGCGGTTCCTAAGGGATTGAGAGCTTACGGTTGAGGAAAACATAAGAGATCAATCGCTTACGGCCTACGGGTGAATGGAAAGCAAACGAGAGAGGAGTTTCGAACGACAGAACTTCCGTTCGAGCGGTTTGCGGCCTTTTGAGGATGAACCAAGAACGGGATCAGTTACGGGAAATTGAACAAAGCGGAGAAGAGAGGCGTGCGAGCGGTTGATGAGTCGAAAATCGAATGCAAGAGCGGGAGCGGTTTTCATTCCTTTGCAATAGTCTGATGCAAAGAGGGTCAACAAATATACACGCTCACACACCATGGGGTAATTCAAGTCAAGCTATTTCAGCCTAAAGAAAATTCTTGAATTTATTTATATTCTATTTTGCTCAGCTTATGTTAGTCATTTCATTTCTTGTTTAGGATTTAGGGTTTGGATTGTCATCTCAAATGTTACACCATTTATTGTTCTATATATCTCTTATGTGTTACATCATATATTATATGTTACTCCTTCATTTAATTATAATAATGATAATAAATGGGAAGGACCCAGTGAACCTCCCTATAGTCAGGCCTAATCATCTTCTTAGTATAGAAAATAGTGATTGCCCTACGAATTATAGACTTGCCAATTTAGACTATTCATATAGGAAGAATGGTTGATTAGATGAATTCATTTAGTCCTTTTAGGAGATTCTATATTTTGTGTCTTGCACATCTGAGATTTACTTGCCTTATGCACCATTGAGACACTCGGAGATGCACGCTCAATTTTTATTATATCTTTCATGAAAATAAAATGTTTATAAGACTTATGAATTATATAGATTTCTAAGAGTGCACCACAAATATCAAATTAAATTCATTTGATTCTAAATCCTTTTTATTTGTAATACTTTTAAAATACATTTACAAGCTTATGGATAGGCTGTCAAAACAACTCATTGTTCGCGAACAGCTCATGTTTAACTCGTTAAGTATCTCATATTCAGCTCATTCGTTAACTAGGCGAGCCTAACACGAACAAATATTTCAAGCTAGATTTATAAACAAGTCCAACATGAACAATCTTTCGTTCGATCGTGTTCAGCTTGATTTAGCTCGAAATAAAAAATTATATTATATGATATTATTACTACATATCATAGTTGCAGGTATGGTTTAGTAGTTAAAGCTTTTGTTATGCAAAATATTGGCACATTTCAAATCCTCCCACTTACAGATTTTCCAAATTATTACATTTCAAGCCAATTTGAGCTGATACGAGTCATATCAAACAATTCGAGCCGAACACGAATACCAAAATTTCGAGTCATTTCGAACATGAGCCAAACACGAACAAAGTAATTTTTAAATGAGCCAAACACAAACAAAGATTTAACTCACTCAAACTTGGCCCATTTACACCCCTACTTGTGGACATAGCAATATTTACCTTATCATAAAAATAAAATAAAATAAAGTTCTTTGGATGCTCATCAGCAAAAGCTATATCTTACGTCCCGTTTAGTTTTTTTTTAAAATAAAAGCTTGTGGTAGGTGGTGAGAAAGACTACTCAATTACTGTTTAACTACCAATTAACAAACAACTTTTGCCTGATTTTATAATTAATGAAATTGTAGAAAGAACTAACTATATAATAATTACATTGCCAATAAATAAATTTTATTGTCTAACTGCTTGATGCATTAATACATATATTAAAAGTATTTTTCTTTTTAACATTTATATATATCAAATAATCATTATATATAATTTAAAATTATTATAAATATTTTTATTTCATTTTCAATGCTTATGTTAAAGTTAAAAAATTATGAACATAAATATCTTTAAATTTTGAAACAAATGTCCTCAAATTTTAATATATTATCTTAAAAATAATTATAAATTGTTGCGTGCTACAAAACCAGTTGTGGTAGAGTAAAAATTTTCGCCTTAGCTTTGTTGTGAAATCCAAATACATACCGTATTTAAAGAGTGAAAAAGAAAACTCTAATTTTACGTGAAAACCTCAAAAGAGGGAAAACCACGAGACCCCAGATAAAGCATCCACTATGTATCTATTTCAGAGTACAAGATCTTCCCAATATCGGGATTACGTAATTGTATAGAAAGGAAAAATACGTGACAACCGATCAGTTGTAACAGTTAGTAGCAGATAATGGTGAATCAGGCGAGCAATCAACGCTGAAAATGCGGGAAACAATTACTGGCAGAAATGCAGGGAACAATCAATGCGTAAACGCAGAACAATCACCGGTAAAAAGTCATCATGATGACCGACGAGATTGACGACGCGATCAACGACTACGCAAATGGCTACGGTGGTGGTGGCTGAATCACCGCCGAGTGGCGACGACAGGTTTGGAGGATCTTTAGAGCTCTTCTTGGCCTCCCCTCATATGAGAAATGAGGCTATTTATAGATTAGAGGACGCCTCAGAATACATGCAAAACCCGCACCACTCCACTTCATCGACGACAAATGATCCCCTTGATCATATGATGTATTTTGTGTATTTGAATGCTCAAATGATGTCGAATTATGATATCTTGATTTGTTAGATTCGCTCCAAGACGCCGATTTGACTATAAACACTCCATGTTTAAGAGTCGATTGATAATAAACGCTTGATCTCTAGTCTTGATTCACGATCGATTGCTTTCACGCCAAGATTCGTGGTTACTGTGGAATTTTCGTGTCATATCGCTTGCCTCCCTATTTTAGATGATATTATCTCAATCATCCAAAAATATATATGTCGAATAATATTCAAAATAGATTTTCAATGAAATTTATGTCCGTTAACCATATATTTTGAGAGAACATATCTTCACGGAGCAAGATTATGACCATGAAGCGGGTGTTCACGGATATGCGTACGCATGGGGGTAAGATTTGGGTTATGGACCCATGCGATATTTACTGCACTTACAGTACAAGGTTTCGGTTGATTACAAAAAGCCGCAAAAATTGCGGCCGCTAGCCATGGGTCAAGAAACGCGTCGGCCTGCGGGTCGAATAGACTGACTATGGAGTCGACGGGCTTTATGACAATGGCTAAACGGATCGCGAGGACCAACAGCCGGGCTAAACGCTACGGGTCGCGCTGGTCTACATGGTTGACACGAGCCGAATGGGCCTGAGGGTCGCCAGAGGCGAGTCGGTATACGTACGAACAGCCGGCGGGTGACGCTGCTCATGATCGGGGCCGAGTCGCTGGCCTGGTTCGGGTCATGGAAATTTGAGCGACGGTCTCGCGAACGGGCGAACGGCTTAAGGAGGGTCAGGGTATCGTGGGATCAAGGCGTGCATGTGCGGCACCATGGGCTGCGCGCCCATGGGCAAAAATGTTCGTTTTGGCCCGTTTTCACCCGTTTTGAGCGATTTTGAACAGTTTTGGGCTATATTGGATGATTTTGGATGCTTTTTTACCCTTTTTCCCTTAAAAGAGGTCTATAAAAACCCCCCTAGGGCCAAGGGAGAAAATACATTCTCTTTTTCTTGAGAGAATGTTATTTGGAGACGATCAAGCCCCGTAGTTCATACTCAGTTCCGCTTTTCTCGAAGAGGTGTTAACCACCTCGTGACCGACCGAGTTCGGCGATCAAGACTCGTAGTTCATATGGCAAGACCGCTTTTCCCTCGAAAGAGATGTCAATCGACCTCGCCGACCGCCCTGAGGCATCAAGACCCGTAGTTCATACCGCAAGTGCTCCAATTTTCAAAGAGGTGTCAACTAACCTCGTAAGACGACCGAAGTTTGAGGCGATCAAGACGTAGTTCATACTCCGCCCTCGAAAGAGGTGTCAACTAACCTCGCCGACCGACAAGATTTGAGTCGGCCCGTAGTTCATACGCAAGCGCTCCAATTTTCTCGAAAGAGGTGTCAACTAACCTCGCCGATCGACCGAAGTCGGAGGCGATCAAGGAGAGATGATAACCGAGATGGGGGTTGACGGTGATGCTCAACGATGGTGGCACATGGGCTACGGTGACCGGCCGATGGTCAGCGAGATAACCAAATGACGATGGTGACCGAGATTGCTACGATTCCGCAGAATGACCGCGACGATAGTCGGCAGCGGACGGCGATGCCGGTGACCGACGTAGTCGGCGCGTGATCGCAGTTGGCCCGACGGTGGGCGAATGCGAATCGACCGTAGTGAGTGCATGGATCAAGGCCGAGCAATACGGGGATGACCGCGATGATGGTGGTGGCCGAGCGAAGATTATCGGCCATGGTCGCGAAGGACCGACGACGGGCAATGGTTGCGGCCGACGGGTGGTCAATGCGAATCGCGACGGTAATGACGCGGGCGATCACGCCAGCGGTGAGATGACCGCGAACGGGGGTGACCGCATGGTGCGGCGCGGACCGGTGATCTGCGCATGCGGACCGGCCATGCTGGTTGGCTACCGACGGGTGGTCGACAAAGAATCGGCAAGACCTGCGGTAATCGGGTGTCGTGCAGCGACACGCGATGGTGACGGGCAAGATCACGGTGATGGTTTGGCGGATGGGTGACTAGCGGCCGCGACGGCTACGCGGTTGGCCGACGAGGGTGGTGGCAGCGAATCGGCGACGGTAGACGGTGCATCGACGCCGAATGCAATGACGGCGATAGGTTTTTTGACCTATCCGCGGGTTGTTTGTCGCGTATTACCCGATGACGTTAACTGTATGGAAAAGGTCGGAAAGTCTACCGACCTTTTGACCTATCCGGTTATTTGTCGAGTGTTTGCTCAATGATGTTAACTGGAAAGAGGTTGAATTTAAAACCGCTGGATGATTTTGACCTATCCGGTTATTTGTCGAGTGTTACCCGGCGACATTAACCTTATGGAAGAGGTCGAATTGAATCCACCGGGATTTTGACTATCCGGGTTGTTGTTGTATTATCATGACGTTAACATGTATGGAAGAGGTCGGAAGTCCGCCAAAGACCCGACCTATCTAGTTATTTGTCGAGTGTCCCATGATGTTAACTCGTATGGAAGAGAATGAATTGAAACCGAGGATTTTGACCTATATGAGGTTGGTCGAGTGTTACCCAATGATGTTAACTGTATGGAAGAGGTAATTGAATCTGGCCGAGGATTTTGACCCATCCGGTGTTGTTTATCGAGTGTTACCCGACGTTAACCTATGTAGAAGAGGCCGCGAAGTCCACCAGGACCTTTGACCTATCCTAGGTTGTTTGTCGAAGTCTTTGCCGGCGATGTTAACCTGTGGAAGATGTTGAATTAAAGAATTTTTGACCTATCCGGTTGTTTGTCGTGTTACCCGGCGATGTTAACCGTGGAAAGAGGTTGAATTGAATCCACGGGATTTTGACCTATCCGGGTTGTTTATTGTGGTGTTACCCATGACGCTAACTCAGATGGAAGAGGTCAATTGAATTCCCGAGGATTTTGACCCATCCGGTTGTTTGTCGAGTGTTACGATGTTAACTCGTGTGGAAGAGGCCGAAGTCCACCAAGGACCTTTTGACCTATCCAGTTGTTTGTCGAGTCTTTGCTCTGGACGTTAACCTATATGGAAGAGGTCGTGGGAAGTCCACCAAGGACCTTTTGACCTATCCTAGGTTGTTTGTCAGAGTGTTACCCGATGACGTTAACCTGTATGGAAGAGGTCAAATTTAATCCGCTGAGAATTTTTGACTTATCCGAGGTTGTTTGTCAGGGTTTACCCGATGACGTTAACCTGTATGGAAGAGGTCGTGGGAAGTCCACCAAGGACCTTTTGACCTATCCTAGGTTGTTTGTCGGTGTTACCCGATGACGTTAACCTGTATGAAAGAGGTCGAATTAAAACATCCGTTTGTGGTTGTAGCCAAAGTTGTTCCTTAACCCTGGTCTCGTTTTTCCATGAGTATGAGTGGAAAAACATAATTTGCAAAGCTATCTCTTCTAAATGTTGAAATATCCTCCAACTTTGACTTGTTTCTTGGGATGGTAATCGATTAAATGCTTGGGTGATCTTCTCGAGATTAAGAGTTGCCTAGTTTTGACAATCAAGGAATTAAGTTTGATGAATCTTCATTCTTCGCCATGCCCTTAAAAGCTTGAAATGCTCCACCTCGATGGTGGTTTTGATCTTGTTGGAAAACTTGGTCGCCATACAAGATGAAATAATGGGAATCAACTTCCCACGACGCCAAACCGATGCTAAAATTAAGGTAGAGTAAAAGTTTTTGCCTTAGCTTTGGTGAAATCCAAAGACACACATAGGTATTTAAAGAGTGAACAAGAAAACTCCGAATTTTACGGAAAATCTCAAAAGAGGGAAAACCACGGGCCTAGCCCAAGAAAAGCTTCCACTATGTATCTGCTTCAGTACATGATCTTCCCGACAACGGATTACAATTGTATATGAGAAAGGAACAACCTATGTGATAATGATCGCAGAATGCTAGTAGTATAGATGATAGTGAACCGCGAGCAATCACGGTGGAAATGCTGGGAATAATCGGAGAAATGCATGGAACAATCGCAAAAACGCAGGAACAATCACCCAGAAATGCGGAATAATCACCGGTAAGTCATCATGATGGAGACCGGAGATTGACGATGGCGGATCAACGTGGCGGTGGTTGACGACCGCCGAGTGGCACGATTGTGCTTGAGGATCTTTAAAGCTCTCCTCTCTTTCGCCTCCCTCATGAGGAATGAGGCTATTTATAGATTGGAAAGATCTCTCAGAATGCATGCAAAAACTCGATCACCCACTTCATCTGGACTCAAAATGATCACATTGATCATATGATGTATTTTGTGTATTTGAATGCTCAAATGATGGAATTATGATATCTTGGGTTTATTATATTCGCTCCAAGACGCCGATTTGACTATAAACACCTACGTTTAAGAGTCGATTGATAATAAATTGATCTAAGTGATTCACGAGAACGCTTACAAGATTCGTCTTACTACTGGAATTTTCAGGGTCATATCATAAATATTTCAATGAATACTTAGAAAAAATTAATTAATTGAATGCGTAATTAAACTAGTAATTATCTCGTGTGTTAATTTTAAAAAGTGGTTGAAAAATAAATATATCACATAATTATGTTCTACCAATATTGCGTCATTTCACGTCAGGTCTGGTCGTAACCTTCATAGACGTAACGGACGCAACAAATTATTAAAGTGTATTAAATTTTGACAATTTAGCCGAGTCGCTTAACGCTAATAAGGTTTTAATTGGGATTTGTTAAAGGATTTTGCCCTGTAATTAAAATATATATATATTTTCTTTTATGGTCATAAATTGAAATTATGCACTTTATAATTTATTAGTCAATTTTAAAAAATTAATAATTATTCACATATTTAAGAACTGTGAGTGTAAGTACATATTAGTTATGCCTTTCGCATATTTTAATTATACAGTTTATAAATTGGTGACTAATATTGTGTTTATTGTATTTGGGATTAAATATTGTTATGTAGTCACGTTCATATAAGGAATCAACACTAGAAACTAATAGTAATAATAATAATAATAATGGATAATAATGGATATTATATATATTTATTTTTATTGAGTTGAAATATTTTTAGTGATAGAAAGAGAAAGTTTATCACTTAGCTTTGAAAGCATTTTTTAAGCTCAAAGATAAATAAGTTGGAAATAGCTCTTATGAGATATTTATATGTGAAAACTTTGAGATGAAAAAAATCATGAGTTTTTATTTATCTGGTAAAAATCTAACAGATGGGCACAAATCTCAAAATAATATATATATATATATATATATATATATATATATATATATATATATATATATATATATATATATATTAATATTATTCAAAATTAAATTTGAGATCATTTGAACTCTGATTTAAATTTATATTTGAAATGAACACCTCAACGAACACCAATAGTGGATAGATTTAAAGTCAAATAAGCTTAAGTTGCATCTTAGAAGTATAATTAGAAGCTTCAAAGTATTAAATGAATGGTCAAATAATCTCAATTTTTGCATGTTTAGAATCAAAACGAGTGGCTCGATTAAAGGCATGCAATGAGCTCACAATCATTCAAATCTTAGGTCATTAAAGCACTTAAATACAAAAAAAGAAAGATTTATGATCAAGAGAATCAACACAGATCTTCTAATGAGTATTTTAAAATTTGAACTAAAATTATAATAATACATTCACAAATACTATAAATAAACCTCTATTCTTACCTTGAAAGGGAAGAGATTAAGTTCAAAGCTAAATTTGAAGTTCTAAAGAAAACTTGAAGTCATCAATCGCCAGCACCCATCATCAATCACCACCCTAGACTATTGTAGTCTATATATTTTCTTAAGGTTATTGTGCCTGAAATCCCTAGCTTGTAATCACATCTTCTCCAACAAAGGAGGAGAGAAATCTTGTAATTTCAATTATATAATGGACTATTTTGGCTAAATAATATCATATAATTTTTTCTCTTATTGAATTTTTTACAAGCCTCTCCTAATTGAAATGATTCTAATAGTGAAAGCCATATATTACAAAGAATGCTCTCTCTACAATCGAAGAAAATAGTCATACAATATAATAGACATAGATTATAAACGATGAATTTTCTTATGAAAATACGAGTTATATGTCATTATTGTTATTATAAAGATCATTAGTGATTTCTCCATTATTCTCCTTATAAAAGGAGGATCAAATAATTTAAAAAACTTGTTTGTCTACTAAGCAATATTTATTGAGAAGGGTTAAGAGGGTTAATTAATATAAGGAATCATTACCAAGCTATGATTCCTATGAAAATTAAATGATTTCTCCATTAAATCAATGTTTAACAAAATCATAAAAGTTTCATGAAATCAACTGCTTTGAAGAGAGCTCTCAATGATTTCTTGTTATCATTTACAACTCCAATGAAATTGGAGAAGAGAGAAAATGAGAGTGAATCCAAAATAACTTTTAAGGAGAAGAACAAAGTGGAAGCATTTTTAGTATAATTTGCAGCTAATCAATCATCATTATAATAGTTTTTATTTAACCAAAATAGTTTAGTTATAAGCTTCTATTTGCATTAAATTTAATTCGAAACATTTATAAATTGATTACTAGTTTCTTTTGATGGAGCAATGATTACTTTTCAATTGCAAGTTTTGGTTTCATACAATATAATAATTTTATAATTTTGATTGTTTCATCCAAACCCTACAGGTTCCAGTTTTTGAGTTATCAATTTATTTATTTTTTTCCTTTTTTTTAATTGAGTAATATACGCAAGATATTTTTTAATACATAGTTTTAATTGATATTTATTTTACTTAAAAAAATGATATCATTTTTTTTAAAATGATTTTATCATATTATTTTATATACATAATCATTTCATTTACTCTTTCTTTCATGTGTGCCAGTCATGCACACGATAAGTAATTAGTAGTGCTTTCTAAGCGTATAACCATATGCGTGAAGTTATATGCTACTGTTCATTTGCAATATGTTATTAGCCACAGAATATTTTTATAAATATTTTATGCATAACAGAACATTATGAATAAATAATAATATATAAGCCAAATGTATGTATCTCTGTCACAGGATCAATTAATATATATATATATATATATATATATATATATATATATATATATATATATATATATATATATGGGTATTGATTCAAGTTAATTTATTGAACTTGAGTCTAATTCAAAATTGGCATGAATAGGTTATACTTAAGATCAGCGTAATTTTTTAAAAATTAATTATAAAATTATAATAAAAAAATAACTTTTTAAAAAACTATTATTTATATTATAAATATTTCTCTTTTTAAAAAATTCAAACAATAATTTTTTAATAATCATCACATTCTAATAGTTCTAATTCTCAAAATAATTTTCATAATAAAACTTTCTAAAAAATAATTAAAAAATTAATAATTTTTTTGACAATTTTATGAAAAATTAAAGCAGGCAAAAATTATCTCAAATATACTTTAATTTGAATCTGATTCATTTATTATGTGTCAAAATTTTTTGATCTGAACTCAACTCATCTAACTAATTTATTATGCAAATCATGTAATTTTTTTCTCATGAATTAGCACAACCCAATTATGCTGAATGACCTATTCCCAACTCTTTCAAACTCATTTAATCCAAACTCAAATAATAAATGAGTCATATTTAAATCAATTTTAAACAAACTCTAATAAAAATTTGTTTGAAACAATTATAATTTTTTTTTTTGTAAAGATGATTACAAAATTATTATGAGAAAAATAAAATTTTAAAATATTATTATAAATAATACAAATATTTCTTTCTTTTAAAAAAAATTCAAAAATCAATTTTCTTACGATTAAAACATTTTAATAATTCTGATTCTCAAAATTAATTTTTCACCATTTTCTAAAAAACAATCAAAAAACTAATAGTTACTAATTAAACATAATTATTGTTGCTTTCTGAAAAATAAAATAGCCAAAAAATTAATACAAATGCACCATAACAATCAAGTCAAAGTCTTTTAACCTAAAAACTAAATGGGTTAACACTAAATCAAAAATTTAAAATCGAGTTCATGTCAGATTATCAAATCAAATTATTTCTTAACACCCCTAACGCAAAGCCATATAAGTCATTAGCACAGACAAAGCTCGACCCATTCTTGCCATGAACATTATCCAAATGTCTTCCAAGTACCTCTCAGACATGCCAATCAAAGCAGATTGAGTTATAAGTAAAGCAATCCCAGACGTGAACACTTCAGTTTACAATTGCTTTCATCCCCAATTAAACAAATCCTATGCCTTTTAGACCTTCTTCATATACTAATTATTTTATTGATAAACTTTAAAGCTACTTTAAATCAAGATTTGATTTTGCGGTTCGTGCCTTAAATCAGAGTTTGTTTTGCTTCCAGGTAAGATTCTGATGGGATTCCTTGCTTTGTGTATGATTGAATCTGAGTAATTAAAAATTATGAAGGCGTTTTTATTTTCTTCTTGGAGAAGAGTAAAATAATTAATATTTTGATGTTTTTTTTTTCAATTTTAATACGCTTAATATCCATTGAAGAAGAAATAAGGTTTGACCATGGTTAGGGTTTCCAGATGGAAGAAATGAGCTAATGAAGTGAAGATGACGATAAAGTCACATGCTTGAGGAAAATGTAAGCAGCAAAGCAAACGCAGTTTCATAGATAATAAGATACTCGACTGGTGGCTTGAATACTCAATTAAACTCCATTGGAATACAAACTATTAGTTAACAAGGAGGATAATAGAATCTCTCTATTATAATCAGCATTTTAATTGTTTTACATTTTCAGATTATTTTCATTATTATATTTGAGTTTAACGTTATTGTTGATTATTAGGATGAGAAGCAACTTTCTATGATTAAAACTGCTAGAATATGATAATTATAAGAAATCATTATCAGATTTTTCAAATGTGAAAAAAATTATAATGCAGGTATCAACTATTAAAGAATTTAATTTTCTCACAACTATAAAGCTATTTTTACAAATCTCTGCAGTTTGAGCTACCTCAAATAGATCCTCAATCTCTAATAGCCTTCTCTGGTTATTGTGAGCCACATTCTAACTATTGGCTCTGCTTTAAGGAGCATCTCCAAAAAAAGATGTTAGAGACTTCATAGAATAGTTCAAATCAAGCATTTGGATCAAAAAATGGAACTTGATGGATCTATATGAGATTATAATAATGATATAAATAACCTACTTTGTAACTATTGTGAAGATTTTCAAGCACAATGGAGAAAGTTTGAAGTTCTTCAAGGAAGTAATTTATGACTACAATTTAGTAAGATGATATTATTTCTTATAAATCTTTTTTTTTTTTGTCCCAATGATTCTCCTTAGGCTTTCTTTGTATAATTTGTCACATAAACTAACAAGAAACATGACAAAAATTTGAACAAATACACATGAAAATAATTCTAGTCTTCTATCATAGGATGCAAACTTAACTATTCTCCTATTCTCATGGGTGCCAATTAGCCTAGTTGGTAAAGCTTAAAAATTATCATTAAAAGTTCCACTTTACGGACTTTTGGATGGGCCAAAAAAAAAAAGTCCTCTCATTCCTATTCCTACAGCTGCATAGTAACAAACCAATAATTTTCTATAAGAAATTTATGGAATTTTTCGATGAAAGAATTTTGGAGGATTACAACCTTATAGACATGCCAAGTTAAAAATTCATGAATTTTAACTAAGGTACAAGTTATCAATAAGTTTTTAAAATAACTGAAAAAATATATATATTGTAAAAATATTGAACTTTGGATTATAATCTTGTGGATAAGGATCAAATGGTGCGTGTGAATGGTATAAAGCAGTCTAAGAGGAAAACAAGTATAATTAAACCCAAGTTCAAGTTGGTTCATTGAAGAAATAGAGTAGGGTCGAGCATGTGCTTCTTGATTGAGAGGGGAATCCAACCATCAAGAGAGAAACAAAAAAGAAGTTCAAAGAGAAAAGAGAAGAACACAACATTTTTGAATGGTTTGATGCTATAGTCTACATACATTGTGAGAGAGAAAGATTTCACGACTCTTAAAGAAGAAAATGGGCGTTACCTTTAATACTCCAAGCTCTCACTCTCTTAAGCTACCAAAAAAATATTGCTTAAGTTCATCTCATTGGGATTGTGTAAAAAGATCTTTGAGAAGGCCATAGAGATCATATTTATGGATAACATCCTAGTTTGAGGTGATTTAAAGGTGGCTATGGACAATTGAATATGGCAGTGGATAAAAAAAGTGGTCCATGTAGCAGGCTTAGAATCTATCAAATGTCAAGTGGGAACCATCAAACAGTTGAATGAGCGGTGAGCAGTTTGATCCTTGAGATCAAAAAGGATTTATGGCATAGCAATATTATAATGTTGTAGAGAATATTCCTTGCATAGCCGTTGCACTATAAAGAAAGTAGTCATATGATGTTTCCACAGTAAAACTAGACTAGTGGAAATGGTTGTAAGCATAAGAATAGAAAGGTAGAACCTTATAGGGTTCAAGGAACAAATTCCATCAAGAAAAAAGAGCGTTTCAGATAGATATCTGTCCTAAGGGATTAACCTATTGTTAGCACATATATTATAAGATTATCTTGAATCATAGTAGAGCAGAGCAAACAATCCCCATGTTGTCTAGTAATTCCTCCCCTCTAATCCAATTGATAAAGGAGGTCTGAATTGGCCAATATACTTCAGAGCTGCATTGACGATAAATTGGCCCATCCTAAGCCACACTCTGAATCTAAACTAAAGCTGATAGGCCGGTTGAACTAAAATTTGAATTCTCCTAATTAGAGAAAAGCTTCGATGGGGAACGTAGAACATTGTGGAATACTTCCCCTAACTCCAATACTGAGACACTTTTGAGGAACTCTAACACTCATGTGAATGCAAATTGTTTTTTTTTTCTCTCCAACTCATTTTATTCCTTTGCTCGTTGTAAAGTAATGGTTGAAATACCACGTATTAGTGACTTTTGAGAATTCTCTTAGTAAAGAAGAGGCAAAGGATCACGGAGAAAAAGGTGTTTGTTGCAGTGATGATTGCAGCAATGGTAATAATGAAGGTAAAAATTTCAACGATGGGGGTAGTGGATATGACTATTTTAGAGGCAAAATTGGCAAAAGTATCGATACAGGAGACCTCCCTACCTCTTTCCTCTTTAAGAGAGCAGATAAAAGGGATGGTGGCATTAATGTTGGCAAAGGCAGAGGCTTCGATGGTGACTACGATAATGGAGTCCTCCAATTCCTAGCGGATGTTTTAAGCCCCAGAAGCATACCAACCACAACATAACTTTAGCATGAATGAGAGTGTCATGGAGACAATCGACTCGATGGATCTAACTGGCAAATGGAGCACCCACCTAAAAGAGTAGATTCATTGATGTTAAGGAGGTCTCTCCCCTAACTTCAACTTTGGAGGTAATCTTCATCACAAACACTTCTATAATAATTAAAAGACGTTAAGGGAACAAGGATGCAACCTATGAGATTAATTTACCCATCAAGGAGCAACTCATGTCAGACCAAGTATGGCAAATAGAAGTGGCGGTTATTATCATCAAAGAGCTACGAGGACTAGTCAAGGAGTGGCATGACTAGGTATCAAGCTAGCTCTTTGAAGTCACTCTAGCAAGATTGCAACCATTATTTTCATGACCATAAGGCAACTGCACAAAAAAAGTTAAAGAACTGGCCTTTATTGATCAACCTTGATCTATTAAGAACCTCTATGTTTCAGCTAGGGGTGACAATGATCGGATTTCAAGCTTAACTAATGCAGCTTGAAATCGATTTAAACCCATATAAGCCACCTAGAAATTGACCTGTGAATCAAATTGATTCCTTTTCATACCAGTCAAAAACCAAATCAAAACAAACATTTGACTAATATTTAGCTCATCCGGTACAATCTGAGCAAAAATAAATTGATCCAATCTTCAATGAAGATTTGATCTTTATAAGTTAAAATCTCAGAAAATTTCAGTATTAATTTTGATTAAAAGTCGACCCCAAATATTCTGTCAAGGAGTATAACTCATATTCTGCTAATGCATAAATATGATGATATACTACTTTTATACTATTTTGAAAATTTTCAATCCTCATGAGGAAAGTTCGAAAGTTTACAATGAAGCGATTCATGGCTACAATTTATTAAGATGATATTATTTCTTATATCATAACTCCATTTTTCTGCAACTCAATGAAGCACGTTAGGTTATCATTATAGAAGTAACTTTTGCCACATAAACTAGTAAAAATCGTGACATAAAGGCTTTAGCAAATACAAATAGCAAAGTAAGTTTCTATCCTAAATGCAATTTCAATTATTTCATATTCTACTATGTTGCTTTCTTACAGCTGCATAGCGTAGTACTGACACTATAGACCAATAATTTGTTTAGAAAAAATAATAGATTTTGTCTCTGAAAGAATTTTTTAGCCTCACAACATTAAGAATGTACTATCTAAGATTTTCACTAATTTTTGCTAAGGCCTCAAGCTTAAATAATTTTTTAAAGTCAATAGCAAGAAAAATATATACAACAAAAAATAAATAAATCAATTTTAAGTTATAATACCACAAATGAGATGATTAAATAGTGCATGTGAATGGAAAAAAGTAGTCCAAGAGGGAAAATGATATAATTTAATGGGAAAAGAAAGGAGTCAAGAGTTGTAGTTGGTTTACATCTTGAGAGAGGAGTTCAACAATTGAGAGGGAAACCAAAAAAAAAAGTATACAAGCCAAAAGGAAAGCTGAGAACACATTGTATTTTTCAGTGGTTCTGCACTATAGCCTACATCCACTATTAAATAAGACGAAGGTTTCACTACTCTAATAAGAGGAAAAGGGGTGTAATCTTTAAACTTCAAGCTCTTACTCTCAAAAGCAACAAAATAACATTACTTGAGTTCATCTCAATGGTAGTGCAAAAAAATCTTTTAGGAGACTAGAGATGTTGCATTCATGGGAAGCATCCCAGTTGAGGCAGTGTTGAGGCGGCTAAGAAATATCTCATCTAACAGAGGTAAAATAAGTAGTCCACATGTAAGGTTTAGAGATATTGAGTGGGAAAAATCAAATGGTAGAATGATCGGTTGGTAGTTTGATCCTTGTGAATGACAATCATGACAAAGAGATATTACAATGTTGCAAAGAATATTCATGAAATTGTCATAGCTCTATACAAGAAGTGGTCACATGGTGTTTCTTGAGTGTTTAGACATGGCAATGACGATTGCACAACAACCAAAAGGTGTAACCTTTTAGTGTTCGAGGAATGAATTCTATCACAGTAAAGGAGTATTCCAAACAATTATGTTGAGGGCTTAGTTGACTTCTATATTATCCAATTAGCTTAAAGGATAGTCAAGCTATGCAGCATTCCTTAAATAGATGGCACCGATTAAGGAGGTTCAAACTAGCTGGTATCTTCAAGCCTAGATGGACCTACACTAGCAATGGATTGGTCCCTTTTCCCCTCCAAAGTCCTCATATTCCTTCACTAGTTGCAAAGAAATGGATAAATGCCAAGAGACAGTAACTTTAAAGCAACACTCCTCATGCAAGAGATGGGGAGGATCAAGGAGATAAAAGGAATTGGCTGCCTCGAAGGTAGCAATGGCGACAACAATAGAGCCAACAATGATGATATTAATGACAACCAGGTAAAGATGATAGGTGTCTCTCCTAGCTTCAACTACTACAAACTCACCCTCTCTTGCAGCAAAGAGATGTTGTCCAAGCAATGGACATAAGGACATGGCCTATAAGATTAGCCAACCCATTAAGGAGCAACTCCGGTTGGACCAAGCTAGGTAGATAGAAATGGGATCGGTTGACCTCAAGGGACAAAAGATTAGCCTAAAAACTTACCAAGAAAAGAGGTGCCAGTATAAGATGCACTAATCAATGAAAAAAATTTTGCCTTTGCGTATCATATTCTAGGTTGGATACAACAATAACAAGAAGAAGCTTTATCATTTTATATACTTCATAACCAACTCTTTTTAGGTCTACCTTTACCTTTCTTAACATAGGATGATTCTAATACATATACTCTCCTAACTAGGTCATCGGACGGCCAACATTTTGTGCCCAAACAATCTAAAGGCAACTCTTTCTAATCTTATCTGTCATTGGAGCTACTCTAACCCTTTTACATATATATTGTTTCACATTTTGCCTCTAAGTATAAAGCTATTCATCCACTTAAGCATCCTCATCTCTACAACAATTGATTTTGTGCTTCTCTTTTACTGGTCAACATCATGCACCATAAAACATTGCAAGTCTCATCATCATCTTATAAAACTTTCCCTTTAGTCTAAGCAGTACTTTTATATCACACAACAAGCTCGATACATTCCTCCACTTCAACCATCCCACTTGAATTCTACTAATAAAATCCCCATCTATTTCACCATCACTTTAAACAATAGACCCAAGAAATCCAAAATGTTCACTCTTTTTAATGACTTGATCATCTATTGTCATTATCTTATCATTATAACTTATACAACTAAAATTACACTATGTATTCGATTTTAGATCTACTCAAACAAAAACCTTTAAACTCTAAAGTTGACCTCCATAATTCAAATTTTTTTGAACTCCCTCTCTAGTCTGATCAACAAGAAGAATATCATCAGCAACAAGCATACACCAAGATACAACACTACATCCTCATGTAAATGTTTAGTACGAACATCCATAACTAAAGCAAAAAAGATATGGGCTTAAAACAGATCCTTGATGTAATCCCACTGGAATAGGAAAATGCATCGTCAATCCTCATTGTGTTTGAACACAAGTGATAGATATCCTAATTTGGATATGTTAGAAAAAAAATATATCGTAAGATACTTCTACCAAAAACAAAATTTCTTGATTAAGCGAAACTAGAATTAGAGAATGGGAAGTAAAATATTTTTGCACAAAAGCTTTCTCATGCCAAGTAAAATCAATGGTGGATAAAAAATCTCAAATTTACTCATTGCATCTAACCAACCAGTAAAAGATGGCGAATCTACTCGAATGCATGAGAGAAAATTAGTCAATTTTACCAAAGTTAAAAGTGTGAGAATTTTTAGCAAGAAACATCACCTAACAAAGTCTCATACAAACTTTAACTTGTCCCTTATTGTTGTGATGTAATTTGATGATGTTTATAAAGATAACTACAGGCAAGAGGCCCCTTTATATTATCTCAACATTATGGAGGACAAGACTATAATGTTTGAATCTTCTCAAGGGTGATCTCATCATTCTCCTCTACCTAACACCTAAATAAAGTGTGTTAAGGGCATAAAGGGAGCTCATCATGTGTGATGCCCATAACGTGAACTCTCTCTCTCTCGACTGCGCTTTTCCTTGTAACTAAATGACATCGTCTTTTTTGACTATATATAAATGTGTATGAATGAAATTTATCCAATCAAAATATTTCATGGAGTTGTGCTCCATTTGACCATAATGAATCTGGTCGGTTTTAGTATTACCTAAGAAAGTAGCCGCATGCTAACATGGTCAATAAGTGGTGCATCACTTTGTCCAATTAGTATGTCATTGTAACCGTCAAGAGGATTGGGTGTTGACCCGGAACCAAAGGATAGAAGAGGTTAGTATCTCCCTTTTTTTTCAAATAACTCATGAAATTAGTATTGACAATTCTTATAAGTGGGTCCTATTGCCATAAATGTGGGGTAAAGTGTCCATTCATGACATGAGACTAGGCATCAAAAATTTTGGTTAATCTAGGAGCTCTCACTGAAATGGTAGTGCATCTCAATTCACCACACACTATTATCAAATAGGTGAATTTGATCAAAGAGGATACCGTGGTTGGCTGCCTCTCGATCTCAACTCAAAGTTATGTATGACAACAAGAAAGGCAAAGAAATGATTTGCTTGCACAACATGAATAAGGAAAACTGTACTGCACATACTGAAACAATTCTATTTATAGATTCTCAAAATGGGGGACAAGAATAAAGCCATAAATCTCAAATTTTCTCTAAGTCCTTACATGTGGCAAAACTATGGCAAGATATTTCAACTTCTGCAAGAAAAATCTCTTAAGAAAGCTCTTCCAAATACAAAACCCTTAGGATAAATCTCAACTGCTATAAATTCTCTCGAGAAAATCTCCAACGCTAATTTAAATATCCTTAGATACACAAGAACATTGCAAATTCATTGAAGGAATATTGCATACAAAAGATGAACCATGTGCATTACACAAATAATAAATCATAACTTAAAAGATCACTCTAACTCTAATTATTTAGGAGAAGATGTCAATTGGATCTACTTTAATATTAAATTAATCTTTCAATTCAGCTTCCAAGACAAGCACTGTTATAAATGACAAGATTTATGCCTTTCAAAGGAGGGTGGTATTATGATATCATGACAAGAAGAATAAAAATATTTTGCAAATTAAGAAACTACTGTATTTAAAGAGAGATTTGTACCATCTTCATTCTCCTTCATTAAAAAATGACTCACAACTCTTCTCATGATAGAAATGCATAAATTCTGATTCCAAAAAAGGTAAAATTCCTACTCCCATAATTCCCTTCCAAAACTGATGCAAAGCTCCACAAAAGAATAATGTACTTTAAACTCATAATGTAAAAGCCACTGAAAACTTCTTAAGTTAAATTTTTGAATAACAAAACTAAATAAATAACATAACAAATTTGAAGGTAAATAATATTTGTTATGATTAAAAAAAGGCAAAGACATCCAAGCAAACCTATGGTACAAGCCTCGGCTAATAACTCATCAAAATAAAGAAGAGATAGCTAATATACTTCTTAAAACAAGCTTTGCAGAGATTCAGTGGGCATTTGAAGTTTCTGGAGATATCTCCTTCCTTTTACGTGAAGTGGTTAAAGTTGCGCCATTCTTAGAAGACAAATTCTCAGTATCGTGAATTCCATCAGCTTCAATATGGTTGGTACAGGAGTATCTTACCTCTAGAAAGTTCCTTGACAACGGTCTAGTTATGCACAACCAAATCCTAGAATTCTCATTTTGGCTGTTTTCATCTAATGGAACATGCCATGATCCACTCTCAGATTCCTAAAAGATGGAAGAATGAAGAAAGCGAATTAGAATAAAGAGTTCTTCAATAGGATTAGCTAGAATCAAAACACTGGGGACTATACCTGGATGACTAGAGAATATGGAGGCGGCATTTTAAGCACTAAATGACCTTTAACAAAATTGTACTTAACCTGAAATGTAATAACATAGTTCAGTAGAGGCAAACCATGATGTAATAATTAAAATACAACAAATACAATAAATAAAATCTAAAGCAACATTAACAAGCCCTTTTGGAGATCTGCTAACTTAACCTGATAAGTTACCCCACTTCTAAGTGACATGTTGACACGAATCTAGGCTATGATACCAACTTAATGCAGGGAGATTATGTGTAATTTCTAATGTTATCTGCATAAGATATAAGATTAAAACATACAAAAAAAAATCATAATCCATAAGCTACCAACTCATAATTTTGATAAAATCTTATCTCTTTAGTCTAAGGATAAAAAGCATAATAAATCATTCCAAAATATTAATTAACAATTGCATAAAACATGAAATTTCACTAGAAAAATAATGAAAAATATAAAATTGCAGTAACTATCAAATTAACACTTCAAAAAAAATATAGTATATATATCACTTGATAAGATTTCAATCATATGCAAAACTAGCGGCTAAACAATCTAAAAGACAAGAACAATGATAGAAATGGCCTAAAGGGGAAAATAGGTCTAATATTGATAGAAGGAGGCTCATCTTTAGAAGTAATTATCCATACATGTAAAGCATTTAAAGAATACATATCCAATAAACACACAAAAGAACAGAAAATTTTTGGAATTTTATTTCAATTTAATTAAACTCCCAGGGATCCTATTTATAACCTTCAAAGACGTTAAATAAAATTACGGAAAATATTTTAAGTCCACTGAGAAAATAATTTTTAATACCATTAATTCTAGCAATAAAAAAAAACTTTTCAACAAATCTCACTTCCTGAACTATTTAAGGACCCGGACTTAAAAAGGAACTTTTTTCCCAAAATCGTTAGCCCTAGAAGTATCGGGAGCCAAATTAGAGAAATAGGTTAGCGAGTAGAACAATTGCAGCAATTAACATTATGAAGAAGAAGACACAGAAGGCGAGAAAAGTATAATAGTAGCCCTACGGGAAACAAAATCAGCAGGTGATAACAATCAAAACTAAAATAAAAAGAACAATACCAGCCATTGGTAGAAAATAGGAAAAACAATGAGAAAATGGTAGGAACGTTTAGAAACTAAGGCAGGCAGCAGCATAGTGGGAGTGCAATGGTATGTAGGGAAAATAGGAATAGCAGTGAGGAGTAATTAATAATTTGCAGTGGCAATGATTCTGAACTCCATAGGTGACCCAAATTCAATGAGATGAGTTAGACCATATAGACTATAGACCTTACAAACATTTTAGAGAGGACATCCCGTTGTATAGGATTCAACATCATTGGCACATTTTACACAGAACAAAAAAAAAAAAATACATTGATATAACTCAAATAAATCATCATTTTTTATGCCTTATATGTGAGTTTCCATCAAATCTATCATGTTAGAAATAATTCAACTCCCATGAAATGAGCATGTAATATTGTAAGTAAATGTAGGAATATTAGTTATGCTTCTTGTAGAGTAATCTCATCATATATCAGTTTATAGTGTCAATGTACAAAAAACATCCAATATTCACCCTCATTAGTGGACATCATCTCATCAATAATAGCTTCAAGAATAAGCTGAATAGACATGCCTCGTAAAGTGTTAGATGTGACTTCATAAGAAGGCAAATACCTTCTTAGCCGAGTATCTCTTCAGTCAAATACCTTCCTAGCCGAGTATCTCTCCAGCCAAATACCTTCCTAGCTGAGTATCTCTCCAGCTAAATACCTCCCTAGCCGAGCACTCCCTAGCCGAATTCTTCCTTAGCCAAGTTGTCCCTTAGACAAACCCTGCTTGCCGATCATTACAAGTGCACAGAAAAATAAATCTGAACATGTGTGATGTAAATGTGAAAGTATATAGAATATATGCTTTACTTCTTTTGGGTTCCAAAATCCTAACTATATAGGGCGTGCGGAAGACATTTACAGTGACATGCTCCACGCTCGATAGAAAGCAAGAAAAAAATTGTTGATGTCGCTCCCAATGGAAAAAATTTGACTAAAATTCGAGACTTAAACAAATTCAAACGGAAATCGTCTAAACATAAATTAAATAAGAAAAAATACACAATAAACATGAAGATAAACATTAAATCAAAGAGAAATAAATGGATAATATTTAAAAGAAAAGAAAAAAAAAAGAAATATCATAATAAAGTAAAATACTTACTTTAAACGCAAACAAATTCCCTTCCTTTCTTCAAAATCTTTAAGGGCTATGAAATATTTTTCAAGCTAATGATATGAAAGGCAAGACCCCCTCTTAGCCTTATTTATAGGCAAAGAAAGCAATTGGGACTAATAAACTAACGACAATGACAAAAATATATATGTAAAATATATCACAATAATCTCGCATTTCCTATCAAAAGATTTGAGGTTATAAGATTTACAATAAACTTGAAGTCTAATTTTCAAATAAACTTAAATGAATATGGATGTGACTACGATGCTAGCCAATAAACATAAATGTGATTAATGCAATAGACATTAAAGTTATTATAACTTATTCCAAGTGAATTAAAAGTGATTTAAACTGAACACAGTTGAGCTTGAAGAATGACGATGAAGCTTGATAACTCATTTACATTCTACAAGGATTAATGATTAATTAATTAAGAAGAACTAATTGAATCTTGTGGCTTATGTTCTATCATATGTGAAAATGATTGAAATAGAACAAGCCAAATGCAAATATAACTTTGAATTCATGTTATACTTATGAGAAGGTTACATGAAGCTAAAAAGTTAATTTTCAAATAAGATAAAGTTCAATTCAAACCCTAAACTGAGATTCATAAAGAACAAGTCTTCTTATGTAATCCATATATTGGAATGTCTAATTTAAGACGAATTTCTAAAGAAGGCTTTTAATGAACATAAAATTGACACATATGAAATTTGTTAAGTACTATCTTCAAGTTGAGGTGAAAATTAAATGAATCTTAAAAGAGATTTTCACTAAAAACGAGCAAATGATATTTGAGAATTAAAAAATCTAGTAAGTAAACTAATTGCGAGCAACATTTTAAATTACAATCTAAATCAAAACGCTGCGAATTCAGAACACATCGCATACAAGCAAAAGAATTAAGGATTATTCTTAAATACACCCACATGCATCGCACTATAATATTTGATTCAAGTATCTGCGATTCGTGGTGTTTTAGTCTTTTGACTGCTTTAAAAAATCTAAAATCTATTAAATTTCAACTAGTAAATATCGAAGTTAATCTATCATGACAAGTAGATCGATCCTCTCATAGAGCTAAACAAAGTTGACAGGATCTAAAGCTCTTAAATATATTCAAATTAGTCATTTTTTTAAATCAAATTAACTCAAATTAAATAGCAATCTAAAATTGCTTAAATGGAATTCAATCCTTAAAAGCTTAAAACAAACTCAATCTATCTACTTTCCGCAATTATTTGTTGGAGGTGACAAATTAAGAAAACTCTAGTTTATAAAGAAACTGATGTCAAATCAAGTGTTCTACTATGTTCACTCTCAATCACTCTTGCCAGTATGATGACCGTGTCCTCACGCCTAATAAAGAGCTTACGACACGTGATTTACGATTTTATCGCTTAATAAGTCCATTATATTATTTATCACATTATATAACTGTGCCCAATGGCTTCCTTGAGTTGTGAATCATAGTATACTTGATAGGCAAAACTCCTTGTCAACTAAGCAACTTAAATCTCCTTAAAACAAACACCACCGTCTACAAGGATTTCTGACGACGAACCCATGTGGATAAGGATCCTTCGTTGGGTCGACTACCTCCTAATTAAGTAGACCAGGACCACGCCAAGATGACAAACCACGATCTAGATCGCAATTCATCATTCCCCAACCATCCGCTGCTAAAATGAATTTCATAAATTTTAAATTTAAACTCCACATGTCTAACTATACGCATATTGCATCTAATGACTAGCCTTAATCGAAAGTTCTCTCACTTATCGAGGGATAATTAACTATAGGCAGGTTTATAGAAACCCAATCGATCTAAAGTCTCACCAAATAAATATTTGAAGGTTCTTTTCTACTATTATTCATCCTTCTAAAATTACACATAAATCACTCTTCAATTCAATATGTCGAGAGTCTGAATTTTCTACGATTTTTGGCAATTCGGGACAATTCTCTTTCCATCTTTGGCTACATATATAGCTTATAGTAGAATAAAATATTTGAAAATTCAAAAAAATAATTATTTAAATGTGTAATAAATTCAAACTACTATTGTATGAGACTATATCGAATGAATTATTTTATAGTATATCTTATTACACTTTATTTTGTTATGTAGTTCGATTTTGAAAGTATGGGTAAATAATAATTAATTACTCACTTTTAATGGATCTAAAGCACTCCTTTCACGCATAGGCGTGTAAACATCTCTGCCAAATTAACGCCATCATCAACACATAGAGATGTTATACCGCTTCAATTTGGTAGCTTGAATTTCCCACCATGTATCAGAACTCAAACACCCACTGGACACTCATCCGAGGCCATCAAGGCCTCATACAAAGCCCCTACTAGCCATGTTCCCAATCGTTCAAGCCAACCATTGTTAAGGAGTTCTCCAGAGAGAACTTCGCTTTTAAAAGCTTGGTCAATCAAGCCCGTGACAAAAGAATCGTCATGGGCAAATTGTGTCTACCTACAAATGTTTCACAATTGAACCTTTGTTTGGAAAGCATGATCATGAAGCTTCATCAAGAAGCAAACTAATAGCGAGAAAGAAGAAGAAATGAGAGGCTCGCAGATCCCATTTAAACGACTGAACAAAACACACCACCGAAGCGAGTATTCCTACCCACATAACTTTTTGAAAGGGTAAAAGAATATACTCTGAAGTTGCGCCTTTAACCAACAACGCCAAGCTTCACCACCACAAGAGGAGACACCAAAACCGTCTCGAATACACAAAGTTCTCAAAGTAGCCAATGATAGGCTTAATGAAAAAAAATTTCAAAGTTGAGTAAAATACTCTACCAAGCAGGTTGCCATCTCTTCCGTAAGTCATCGAGCAAATATGCTTCGCATGGCATAAGCGCGTGACACTTGGACATGTCCAAGAATCCACCAAAGGGTCCCAAAGGATAAGTGTATGAGGCCGCCCCTGATGAAATTTGAAGAATGGAAAAGATGTGATATCTGATACATATACTTAGAAATCCTCAAAAACAACTTATCAGAAGTGGATACCCAAAAGAAGAGATGTCACTGATAAAAAATGAGTCAACACCTTGGAGAATCCTCTAAGGGATCTCGTCATCGATCAGATTCACCCCCACAAGAGAAGGTTGACTTTGATCGCAATCCTTTAATGAAGTATTATTCGCACATTGAACCAAAGATCCATGAAAAGTCATCAAATTCATGTGCAAAAGAAGGTGATGAAGAAGACACTATGGAAGTAGAAATCGCCTATATGGTCGAGATATGATGAACTCTCCGCCGCAATCAATGAACCCAGGAACCCGAACCAATTCACATTTATTAAGAAGAGCCTTCGCAGAAGCAAATAGAAGATCTTCAATCTCTACTGAAGATGAAAAAGAAGATGATCGAAATGAGAAATAGATCATGGGTGTTGAAGCTCTTTATATGATTAAACCATGAAATGATAAGTCTGGTACACGCTTTTATAATCAGCATCGCCGATCAACCCAAGCAACAACTGTCCCTACGACTACACAAGGAGAAGGACAATCAAGCTCTTCCCTTGAAGATGAGCAAGGAGCAGAACAATAACAAGGAATAGAGGAAGAAGAAGAGCTTGATTGACGCCAAGCTGAGAGCAAAGAGAAATGCTCAAATGAAGGTCAAAAAGATTGCACAAATTGGTACCAAGATGAATGATATGATGGTACAAATGAATATCATGGAGATGTTGGTAAGAATATCACATCAATTATAAGACGCTTTCATCCGCTAATCAAGTAATTAATACAACTATACCATCAATCACTCAACCTTCCCCTACAATACATGCATGCTACACAAGCGGAATGAAATTAACCAACTACCCCACCGATAATTCAAAATATCAGCACACCGGAACGTAACAAATGCCGCCTAGAAACAATAATCAATGAAAAGATATATGCAGTTATATCTTCGGAGCAAGATGAAAAGTGGGTAAAGGTCGCCCTTACCCAGCTGAATATGATCAAGTGTCAAGGTTACCTGTCAAAATTTAATTTTTAGTGGCTTGGTAATCCAAAGCAACATCTAGCCCAATTTAAGGCTACTTGTGGTAACAGGGGAATGATGTTGTTTCGTCAGTCGCTGACCGACTTCACCGCTGAGTGATATGAATTGTCGAATGATTCTTAAAACCTTTGTTGAGTTAGAAATGATATGAAGAGGTTCGCAAGCAAACGAAAATAAATAACGACCTTGCCTAAAAGGAGAAAAGATGAGTCACAAAATTAAGTCGTCATGAACCTAAGCATGAAAGTGAGCAATAAATGGAAGAGAACATGCGATCCAATTGCAATATGGATGATAAAATGATATTATTTTTATATGACATCAATTACAACATTCCAAGACTTGCTTCGATAAGGTGGCCAAATTTGAAAAAAATCATCTAAGTCCTAAATTTAGATAAAGCAAAGAGAAATAAACCTTCAGACTCAAGAAAAAATGAAACACATGCCGCTTCTTATACCTCAAATGATGAAAAGCGGACGATATATAATGTGGATAAAAGAAAACATCAGATGTACAATGATGATAAGGAAAGAAGCTATTCGATCCACCAAAATTGGTATTATAAGACAATGGTAAACCTCAAACTTTTTCAAGTGGTGGGGAGTGTCCAAAACAAACAACAAGAGATGAGCGAATGCAGCAATCTCTTAAGAAAAAAATGAATAAAGATTATTCCTTTAGAAGAGACAAAGCTAAATTATTTCGAAATAAAGCTCTTTACAATTACAAAATTAAAAGGCAAAAAAGTTGATTAAGTCAATCGTCTTACTATCTATGATCATCATCCCATATTGAAGATTGTTATGTCTTCAAAGATTGGCTAGAAAGAAGTATCGGCGATGAATTTACATTATCCGACAATGCTCTAGTCAACCCAAAAAGAGAACGTCTACAAGGATGATTACATCATCTTCCATAAAATGCATCAAAGACAAAAATAAGGAGAAATCAGTTCAGACTAAAGAATGGGAAACGGTAGTCTCCAAAAAAGACCAAAAATGTCAAGCCTAAAAGTATCCAATGTTAAGTGAAAATCACCACTTGAACCTATATTGACTTAAAAGAGATACCTAAACCAAATATTTGGGCTAATGGCATTGATAAGGCTTTCATCACGAGGAAGTACTAAAAGCCCCATAAATCAAAGAAGCCGATTAAGAAAAAAAAGATCAAGAAGAGAACTAGAACTTAAAAAATCATTAACAATTTAGAGTATCTGCAAAGACAACCATTTAAGCTTGTGACTTTATAGCCTAAACTTGCATTGTGAATCGGATGAAGAAGATAATGAATCTTGTCCAGAGACACGAATCATGGCGAGAGACATGAATCATCTACGTGATGTTTCAAGATCGTAAAAAATGACAGTATTGACAAACTCAACCCATCAAAATTCTTATGTGGAAAGCAAGAAGAGTCAGAGTTAACGTTTGAATTTTATTTAATGACTCAACAAGATAATAACAGTTTAGATGATCTATGTTTTCCCGACGGAGAAGAGTCAGACTCATCGATATCATCACGCATGAAACGTATGAAGTTGAAAAATGAGTCTAGCTCTTTTGGCCAATCCTCCAGAAGAAGGGAATTTGAAAAAACTACATCTTCAGAAGAATTTGAGCGAGACAAGGTGATTCAAGTTCAGTTGAAAAGTGGTAAAGTCTTACCGTCTTCATCAAAGAGGAGAAATGTAAATAAAGACAAACGCAAACAAATTGAAGTCAACGAAGATATCATTCCCAAGAATCCTAGAATGAAGCCTAAATTAAGCGAAAAGATATATTATAATATTCTATCACATCTGAGAAAGACAACTGAAAATGAGGCTCTCATAATGTCAAAAGACATTCGAGAAACTTTGATATGCTCTCAAAGATCCGAAAGTTATGAAGCGTATTTTTGAAAATGCCAATCATTAAAATTCAAGATATCCCAAGAATTACATTTTCTAAGAAGAATCTTATAATGGGAAACAAATGGATCACAACCTCTTATATAACCAGAGTAATGGCATCTCGACGAATATTGATCGATTCTTCTATCAATCTTATGAGTCTAAAGGTATTAAGAGGATTATCACTGATATCCAACATCTTGGGAGAAATAAGCGATTAATGAAAAAGTAAAACCCCGAGTTCTTTTGATCTCGCTCAAGTTTCAATTTATATACTAAGTCAAGTTTCATTAATCGATTCGATGCATCATTTAGAGCTCTCGACTGGTCGCATGAGTATGGCATTGTCCCATCAACTATGCATCAGTGTATGAAGTACCTAAAATATGGAGAAGAGTTCAATTCTGGCAACATACAACCATTCTCAGTCCATGAAACAAAAATTTATGAAGATGCAAAGTACTTCATCCCCAAAGAGCCTAAGCTCACATAGCCTCTTAAGCAGTAGCATCCACTTCATGAACTAAAAAGCAACTTCACAGAGTGAAAGAGCAAAAGCAAAGAGGAAGAAAGAAGGCAATGTCGACTCTCCCTAAAACACTTGATTCTACATCTAAATCAAGAAAATCAGTTTCTCATTTGGGAAGTGACACAAAGAAGAAGATACTCCTGTCAAACCTAAGGAAATAAACTTTCAAAAAAGACAAAGTATGAAATAAGTGATTCAGATTCAAACTATGACTTTAACTACTTATGGAAATAAAGTTCAGAGGGTCGCATCAAGAAAGATATCTCATTTGGCGTCGAGACTTCAAAATTATACCCATCCTCAAAGACTTCAAAGAAATCACTAACCGGAGGTTCATAACATTTGAGTTGATAACATTCTATGTGCCGAGTGAGAACAAACTCTATTTTACAAATTTGAAAAATCTCCACACGAGCTAACCAACATGAAAATTGATGAGATAGTGCAACAAGAATACCAATATACTATCCATAAATTAAAAGAATGATGCACAAGCTTGAATTCATATTGAACTCAAGATAAATCTTTAACAGATGTGGAGCCAAAGAAGTCCTTATCAGAAGAATATAGTTTATCTCTTTCTGGTTCATCCACAATCTCATCAAAATAAAGCTTTATAATATAATGAAGAGATCGAAACAATAATCTAAGAAGATGATCTCCATGAAATTCTTCTTATAAATGATGAAGTAGAAGCCACCAAAGAACTCAAAGATGGTGGATAAATACTTATGGATAAACTCAAAAAATCAACCTAAGAGTCGAGGATGATCCCCGCCCAACTTTCGCCAATGCCCTCCCACCGATGAGAGAAATTGAAGAGCTAAAAATGCTGTGAATTCAGATTGCTTTGCTCGACATATTCAAATGTCGCTTATCCCTGACGTAGCAACTCATAAACTTGTTATTAAATTAGATGTGACGCCTGCTAAGCAAGCTCCTAAACGAATGAGATTGGAGATTGAAGAACAGCTAATTGCAGAAACTAAGAAGCTGATCAAAGTAGGCTTCAACCGGGAGAAGTATGCCAATTGGATAGCCAACATTATCCCTATTAGAAAGAAGAACGGTCAAATCTAACATTGACTTACCAAATAAGCCCAAAAGATGACTTTTTGCTTCCAATATCAGAACTACTAGTAAACAACACTTCCAACTATGACATGTTCTCATTATAGACGGATCGTCAAGATACAATCAAATCAAAATGGCACCTGAAGATGAAAGACATACATCGTTCAGAACACCTATTAGCATCTATTGCTACACAATCATGCTCTTTGGTTTGAAAAATGCTGGAGCTACATACCAAAGAGCCATGACGTGTATTTTTGATAAGTTCATTCACCAGAAAGTGGAGTGTTATGTTGATGATTTGGTGGTGAAAAATTTAAATCGTGAAAATCACTTCGAAAACTTGAGAATTGTATTGGAGAGAATCAGGAAATATTATCTCAAGATGAATCCTCTAAAATGTGCAGGGTATCCTCTAGAAAAATTCTCATACAGCATATCAGGAATTGAAATTGATCCCGCTAAAATCAAGGTAATTGTGGAGATGCCTCAAGAGTTTGTCGCCTTCTTTACAAGGACTACATTCATCCATCATTCATATCAAACATATCGGATGCTCAACCATTTGCAAGGTTGATGAAGATGTTTCCATTCAAGTGGGACAAAGAGTCAAGAAGCCTTCAATAGCATTAAAAGCTACATTAAATCCACCAATCCTTGCAACACCTACTCTGGAAACCCCTCATTCTATACACATTAGAAGAGTCCCTTGGAGCATTATTGCATAACACAATGAAGAAAGCAAAAAAAAAAGAACTCTTTATTTATATTTAGATAATAGAGCGTAAATGAGATACTCCAATGAGAAGTACTGTTTGGCATTGATCTTTACAAAAGTTCATTACATATTATCTCACAAGATTACTCATCTCAAGGATCGATTTGTCAAAGTATATTGACAAGACGCACATGTGGAAGATACAATATTGCTTCTACAATTTGATATCACATATTCCGCAGAAAAGAAGGGACAAGTTTAGCAGATTTTCTGCATCTCATCCTCGGACTCTTCTCTTAATGACGATTTGCACGATGAGTAAATTATGCTCATTCATGAAAGAAAAAAATCACAAATTTGAGAAATATGCTTTGATGGAGCCTCATCGATCAAACAAGTCAAACCTCTAAATTTGTCAAGGGCAAGAGCAGTAATCGACATTGTCTTCATAACACCAGAAGGAGGGATAATGAGACGATCATATGGATTGACCAAGCCAAGAACTAATAATGAAGCCAAGTATGAAGCATTAGTAGCAGGTCTTGAAAAAAGCTATTTTCATAGGCATTCAAAACTTGCATATTTTTAGCGCTTCTTAGCTTATTCTAAATCAAGTACTTGTCATCTATAAAATCAACAAGCTTGAGTTAGCTTTCTATCATAAGCGAGTTCTCGAACTTATGAAGCAAATACCAAATATCACACTAACTCGAGTCTCTCGATCCAAGAACAATAAAGCTGATTGCTTAGTGAAATTAGCTAAGGAAATGGCAAGTATGAATGGTGATTATGTCATGATCGACATATTTACCGACGAAGTAGAGCCAAAGTATCAATCCCTCAGTAGAGGGGTTATCAAATTCGACGCGGTAAGACGCAACTCAGGTTGCTCCTCATACTCCTCAAAATCAATATGAAATTATACCTAGAAGAGCTAAGAATGACATTGCTTTGGAAAAGCAGTGTGAAGTCTTTATAAAAGAGCCACATTATTGGAGGCAACCTTTCATCAACTACTTTAAAGAAGATAAATTACCAAATAATAAATCACTAACAGCTCAAATCGAGAAGAGAATGTTACGCTATGCTTTCGTCAATAATACTCTATATCGTAGATCCTTTGAACAAATGTAACAACGATGCCTAAATACAGAGGAAGCTAGTAAAATGATGGTTGAAGTTCATGAAAGACTTTGTGGTGCATTAGTCGTCCCAAGATAAAGTAAAGATCAAAGGATGGGTTATTATTGGTCATCTAATGAGATATCAATCATGCTAAGATGTCATGAATGTCAAGTACAGAATATAATCCATCAACCTCCAAATCCACTACACCCAACAATAGCATTTTCAATGTTGGGGTACATATGTAACAATTGATCCATCATGTCACGGACCGCTTCATCCTAGAATCGACTTTTTTCTAAGTGGCAAGCTATCCCATTTAAAGAAGTTATCGCCGATCGAAAGTGATTAACTTCTTACACATAATGTGGTTTATAGATTTGGAGTGTCGTCAAATAATTTTGATAATAACACCCTTTCAAAAATACAAAGATTTATAGATTCCGATCGACAAAAATTGATTATACTTTTCAATATACAATCTAAGAGCAAATGATTTGGGTCTTCAACAAGACATTGTCAAACCGCCAAGAAGATCCTCATTAAAAATAAAAAAAGAGAATGGCATACCAAGCTAATAGAGATATGCATCAACCACCTACAAGCCGACCAAAAGCCTCCTATTTATTAGTATTTGAACTCAAGCTCTTCCAAGTTAAGCTGCCTTCACTTTGAGTAGCCATCGAATACGGTCTAATTAAAGACCAAAATGCTCGTCTGAGAATGGAGGAACTCAACGCGCTTGATGAAGTTAGATTGCAAGCTCATCAAAATTTAGAAGTTTATCGAGCAAAGATGTTGAGGGCTTTTGACCATACAATGCGACCTCGAACATTCCAAAAAGAGAAATTGGTTCTGCTGCTGAGAAGACCAATTATTCCTAATCGAAAATTTAGTGACAAATTTGAGCCTAATTAAGGTCATTTTGTCATTGATAAAGTGTATGAGGAAATATCCAACTCATCAACCTAAAGGGTGAAAGATCAATGCCACCAATAATTAATGATACTTGAAAAAGTATTATACATGATGAATACATTCTCAAAAAAATCCTACAAGATAAGATTTTTTTAGTATATCTATTTAGGTCGACATCGCGTTTTATGCCGAGATCCCTAAATAAATATACTCACTCCATATGAAAAAAGTTTTTTCTGTGAAAATTCCCCTGTTACACGGGGAATTAGATTTATATACATGGATGAAAGCAATATTACATGTTAAAACCCTCTTAAGAGCATATCAATTCAAATATTGACGTATTTGCGTATTTTCATCTTGAAAGTTCTTCTAAATGTGCTTTAGCATCCCCCCTGCAAGACAGGGGGCATTTTTAATTTATGTTAAGTTTATGTGAGTTGACATCGTGTTATAAGACGAGATCCTCGAATATATTTTGATTCAAGTTAACATCGAGTTTTAAGCCGAAATCCCTGAATATATCCATAATTGTTATTGTTGCGTGTTCTTAGAAATAAAAAAGAATCTATTTTACATGAAAACCCTAAATGTCAAAAAAATTTATCTCCATTTGTCAAATTTTGAATATTAAGTCAAGAACTCTATTGAAGCTTCAATCAATTGTTGAGAAACATCAACCTCTACATCCTAAAGTCTAAGACGCGGATGGATTCTAAAGGTCGAACTCACCAAGCCCACAAATGGCGAGTTGCCGCTTCCTCACTCAACAAGCCAGAAGAAAAAAAGAGCCCCAGTCAGTCGATGACCAAATCACTAACCCAAGCTTAAGTCAGTAGATTCTAAAGGTCACTTATAATGGTCGAAGCCGACGCCTCACTCAACAAGCGTAAGAAAAGACCGTGAACGCCGGGCCTAATGATGATAGTTCAATCTCAAACCGATCCAGTGATTATAAACAACCAGATCCAAGAGATCTTTCCACTTGATCGATAGATCAAGACAATCTGAGAAAACTCAATTTGAGTCTTTCAAATCATATATATATCAGAGATATTTCAATTTATTCTCAAAATAATCAAGCTCAAAGCACAGATCAAAGTCAATCAACTCATCAAGACCGTCAAAACAGAAAGCAAAGGACCGAGGAAGCAATTTCATAGTTCATACAAAGTCGATGGCCGAATTAAAAGAATTTTAAAGTAATTCAGTCTGTTAAAGCACAAGCGATAACTCAATATAACTAGTATAAGCCAAGACTGGTCATCAGACGCACCTTCAATGAATCATCAGCAACAAGCACAGTGATTCATGGCATATACACTTCGACAAATCAATGGACAAATCAAGTCACTTCATCAAGTTCCAAGCTTAAAGCTAGATGAAGAATTTCAACCAAAGCAATAAACCGATTCCCCACAGGTCCTTCATCAAAACAAATAAACTAATTCCTCCAACAAACCCAATCAAGCGCGAAGCTATGATTGGAGGAAACTCAGGTTTACAAAAACATAAAAGAAAGAGATTTTCAGCAAAAGTCATTGAAGCAGAGAGTAGATGATGTAAGAACTCTTATCTATCCGACAAGTTGATCGACAAATCCTCATTTAGCATGTCCTAAATAAGGCATCATACTAATGACAAATCATACCAAAGCTGTTATTGTAATCAATCGTTTGTTTAGCCAACACACAAATTAAAGCCCAAAGCAATCAAAACCGAGCTCATTCTCCAAAATAAAAAAAAAGCACAAAGGTAACAAAAGAAATGTCGATGTCCACCAATACAACAAGATGATACATAATTGATGAAAAGAGAAACAAAGAAAAAAGAGAAAAGTACATCATGGGAGCTTAGATTGCTCCGTCATAATAAACGCTAAAGACCGATGCTCACTCCCAATCAGAAGCATCAAGATGGTCAAAGCAAATTTACCATAACGATCTTGTAATGATGTTGCTCCCTTTATAGAGCTCTCTTGTCCCGCTTCAACCCAGCCTCTGATCCTAATCATGTCTAACTCGAAGAAGCATCTATTGAACTCGACGCCGTCGAGAGCCTCACTCTCCTCAAACTCATCATGCTAGTCGCCTCCCAAGCTTAACGATCCAAGCTCTCAAAAGTGTCGACGGACAATACGGCGATCTCATCTAGATCAAAAACTCTTCGCCTCTACAGAATCTCAGATGAGAATGCCCTTCAAGCCTACGAGCTAGAAGATCCGAGATGGTGTTAAGCATATGATGTGAAGTTGTACAGTAACTATGGTGAATCCAAAGTAAATGAAATCCATCCTCACCAAAGAAACGCGATCACACATGCCCTGTCCGTGGATCGGCATACAGAATGTCGATGGTAGATCTGAACTCGTACTTACCTACGAACCTTTGCGAACAAATGAAAACAATCAGCATAAAGCAGAACAGTAAATATAAAGAAATGCAACTAAAGAAGAAAGAGAGGAAGAAAGTACCTGAACATGATGAATCTGACTAAACTGGTGTGTCATAAGTGGCATAATCCTCGCTGACCTTCATTATCTGATAAGCGCCCGGTATATGTTGGCTCGTGAGCTAGATGCGAGATCTCTCATCTCAGTCTCGGGGGCGGTCGGGCTCAGTAGAGAAAAGTAGCTCCACATAAGGAGTAGCAAAATCTAAAGTGGTAGTATCAACGGCACGCGCGACAACCCACTCCAGAGTCCTCAATAATATTTCCAGTGCTACCTGACACCTATGGCACCTCGTAATGCTTCGTGGGCGGACTCATGGAATAATCAAGCGCCCTCAAGCTCATGGGGCCCACTCTACGTGTTGTGAGCGAAGAAATCTCAACATAGTTAAGAACCTAATTCCTAGCTCTAACTCTGGGAGGTGTCCTCGCCTAACGCTCATCGATTGTTGTATCTATCATGAATCAAATTAAAATATCAAATGCATCGAATATATTTTAATGATGCAACAAAGAAAATGGTAAAAGTATTGAAAAGAAAAAAATAATAATTATACCTCGGCGCTATCCTGGCGGTGGTGGTGGGCGTCGAGGCACCGACCTCGAGTTCGATCTCACCCTGTTCATATCTGGCTGCACGCTCCAAAAGAACCAAGAGAGTGTGCCCATGTGGTAGATATAACTAACGTGACTCTGGATGTATCCGAAAGTGAGCATCGATTCAAGCCTCGATAAATGTAGCCAAATAGTTGAAGTCAGTAGCGATATCTAGGAGAATCATCCCGATCTTCCTAATGTCTATACTGGCCGGATGAATGGTACCATCATGAGCGGTGAAAGAAAAACAACTGCACTCGATTGGGTTGATAGCCTCATATACGCCAAATCGATAACATAACCATCGGACGTATCTAAAAAATTACTCGACTACCTCAATGTCCCGATGAAGCAATGAATATCTGTCATTCTCATCAAGACTGTCAATAAGATCAATCTCTATCAAGTCAGATGGTAAACTAAATATATCCGACTGGTGAACTTACAAAAATCGATCTCTAACCAAATGAGGAGCAAAGAAGAACATGCGAATTCGCTCCATCTCCAAAGTAGACGATACTCGATATAGCACAAGATTAGGATATCCCTCGAAAAGAATGTAGATAAATAAGCAAATGCACCATGTATGTGGAACCCAACAAGTAATGTCAGAAATCGTCGTAACTAAAGAACGACCTCAAATCACCCTCATATCACCTAAATCCAGAGCTGCTAGAGGCTAGAAATCCACCTAGAAATCGTTGGTTCTAATAAAGCAACCGATCCCTGTGGAAGCACAAAAATGCGTAACCATGTCACTATAAATCTAAGAACAAATCCTCGATCAATCCCATGGGGGCCGGAAAAATAGCTCTCAGGCTCCCGCTCCTCGGATAAGTAATTGTCATCGACACACCCCGTCGAAAAGGGTCATGTAGTCTTGCAGTCCTACTTGACAGCATAATCCTGTCTAAATCCATGTACTCACCGATAATGCAGCTCGTGATTGTCTAAAACGTCCTGACGTCTTGAAAGTCTAGTGATAGTGGTTTAGAAGATTAATATAAATAGAAGGCATAGCTAGCCTACCTCGTCGTCACAATCATCTGAAGGCTGTCTGCGAAATAACTTCTCATCAAGTGAAAATCACTCCTCGTAATGATAACCAAATATCGGGAGACCCGACACAGTCTGTATGTCCCAAAGGGTAACTATCAACTCCTCTGGACTGATCCAACAAGTGTTATTACTAGCATCCCAAAACTCTGCTATTTCACGAGCCCAAGAAGAAGGCATACCTTCAAAATCAAATAAAGACACATATATTGTCTCATAAATGTTAGTTCCTAAAGTGTCTCAGAACCACGCAAGATGCATCCTCATGTGACGTGTCAGTGGAAAATCTTGTAATAGATGAATCAGCAAGGCGATGAGCTTTCTAGCTGACGTGGCTCAAATCTAGGCGCCTCATTCAATGCTTGTCAAGAAAGTTGTAAAATATCACAGTATCCGGCGACATCTTGTCTTATCCGGGATTGTAGTCCGCATTTCAATAAGCCACCCAATCTGCGAGATCCTCAGAAGCAACAAAACAAGTAGTCAGAAGCATGGAAGAGCGCGCAAAGAAACCCTGGTAAAAATCACACCCCCTCAACATATTGGTGTGTTGCTTAATCCTATCACTGATATTAGCATCGGCGAGGATCGGTATCGACCTTGAAATAACCTCACAGTAGGAATGACAAATCATCGTTCTTCTCGAACATTCTCCTCAGTGATAAGAGCGCATAAAAATTCAAAAGATAGCATAATAAAGTCAAATAAATACAGAGTTATCTTAAGCGGTAAAGAAGTGGAACAAATGGGGAGGGGAGAAAAAAAAAATCAAAAGGTCTAGTTTTAACATGACTCGCTCATGAATCACATTTGTTGGGAGCATTGTTCATATATACCACAAAAGTCGAATCGAGCTACAAATCGAATTGATGGACTTTGAAGTGGCAATGCTGGTCACAAAATGCCCGGATGTCACCGAAAATGTTGAAACGACCTCGATCAACGAAACGACTTGTCGCGTTGAGCGAAATTGGTCAAAATTAATATTGCATAATCTAATCAACCGATCAAACAGCAAGCTATCAATTATGGTATCGAGAAGGAAAGGCATGGCGATGTCCGAGCGACTCCGTTAAATTGATCAGCGTCGTTACCAACGTCAAAACTATCAAATGAGGCATTTGCTTCAATTCAGCAACGCGAAATGTCGAATGCTCGGAAGTGACGCGCAAATTGAGATTGAAATGCACTGTACGTCGCCAAAATCAAACCAAATGACCGATCGACGGACACGTTCCCATCAAAATTGATCGGAATATAAATATTGCATAATCCCAAAGGCCAACCGTCAATTAGTGTCGGCGTCGCGGCGCATATATGCTCGAGATCGGGGCCAACACAAATCAAATAACCTCATGAAAATTGATTGTGTCGTTAAACATCAAAATCAATCAAGTAAACTACTCAATTGAAACAGTTTGTGAAAAATGTGACGGAAATAATTACGGCCGTTTTGGTGAAATAAACTGATTTGACCGAGCCAGCACTGATTCAATATTGTATATACTTATATACTATATATATATATATATTATATATATAATCGATAAAATTCATTAAAATTCGATTAATTAATTTTTTTAAAAAACCTAAATCTAATACTAAATCCCACTTAACCCATTCCGTCCCAATCCACGCCAACCCTTTCCCCTTCACGCCTGAGCTCCCTTGACGCTGGATCTGCACCCAGCGTTATTCTCCCCTCATCAGCTCCCATGTTCGATCTCCTCGCTCTTAGTTCAAATGGCCAAACTGATCCTGCATCTCCCCCCTTCAACCATTCCACTCATGGACCACCTTCAAACCCAGCACAATCTTCCCGTCGCTCGACTCTTGTTGTTGTGGAAGAACTACGATCCCCTTTCTCCTCTCTACTCCCTCGGTGAAGAACCTCAAACCACTCCCCTCCGGTATCCCTCTAAAACAAAATTGCAAGCAATTTCTCTCCTTTCTCCTTTTCACTTCCCGTTCACTTGGATTTTTTGTCGATTCCCTCGGTAGTGGAAGTCATGAGCTTATGTTTCTTTCTCCACAATTCTCATTCAACTGGTTCTGGCCTTGCATGGAGGTTCGTTTTCTTTCACTTCTCGTTCACTTGGAATCTCATAGCCGAGTCTCTCTAGCCAAATACCTTCATAATCGAGTATTTCTCCATACATTCCCCAGCAGTATCTCTCCATAAATACCTTCCAGTATCTCTCATAAATACCTCCCCAATGAGCACTCCTGGATTCTTCCTTGTTGTCCCGAACCCTCCCTCATCATTACAAGTCTTGTGAAAAATAAGTCTAAACATGTGTAATGCAAATGTGAAAGTATATGGAATATATGTTTGTGTCTTGCTTTTCCAAGACCCCACTAATGCCCCATAGGGCGTAGCGGATGCGAAGACGGTTATGGTATCATGAGACACCTACATTACCATTAATAGGCGTCAGAAAGCCAAAAAAATTATTAGATGTCGCCTCCAATAGAAATCTGTAAAATTTCGAAATTGAACTTAAACAAATTCAAATGGAAATCGTCTAAACTTAAATTAAATAAGAAAATACATGATAAACATGAAGATGAACATTAAATCAAAGGAAAATAAATAAAGAATATTTAAAAGAAAAGAAAAAAAGAAATATCATAATAAAGTAAAATACTGCTTTAAACGTAAGCAAATTCCCTTCCTTTCATCTAAATCTTTAAGAACTATGAAATGTTTTTCAAGCAAATGATATGAAAGGCAAGACCCCCTCTTAGCCTTTATTTGTAGGAAAGGAAAGCAATCTTTATGGGACCCACTTATAATTAAACTAACGATTTAAGTACAATGACGGGTGCGACATATGTAAAACATATCACAACAACCTCGTTCCATGTTTTTATCAAATCAAATGCAAGTGAAACTTAAGAGGTTAATACAAGCTCATAAGAGATTTACAATAAACTTAAAATCTAATTTTCAAATAAACTTATATGAATATGAATGACTACGATACTAGCCAATAAACATAAATATGACTAAAGTAGTAGACACTGAAGTTATTATAACTTATTCTAAGTGAATTAAAATTGATTTAAATTGAACACAGTTGAGCTTGGAGAATGACGATGAAGCTTGATAACTCATTTACATTCTACAAGGGATAATGGTTAATTAGTTAAGAATAACTAATTGAATCTTATGACTTATGTTCTATCATATGTGAAAAATGATTGATAGAACAAGCCAAATGCAAATATAACTTTGAATTCATGTTATACTTATGACATGAAGCTAAAAGGTTAATTTTCAAATGAGATAAAGTTCAATTCAAACCCTAAAGTGAGATTCATAAAGAACAAGTCTTCTGATGTAATCCATATATTGGAATGTCTAATTTAAGACGAATTTCTAAAGAAGACATTCATTGAACATAAAATTGGTACATATGAAATTTGTTTAATGTTATCTTCAAGTTGAGATAAAAATCAAATGAATCTTAAAAGAGATTTTCACTAAACTAAAACGAGCACCCTGTTGGAAAAACTATAAACCAAATGATATTTGAGAATTAAAAATTCAAGTAAGTTAATTGCGAGCAACATTTTAAATTACAATATAAATCAAAACGCCATTATGACACATCGCGCAACGAAGGCGTCGATTCTATTCTTAAATACATCCGCGTAGTGCGGCCATTTATATTGAATGTTTAGATTGATTAAGCAATATCATCATTGACGGTAAATATGATCTTTGTTAGGAGCTAAATAGAGTTGACAAGATCTAAATCTCTTAAATATATTCAAATTAATCAATTTTCAATTCAAATTAAGTAGTAATCTAAAACCGCTTAATTGAAATTTAATTCTTAAAAACTTAAAACAAACTTAATCTATCCACCTTCCGCAATTATTTGTTGGAAGAAAACTCTAGTAAATTAATCAAATCAAGTGTTCTTATATTCACTTTCAATCACTCTCAATAAAGATGTGGTGTGTCCCTTATATAGCTTGGTAGAACATAGATGATGATTCTACCGAGTCTCTTCGGGTGACTTGGCGAAGGCTCCATTATATTACGATCCGAGTAGCTCGTGTCAATAACTTTCCTTTGAGTCAGAATCATAAGGTATATCGATACAACATCTCATCAGTAGGTGATTTAAACTTATCTCTGGGAACACCAAGTCTACAATTCTTGGATAACGTGTTCGTGTTTGGCGATGATCTTTGATTGAGTTGAGTCTCTCTCCTCATTAAGTAGTATTCGCCACCTTCGATATTGAATTGAAGAGAGTGGTTTATGATGTGCTGTAATTTTTGAAGGCGGATGAAATAGATAAGACACTATCGAGATATTTCATCCTCATTTTGGTGACTTTAGATCTGGTTAGTTTCCATATAAACGCATAGTTAATTATCCTCTCCAATAAGTGAGAGAAACTGATTAAAATTTGTCGTTAGATGAATCTTGACGTATAAGTAGCAGCATGTAGAGTTTAAAATTTAAAATTTATGAAATTCACCATTTTAGCCTAAAGCGGATGGTTGAGGGAATGATGACGTGTCGTCCCCATCTCATTAGTTCATCCATTTAAAATCATTCTACTTGTCGGAGGAGGTAATTGACCCGACCTAGAATTTTTGCTCAAACACATGGGTTCAGTCAGAAATCGTAGATCGGGGTGGTGTTTTCAGGAAGCGAGTTTAAGTCCATCTTATTAACGATGGTTGTTCTATCAAGTATATCCATGATTCACATTAAGGTGAGTCGTTGGAGAAGCATCTACTTGGTGATAATATAATGGAGCGCTTCTTGGTCAGTCACGTCGGAAGGACATGATCGTAACTACCGTGTCTCTTGACGCCCTGAGGAGGAGTCGTCCTTCGGCGTGAGAATGATTGAGTAACATAATGAATCTTGATTGTTATTGTCATAAAGTTCTTAATTTATCTCCAAATAAACAATTACTAAGGTGAATAAATTAAGTTTATTTTAAGCTTTTAAGAATTGAATTTCATTTAAGCAATTTTAGATTATTACTTAATTTGAATTGAAAAATTGATTAATTTGAATATATTTATGAACTTTAAATCTTGTCGACTCTGTTTAGCTCGTAACAGAGGATCAGATCTACTGTCACATCCGCTTTAAGCTAAAATGGTGAATTGCATAAATTTTAAATTTTAAACTCACGCTTTACTTATTGCATTAAGCGTCAATAGTAGCGCTTGTCGAAAGTTCTCTCTCTTATTAAGAAACTATAAAACGGAACAGATCATCATCAATGAACATGACGAAATCTCCTGAATCTATTTCTACATAAAATTACATCATCATAAATCACTCTCTTCAATTCAATATTATCGAGAGATTGGTGGCGAATTTTCAGAGCCCACATGTACTGATCCTTTTTTCTAAATATCTCATTATAGGCTTTATGAGCATTCCTAATATCTTGTTATAGATTTTATAAGCATTACTATTTTTTCTAAAGACAAAAGTAAGATTCACTTATTTATTATGGTTGTTTTTGATGAGTTCATAAATTTAAATGATCATTAGATCATTTGGCTAAGAATTTTCCTAGTTTCAAGTTTATGTCAAAAAAAAAAGTACTTGTTTTAATAGGTGGCCTTTTAAACTATTAATGTCAATCTTAAATTTATGTTTTATCCATCACACCATCTACTGGCATTAAGAATCTCTATATTTTAAGATGTTCTACATCAATTTAAGTGGTATAAAGCCAACAAACTCATTTGTAAAAGATGTCAATTGAGGAAACAGGAAAGACACTTAGAAGTCTTGCTTTGATGAATTTTAATTTTGATGTTGAATGTCTTTGAAACTACGTTTTATTCTCAGAAAAAAGGTTTCAAGAAAATGTCACCTCTAAACCCTTCTGAATCCTCCCTCTCTCTCTCTCTGATTCTGTACCATTATTGTCTAAAGACTCTCTCTCTCTCTCTCTCTCTTAAAATAAAGAAATGATGATTCCTAACTAGCCTATTTCCGAACATGAAAAGACAAACATATCATGCAATTATCATAAGAAAAATCATATTTAACATACAATGCCAGACCATGCATAAATTAGATACAAAGCAAAAAGAATTTATAGCTACATGTTCACATATTGTATCTTTGACCTTTAAAAGATTCCTAGCGCGTACCTGATGCCTTTCTTTCCACTTAGGAAAAAAGCTTCTACCTAGGAGCTGAAATATGTGATCTCTCATTTCATCATTAGTCACAAGCAAACATCTAAGTTTAACAGCTGCATAAAGCCAATACCTGAATAAAAACCATTTGTTACATGAAAACAAGGATAACATAAATTAGAATTAGGGCAATAGACAAAGATCACCTAGTCCAAGTATTAAAATAAATAAATAAATAACTGCATTGTAAAGAAATCTCATTACAAATAAAATTATAACATGTGAATACAACATTGGTTGACAATAAGGGTCAAGATAAGGAGTGAAAATAAGAAGAACCATTGTTTTCCAATCAAATACGACGGTCTTCAAAAGTTGACAACTCCATATTAAGAGAATGCAAAAATAAAGCAAACAGATGTAAGATGAATTTCATTTTTACTGTGCCTAATATCGCTAATTATCAAACAATATTACTAGAAGATAAAAAAAATGTTGATAAATGATATTTACATAATTTGGATTTCTTATATCGAATAATAAAAAGATGATCAAAAATAACTTTTAGAGAAAGACAACATGATTAAAATAGAGATGCTTCTTAGTAGTTAGAAGTACTATGAAATAAAGGAATATCATAGAAGCTTAAAAATAAATTTTAAAAAAGTGATTAAACTGGTCATATTGTAAGTATTTGAGTGCTCGGAAGTTAAAGGACATAGTAGACAAACAACAAACTGAGTATAAAAAAATGAAAAATAGATTTGACGCAAATTAAAAAGTATGGATCGAGATATGATTTTATTAGAAGGACAATAGGAATAATCTATTGAATAATAGATGGCAAAAATAGATGGACGATTTGGGTATGTATAATAAAAAAACAAAAACTGAAAGAGAGGTTAATCAAATTAGTGGATGCCTAGCTGGATGAAAAAGATAACTTGGTATAAATTGTGTAAAATGATCTATGCAAAATACTGTGATACCTCATATAGTGGATAGAGAATAATAATACAAAAACCACCTCCAAATAGTTTAGATAAGAAGATAATTTCAAGATCTATGGGCTAAGTGATAATAGTTATAAAAAGTGAGAACTATATTGATATATGCAAAAAATTAAAATAATGGAGAAAATTTTTAGAACATTATGGGCTAAGCTTTGTAAAACAAAAAAAATATATGATTCACAATTTTAGTGAGATTAATTCATACTTATCAATTAATATTAAAAATTAAGTGATACCTAGATATGATAAGTTTAAGTATCTTGGATACATTATTGGGGATTCAAACGAGAAAATAGCTTCAACTTTGAAGTTGAGTGATTAAAATAGAAAAAGATCCTAGAAATATTTTATGAAAAGAGAGAATCATGAAAACAAAAAAGATAAACTTATAAAATTGAAAGTAAACCACTTATGTTATATGGATCCAAGTATTGGGCAATTAAGTAATCATCGATATTCAAATTGAGTATAACAAAATGAAAATATTACCACAAATATGAGGCAAACCTAAAAAGTGCAAAGAGATTATAAGAATAACACCATTGAAAATAAACAACTACAAAGCAGATGGTTTAGGCATGAACGATTAAGAAGTGAAAGATGCAACAATAAGATGAGCAAATAACTATTAAGGAAAAGGACTAGACTAACAATAACACTAATTAGAAGACGTGCAAAAAGACTTAAACAAAATAGAGTTAAGTATTAAGATCATTATGTAGACCATATATTGTTCAAAACTAATCTTTTGATCAGTTAGTACATTACACAATCCATGAATTGTCTAAATCAAACTGCATAAGTAAGACGGTAAGATTAGCTGGGTGCAAGATAAACTCCAAGTCCAACACAATCATTATGATATCATTTTCAAGACCACCTAATATCCATAATTTCTTCTCTTTTGGTTACATTGTGTTAAACAGTCTATATATTGTGCCATAAGTTACTCATTTTGGGACATGGAATATAGGGCTACGTAAGAATCTCAATACAAAGATATTTGTTTATGCCACCATATAATGGAACTTTGAATAAATTGCCTCTAGTGTAATCTAGATATCTTTGTTTCAAGTCTGGAAACAATCTATCCAAGAAAATAAGGGTAAAATTGTGAAAACCGCAGCACTAGATCATGCATTTGTTTGACCTCTAAGCATGGATATTTTATCATGGAAGGTTCTTTGCCTTTTCTTAGCAATCTTGTGAATACACATCAGATCTTAAGCATTCCATAATAATCCTAGCATCCTGCAACTTATCGAGCCTTATTTGATTTTAAAATGTCCCTTATCTATCCATTCAGATCTATCTTCCTTTACAATGTGCTTCTCCAATATGAAGCACTAGCAATAGAATTCAGACCTATCTTCCTCTACAATGTGCTTCTCCAATATGAAGCACTAGCAATAGAATCCATATGCATAAGAGAAGCAGCATCACTCAAAGTAACCATTCAGTTGATCATAATAGGCGCTTTCTATACTTCTTTCCAGCTTTCTAAGAAGATGAGGTGTAAAAATTACTTCAAAATGACTAACATAAATAGAATTTCCAAGAAATTAATAAATTATTTCCAACAGACAGTTGAATCATGCTTTTTTACCTTAAAAAGTATCTTGATGTTTGCCAACAGCTTACCTAGCTATAATTTGGAATAATGGGCATCTAGCATGAAAATGCAAATTGCAAGACTATTAAGACATACCTTTTTTAGTCACGTAAGGTACTTGCAAACTACAAGGTATAATGTATAATGAACAAAATGTAAATAAAGTTTAAAGAGAAACTGGGACTCTAAGGGAAGAAAGTAATAAAATTATCCGTCAAGAACTAGATGAAGGATAGGTTAGGTCATCTTCTTCGAAAGTCTCTAATTTATCATTGTATGAGGTAACAAAGTCATTTACATTTAAACCCAAACAATTCAATAAAAGTGTACGCATAACACAAATTAAGAAGAAATGTGGATCTGGCAATGCCAGGAAGATAAAACTGAACATGTGTTTCATTATACTTCACTTAAACTATGTGCTTCAAGGGGAGATTGAGCAAAAGGGCACTAATCTTCACTCCAAAAGACAATGCTTGACAAAAGCATTTCAACTGTAAACAACGTGGTTCTCTGATAAAAAAGCCTGGAGCAGCACACATGAAATATAAGTTCTAAAAAACTATAGTATACATTGATTGTGATTATGTTGTTAAGCATATAAAAAGATAAGATATCACGAAGGCTAAAAGGTAAATTTCATAAAATTTTAATTAGGACGGATATATTGTATAGATCGGAATATTGGGACTTGGGGGGCACAACAAAAATGAGTATTAAAATGGATGCATTATGAAATTAGATTCCATCTACAAGTCATCCAATAATAGTACACGAATTCCCTGAACTGCACACCAATATAACTTCCAATCTAAAGATTTCCCTTTGTAATTTAACTCATAGAAGGATCTAATCTAAGTAAGATTTTTTTTTATTATTCTTCCTTTTAGTTGGAATGAATACCACAAATAAAAACTTAATAAAATTAAGAAAATACTTGAAAGTCCAAAACTTTATGATTCCTACCAATCATCATTTGACCCATTCGGTGTTGTATATAATGCGTCAGCTGCACTCCAAGTTTCCAACAACTGTCTGTTAACAGGGTTGTCCATGAGCACTCGATGGCGCTTGCTGTGAATAATAATTAGTGGCCATTTACCCTGGCACCTTCGTTTTAATTCTCCAACAACAACATGTAGCTGTTGTGGATTTAAAATAGCATAAGCAGAATATGCCACAAGAAGAGATTCTATTAAGTACAATAAGTACCATAAATTATGAATTGTGAAATGCAGATACCTGCGACAAACTAAATCCACCATCAGCAAAGTTCTGCTGATAAAGCGCAACATTTGCACCATCAATTACAACTTCATAGGAACCGTGATTATCTAGCCATTCCTACACACAATAAAAAATCTAAAATTACATATCAAATTTTTTCTCAAACTAAAAAGGGAAAAGCTTTAAACAAAATATGTAAAAAAGTTCATAGTTTACAAGAATTTACTATAAATTTATTTGAGCAGGTATTGATGGTGGGCTATGAAGCACAGATGCTTTAAAAAGCTTTTGTTTCTATATTAGATACACACCCTGAAACAACATATGTATCTATAATACTAATTATCTCCGATGTAATTTATTCCAAAATTAGAGCCAAGCATGACTTAGACACTCCCAAACATTGCCATGATATGCATCAATGCAAACAGTACGTACAAGTTGTTCCTTGTTTAATAATTGTTGAAAAGTACTTATAATTAAACTAATGTTAATATTTCTTTTGTCGATTGTTAAGTTTCTTATGTGATATACGTAATATTATAATTCATGTAATATTTCAATAAAAAATATTAGCACTAGATATTTTGATTATGCATTCTATATCAATAATTTATAAAAGAAAATGGTATACCCAATGCAAATTATATCATACTTTTTTTATAGTTATGTAATGTCTTTGTATTTGTATCATGTCATGTACATATATCAGGTCAATATATGTGCTTTATAGTTGATTGGGGAGATGATGGCATCAACATATATAAATCCTTTCCTTCAAACAAGAAAGCAAGAAGATGAATTCAAACTAGAGCATGTTTAAACCCTAAAAAAATAAGAGCAAGGATTGTGTATAACAACTCCTAAAAAAAAATCACACATCATTGGCAGCTATTGATCATAGCATCAAATAATAATCCCACCTTTGAAGTTCTCATTTAGTGATGGCCAAACATTGAGAGAATCATTCAAGTTCAAATCATGTTGGGGACATGTTAACCAATCTAACTTAACTAGTGTGCTCAAAGAAGACTTGTTTCTTCAATCAAGCATATGAGTCAAGTTCATGGAAAACGTGATTAGTGAGAATTGGTTGATGAGTTTGAGCACATTCTGATCATCAATCATTCAATCTAAACCGATGAGGTTTTTGAAAACTTTGCCATGCCATATGTTAATTTAATGGTATCAACCATCCCAAGTTGATCAGCTTGTGAACTTGGCCATCATAGTTGGTCTGCTAAAAGGTATCTTGAACCTTTTAGTTAAGTTATTGGTGAAGTTCGACTAAACATAATAGCCAATGTATTTGAACTTAAGCTAGTTTAATCAAAATAAAAATAAAAATTTTGACTAGTCAACTCCTAACAATTTTTTTATCGATATGAATCAATTAAGTTCATGAATGTCTGATTATATAAAGGAATGCCTTTTGAAGAAAAATTCAATAAAATTAAGGAATGTGAATTTTTTTAAAAATAAATTCGCTAAGCATAACCTACAATGCTTATAATAATTAACCTTCTTAGAGTCAATAAAAGTTAGCAATTGCATGTAACTTAGGACTTGATATCCTCATATATGCTCACGTGTGTGTTTTAAATTCTTCATGTGACTCCAAGAAAAAAATATATTTTAAGTAACCAGGATGCAAATAAGCAACCCTATATAATACACTTAAGAATAAAAGGTCAAACATTAATTGTTAAAATACTTATAATCAACAAAACAACATAAAGCTAAATCGGTTGCACAATATGATTCAAAAGAAAAAAAAAATCAAAATTATCTAGAATATTTATAGGAAAAAGTAGGATTGAAAATGTTTAATTTATGCACGAAAATATATCTAACAGCTCCATTGTCTATGATTTGATCAACATCAAAGAGAAGAAAGAATCCATGCACGATGAGAGAACACCATTTGGGTTATGAGAGATCTTAGCTTTATCATGACAATATTGTAAGCACCCAATTAACTAGCATGCTATGTTGAGTTTGTTGTAAAATAATGTCTAATTAGTTTTGTTTAGGCAGACAACGAACAATACCATGACAAAATAAACGCAAACTGGACCAAGTAAGCACAAACACCTTAAAAGAATATCCCAAACCATTACAAACCATCCTAAACTAAGTTCAACTAAGTCTAACTGTTTTTTTATTCTATTCTTGAACCACTACTTTATATGTATAACAAAATATTCTTAAACCAATACTTTCCCGGCTACTTAAGAATAAAAGGATCAAAAGTTTTTCTATGTTTCATCTTATTTGCGTAAAAGAATATAGCAGGTCTGGTACTTTAGAAAAGTATGGGTATGGAAATCAGAGAAAAATAATCCCAATGAAAAAGGCAAAAAATAAGAATCTGAGGTCTCCCGAGTAGAAAATCCATTCACCTGAAACTTTCCAAAATTTGCTCTGGTTTCCCTTTCCATGGCCAAACTAGCCACAGACTCTGCAAACTTCTCTGTCTCCCTTTGATCAATATCTACACAAGCCAATCTCAACCCACAACAAGAGCAATGGCCTTCTGCACTAATGTTACCTCTGGCAAGTTCCCATCTACCTTTCCCCAACCATCCTAACCCATGAAAACCTCCTCCATTGACTAAAATTGCATCCTTTACCTGATCACATCCCAATTCAAGCTTCCAACTTTCACGGCCAGCCCACTACTAAACCAATTCTCTATCACACCAGCTGTCGACGAAGCTATCCCGACCGCACAACTTCTCAGCTTCTGCAAATAGCCATAGACCCTCTCCCCATTCCCATCCTTCGCGCTAACCTCCAACAGAGCGGCAATCTCCGCTTCTTCAAGAGAAACTCCTTTCGCTGTCATGTGCTCCTCCACAAAATAAGCCTTCTCGGCTTCCCCATTTCTGCAGAACGTGAATAACGCCGGGCCGTAAGTCCTCAGTTTTGGCGTTGCACCATATTTATCCCCCATGGTCTTCACGAGATCAAAAGCCAAGTCTCCCCCACTATCCGGTCGACGGGAGGCGATCCTCGCCATCGTTGTGACGGTAGCCTCCGTAGGGGTGGCACCGGCGGCCATCATGCGGTCGAATATGCAGAAGGCAGTCTCTATCGCGGATTGGTTAGTAGGTTCTTTCTCTTCTAGTGTCTCCAGGGAAGTGGAGAGGATGTGGAGGAGGGAGTTAAAGTGGTAGGAGGAGAGATGGATGTTCTTCGAGTCGGCGGACTGGTAGAGAGCAAGGGCACCTGGGAGATCGTTATTCTTCGAGCAAGTGTCAAGGGCGTGCCTGAACTGCCCCTCAGGCCGGTGATTCTTCCTCTTCGCCTTCGTCGAGGAGGCGTTGATCTCCATGGTTGTTAAACCAAAACAAAGAACTCCCCAAATAAATCAAAACCCTAAAACACTGTGTTACAGGCGAACATGGGAACGCCGGAAAGCTTAAACCCACGTATGGGTTGTTTGGTTGCCTGAATTTAAAATACAGCATAAAAAGATTATTTTATAGTTATTTAATTAAAAGTTTTATAAATTTATGATTTTATATTTTTTTATTTGATTGATAAAATATAATGTAAGTAAATTGAAAATAACATTTATTTATATCTCAAAATGATAAAATATTTTACTTTTTTTATATTAATAAATTAATATATATTAATGTATTTTTTAATTAGAATATTAATATTTCGATGTATTTTAAAATCTAAATTTTATTACTTAATCAAAGAAATATTAGCGTGTATTTAAATGTTTGTTTACATAAACATAAAAAACTTTATATCATTTTTCTCTTTTTTTCATTATAAATTAAATAAAAAAATTACATATATAACACATAATTTTTATATATTTACATATTTTAAATCTAAAATTTTAAATATATATATATATATATATTACATTTTTGCTATACATGGAAAATTTTATTTCACTTTAATAAAATTAATGATGATACATTATTAATGTGATATTGAAGATTTAAATATCACTAAAATAAAATAAATAAATATTTATTTATAAAATTTCATTTTATTATTTACAATATTTATTTTAATTTTTTGAAAAAAAAAGAATTTATCAATCGAACTTTTTCTTAAAAACCATATGTTAATAAAATATTAAAAATATAAATTACATAAAATAGAACCTAAAAGGACTTAGATGGGATAAAAAAATCATTTTTTAATTAATTGATCAAATAATTATCAAATGAAAATTATTTTTTAAAAGAAGTCTAAATGTTCAAGCATAATTTAATGTGGAAGGAAAATCAATGTAGATAATAACTTCAAAATTTTAACCAGCTAAACATGCTAAATGATTGTAAATTTAGATTTATGTGCTGATCATAACATAATTAAAAATCTAAAATTTATATTTTAAAAGATAAATCAATCATTTTTTTTATTTAGAAATCAATTCTATACATTCTATATATATATATATATATTACATTTTTGATATACATAAAAAAATTTATTTCACTTTAAAAAATTAATGATGATATATTATTAATATGATATTGAAGATTTAAATATCACTAAAATAAAATAAATAAATATTTATGTATAGAATTTCATTTTGTTATTTACAATATTTATTTTAAATTTTTGAAAAAAAAAATAATTTATCAATAGACTTTTTTTTTAAAAATCATATGTTAAGAGACTATGAAACCTACGAGAAATGAGTTGTCAAGTTAAGACCGAGAAAAATTTTGAAGCCTTGCAAGAGAAAGAAACCATTCTCCTTGATGCTAAACCTAGAAAAGAAATTGATAGCTATAGAAGACTTCATGGGATCCTTATTTTATTATTGCTTAAAAGAGGTGAATGACCCAAAGCACTAATATCTTGAATGTGATTTGCTCATGGCTTATGAAGGAGATTGATTGGTGTATTATAAGGCCAATACACTAATATTAAATGATTTCCTTTAGTTAAGCATATAAATGGTTATATAAAAAATGTGTTGAATATGATGATTCTTATGAATAGTGAAGAAAAATATATTACCCACCGTCTCTTAGATCGGTTGGTGGCATGACAGGAACGGGGCCGTTGATTCTCTCGGGCGCATGCGTAGAACGTCGAGGGGCCGTTCTGGCGTGGTGTTGAATGTAAGACTTTAGGGGGATTAATCATCAACGCAGATATCTTCATCCGTATTTATAATAACAACATTAATAATAGTATCACTATCAAACAGTTTCTTCACATGAATATGAAATAAGAATCATCTTATATTCAGTCTATATATGCTTATTTCTCTTTTCTTTTTATATTTAAAATGGACAACTATTTTAATATGATAGTAACAAGCTTTATAAATGTCATAGTTTTCAGTAAGCTCCTATTGTAATAATAAGGGTCATAAACAATTCCTTATATATTTTTATCTATCTAAGATTGCTATGACGTTTTTATGGAGAAAATAGAAAGAAAATCTCAAAAACATTTTTGCCTATTAGATGCTTTTTGTAAGAGTGTCACTCACTTATATTAACCTTTGATGAAAGAGGTCAAAAAAGAGTCTTTTTTATGATAAATTATTTTTTGTTTCAAAATTATAAAGTAAATAACATTATTTAAAAATCTTATGCGCCATTTAAGAAAAAGTCCTATTGATAAATTATTTTTTTCCAAAATTTTAAAATAAATATTATAAATAACAAAATGAAATTCTATAAATAAATATTTCTTTATTTTATTTTAGTGATATCTTCATGTATACCAGATAATTTTTATATATTTACATATATATATATATATATATATATATAATATCAATATTTATATAAATATATTTAAATTTTTAATATCAGATTAATAATGTCATCATCATTATTTTTTAAAGTGAAATAAATTTTTTTATTTATAGCAAATATATATATAATTTTAGATATTAAATATGTAAATATATAAAAATTATGTGTTATATATGTAAATATTTTTATTTAATTTATAATGACAAAAGGAGAAAAAAAATGATATTGTCGTTTCCTTACGTGGGTTTAAGCATTCTGCCGTTCCCCTGTTCGTTGTAACAGTGTTTTAGTGTTCTGATTTTTTTGGTTTGTTTTTTAGCTAAATTTTTATATTATGCTTAATTAAAAGTTTAATTAGATAATTAAATACGAAATTTATTTATTTTTAAATAGGCTTACATTTTTAAACGGGTGACTAGTTTCAGCTTATATTTTTAGCCAAAACTGACGGGCTGCTCCAATTTTCACCTCTTGGCTCGATTCTAAACCCTTCTAATATCGCAACTGTACCTCCCGACCTAGCCACTGTTGGGGACAGCTGCCTCCCGTTATTATTTCACTGTCAATTTAGATATTTTGAAACTTAAATGCATTTTTTTATGATAGAATTTGTTATATATGACTTTATTTTGTATGATAAGCTTATTTATATTTTAGTTTTAGGATAAATTGAGATTTTTGTATATTTATTTCAATAGATTTATGTATTTTGAAAATACATATTAGATTTAGGATTTATGTTGAAATATTATTATTTGGAGGTTATAATTATTCTTATTAGACATATAAGTTTAGTTGAGTAGAAATATTGATATGAGCTTTACAAGATAAATTTATTGAGTTTAGGGTATCTTTTATCTAAGAATCGCGTCATCATTGCCGTCACTGGAGATAGCTGCTTCCCTTTATTTTTTTGCCACCGATTTAGTTATTTTGAAACATAAATTTATTTTTTTATTAGATATTTTTTGTTAGATCTTTTTTGCCGCGGATTTATGGTTTCATTCTCTATGAGAAGCTCATTTACTTTTATTTCTAAGGTAAAAGTTCCTAGATATTTATTTATTTATTTATTTATTCTGAATTTCAAAGCTTTTTATAATTTCAAGTCAAAGTCTAAGCTCTCTTCAGGTGAAGAATCGGAGTCTATTTATATTTTGGCAAAATTTTTAAACTAAGCATGATTAAAATCTTAATTAGCGGAATAAGTACGTTTTTAAAAAAAATTCAAATATCGCGTTTAAAGGACTGGCGCTGACTACAGTTGCCTTTAAACAGGCGACTATTAAATAATTTTTTTTTAAAATGAGAATTTACATACAGATCACACAATTCTTATATATTTACATATATATGGGCAGCCCCCCCCTCTCTCTCTCTCTCTCTCTCTCTCTCTCTCTCTCTCTCTCGTCATTATTTTCTCCTCAATTTTTTTTTTTAATATATAATTTAAAATTATTTAAAATATATAAATAATTTTTTAGTAAATAAATAAATTATATAAATAAAGTATATATATATATAAATTTATTTAGTTATTTATATATTTAAATTATATAAATATTTTTTTAAGTTTAGGGTAAATAATTTAAAATATTTAAAATATATAAATAAATAAATAGTTATTTATATATATATATATATATACATATATATATATATATATATATATATATATATATATATATTAATTATTTATTTATTTAAAATATATAATTAGTTAAATAAATAAATAAATAATTTTAAATTATATAAATATTTAGTTATTTATATATTTTAGAAAATATTTAGTTATTTATATATATATATATATATATATATATATATATATATATATATTTATTTATTTATTATATATTTATTCCTTTCTTTATTTATTTATTAAAAATTATTTATTTATTTATTTTTTATATTTTATATTTTTATATTTTTGTTATTATTATTATTATAGACATATAAATATATATATATGTAGAGAATTTTATTCAGGACAGATCTTCGTCGTCAAAATCTACAACGTTAAAATTATCGACACAATGAAACAGCGTTATGGGAAAACCCATTAAGGGAAAAAACCAGGGCTGCCCTGGTAGAATAAACTTACCATGTGTTCAAAGATGTCCTCAGCTTGCGTTCTGGAAGGAGAAGTTTGTGGGCTAAACAATATCCGGAAGGAAAAAAAAGATATCTCAACTCCACTAGGGAGAAGTTTCCCAAAAGCGGCAGAATCGATCTTACGGAGCAACCTCTGATCTTCGGGAGGGAGAAACGGTCCTAGCCTCCTACATGGCTCCCCGAGGCGATCTACTCTGGTGACCTATGCTTGGTAGATCGGTGATTGAGTCAGGTTCTGTATTTCCTCTTCAAACTTATCTCCGGCCCTTAGAGAATGTTTCATATATAGATTTTGGAGTAGCAGAATTAGTGGAAAACTAACCACTCCCATAACTAACGACGGACGGCGATCGATCCCCTCGACGATGTGTATTTGGTGCCTTTAAGCGGAATGGGTGATCTCGATTCGGATTCGCCTGACGGGCCGACCTGACTAAATATGTTTTTGGTGACCATTTATCGGATCCATTTTATGCTCGATACTGATTTGAGTCGATTCTGATCATCTATGCTTACATACATGTTGCCCTGCCAGATCATATCAGAGTTTCTTGGAATTCCAGATTAGATCGAAGCCAAAAAATGCGAGATTTGTCTCGATTAATTTTCCGAGGGTGTCGACAGGCTACTATTTTGGCGTGACATTATCTCAGTCATCCAAAAATATATGTAAACTTAAAATAAGCAAATTCTTCAATGAAATTTGAAGAGAGTCAATCAATCTGAGACAGAGAACATCTTCATAGAACAAGATTATGACTTATAGGAAGGCATGGGGTAGCCAAGGATATTGTTGAGATTACTTGATCGATCCGAGCTGAACAGATCAGGCGAAATTTCCATGGTGGTGCGCAGAAGCTGGTCTGTTGGTTACAAGCTGGCAAAGATATACGCCATAGCCTTGCCATGATACTAATGCAACATTCCCTCGGCTGGATCCACCATGAAACAACGAATTTGGCCTGGATGCTGGTTCAAGCTGGCCTGGTGACTGAATCCTGAATCAGCTTTTGCCATACATGTTAGGCGAGGTTACAATCTTGGCCATGGCCATCTGTACCAATGAGTTGCTACATTATTGAATAACCATATAGGCGGTCAGCTTTCTGACAAAGTAGTTCCACCATGAACATTAGGCATGGACCGGACATGAATCTGGATCCGTAACCCGATACATGGCATGGTCTAATAGTAAGCGGCATGGCTGCTTAGTTTTATACAGTGGCCAAGGCGCTGGGTACAGCGAGCTCACCTGTGAACGGCCCTGAACGCTTTGACGGCTGAGCGGTTTGATGGTTTTGTTTTTGCCCTAGGGGTCATAAAACCTGGGGCTAAGAGGAAGACACATTTTCTCATCTCCTCTTCTCCTCTTGAGTGCACCTCCTCCCCGGTGGAGTTTGCACTTTTTTGGATCAACCTCTACCTCTTTCATCTCCACAAGCTGTAGCCAGCCTCCCCTGGAGTTTGGGCACCTCCTTGGAATAATTTTCATCTCGAAGAGGCGCCAACCGCCTTTTGAGGCCCTGGAGGCTACGGGGCGAGACGCATAACCGGAATCGGCCGGTAATGTATGACGCATCGATTTATACTTAGATATGGTCACCGATATAGTAGGTCGGCGGGATGACCCGGCGATGATGGTGGTGACCGCATGGAAGCGGTCATGACTAATGAATGCGGAATTAGACAATGTAAAATGGACCATCTGAACCTGGAACCAATGGAATTAACATAGTGAAGATTACGCTCACATGGTTGGCTGCGTCATGACCGATGTGACTGGCGACCGCGATAATAGCGCGAATATGCGATGAGCGATGACCGCCACGTGGTCACAGAGTGACCAAATGGTGACAAGTGACCGACGGTTGGCAACGAACCTGGAGACGCGACTGGCGACAAGGCGCCGATAAGCAAGAGATATGCCATGCGTCACGGCATAACCACACGATTCAACCGATGCACCTGGCTGGCCGATATGCAGGCGATGACCTGCTGCGATAATGGTGATAATAAGATTGCCGCACGGCCTGGCGAAAGCGAGGTAGTCACGGCCTGCTGAAGTTACCGACCGGGATCTTTCGGTCGAGTGTGCCGAGCGACTCAGCCGCATTTAACCCGGGTGAAATGAATTGACCGAGATCTTCGACCCGTCAGGTTGTTCGGTGTTTGCTGGCGATATGCGTATGGAAAGAGGTTGAATTAGAAGATTTTTGACCTATCCGGGTTGTTTTGTCGAGGCGACTGATTTAACTCGTATGGAAGAGGTCGAAGACCGCGGATTTTCGCTATCTATCCGAGGTTGTTTGTCGGAAGCGTGGACCACGACGTTAACTGGCTGGAAGAGGTCGAAGTTGAATCCGCTAAGGATTTTTGACCTATCCGGTGTTTTTATCTGGGCGTTTTCGATGATGTTAACCGTTATGGAGAAAGTTGGCAAACATATGAGGACGCCAACTTATCAGGTTGCGAGGCGTTATCGACACTACAACTTGCAGGAATATATTTATGAGGTTCTCTGAGAACCTCGATCTATCCTAGGTTGTGTAAAGCGTTTACTCGATGATGTTAACCGTTTATGGAGAAAGTTATAAGAGGATCGCAACTTATCGCGTTTATCGAGTTACTCCACGTATGTAACCTAGGAAGATTCAATTTAATCTGGCGAGCTGACCTATCCATAGTTTGTATCGGACGTTTTCGATGATGTTAACTTGTTGAAAGTTGTAGCGTCTATAGAGGATTGCCAACTTCAAGGCGTTTATCAGCGCTACTACGATATGCCATGTTATGGAAGAAGTCATGGGAAGGACTTTTGACCTATCCTGTACACGAGCGTTTACTGATGATGATGTAACTTATGGAGAAAGTTGCATGAGGATTGCCAATCTTATCCGCGTTGTTGTTTATCGAGGCGTTACCGCATGTTAATCAGAGCATAGAAGATCTCAAATTGAATCGGAGGATTTTTGACCTATCCGGTTGTTGTATCAAGTGCACGAGCGTTATGGAGAAAGTTGTAGAGGTTATGGCCAAAGCATCAGGTTGTTTATCGCACTGTACCGACGATGTTAGCACCAGATGGAAGAGGTCGGAAGTCCACTGGCGACCTTTATCATCCGTCGGATTGTGCATTACATCCACGTTCGCGATTCATGTCTGCGTCGATCAACGATGTCGCATCGAAGGGGGCGGGGAAGCTTATCTTTTGGGCAAGTACGCATCGCGTAGCAAATGCGATGCACATTCTCTGTGAACTTGGCGCTTTTACACTTAGCCAGTAGCCAACCGTATTCTCGAATGAACTTGACTTCCGGTTTGGTGATTTCTTGTTCTATGACCTGCAATCGCTCGTAAGGCGAAGGTTCCTTTCTTCATGTATCACGGCTTGAGTCAAACTTTGGTGGAGCGACTTCCGGGTCAATGCGAATATCGATGCGCTTCAGAGCAGATATCTTGATTTTTGCACGTAGAACGTTCGATTTCCCGATCGGTGCGACAACGATCCCACCTTCACCTTTCGCGATGGATCAACTTAGATAGAAGACAAATTACATCTTCAATTTGGAGAAGCCGCTTTCCGAGGCATCCTCCCGTAGGGTCGAAGTTCATGTTGGTTACCACGTAAATGGCTTGGGCTTGCTTGATATAACGCGCTTGTGCTATTCGCTGATTCCACTTACCATGCCGATACCGGTGGGAATTTCATCTTGAGGTGAGTAGGTGAATGATGGCCAATATAGGCGGAGAGGTTCCCTGATCATCAGGACTCGGACTTGACTACAATAAATTGTCAAGTGGGTTGGCTCGTGAAATTCTCTCAAGATTACGGAATTGTCCCTTCCACTAATCAGCAATCGATTATCAAATCCATGCAGATGGACCGACCATGGGTTGAAGCTTCTCTCTTCATACCCAGGAAAGTGGAGTAAAAAATCAACCAACTCCCATTGTCAGATCAATATCCTTTAATATTGAGTGGATCACCATCAGACTGATGACAGTGGATCTTTATGTGGATGCAAAGCCCCTCTAGATATAAATCATCAAAGGTGATAGAATGGTCAACGCGACTTCTTGACTCGGGCATAACGAATATTTGGCTGATAATAACAGCCTCTGCAATTGTCTACATCTTCCAGTCATGCCTCTGATTTCTTTGACTCCAGGGTTGGTATGTATAAAATGTGTCACTATCAGTCTTTCAATCTCCTCCTTGGCACCTGAATGCGGTGAAAAGTGGCGAATTTCTCTTGATTTAATTCCGGGCTTTAAAAGGTCGCCACTTGGCGCCATCCTCTTCTGAATAGGAGGATGGCATGTTGAGCGTATTTCCTCTTTCTCTCACTGAGTCATCCTGAGGTCACAGGAGGAGGTTTTGGGGAGGCCTCTTTTCTTTCTTCAGATGTTTGAACATCATCTTTGGGAACCTTCTTCCTGTCACTTCGTGGTTCAAACTGCTGATGAGCACGAGCACTATAATAGAGATTTGTGCCTCTATTCCGATGGACCAAAGCATAGGAATGGACTCCCATTAATGATGAATAAAGTATCCGCAGTCCCGGAAGCAAAGCCCTCAAGTTGGATCTACCTCGCCAAGCCGTGAGGAGAACCTCTGAAGTATTCTTTGAGGGACTCTCCAGCTGCGACTCCGGAGATGTGATGAATCCACGATGATTCTCTTGCCGCCTGAACCGCATAAAAAGACGGGCTCTAGGACGGACCCATGAATAAAACCAAGTACGTCACTGCCCTTTGAGAGTCGGCCGGGAATACACGACACAAGACAGTCGGCCGAATGTGCATGATCGTCAGTGATCGATGCAAACGTCAAGCCATCGTAGTGTCCATCTTGGGAAGCTTGAATTGCTTGAATCGAGATGATGATCTCGCATGGGACGAAGTTTTGGAAGAGGCGGGAGAATGGATCATTGATTGTTGCCGAACTCTTCCTTCTGTTAGCTCATCATAGTGGGTGACGTGGAGTTTCACCGAAGGTCAAGCCATAGGTGGGGTGAGAATCTGGCGGTATCCAAGTTGATCTGGATGCGGTGCCAAGGGTTCTCTACTTGTTGATCCGCATTCTGCAATCATTCTCGGGAAGAAAATATGGACACAGGCGGAAATTGTGTAGCTCTTCCAAAGTGTTGGAACGCATGCACCCCTCTCCAGAGTCAAGAATTTCGTTGCAGGAATCCTCCATCCTTTGAACGATCTAAAGAGAGGGCTGACGGACCTCACCGGAACGTAAGTTTATGTGAAGAGACTCCGCCCTTAATCCGAGAATGAGAGCGTTGAGCAAATCCTGCACCAACCATATGGAGATATAGCAATGGGAACTGATTCCTGGTGTATTTGCCAATCATTAAGGTAGCGAGAATCTTAGGTGATGTAGCCCAAAATTATCCATCAACACAGGGGGATATGAACACTGGGGTTATGAAAACCCATTAAGGGGAAAAACCACGGCCTAGAACTTCTTACCTATCAAAGATGTCCTTTCTATCTGAGGAGAAGGTAGCTGTGGGCTAAACAATATTCAGTGAAAAGACAATGGCCAACTCCAACTGCTTCGAGAAGTTTCAAAGCGGCAGAATCGATCTTCGGAGGAGCAACCTCTTGATGCTTGGGAGAAAGATGAACTAACTTTTCTAGTCTCAATCCCCTACAGGCTCCTCGATCTTGCATGCAGTGGTAGCCATAGATAGTGTCACGTTGGCGACCTCAGGCTTCTCGTTTCTCCTGGGTCTTCTGCAGCCCGGCCCCTTTTAGTGAGAATGAAGCTCTATATAGATTTTTTGGGAGTGGCGGCCTTAAAGTGGAAAACTCCAACCACTCCCACGCTCCGTCGGACGGCCCGGCGCATCCCCTCGCACGAGCGGGGTATTTTTGATGATCCGGTGCCCAATGATAATTGGGTGATTCTTGGATTCGCTTGGATTCGTCTGGCGAGTGCTCGACCCGACTCATATAAGATTTTCGTGATCCATTTTCTGATCCATAGTCTGATCTCTCAGAGAGTTCTGACCGACCATTGACAGCCAAGGTTATGCTTAGTTCTAACATCGACCGGCCACTTTGACCGTAACGGCAGGTGATTAGATCGAAGCATTGAAAATGCCTCGAGATTCGGCCATCAGATTAATTTTTTAATATCATATATATATATATATATATATATATATATATATATATATATATAATTATGTTTTTAAATATTTTAAAATTATTTATATAACTTTAAAATATTTATATAATTTAAATATATAAATAACTAAATATTTTATATATAAATAACAAAATATTTATATAATTTAAATTTATTTATTTATTTATTTAACTAATTATATATTTTAAATAAATAAATATTTTTAAATACATAAATAGCTAATTAAATAAATATATATATATAATAATTATTTATTTATATAATTTAAATATTTTTATATTATTTATATATAATTAAATATATAAATAATAAATAAATTAATAAATTTATATAATTTATATTTATTTATATAATTTATATATAAAATAATTTTTAAATAAAATAAATAAATTATATAAATATTTAATAAATTATATAAACAAAGCATATATGTATATATATATGTTTATTTTGTTGTATATATTTAAATTATATAAATTTTTTTTATATAAATAATATAAAAATAGTTAAAATATATAAATAAATAATTAGTATTATATATATTTATTTAATTAGCTATTTATGTATTTAAAAATATTTATTTATTTAAAATATATAATTAGTTAAATAAATAAATAAATAAAATATATAAATATTTTGTTATTTATATATTTATAAAATATTTAGTTATTATATATTTAAATTATATAAATATTTTAAAGTTATATAAATAATTTAAAATATTTAAAAATATAATATAATTTATATAAAATATTTTAATTATATATATATATATATATATATATATATATATATATATATATATATATAAGTCTATAATAATAATAATAAAAAAATACAATAAAAAAAATAAATAAATAAATAATTTTTAATAAATAAATAAAGAAAGGAATAAATATATAATAAATAAATAAATATATATATATAAATAACTAAATATTTTCTAAATATATAAATAACTAAATATATATATAATTTAAAATATTATTTATTTATTTAGTTAACTAATTATATATTTTAAATAAATAAATAACTAATTAAATATATATATATATATATATATATATATATATATATATATATATATATATATATATATATATATATATATATATATATATATATATATATATATATAACCATTTATTTATTTATATATATTTAAATATTTTAAAATTATTTATCTAAACTTAAAAATATTTATATAATTTAAATATATAAATAATTAAATAAATTTATATATATACATACTTTATTTATATAATTTATTTATTTACTAAAATTATTTTATTTATATATTTTAAATAATTTAAAAAAATTGAGGAGAAAAAATGACAAGAGAGAGAGAGAGAGAGAGAGAGAGGGGCTGCCATTTTAGAATATATATGTAAATATATAAGAATGATGATTCTCCTTTAAAAAAAAAAGTTATTTAGCCATCGTCGCGTCATGATTACGACTGTGATAATAGCGTCAATGCTTTAAACGGGCGACGCATTAAATTTTTTTTTTTTTTTAAAACGCTTATTCCGTTTAATTAAGATTTTAATCATACTTAGTATAAAAATTTTGCCTTATATTTTTTGGAGTAATATTTTTTGATAAAATTTAAGAAAACCTTAACATACTCCATTGAATGATCTATGTAATTTATTTAAGTGAACATCGTTTATCTAATGTTTTAGTGCTTCAATAATATAGAATAAATTGATTTTAGGCTCATTATATTTATCTTATAAAGATACTTATTTTGGCTATTAGCATTCAAAATTTGAAGATAGTTTGGTCCTTCAGTAAGTAATATAAAAATTTTAGTCACATTTAAAGTGCTTTATTTATGCTCACTTAGACTTAAATTGGTTTCGTGTTGATGAACTCAAGGCATAAATTATTCGTAACTAACTAAATTTTTTTTAAATATTCTCATTTTTTTTTTTCATTCGAGATTAGGACTTGCATGGACCATTTAATTTTTTTAGAAACTATTAATATAGAGAAATAAACTATATAATGGCTTAAATACTAATAATTTACTAAAAAATTGTAAAGTATTTATTTTGATTGTTGTGTGCTAGAAAATCAGTTTAAGAGTAAAAGTTTTACGTTCATAAATATAAAGACAATATGAATATATATAAAAAATAATAAACCTGCACTTTAAAACCTCAAAGAGGGAAAATCACGCCTACCTCAAAAAAAGCTTCCACCATGTACTGCTTTGAGTACAAGATCTTCCCACGGATTACTGGATAGATGAAATAAAAAGAGAATAACGATCGACGTAATGACGTGACGATGTGACGACGGCTAAAGTCAATGTTGGCGACGACGTTTAGAGCACAAGGCTTGGAGGATCTTTAGAGCTCTTTCCTCTCTCTACTTCCCTCATCATGAGGAATGAGGATATTTATTGGAAAGCCTCAGAATATACATGCAAAAATCCCAACTCCTCCAATCAGACGATGCAGATGATTCCCTCGATCATATGATGTATTTTGTATATTTGAATGGTCAAATGAAGTCAAAATTGTAAGATCTTTAGCTTGTTGGAACCGGCTCGTCGAGACGCTCGATTTGACTATAAACACTCCATATTTGAGAGATTTTTAGGAATTTAACTGATGTCTCAAAGTTTCCAATGATATTTTAAGTGCTTGATCTCGGCCAATTTCGACTTGCTGATCAAGATTCGTGCTTCGGTTAGAGGGAATTTTCGTGGACATATCGGTTTCTTTATTTTTGGATGATATTATCTCAATCATCAAAAAATATATGTCGGCACTTCAAAATAGTAAATTCTTCAACGAAATCTGCTCATTAACCACATATTTTGAGATCAGATCTTGACAAGATTATGACGGCAGTTAGAGCGACAACACAAATATGTAGGCGAAAGGAATTTCGAGGTTAATAATCTATGTGGACATTTACGGGCATTTGCAGGCACAAGGTTTCGAGTTGGATTACACAATCCGGGTCGAAAAAATTAATCGCTAGTGATTTTTATCAAGAAAGGAACCGCGAGCTGCTATCGAATAGACCGAACGGATGTGAAAGTATATCGACGGGCCGGCTTATGACAATGGCCGAACGGTCGAGGCACCACTGAACTGAAGCAGAATCGCCCGCTCACTGGCTGACGCCTGGTCGGCCTGGCTGGTCTACCACGGAGGCAATGACCGGGCGATCTGCGGTCGATCTCCTGATCGCATGGTCTGGGCGGCTAAGCGCCTGGTTGGCACCATGCCACTGAGCGCCGCGTCGCGGCTATGGCCCGTGGGATTCGCGGCAGAGGCCGAGGCCTTTGCCGCTGACGTCTGCCAGCGCGGATGGCGCGCTTTATAGGCACCGTAGCGCTCTTCGCCTCTCGACCGGCAACGACGATTTTGACGGTTGAAGCTTGCTTTTAGGCGATTTTTACTCTTTTGCAGGAACGCTCTATAAAACCCCTGGACTGGGAGAAGTCATCTTCTCTCCTTCTTGAGAAGGTCATTCTGAGGCATCAAGACCCGGTTCATACGAGCCCATTTTCCCTCGAAAGCGCGACCGCTGTCGGACCGACGCTTTGAGTGTGATCAAAACCCATAGTTCATATAGGCTTTCCCTCGGTGGTTGATCGCCCTTGGTTGACCGACCGTTTGAGGCATCAAGACCCGTAGCTTCATACCGGTTCTTCCCCTCGAGCTGACGCCTCTTACCGCATGACTTTCGTAGCATCATATGTAGCCATATGGTCACTTTTCCATCAAAAGAGTAAGATTGACTGCCCTCGGACCGGCCGGGTTTGGAGTCGATCAAGACCCGTAGTTCATAGACGAGGCCCCTCGAAAGAGGCGACGCTTGTTTGGACCGAATTTGGAGGGGATCAAAGTTCATACGAGGCGCTTTTCGAAAGCGTTGATCACTCGGACCGGGTTTGAGGCGATCAAGACCATATACGGAGGTTGCCTCGAAAAGACAGCCTTGTCTCACCGGACCTGGAGGCATCAAGCATCATACTGAGCTCCTGCTTTCTGGACTGCCCTGTCCGGACCGATCGGTTTGAGGTGATCAAGACCGTAGTTCATACACGCAAGGCTCCGCTTTTCCCTCGAAGAGGCGTAATCGCCTCTGGCTGCATCAGGTTTTGGAGGCGATAAAAGACCCGGTCATACGGGCGAGGTTCGCTTCCCTCTAAGAAAGTGACGCTCCTTGTCGGACCGACCGTTTGAGAAGCGATCAAGACCCGTAGTTCATACTGCCGAGGTTCCCGCTTTCTCGAAGAGGCGTTGACTGCCTTGTTGACCGCCGGAGGCGATCACCGTAGCTCATACTGGCAGCTCCTGCTTGAGGCGTTGACTGCCTCCGGACCTGAGTTATCAAGAGTAGTTCATCGGCTGAGCTCGCTTTGCTCGAAACGCGCTGAGCACCCCGAGATGGTCAATGGGGATCACCGCAATGAGCGACGATAGATGACTTATGATGACAAGCGAATGCCGTGATGATAAGCCGATGATGATGGACCGGGCGAGATCAGCGATACCGACAAGGACCGAGTATCACGCATGTATTTACACTTGGACCGGCCTGTTAGCCGAAATGAATACTGCATCGACGGTGATGACGCGGCTTGGGCCACGGGCGACCGCTAAGATTTGCTGGCAGGCATTTTACACCAGAAGTGCAGGACGCTTACAGATATCACCGAGGGTGGCCTACGAAATCCGGCGAATAGTCGACGGTGGCGCGCGATAATTACGGGATGACCGCGAGATGGTGGTGACCGACAGCGGCATGCGATAAGCAAGGGTTCGCTTACGCAGACCTGCTAGTATTCTCGGTAGCGGCATGAATCATGGCGAATGACGGTAACACGCAGAAGAATGGAAGCTGCCGACCTGGGACGATATCGCAAGATGCCACGATTATCGGGCAAAGGGGACCGACGACGCAACGGCGGGTGACCCACGCGAATAGCTACCGACGCTGGCCGGTGTTGTTCGACATAGTCACGACAAGGACCGACGAGGCAAATGCCAGCACCGAGGCGAGTCGGCTGGCGATCGGCGACGGTGGCGCCCAACGGGTGCGGGCGGTAATAACGCGGTAGTACCTGCGCATGATGCGGGAGGCGAATGAATTTAGCAGGATGACCGGCCAATGGTGGTGACCGGTGAAGATTGCCATGGTAGACACCACAAGATCGGCCCGACGGGTGGCTCGACGAATCGCTGAATGCATTACACGGCACCGACGGCCGGTTGTGGCGGGATGACGATGAGGATTTTTTACCTATCCGGATGATTTGTTGGGAGTGTTACCCGATGACGCGTAACAACCCGTGTGAAAGAGGTTGAATTGAATCCGTGAGATTTTAACCCATCCAAGAGTGTTACCGACGCTAACCTGTATTAAATAGGTTGAATTAAATCCACGAGGATTTTGACCTATCCGAGGTTGGAAGTCTTTGCTCGATGACGCAACGTATGGAAGAGGTTGAATTGAATCCCGGATTTTGACCTATCCGGAGTTGTCGCTGCAGAGTCTTTGCTCGGCGACGCTAACCTGGAAGAGGTTGAATCGAATCCACCGGTGATTTTGACCTATCCGGTTGTTGTCGAGTTCTCGCGATGACATTAACCAAAGATGGAAGAGGTTGAATCAACCGATTTTTGACCTATCCGGGTTGTTTGCCGCCGGCTTGACGACGCAACCTATTCGGAAGAGGAATTGAACTGAAGATTTTGACATCCGGTTGTTTGTCGAGTCATGACATTAACCTATATGAGGTTGAATCTGGAGGATTTTGACCTATGGTTGTTTGTTGGGAAGTCTTTGCTTCGATGAAAGAGATTGAATTGAACTCCGAGGATTTTGACCCATTCAGGTTGTTTTTGGAATGTTACCCAATGACGCTAACTGTATGGAAGAGGTCGAATTGAATCAGCTGAAGATTTTTGACCTATCCGAGGTTGTTTGTCAGGGTGTTACCCGATGACGTTAACCTGTATGGAAGAGGTCGTGAGAAGTCCACCAAGAACCTTTTGACCTATCCTAGGTTGTTTATTAGAGTCTTTGCTCGATGACGTTAACCCGCATGGAAGAGGTCAGAAGTCCACCGCGACCTTTGACCCATCCCTTGTTTGTCAAAGTCTACCATGATGTTAACCGTATGAAAGAGGTTGAATTGAATCCACCGGATTTTGACCCATCCAGGTTGTTGTTGTCGACCGGCTACCCAATGACGCTAACTTGTATGGAAGAGGTCGAATTGAATCCGCTAAAGATTTTTGACCTATCCGAGGTTGTTTGTCAGACTGTTACCTAATGACGCTAACTTGTATGGAAGAGGTCGAATTAAAACATCCGTTTGTGGTTGTAGCCAAAGTTGCTCCTTAACCTTGGTCTCGTTTTTCCATGAGTATGAGTGGAAAAATATAATTTGCAAAGCTATATCTCTTCTCAATGTTGAAATATCCTCCAACTTTGACTTGTTTCTTGGATGGAAATCGATTAAATGCTTAACATGGGTGATCTTGAGATTAAGAGTTCCCGCCTCGAGAATCCAAGGAATAAAGTTTGATGAATCTTCATTCTTCGCTTGCGCTCTTTAAAAGCTTGAAATGCTCCACCTCGATGGTGGTTTTGATCTTGTTGGGAAACTTGGTCGCCATACAAGATGAAATAATGAGAATCAGTTTTCCACAGACGGTGCCAAACTATTGCGTGCTAGAAAATCGGCCAGGTAGAGTAAAAGTTTTCGCCTCTTAGCTTGTAGAAATCCAAAGACACACACGTATAAAAAAGTGTGAACAATAAAACTGTAATTTTACTGAAAATCTCAAAAAGAGGGTAAAACCACCTGGCCATGCCCAAGAAAAGCTCCCACTATGTATCCGTTTAGTACAAGATCTTCCGAGCACGGATTACAGAGTATATGAGAAAGGGACAACTTCGAGTAATAGATAATGTTGACGATGTTGACGATAAAGTTGGACGATGTTGTGTTGACGATGATGTTTAGAACGATCAGGTTTGGAGGATCTTTAGAGCTCTCTCCTCTCTCTTGCTTGGCCTCCCTCATATGAGAAATGAGGGGTTATTTATAGATTGGAGGGACGTCTCTGTAAATACATGCAAAATCCGAACCACTCCTCAATGACTACCATGATGATTCCCTCGATCATATGATGTATTTTGTGTATTTGAATGCTCAAATGAAGTCGAACTGTAGATCTTTAGCTTGGAACCGCCGTCGACGCCGATTTGACTATAAACACTCTATATTTGAGAGCTTTTAGGAATTTAACTGATGTCTCAAAGTTTTCAATGATATTTTAAGTGCTTGATCTCGACCGTTCAATTTCGATTAGCTTGCTTTCGATCAAGATTAAGGCTTATGAGGAATTTAGGGAAAACCACGGGCCCCCGAAAAGCTTCCACTATGTATCGCTTTGAGAGTACAAGATCTTCCCGATTATAGAATTGTATATGAGAAAGGGACAACAAATTCAAGAATGTATACAATGTTGATGACGATGTTGACGATAAAATTGACGACGATGTTGATGATGATGCTTAGAGCACGATTGTGCTTAGAGGATCTTTAGAGCTCTCTCCTCTCTCTTGCTTAGCCTCCTTCTCCTTCACTTGGCCTCCCTCATATGAGGAATGAGGGCTATTTATACGGAGGAGTGGCGTCAGAAATATATGCAAAATCCAACCACTCTCCATCTGACCCATGATGATTCCCTGATCATATGATGTATTTTGTGTATTTGAATGCTCAAATGAAGTCGTAATTGTAAGATCTTTAGCTTGTTGGAACCGGCTCGTCGAGATGCTCGATTTGACTCTAAAAACTCCATATTTGAGAGCTTTTTAGGAATTTAACTGATGTCTCAAAGTTTCCAATGATATTTTAAGTGCTCGATCTCGACCGCCAATTCTTGACAATTTTGACATCAAGATTCGTGACTGAGGAATTTTAGGGACATATCATTGATAATTAAGCAAAAAAATTCAATGTCAATTTTTTAATTTAAAATTTCATTTTTTCTAATTAAATAAAAATAATTATTTAAAAATTAATTAAGTAAATCAATAATATATTTTGTTCTTTATTCATAATACACCCTTATCATTATTAATTTGTGTTATATATATATATATATATATATATTGGAGGAAAATATCTTATATTCCTCAAACAAATGCGCTAAAGTGATTGCGTTGAGAATTTTATTCCAGATGTAGATCTTCGTCAGAAATTTCAAAATTATCCAACACACAATGGGGATATGAACACTGTGGGGTTATACGGAAAACCCGTGGAAAACCACTGGCCTTGCCCAGTAGAACTTTCACTATGTGTTCAAAAGATACGTCCCGCTTCTTAGTCTGAGAAGAAGGTGTGCTCAAATAATATTCGAGTGAAAAAATACATATCGTCAACTCCAACCCAAGGGAGAAGTTTCCCAAAAGCGGCAGAACCGATCTTCCTGGGAGCAACCTCGATCTTCGTGGAGAAAGGAGCAAGAACTGGTCTTTTCTAGTCCCTGATCTCCTCGATCTTCGTGCACCCACAGATGGTGGCCGCCATGGTCGACCTGGTTCTCGAGTTCTCCTGGTCTTCCCATCGATTCTGGCCCTAAGGTGAGAATGAAGCTCTATTTATAGATTTTGGGAGTGGCCTTGTAAATTGTGGAAAACTAACCACTCCCATCTGACGGCGACGATCCCCGATCGACGATATTTTGATGATCCTGTGCCTTAATGATGTCTAATTGGGTGATCTTGGATTCGCTGGATTCGCCTTGACGAGCCGCCGACCGACTATAAATATGTTAGTTTGGTGACCATTTGGTGGACCAGATTTTCATGTTCCGATAGCGATCCGAGCCCGACGGATCGGAATTATCGATGTTGCTATGTTCGCCATCGAGACGGCCGCTTTGACGTAGCTTTGAAATCGGTGATTAGATCAAACATTTCAAAAATGCCTTGAGATTCTTGATCGATTAATTTTCGAGGACGATCGCTTCCCCTATTTTGGGTGACATTATCTCATATCCAAAAATATATGTCAAATACTTGAAAATAGCAAATTCTCCAATGAAATTGAGAGTCCATCAACCGCGATTTTGAGAGAACAGATCTTCATAACAAGACAATATTATAACCGCTAAGTCGCAGGTCGCAAATATGTAAGTATGCGCGCCGAGATTTCGAGATTACGGATCGATCCCGGACAACAGAGCATGGCGGTGCCTCAGGGGCGGTGGCTGGCTACAAGATATTGGACAAGCTGGCAAGACGCCATACGGTCACGTCGGCCTACGGTCGTGGATCTGACGCTGAACGTGATGCGCTGGTCTGGTCGGCGCGAATCCACTGGTCGAACGGGTCATGGTCAGCTAAGGCTGCTAGACAATTAAGCGGGTCGGGCTGGTCATACCACGGCCACGAGCGGGCGCTGCTGGTCATGGTCGGCTGCCACCGAAGGGTCGGTCATATCATGAAGGCTGCACGAAGGTTTGACGGACCGGTTTGCCACATGGACCCGCTGACCCACTGCTGCCGATGCTGGCATGGCTGGCACACATGGCTGGCTACATGGGTGCCAGGCAGGCTGAAGGGCCTGGCGCCCACGGGTCCAACGGGTTTTGACTGCTTTGAGCTGGTTTTGAGGGTTTTTACGCTTTTACCCCTGAAGGGGTCTATAAAACCCCAGGGAGAAGGCACATTTTTCTCATCTCCTCTTCTCCTTAGAGTGCACTCCCCGGTGGAGTTTGGGCACCTGATCTCCTCTCTCTCCTCTAGAGTGCATGCCTCCCGGTGGGAGTTTGGGCACTCTTTGATCTCCTCTTCTCCTCCGAGTGCATAGCCTCCCACCCGGGAGTTTGGGCACTCTTTTGGATCAACCTCTATCTCTTCATCTCCACCAGAGTGCATACCTCCCCCTGGAGTTTGGGCATGAATAATTTTCATCTCGATGCACAGCTGCCTGTTTTGTGGGGTGAGACAGAGACACACGTCCACTTGTAACTGAGGCCGACGAGAACCTTCTAAAACGGGAGGCGATCAAGGCGATACGTCAGACGGTTCGGTCGGCCTGGACCGTCCGTTGGGGAGCATCACGAGACGGGCAATGGTGATCCTACGCGATGGTCGGCCATGGGTCGACGGACTCGAGGGTGGTACGGGATAACCAACGACGATGGTGGTGACCGCAGATGGGTGCATCTGACGCGATTCGCGGGTTGGGTACCGACGAGGGTCGAACGGCAACTGAGATCGACGCGGTCAACCGGCGCGATAGTAAAGATTGTCTATCCAACGACCGGCGCATGACGTGCGCGACCGCCTACGCTGGTCGGCCGACGAGGGTAGTTTTGAGCGAATGAGACTGTGCCGACGGGCATGCCGCCGATGGCGGGTGACCGGCGAAGATCGCGATGGTGCGGTGAGTCCACCAATGGATCTTTGACCTATCCGAGGTTGTTTGTCGAGCGCGACTCGGCGACGCGTTAACTGCATGGAAGAGGTTGAATTAACCCGAGGATTTTGACCAATCCGAGGTTGTTGTCGAACGACGCTAACCTGCGGAAAGAGGTCGAGTCAATCCGCTAAGGATTTTGACCTATCCGAGGTTGTTGTTTGTCTGAGCGCTACGATGATGTTAACCTTATGGAAAAAGTTGTGCGCAGCCTATGTAGGATTGCCAACTTATCCAAGGTTGTTTATCGAGCGCTACCCACAAACTTGCACTAATATATTTATGAGGCCCTCAAACCTCTCGATCTATCCTAGTATCTGAGCTTACTCGATGATGTTAACTGCTTATGGAGAAAGTCAGCCTATGAGGATTGCCAACTTATCCAAGGTTGTTTATCGAGCGCTACTGACGATGTTAACCTGTATGGAGAAGATCTCAATTGAATCCGAGGATTTTGACCTATCCGAGGTTGTTTATCTGAGCGCTTACTCGATGTTAACCGTTATGGAGAAAGTTGTAAAGCGCCTATGAGGATTGCCAACTTATCCAAGGTTGTTTATCGAGGCTAATGCATGTTAACCTCGTATGGAAGAGGTCGAGTTGAACTGCCAGGATTTTGACCTATCCGGTTGTGTATCTGAGCGTACGATGTTAACTGGAGAAAGTTGAAAGCCTATGAGGATTGCCAACTTATCCAAGGTTGTTTATCGAAGCTCGACGATGTTAACTCAGATGGAAGAGGTGGAAGTCCACTAAGGACCTTGACCTATCCGGTTGTTGTTTATCTGAGGCGACTCGATGATGTTAACGTTATGGAGAAAGTTGTGTGCCATGAGATTGCCAACTTATCCAAGGTTGTTTATCGAGCGCTACTCGACGATGTTAACCTCAGATGGAAGAGGTCGTGGAAGTCCAAGGACCTTTTGACCTATCCGAGGTTGTTTATCTGGAGCGCCACTGATGTTAACCTCGTTATGGAGAAAGTTGTGCGCCTATAGAGATTGCCAACTTATCCAAGGTTGTTTATCGAAGCATTCACGATGTTAACCTAATGGAAGAGGTCGTGGAAGTCCACTAAGGACCTTTTGACCTATCCTGGGATTGTAGCAGCATCCATGAAGCTCAAAGATCCGATGTCCCCGATGTCGCATCAACTAGTTGGTCGATACGAGGAAGGGGAAGCTATCTTTCATGCACGCATCGCGTGTAGTCGATGCACATTCTCCAGAATCCTTCGACTAACACTACGCCAACCGTGGGGTAGAATTCTCGAATGAACTGACTTCCGTAAGTTTGGTGATTTCTTGTTCTATGACCGCAATCGCTCGTGGTTCTTTTCTTCAGATCACCGGCCAGAGTCAACTTTGAGGGAGTGCGTAATGACTTCCCGTCAATGCCCGTAATATCGGCGCGCCCGTGCAAAGATATCTTGATTTTACGCAGTAAAATCTACGATTCGATTGAAGAGAGAACGATCCCACCTTCACCTTCGCGATGGATCAACTTCAGATAGAAGACAAATTACATCTTCAACCGGAGAAGCCCTTTCGAGGCATCCTCATCTCAGTCAAGTTCTCGATGTTGAGGGTTACCGACGAAATGGTCGCTTGTTTGATATAAAGACGCCAGGTTACCTGCTGATTCCCACTTACCACGCCGATGCCACCGGTGGGAATTTCATCTTGAGGTGAGGCATGACGCTATGGACCGGAGAGGTCTCCCAAATATTGCATTGACGGACTCGACTTGACTACAATAAATCAGGGGCGTATGTCGGGAAATTCTCCAAGAGTTACGGAAGACCGATTGTCCCTTCCACTAATACTCGACATCAAATCCATACAGGACCGCCGCTGGTTGAAGCTTTCTATACCCATGCTAAGGAAAGTGGAGTAAAAAAGAACATCAACCAACTCCCATTGTCGATCAATATCCTTTAATATTGAAGCATGGATCACCGACCGCAGACGATGACAAGGGGATCTTGATGTGGGATGCGAAGCCCCTCTAGATCTAAATCATCAAAGGCGATAGAATGGTCAACCCGAGACTTCTTCGGCTCTGGCTCTTGAAAGGCGGCAATGAATATTTAGATAACACCGCCCTCCCGCAATTGTTTTATCTCTCCACCGCCATGGTTCCTCGAGCTGGTTTTCAAAGATTTGGACGGGTTGGTTTTGTAAAACGGCCTAGATACTGGACGATTAGTCTTTCTTCTCCTCCTTCGCTTGGTGGCACTCTTCTTTTTCTAAGATGTTTGAACATCACCTTTGGGAACCTTCTTCGGGTTCAAACTGTCGATGAGCACCGATAACTTCACGGAGATTTGTGCTCTATTCTGGACCAGCGATAGAATGGACTGCTCCCCGCATTAATGATGAATAAGTATCCTCGAGTCCTAGAAGCACGCCTCAAAAGTTCGATCTACTCAGACTGGTTTGCCGAGGAGAACCTCGAAGTATTCAAGGGACTCTCCATCGCTCGGCGATTCGAGAGATGTGATGAATCCTCGATGATTCTCTTCGCCGTGAACCGTTCTAAAAAATCGGCGAAGCTCTCCAAATGATCTGACGGACCCCTTAATGAGCGAATAACTGGCACAGCCCGTCCTTGAGAGTCGGAATACCGACACAAGACAGTCATTTGCACCGAATGTGCATGATCGCTCAAAGTGATCAATATGCTCGACGGACGGTGCCATCGTAGTGGTCCATGCCGGGAAGCTTGAATCTCGCCTAATCGGTATTGCAGATGATCTCGCCGGGAAGCGAAGGCGGGAGAATGGATCGCTCGATTGTTTCGAACTCTTCGCACCGGCCGTCGAGTTCATCGCATAAGGTGACGTGGAATTTCACCGATACGGTTGAGCCATTCGTGGGGTGAGAATCGGTGATCCGTAAGTTCAAAGATCCGGATGTGGTGCCAAGGGTTCTCTACTTGCTGATCCTGCAATCATTCTCGTGAAGAAAATCTGGATTATGCCGAGGGCGAACCCGGTGGCTCTTCCAGCGGGAACGCTTCTTTCTCAAGAATTTCGCTGGGAATCCTCCATCCTTTGAACGATCTTCCAAAGAGGGGCCTCTCACCGGGGACGTAAGTCTGCATGTAGAGAAGTGTTGGAGACTTGGCATCCTCGATCCCCGAGAATGAGGGAGCGAAACCCCGCTTACCAACCATATTGAGATATAGCAGGGAACTTAGATCCCACAGACGCTAAACTGCCTTAGAGAATTTTATTCCAGATGCTAGATCTTCGTCTCAAAAATTATCCAACACACAAGCAGTGGATATGAACACGGGTTATAATGCGGAAAACCCGTTAAGTGGAAAACCACTGGCCTGCCCACAGAACTTTCACTATGTGTTCAAAAGATACGTCCTTGCTTCGTTCTGAGAGAAGGTGTCTTGTAAACAATATTCCGAGTGTAGAAAAATACAATAACTCCAACCCAAGGGAGAAGTTTCCCAAAAGCGGCAGAACGATCTTCCTGAGCAACCTCTGATCTTCGTGAGAAAGGAGCGCAACCTGGTCTTTTCTAGTCCCCCTCTGGGCGATTAGCTCCGATCTTCGCACCACATGGGATGGGGATCGTCTGGCCAAGGTCGATCGTGGTTCTCGAGTTTCTTCCCAGATCTCCCCTCTCTAAGGTGAGAATGAAGCTCTATTTATAGATTTTGGGAGTGGCGTGCCTTGTAAATGTGGAAAACTCCAACCACTCCCATCTGACGGCCAAGGCGATCCCCGATCGACGGTATATTTTGATGATCCGGTGCCTTAATGATGTCGGAATTGGGTGATCTTGATTCGTTGGATTCGCCTTGACGAGCCGCCGATTTGACTATAAATACGCTTTGGACCATTTGGAGAATCGATCCATTTTCTCCGATACTGATCCGAAATGATTCGATGGATCGACTACGCTGATGTTACATGCTCGTCTCATCAGACGGCCACAAGAAGCTTAAATCGGTGATTAGATCAAAACATTTCAAAATGCCAGATTCGCGATCGATTAATTTTCTGGCGACATCATGCTAAACAGAGGAAGTTACAAATCTAACGTCGAAACACGAAGGTGATGTGGCTGAATTATAAAAAATGGAATGTTCTTCTATGATTTATTAGAAATTTCTCTCATTATTTTATATTTTAATATTATTAGAATAAAAAAAAACTATCATGTTTCTGTTCTTTTATTGTATATTCAGGGTTATCGTTCATCATAGGACACGTCACACACGTGTGATGTAATTTATAGTTTTTGCACCAAAACATTTCTTAATTGCATCCACTCAATTTGTCTTATCCCATATATTTAAATATATATATATATATATATATTTTAATATAAAACACACCAAATTATCAAATAATAATTTAAGTTACTAAAAACAGCGAGAAATCATTAACTTACCGATTATTTGGGAAGAGCTGCTGGTTGTGCTGGGTGCTGTGCTGTGCTGGGTATGCTGGGTTTGCTGGACGATGATGACACTAATTCTACCCATTTGTTGGGTTCTGGACTTATTTCTGGTTGGCGGAACAGAACTCATTATAGATCTGATTTAAGGTTGATTAAGGTTGTTTCTTTGTGCTACGCGGTACGCTGCTTGACGAATGATTTATTAACTAATTCTACCCATTTGTTGGTGCTCGCTTTTGCTTTCTATTGCAACACATCAACCTTAGGATGTGCCTTCAAACTGGAAGATCAGATGATGCAGATTGCATCTGTTCTATTCGGGTTAGATTTGTTTTGGATTATTTGATGTCTGAGTCCAGAAATCATCTCTATACATCTATAGCAATCTGTTTTTTGGTGCTGTCTATGACCTTGGGGCTGCGCTTTATTTTGTTTGATTTACTAACTGTTTGAGCATTTGCTTTCTTTTTTGGGAAGAGCTGTAATGCTGTTCCTTTCCTGTTTTTTTTCTTTATAGTTTCCTTACAGGTTCTGTTTTTTTTTTTTTTTTTTGTGTTGCTTGTCGATTTCACTGGTTGAAGTCACCTTGTAACATTGTAATTATCTATTTTTTGGAATACAATTGAGCTAAGGCTCTCAAATTCTCCAAAAAAAAAAAATAAAAAAAAAATAACTTACCGATTATATTTATTGAATTCACGCGCTTGCATTTGTTTTTTTTAATCGTAAAAATTGATAAAGTTATAAAGAATATATATATATATATATAAAAGTATATTCTTGTAAAATTTATAATAATTAAATTTATTTAAAATAATTGTAAAATAAATTTAAAGTATGACTATAAAATTAATTTAGATTAAATTTAACTAATGCTATTAATTTAGTACTTTTTTTTTGTCTCAGATGGAATTTCAATTATTGATATTTGACTATTATTTTTCAAAATCATAATTTATTTGATATAGATACATAAAATAGAGAAAATATGGCATTAATAACTTGCACCATCGCTTTCAGGACAAGATGTGCAGATATTTTCAGCTTTTGTAGGGTGATTTTTACAAAAATGCCTCCACCTGGCTTACTTCTTCAGTCGCAGGAACCTCTCTCGTCAAACAGAGACCAAGCACAAGCACAGCAGTGACAGCACAGCACAACCTTGTGATTTTAGCCAAGAGGGCTGCTCCTGATTTGCTGAGAGAAATTATATATATTTTCTCCAACAATGTTCGAGGCTTCAACGAAAATTTGTTTCGCACTTTCACTTCTTCAATTTTCATTTCTTCATCTTATTTCTCACAGCAAGTTCCCCCTCTCTCTCCTGGGATGATCCCTACCCTTTCCAGGCGTTGAACTTCTGTTAGTGCAACTGCTTCCTTGACAGCGTAATCTTTGTATCTATTATGGATGGATCGTGGATTTATCTGTCGTATTTCTTCGTGATTTGAGTCTTTTCCGACCGCTGCTTCCTATGGTGACTGCGAAAACCGGATGAGTCGGACGACAACAGCTTGATCTCGTGCGCTGATCGTTGAGAAGATGGACGGAGGTGGTGGGGGAGCTGTTGGGGGCGGAGGGCCACCGCCGTTCCTTAGCAAGACGTATGATATGGTGGATGATCCCGCGACGGACTCGATCGTGTCTTGGGGCCCGGGGAACAACACCTTTGTCGTGTGGAACCCGCCGGAGTTTGCGCGTGATCTCCTTCCCAAGTACTTCAAGCACAATAACTTCTCCAGCTTCGTCCGCCAGCTTAATACCTACGTGAGCCTCGCCCCTTTCTCTTGCTTCGATTTATTTTATTTCTTTCCTCAGCCTGATGTGACTTTTTGGCAGTTTTTTTTTTTTTTTTTTGCAACTTAGTTTTTTTCTTTATCTTGGAGTTGTAATTCTGGTATTCCTATAGTTGAAAATCTGTTAGAAGTGGAGGATTTTGGGTTCGTTGTAGCGATTGTTGGGAATATTTTTTGTATTGTGTAAGATGTAGGTGCTATGTATGTAAATCCCCCAAGATTCTTTTCTTCTTCACTTGCTATGCCGAAACTGTGGATTGCTGTCTAAGGATGGATGAAAAGTGGTTTATATCTCATATTCTCACTTTCTGACTTGGTGCTGAATCAGCGGCAAAATTCTGTCATTATAGCAAGGCCTTTTTTATTGATTTTATAGAAGATCACTCTTCAGTGCGGTCCTTTTTTTTTTTTTTACTTTTTATTTTGTCCATTTTGCACTGCTTACATGATGATAAGCTTTCGCGTATCCCATTATCAAAGCTTCGTCTACTCAGTTGCATCATTTATTTAAAGTTGCTTAATTGGTAGTTGATGTATTGTAACTTGGAATTTTTCTATAAGTTGGAAGACACAAATTGGTTATCATTTGGTCGAAAATCTGTTGATCAAATGGGCATAGTGTAGAAATTATTCGGAGTACTTTTTTCTAGTATCTTTGAAGATTTTTTGTGTTCTTTCTTTGATACGCTAAATACTTGAATTAGTTATCTAAAGGAGTTCTTTGTTGTTTTGAGTGAAAGTGGCTTATTACATAATGTTAGTTACTGACGAGGGTACTGAATTTGAAGCAAAGTTATCTGAATATACCTAGTTCTTCGTGTTCAAATTTGTATCAAACTGCTCTTCAGTGTGCTTGTAAATATATTTTCATACAGTTGATTTAATCCTTTTTGCACTTGTTAAATTTCAAGAAACTTTTACTTATACCATTCTATTATCAAAACATCTACTCAGATACTCCATTGCAAATTGCTTTTTATTCATATGTAATGATGTGACTATATTTGTAATTTTATATTTTATTTAACTTTCATGAATAATTTTTTATGCTCAGTTTGCTTTTACAATACTCAGAACTGGTCAAAGCAATTCTAGATAGATACATGGTCTTCAAATCCACCAAAATACAGACTTCATGCCTTAACATCGCTTGGATAAAGTTCCCCATGTTTTCTAGCAATCCTAAAGTTGATCAATGGAATTTATATTAGCCTGGGTCTTTAATTTGATGATGATGGAATATTTGATTTAGTGATGATGAAGAGATGAACTGTGCATAACTGGTTGTTGAATTGCTATTATTACATGTTCCAAAATAGGTTTTAATTGTTGTATTTGAAAAGATTAATAGTTAGCTTATTTTGCATGTTAATTTTCTTCCTTGTTATAATTCTTTTTTATTTTTTTTTCTATTTTTTTGGAAATATGTTAGGGTAAGAGTTGAACTCCCACCTCCTACATTTTGTTAGGTGAGGACAATACCACTCGAGCCAGTGCTCATTGGCAGTTTTATTTTTCTGTTGTTTTATATCCCCCCTTTTCTTCTTATGATTTCTGTCCTCTAACTTCCAATTATGTTAAGAATTCCTTTCTTTCTAATTTTTATTTTATGATGTTAATCAAATAATCTCAATCATTTACTGGATGTCCTGCAAAACACCATTGTGCTTTAAAGGACATATTCTATGGTTTAGAAGACATGAGGTTCCATGGAATCTTTAATTAGTCATGCGGCTGGTGTACTTTCTGTGTTTTTGTATCAATAAAAAGGTGAAAATGCCTATTTTAGTGTGGCTGGAATGACACCTAATGGTTAATATTGCTTTTGTTCTTCTCCAGTGGATTCCTTGATAAAACTTCTGCCATGAAATTTGCTGAAGTTAATAATTATGCATCTAGTACTAGTGGATGTGCATGAATTATTTTTCATGTGGAATGTATAGGTACTTATATTCCTTGATGATATAAGTGGTTAGTGACTTTTCATATTTTATTATTTGCATTGATTTCCCCTTAGGGGTTGTTTCGTTCTAAAAATTTCAAATAGTTGTGTATTTCACATGCTGTGTAAATTAAATATATTGTATTTTAATTTCATAAGGTTTGTTCGGTGGGTTGTAAAATAAATCCATGAAATCAAGTTTTTGTGTTTGCTGGTTGAAAATGAAATACAATACTCTAGGGCGAAATGGTTGTAGACAATGGTGTGTACTCTTGTAGGGTCAGTTATGGGGTTGTACGTCAATGACATTGTTTTGTGTAGCTGGGGTTGTTGATGACTTGTTCAGTGCTACCAAAATTAGGGACGGTGAAGTTTGGATTAGTGACCATGAGATTAGCGACAATGAGGTTGGGCATGAGTAGGTCATGCAGGATATGGTTTGGAAATGCTGAGATAGGGATGGTGAGTGTTATTTGTAAAGTCTAATTGTGTCGATCAATTGGGGAAATATTATTGACTCAACCATCAATTTCCCCTATTGAGTTCGATGGTGAGCTCGTTGGAGAGTTGCAGAGATAGCACGACCCTTGTTTTGGGGGTTTGGGGCCCTCGAAAATTTTTTTATGGTGCATAGAGCCTAGATGCTATATTTGCAGTGCCACAACACTGTGAAATAAAGATTTCTGCTTCAGAGAAAAAGCTAGTATCTCGGCACTAGGAGGTTAGTTCCTTGGCGTTAAGATTTGTGCGATTTCACTAGATAGACAGAGGAACCAGTATCTTGACGTTATAACAGTAGTGTTACGGTGTTAGAGCCCATTTAGAAGAGTGAAAATGATGAGCTCTTATATATGTTAGTTTCATGACGGGTTTAATGAGTTTGTCTTAAAGCGCTTTAGGTGATATTTTTTATTCTCTTGTGTGTAAGAGAGTAGTGTGAGTGCCTTAGACTAAGTGAAGTGTGAAAATTGTTAGAGAAATCTGAGTGAAGAGTAATTTATATAATTCTCCTCAATTTTTTTTCATTGTGGATTTCTTGGTGTGGTTTCACGGTATTTCTCTTTTTTGGATTTTTCACGTAAATTCTAGTATTCTTCTTGTTCCTTTTTAATTTCATTTTTTTCGTTATTAGTTTGCTCCAGTATTTTCGATTATTAATTCTCTCAACAAGTGAGGCCATGCGGAGTTGGGCCTATGATGACGAGGCACATACCGCGGGTTCCCTGCATGTGGAATATTCTTAATTTGGGTGAATTCAAATTCATCAAAATGGGACATTTTTGTGGTTATATAAATCTACTATATGAATGCTTTTCATTTGCTTAACTTTAGACTAAATACTAGAAAATTAAAATCCATGCATTTATTTTATTTTATTTTATTTTTCTAATATATTACAACAAACATACCTTTATTGAATGATCATTCAATTCCATTCTGTGTGCATGAAGCTGATCTTTGGAAAAAAATATTTATAAATTGAAAACTTATTAAATTTATGGAAGACGAATTAAACATCATCACCTTTCTCTAATTAGAAGTCTATCTAATGGTGGTGTTGTAGTGGTGAAGACTAAGAGGAGAGGGTTAGAAGGTGGATGTGTGAGCTTGTTGGTGTGTTTGCTAGTGGCGGATGAGTTTAGATGATGTGGATGAGAAATTGGTTAGATGGGTTTAGTTATGAGATGTGTAGGCAGTCATGGTTGGTGGAGAGGGATGATCTTCATGTAGGGTAGTAGTGAGGGAGCGGGTGGAGGAATCGATTGGACTCAGGGAAGAAGAAGAGGAGATTAGTGCAATCACTAGTTTTTATTTTTAACCCTTCTTTAGCATGCATATAATGAATAATTATTAGGATCATAATGTTTAGAGCTAATACACTCAAAGTACAACAACAACAAGCCTTTATCCCACTATGTGGGGATTGCACTAGCCAAGTCTTTTTTTAAGCTTATCTCTACCTTTCTTAATACAAGCCGAATCTAATAAATCTACTCTCCTAAATGGATCATCAAACGGTCGACATTTTATATGACCAAACCATCTAAGACTCTCTCTAACCTTATATGCCATTGGAGCTACTCCAACTTTCAGGTATATAATTGTTTTCTATTTTATCTCGAAGTTTAAAGCCACTTATCCACCTTAACATTTTAATTTCTGCAACACTTAACATAATTTTATGCTACTTTTGTAGTGGCCAATATTTTTCACCATAAAGCATTGCTAATGCTGTCAATGAGCTGATCACGGTAGGCTCATTATCGGCTAGAACCAATTTCGAGCTAGCTCGAAAGTGGATTATGGCTCAGTACTTTTGATTTTGAACCAGCTCGAATCAATGTACACTCTATTTCAAGCTGACTTGTTTTGTGATTGAGCAAGCTCAAAATTGAAATGTTGATTTTTTTTTTCTCAAAAATAATCAAGTTAGCTCAAATTTGTATTTTTTGCAATTTGATTTTTTAGTGCTTATGATAAAAATTGTATTAAGATATACATTTTAAGTGACAACAATAACAAATTGATCTAAGCCTTTTGCATTACATATATTTTGACAACAAAAAAATGTTTACAAATTGTAAAAAATAAATACATTATACATTCTATTCTATTACATTACAACTTTAGACTCTGTGCACTAATACATGACAGCATCAAAAAAGTGTAAAAGTAAACATTGATTTTAATTCTTCAACAAGTCGCAAAATATTCTTTCTGCACCATGTGAAACTCAAGAAAAAGATTAGAAAACAACTTACATTTATAAAAAGAATGAATGATGGTATAGAAGTACAATTAGAATATAGATTAATGATTAGAATATAAAATAAAAGACATAACTATTACCCTAAAAAACTGAGATGATTTGTAGATAAATAAGATGAAATTATTAATAAAATGAACGTATCAGTTTTGTCAACAGAAAACAGCTACACAAACAGGGCAACAACCAACTCATCTAACTAGCTCATAGACAAAAAAATCTAACTTTCAGCTACAATTATAAACCCAACTCAGCTAATTAAACAGGGCCGTAATGCCGCAGGCTGTAGTAGAAACCAACAAGTAATTATGAAAACCGAACAACAACCATTCAATACTCCTACTAATATAGAAAACATCACCCAACAAATGAGCCCGTTCTGATCAACTAGCAACAGCTCAGATTTATACAATTAAAAATCAGATTGAAATCAAAAACTGTAACAAAGAAATGAACAGTTAGAGTTTATATATTTTCAGGCTGCAATAATAGCAACAAATAGGCCCAAAACACTACACCTTTGCCAGCAATAAGCCAACAACCAACTAGCAAATGTAACAAAGAAACCAACAACTCAAATTTATACATTTTCATTCTGTAACAACAAAACAACTAACAGTCCCAACACACTACACCTCCACTGGCAACAAGCCAACAACTAACCAGCAACAATTAGCTGCGGCAATTAGCTGCCAACAAGCCTAAAGGCCAACACTATATACCTATTTTAGTAACAACTAACAAGTCAACAATAAGTAATAACCAATACCAGTTAACAACCCACATTTAAGTACTTAACCAGCAAATGTAATTGCTAAACTTCAACATCCATAGGTAAAAATTCAAATATAACACCATGTTAACAGCAAAGCCTACCATCAAACCCTAATAATAACTTATGACTAGGCATAAACTGATCAGAGTAAGGTACAAACCGATCAAAGCAAGGCACAAACCAATCAGGCAATCACAACGATAATAAGAGTGTGAAAAAAAGATTAGCACACAACTTAGGGCAAATAATGGCACACAACTTAGGGCAAATAATGACACACAACTTTCACAATATGTTTAACCAATTAGACAATGCATAAAAAATTACAGAACTCGGAAAGGTCATGTACTCACAAGAGGCAACAAGCAAATCGCAGCTATTTTAGCACAAACCTTAGACTTGGATGTTGTTATGAGAAACAACACCAAAAGTTTCAAAGTCCAAATCAAGCGCCAATTGGCAAGCATCAGTCAAGTATTGCAAAACCCATGCGAGAAAAATCGAGAATAGGGGAATCCAAAAAAAAGTGTATCTTAATTTGGGTCACTAGGCTAGTGAACACATACCATTGAAACCAGGAAACGATGAAACAAGCCAACAAACCTTCATCTTTATTATATTCAAAAGTAACCTTAAATCTAAATATATAAAACACATAAAAATCTTTATAGAGTTTGATGATTTGAGACTTGGAGACTTAAGCCTGTGAGCAATCAAAATACTACGTTACTACTTTGAACGAATTGAACCCAAGGCACCAAGAAGGGGAAAACAAATAACGGTACTACTTTACTGCCGAGACGAAAAGTCGAGACTCAAGAGATCGAGAAAAGAAAACGAGGGTCAGGGCAAGTCGAGGCTAGCGAAATGCGAATAAGGCATTTTAAGAAATTCATTCGGTCAATCCTCACTGTTCATGCTTAATTTAATTGTCCTCCCGAGCATTGCTCTGAACTTGTCGGTAGAAATAGCGAATAAACTGGATGTTTCGAGCACTCGATTCGAGCTGAGATTGGCACAAAATTATCTCCAAAAAAAGATCGATTTGAGCATTTGTCTTATAGCTTGGTTCGAATTGCTCTATTTGATCAAGATTCCATTTAAAAATCGATTCAATTTTCGGTCAAAACTAACAATCCTAAGTATTACAGGTCTCGCCACCATTTATAAAATTGTTCTTAAGTCAGTAGGCATGATGCATTCCTCCACTTCAACCATCCTACTTGAATTTAACTAATAACAATCCCATCTATTTCACCATCACTTTGAACAATTTATTCGAGATATCTAAGATGTTCACTCTTTTTAATGACTTGATCACCCATTAAACAATCCCACCATTAGATCTTCTACTACTAAACTTACACTCCATATATTCGTTTTAGATGTTCTCAAATGAAAGGCTTTAGACTCTATAGTTGACCTCCATAATTCAAATTTTTCTTGAACTCCCTCTGTAGTCTTATCAACAAGAAGAATATTATCAACAAAAAGCAAACACCAAAGAACATCCTCCTAAGTGTTTAGTTAGAACATCCATAACCAAAGCAAAAAGATATGAGCTGAAAGTTGATTCTTGATGTAATTTAACTAAAATAGGAAAATACTTGTCAAACCTCATTTTGTTTGAACACAAGTAATAGCTCCAATATTCATATCCTTAATGACTTAAATATAAGTAAGATTAACTCTCTTTTTTTATGACTCTCTAAAGTACTTCTTTGGAACTTTATCTATGTTTTTTTTTTAGATCAACAAATATCATATGCAAATCCTTCTTACTCTTTGTACTTCTCCATCCAACCTCTCAACAAATGCAAAACATCCATAGTAGACCAACTCGACATGGAACCAAATGATTTTGAGAAAATTTTATATCACGTCGTAACATATGCTCAATTACTCTCTTAATATTAATGTTAGCACATTAACTTATTTCTTATAATTTGCACACTATTATGTATCACTTTTATTCTTAAAAATAGGAATCCATAAACTCTTTCTCCACTCATCAGACATCTTTTTAGTCTTTAAAAGATTATTATAAAGATTAGTAAACTAGAAAATTCCTTGATCTATTAAGTATTTTCACACTTCTATTAGAATATTGTCAAGTTTTATTATGGATAAAACCATTTTTATCTAAGGTATTAAGGTCACTAAAGTCAATCGTTTTCTTACAACCTTTATTTTTATCATGCTCCTGTCATGCTTTTTAGTCTAACCACTTTAGAGGTGACACATTTCCACGGTGCCATAATGATTCCTTGGTTTGTCCCCACATGGCTTTGATCGGTCGTCCACACCATCCATGGCTTTAGAGGAGTTGCTCTATACCACTTGCATCGATGAGGACTTAACAACTAGCTGGCTATTTTGTAGTTGACCCCTTAACTTTTTGTTTAAATCCGGAGGCCATCACCAAGGATGGCGTGATTGCTAGGACTCCTATGATGACTTCTGAGATTGAGGAGTCTGGCGGCTAGGTAAGGGTAAAGCATTGACTCCTATCTATTCAATGGGCACTAGATGCCCTTAAAATATGAGTTAGGCTCTAATTTTTGTTAATAGAAAAAGGAGTACTAAAAACTGATTTTGATTCCTAAAACCGACCTCGATCTTTGTGGTGATGAGTATAATTAGATCACCTGTGAACTTAACCTAATGCTATTTTCTCATAAATCGTTGTAGAAGCTTAAGTTAGCCTCGTTTGAATCTCTTCATTTTGTAATAATGCAGAAGTAAGTAGTTGCATTGGATCCTTTATTCTACCGGCTAATGATTGCAGAAAGATTTTTCAAAGAGGCTCAACAAAATTTTATATCTTTTATGAAGGTTAAGTTATTGTAGTAAAGAAAAGGCCTTAATGCTGGATTGTTGAATAGATGTTAAAACTTGCTTTATATGTCTACAATCTTGTGAAAGCCAATTTACAAGAAAATGACCTTACTTTCTATGTTGTTGAATTAGATAGTGTGGCTAAAAGAAGCTACAATTTGATGGATTTTAAGCTAAAGTCAGACATTGAAGCTAGAAAATTACTTGATTCACCTGATAATAACATTAAAAAGAAAATAAAATTTCAATTATTGACAATTAGTCTGGAAATGTTTCTAAGTTTGAGATGATGTTATGCCATCTTCTTAATTTTAAGATAATTTGCAGAAGAAAATTTAGAAAATTAGTCGTAATTTAGACGAATGAAAAGAAATTGCTTGTTTGAGAAAAATATTGTTTGAAGGTGAGGCTTATGATTTTGACGAGGTTAAGTTAATTGAGGTTTGTAGAGTTTGAAAGTTTTATGAACTTAATCAATAGAGAATTCTGAAAGAGAGCTACCTTTTTTTAAAAAAATTTGTGTAAGCAAGGTATCATTTCTAAAATAATTATTTTCATGGAGAAAGTTTTCATTGAATTGGTCAATTTTTGACTTCAAGAAAGAAGATGAGTAGAGATGTCATTTTTTTCTTTTACTTTTTGGCTTCATTCCTTAAGTTGTATAAATGAACAAACTAGCAAGCATTTTCTAAGTCTTCTTTGATAGTGGAATGAAACATTCTCTATTTTTGCTTTGAATATATTCTTAAATTTGTTGCTTTTGTGCATGCTCTTAATCAGTACTTTGTTGTGTTTGTAGGTGGTAATTAATTATTAAAATTTAATACTTAATAGCTGTCTGTTTTAAGTCATAGATTCTAATCCTTCACACTCTTTTTTACCATCGCCCAGTGGATTGACCTTTTCTCAATGAGATTTTGTATTATCACAGGATAGTTTCAACTCTTAGAGGTTGTTTGGTTGCACACAAGATTTAACTCAAGTAAAATTTAGTAAATCCGGATTTAGTAAATCGTTAAATCTAAAAATTATGATAGTTAAATCTAGTTAAATCCGAAGCATCTTGTTTGGTTATTTATATTAGAATTTAAGATAGTTATTTTATTTAATATTTAATAATAAATATTTAAGTTATTTTTTATCACAAAATAAATTAAAAAAAAAACTAATTAAACAAATAAATCAAGAAAATATAAGCCAAGTAATGAAAAATATAATAGCAATATAGATCATAATATTCAAATTACAAATAAATTAAAATTATAATAAATAATATTTGATAGATATTTGAATGAAAGTTATAAAAGCACAATGGAAAAAATAATAAAGAATAATGATTAGTATAGTTAAGGATATAATAACTAATATTTGATAGATCCTCAAATATCTTTTAAATAACCAATAAATAAAATAAATAATTCCCTTATGTGTTGAAATAATAATTGATGATATTTAATAAGTGAATTAAATAATAATTTCTATTTAGTTTGTTTACATAAAAATAATATAATCATATTTAAATTTATTAAAAATATAATTATCACAACACAATACATGAATTAATTATAAATCTATTAATTAATCATAAAAAAGTAAATCTATATTAATTACATCTAATTTCATTAAATTGAAATTTATTTAAAATAATATATTAATTAATCATTATCTAAATAAATTAAAATTAAATTAAAAATAAATAAAAATAAAATTAATAACTAGAGAAGGGAAGGAGTTGAGATTTCGGCGTTTGAAATCATCGTCTTACTCAGCTTCGCCCAAAAAAAGAGAAGGGAGATTGTGAAGGTAATCCTCATCTTCCCTCCCACCCTCCTTCGCTTTCTCTAACCCGTAACCGACCAACAGATTTAGTAACCGATTTAACTTGCGAAAGAGGCTTTAATGGGATTACAAAAGCAACGGATTTAAACTTGTCCCAAAAATACCGTTTGGGTAGATTTTAAACCCTGATCAAATCCTGCAGCCAAACAACCCCTTAGATTCATTTATATAGTTGATTTTTCGCTCACAATACCAATCTTATTGCAAATGCAGAATTTGAATTCTAGGGTGCAACTGTGCAACATTTTTTCTGTTATTTAAGTAGTAGGATTTGAGTGATGCTTGAGTTGACTTGGATGACTAGTGAGCCCATTTAGTTGTTTGCATTTTGTGAGAGGTTTGAATAAACATAAGAAATTTAAGCTAGTTAGGCCAAGCATTAATCTTCGACTTAAAAACTTTTTGTAGATACCTTCAACTAGCAGGTACAGGAAGAGCATCACCAAGCAAGGGCAACACCTCTTCTAAATCCCAGTCGCTCACACCCAGGGAGGAGCTCATCGCATAGGTTTGCCTGCTAGTGTAGTTCATTTCCTAAGGGTTGAGGGCTCACCACAATAAGGAGTTTACCATCATGCTTAGCTCGTTGTCTTAACAAGTCATCCATATGATGCATGGGTGTAGTAGCCTATATACTTCATGCATTACAATGATTGAGGTTGTCGACTGTTGACCTTCACATATGGTTCACAAGTCAAATGAACCATAAAAGTTAAAATAAATATTAACAAGAGGGACGTCGCATGAATCGGGTTTAAAACACCCTAATCGCGATCGGATTCGATCAAACTTGCTTCGTTTTAAATATTCGACTTCATAATGCATCGAAAATATTAAAATTAATTAAATGAAAAATATCGAATCAATTAATAACCAATCAAATAATTAAAATCAATTTTTAATGAAATAACACGCATATTAAAGTCGGGAAGCCTCGACGACCAACGATCTCCTAAATTGATCATTTCGCCAAAAGCGTGAACTTATCAAATGACACCTGCCAAAAGTGTACGCGAACATCGATCGATTTGAGCGCGACGTCGCAAAATTTAAATCCAATTTCATTTCGGTCGTCGCCGATGTTGTTTAAATGATCTTCGATCGCGAAATCGATCGTGCCGTTACGTTCGGCACAACAAAAACACCTAAAATTGACATCCATATTGCGGGTTTGCAGCAAAGTAAATTCACAAAAATTTATGAAATTAATTTATAATTAAAAAAAAAGATTAGCAGTTGTTTAACTCTTAATCCCTCTTAATACTTATCTTAACGCAGCCGCCCAAGCTACCTATTAAATCGGTTGCTCTACTTTTCCTATTGGATGCCGCTTAAACCACCAATCGGGATTTGCGGTTTAACCCTAAACCCTCATCCTCTCGGCCGAAGCCCCGATTCCTCACGACTCTCTCATTTTTTCTGCTGCTCTCGGTTCCAAAGCTCTCGGTCTCTCTCCAAGACTCCTCGGCGATTTCTTCTCCTCTATTCCCCCTGTGGAAGCCGAACGAAAGCCTTACCGCCCATCCTGGAGCCCTACCAACCCGACTACTCTTCTTAAGCTAGCTGAAACCCCTCTCCTCCTTTCCTCTTAGTATTCGAAATCTCCAGGTCGTCTCTTTCTAACCCTAAGCTTATTTTCACGTATTTAAGTTATTTTGGAAGTTAGGGTTTTGGTAAATCTACTTTATCTTATGCTTGAGATGATATTAAGATTTTGCTTTTGAGATTTGGGATGATGTATGGCCAAATCTTATTTCATTTTTTATTATCTATGGATGTTCATGTTTCCACTTGGCTGAAAATGATTTCTTCATAGATGAAGTTGTGCTGGTTATGCTTCTTTTATGAGCTTAAAGTGAAATCTGAAGTTTAAAATGAGTTTTGAGATAGTATATGGCTCAAACCCTTAGCTATGTGCAAGTTTTTTTTCTCTTTACATTTCAGTTTCTGCTATTTGGATGAAATGATGTATGCTGGAACTGTTTTTTTTACTTGCTGAACATTAGAATAGAAGCATGGTGATGTGTTTAAAGATGTTGTGTGGCTCAAGCCTAAAACTACATGCAGATTTTCCTCTCTTTTAAGCTTCAATTATGACTGTTTGAATGAAATAACTTGTTGAGTTTCTTACATATGCTCAAAGTGAAGCTAGAAATGTGGAAGAAGTGTTTGAAATGATTAAGCCCTAAAGTTCTATGTTCTTTCCTTTTAACACTCATATTCATACATGTTTGGGAATATGAAAATAAGTCTTAAAATGATATATGGCTTGAAGCTTAAGTTTTATGCAAAATCTTGTAAGAGGGAGAAGGGATGATGTTAAAATGTCTTATGTTTTCATAAGGGAGAAAGGGGTGAAAGTATGATTTTGACTCATCAAATATTATCCACTTTCTTCTTAATGATTTCTTTCATTTAAATGTTAAATCTTTGAAGTAAGCTATGAAATAAGATTTTTCTATGCTAATCCAAAGGTTATCTAGACTTGTTTTAGTCTCTCTTTGAGTATTGGAGTATCTTGATAATATGGAAAAAGGATTCATATGCTTTTGCATTGGGTTGATGTGATGATTCATTTTTACCTTTGTTTTCATTTGTCATTTGATTGTCCCATGTTCAATTAAAAGAAAATTTCAGATTCCTATTCCTTTTCCTTTGCTAAGATCTGATACACTTGAGTATGGGAAAGAGGCTGGTTTTGTTTATTGTATAGATGAGAACCTATCTAAAATGAAACCTTTCATTTCCTCTTAATGGAAATTTGGTCAGGCTATTTGCCTATTTCATAACACAAGTTGATAGCAAATCCTATCCTATAGAATCAATGGGCTTAATGTTTACTTAGATACAAGTCTATGTGATGCTTATTTTGTAAGGCATGTTGCTACTTGGTGTAAGTCCAAAATGAATCCAATATTTAAGTTAATCCTTTTCAAATGAAACAAAGAAAATGGGAGTTCATGTGCATGGCATCCTACATGGTCTCTTTCATAATACTAAGGGATGAAGTTTATTTATGCATGATCTTGTTACATTTTCTATTGTTGGATGGCATAGACCTTAGGCTTCATTTAAGTATTGTGCTATAAAACATTTGCAAATAACTACTATGTTATATGAAAGGGGATACTTTCCTTTTTATGATCAAAGTGAAAATGATTGATAGTTACATATGATTAAACATTCATGCTATCACACAAGTTACTTGAAGTTTTCTATAAAATGCAATTGAAGAAGTGATCATATATAAAAAAGTTCATGAAGCGCCCGAGCGAACTCATGATAAAGTCTGCTATATTTCTCCAATGTGGAAACTCAGAGTACCTTTTCACGCTTTCTTCAACGTGAGATAGGATAAGACTGCTCACGCTTCAACGCGAAAAATGCGATGATATAAGACTGCTCACGTTTCTCCAACGCTAATGTTATGATATAAGTACCACGCTTTCCTCAACGCCAGAAATCTATTATGATATAAGATTGCTTTTTCAACGATCAATGAAATGTTATGCTATGATGTGTTAACTCATACACACTTTTCTTGACGTGGTTAAACAAATAATTTTCGCCGTGTCTCACCCATCATGCATGCTTCGCTGAGTCACGCCGCCCCATATGCGGATTTAGAGAGAATTTTTTTGATAAAAAAAAAAAAATGTAAATGCTTAAGGTATTATTTGAATTTTCATCATACATATATTTATGCTTTAATTTAAGATCACGCAGTTTATCATCATGTCAATTATGATGTGTTGATTAATGTTATAATGTGTTGATTAATACTTATCTCAATTTTTATTTAAATTGACGAGTTATGAGGCAAATACTTGATTACCTTTTGTCTAAATGGTAATATATGTCATGTGACCTAAACATTGTCTTACTTAAAGATACATTTAATATAATCCTTTTAACCATGAGTGTGGATATCTATGCCATCTTACTTGTTCATTTTGCAACAATCCTTACTTTATGCATAGAAAGAGGATATATTCTATTTATACGCTTATGATAATGAACAAAAAAAATGATATGTTTTATTGACACATACTTATGCATGGTTGAACATAGAAAGATGATATATTTTATTGACATTTATTAGCAAATATCCATTTATATGAAATGATGCTGGATATGTCTAAAACATTAAATTTATGTTACAAATTGGCTTTTCCTGCAAGTGTAGACTCTCTTTAGAAGATCGGTCTTGAGAGAAAAAGAAGAGGAGTGAGAAAATAAAATCTCATGAGAGGAGGATCCTCTCTTATTTAAAAGCCTTTTAACATAAGGCCAAAAAAAAAAGAGAAAACAAAAAAAGTGGGACTTGTGTTATTCCATTAATTTTCTTTCCTTTGTGTTTTGGCCATAAGTTTGTATGCAAAGGGTTAACTTAGTTTGCCACTTGTTCCTAATGATACATGACATACACTTATATCTTTGACATTTCCCTTTGATGTCATATGACAAAAATATGGGTTTAAGGAAAAATTAACTCTTTTTTTGTCATTTTTTCTTAATAACATTTGATGTTTTTTCATGTACTGCAGGATGTTAACTCTTGACCATTCTTTAACAATACACGACGATTTATTTTTCACATTCTAATGATATATGACATACACTTATATCTTTGTCATTTCTCTTTGATGTCATATGACAAAAATGTGAGTTTAAGGAAAAATTAATTCTCTTTTTGTCAATTTTTTTAATGATATTTGATGTGTACTTTGTCATGAGTTTGCTGCAGAAAGGATGTTAACTCTAGACTATTTTAATTCTTAATGACATATGTATTTCTATTTTTTTGTCATTTGTCTCTAATGACATATAACATATACTTATATCCTTGACTTTCTTTTAATGTTACATGACAAGTGGATCAGATGAGATCTTAACTCTTTTGCCATTTTTCTCTTAATGCTCCAATGACATAAACATGGATTTGAGGGAAAATTTTACCCCCTTTGTCATTTTCTCTTAAAGTCTTATGACATGAACATGGATCTAAGGGGAGATCCTTACTCTTTTTTATCATTTCCTCTTCCCTCATTAAGAGGAACATGTGCTATGAATCATAATACCATGGACTGCTTTTTATTTACTTGGACCTTTACAAAAAAAGTTGGCCCATATAGAATTGATGTACTTCTTCTTTATATGAAAGACCCATTGGACTTTATACTTGAACAAATGGACTTCTAAAATATCACTTTAAATAAATTTTTTGTTTCATTTGATCACGAAAATGATATTTTATCTAAATAATGTTATACCATACCCATGGATAAGTGTCAAATTTTATCTTGCATGAGTGACTTTATACTTGAACAAATGAGCTTCTAAAATGTCACTCTAAACAAATTTCAGCCCTATTTTGTTTGCTGATTGGTCATAGAAAAATTACATTCTTTCATGCTACACCCATAATATTGTATATAAATGACCTTATACTTGAGTCAATGAGCTTTTAAAATGTCGCCTTGAATGAAATTTTAGACCCTTTTAGTTGGCTAATTGGTAACGTTCAAGTTGTGTTTTACCTCATAAACATTCATATTATAGTGTTAAATTTATAGCTTGCATTAATATGAAAGGAATACGAAAGTAGAACATGATCCTCCAAAAATATGAAACTTCATTGATTTTCATGAAAAAGAATGAGAGGATAAAAAAAATTAGGAAGTAGATAGCTTCATTCTCTCCTTTAAATATAAAGCTTTCTTTCAAATTCGAAGGGGCATGATGGAAACCCATATACATGCTTATGTTTGAATTAACCTTCAACTATCCAAATCCTAATATGCATACTGGGATTTAATCATGATGTGCAAATTTATACGATATTCGTTCGGTTTGCATTTGAGAATGTTAAATACCAAAAAGAGTATATACATGTTTGATCAAAAATAGATTATTACTTATTTTATAACATGTATTAAAGGTGATATGTCATATTAAACATAGTTATTTTAACTTTGACATTCATATGTCCATACAATATTTTAAAAAGAACATATACTTGTATGCATGTTGAAATGTCTATTAGATCAAACATTTAGGGAAGTATGTTTCCCAAATGCAAAACAAAAAAATAAAAATAAAGCAAAGAACAGATGCTATGCTTCCCGGTTTGGTTTTAGGACCGGGTCCGGGTTAACAAAACTCAAAAAATCAAAATCTACAATTTGACATCGAAACTTCAATTTAGACATCTTAATGTCCATGCAATTTTAAATAAGATATTCGCAAGTGTTGCTAATTCAAATAGAAAGAGAACAAATCTATATATATCCCTGGTCTAGACCGGTTAACAAAACCTAAATATATAAAAAAAATCAAATCAAATTGATACCTACATTTCAACTGACATTCACGTCCATATATAAAAATTTTAAAAGCAGATACTCATATGTGTGTTGAAATGTTGACATTTAGGAACATAAAAGTTAGATACAAAAGAACATATGTTATATTTTCCTGGTTTCAGTTAAGTAAAAAAAAATATGATATTATAAAATTTCAAGCTAATAATATCGGAATTTTAATCGTCATATAATTATAAGATATGAATCAATTGACATAGTTTCTGAAATTCAAGCTTTCAAGAAGAAAAGTCTCAAACCCGATCCTCTATGTAAAGTGACAAGGAAGGATTATACTTTGAGACAACGAACCATCCTCCTGTAAAAAGTAGAAGCGCCTATTAATCGATATATTCCCATGATCGAGAGAATGACAATTATTATTAAAATTTAAATAATAAATGATCATATATTCAAATCTAAATCAATAATAAAATTATTAAAATTCAAATAAAATAATAAAATATAAATGAAATGAAATTAATTATTTGCATTAAAACTTAAAATCAATCAATCCCTCTGCAACTGTTTGTTTTGAGGTGATAAATTAAAAAACTTTCTGCCACAGAACAATGTCAAATCAACGCATAACTATTTTCACACTCAAATAATCTTAAACCGTATGACGTGTCACATGCGTGATTTTCAAATGACATCACACAAATGACTGATCGAGCCCTCGACTGGGTGGTTTCTGTATACACCACTAAATTACTGACTCTCAACCAGAGTTCAACGCTTTGTTCTTTGATGTGAAATGTAGAATATATTTGGTTGAATAAAAGTCTATGTTATAAGGTTGACTTATATTTCCCCTGAGACAAACTTCACCCTCTATAGACACCTGGACGACGTTTTATGTTGTCGACAAGGATCCTTCCGTCGACTACTCCTGACTAAGCAGCGACCGATGTGAAACCATGAGATTTAGGCGTTATCGTTCCCCACCAAAAATTTTAAATAAAATGATAAATTTCATAAATTAAACTCCACTCACAATTATATATTCGTTATTTAACCATTCATCAATTGCCTTAATCGAAAGCGTTCGATTTGAGAGTGTAATTAACTATGCCATATAAACCTAAAACCAGATATAAAAAGTTCTCACCAAATGAGGACTAAATCTTTGGATAGTGTCTTATATACTATTCATCTGCCTTCTGAAAATTTCACAGACACTAAAAAAATTCTTTTCATTCTAAAAGAGGTCGGTGGCGAATTTTCGGATCCCACATTGACCACTTGATATTTTGTCTTTTGTAGATCAGATCAAAGACTTTATTAGCAAGTAATGTAACAGCATGGCCCAGTAAGGACTGCACCTCTTATGAAGGCTAGTGGCTCACCCTCATGGAGGAACCCATCACCAAGGTTTGCCTGCTACTGGAGATGATTTCCTGAGGGTCGAGGACTCACCGCTATAAGGAATTTGCTGTTAGGATTTGCCTGTTGTCTTAACTCAAGAAATCACAATAATGCATGTGAGAAGTAGCCACCCATTTTTTTTTAGCATTGTAGTTTATGTCGTTGACCAGTTGATGTTTTTTTTCTTTTAAAGTTGGTTAGCCTGGAACGCTTTGATGATTTTGGAGCCAGGTTTAATTTGAGATCTAACTCACTGCTAGGTACTCAAGTTATAAATTTGAGTTTGACATGTCAGTGAGTTCCCCAAGTGTTCCAAGTTTGTTTTCTCAAAAATGTGGTTCCACAACCAACATTTTATCATGGAAACAATGTGATTTGTGTTACAAGCCATGAGGATGTCTATGATTGTCCTCAAACAACTTCTTGGTATAGGTCTCTTGAGATGAGACCACCTAGTTGTATTCGTTGGTATTGATGTGATTGTCAGTAAGATACAACAAATGAACCAATGATTTTGGTTATTGGATGAGGCTTAACATAAGTGATCTCCTTGAAGGCTTTAAGTGAGTGTCACTCGAGTAGTGGCCGGCACATCCAGCTACTCGCTCTGGAGGCTAATAATGGACTGCTAAAGTGACTCATTCGACCTTGCCTAATACTTAAACGGGCTTCAGAATGAAGGGCTTATCCTTTTCCACTTTCTTTTTTATGTTTCGCCTGGCCTGTCATATCATATTTCTGTTGCTGAGTTCCATTCTTTTTCTCTCTTCACAAAATGCTCTTCTTTCTATGTCAGGGATTTAGAAAAATCGATCCTGATCGCTGGGAATTTGCGAATGAGGGATTCTTAAGAGACCAGAAACATCTCTTAAAAAACATAAACAGGAAAAAATCCTCCCATGCCCTACTCAACCCCAGCCTCTTCCACAGAATTCTTCAGTCACATCCTGTGTTGAGGTTGGCAAATTCGGGTTAGACGAAGAGATTGAGAGGCTCAAGCGAGATAAAAATGTTCTCATGCAGGAACTCGTAAGGCTAAGGCAGCAGCAGCAGACCACAGACCATCAGCTCCAAGCCTTAAACAAGCGCATTCAGGGCATGGAACAGCGTCAGCAACAAATGATGTCCTTCTTGGCTAAGGCCATGAACAGCCCAAGCTTTTTAGCCCAACTGGTGCAGCAGAAAAACGCCAATAGCCAACTTATTTCTGTGGCCAACAAGAAGCGAAGGTTACCTAATCAAGGAGAGTTGGACGCTGATAGTGCCTCTCCAGACGGACAAATGATAAAGTATCAGCCCTTGATGACAGAAGCAGCCAAGTTAATGCTGATGCAAATATTAAATGCTGAATCATCTCCTATGTTGGATTCTTACAGAAAGCCTGATAATATCATTCCACGTGGGAATCTTCACTTAGCATCTGATGCTTTAGACAGCAGCAGGTGTTCTTCAAGTCAGAGTTCTGGAGTCACCTTCCAAGAGGTCCCTTTGAGTTCAGGGCTGCCTTCTTCTGCTTTATCAGAAATACAATCTCCTCCAATTCTTACAGATCCAGGTAAAAACATACTACCAATTGGTTTTCCAGATCACACACAAGTGCCAGGTATTCTCACTGATGGAACAGTTGCAAACATTCCGAGTATGAGCCATGTGACATCATCTGAAGCAGAAAGTGTTGTTGTTCAGTCCATTGCTGGAATCGATGGGATGATTCCTATAGAGTTGGAGAAGCTTTCTGATGATGCTGACATGGACATCTTTAGTGAAGGTGACGACGGCACGAGGCTTCCCGGTATCATCGACTCTTTCTGGGAACAATTCCTTTCGGCGAGCCCGATTTCTGGTGACACTGAAGAGGTTAATTCAAGCCTTCCTGAAGCTAATGATGCAACCAAAGTGCAAGGGCGAGAGTGGGATGAGGTTCATAACATGAACAACCTCACTGAGCAAATGGGTCTTCTTATCTCAAAATCTGAAGTTTTATAACTGATTATTAACTTAGATTTATAATTACAGGTAACCGAGAGATTCATGATGTTCCTGTAAGTGATGTTTATGGATATATGGAGGTTGTTGTTACCCTTCTATGGCTTTCCACTTTCAGAGGGCTTCTGTTTGATATGTCCACGAATGGCGGCATTATATTTGCTTCAGTGGTTTTACCTCCATAGATCTGTTTGAAATCCCTATTTGGGATCGGTTTTATTGTGTTTATGTTTTTTTTGTTAAATATGTTTGTTTAGTGCATTTTTTAAGTGTTTATTTTTTTTGTTTTTAAAAATAAATAATATTATTTTTAAAGATATTTAAAATAGTTTTTAGATATTATGAATATTTTTAAAAATAATTATCACCACTTTCTCTTTTTATTAGCACATTTTAATTGAACTATGATACATTATTAAAATTTTTTATTTATTTATGTAATAACATTAATGTTTATTATTTTCATTCTTTTCAAATTTAAGTGATGATTGGGATGGTAATAACATTCTTTCAAGATAGTGGCAACATTATATTTTCTAAAAATAAAAATTTCTATAAATTAAGAATGATTTATTTTCTGAAATAAATAATAAAGAAAACGCTTATTGTTATTATTTTTTCATATTTGTATCTTAATGATCAATTTTTAGCATGATGATGACTCCACTTGAAAGGTACATCACATCATATTTCACTCATGTGGTTTTACACTTTTAAGTAGGTTTAATTGATTATAAATATATATTTTAATTTTTTGTATATAGTTGATACTTTCTACATTCATAGATATTGGCAACTATCACATTCTATATATTGTCACCTATAATTGTACACTTATTTATGTATTTATTTTGTTCATTTGATTATTAAATTATATTTCTTATCTCATCGATATTATAATGTAAAATATCACATAAGCCTCTTAAACCAATCTTGTTGCTTAAATTGCTAAGAATTCGATGTTAAATGCATCTCTTACAAAGAGCTATTGAATTGATCTATACAAGTTGAGATAGAGATAGATAGTTGTGATGAAAAAAAATGAAAATATAAGAACATATATTTTCATGTAAGTGGATGTTCTTAGATGAATTAAGGTCTAAATTATTCAAAACAAGTATTTGCGCACATCTCACATTGCACTGATTATGACAAGTGACACATAAGACTTTGTAATATGAACATTTATTATTATGTTGTTGACCTATGTCATACAAGCTGAAATTCAAATTGACTTTTGATATAACGCAAATGCTCGCATAAAACATTGCCAAACCAGAATGATCGCTATCGCGAACGGATTTCATCGTTGCGTTCAGAACATTGAAATTTATCAAGATATACATATTCCACAATCTAAGAGTTAACCGATCAAGCGATCAAGTCGGCAATGCGCCGATGCATATATCGAGGAAGGAAAGCTGCGGTGATGTCTGAATGACCTCGATTGACGAATGTACTTCATCATTGTGTTTAGAATGCCAAAATTGGTCAGATTATAGATATTGCACTATCTAACGATAGATCGATCAAAAGATTGAGCTGCCAATGTGCCAATGCCCATATCAGAGTCGGCAGACTGCGAGGATGCTCGAATAACCTCCATTCGTGAAATTAATCACTTCGTTAGTTTCAAAACGTCGAAACCTACCAAATGAGATACCCACACTCAGACGAATATGTGTGACGAGAAGGACGCGCAAATCGAGTATAATGGGGACGCCGCTAAAATCGCCCAAACAATCTCGATCGACAACGACTTCGCATCGCGTTGAATGTAGAAATTAATCAGATTATAAATACTACAAAATCTAACGATCAACAAGCAAGCCAACGCGTCGACGTCATATCAAAGCGGAGTGGCTTAAATCAAACCACCTCCGTCAAAATTACCACGCAAACATCGAAATCTATCATGTCGGACAATACATGTCAATGTCGAGCCGAAAATAATGATATTTTGCCAAAATTGATTTAATTTCGATTTAAAACCAAACAACCTCCGACGAAGATCAGGCCGTTACGTTTCAAAATATCTAATAATCTTAATATATATATATATATTAACCATATCGAGGTTGCGTAAAATTCATATTAAGGTGGATTACATATTTTAAAAATTGATTTAAAAAGAAAAAAAACACCTATTTTTACATCTAATAGCCCTAACCGACCTCTTCCCCTTTCGCATTGCCCGTCCGACCTGAACCCTACTCGCACGATCCGCCTCTCTCTTCCCGTTCGCGCTCAGCTCCTCCTGATCGAACGACAACAACCGCTCCGAAACGACAACCGTTCCCTCCAAGCCTTCTTCCTCCCTAAAAACCGAAAACCCTCCCTCACTCTCTTCATTGCTTCTTCCCTCTTCGCTCGGTTCTTCTTCTCCCCTCAGCCGCAAACTGAAACCCTCTCCTCTTTCTTTGATCCCTCATCTCGTCCGTCCCAAGCCGACGCCGAACGAGGCATTCCCCTAGATTGCCGTAAGCTTGCTTCTCCTCTCTCATTCTCCTCTCTTTCTCATGCAGGATTTCATTCTCACACGTGAGTTCCCGTTTAATTTTTCTAAGCCGAGACTCTCTCCCTCTTTCCTGTTCGATCCTTCTCAACTGCAAGTCCTCTTCTTCCTCCCTGCTCTCGGTTCGCACGCAAGCATCCAGAATTTGTCCGTTTAGAGCTCTCAGCTGAATACCCTTCCTCCCAATCGAACTAATAAATCAAGCCCCATTCTCTCTCTTCCCTCTTTCTCTCATCCGAAATAGGAAATGAGGCTGCAAGAAGTAATTTGTGGATGCATGTAAATAATAGTTGTGAAAATGTGTTTTTTTTTTTTTTCTTTTTTGAAGGTTTTATGATCACGTTAATATCCAATAGGGTGTAGTGGATATGAAGATATCATGATATCAGAGATGCCATTACAATAGATCCGAAGAAACCAAAAATAAATTGATATATGATTTCATGTGAAATATCAGAAATTTTGTAATTTTGACTTAAAAAAAAAAGAATCAATATTCATTTAAGAAAAAGAAATACAAAAAATAATGAAATAATATGAAATTAAAATTGAATTAAACAAGTCAAATGGATATACAAAATAAATATAAATCTGAGCATAAGAAAAATGAGATTATTTATAAAGTCTTTTCTTTAAATTTAAAAGCTCACAACCAATATTAATTAATTTCTCCACTTCCTCTACCAATGCTCAAAAGATAACATGACTTGAAGAACTAAATGAAATGTGAAACAAAAAAAAAAAAAAACTCTCCTAAATCCTTTCAACTTATAAGAGAGTCAACTCTTTTATCAAGGTTCACAATTAATCAATTTCAAATAAATTCTTAATCTCATAACTTGGAATTAAAATGATTTTCAAGATGACCACCAGATAAATTTAAAGAAGATTAAATAATTCATAAATGAATTTGAATGGGGATTCAATGATTCATAAATAAATTAAATGCTATGCTTCAAACAAAAAAGAAATGATTGAACTCAATTAGATCCTTCATATTTGAAATAAAGTTTGAATTTCATTGATATATATATATATATATATATATATATATATATATATATATATATATATATATATATATATATAAACTAACCTTGTGACATTATGCCTCACATAATTTCAGAGAAGATTTGATCTAAATATTGAAAATTTCTTATGAATTGAAACATAGACTTCAAGCATGGAATTCAAATGAAATTTGCAAGTGATCTCAATGGAATTCCATGGAATCTGAAAGCTTAACTTCAAGCGATAGAATGAATAGAAATAACTCGCAAATAAATTTGTATTAAGCTCTATAATTTGGTTTAAAAATGAGAGTTTAATTAAATGATTTATTGGTAAATGTGAATGGTTAGATCATTTGGTGATTCGTTAAAGAATTTGGAAAGAAAATAAAGGAGTGTTATTTGTAATACGTTTGGAATATCTATATGATCATAAATGAAACTCCTTATGTCTATGAGGACGAATAAAGCTTTTCATTGAATGTTTCCAAATGTAATCAATGAAGAATCAAATGAAAATTATTCTACATTTGTATAAATACAAAATTAAATATTAAAATAATACTTCACTACCAGATCTACAACTCTTCATACAAGCAGACAGAAGGCATTGACTTAAGTTCTAGATGGATTCCAAATATATTAATTTCACATAAATTATGGAGCCAACTTTCACTCAATTCAAGTGCTTTAGAATTTGTGCGACTATTTGAAAGAAATGAATCATTGTACGAAATATAAAGCAATCTTCAATTCAATTTGACTTTCCAAAATTCGTATAAGTATGCTAAATTACTCGCATGGCCCCTAACACTACGTTGAATGCTTAACTTTAGTGTCTAAGGATGTTGCGCGGGCTACTTCTCGGTTTGGTCTTAGAATAGAGTCCGAGTTAACAAAACCTAAAAATCTAATAATAATATTATAAGAATTTCAACTTATTAAAATATCTGAGAAGCTAATTCTGTCATGTGACGATACCTAATTTAAGAGCTAAGAGTGAGGATCTAAAGTTCTCAAATATATTTGATTCAATCAATTAACTATCTCGATGATGGCTGTGTTGAATGGTGATTTCAACTGGAGGGGATACTTCCATCAAAATGTGATTCTAATTTCAAATCAAATTAACTCAAATTAAGTATCAATCTAAAAATGCTTAAATGAAATTCAATCTAAAAAACTTAAAGCAAACTCTAACTCAATCTACCTTCCGCAACAGTTTGTCAGAGGTGACAAATTCAGGAAAACTCTAGCTCAAATGAGCCAATATCAAATCAAGTGTTCTACTATGTTCACTCTCAATCAATCTCATGCTAATAAGGACATTGTCCTCCGACTATGGCTGGCTACTAATACGTAGATTATTTACCCAAAGTCCTTATCGGTTTAGCCAGGCTCCATTATATTATGATTACGACTGTAGCATGTATGCTCCCCAATGACTCTACCCTTTGAGTTGTGAATCATAGGGTACACCTGATAGGAAAATAACCCTCTATCAGCTAAGGTAGATTTAATATTGTCTCCTTAGACAAACACCACCTAGTACAAGGAAGGATTTCACATAACCCATGGATAAGGGTCTTGGCCTTACCTCCTCTTACTTAAGTAGACTACTGCGAGGATGAGAACCATAGGATCTAGGTCAGGCATGTCATCATTCCCCCAACCATCTATTTTAAGTTAAAATGATGAATTTCATAAATCTAAAATCTGAAACTCCATATCTACTATTTTACATGCATTAATCTAATGACTAGCCTTTTAATAAAAATTCTCTCACTTATTGGGAGGGTAATGAACTATAGGATTGCTTTATAGAAACTTGGAAAAGGATCTAAAACCCTCACAAAATGAGGGCGAAATCTCTGGGTAGTGTCTTATCTACTATTCCATCTGCCTTCTGAAAATTACACCAATATTTAATCATACTCTCTTCATTTGCGAGAGGTCGGTGGCAAATTTTTGGAGCCCGCAGATTTTTGATGACTCCACTAGGGACAAGATTCTCTTTCCATCTTTGGCTAGTCATATATGTGTTATACTAGCAACAAAATATTTTAAAATTCAAAATGAAAAATGGTGATTTAAATGTGTAATAAATTTAAATTATTAATGTATAAGGCTCTATGTCGAATGAATTATTCTGTAGAGTATATCTTTATTACACTATTATTTTATTCTGTAGTACCTCTGCATTTTGAAAGTATGAGGTGAAATAATAATTACTAATTACTAATCCCCATCTTTCACTTTTGCAGAATGGATCTATAGAACACTCCTTTCACTGTTCAGCTAAGACGTGGTGTAAACATTTGCTAAGCTAATATCGTTATCAACACAGGAGATGCTGGAGCTACCATTCAATTTAGTAGCTTAAATTTCCCAGCTATCTGTGGTGAAAAATTTATAAAACTTTTCTTCTAGGATGTATACTTCCATCTTCAATATATGCAGAATAAAATGAAGATAAAAATATACTCGTATGCGCATTTGGATACCATGTAGATTCACAGATATTCTTATTAGGGTGATCAGGTACGACATTGAGGAGAGGTATACTATCTTGAAAGATAGAAGTCACCACCCTACAATGGACTCAATAAGACTTCTAAGAACAATGGGTGATATATGGGAGATTCTTCCCCTACTTTATATGGAAAAGTAAAGTAGGGTTTATTTTGAACGAGGTTCGTTAAGTTTTCTATAGGGGCAAGCCCCCATAGTTAATTACATCCTAAGAAAGAGGATTCCTTAGGAATACTCTTGATTAAGGTAATGATCGTTATCTCCAAAGACTTCAATAGATAGGACTATCAATCGATTAGTTTATTTTAGCAAATCAAGTGGGATAAATCAAGAAGAGGGAGTTCTTATCGAAGCCAAATAAAGATGAGTAGGGGATGTTTAGGATACTAGGAAGCCTAGTAACATCCCAAACTATCATATGGTTGGGCTTTATATTTTTGAAATTGTATTATTTATTTGAGTTGAATTTTTATTAGAAGTTTATGACTTATAATTCCACAATACAAAGTTATGAAAATGCTTAAGAGGTGAGGATTTATGCCTATGGCTCATAAAAGAGAGAAACAATCTCAGAACCTAAATCTATGGAGCTTTAGCGAGGCCCAAAAGCATGACCTAAATCTAAGATGAAAAATGGGTATTTAGTTTGCCTCCACAAGAGAAGACAAACCACCAGACTGCTTAGACTTACAACCTCCTGGGGGTGGCTGCCAACTAACTCCTCCTACGACTTTAAATTCATGTAGGCAAGTCATATACTTTATGTAAGATAGCTAAGCTGTTGTTTATTTTAGAGAAAGACTAAGTCCTTAAACTCACTCATTAAGAGACTAGATCTAATGTAAAATATATTACATTTTACTTTCATTTTTGGACAATCATTTGACTCAGACTTGTAGGATTCATATGCCTAATGCATGAGAAATAATATTATGGGCTAAAATCAGCGAGAAGGGGAGGTGTGTTTCCCTCATGGCTCTCAAAGGTCAAGCCAAGTTCTCTGGCAAAGGTGGAAGCCCTCCAATCAAGAGTGAAATAATATGCTTTTATGCTTGATGTTAGAAAATAAATACTCATCCAGCTAAGGGGTTACTAATTATTTTATATTTATTTTTAGCCTAAGTTTTAAGTGAAGTTATGAGTTATTTATTTTTAATTTTGAGTTGATTAATTTGGTAGAAGATTTATTTTTTTTTAAGAGCCTAATTGTCATCCAGGCCATACATCAAGCAAGAAAAAAATTAGAAAAATATGTCATCTTAATGCACAAGCTAAACAAAATATCAAATATTTTATAAAGCTAACGCAAAAGAATAAAATGCTATTTATGGTTGGGCACCATCACACAAACCTGAAAATAAATTAGGTAGCTTAGCTCTACCCTTATACAACCTGGATTACAAATGAATTAATTTACAATTAAGTAAGAAAATTCATGTTATGGGGGTCTTCTTTTCTTTTTTTTTTTCTTCTTTCTTCATTCTTCTCTCTTCTCTCTTCTTTTGATTCCTTCTTTTGGATGGTTGGAAGGTGGTTGCTTCAAAAGCTTCACATGGTACATAAGATGTAATCTTATGATCAATGCTCATCCTAATCCCCCATAAGATTCATTCCAAAATCCTAATTGCAATAGATACATGAAAAAGAAAAGTAAATCTAATTAACACCTGCAAAACAGAGATTAACTAAACAAACCATATAACTTCCAAGCATGTATATTGGACTTAGCGCCCCCACACATGGATAACCAAGTCCACCTGGCCTATCGGATTATGCTTAGGGGTATAAGAACCTACATAACAAAAGTAGATATATTTTTATTACAACGCCCCTTAAGCACAATCCCCTGCAGAAGATAATGATTAGACTAAATCATCCTACCATTCATTCTACGCACATTCACCCTAACATCAAAACTATAAATAATACATCTACCAAAATAAAGCAAACCATGCACCATGCAGCCCATAAAAGCTAAAGTGACTTAACCTTGTGTATTAATTTAAAGGTTTATGTGACATGCTTAAGTGAAACTTTTCTAAGCTTAGATTTTCTAAGTGTGAAGATGTTCAACATAGATGGGTGGTTTCTTTTAAGTATTTAGTTGATTTGGGTGGTTTTTATTTGGTGACTTATTTTGGTTTAAGTGAATCCTACAATTAATTACTAAGTTATAAAGAGAGGGAAAAGAGAAGAAAACTTCTCTTTCCTTCCCTACCTTAAGTAATTTCTAAAGTGGATTCATGTTTGATTTTGTTTAGTGATATTTTATTATATGTTTTAATTAATACTAAGTTTATATTTTTCCTAAACAAACCTATTCAAAAGGAAAGACATTTTAAGATTAAGTAAAGTTAATTAATATCACAAAACACACATCACTTTATTTCTTTCCCAACATGTATAACATGCATATGAATGAATCCGAAGCATATCTATACATATAAATGGAAATGTTTAGCACATCTTATGACGAATGCTAAGAAATGTTACTTAAGAAAATTGGAATGCTTTATGATGCATGATTTTCATTAAGTATAAAAGAGGGGTCTCTTTTACCCATTATTCACATGCACATATGTATGAATGAAAGGCATAAGTGAGTACAACACCAACACCAGGGGTGTAAGGTACAAAACCTACTTAGGGCTACTTAAAGCCTCACAACCCTAGAGTGTCCAGACTAATATACCACTTTTCTTAAATACAAACACATGTACAAAAGAAATGAATGAAAAAAGAAAGATGCAAAAAGTTTGTATTTGCTTGTTTATTTTGTTTATGCAATTTATATGTACAAGTGTGGATGTACTTATTAGGTAATAAATTAGGAATGTATAGGAATGAGGTTAGGCAAGTGTTGTGTTCTTTTCAAATGAACTATGCACTTTGCCAAATCCTATTCAAAACTATGCTAAAAGAAAAGAGAAGGAAAGCCACACTACGCACATCTTCATGTTTATATCCACATGCAAGCTTATAAATAATTATAAGTACAACACTTTCAATTTTAGGTGTTTGATTTATAGATTTTAAAAATAGTTTTGGATTTAGTAGTGATAATAGCCATTCATAGTTTCACTTTAGCTAAAATATGCAATTTGACATAAAGAAAATATTTCATTTTGATTTTGATTTTTTAAAAGATATGAATGCATGAATTTCATATGACATACACATTTAGCATGCTAGGAAAAATAAAGTGATGAAAGCAATGCAAATTTATTCATCCTAATTAATTCCTAAAGACAATCCTATGAAATAAGAAAATTTGAAGTGAATCAAAGTTTGTTTAATGTGATTTTTGTTTTAGAAAATGTGAAAGAATGTTTGCTGGTCCTAACTCATTTCCCCCATGTGTATGGCATTTTAGTTTAATCTTTAGATGATTAGATGATTTTTATATTTTGATTAGGTTAATGTATGAAAAATGGGTTAGGACCACCTTAGCATAGTTAACCAAATAATTATGAGCCTATGATTTAAATTCTTTAAACCCATTATTTTTATATTTTGATTAGTTTGCTGGTCCTAACCCATTTTCCCACATGGAGGCTGATGCGGTGCGCTCTTTCCACATGGCGTGATGAGATTTGCTATTTAAGTTATCACATCGTAGCGTCGCCTCAACGGCAGCGCTACGTGCTTTCTCCCCGTCCGTCCGATCAAGTATCAGACAACTGAGGTTAGATCTGCAATTCTAAAGGGATAAAATGTGGCATCTGTGTGGATTTAATCAAGACCGTCCATCCAAAACACACAGGATGGACAATCTATGATTCATCCCTGAGATCGCCAGCAAGAGATGGCCACCGTCCATCTTCCACGATAGGATCCGAGCTCGATTGAGCTTGGATTGATCCCAAATTCAACCCGCACCATCATCAAGCAAGGGGATGAACATCCAACAGCTAGTTTTGCATGGGGTGAAGATTCTCTTCATAACAGCCCAAGAAAATTTGAAACTATGCTCGGCTTAATGACATATCTCGCCGGAGGCTATCACCAGCACTCGATTCCCTTGGAGAAGCTTCGTCTAGTGGAGATGAAGCTTTGCAGAAGTTTTGAGGTGCTGAAATTGGGTAGATCCTTCTAGAGGCCAACTCCACCTTCACTTGAGCTCGATCTTGGTGAAGTAACACCTCCATTGCCTTTGGAGCTTGGGAAAAAGCTTGGGTGAATTCGATTGAGCTCCTTGATGAAGCTTGCAAAGCAAATTGGATTGGTATTGAGTATGGAGTTGGATTGAATTTCAATGGAGCTCCCCTATTTTTAGTCTAAGAAAATTGAGAAGATGGGAATTCTAACTCACTCTAAGAAACTTGGGAACACTAGCAATGGCTTGCTCGAGTTCTGCTTGATCAAGAAGAAGAGATTCAGTGAAATTAGGGGGAGTATATCTCCCCCTAGAGAAATTGGACGGCCGAGCCTTCTCTTGTCATTTTGATCTAACTGAGCTCCTTGAATGGGTTTATTAGGCTGTTAGAGGTGTCCTTGCATTCAGTTTGGCCTAAGAAGTGGAGTAGTGGTGCTCCCATGTGATTAAATCAAGTGGAGGAGGGATTCCATGTGGCCATGTTCAAGTAAGTGGTCGATTTTGATCTTAGGCTAGGTTGGGCTGACCCAAACCCATTGGTTAGGTGCACCACACTCACTAGTGTCCACTTGATCCACTAAGAGGATTTGACCAAATTCCAAGTAAATTTGGTCAAATTTTACTCTATGGACTAAGGTTAAAATGGTCATTTGGCTTGGATTTTAATTTGAATATATTTGATATATTTGAAAAATAGGTTAGGCCAAGTTTCATTGAATTTGGAATTGGTTTGATGTGATTTGACTCACGTTGACCCATTTAGGTCAAAATGGGTCAACTTGGATCAAGTTGATCAATTGGTCAAATTGGGTCAAACCAAGGGTTGGGTCAAGTTCATATGACCATTTGAAATATTTTGGTGGCTTTGGTTTGACTCAATTTGGTTCAATTGAGTTCATTTAGGTTAAATGGGTCAAGTTGATTAAATTGATTTATTGGGTCATGGGTTGATTCATGTTTGGTTGGTCATATGAAATAGATTTGTATCTTTGTTTTCAATCAATTTGGTTTGTATTTGAGTTTGACTCAATTTTACCTTTTAAGTCAAGTTGGGTTCATGATTAATTGGGCTAGGTTAGGTCTAGTTGGCCAATTGAGGCTTTGGTCAAGTTCAACAATCATTTTGAAATGAACTTGACCATTGGTTTCAATCAATTGGGCTTAGATCAAGTTTTGACACATTTTAACTTTTTAGGTCAAGTTGGGTCAACTTGGGTCAAGTGGCCAATTGGGCTAGGTTAGGCTCAAGTGCTGACTTGTTCAAGGTCAAACATTAGTCATGAATGAGTTTTGATCAATGGTTTCAATCAATTTGGCTTATGATGGATTTTGGCTATGTTGGGTTTCATTTTGGCTAAGTGTTGACTTGGTTAACCCTTAGGTTTGACTTGGTTTGATCCAATTTGGGTGATTGATCATCTTATGATGATTGTTAATCATGATGAGAGGCTTAGGTGGGCTTAGTTCAATCCAATTTGGTTAGGATTAAAGTTTGACTCATAAGGGTATTTTATGTCACTTTGGGTCAAGTGAGCCTAAGTAGGTCAAATGGCTTGCTCAAAGCTTGATTTGAGTTTGATTGAACTCACATATGGACTTATAATTGAAATATAAATCCATTTGCAAGTGGTTTGAAGTCAAATTGGTTTTGATTCATTTGACAATTTCAAGTTCAAAAGGGTGAACATGAGTTTGACTTGTGTTTGATTTTTGAATTGAGTTTTGGTTTGGTGATTGAAGTTTGTGTTTATATTTAGATTCATGATTGAAGGATTGATTGAATCATGAAGAAAAATCAAGAGTTTGGCTTGATTTGAAATTGATTTGGCTAAGTTCAAGATTTGACTTGAAAGGCTTATGTTGGATTTTGATTGAATTTGAGTTTGATTTTTGGAGTTGGTTTGATTGGTTGAATTTATATTTCATTTATATATGTGAATATAAATGAGAATATAAATGGGTCATGAGAAAATTTCATGAATTTGAAGTGATTTGAACTTGATTTAGGCTAGGTCCTTAAGAGGGAATCAAAGGGAATTAGGAAATGTTTTGAGCTTGAAATTGAATTTTGGATTTAGTTTGATTGATTTGAATTTAGATTTCATTTATATATATGAATATAAATGGGTTGTGAGAAAATTTCTTGAATTTGAATTGATTTAGATTTGATTTGAGCTAAGTCCTTAAGAGGGAATCAAAGTGACTTAGGAAAGATTTTTGATTTGGATTTGAATTTTGGATTTAGTTTGATTGATTTGAATTTATATTTCATTTATATATGTGAATATAAATGAGAATATAAATGGTTGAGAAAATTTCTTGAATTTGAATTGATTTAGATTTGATTTGAGCTAAGTCCTTAAGGGGGAATCAAAGTGACTTAAGAAAGATTTTGAACTTGGGATTTTAATCATAAGCTTCAATCATTTGGGATTGATCATGGATTTCAATCATTTGGAATTGATTTGAGTTTAGAGAAAATCAATTGAGTTGGAGTTGATTTAAGTTTTACTTGAAGGAAGGAAGTGAGGAATTTGGTTCAAGCTATAGGGTAGACAAATTTTCCTAACACCCCTAAGGCGTGACCTATTCCTATGGCTAACTCTTCTAAGTCTCTAGGGCTAGGTTGAATGTACACCTAATCACTAGATGTGTCTTAAGACTAAGGATCTCTTAAACTCTAAGAGGAGTTCTATGTCTAAGATGGAGGGGTTGAGAGCTCATTCTAAAAATGAGGTCAACACTATCATAGCTATAGCTCCTGAAACACCCACCTGTGGTGCACTTGTCAAGGCCATCTTTGGAAGGCCTCAGTTCTTGGCTCATTACTCGTCATGCTCAGGTTCATAACCAATCACTATTAAGGAGTTCTCTCGATAGAGAACTTTAATTTTTGAAAGATTGGGTCAATCTGAAGCCCCCTGTGATGAAGAGAATCGTTAGTGGGCAAACAATGTATTTAATGCCTCAGGATATAATTGCTTTACCGATTGAACCTTTTGTACCTGGAAAGCATGATCATGAAGCTTCCTCATCAGGAAACAAATTAATTATAAGGCGAAGAAAAATCGGTGAGGGTTCAATAGATCTACGAGCGACGTGAATAAACAATACTGTCGCTAGAAGCAAGTATTGCTACCCATAACAACTTTGATATTCTAAAATGGGTAAAAAGGAATAGCTCTACTGGTGAGGTAAAATAGTCTTTATGGACTCAACAACGTCAATCTCCACCACCACATAAGAGACAACATGAAACACTGTCCTCTAGAATACATAAAGTTCTTAAAGTAGCCAAGGAAAGAAGCTTGTTAAAAAGAAAATTTCAAAGACCTATGATGATTGAAAATACTAAAGCCATGCCAAGAAGATTGCCATCTCTTATGGTAACTAGTCATCGAGCCAAGTACGCTTCACGTGGTGAGCATCAGAGCGTGACACTTGGACCACGTGTCCAAGAATCTGCTGCCGAAAGGTCCCAGCAAAAGGGTAAGCAGATATGGAGGCCAAGACCCCATGATGAAATTCTAAAGAAAGAAAGAGGTGTGACATCTGATATACATATTCAGAAATCCACCTCAAAAATAACTCATCAGAAGTGGATACCTAGAAGAAGGGATATCACTGATAAAAGACATGATGGTCGACACCCTGGAGAACCCTCTAAGGGATCCAATCATCGATCAGATTCACCCCCACAAGAGAAGGTTGACTTTGATTGCAATCCTTTAATGGAAGAAGTGTTTGTTCTGTATACTGAACCAGAGATCCACTGGAAACATCGATCATAAATTCAAGTACAAAAAGAAGGCGATGAAGAGGACACTATGGAAGTGGAAGTCGTCTATATGGTCAGAGATATAGATGAACTTTTTGCTCAGCACCATTAGCAACAACATGGATCTAGGGAACCTGAACAGAATTTGATATTTATGAAGAAGAGACTTCACAAAAGCAAGTAGAAGATGGATCTTCAATCTCTACTGAAGAGGAAGAAGAAGAAGATCAAAATGAGAAAGAGATCATATGTGTTGAAGCTGTTTATATGATTGAACCGAAATGAGGTACACACTTTTATAATCGGCGTTGCAACCCGAAACAACTCCCCACAAATGCACAAGAAGAAGAATAGTCAAGTTCTTCCCCTGAAGATGAGCAAGGAGCATGGCAACAATAAGAAATAGAGGAAGAAGAAGAGCATGTATTGATTAACACCGTGGCACTAGATAGAGAACAAAGAGAAATGCAGTATCAAATGGAAGTCAAAGATAAAAAAATTGCACAGCTTGGTACCAAGATGAATGACATGATGGTACAAATGAATATCATGATGGATATCTTATAGAAGAATATCACATAAAATGTTGCACCAATCTTGTCCGCTAATCAATAGGTAGCTAATAATATAATTTCTATACCACCAATCACTCTGGTACCTCAAGCTCCTAGAGTACATGCTACACCTGAAGTGAGGAATGAAGTTAACCAACTACCTCTTCAGTCGATAATTTAAAATATGGCTAGCACACCTGGAATGATACAATTGCTCAACTAAAAATAATAATTAATGAAAATATAAAGGCATTTATAGCTTTAGAGCAAACTGAAAAGTTGGTGAGTAAGTCTCTTAGAATATGATCAAGTGTCATTACCCAAAGGTTACTCGATTAAAAATTTTAATATTTTTGTGGGCTTGGTAACCCAAAGCAATATCTATCCCAATTTAAGGCTACTTGTGGTAACACAGGAGGAAATTATGTGCTACTTTTCTGTCAGTTCGTCAGCAGCCTGACCTCAGTTTCTTTCAAGTGGTATACAGAATTGTCGAATGATTCGGTTAAAACCTTTACTGAGTTAGAAATAATATTCGTGAAGAGGTTTGCCAATGCAACTGACAAAATAACAATCACTAACCTCGCCTTGCTAAAAAGGAGGAAAGATGAGTTAGTGACAAAATTCATAACTCGTTGGCGTAACCTAAACATGCAATGTGAGCAACAATTGGAAGAAGATCATGCGATTCAATTACTAATGAGAAATATGGATGATAAAATGACACCATTTTTATGTATGATGTCAATTACAACATTCCAGGACTTGCTTGATAGGGTGACCAAATTTAAAAAATTGAATCGTCCTAAGTCCGAAATATATACAGATAAAGCAAAGAGAAACAAACCTTCGGACTCAAGAAGAAATGATACTCATGCCGCTTCCTATAGCTCAAGTGATGAAAAATGAGTAATCTATAATGTGGATAAAGGAAAATAACCAATGTACAATAATGATATGGGAAAGGAGCTTGTTCATCCTAATTCACAACCAAAATTAGTATTGGAAGGCAATGATAAACCTCAGACTTTGCCAAGTGGTGGAGTGCGTCCAAAGCAAGTAACAAGAGATGATGAGCGAATGCGGCCATCTCTTAAAGAAAAGATGAATAAAGAATATTCCTTTATAAAGACAGTGTGACTAAATTATTTCGGCAAGAAATCAAAGCTGGTCTACAATTACCATAAATTAAAAGGCCTGAAGAAGCTAATCAAGTTAGTAATCCAAATTATTGTCCCTATCATCAGGTGATCAGTCATCATATTAAAGATTATTATGTCTTCAAAGATTGGCTAGAAAGGAAGTATCGACGAGATGAATTTACATTATCTGATAGTGTTCTAGTCAACCCAAAAAGAGATTTTACAAGGATGATTACTTCCTCTTTCGTATCATCCATTAAAGACAAAAAGAAAGAAAAATCAATTCAGACTGAAGAATGGGAAATAGTAGTCTCTAAGAAGACCGTGAAAATGCTGAAGCTGCTAAAAGACGTCTCTAGTGTTAAGTGAAAATCACCACTTGAACCTATATTGGACTTAAAAGAGATGCCTAAACCAAGTATTTGGGCTTCTCAGCAACATTTTGATAAGGCTACTTCATCATAGCACGAGGAATAATCTGCTGAATGTAGGCCTCATAAATTAAAGAAGCCGACTAAGAAAAATAATAACGAGAAGAATACTATAACTCAAAAGATTATTAACAATTTAGAGGAGTATCACCAATAGATAAGACAACCATTTAGGCTTGCAGACTTTATGCCTAAACTTCGTATTGTTTAATCGGATGAAGAAGATAATGGTGAATATTATCCAGTAGAGACATGTTGAATTATTTATATGATATCAGATGTTCTTCAGCATCAGTTACTCCAAAATAATAAGGGTAGTCAGACAAACTTGACCAACCCATCAAAATTCTTATCAGGAAAACAAGAAGAGTTCGAGGAGCTAACATCTGAATTTTGTTTAATGACTCAATAAAAAGATAACAGTTCAGATGAAGATTTATGTTTCCTCAATAGAGAAGAGTCAAACTCATCAATATCATAATGTATGAAATGTATGAAGTTGAAAAATAAGTCTAGCCCTTTTGGTCAATCATCCAGAATAAGAAGTGAATTTGAAAAAACTACCTCTTCAGAAGAATTTGAGCAAGACAAGTTGATTCAAATTTAGTTGAGAAGTGGTAAAGTTTTATGACCATCATCAAAAAAGGAAAATGTAAATAAAGATAAAGGCAAACAAATTAAAGTCAACAAAAATATCATCCCAAAAAAATCTTAGAATAAAGCCTAAATCAAATGAAAAGATATATTATAATACTCTATCACATCTGAGAAAGATCCCTGCACAGTTGAGTGTGTACGAGGCTCTCTTAATGTCAAAAGACCTCCAAGAAACTTTGATAGAGGCCCTCAAACATCCGGAGAGTTATGAAGCTTACTTTGTCAAAAAATGCATGTCTGAATCATTGCAAACTCAAGATCTACCAGTAATCATATTTTCTGAAGAAGATCTTATGTTGAGAATAACAGATCATAATCGTCCTCTATATGTTACCGCAAAGAGTGATGGCATCTCGATCAACTGAATACTAATTGATCTAGGTTCTTCTATCAATCTTATGAGTCTAAAAGCATTAAGAGTATTATCACTTGATATCCAACATCTTGGGAGGGATAAGTTGATGGTTCATGGTTTCAATGAGAAAGGGCAAAAAACTCTGGGTTCTTTTATTCTCCCGCTCAAGTTTCGACATTTATATACATAAGTCAAGTTTCATGTAATCGATGCTGATACATCATTTAGAGCTCTCTTAGGCCGACCATGGCTGCATGAGTATGACATGGTCCCATCAACTATGCATCAGTGTATGAAGTACCTAAATGAGAGGGAAGAGTTCAAAATTCCCGGTAACCTATAACCATTCTCCATCCATGAAGCAAAGATCTATGAAGATGCAAAATATTTCATCCCTAAAGAGCCTATGCCAGCAGAGCCTCTTGAAGCGATAGCATCCACTTCAGGAACTAAACAGCAATTTCACAAGGTGAAAGAGCAGAAGCAAAGAGGAAGAAAGAAGACCATATCGACTTTCCATAAAGCTTGACTTTACACTTAAATCAAGAAGATCAGTTCCTCATTTGGGAAATGACACACAAGAAGAAGAAAATATTCCTGTCAAACTTAAGGGAACTTAAAAGCTTTCAAGAAAAGCAAAGTATGAAATAAGTGATTTTGATTCAGACTATAACTTTGAATCTACTTATGAAAATAGAGTTCAGATGGTTGCATCAAGAATGATAGCTCATTTGGCAGTGTTAGAGGACTCCTTCAAAATTATACCCATCCCTCAACAGTACTTCAAAGAAATCACTCCAATGGAGGTTCATAATATGGAAGAATTGATAACATTTTATGTGCACCATTGAGTGAGAGTGATGTAACAGGAATTCTATTTTACAAATCTGAAGAGTCTCAGCCTCACAATTTTGATCAACATACTCAACATGAAAATTCTGATGAGATAGTGCCAACAAGAATACTAATATATTATTCACAAAAATGATGAAGAATTATGCATAAGTTTGGAATTCATATTAGAACTGATTAAAAACATAGAACTCAAATCTTTAACAAAAAGTGAAGCCAAAGAAGTCCTCAAGCATCATGAAGAAGTGATAAGTTTATCACTAAAGGTCTTGGATTCATCCACAAATCTCATCAAAATAAAGCTTGTTATAATATAGTAGAAGCTAATCTCAAAACTAATAGTGTTGAAGAAGATGATCTCCATGAAATTCTTCTTACAAATGATGAAGAAGTAAAAGCCAAGCCTGCACCTGAAGAACTTGAAGATGGTGGGAAAACAGGTACCATATATGAACTTAAAGAATTCAACCTAGGAGCTGAAGATGATCCCCATCCAACTTTTGTCAATGCCCTTCTACCTGATGAGAAAGTTGAAGAGCTAAAAATGCTGCTTTGCAAATTCAGGGATCGCATTGTCTAGACATATTCTGAAATGCCAGGCTTATCCTTTGATGTAGCAGTTCATAAACTTGCTATTAAACTAGATGCAATGCCTGTTAAGCAAGCTCCTAAGCAAATGAGATTGGAGATTGAAGAATAGGCAATTGCAGAAACTAAGAAGTTGATCGAAGTAGGCTTCATCTGGGAGGAGAAGTATGCAGATTGGATAGCCAACATTGTCCCAGTTAAGAAGAACGACCAAATCCGTGTCTGTATTGACTTTCGGGACCTAAATAAAGCGTGCCCAAAAGATGATTTTTCACTTATAATATCAGAACTATTAGTGGACAATACTTCCAATAATGATATGTTCTCATTCATGGATGGATCATTAGGATACAACCAAATTAAGATGGCTCCTGAAGGTGAGAAGCACACATCATTTAGGATGCCAATTAGTATATACTGCTACACAGTCATGCCTTTTGATTTGAAAAATACTGGAGTTACCTACCAAAGAGCCATGATGTATATTTTTGATGAGTTGATTCATCAGAATGTGGTATGTTATGTCGACAATATAGTGGTGAAGAGCTTAAATTGTGAAAATCGCTTTGAAAACTTGAGAATTGTATTGGAGAGAATCAGAAAATATGATCTCAAGATGAATCCTCTAAAATGTGCATTCGGGGTATCCTCTGGAAAATTTCTTGGTTATATTGTACGTCATAGGGGAATTGAAATTGATCCTGCTAAAATCAAGGCAATTGTAGAGATGCCTCTGCCAAAGAGTTTGTGCCAGCTCTGTTCTTTACAAGGACAACTTGCATTCATCCATTGATTTATATCAAACCTATCAGGATGCTGTCAACCATTTACAAAGTTGATGAAGAAGGATGCACCATTCAAATGGGACAAGGAGTGCCAAGAAGAATTTAATAACATTAAAAGCTACCTATTAAGTCCACCAATCCTTGCCACCCCTACTCTTGGGAAGCCCCTCATTCTATACACAGCTGCATTAGAAGAGTCCCTTGGAGTATTATTGACACAACAAAATGAAGAAAGAAAAGAGAATGCTCTTTATTATATTAGTCAAAAATTAATAGGAGTGAAAATGAGATACTTTTCAATAAAGAAGCACTGTTTGGCATTGATCTTTGCAGTCTAAAAACTTCGTCATTATATGTTATCTTACAAGATTACCCTCATCTCAAGGATCGATCCACTGAAGTACTTGATGACAAGAGCAGTGTTGACAGGTCACTCAGTAAGATGGGCAGTGTTGCTTTTACAATTTGATATCACTTACGTCCCGTAGAAAGCAGTGAGGGACAAGTCTTAGCAGATTTTCTTGTTGCACATCCCATCTCTGCAAAATCTTCTCTTAAGGATAATTTTCCTGATGAGCAAATTATGCTCATTCATGAAAGAGAAAAATCATAAATTTGGGTAATGTACTTTGATGGAGCCTCATCGATCAAACAAATCCAACCTCCAAATCTCCCAAGGGCAAGAGCAAGAATTGACATCGTCTTCATAACAGTAGAAGGAGGGATAATGAGACGAACATATGGGTTGACCGAGCTAAGAACTAATAATGAAGCCGAGTATGAAGCATTAGTGGTAGGTCTTGAAGAAGCTATTTTCATAGGCATTCAAAACTTACATATTTTTGGTAATTCTTGGCTTATTATTAATCAAGTACTTGGCATCTGCAAACTCAACAAGCTTGAGTTAGCTTTCTATCACAAGCGAGTCCTCGAGCTTATGAAGCAAATACCAAATGTCACATTAACTCAAGTCTCTCAATCCAACAATAGCAAAGCAGATTGCTTAGCAAAATTAGCTAAGGAGATGACAAGTTTGAATGGAGATTATGTCATGATCAGAATATTTACTAAATGAATTCTAGAGCCAGCAAAGTACCAATCCCCGTAGGTAGAGGGGTTATCAAATTCAACACAATAGGATGCGACTCAGGTTGCTCTGTATACTCCTCAAAATCAACATGGAATTATACCTGGAAAAGCTAAGAATGATATTGCCTCAAAAAAGTAGTGTGAAGCTTTTATTGTAGAAGAGCCACATGATTGGAAGCAACCCTTCATTGAATACTTTAAAGAAGGCAAATTGCCAAATAATAAATCACTGGCAACTCAAATTGAGAAGAGAATATTACGCTATGTTTTCTTCAACAACACTTTATATCATAGATCCTTTAAACAAATATGGCTACGATGCCTAAATGTAGATGAAGCTAGCAAAGTGATGGTTGAAGTTCATGTAGGACTTTGTGGTGCACATCAGTCAAGTCCCAAGATGGCAGTAAAAATTAAACGGATGGGCTATTATTGGCCATTTAGGGTGAGAGACTATATCAATCATGCTAAGAGGTGTCATGAATGTCAAGTATATGGGAATATAATCCATCAACTTCCAAATTCATTACACCTAATAATAACATCCTGGCCATTTTAATGTTGGGGTACAGATGCAATTGGACTGATTGATCCACCATCATCAGCTGGTCACTGCTTCATCCTAGCAATAATTGATTATTTTTTTAAGTGGGCAGAAGCTACCCCATTTAAAGAAGTTACTGTCAATCGAGTGATCACCTTCTTCACGCATAATGTGGTCTATAGATTTGGAGTGCCACGCCGAATAATCTCTGATAATGGCCCAACTTTCAAAAGTGCAAAGATTTATAGATTTGTTAATCGACATAAAATTGATTGGCAATATTCTTCAATATATAATCCAAGGGTAAATGATTTGGCATAAGCCTTCAACAAGATATTAGTCAAGCTGCTCAAAAAGATCATCACTAAAAATAAGAGAGAATGGCATACCAAATTGATATAGACATTATGAGTGTATCGAACCACCTATAAGACGTCAACTAAGGACATTGTGATTTAATGTGTGGCATGGATCCGATTAGGCTCTTAGGAAAAAAATAAATTTTCTACCCTAACTATAATCATAACTAAAATTTTAAATAACTAATAACCTCACATAAAGCCTAGGTATTAAATCAAGATAATTAAAAGATTTAGAAACCCCTTAGCTGAATGTTGTATGCTTAATATCATGCATTCATATTGCTTCACTCTTGCTAAGAAAGGGTTTTCATCCTTGCATGTTAGAGAAAGACTTGACCTTTGAGGGTCTCCTCTGTGGTGGAAAACACTTCTTTTTTTGATTTAACCCATAATCTCATTTCATCATGTATTTAGACATGTGAAAAATCCTATGGGCTTCGTCAAAATGAAGTGTTAAAAATCAAATAAAAATTGAAAAAATTTGCATTAGATTAAGTCATTATTGATACCACTCATGCTCTAGTCTCTTAGGGAGTGGGTTTAAGGACTATACTTTCTTTCTAAATAATAACAACCTAACTATCTTGCAAAATCATATGACTTGCCTTTGTGACTTTAAAGCGTAGAAGGAGTTAGCTGGCTATCACTCCAAGCAGTTTTAATTCCAGTAGTCGTCGAGTGGTTTACTCTCTTTTGTGGAGGTAAACCATATACCCATCTCCGCTTAGATTTAGTTCATGCTTTAGCTTTTGCTAAAGCTCTATAGATTTAGGATCGGATATAGCTATTTCCTTTGGGCTACATGCATAAATCCTCACCTCTTAGGCATTCCCCTAACCTTGTGTTAGTGGATTATAAGTCCTTGCAATCTAATAAGATTTTAACTCAAATAAATAATTCTTCTCACTTTCAAATATATAAAGCCCAACCATAATATATATTGGAATGCTACCTAGGTTTCCTAGTATCATGTGCATTTCCTACTCATCCCCCTTTGGCTTCCAAAATAAGTCTCTCCTTTCAATCTTTCCCATTTAATTTTCTAATATAACTAATTTATTGATAGTCTTACCCTTGAAATCTTTGGAGACAATAATTGCCTACTTTAATCGAGAGTATTCCTAAGAAACTCACATTCCTTAGGATGTAATTAACTATGAGGGCTTTCCCCCATAAGAAACTTTAGAACTTAGTTTAATATAAACCCTACTTTATTCATCCATGTAAAGTAGGAAAAAAATCTCTGGTATATTCGAAGACCCATCATGATTTCTATCTATTGAGATAGTGCATCATTCCTTAATACCATACTCGATCACTTTAATAAGTACACCCTCAGATTAGCATTGCCCCCATATATATATATCAAAATTAAACACCAAAATGGGCTACAATCGTGACCGTAATATAATGGTGTCATTTGGCGATAAATCACTCGAGGACTCGATCGAATCGCATCATATGAGCCTATCCAAACCATGGACAGAGGACAGCCACGCCCCTCGCATGATATTGATTGAGAGTAAATATAGAAGTACACTTGACTTGACATTGCCTCATTGGTAAGCTAGAGTTTTCTTGATTTTTTACCTTCAACAAACAATTACAGAAGGTGTGTTGGAATTTGGCTTTAAGTTTTTTAAAGATTGAATTTTATCTAGGCATTTATAGCTTAATGATAAGTTAGATTTACATTTAGATTGATACTTAATTTGAGTTAATTTGATTTGAAATTATAATCACATTTTGATGAAAGTATCTCATCCGGTTGAAATCTTCATTCAACACAGCCATCATCGAGGTTAAAAATAATTTGAGCATTCATGCTATACTTTGATAATTTTATTTTGAGATTGAACCCCTCTGATTGAAATCTATAATAAATATAATCATCATTGGGGTAGACCTTATCGACTTTGCTTATTTGCCAATAAAGGATCAGGTCTATGAATTATATTCATGAATTTGGATTTGAGATGATTTAACATAAATACTTTGAAACCTTAGATAATAATAACCACCTCTGGTTAGATTCTACAATCAACACACCCATCACTGGGGTAGACCCTATTAACTCTACTTGTTTGCCAGCACAGGATCGGGTATATGGCTAAAGTTTGCAGTTGTATTTTTCATACAAAATTTAGAGAGTTTAGGATCTTAAATAAGAAATTATTCTATTATGACCTTTGATGGTCGTATGCAAATGTAAAATAAAATTACTCTCTTTAGTGATTGAGCATTTGATTTAGAATCAGTTCTGTCAACTCCTATTTTGCAAGGAGGATTGGATTGATTAAGTGAGACTTATGACTTCACCATATAGATAAAGTGACCTAGGTAAATTTGTTTCCAGTTTTATTGAATTTGCTATAAGTTTTGTAATTTACACATTTTACGAGGTAGAACAAATTTCTATGTTTATTCAACACATATGCACTTCTCGCTGCACTGTACTTAAATTTACTTCATTTCATGAAATACATGTGTGAACCATTTTGTCATTTACGTGAATCCTGAAGCATTGATTTCAAGTGTAAGCTTACATCATAATGTGTGTTGTATGTAATTTGAATTATCAACATATATTTCAACACATTAATTTCATATGTAAATTCTTTGAAATATGTGCTTAATTAACTTGTGTTCCATAATTTCTTGCATGCATAACAATGCACTAAAAAGTATTGAACTGTCTCGAGATGCATGCACCATGACATGAAATTGAATGTGGATGTATGCTCACTTTGAAGTACGTGCCAATCACATTCTTAAATCATTGACACATGTTTCAATATGATAGCTTGAATGCCAAATTACATTGAGATTTATCCAAATTTAATTAGCTTGCATGTACTTCAACATAATATATTTATATATGACATTATCTTTATATGCATGTTAGACTCCCTCTAATAATTGATTCACACATATTTCAATATAACATACCTTAGTATGAAGACGGGGCTACCTTAAGGTATGCATGTCCTCATGTGTATGCATTTTTTATTTTTTATTTTAAAATTATTTTCAGATCTTTTAACATAAAGATTTGAAAAATATATTACCTTGTGAAGTACAAATGACATGTTTAATCAAACATTTTATGAGGGATTCTCATCATTCTTTATTTTTTTGTCTTTTATGCTTGTAATTTTGTAATATGAGGCCCATAAAAGATCTCTTCTTTTCTTTATAAATACTGAGGAATGGGAGCACATTTTCATAATCCTTCAACTCACATTCAACTCTTACATAAAACGTTGTTTGAGGATTTGAGTTGGGTTCCCCTTTTTTGTTTGTGTTCGTGATCTCAAGCAAAATTCTCAAATCATGTAAGTCCTCTTAATTTTGCATTTTTAATTTTATCTTGCAATTTTTATCTCTTATTCGACTTGATATCATAGGTTTGTTCACTTAGTGGAATTTAAGTCCCCCATATGTGAATTGTTTTACATTACTTCGACAACATTCTGGTATCACCTCCCTAGGCGGGGAGTTGCACGAAAATACTGGGCATGCCCACCACACCAAGAAAGGTGGGTGGTGGGAGCACCATTACTAGGAGCATCATCCTACCGCTCAAAGAAATGCGCGTATAGGATCTTTGACCCATGCAAAAATATATATTTTTTCTGCCATGCCAAGAGAGGTATGTACGAGTACTTAAATTTCACAATATTTTAATTTATCATAGCACATTATATTTTTACAAGAGCGAGCGATGAAATCGGCAATGAAATCTGCAAAAAATAATAAATAATATATATATATATATACATATATATATATATATATATATCTATCTATAAAGTTTTTTTTCCTTTTTTTTGTTTTTTGTTTTACCAAATTGAAGAGAGAGAGAGAGAGAGAGAGAGAGAGAGAGAGAGAGAGAGAGAGAGAAGGTGGCCTCAGAAGGAGAGTAAAAAATGATTTTTTATTTTTTTATCCCTTTGTTTGGAGAGATGGAGAGAGTGAGTGAGCGAGGTCAGAAATTCACGGAGAGAGCGATCTCGTGGGTGAGTTGGGTAAGTTTTGGACGGAACTACAAAGTGTGATTGCTCACGTGAGGTTAAATGTTTTGGATGAGAGTTTACGAGGAAGCTGAAGTTGGTTAGCGGTTTGGAAATAGAAAGAAGAAATCAGGATTGGTTGGTGAGGTGGGACATTAAGAAGGCTAACTGTGTACTTGTTGACCTCACTTTTGGAGTGACCTTTCAACTTCTTCATCCTAGGCATAAGGACTCTTCTAAACACTAAGAGTTCCTTAGTCTTAAGACACTTCTAGTGATTAGGTGAACACTTAACCTAACTCTAAAGACTTAGAAGAGTTAGCCATATGAATAGGTTGTGCCTTAGGGGTATTATGAAAACTTGCTTACCCTATAGCTTGAACCAAATCCATACTTCCTTCTTTCAAGTCAACCTCAAATTCAAATCAATTCTAAATCAAACCTTAAATCAATTCTAACCTAGTTGATTTTTTCAAATCATCAAATCAATTCCAAGATCCAAATCATGAATCAATTCTGAATTAAAAGATTGAAACCCATGATTGAATTCAAATCCCCAAAATCTTTCATAAGCCATTTTTGATTTCATCTTATTGACTTAGCTCAAATCAAATCCAAATCACTTCAAACTCAAAGGATTTTCTCATAACCCATTTATAGTCTCATTTATATTCACAAATATAAATGAAATATGAATTCAAATAACCAAAACTAAATCCAAAACTCAAATCCAACCAAAATCCAACCTAAACTCTTTCAAGTCAAATCCTTGAACTCCCTTAAACCAAATTCAAATCACTTCAAACTCAAAATATTTTCTCATGACCCATTTATATTCTCATTCATATTCGCAAATATAAATGAAATATAAATTCAAATGACCAAAACTAAATTCAAAACTCAAATCCAAATCTAACCAAAATTCAACCTATGCTCTTTCAAGTCAAATTCTTGAACTTAGCCAAATCATTCTCAAATCAATTCAAACCTTTGGTTTTTCTCTCCAAACAATCAATCCTTCAATCACAAACCAAATATAATCATAAAATTCATTCATCAAACCAAAATCAAACTAACCCAAGTCAAACCCATATTCACCCTTTTGACTTGAAATTGTCAAATGAATCAAAACCCATTTGACTCCAAATCACTTACAATTGGATTTATATTTTAAATCGTAAGTCCATATATGAGTTCAACCAAACTTGAATCAAGCCTTGATCAAGCCAATTGACCCACTTAGGCTCACTTGACCCAAAGTGACCTAAAGCACCTCTTTGAGCCAAGTTCTAATCCTACCTAAATTGGATTGAACTAAGCCCATCTAAGCCTCACATTATGAACAATAATCATCCTAGGATAATCAATCACTCAAATTGGGTCAAACCAAGTCAAATCTAGCCTTTGACCAAGTCAACACTTAGCTCAAATGAAACCCAAACTAGCCAAAATCCACCATAGGCTAAATTGATTGAAATCATTGATCTAAATCAATCCAAAATCAATGATTGAACATGATCAAGTCATCATTTGAGTCAAACCTAGCCTAATTGGCCACTTGACCCAGGTTGACCCAAGTTGACCTAAAAAATCAAAATGGGTCAAATCTTAATATAAGACAAATTGATTGCAACCAATGGGTCAAATTCATTCTAAATCACTTGTTGAATTTAACCAAAGCCTCAATTGGCCAACTAGACCCAACCTAGCCTAATTAACCATGAACCCAACTTGACCTAAAAGGTTAAATCAACTTGAAATCAAACCAAACCAAAATTGATTGAAGCCAAAGCTTGCAATACATTTCAAATGATCAACTAAGCCTAAGCCAACCCATGACCTAACCCAATTAGGTCAAATGGGTCAAATTGGTCAACTTGACCCATTTGACCTAAGTGAACTCAAATGAACCAAAACCAAATATAAACCAAATTGAACCAAACCAATGATACCCATGGCTCCAAATGATCATTTGAACTTGACCTAACCCATGGTTTGACACAATTTTACCAATTGGTCAACTTGACCCAAATTGACCCATTTTGACCTAAATGGGTCAACTTGAGCCAAATCATATCAAATCAACTCCAAATTCTTTGAAATTTGGCCCAACCTATTTTTGAAACATATCAAATCTGCCCAAATCAAAATCAAGGCCAAATGACTATTTTACCCTTAGGTCAAAGGGTAACCTATGATCAAATTCACTTGGAATTTGGTCAATTCCTTCTCATGGCCACTTGACATCTTCCTAGTGGACCACATGGACACTAAGAAGGGTGGTGAACATGACCCAATGGGTTTGGGTCATCCATGACCAAACCCAAAGCCAAATAAAAATTCTCCACTTAGATCACCTCCTACACTCACCTAGCACATGTGCACTTTCTCTCCTCCACTCCTCTGCCAAAACTGAACCACATGGAGTCCCTAACAACCTAAACAACCCATTCAATCCAAGCAATTGAAGGAAAATGACAAGATGGCTCTTGACTGTTCAATCCAAGGAGGGGGTGATATACTCCCCCTCATTCCAACTCAATGCACACACTCTAAATTTGATTGAGCTAGAGTGATCGAAAGTAAGCATCCATAAGCTTCCCAAGGTCATTTCCTAGCTTCCCAAACTTCTCCTTCTCTGTTTTCTTCAAAGCTAAAATAGGGGAGGCCTAAGGAAATTCCACTTCATTCAAATCTCCACCAAACCTAAATTCACTTTGCAAGCACCATCAAGAAAGCAAGTTGAGCTCACCCAAAGGTTTTCCCAAGTCTCCAAGCCACCGGAAGAGGGTTATCGATAAAAGTCGCAAGCCATTAAAGGGGAACTTAGTCAACCCACACATCCACTTCAAATCAAGGATTGAAACTTTCAACAGAGCTTCGTCTCTACTAGACAAATCTACCTCCTTTGTTGGAAGCACCGGTGATAGCCTCCGATGAGGTATGACTCAAAACCGATCCTCCATTGAAAATTGCTTGTCTTTTGTGAAGAAAATTGTAATCCCATTAGATCTTAGCCGTTGGATGTTCTTATCTATACCTCTTGATGGTGTGGGGTGAATCTCAGCCTAATCTGAGCTTAGGTGAGCTCGGATCAAGCCATGGAGGACGGACAGCCTCTGTCTCCCGCAGCTTAGGTAGGGATAAATCATGGGCCGTCCATCCCGTGTGTTTTGGATGGATAACTCTGATTAAACCTCACTAGATCTTTGATTTAAAGTCTTTTAAAACCATGAGATTAATCCTGGTCGTCCGTTCCTTGATCGAACGACTTAGGGGAGGGTGCGTTGCACCGCCGACTGATGCGACACGTGATGTGACAACTTAAATAATCAATCCTGTCGCACCACGTGGAAAGCACGCCACGTCAGCAGTCCACATGGCGTCGATGGGATTAGTTAATTAATTATGGTATTTCTAATTATCCTTTAATCACATAAACTTTATAAATTCATAACTAAATGTAGAAAAATCCAAAAATGCAAACTCAGGTTCATTTTAAAGATAATTTAAAGGAAAATAATATAAAATTAAGTTTAATTGATTTTGAATAGTAGATTTTATTAAATTTGGGTTTTATTGGGAATATAATTATGTTAATTACTCTTTAATTACTTTAGTAATTAATTTCAAACTTCCTAAGTTTGATTAGTGGGATGACCTCTGCCTCCCATGACTTTCTTAGAATTTATTATTGGATTAATTAGGGGAATTATGTGATTCACCCCTAATCACTCTCTTAATTGATTAAGTGATTAATCAACCTATTAAATAGTGATGAATCCATTGATTAAGTTTGCTAATCATTATGAAATAGTGAATGGACTTAGGGAATAAGATTAGGATCTCTTTTCCAATCTCTTCTCCCTATGTTCACTCCATTTGGAAAACATTTAATCAAGTTATAATTAATGGCTTAATCACTTCATTAATAAATTTAATTAATCTAAAATTCAAAATCAAATCATTCCAAAACTTAATCATCTTAAATCTTGGGTAGATCCTTAGGCGTTCAATAACCTAGGAGGCATCAAAGAAAATTATATCCAACCTACATGTGAAGGATGGTTATGAAAGTACTTAATTAAACCCTTTAGCTTAATTAATAAATGTATTGCTGATTTAAATTCCATGTGGTTGATGTGGGCTCCAAAAATTTTCCACCGACCTCTTCGATGAAAAGAGTAGTTTAAAGTGTTGGTGTATTTTTCAGAAGGCAGATGAGACAGTAAATAAGACACTACCTAGAGATTTCATCCTTATTTGGCGAGAACTTTAGATCTACTTCCAGGTTTTCTATAAGCGCAAGTCCCTATAGTTAATTACCCCTCCCAATAAGTGAGAGAGAACTTTTGATTAAGGCTATTTAGATCATTAGATAATGCGCGATGTATAGAGTTTCAAAATTTAGATATGAAATTTATCATTTAAAAGGATGGTTGGGAGAATGATGATGTGCATCTAGATCCCATGATTCTCATCCCGGCGTTGCGTCCACTTAGTCAAAGGAGGTAGTGTCGACCCAACGAGAAGGATCTTCATACATGGGTTACGTCGAAATCCTTGACACAGGTGGTGTTTGTCTAAGAGGAGAGCTTAAGTCTACCTTAGGCGATAGAGAAGTTTGTCTTATCAAGTATACCATGATTCACAACTCAAAGGGCAAAGCCATTAGCATCTGGTATGGTGACCATAATATAATGGTGTCGCCAAACCACGTCGAAGGTCAGTCGCTTCATCATGGAGCCTCTTGGCCAAAAGGTCGAGGACAGACACATCCTTATTGGTGAGATTGATTGAGTGAATAGCGAACACTTGACTTGACATTGGCTCCTTTGTGAGCTAAAGTTTTCTTAGTTTATCACCCCCAACAAACAGTTGTGGAAGGTGGATAGATTGAGTTTGATTTAAGTTTTTAATGATAAAGTTTTATTTAAGCAGTTTTTAGATTGCTACTTAAAAAAATTGATTAATTAGAATATGTTTAAGAGTTTTAGATCCTGTCAACTCTGTTTAGCTGCAAACAGAGGATTAGATCTACTGTCACCTGACAAAATTAGTTTTTCAGATATTTCATTGATTTGGAACTCTCATTATAGGTTTTTAGGTTTTGTTAACCTGGACCCAGTCCTAAGACTAAACCGAGAAGCAACCCGTGCAGCATCTTCAAACACTTAAATTTAAGCATTCAGCATAGTGTCAGGGCACATGTAGGTGTATTTAAGACTTTATGTAGTGCTTGTTTTTTAACTATGAGATTGATTTCAGATTTTCATTTAATTCCAACTTTAACTCTGTGACATTTTAGACAAAATTTGCACTTGAAATCTCTATGTCTGAGCACATGCAGGTGTTTATAGCTTAGCTAATTTCATCTAATTAATGAAATCATTGATTTTGAAAATCATAATTAGAATGAAATTCCTTAATTTTTATTGAAGGAAATATGATTTTATAGATTTTGATTTAGTATCGCTTTGCCTTGTACAAGAGTTGCATCGGTGAAGAAGGCATTTTGCTATATGTTCAAAGGATAATTTAATTTGTTATTTTAAGAAAAAGATTTACTCCTAAAAGCAATTCTCATTTTACCATTCTTTTATTCAAATTTGACTTTCCCTCCTTTATTCAAATTTGTTTTTTCTCTTTTATTCAAATTTGACTATCCCTCTTTTATTCAAATTTGATTTTTTCTCTTTTATTCAGATTTGATCTTCCCTCTTTTATTCAAATTTGATTTCTCTCTTTTATTCAAATTTGACCTTCCCTCTTTTATTCAAATTTGATTTCCCCCTTTTTTATTTAAATTTGATCTTCCCTCTTTTATTCAAATTTGATTTCCCTCTTTTATTCAAATTTGACCTTCCCTCTTTTATTCAAATTTGATTTCCCCTTTTTTTTTTATTCAAATTTGATTTCTCTCTTTTATTCAAATTTGATTTTCCCCTCTTTTTTTTTAAACAAGCCATCCACTACCTCTTCTAATATCTATAAATAAGGCCAAGAGGGAGCCTTCTGTTCCATTCCATTTATTTGAAAGGTTAGAGCTAGGACATTTGAAAGGGAGCGGTTAGGAACTTCAGTGGGCTTTCAATCCTGCTTCGATAAATTTTGTAAGTACTTTTCACTCTTCTTTTTATTTTGTTTTGCTTTTATATCTGTCGTATGTCATTTTACTTTTCCCCTCTTTTTTCTAAGCTAAGAGGTTTGACATAATTTCGGTAGCCTTCCGGCTTCATCTCCATGTAGGGGGGCTGCATCAGGGGTGTTTGGCTCAGTGCATGGCGTAGCAGTGGTATATGACATCCTGATTTTCATCTCGTCGCCCTCGAGCATGACGATCTTTAAACGAAAGAATACAATACAATATATATCATCCCTTTTTTAAGTCTAGAAATTAGACAAAATTTGACATTTCATAGGGGTGATATCTAATAAGTGTTGGCTTTTCGGTATGCCTCGAGCATAGCGGCGGTATGCGACCCCCTATTTTTCATCTCATCACCTCTTGAGCAGGTCTTCAAACCTCAAAGAAACACAAGCATGTATATATATATATACATATACATGTTCGGCGTATTTTTTACTAAAGGAAATGAGCGGGGTTAGGTATGCGATTGAATGCAAGGTAAGTGCGATCAAAATCAAGAAGAATTCACCTCTTGTGATGTTCTTCCCGATTTTTTGCAAAAATGGGTAGGAAGGTAAAGCAGGAATGCCAATAAATTGAAGAAGAATTTCTCTTGTGATATTCTTCCGATTGCGGTGAAGGAAAAATGGGATGGGAAAAAGGTCAGGAATGCGATGTCATAAATCAAAAGAAGAATTCGCTTCTTGACGATGTTCTTCTCCCAATTAGGCGGGTAGGAGCTAAAGCGAGAATGCGATCACGAATTGATATAGAATTTCTATCGATATTCTTCCCCGATTTTTGCAAGGTAGGAACTAAAGCAGGAATCGTAGCGAAAATGAATTTCTTGACGATGTTGAAGGGTAATGAGGAGTGCGCCAAAATCGAAGAAGAATTACTCGTGATGTTCTTCTCGATTATGAAAGATGCTAAAAGGGGTCTTCGTCAAAATTGATGAGAATTCACTCTTGATGTTCTTGATTCCTTGAAAGCAAAAATGGACGGATGGGCGAGATGGCTAGTGGGTTATAAGGTTAGTCTCAGCGGGCTGGGCGAGAGATTTGAATGGCTGGCGGGCCGTGGGCTTAAGGGAAGGCTGGTGGGCTGGAGAGCCAAGGAAGGACGGTGCAGCGGATCGTGGGCCAGGTCGGGTCGCAGGCGGGCCGACAGGAAAACCACGTGGGTTGCGCTATTTTGCGGAAAGTAGGAAGCGGGCCGGGCCACGTGCCGCAGGAGCGGGTTCGCGGGACGGCAGTGGGTCGAGGCGCGAAGTGCAGGTCTGGTCGCGGTTGTGGAGTGGGCCGCGGGTCACGAGCAGCGACGTGCTGCGGGTCGGGCGTGCGGAAGGGGGCCTGTAGGACCCGTGGGCGGCCGAGGCGGATCGGCAGGCTCAAGTTGGCGGGTCGCGAGTGCAGGACAATAAAGTCTGGACAGCGGTCGCGATTTTCCGCGGTTTGGCTGGCGGGATTGAATTTGCGGAACAACGACGCCGGAGGGATCTAACAGCAGATGCGCGAAATAGCTGGGATCACTGGTTTTGCACAACGGATTGCGCCGGCGACGAGATCTAAGGGTGGATGCGCGGAACAGCTGGACGGGTTTTGCGGCGGAACGGGTTTGCAATAGAATGGGTTTGTGGTAGCGGGCTTTGCCGGATTACACCGGCAGGACGGCCAGAAAAATAGCGGAATGTGAATTGAGAAGAAAGAGGGGTAGAATTTTCTTTTCTTGTTCTTCAACGTGAGAATCAATTGGGGAGAGAGGAGAAGGGGAGAGAATGAGGAGGCAAGAATGAGGAAGGAATGGAAGGAGTGGTTGCTTTTTAATTTTATTTATTTATTTTATTTTTATAATTGTTTTTCCAGAAAATTAAAGATGGGGGGAATGTTTGCTGAGTGGGGGTAATTTAGAGATTTTTTTAAAAAAATTAATTTTAAATTGACTAAATGGCTTTAATGTGGATTTCGCATCGGTAAATGCAAATAATTAATATATCAATTTAGAGTAATTCATATTACGACGCATAATAGTGTTTTGATCGAGGCCATTTGGTTTTAGTCGGCTAAATTGAGTCAATTTCATCAAATGCGTCGCTTCGCTTTTGACGTCAATTTCCTCATCGAATTGAGTGAATAGTCTTATTTGATAAATTTTGATGATTTCAAAGCCAATACGATCAATTTTATGAGCGGAGATCATTTGACTCGTCGGTGCCTCGATCTCGATATGCGTGCGGTGTGTTGACAACGCTTGATGGTTGATCATCATATTATATTTATATCGACCAATTTTGATATATAAATGCGATGGAAGTTTTCGATCGGAGGTCATTTGAGTTGATTTTTTGATATTACTTCAAATTATTCATATTTGCAATGCACTCATCCAATTGGTATGTAGTCTTTATTTGATAGATTTTGATATTTTGAAGCTAACAACATACTGAATTTCATGAACGGATGTCATTTGGATATCATTGTAGCTTCCCGACTCTGATATACGCGTCGACATATTGATAGTTCGAGCGTTTAATCAATTGTTCGTTAGATTTTGCAATATTTATGTTCTGATCAATTTTGATGTTCTGAATGTGACGGCTAAGTCCATTCATCAATTGGAGGTCATTTCGACCATTTTAATGACATTTTTGGCCTCGATTTGCTTACCTTCAAGTCCGCCAATCGACGTAATTTCTCTTGATTTATGACACATATGTGGAGGTCAACAAATGCCCCCCAACAAATGTGATTCACGCATGAAGCGAGTCACGTTTGTTGAAAATTGGTTGACTTTTTGGTCTTCGTTTTTTACTCCTTTCTATCTGAGCTTAGCGAGGAGGTTATCTGGTCAGAGATTAACAAACATGATCCTCGTGGAGATATTGATATCAGAGATAGGATTGAGCAGCACACTGATATGCTGCAAGGACGTGATCTTTATCGAGGCTTCTTTGCACGCTCTTCCCTACTCCCTGATTGTACTTCAGATTCTTTTATCTTTGAGGATCCTGCCGACTAGGTAACTACCCTTAAGCTGACGTGTGGTGACTACAATCCTTTGGACAGCATGGTAGCCCAGGTTAGTTTCGGATATTGTGAGGTCTTATAGCCACCGACAAAGATAAGCTAACAGACGTTCTAGACTCGAGCCACCGTACCATGCCAGGCTCACTAGACCGCTTGATTCTTCTATTAGCAGGATTCCTAGTCTTCCCCATGGATATGTCACATGGGCCAGGTATATTCTACAAGCTCACCGAGATACTTTATGAACAACTGGAATTTATGAGGCAATATATGTATCTTTATTTGACTTTGGGGGTATGACTTCTTCTTGGGCTCGTGGAGTAGTGGAGTTCTGGGATCCTAGTAGTAACACTTGCTGGATTGGCCTGGAGGAGTTGACAGTCACTCTTTTGGACTTATGTGTCGTCCTTCCCATATTTGGTTATCGTTATGAGGAGTGTGTTCCATTTGATAGGGAATTATTTCATAGGCAGCCTTCAGATGATTATGATCGATGAGGTAGGCTATCTATGCCTTCTATTTATATTGATCTCCTGGACCACTACCACCAAACGTTCAAGGTATCAGGGCATTCTATACGATCACGAGCTGCATTACCTGTGAGTACATGGATTTAGAACTTCTTACAGGATTATGCTCTATCCAAGGAGACTGTAGCACTACATGACCCTTTTCAATTGGGTGTATCTGAGGATAATTGCTTATCCAAAGAGACCGCGGAGCCTACTTTGCCAGCAGGGGTGACTTCTCCAGCACTACTGGGATTGAGCGAGGATCTATTTTTAGCCAATTTTATAGTGACATGGCTCTGCATTTGTGTGCTCCCCATTACAGAGGGCTCAGTTTGCCCAGGCTCTTTATTAGCAGCTAGGAGGATCTCTCGAGGTGAGTGGTTTCTCTTGCCCCTCAACAGCTTTATAGAATATTGGGGTAATTTCTACGGTTCCCTAGAGTGAGATGTGATTCTACCTTGGCACTTATATGCTTGGGTCCACCTCCACGATATGGTGCCTTTGTTTGTTTTGAGTATCCAACATTCTTTTAGAGCGGTATCCTACGTTCTTATATCGAGCATCCTCTACTTTAGAGATGGAGAGGATTCACATGTTTTTCTTCACCCCCCATTTGGTCAAGGATCAATTTTTGTTGGTTCACCAGCAGGATATACTCGGCTTACTCTCGACTCATAGGATTGATCTTATTAATCTTGATGAGAATGAGATATTCCTTGCTTTATGATCATTTGACATCGAGTAAAGAATACCTTTTCATACGTGATGGTTATGTTGGCTTGGAAGTCGCTAGAGGGCTATCACTCTAACCATGATAGTTTGGTTTCTTTCTTCCAATGCATGATGGCGCACCACTCATCCCCGTGTAGTGATTTTAGGATCTGATGATTCCTCTTAAGGCACGCATTTTGCCGCTTAGCCATCCATTTACACGAGGCTTGGTACTGGTGCTCATTTTCGGATAGCTTCTCCACATGGTTGCACTGGGATTAGTTATACTTACCTCACCTGGGTACGGTTGTCTTTTGGCCCTTTCTTAGAGCATGGTTCCAGGAGATATGAATGCAGGATGAGGTCCTTGGGCGTTCCTGGAGATTGGGTATCCACCGTTGGTTACCATTAGCAGGAGATTATAACGCTAGAGGTATAATCACTATTCTCCCCTCTTTCAATACTTTTATCCTTTTTCAAAATATGTTTATTGCATCTGATACTCTAATCTGATTCCTAGCAGATGCACCAGTTGGCAAGCAAGTTAGGGCTGACGATACCACTTCTCGTTGTAGAGTTAGAGCTAGGGATTCTACCCCTAGCTACATTGATGTTTCTTCACCTCATGACGTGTGTATCCAACCCATGGGCGTTTCGCTTGATTATTCCATGCCTACCCACACAACCATTTATGATGAAGTGCCATAGTGCAAAGATTGGAGATATTGAGGATTGAGTCACCGTCGATGTGTCACCTTGATACTACCACTTTTGATTTTATTATCCCTTCTATGGAGCCACCTTTCTCTACTGAGCCTGACTCTACCCACTACCTTGGGGAGACTTCTGAGGTGAGAGACCTCATACCTAGCAAGGTTTCTGTTGAGCCGGCACATAGCCCTGGAGTTTACCAGATAGTGAGGGTCCTCGAGGATTATATTGCTTATGATACTCCAGCTCAGTTAGATTCATCATGCTCTGGTACTTTCTTCCCCTCTTTATTTATTTATTTTTATTAACTACTCCTTTACATCTGCTTCGTGATAATTATTTTCATTTATTTCCTACAGTGCCTGATGTAGGTTATGAATCCGAGATCTACCATCGACATACCTATAGGCCAAATCCACGTGATAGAAGCATGCACGATTGCGGCTTGGTGTTTTTGAGGGACGTGGTTTCTCGGATTGCCCTAGACTTACCAAAGTCACTGGACATTTACGCCTTATGTAACACTACTACTTTGGACCTTTAGCCTATGCTGGAGGAACATGCTCTTAGATATCTGGAGGCTCTTTGTAGAGACATAGAGTTCTTGATCCACTAGACGAGATCGCCGCATTGTCCAAAGCACTTTACCGCAGCTTCGTGAGTAGTTAGCTTCAGGGGAGGCGGTAACACATGATGAGTTTGAAGAGAGTGCCAAGGCTCTATGACGTGACTGTCAAAGTTTGATAGATGCTTCTTCTGAGTTAGACATTGACCGCCATTCGAGAGTCAGTCGAAAGTGAAAGAAGAGCTCTTATAGAGCGAGAAAACGTTATCGCGACATCACCATGTGGTAGATGCGAGGTCGCTTTGAAGATACATCGATGCTTTACAGCTATCGAGAGTGAGAGCATCTTTAATAAATTTTATTTAGCAAGCCTTGAGTTGCCAGGCTCCCATGATGTACTTTACTTTTCTCTCCTCCTTTTTTTTATATTAGTTATGTATCGTTTATCCTTTTATTATATTAGTGGACTTTAGCATTCCTCTGTTACTTCTGTACTTTTGTACTTTTGTGAATTTGATGAAAAGATTAGCTTTGATTTGTGCTCTAGGCTTGATTTATAGACTTTGTGCTTTGGGTTTGATTTGTGTGCTAGCTATGAAACCTGGTTCATTTCAGCTTCGAACCATCCACTTTCCACTTCAATAGCCCTACTGGTGATCCCTTTCTTTCATGTCATTATAGATTTGAGTTTCCTCTAGCCCTCGTTTCATTCTTGGTTGGGTTTGATGGAGGAATTGGTCTATTTATTTTGATGAATGATTCTGCTGGGGAATTGATTTATCCGTACTTGGTCGGATTTGAAAGTCCTCCTGTCCTAGCTTTAAGCTTGACAGACTCGATGAAGGATTGACCTGATTTATCAATATTGACTTGTGAGGAAATGTATGTATGCCATGAATTATGTGTTTTCTGCTCAGACGAATTCATTGAAGGATACATACAGATGATCCAGCCTTCCGACTTATATAGGGTCAATGTTGAGTTATTAGTCTAGCAATGTGTGCTTTAACAAACTGAATAACCACAAAATTTCTTTAGTTCAGCTATCAGCTTTGTATGAACTATGGAATTACTTCCTCGGTCCTGTGCTTTCTATTTTGATGGACTTGATGATGAGATAGGCTTTGATCTGTGCTTTGAGCTTGATCATATCATTTGAGAATAGATTGAAATATCACATTGCAGGTAATATAAAGATTGATTTGAGGCAGCCCTGAATTAAGCGTTTCCTCAGATTGTCTTGATCTATCGATCAAGTAGAAAGATCTCTTGGATCCTAGTTGCTTGTAATCACTAAGCTGAATCCGATTTGAGATTGAACAGCTATCATCATTGAACTGATGAGTATGGGCTCTTTCACTGCGGTCTTTTCTTACAGCTTGTTAAGTGAGGAGAGCGTCAGAAACTAGACCATTGATTTGTTGAGTTCGACCTAGAACCTACCGAAGTCTTCAACTTAAGTCGTAGTGGGTTGGTTTTGTTTTAACGGGCTCTTTCACGCTGCCTTTTCTTGCGCTTGTTGAGTGAGAGAGCATCAACTCCATTTGTGGGCTTATTTGAGTCGACCTTTAGAACCCATCTGTCCTAGACTCGGATGTAGAGGTTGATGTTTCTAAACTTAATTGATTGAAGCTTTCAAAAATCGAGAATTCTTTGACTTGATCTCTAGAATTTGGCAAATCGAGAGATAAATTTCTTGACATTTAGTTATCTTTTCATGCATAAATAGATTCTTTTGTTTCTAAAACAACTAACAATGATAATTATGGATATATTCAAGGATTTCAGCGTAACACTCGATGTCAACTTGAATCAGAATATATTTGAGGATCTCATCTTATGACACGATGCCAACTCAAATAGACTTAATATAAACTAAAAAAATGCCCCTGTCTTGCAGGGGGAATTCTAAAGTACATTTAGGAGAATTTTTGAGATGAAAATATACAAATACATTTATATTTGAATTGATGTACTCTAAAGGGGATTTTAACATACAACATTGATTTCATCTGTATATAAAAATCTAAAAATGTCCCCTGTGTAGCAAGAGAATTTTCATAAAAAAGTTTTTCATATGGAGTATGTTTATTTAGTGATCTTAGCATGAAGCACGATGTCAACCTAAATGGATATACTAAAAAAAATGCCTCTATCTTGCAGGGGGATTTCTATTGTACCTTGGGAATGTATTTGTCATGAGTACTTTTTTGTAATGATCATTGATTGGCATTGGCCTTTCACCCTTTAGGTTGATGAGAGTTGGTATGCCCCTCCTATACACTTTTTCAATGACAAAAGGGCCTTCCCAGTTAGGCTCAAATTTGCCACCAAATTTTGATTGGGAATAATGGTCTTCACACGTGACCAATTCTCCTTTTGGAATGTTCGAGGCCAGATGGTCAAAAGCTAACATCTTTGCTCGATAGACTTCATTTTGATGAGCTTGTAATCTAACTTCATCAAGCATCAAGTTCCTCCATTCTCGAGCATTTTGATCTAGTTAGATTGTATCGGATGACTACTCAAGTGAAGGTAACTCAACTTCAAGCAAAAAGAACTTCCCAAATACCAATGAATAGGAGTGGCTTTAGGTGTTCTTATAGAGCCTTTAGTAGCTTATATGCCATCTCTTCTTATTTTTGGTGAGAATCTTCTTGAGCAGTTTGACTAATGTCTTATTGAAGGCCTCTGCCAAACCATTTGCTCTTGGATTGTATATTGAAGAATATCGCCAATCAATTTTGTGTCGATCGATGAATCTATAAATCTTTGCACTTTTAAAGGTTGTGCGTTATCAAAATTATTCGATGACACTCCAAATCTATAGAACATTATGCGTGAAGAAGTTGATCACTCCAAGAACTTCTTTAAATGGAGTCCCTCACACTTAGAGAAATAATCGGCCGCTTGGGATGAAGTGATGTCCATGATGACGGTGGATCAATTGGTCCAATTCAGTATCCCCAACATTCAATGGCCTGGATACTATTGTTGGGTGTAATGGATTTGGAGGTTGATGGATGAGATTCCCATGTACTTGACACTCATGACACTTCTTAGCGTGATTAATATAGTCTCTCACCATAGATGGCCAATAATAACCCATCCTTTTGATCTTTACTGCCATCTTGCCTGACTGATGTGCACCACAAAGTCTTCATGAACTTCAACCATCACTCTTTTCATTCATACCTAGCATCGTACATTTATTCAAAGGATCTATGATATAAAGTGACATGAAAGCATAGGTAATATTGTTCTTTTCATTTGATTGATTTATTACTTGGTAATTTTTTCTTTAAAGTAGTTGATGAAGGCTTGCCTCCAATCATGTGACTCTTCTACAACAAAGGCTTCACACCGCTTTTCTAAGGCAATGTCATTCTTAGCTCTTTCTGGTACAACTTCTTGTTAATTTTTTTGAGAGAAGAGAAGCAACGAGTGCATTTTTTTTGATAACCCCTCTACCTGTGGATTGATATATCTAGAACTCATCGTAAATATGATCATGACATAATCATCATTCATACTTGCCATTTCCTTAGCTTTTAGTTTTGCTAAACAATCGCTTTGTTATTCTCGGATGACGAATTTGAGTGTGATATTTGATATCCGCTTCATAAGCTAGAACTCGCCAGATAGAAAGCTCATAAGCTGTTGATTCTTCGTAGATGCCAAGTTTGATTTATAATAAGCCGAGAGAATCATCAAAATATGCAAGTTCAATGCCTATGAAAATAGCTTCTTCTTAGACTCACTAATGCTTCATTTCCCAAATTTGTGATTTTCTTTCATGAATGAGCATAATTTGCTCATCGTAAGAGAAGAGTCCAGGATGGGATGTGCAAGAAAATCTAAAAAACTTGTCCTTCACCGCGGAACATATGTGATATCAAATTGCAAAAGCAATCGCCCGATCAACGCCGGTCTTGTACTTCAAATGGATCAATCCTTGAAATGAGTGTAATCTTGTGAGATAACATATAATGATGAAGCTTTTGACAGAAAGATCAATGCCAAACAATGCTTCTATCGAGAGTATCTCATTTCGCTCAATCACTCGACCGATATAATAAAGAGCATTCTCTCTTCTTCATTTTGTTGTCCAATAATGCCCAGAGACTCTCTAATAATGTAGAATGAGAGGCTGGGTGGGATTGAAGCTTTAATGGATTGATTTTATCTTTGAATGGCCTTTTCTTTATTAATCTTTAAACGGTTGTCCCACGATTTGATATGAATATGATGAATGTGAGTTGTCCTTGTAAAGAACAGACAAACTCTTCTGGGCATCTCCATAATTGATTTTAGGCTCAATTTCAATATCTCTGCGATGTACAATGTACCCCAAGAATTTTAGGATACCCAATGCACATTTTAGAGGATTCATCTTGAGATCATATTTTTGATTCTCTCAAGACATTCTCAAGTCTTCAAAGTGATTTTCATGGTTTAAGCTCTTCACCACCAAATCGTCGACATAACATTCCACCTTTTGATGAATCAATTCATCAAAAATACATGTCATGGCTCTTTAGTATATAGCTCCATCACTTTTCAAGCCAAAGGGCATGACCGTGTGTCAATATATTCCAATAGGTGTTCTGAACGATGTATATTTTACATCTTCAGGTGTCATTTTAATTTGGTTGTAACCTGATGATCCATCCATAAATGAGAACATATCATAGTTGGAAGTGTTGTCCACTAGTAGTTCTGATATTGGAAGCGGAAAGTCATCTTTTGGGCATGCCTTATTTAGGTCTCGGAAGTCAATGCAAAGATGGATTTGACCATTATTTTCTTAACTGGGATAATATTAGCTATCCAATTTGCATATTTCTCCTCTCAGATGAAGCCGACTTCAATTAGCTTTTTAGTTTCTGCAATTACCTATTCTTCAATCTCCAATCTCATTCTTTCAGGAGCTTGCTTAACAGGCATTGCATCTGGTTTGATAGCTAGTTTGAACGCTACATCGGGGATAAGCTGCATTTCAATATGTCCAGCAAAGCAATCCTCGAATTCATAAAGTAACATTTTTATCTCTTCAACTCTAATCGTAGCACCGGCGAAAGTTGGACGAGGATCATCCTCCGCTCCTAGGTTGACTTATTTAAGTTCATCCATAGTAGCTATTTGTCCACCATCTTCAAGTTCTTCAGATGTGGGCTTGGCTTCTACTTCTTCATCATTTTTAAGAAGAGTTTCATGGAAATCATCTTCTTCATCACTAAGAGTTTTGATATCAGCTTCTATTATATTATAATAGGCTCTATCTCGACGAGATTTGTGGATGAACCCCAGACATTTAGTGATAAACTTATCATTTCTTCGTGATACTTAAGGACTTCTTTAGCTCCACATCTTGTTAAAGATTTGAGTCCTATGTTTAGTAGTTCCCATATGAACTTCAAGCTTATGCATCATTCTTCGTAACTTCTGCAGATAGTATATTGGTATTCTTGTTGGCACTATCTCATTGAAATTTTCATGTTGAGTAGGTTGTTCAAAATTGTAAGGCCGAGACTCTTCAAATTTGTAAAATAGAGTCCATGTTCCATCACTCTCACTGAATGGTGACACATAGAATGTTATCAATTCTTTAATATTATGAACCTCCAGTGAAGTGATTTCTTTGAAACACTGTTGAGGGATGGGTATAATTTTAGTGAGTCATCGACTGCCAAGTGAGTTATCCTTGATGATGCAACCATCCAACTCTATTTCATAAGTAGATTCAAAATCATACCAATCAAAATCACTTATTTCATACTTTGCTTTTTTTGAGAGCTTATAAGTTCCCTTAGGTTTGACAGACATATCCTCTTCTTCTTCCGTGTCACTTCCCAAATGAGGAAGTGATTTTCTTGACTTAGGTGCAGAATCAAGTGCTTTAGGGAGAGTCGGCATTGCCTTCTTTCTTCCTCCTTGCTTCTGCTCTTTCACTTTGTGAAATTACTTTTTAGTTCAAGTGGATGCTACCGCTTCAAGAGGCTCTGTTGGCTTAGGCTCTTTGAGGATGAAGTACTTTGCATCTTCATAAATTTTTTCTTCATTGATAGAGAATGATTGTAGGTTACTGAGAATTCTGAATTTCTCTCCCTCTTTTAGATACTTCATACATTGATGCATAGTTGATGGGACCATGCCATACTCAAGTAGCCATGGACGGCCCAAGAGAGCTATAAATGATGTATCAGCATCGATTACATGAAACTTGGAGATATAAATCCTTGAATTTGGAGAATAAAAAAGAACCCAAAGTTGTCTGCCCCTTTTCATTGAATTCATGAACCATCAATTTATCTCTCCCAAGATGTTAGATATCGAGTGATAATCCTCTCAATACCTTTTAGACTCATGAGATTGATAAGAACCTATATCAATCAATATTCATGATCGAGACTCACCGCCATGGCATATAGAGGACTGATCCGCTATTCCCAACATAAGATCCTCTTCAAAATGTGATTACTTGGGAGATCTTGAGTTTGCAATGCTTCTGGTCATGCATTTCTCAAAGAAAGTAAGCTTCATAACTCGGATCTTTGAGAGCTTGTATCAAAGTTTCTAAGGTCTTTTGACATCAAGAGAGCCTCATACTCGCTTGTACAGGATCTTTCTCGATGATAGAATATTATAATCTATTTTCTCACTTGATTTAGACTTTGTCCTAGGATTTCTGAGAATAATATCTTCGTTGAATTCAATTTGTTTGCCTTTATCTTTATTTGTATTTTCCTTCTTTTATGAAGGTGGTAAGACTTTACCACTTCTCAACTGAACTTGAATAACTTTGTCTCACTCAGATTCTTCTAAAGAGGTAGTTTCTTCAAATTTCCCTCTTATTCTCGAAGATTGGCCAAAAGGGTTAGACTCATTTTTCAACGTCATATGTTTCATACGTGATGAGATCGATGAGTCTGACTCTTCTCTATCGGAAAATATAGGTCTTCATTTGAATTGTTATTATCTTGTTAAATCATTAAATAAAATTCAGACACTAGCTCCTCAGGCTTTTCTTGCTTTGCTGATAAAAATTTTGATGGTTTGGTCGAGTTTGTCTGATTATCCTTATCATCTTGGAGTAACTGATGTTGAAGAATATCTGACATCACGCAGATAATTTGGCATGTCTCTATCGAACAAGACTCACCCTTATCTTCTTCATCCGATTCAAGAATGAAGTTTGGGCATGAAGTCTGCAAGCCTAAATGGTTGTCTTGCCGGCTGGCGATACTCCTCTAGATTGTTAATGATCTTTTGAGTTTTAGTTCTTTTCTTGATCTTTTTTTTCTTAGCCAACTTCTTTAATTTATGGGGCTTGCGTTTGGTTGATTGCTTCTCATGTCGTGATGAAGTAGGCCTATCAGAATGCCGATTGAGAAGCCCAAATACTTGGTTTAGGCATCTCTCTTAAGTCCAATATAGTTGGTGATTTTCACTTGAACACTAGGACGCTTTTATTTTAGCATCTTCATGCTCTTTTTAGAGACTAATGTTTGCCATTCTTCTTCGGCCCAACTCCTTCTTTGTCTTTATTTGGATGATATAGGAAGAGGACGTAATCATCCTAGTAGACTCTCTTTTTGGGTTGACTAGAACACTATCAGATAGTGTAAATTCACCTTGTCGATACTTCCTTTCTAGCCAATCTTTGAAGACATAACAATCTTCAATAAGATGACTGATCATCCGATGATAGGGATAGTAATTTGGATTGTTTGACTTGACGCTTCTTCTTTTTTTTCTAAAATCTAGCGCTGACCGAAAATAATTTAGCTACATTGTCCCTTCTAAAGGAATATTCTTTGTTCATCTTTTCCTTGAGAGATGGCTGCATTTGCTCATCATCTCTCGTTGCTTTTTTTGGAGGGTCCCCACCACTTGGAAAAGTCTGAGGTTTGTCATTACCTCCTAATACCAATTTTGGCTATGGATTAGAATAAATAGGCTTTTTACCCTTATCATCAATGTACATCGGCTGCTTTTCTTTATCCATATTGTATACCACCCACTTTTCGCCATTTAAACTATAAGAAGCGGCATGAGTTTTATTTCTTCTTGAGTCCGAAGGTTTGTTTCTCTTTGCTTTATCCGATAGACTTAGACTTATCGATTCAACTTTTGAAATTTAGCCACTCTATCGAAGCATAATCAAAATCGATGCATAGAAATGGTGCATTTTATCATCCATATTGCCCATTAGCAATTGGATCATGTTCTTCTTCCAATTATTGCTCACACTTCATACTTAGTTGTCCAACGACTTATGAATTTCATCATCGACTTTTCCTTCCTTTTCAACAAGGAAAAGGTCAGATCAGATTTTCTCAATTGCACTGGTGAACCTTTTCACAAATATGGTCTCCAATTCAGCAAATGTTTTAACTGAATCATTTGGCAATTCTGCATACCATTCGAAAGCGACTGAGGTAAAACAACTGACAAATTAATGGAAAAATAGTGCATCGTTCCCTCCTGTGTTACCACAAGTAGCCTTAAATTGGGCCAGATGTTGCTTTGAATTACCAAGCCCGCTGAAAGTATTGAATTTTGGCACCGAATAACCTTTCAGGTATAACACTTGGTCGTATTCAGGTAAGGGTGACTCTTACTCACCAGCTTTTCACCGCTCGAGGCTATGACCGTCTTTATCTTTTCATTGATTATTGTTTCTAACTTGGCAATTGTTATAATTCTCGGTGTGCTAGCCAGATTTTGAATTGTTGGCTTGAGGGGTGTTTGGTTAACTTCATCCCTTGCATAACATATAATGTAGAGCTTGAGGTACCACAAGGTGGTAAGTGTTTGCATATTATTAGAAACAAAATAGTGATGCACTTGATATGATATTCTTTGTAACATCTCATCATGATGTTCATTTTATCATATCATTCATTTTGGTACCAAGTAATCTTCTTATCTTTGGCCTCCATTTGATCTTTGATTTCTCTCTAGCTCTCCATGGTCAATCAAGATATGTTCTTCCTCTTCTTCTATTTCTTGTTGTTGTTCTGCTCCTTGCTCATTTTCGGAAGAACTTGACGCCTTCTCCTTGTGTATTTAGAGACTATTGTTCTATGACGACATTGATTATAAAAATGTGTACCAGGCTGATCATTTCCTGGTTCAACCATATAGACAGCTTTGACACCCATGATCTCTTTGTCATTTTGGTCTTCTTCTTTTTCATCTATAGCAAATATTGAAGATCCATCCTCTATTTGCTTTTGTGAAGACTCTTCTTCATAAGCATCAAATTCAGTTCGATTTTATGCTGTCACCGATGGTGTCGAGGAGTTCATCTATATCTCTGACCATATAGATGACTACCACTTCCATAGAATCTTCTTCATTATTTTCTTCATGCACATGAATTTCCGATCGACATTTCCAGTGGATCTCTGGTTCAATATGTGGAACAACTACTTCTTTTATTAAAGGATTGTGATCAATGTTAACATTCTCTTGTAGGGGTAAAATTGATCGGCGATGGGATCCCCTAAAGGATTCTCCAGGGTGTCGACCATCATATTTTTCATCTGTGATATCCCTTCTTTTGGGTATCCACTTCTGATGAGTTGATTTTGAGGTGGATTTCTGAGTATATATATTATATGTCACACCTCTTCTATTCTTCAAAGTTTCATTATGCTTTGGCCTCCATATTTGCTTACCCTTTCGGACCTTTCAAAAGAGATTCTTGGAAATGAGGTCCAAGTGTCACACTGATGCTCACCATGAAGCTGCATCGGTTCAGCCCAATTACCAAAAGAAATGGCAACTTGGTGCTTCAGATTTCCATCACCACATGCCTCTCAAATCTTCTTTCATTAGGCCTCTGCCCCTTTGAGAACTTTATGTATCCCAGATAGTGTTTGTTATCTCCTCTGGTGGTGGAGCTTGATGTGGTTGGTTCGTATGATTACTTTATTTCGAGAGATATTCCTCTTTACCCACTTAGATTGTCAAAGTTGTGGGTAGAAATAATCTCACTGGTAGTATCTTGTTCTCAGGTCTTTCAAAGGGATCCGAGCTCTCGCCTTAGTTTCTTCTTCTTCTTTGTCTTCTGGTTAATTTGCTTCCATATGAGGAAACTTCATGATCATGCTTTGCGGGTACAAAAGGTTCAATCGGCGCAGCAGCTGTACCACGAGGAATTAAAGACACAATTTTCTCACTAACGATTATTTTCATCACGGGAGCTTCAGATTGACCTAGCCTTTTGAAAACTAAAGTTCTCTGTCAAGAGAACTCTTTGATAGCGATTGGCTATTGAACTAGTTTGCGTACGTGGTTAGTGAGAGCTTCAACAACTTGAGGCCTTCCAACATGGCCTTGAATGAATGTGTACGTGGTGAGAGTCAGTACGATAGGAAATTCAAGCTAACAAATTGAATGGTAGCCACATCTCCTGATTGATGATGGCAAAAGTGATGTTTACACCGTGACCTCAATGATGAAAGGAGTGCTTTATAGATCCATTTCTGCAAAAGCGAAAGATGGGAATTAGTAATTAGTAATTATTATTTCACCTCATACTTTCAAGATGCAGAGACACTACAGAACAAAGCAATGGTACAATAAAGATATACTCTACGAAATAATTCATTCTACATAGAGCCTCATATTGAATTTATTACACACTTAAATCACCATTTTGTTATTTTGAATTTTTAATGATTTTATTGCTACTATAGCACATATATGACTAGCCAAAGATGAAAAGAGAATCTCCAATGAGTCCAAACTGAGCTCCAAAAATATGCCACCAACATCTTTATGAAAAGAGTAGTTTAAGTATTTTGTAATTTTCAAGAAGATGGGATAGTAGATAAGACACTACCTAGAGAGATTTCATCCTCATTTGTGAGAACTTTAGATCTAGTTCCTGCATTTCTATGCACCCTATAGTTAATTACCCCTCCCAATAAGTCAGAGAGAGCTTTCAATTAAGGCTAGTTATTAGATCGCTCAATGCACAAAATATAGTAATAGTAAGTAGAGTTTCAAAATTTAGATTATGAAATTTATCATTCCTTAAATGATGGTTGGGGAATGATGATGCATCTAGATCCCATGGTTCCGCCATCCCTGCATCGGCCCCTAGTCTACTTAGTCGGGAGGTACACCCAACTGTAAGGATCCTCATCAAGAACACATGGGTTATGTCATCCAAGAAATCCTTGAGACTGGGTGATATTTATTCTAGGAGACACTTAAGTCTACCTGATAGGTTGTTGCCCTATCTATATACCCTATGATTCACTCAAAGGGCGAGCCATTGGAGCATACGATCAATGAATATAATATAATGAGGCCAAACCACTCATCGAGGACTGTCATAACTACTTCATTTATGGAGCATCCAAAGCTACGAGGACACGCCACCTTACCGGCGTGAGATTGATTGAGAGTGAACATAATAACACTTGATTTGACATCCTTTAGCTAGAGTTTTCAATTTATCACCCACAAACAAATGTAAGGTGGATAGATTGAGTTTGATTTAAGTTTTTAATGATAAAATTTTATTTAAGAAGTTTTTAGATTGCTACTTAAAAAAATTGATTAATTAGAATATATTTAAGAGTTTTAGATCCTGTCAACTCTATTATATACTAATAGAAGATTATATCTACTATCACCCAATGTAATCGGCCGATATTTCACCGATTTGAAACTCATTATAGTTTTAGGTTTTGTTAACCCAACCCTAAGACTAAACCGAAGCAAATCAAGCAAAAGATCCTCAAATACTTGAATTTAAGCATTCAGCATAATGTCGGGGCCCATGCGGGTGTATTTAAGACTTTATATATTGTTTGTTTCTTAACTATGAGATTGAATTCAAATTTTCATTTAATTCTAACTTTAGCCTGCACAGCCTTTTTAGACATTAAAAATTGCACTTGAAATCTCTATGTCCAAGCAAATGCAGGTGTTTATAGCTTAACTAATTTCATCTAATTAATGAAATCATTGATTTTAAAAATTATAATTAGAATGAAATTCCTTAATTTTTGATTGAAGAAAGCCCTATGATTTTTATAGATTTTGATTTAGTATCGTCTTCTATCTGCTTGTACGAAGAGTTGTAGATCTGGTGGCGAAGAAGGAATTTTAGAGCTATATGTTCGAAGGATAATTTAATTTATTATTTTAAGAAAAAGTTTTACTCCTAAAAGTAATTCTCATTTCACCATTCTTTTATTCAAATTTAACTTTCCCTCTTTTATTCAAATTTGATTTTTCCTCTTTTATTCAAATTTGACTTTTCTTCTTTTATTCAAATTTGATTTTTTTTTTCTCTTTTATTCAAATTTGATTTTTCCCCTTTTATTCAAATTTGATATTCCCTCTTTTATTCAAATTTGATCTTCCCTCTTTTATTCAAATTTGATTTCCCTCTTTTATTCAAATTCGATCTTCCCTTGTTTATTCAAATTTGATTTCCTCATCTTTTATTTAAATTTTATTTCCCTCTTTTATTCAAATTTGATTTCCCCCTCTTTTTTTTAAACAACCCATCCACTACCTCTCCTCTTCTAATTTCTATAAATATGGCCAAGAGAGAGCCTTCTATTTCAATCCATTTATTTGAAAGGTTAGAGTTAGGACATTTGAAAAGGAGCGTTAGAACTTGGCTTTCAATCCGCTTAAATTTTGTAAGTACTTTTCACTCTTTTTTATTTTGTATAGCATTTTACTTATTTTTTTCCAAGCTAAGAGGTTTGACAATTTTGGCACCCCGTATCCCCGTGTATGGGTCAGATTGGGAGTTACCTGACACGCCTCTCGAAAGATAATGAGCAGTTCTTGTGACATCGCAACTGAGTTTTCATCTCATCACGCCCTCTTGAGCACGATGAGGCCTTCAAACCTGAAAGAATACATACAATGCAATATATAATCATCCCTCCCCCCATTTTTTTAAGTCTAGAAATTTAGACAAAATTTCGGCAACATTTCGTCTAAGGGGAGCGACATCTAACAAGTGTTGGCTTACTCGGTATGCCCTCTTGAGCATAGTGAGCGGTGTCTTGTGACACCACAGCCTATTTTTTTATCTCGTCTCGCCCTCTTGAGCACGAAGTCTTCAAACCTACAAAGAACGCAAAATATATAGATATGTATATATATATATATATATATATATATATATATATATATATATATATATATATATATATATATATATATATATCACACCATAGATCACTATTCGACGATTTTTCTAAGCTTATGCTGGCAACTGGCTGCATGTGATCGGGGATGCAAGAGAGGACGTAAAATTGAAAGAATTCACCCTCGACGATGTTCTTTCTCTCGATTTGAAAATGAAGGTATGAAGGATGAATACGACGTCGAAAATCGAAGACCACTGACGATGTTCTTCCGACATGTCGAAAATGGACTGGAAAAAGGTGAGGAATGCAATGCCAAAAATTGAAAGAAGAATTCACCTCTTGATGATGTTCTTCCCCCGATTGCGGCGAAGCGGAGGTATGGAGGCTAAAGCAAGGAATGTGACGCCGGAAATCCAAAGAAGAATTCACCTCTTGACGATATTCTTCCCCAATTTTGTGACGAAGCAAAGGTAGGAAGGTCAAAGCGAATGCTTAATAGAAATCAAAAGAAGAATTGATGATGTTCTTCCGACATTAAATGAAGAGTGGGGAACGAATGCCGTAAATCAAAAGAAGACCACTTCGACGACGTTCTTCCAATCATAAAGTAAAATGACGCTAAAGTCAGGCTACCAAAAAATCGAAAGTTAAGACCACTCGACGACGTTCTTCCCGACCATGGTGAAGCAAAATGGGACGGATGGGCTAGAACAGCTGGCTAGTGGGCTGGTTATTGTTGGCAGAGAGATTTGAAGGGCTTGCGGGAAGGCTGGTGGGCTAGTGAGCTAAGAAAGGAGGGTGCAGCGGATTGCATGCCAGGTCGGGTTGCAGGCGGGCTGACAGGAAAATCGCGGGGGCTGCACTGTTTTGTGGAAAGGAGGAACTGGGCTGGGCCATGAGCGACGGGAGCGGGTTCACGAGACGGCAGCGGGCCGAGTTGCGAAGCGCGAGTTGGGTCAAGGCTGCGATGCGGGCCGCGAGCAGTGCCGTGCTGCAGGTTTGTGCGGGTCGGGCGTGCGGAAGCGGGCCTATGGGACGCGCGGGCGGCCGAGGCGGATCGGCGGCCTCGAGTCAGCAGGTCACGGGCTGCGGGACGGCGTCGGAAGCGGGTCTGGACGGCGGGTCACGGATTTTGGTTACGGTTCGGCCGACGGGATTGAATTTGTGGAACAGCGGCACCGACAGGATCTAACAGCAGATGCGTGGAACGGCTGGGATCACGGGTTTTGCACAGTGGATTGTGCCGGCGATAGGATCTAACGGTGGATGCGCGGAATGGCTAGACGGGTTTTGCGGCGGAACGGGTTTCCGGCAGCGGGCTTTATCGGGTTACACCAGCAGGATGGCCGAAAAAATAGCAGGATAGTGAAAATTGAGACCCGGAAGAGGGATTACATGCGTTATTTTTTTTTATTTTTTATTTTTTTGTTCTTCAAACGTGAGAGAGAATCGGTTAGGGAGAGAGGAGAGGGGGAGAGAATGAGGAGGCAAGAATGAGGTAGGAGTGGGGGAGTGGTTGCTTTTCTTTTTTTTTTTAATTTTCTTTTTGTAATTTTTTTTCAGAAAATTGAAAATAGGGGGAACGATTACTCAGTGGGGGTAATTTGAGAATTTTTTAAAAAATTAATTTTAAATTGACTAAATGGCTTTAACGTGAATTTCATGCCAGTAAACGCACATAATCAATATATATCAATTTAGCACTGAATTCAACGAATGAGCGTCGTTCCGACGGAGTCGTTTTGGTCAGCTCAAATTGAGTTCATTTCTAAAATACGACGCTAATCCAATTTTCATGCGACTGTCCGAATTGATTTAATGTTTATTTGATATATTTCAAAGATATCGCAATGCATGATCAATTTCGAACGGAGATTATTTGACTTGACGGTGCTCTCGATCTCGATATCGACGGCGATTTGATGACTCAAGCGCTTGATCGCTGCTCATCAAGTCGCAATATTTATATCACCAATTTCGACATTTTAAATGCGATGGAAGTTCGCCCATCATCGAGCATTTCATTTGAGTTAAATCATTCGACATTTACGATCATTCAATTGAGCGTAGTCTCATTTGATAGATTTTGATATTTTGAAGCTAACAACATGCTCAACTTCATGGACGGAGGTTATTCAGATATTTTTGTAGCTTTCCGACTCTGATATGCCCGTCGACACATTGATAGCTCGAGCGCTTAATCAATTGCTCGTTAGATTTTGCAATATATATGTTCTGATCAATTTTGATGTTATGAACGTGACGGCAAAGTCCGTTCATCAATCGGAGGTCATTTCGACCATTTTCAATGACGTCCAGTGTATTTTGGCCTCGATTTACGCACTGTCACCTTTGAAGTTCTTTAATTTGTTCATGATTTATACATAATATACGTATTCAGCATCATATGTTGGCTGATAATTGTTTGTCTAATTATGTTAAAGTGGAGTAGGTAAGGGGTAATTAATGGATTTAATTCACACATTAACCTAAATAAAACATAAATTTAATCTAATTATTCTAAAATTAAACTAAACCAATTCACACATGGGGGAAATGGGTTAGGACCAGCAAACTCTTTTCATATTTCTTAAGTCAAATCAAATGAAAAAATAAAAGTCTCTTTAAGGAAGTTTGATTCACTTTGAATAATCTAATCTTATAGGATTATCCTTAGGAATTAATTAGGGTGAATGAAGTTACATGCTTACATCACTTTATTTCTTTCCAAGCATACTAAATGTTGTTTGTCATATGAAATCATGCATTCATGTCTTTGAAAAATCAATTAAATAAAATATTTCCTTTTATGCCAAATTGCATGTTTTGGCTAAAGCTAAGAATATGAGTGACTATTATCACTATTAAATCAAAAATTATTTCTAAAACATATAAATCAAAGATTATAAATGAAGGTATGCTACTTATAAGTATTTATAAGCTTGCATGTGATTATAACATAAAATGTGTTATGTGATTTTCTTCTCTTCTCTTAACATGAATTTGAATAGGATTTACAAAGTATATAGTTCATTTGAAAAGAACATAACACTTGCTCAAATCTATTCCTATGCACTCCCAAGTTATGACTTAAGAAGGATCCTCACATTACACATGTAAGTGATACAACCAAAATTAAACATAAAATCTTTTGCATGACTCTTCATCCATTTGCTTCTTTTTGTACATGCACATGTATTTAAGAAAAGTGGTATATTAGTCTGGACATCCCGGGATTGCGAGGCTTTAAGTAGCCCTAAGAAAGTCTTGTATCTTATACCCCTGGTGTAAAAAATAATGACGTTGTACCACTTATGTCTTTTATACATGTGGATGTGCATTTGATTAATAGATAAAAGAGTCCCCTCTTTTCTACTTAATAAAACTTGCATTCATGGAATATCCAAATTTTCCTAAACAATATCTCTTTGCATTCATCATTAAAGTGTGTTAAGATTTGAATTGCATGTATATATATGCATAGGATTATTCATATGCATGGTATACATGTTGGAAAGAAATAAAAGGTTGTGTGTTATGTGATAATAATTCACCTTAACTAACCCTAAGATGCCTTTCTTATTGAATAGATTTATTTAGAGCAAATCTAAACTTAGGGTTAATTAAACACATAATAAAAACATTCACTAAAGAAAAATCATTAATGAATCTATCTTAAAAATTACTTAAGTTAATGATGAAAGAGAAGTTCTCTTCTCTTTTCCTCTCTTTACAACATTTAGTAACTAAATGTAGGTTCATTCAAATCAAATCAAATCATCAAATAAAATTTATAAATCAACTAAATCATTTAAATAAAACCACCCTCTAAGTTGAATCCTTCACACTTAAAAAATTATAACCTTAAAGCCTACTTAAGACATGCCACACAAACCTTAAATGGCACACACATTTGGCTAATTTATCATTTCTAGCTCTATATTAGAGTGGTGCATGGTGTGATGCTTGATTTTATTTTGTGATGTAATATTTTTAGACTGGATGTTTGGGTGTATGTGTGTAGACTGGATGATAGGATGATCTTAGTCTAATCATTATTTTCTGTAGGGGGATTGTGCTTAAGGGGTGCTGTAATAAAAATATAAATACTTTTGCTGTGTAGGTTGCTTATACCCCTAAGCATAATCCAAATTAGGATAGGTGGACTTTGTTACCCATGTGTGGGGTGCTAATTGGGTAGTATGGTATGTTTAGCTAATCTCTGTTTTACAGGTTTAGTTAGATTTACTTTTCCCACTTTGATGTACTTTTGCAATTAAAATTTAGAATGAATATTATGGGAGAATTAAGGTAAGCATTGATCATAAGATCAAGTCTTATGCACCATGTGAAGCCTTGGAGCAACCACATCCCAACCAACCAAAAGAAGGAAAGAAAGAAGAAAGAAGTGAATAAATTAAGTTATTTTAATTGTAATTAATTCATTTATAATCTGGGTTGTATAAAGGTAGAGCTTGACTACCCATTTTCCTTTTCGAATTTGTGTGGTGGAGCCCGACCACATCGGCCTCTTATTCTTTTGTGCTAGCTTTATAAAATTGTTTGATGTTTGTTTAGCTTGTGCTTTAGAAATGACATAATTTTTCTAGTTTCTTCAACTGTTTCATGAATGGCCTGGATACGATTAGGCTCTTAGGAAAAAAATAAAATTTATATCCAATTAATCAACTCAAAATTAAAATTAACAACTCATAATCTCACCTAAAGCTTATGACATAAATCAAGATAATAAAAGATTTAACAACCCCTTAGTTGGATGTTGTGTGTCTCATATCATGCATAAAAAATTATCTTGCTTCACTCTTGCTAATGAAGGGCTTCCACCTTTGCCAGAGAAAATGACTTGACCTTTGAAAGCCATGGTGAAAACACACCTCCTTCTTGCTGATTTTGGCCCATAACCAACTTTTCATGCATTAGGCATATGAAATCCCATAGCCTGTGTCAAATAAATTATCCAAAAATCAAAATAAAACTTAACAAAATTATTAGATTTAAGTCATTATTCATGCCTCTACATGATTTAGTCTCTACTGAGTGTATGACTTAGTCACCTTCTAAATAAACAATAGTCAAATATCTTGCAAAGCATAAAGACTTCTACATGTATTTAAAATCATGGAGGAGTTGGTGGCCACCCCGTCTGCAAGTCCAACAGTCGGGTGGTTCATCCTCTCTTGTGGAGGTAAACTAAATATCCATTTTTACCTTAGATTTAGGTCATGCTTTGTCCCTCACCAAAGCTTCCTAGATTTAGGATCTGAAATTGATGTTTCCCTCTACGGGCTATAAGCATAAATCCTCACCTTTTATATATTTTTCACGATCATGTGTTGTGAAATTGTAAGCCCTGGATTTTTAATAAAAATTCAACTCAAACATATAATTCTTCTCAAATTTTAAAAATATAAAGCCTAATCATAAAATAGTTTGGGATGTTTACTAGGCTTCCTAGTATCATAAGCATCCACTACTTATCTTCTTTTGGTTTCGATAATAACTTCATCTTTTTGATCAATCACATTTAATCTTCCAAAAATAACCAATTTATTGATAGTCCTATCTTTGAAATTTTTGGAGACAATGATCATTTACCTTAATAGAGAGTATTCTTAAGAAATCTCATTCCTTAAAATGTAATTAACTCTGGGAGCTTGCCTCTATAGGGAACTTAAGGAACCCAATTTAAGATAAATCCTACTTTATTTTCCATGTAAAGTAGTAGAAGAATCTCTAGTACATTCGAAGACTCATCATCCTGTGAGTCATTATTGTGACAGCCAATTATGTGATTTAATTTAATCATCACTGATAAAGATATCATTCCTCAATGCCGTATCCGATCACCCTAATAAGAACATCTGAGAATCTATGTGGTGTCTCAACACAATACATAAAATTTTATTTTTCAAATTCCATCAAAAGAGTTTGATAAATAAAATACACCACAATACTGTAACAGACAAAAGAGAGGTGAGGCTTGATTGGTTCGGCCACCTCAAACGTGCGGTGTGGGTAGCAGTAGGAGAGAACTATGGAGAGAAGAAGCAAGAGGGAAGATTATCCGTGAGTTCGACGAGAGAAAAAGAGCCGAGACTTGGGAGGAGTTTTTTTTTTTGGCGTGGGAAAGAGTAACGAAAAGAAAAATCAGAGTTCTCGCCCCCCCCTTTATTCCGGCTTTGGGGTTAGGTTTCGTTTCTTTTGGATTAAAAGTTGGTTTAAAAGATTTCAAGTTTTATCTGCTTTTAAACGCTAAAATTTTTTCAGAGATAGAGCTAAAACGTTTCAAAAAGCACACTATTCAAACGGATATCAAAATTAAAAATTCAAGTTCTTAAAAGTAAAACGCACTAAAAAAACTTAGTCAAATAAAGCTTTAATTTCTTTAGTTTTGACGAGAAAAGGACAAGATGGGACGGGAACGGCGGAACGGCGGAATTCAGATTTTTTTTTTAATTTACGAAAACAAAGATTTCAGTTCCGTTTCAGTATATATATATTTTAATTGTGTATATGAAACTACATTTCATTCATAATCCCAAGTCATTCATGAGCTTTTTTTTTGAATGCTTAAAAGGCCATTTAAGATCAATATGTAAAGTTATGTGCTATTGCCTTCCACGTCATTCACCAGGCATCTCTAATTTCTTCACATGTATACATCCAAGATTTATTTAATTATACCCGAAAACTCTAATTCTACCAATTTTATTATAGTAAGTATAATCCTAACATAATCTAATCTTATTATTATACTCTACACATATTGATTAAGCATTAAATTTATGTTACTTAATATTAGCATAGCTTAAGTAATTTAAATTATAACAATTCGTAATGTTAATCTAGTATATATATATATATATATATATATATATATATATATATATATATATATATATATATATATATATATATATATATATATATATATATATTAGAATTCATCGTTCGCATATATCAGATTTTACTTAGCCACCTTGCTTGCATAGATAATTGTTCATTTCACATTTGTATGCCACTTTATGCAAAGTAGATGTTTATGTTAAGTATTCTTGATATTTCGAATGCATTAGAGCAAGTCATTTCGCAAACAGACATCGTTAAAGCAATATCAATGATTATCAAATTGAATTTGGCTCAATCATTGTGACATTGACCTGTAACTTTTCTTGGTTTATTCATTCAATTTATTTCGATGATAATTGAGATGAATTAGACATAATATGTGCTTGTTACTTTTTGTTCATTTTGTTTTATCACATCTTGATATGAATGTGTAGGTCAACAATCCTCTATAAATATCTTTAGAAGGTGCAGTTGATCTATAAAGAAAACTGTCAAAATATTTGATCTCATAGGTTTTATAACTTTTGGATTTATTGTGAGATAATTGTATTATAAATATTGATTGATTGTTCATTATTATAGTTATTTTAAAGTAAATCTAAGTGTTATAAAATCCGTTAAGATTAAAATAGGCAAAAATTTTAATTTAAGTATTATTTAAAATGTCATTAGTAATTTAAGTATCTTTAAAAAAAATTTAGATATAGGTATAGTTGCCAATTTAGTGGGCGACTAGCTTGTCATATACCACCATGTATGGCAAATACATAAGCTAGTCCCCACTTAGTGGCGACTACCTAGAACAAATAGTCGATCGACCGATCGGCCCCAAGTGACCTTTCCTCCTTCTACGAGCAGACCTTTCCTCCTTCTACAAGCCGACCCTCGCTTCTCCCTTCCATGAGCACCCTCCTCTCTAATCGTCTCCCCACCTTCCGACAACCGTTACTCAACCACTCATTGCTCGCCCATATATAATCACCGACGATTTGTTGTCTGACACCGCTGCGTTTGACACCTTTCCTCTCTATCGAACAGCCCTTGGAACCCAACATTGGCTCCGACGACAAATTCGACAACTTTGATCCTTTCAGGGAAGTTTTCGTTGACAGATTCTATAGTTCTTAGCGCACATTGCCATCGTTTTTCAAAAACACATGCTAAATCCCTAATTTTTCTCATTTATAATTAATTAGATTGTGTGTATTAGGGAAATTTGGTTTAGGATTTCAGTTTAGGGCTTAGAGTTGTGGTTAAGGGATCTGGTTTATAATTTTGGGTGATAATACAGTATATAAAGTGTGAACATTTAATATATATCGGGTCTATTATTGAAAATGATTGTGAAATAGTTTGGGATGATATTAGTAGATTCGAAGCCGCTTTGGCCTATAAGAGAGCGTGACCTTTAGAGCAAGTCACCTTAGATGATTTGTTCGCATAACATGTCGATAGAGTTAAATATCATTTGATTTATGTAGTATGTACTATATATAAATTTGGAAGCATGACATTTTTTTAAATTTAGGGAATACTGATATGATTGGCTATATTTCAATTATTTGAAGAATGAGCAGAGAGTTTGTTTCATTGATCCTATTCTATGGAGGAGAACTAAGTGTCGATGAGCAGTTCATTCCAAGTTATGTGCGTAGTCGAAATTGTTTATTTAAGGTTCTATGGCACAGCACCTTATTGGAATTGAAATAAAAAATTGTGATATCCTTGCACATTAATTCATAGCATCACACAGTCAGTCTTACATGTCGTTATCCAGTGGGTAACGGATTTATAGTGAATGTTATTTCTGATGATGAAGTTTGTGATGTTATACTGGACGAAGCTTCTCGTCAAATATTAGTGTTGTATGTGGAAGTCAAAGATGTTAATGTTGCACCACATCAGCTGATCTAGTGTTAAGGTCAACAGATATATCATCAAAGCATATATAGGATTTTATCGTTCTTGCTCCTCTGGCGATACAGTGCAGCTTTGACGAATTGATTCCCAAGTAATACCTTGTTTATGTTTCCCTACTTATGCTATTAATTTTTAATAGCAATGTGTGTCGTGGCAGTGATGATGTTATTTATCAATCAGATGAATTATATGTGCCTCGAGCCGCAGGATATGATGAGATGACTATGAGGCTCAAGTAGTGACTCGGCTGATATCGATGATGATTGTTCACCTGGGTTAAAAGCAATGGTTGATAATGTAACCAGTTAAGATTTGTTAAAGAATCATTTATTCTGGAATATTGATAGTGAATGTCAAATGTTGTCTAATAACGAGTATGTCCGAATGTGTCAAACTACGAGAGAGTGAGACAATAATATTTACTTTGACAGTCCATCCGATGAAATGTCCTAAGAGATGATGTTGAAATCTTTGGTGATCTTGTAGAAGGAATGTGTTTCACAAGTAAAATGTGCCTTCAGTTTGCTGTTATTGGATGTTGTATAATTAATAATGTTCAATTCCAAACAATCACCTCAAACTAGAAGAACTATGTTATGATATGTGTACATCACGATAGTCCTAACAGAGCATGTAATTGGTGTCTACATTATAGCAGCAGCAGACGTATAGGGGGTGCCTGGAGAATCTCTAGAGTTAGGATCATAAGAGATGTATCAATGCAGTGACTACTGGTGGTCATCGGCAGTGCAGTTCTAAATTCATAGCTTTTTTCATTATACCTGTAATTAGGCATCAAATTAATCTGAAACCTAGGGAGATTATAAATAAAATAGAATCAAAGTTTAATATAAAAGTTTCTTACATGAAGACCTAGGATGCTAGGCGTAAGGCAATAAAAGTAATTTTCAGTAGTTGAGAAGAGTCTTATAGGACTCTGAGCCTTTTCATGAAAGCAATTTGTACTACTTTACCGATACAAGATACGATATCGCAAGCAAGAATTCCGAGACTTTTAGTATTTGGTCCTTCTATTTTGGGCACGTCATTCCTCAATTTAGATGGTATATTTTTGTAGGGCAAGTAACGTGGTACATTATTTACTATTATTGGAATAGATGGAAACAATGGTTTGTTTTCTCTTGCTTTTGTTGTCGTTAAGTCTGAGTCGACTGATTCTTGGCTGTGGTTCTTAATGTGTTTACAATATATGTTGCATGTGGTGCCAGCTAGACCCGATTTATGCATAATATCTGATAAACATGCTAGCTTGTTGCATGGGTGCAGAGACATTTTCCCCTAGGCCACTCACAGACACTGCTTGCGTCATCTGTGTGAGAATTTTAAAATTGTGATATCTAGATTGGGAATTGGTGATGTAAAATTTCTTTGCGAGAAAATATATATGACTAGAAACACTGATGACATTTGTGAGTTTAATCGATATATGACAGATATAAAAAATGTGAAAGAAGAAGCCCACAAATGGCTTGTGGAGCGAACCCAGTTAAATGGTCACTAGTGCATGATGGTGGAATGTGTTATGGTACAATGATGACAAATGCATCTGAATGTTCCAATGATGTTCTTAAACATGCATGTGGTATGCCAATTCACGTGCTAATCACTATTATTTATTATAATTTAGTTGCACAGTTCATGAGAAGACTTGCCATTGCAACTCAACAACACAAGGCCAATTTATCTTTGTTCACCCAAAGGGTATCAACAATGTTACAGTGTACTGAAAGGGAAGCTAGACATTTCTCAAAACCGATGAACATCAACCCTAGAGAGATGCAGATGTTTGATAGGTCAATCCGATCATTTAGAGTTGATTTATCAGATAATGGTCAGTGTAGCTGCAGCTGTAATAAGACAGTTATATATCATTTTTCATGCTCTGATGCTATTGTTGTGCTGGGGTTTAGAAGATTGAATCACCTGACGTGTGTTTCACAGTATTAGACTTTGCATCTGTATAAGCTCACATATTCAGTTGAGTTTCACACTTTGCTTGACCGTTCTGATTGGCCAACTTACAGTGTTGAGTAAGGTTTAATAGAATTACTGCCACCCAATTTTCGTAAAAGGTCAAATAGACCTCATACCACTAGGTTCAGAAATAAAATGGATGAAAATAGAGGTAGCAGTACCAAATCTTGTAGTATATGCAAGATAGTTGGCCACTACATGTCATCGTGCACATATAATATCAACAGTAGAAGGTATGTTGTAATTACAATAGCTACGCATTTGAATGTACTATGCTCCTTATCAGAAAATTTATGTAATTTGCAGTACTCTTTTTTTAGCTTACTTTATGCTATAGTTTTTTATTTAAAATTTAGGCATCGGGGCCATGCTAGGGAGGACACCACACAGTCGGAGCAGCCTCCTCCAGAGGTCCACCCTAGCATAGATCACGTGGTCATAGAACCCCGACATCGTAAGTGTTATTTTAATTTCGCTTCTATATGTTACACATGCAAGTATTGGTTTGACTAATGCTCGATCCATTTTTTATTGAACGCTCTGAGGCCGCCCCACTTGCCGGAGTGACCCATCACTTATAGGAGATTCATCTCTGCCCTGCATGCAGTAGGCCCACAGTGTGCTAGTCAGCTACGTTTCATTCGTTTGGATCATCATCTACATACTGCTCTGGTTAAGAGATGGTCTCCACAGACCAATATCTTCCACCTTGCCATTGGTGAGATGACAGTGACGCTTCATGATGTAGCGCTAATCCTAGGTTTATGCGTTGATGAGCCGCATGTTATTAGCCCAATTATGGTTGATGAGGGGAAGAGGTGGCTTAGCTAGCCAGACTATTGCGATGAGTTATTGGGTCTACATCCCCTCCGAGATGTGGTGTATCATGACCCAATCAACTCACATATCACATCGACATTCAAAATGGGTCGCCGCGCAGACGCGTGCATTTCAGGTGGTATGAGAGTCTTATGCCCATCTAAGCATTGAGGAGCTCAGTAGGCACCTGCGTGCCTATATTTTGTTTCTTATTGGGTGCTTCCTACTACTAGGCATGTCAGGAACTGAGGTTTATCTGCAGTATCTTCTACTACTTGAGGACCTAGATACATTCAGTACACTATCTATAAGGGGTAGTTCTGGTGCACTTGTATAGGGAGTTGTATGAGTCTACTAGGCCCAATAGGGCCAATATGGCTGGCTGCCTACACCTTTTGCAGATATGGTCTTGGGAGTAACTTCATATGGGGAGGCCGACCCTGCTTATGCCATATCCGAGTGATATCGATGAGCTTAGCATTAGATTGAGGTATATTTTAATTCTTGTAATTTCAAATTTTTAATTATATGTTTGTTTTTAATGTGTTGTGTGCATAGGTGGAACGAGCGATATGTTCGCTAGATGCCAATGACGAACGGGCATTATATAGGAATGAGCTAAATGGTTTGCTGTATATACAGGTATGACTTGTATAGTAGTTATTCAATTTAATTTTTATAATGTGTATACCAATTTAATATAATTTTTAATATGTGCGGGTAATTTGGGAGTCATACATTGAGCAGATCATGCAATGCCTGTCAGGTACATGCTCAACAGGCTCCGATACATGGTTGGCACGAGTCCCGCTCATCAATTAGAATAGGGTAGAGTGACACTTACCTGATTGAGTGTTGAGACAGTTTAGACTCATACCCAAAGTTGATGTGGCACCAGTAGAACCTACTTTCAAAAGGGTCGATGGTCGAGGTAAAGCAAATGTAGACTGGGTTGATTACCATCAGGTGCACATTGCCGCTTGGGAGAGGCAGAGGGATTACGTAGTCGAGGGCTTGGACAAAGATGAGGACGGGCTGACGGCTATCAATCAATACATGTGCTGGTTCAGATCTTAGGCTTCTCTCTATTTACTGGCCACCCCGATAAATCCTCCCACTACTTACTATCCCAAAGCATATATGTAAGTATTAACATAAGTATTTTGTTAAATTCAATATGTTACATACCTACTTGATGCTAATTTCAAACGCTATTTTTTCATGCAGACAGAGCACATATTGGCGACACAGGACATCTTTCAGCCGTATAGATGAGCACTAGTTACAAGGAGTTGTAGATATGTATGAGATGTTATGCAGAGACTTCAGGTTGCGGGTACATATCAGTGAACCATGTTATGGATCGAAGCCTACGGAGGATATCTCATAGCATGACTGGGGTGTCGGACCATCTACATATGCTGATCCAGGTCCTTCTACGTACCAGCCTATCTATGAGTCACAACCATCTTTCTTCCCATCACAGGACTATCCTACGCAGACTTCTGAAGATCTTGCATTGGTGGGCCACCATCAACTGCGTGATCATCCACCACGTGCACTTGATCAGTATATACCTAAGAGTGATGCGATTCCACGTGAAGACTAAAGGCAATGCTGATAGTATACGTCTGTACTATATTGGTTCATGTATATTTTATTTTTATTTTTGGATTGTGTTATAGTAGATATTCCATTTCTTTGTATATATTGGAACTTTATTGTATTGCATTATTTTAGTAATCTTCTATGTGTTTGGATACAAGTAATTTTCTCTTTTCTCTTTTACTGCTATTTCACCATTATTCTGAACAATTGAGCCTAGATATCTAAATCGCTCACTCTTTCTAATGACTTGATCACCCAATGTCACAACATCAACACTAGAATTTCTACAACTAAAATTACACTCTATATATTCAGTTTTAGATTTGCTCAAACTAAAACATTTAGACTCTATGGTTGACCTCCATAATTCAAGCTTCTCTTAGACTCCCTTAATAGTCTTATCAACAACAAGAATGACATTAGCAAAAAGCATACACCAAGGTAAAAAATTGTCGATCCTCAATAGTCTTCCTATAAATGCCTAGTAAGAACATCCATAACTAAAGCAAAAAGATAAGAGCTTAAAGCTGATCCTTGATGTAATCCAACTAAAATAAAAAAAAATATATTATGTCAATTCTCTTTGAACACAAGTAATAGCTCTAGTGTACATATCCTTAATGACTTCAATATATCTAATATTAATTCACCTTAACGACTTGAATATACTTAATGACTTGATGTAACCCAATTGAAATAAAAAAAAATTGTCTGCAGGCTAGTCACCCAATTAATGGGCGACTAGCTTACAGACTTTACAGAGCTAGTCGTCCGTTAATTGTGCGGCTAACCTGCAGATGTTACAAAGCTAGTTAACTCAAACTACCACTATACGACACTACTTTCTACGCCGATTTGACATGAGACGCTAGCTTCATTAAATAGACTATACCTATATCTAAATTTTTTTTTAATAATACTTAAATTACTAATTATATTTTAAAGCATACTTAAATTAAAAATAAACCCATTAAAATATGAATCAATATATCATAACTCAAATTTTCTTCTTGAAGCATCCAAACTATTCGATCCATCATGGGGTTGTTGGGATTCAATCAACTCTTGTTTTTTGAAAGCATTCAAGTTATAAATAGTTGAATTTTAGTTGCCCAATAAAATGGTTATCACAACGGAAGATTTTTGCCTCAATTCTAAAAGCAAAGATAGATTCGTGAGGCGTTCACATATTGACATTTTTGTATAGTAGATTATTAATTAGATTTTTGATGTAATATCATATTATAGGTGGTATAGACTATTTTATTTTTTATGTTAGATATATAAATAATATTAAATATTATAAAATGTGTGTAAAACTCATTCACTTTTCTTCCATTTTATTAGTGCACATATTCAACTTATTAATGATCTTATCCAATTTGAAGAAAAAAAATTTTCAATTTGCTGACTTTAAGGATAGATCCTCCACAATTATATTAACAAACAATATTGATTGAATTTCAATCTTCTCAATTAAATCACACGATAGAAATCTTTCGAAATCATATTATAAATATTTCATTTGAAGAAATTTCATACATATCATATAATTTATATTAAGGAAATCTAAAATTTTAATATCAATTTAAAATTATTATTATTATTTTATAAAATTATATATTTTTTTATTTAATATATATATATATATATATATATATATATATATATATATATATATATAAAATTCTATATAACAAGACCTAACCTCGACGTTAAAAAACAAACTGATCCGAAGTTGAAACTGGTCCAAATCAAGAATTTAAAATATCATTGGAAACTTTGGGATATCAGCTAAACTCCTAAAAAGCTCTCAAACATGGAGTGTTTATAGTCAAATCAAGCATCTCGACGAGCCGGATCTAACAAACCCAAAATCTCAAAATTTCGACTTCATTTGAGCATTCAAAAAGATCATTTTGAGCCGTCCGATGAAGTGGAGTGATACGGGTTTTGTATGTATTTACAGAGACGTCACTCCTCCAATTTATAAATAGCCCTTCATTCCTCATATTAGGGGAGCCCAAATAAGAGAGAGGAGAGAGCCCTAAAGCTTGAAGATCCTCCAAGCATAATTGTATACCACTGACGGGTTGCCAACCACCGTAGTCACATCCTCACATCAACCTCGTTGCCTTCCATCACGACCTTCATCGCCGATTGTTGTTATTTGTCATCATCTCGCTACCACTAAGAATTGCTACCACTTAAACGCACTACATACGTTGTTCCTTTCTCATATAATCACGTAATTCGTATCGAAAGATTTTGCACTCTGAAATAGATACATAGTAGAAGTTTTTTACTGGGCTAGGTTCCGTAATTTTTTCCCGCTTTTCGAGGTTTTTTATGTGAAAATTTCTGGAGTTTTCTTGTTCACTCTTTAAATACTTGTGTGTATACTGGATTTCACAATAAGGCTAAAACATAAATTTTTTTAGTATATATATATATATATATATATATATATATATATATATATATATATATATATATATGATAAATTTTAAATATTAGATATATAAATATATAAAAATTATGTGATATTTATGCGAATCTTTTTTCAATTTTTTATTTGATAAAATCTCGTCTTGTCTTGTCCAACGGCGCCTAATTTTTTTCAAAAAATTTAATATTATAATTCTGGCCTTATGTTGTTTTCTTCATTTTCGGATATATTGTTTTTAAAATTCGGTCGAATATTGTGGCCTCTGAACCGTTCTATGTTTAATGGCAAAAAAAAAAAAAAAAAAAAAAACCTCGCATTCTCTATAAATTGTAGCGCTTTTTCACCAGCGAATCAAGGAGGCTTCATAGGCTGCTCATATGACGGGTGCTCTGTCTTTCTGCTCCGAGGAGGTAGCTTCGTAGCCAATTACTGTGTTTTACTGTTCTCTTTCGTCTGAAAGTTGTTCTCTATACTTTTCCTATTTCTTCCAAGCAATTCTTATTCTTTTTGTTTCCTATTCCACATGAAGATTATGGAGAAGTCTGTCAGAACTATGTTACATTTAAATTTGGATTAATGGTCATAAAAAGCTAGGGTTTTGTGGGTTCTATCTTCGTCGTGCGAATCATGAGTTTGAAGAAAATAGAACGGAGATTGATGAATCCATTGAAAATCTAATGGCTATTTCATTTGTTGGTTTGATTTTAGGACTGATTAGGCTTTGTTTCTATTTGATTATATATAATGGAACAAAATTGCAACCGTTGCACATGCGTAGGTCTGCTGTTTAGTTTTTCTCAACGTTTCGATTTAATTTCTTGAGAAAAATATTGCTTCAATTTGTTGCGCAAACCTTGGAAAGGAATGAGAAGGAAAAGAATTAAGTGCCATAGTGAAAAAAAAGGTCTTGTAAGTTTTGACGAATTGAAATATGAAGCTAAGGCTGAGTTTAATCAAGATGTTGGTGTTGATTGAGTTGCGGACAACATCAAAGGCAGACCCCACCAAGTTTAGTTGTGAATGCTGATTCAAAGAAGCCTATTCATAATCTGTCATCTTCATCGTTATTGGTGTATTCAATAATTGTTAGAGGAACGATTTTATTATTTTAAATCAGTTAAGAGTGGTTTCCTGTGAAAAAAATTTAGGTGCATGCTACTTAGTTTGTAAGATTGTTAAATTCCAATCAATCAAGCATGAATTTCTAAACAATATTTGGATTGAAAACTTTGTAAACTAAATCTAAGATTATCTGAACTTTGATTTCAACAAATAAATAATTGAATTGAATGACTCGGTGAAAAGGACGTAACTACACCGAAAGTAATCTTACTTGACTCCAAATGAACATAAATCACTCACTTGACATGTAATTAAAATTTTTGACCTTAATTAAAGGGCAAACAACTTTTGTGTTTTATATATTTGAAATTAAAATGATCATCTCAATAAGAGGAATTCTACGATCTTAAGGTCATTCGATTTTGAGATTATTTAGGCATTTAAATATTGAAAGAATTGTTTACGATTAAGTTAATCAATATCAATCATTCGAAGGATGGAGTATTTTTAAAAATTTGGCTAAACTTATGTCACTTATGAAAATTATTAATAGACCCTAATTATTTACATGAAAGGTGTCTTATCCCTTAAATTAAAATTAGTGAGACCTAAGAGATCTAAAAAATTTTAAAGCTCCACTTAATGTTTGGTATTGATGATAGGGGTGTAAACGAGTTGAGTTGAGCTCTGATTATGGCTGACTCAATATTGAGCTTGAGTTGAGCTTTTATACTAAGCTAAAACTTAGGTCATTATATAAATTTGCAGTTCAAGAACTTAACTTGTGAGCTAGCGTTTCTCCTAAATTTTCCAAACCCTTGATGACAAAGAGGTGAGAAAGTTGCTACAGGAGCTCGTTGGAAAAGGAATTGATGAATTCACAACTAGAGCTTTTTGGGGAAGGGTTCATGATGACAAAATTGTGGTAGGAGACAACTGGAGGAGGCATCATCGTGACCATTGCAGAGAAAGTTGTGGTGTGAAGTCCTTGGAGAATGCTTAAAAATCCCTGAGGGAAATTTGCTAGAGACATCATTGATGAGACCAACAATGAGGAAGTTGTGAGAATTTGTTGGAAGGCATTGATGGCTCTAACGACACTTGAAAAAAGAGTAGCATACGACACTTGAAACATGCAATCAAAAGTTGTGATTGTAGTTTTAAATAATTTTTATTTCAAAAGACAATTATTATTGTTAACACTTGAAAAAAGAGTAGTATATGACATTTGAAATATGCAATCAAAAGTTGCGATTGTAGTTTTAAATATTTTCTTATTTCAAAAGACAATTATTATTGTTATTAACTTTCCTTCAATAGGGAAAAGAAATATGATATAAGTGGAAGATGAGAAAGAAGATTGGGAGAACATTGATACTACCGAGGATGAGGCAGATGAGAAGATGATTTATTGTGATGATGATTCAATTGAAGATCCATTTAGTTATGAGAGTGATGGAGATTTTTGAATTCACATATATTTGTAATGTTTCTTTCATATGATCTTTGTTTTAGATGACCTGGGAAGAATATTATTGCAAATTATATTATTTTGAGTTATTATGTGTTGAACTTTTATTTTTCTGACATTATATGCAATGATTTATATTATCATTTTAGGATATTAAAGTTTGACCTTTATATGACTTTATTTTTTATCATTTGCAATGTACACATTTTTTTTGTTGTGGGGCTCTCGCCTCAAACCACCTCGAGGCTTATGACTCGCCTCATGAATGAAAAATACCTCAATACTCAAAGGTGCATTTTTAAACATTGATGAAATTCATCCTCCACATTTATTACATTGGATCAATGTCTTCCCCAATTATAAGGAAGAATATATATTGTAACCTATAACATACACTAATGAAATCATTTAATTGAGTCATATCTTATATTTTTCTCTTTCTGAATTTAATAAAATTTTGATGTCTATTACAACTCTTTTTTATCTATATGTATGCTAAATTTTCGTACAAAATGAAGATGTTTAAATCTCTTCTATCGCTATAATTTTTCTAGTATCCAACAACTTGGCATTAATTGTGAAAAATATTTCCAACGTTCAATAAAAACTTGTCCAAAGGTTTACAGGTATAATAGAGCCTCCCATCCCAACATTCATCAATTTGAAAATTAATTAATCAATCAAAGATAATATAATTAGTTGATGAAAGTCATCCAAATTTATAAGCAGGATAAATGAGCATTAAACTTAAAAAATTTCAATTCTTAGAGGAGCCTAGACTGCAAAGAGCACCATCACATGAACAATTTAGTCCATTCTTTCTATGCTGCTCAATTGGCTTATAATCTTTAGGCAATCTTTGATGGAGTTGACTAAACTTTGTCTTACTGATGCCCCTTATGATATCATAATGATTTGTTTAGGAGGAAGTCTCTTCAATAATCAACTTAGTTTTCATTATAAAGTTCAAGAGTTTTTGCTTTGATTGATGCAATTCTCCCAGTTGCCATTTCAAACTATTATGGATATTTAATAAATGCAATAAAATCCCATCACTAAAGTAACCCTAGCAAATTTAGCTCTTAATCTCATTGAATTTTGTAGTAGAATAGAAATATAATCTTTATCCTTGGAGACTCCATGAGAGTAAGTGACATATAGGGTATACATTTTAAAGCTCTAAAAGATAGATGTGTAAGGAAGTATCGATGAAAAGAAAGTAGAGGGCATGATTTTTGCTAGAAAGACTTCATGAACATAAGTGCTTAATAGGATCACTATTTATTTAAAAATCTCATAATGTATAAACTTCTAAAGATACAAGTATTTTCTAGAAACTTCCAAGATATTAGTTCTTTTCATCCTCGTAAGATATAAGTTTCAATAAATATGAATCTTAAACTTTAGAAGGCATAAGGTTCAAGAAGTATATATTATTTTCAAAAAATTTAGAAGGCATAAGCCTCATAAGATATATGTATTTTATAAATCTAAATATCTCCGATGGTGTATATCTTAGAAGGTACATAATTTATTATTTTTATTAAGAATATATTGTGATCTTTATTCTAGATTTTATACTTGTTAAAAAAAATAAGAAAGGTTTGAACTTCAAAAGTACAAGTTTTAATTCATCAAAAAATATCAAAAGTTATATCATCTTTGTACATTAAAGATATAAGAAATCATGGCCTCTATATTTTAATTGGGGGCAGTGTCTTATTCAATTTTGATAAGATGAATTTTTAATAAGCTTTGAATATTCCAAATATACCTCAATATCGAATAATTAAGGAAGATTGAGAGTTCAATAATCATCATTATTTTCAACAACTTGATTGTAAATATTAGTCAAACTTATATATCAATATATGAAGAAATATACTTTTACATACAAAATTATATGTTTTATATGGTGTTAACATGCTATTCATCACCATTATTAAATATTTTTTAATGTCTTCTACAATCTTTAAACTTTCAAACCCTTATCATAGCTTCTAATAGGTGGTTTCTTGTCACCGGAGGTTTTTGCAGAAATGCAACTAATGATTTGATTGTAGCTCATATCGAATAATTAAATAGCTTCAATGCTAATATTGATGTCTGAAATCACTAATACTGATAATCGATGTCAATATGAAGTTGAAAATCAAACTCCAATTTTGATGATATTTGGAATGTACTTATACATTTATATCAAGTTGGAGTATAAATTGAAAAAAAAAAAGAGATAGTAATTAAGGAAAGAATATAAACAAATTATAAAAGATTATGAATCACTGCCTTATGTCTCCAATTATACACACCGTTGACACTAACTTCGATTCTAATGTTAACAACAAGATCTTGTTTTCCCTTTTGACAGGAGAATGCTTGAACAAATTATAAAAAGATTTCTCCCAAACAATTTCATTGTCTTAAGGCTACTTCAACTTCCACCACTAAATCCGTTCTCCACAATTCTTGTCCACTACAATATATTATTGCTTTATCTAATTATAGAGAAGAATATCATTTATAACATATAACATATATTAGTAGAATTATTTCAACAAAGATAGTTTTCATGATTTTTTTTCTTTTAGTTCTTTTTACATTAAAATTTTTGTTTTTTTTACAATTATCTTATATTTGTGTGTGTGCTAAATTTTTGTTCAAAGCTAATCCATTAATTTTATGCTACTACTGCAAATTTTTCAGTATGCAACAATTTGATTGTTCAAAACACATGATATTTATATAGCGACTTTAAGACATTTGTTGTATTATAAAATGATAACAAATTCTTTTTTTATTTTAAGAAAATGTTTTCTTATATTCCCAATGAAATGTTCTTGAATTGTGATTTTTTTGTCTAGACTCCTAATGCAAAAATGTATTAGAATCTCCTAACACAATTTGTTTCCTAAGATTTGTTGTTGGAGAGAATTAGTGGATTACTCTATTATTAGTTCATCTATTTTTTTCGTTTTAATTCAACAATTTGTTGCTCTAGATACCTAGCAAAATATTTATTCACTTTCTACTTCCCCATGATGGATACTTTTCACAAGAATGTGTACTACAAGCTAATGGAAGTTATACTTGCTCTGGACTTTTTCCAGCATCATTTATGGAATTGTCAAACGAGCAACAAAACATAGCTTCAGTGAAATGGCTAAATGATATCTACGAGTTTTATGCGAAATTTATTCGATATATTGGCTTACATGATAAAAATTGATCTAAAACAACTTGATTATACATTTACACATTCTTTATATTTCCTGTAGACAGAGGATGATAGTCTTTGCTTAATTCTTCATGTAAGCTTGAGAATGTTGATTAATGGTGTCGACACCAAGTTATTATTATGTCAGTTATACTCAATTCAATTTGTGATTATGGCTGCTGTGGACAGTTTCTGTTTGTGAAAATGTAAATGTGCAATCTCTATTCTAGTAAAAAACAATACTTCATTATTCTAAAGTTTGTTGAATCTTCTGATTTAGTAAATCCAATCTTTCAGGCTTGTGGATCAGTTGGAAGCTCCCCTAAGAAGTGTCTGGGATGTGCGAGTACTCACAAGGAGCCTGGTTGCGAAGAATCAAACAACTTCACTGGTAAATAAGCTCCTATGGCTTGTAAACTAGCATTCAAAAGTTTTCTTTTTTTAAAATTGTATTTCTTTTTATTTGAATTAATAATAATTGGTACCTATTTTGAAGTCTTACATTTATACTTTTCACGTAAACATTAATATGAAAAGTTCCAATCAGGTGAATACGTTGCATCAGAAATTCATAAGCGCAAGGGAAGTGAAACAGAATGTTCAGCCCTTCATCTTCCTATTTCAGGTTATGCTGAGGCAACTCGGAAGGATAAGATTGTTCCACTTGAAGGAAAGCCATACTTCACAGCTGTTATGGGAGAGAGTAGTGTTTGCAGGAAATTTTTAGTGGTAATCTCTCAAAACCTTTTTGTTTCCCGTAAAACTCTTTAATTATCTACTATATTAGGTGTCTGCTTAACTCTTTGGCTCTGCAAGACACAATAATTTTATTTGATTTTATTTGTATGTATGTAGTTGATATGCTACATATCATGAAAAGTTATATTATAACTTGGGATTTTATTGCTATTAGAGCTGACAATGATATAAAATCTTATATAAGACAGAAAGCTGGCTCTATAGAAAGAGAGAATAGGATAAATTCTGCCTAGAATTTTCTTTTTCACGCAGCTCTTTGGCCAAGAAAAATCTCCAGAACTAATTTGTATCCTTCTTTATACAGAATAATTCATCAGAAATTACACAAGGATTTGTAGTTTGCTATTTGTATAATGAAAATCCTGACATGAAGCATTTATGAGTAATAAATGTTAATTTGAAAAATTAAGGATGAAGGTGGTTAATTTGTAAATACGAAAGAATGAGGATGACTATGTACATAAAAAGGGATTTTTACAAATCATCCATTCATTACATATGTATTTTCAATTTAATCACCCTTCTTATTTTTTTGAACTATGAGACTCATGTATTTATTTGTGACACGATCAAATCATTAGGAATTTTACAAAAATGAAAAATATCAGTTGGGCTTTTGTTATGAACTTCATTATTTGAATGTTAACAACAACAACAACAACAACAAACCTTTATCCCACTAAGTGGGGTCGGCTACATGAATCCTTTGTCTCTATTATGTGTCAAATTCTCATTTAATTCAAGTATACTAAGGTCATTTTTTCTTAACCATGTCTTTTTTATCTTTTTTAACATAAGGCAAATCTAATTACTCTCCTAAGTCATTTGACGACGCTTTATGTTGCTAAACCATCTAAGGACTCTCTAATCTTATCTTCCACTGAGCTACTCCAACTTTTTCCCGAACATACTCATTTCATTTTATCTCTAAGAGTAAAGCCACTCATCCACCTAAGCATCCTCATCTCGCAATACTTAACTTAGTCGCTTCTCTTTTTTAACATTCGCACCATAAATCATTGTCTTATCACCATCTTATAAAATTTTCCCTTAAGTTTTAGCGGTACTTTTCTATCACACAACAGGCCAGATGCATTCCCCACTTCAACCATCCAACTTGAATTCTACTAATAACATCTCCATCTATTTCCCGTCATTTTGAACAATAGAGCCTAAATATCTGAATCGCTCACTCTTTTTAATAACTTGTTTAACTAATATCACAACACTACCATTATAACTTTTACAACTAAAATTACACTCTATATATTCAGTTTTAGATTTATTTAAACGAAAACCTTTAGACTCTAAGGTTGACCTCCATAATTCAAGTTTCTCTTTGACTCACTCTCTAGTCTTATCAACAAGAAAAATGTCATCAGCAAAAAGCATACACCAAGGTACATCTGAAGGTGATTGATTATTTGAATGTCAATTTGAAAAAAAATTAGATTGAAGGTGATTGATATGTAAATAAAGAAAAATAAGATGATTGTGTATGCAAAATCCTCAAAACTATAACTATAATGTAATTCTTTCTCGTTAAACTAACAAAAAGTTACAAAATGCTGATTCCCTGTCAGAGAATTCCAAAAAACTTCAGTCAGTTTCTTCCACCTTCTTCAGCAAGTATTGTGCTATGCTGCCGAGAGAAGGAATGGGCTGTTAAATACAGAGTGTTGCAAACCATAAAGGTTCTAAGAGAAGGATGGAAGCAATTTGTGATGGATAATAGCTTAAAGATTGGAGATGGCTGTGTTTTCGAGCTAATGAGTAACAGAGAACTGAAATTCAGAGTTCAGATTCTCAGTGGTGAATTACCAGCTATACCAAGAGCTAGTTTTGCAGCTGGAAATAACATTGATACTCCCATTTTGATCGACTAGGCTATAGTTTCATGTGATCACATTATACGTTTCATATGATTTCGTAGATTTAGCTTTGTATAGGGAAGCTTTTCAAAGCTATTTTTGGATGAATTTGTTTTGGTTGTCCTGACAAATGAAATGTATGTTTTGTGTGATATGACAGATCATTGGATTAGGGTTGTAAAAGAATCAAAGCTTAGTTGAGTACTGTTCTTTTCAAAGTTTGAGATGTGTTTGAGCATTACTCTTAAATCTTGAGATTGATTTACCATTCAAAGCATGAAAACTTGATTTGAGTCCTAGACTTGCTTGAAGCTTAGCTTCAATTGCTCAAATTTTCTCTCAAGATAAGCTCAAACTCAAAGTATAATCTCGAGATGAGCTCAAATAATAAGCTCAAACTTAGCTCAATATATCTTTAAATAGTTTGAGCTTAACTTGTGAGCTCGTTTCTCCTCAACAACAACGGAGCGAGAAAATCTTGATAGGATCTCGTTCCTCCCTGATGTTTAGAAACCTTGATTGACTGTAATGAAATATTCTCTGTATATGTGTTGAACTTTCATACAAAATTAAAATATTAATCTCCCTCTACTTTTAGTAATATTTTGACATATAATAAAAGTAAGTTTTAGATATTTTAAATTTGAAATGCATGTAACTTCTTTTGTATTATGATTAAATATATCCATTTTTTAAAAGATCTGTAACTATCCATCCTTTTATCTTTACTTAATGTGTTGTTTGGTTTGATGAAAAAGGAGAGTAAATTATTTGTAATACAAAGATTTTAAGAATTTAGAATTCAACTTAAAATTTCAATAAATTCAAAATTCTTGTTCTTCACTTTTAGTGTATTCTAAATTTACCTAATTTCAGATAAATTTTGAATTCATCTAAATCGTGATCATTATAGTCACTTATAATGAGCCCATCATGACATTGCCACCACCAATCGTGGTTGATCTCCCATCGCCTGCTAGCAATTATTGATCGTTAGCTGCTTGTCACCCACTTTCGAGATTTAGATTATTATTATTTACTTTAAATTAAACATGAAGTAATTTCTTATATTTATTTCACATCTACTCAAATTATTCTAAAATATTTGAGACACTATATTTTTAATTATATTAAATTCTTTATATATTGTATTTCACTTTTAGAAAATCAAATGACTCCTATAAAACTAAGATTATACTTTAACATATAATAAAAAGAATTTTTAGATAATTTTAAACTTGCATTTTATGTGTAATGCCTTTTATAAATCATACAAATCTTTTTGAATTATGCTTAAAACTCTTAATATTTACTTTACTTTTAATATAGAAAATTTACTTTCATTGTCCATCTTATTATCTTCTGTCTCATTATTTTTTATAAGTTTTGTTTTATTATTAAATTTATACTAAAATAAGAATCCATTCCATTTTAATTTTTATATCAAAACTTATCATTTAATTAAAATTTAATCCAAGTTTCGAATATAGCTTAATTTTTATATCTAAACTAATCGTTTGATTAAAATTTAATTTAAATTTCGAATAAAGCTAACTTTTACTTTCATCTCTGCATCATAAATAAAAATAAATATTTTTAATTAATTTGTTGGGCCCTCATTAAAGAGTTCCCTTAAAAAATTGGCGTATGCTGCTTAATGTGTCGAGCACACGGTATTCTTTAGTAAAAGGCGAAAGAATAGTTCGCTCTGTGCCCAACACGCAGCTGCGTGACTTCTTATGCCGAAAATGATTTCCTTTTATATGCCCTGGAGGACTCCTCTCAGATTCGTCTATCGATGTGGGACTAAACAATATTTTGATAATTTGTTAACCACCTTATCAGTTAACAATTTATTTAGCGTGCGATAGAAACAATGAACTTATTCATCATTTCAGCCCAAAACCAGCTTCGATTAATGTGATTTTCTTTATTAATCAGAATATTCTAATATTTTTTTCATATTATTTGTCTGATTGGATAACTTTGAAAGTCCTGGTGTTTTATTATTCAATTTTGATTATTTTTTTATTCTTGTAAAGTTTTTAAAATATTAGAAAAGTAATTGCTATAAATTGTTATTTCAAAAAAATTTTAAAACTAAAAATATAATGTTTATCATAAATTCGTAACATGTTCATATACATTTGGTAGTCATGTGATTATTAAGGCTTTATTTGATTTATTTTTTTGATTATTTTTATAATTAAAAATTAGGATATATTTGGCGCAGCTGCAATTAATAAATTTAAAATCATTTGTGAAAGTACTTGAAAATCTATTATTTAAAATTATTATTGATATGATCCTGAAAATTCCACTAATCGAAGCACGAATCTTGATGTCGGCAAGTTGATCCTTGGTTCCAATAAGATCATGCACTTAAAATATCATTGGAAACTTTGGGATATCGCTTAAATCCATAAATAGCTCTTAAACGAGTGTTTAAAGTAAAATCGGCGTCTTTGTGTAACAAACAAGATCTCATAATTACTTTGTTTAAGCATTCAAATACTCAAATGATCAAAAGAATCCACGGCGGTCAGATGAAGTGGAGTGGTTGGATTTTATATGTATTTATAGAGGCTCTCCTTCATCTATAAATAGCCCCTTCCTCATAAGAGCCGCAAAGAGGAGAGAGCTTTAAAGCTTGAAAATCCTCCAAGCATAATCGTGCCACTCGGCGGTTACCCGACCGATCAACGCCATCTCAATCCCGATCTTCGGTCACCATCACGGCGACCTTCATCGTCGATCCGATCACCTTGTTCCATCATCTTCTATCATTAGTATTATAACACGTGACTATATGATTTGTTGTTTGATTAGGATTCTCTCATTCAATCTCATCCTGTAATCCCGTATCAGAAAAATTTTGTACTTTGAAATAAATACATAGTGGAAGATTCTTACTGGGCTAGACCCTGTGGTTTTTCCCTCTTTTCGAGGTTTTTCACGTAAAAGATTTTAGAGTTTTCTTGTTCACTCCTTAAATACCTATGTGTGTGCTGGATTTCACAAATAAGGTTAAAGTGAACTTTCACTCTACCGCTGCTAGTTTTTACAACAATTTGTATTTGTGGAGGCGATTCTCATTATTTCATCTTGTATGGCGACCAAGTTTCCCAATATCAAAATCACCATCGAGTAGAGCATTTCAAGCTTTTGGGGCGTGGCGAAGAATGAAGATTCATCAAACTTCATTCCTTCAGATTTTGTCGAAAATTGGGGGGCAACTCTTAATCTCAGAAGATCGTCCATGTTAATATGTTAAGTATCTAATTGATTATCATCCCAAGAAATAAGTCAAAGTTGGAGGATATTTCAACATTAAGAAGAGATATAGCTTTGCAAATTATGATTTTTCAATCATACTCATGGAAAGATAACACCAAGGTTAAGGAGCAACTTTGGCTACAATGACAAACGAATGTTTTGATTCGACCTCTTTCATACAGGTTAACTTCATCAAGTAATACTTTGACAAACAACCCTGATAGGTCAAAATTCTCTGGATCCAATTGATCTCTTCCATATGCTTAGCATCGCAGAAGACTCGACAAACAACATCGGATAGGTCAAAACTCACACCTACTCCACATAGTAAAAGTCAAATAACACTTTAGCAGGATAGGTCAAAAGGTCCGGTGGACTTCAACCTCTTCCATACAGGTTAACGCCACCGGTAACACTCTAACAAACAACCCGGATAGGTCAAAATCACCGGATTCAATTCGACCTCTTCCATACACATCAGCGTAACACTCGACAAACAACCTCGGATAGGTCAAAATCCTCCATTCAATTCGACATCTTCCATACAGGTTAACGTCATCGGGTAACACTCTGACAAACAACCTCGGATGGGTCAAAAATCCTCAGCGGATTCAATTCGACCTTTTCCATATAATTTAACGTCATTGGGTAACACTCTGACAAACAACCTCGGATGGGTCAAAAATTCTTAGCGGATTCAATTCAACCTCTTCCATACAAGTTAACATCATCAAGTCACACTTTGATAAACAACCTCAAATAGGTCAAAGATCCTCGTCGGCTGCCAACCACCATCGCCGACCATCACCAGCAATCTCCGCTGGTTACTACCATCGTCGCCGGTCATCGACTAACACTGTCGCCACCGTTTACTACCATCGCCGTTCGTGCTGCCACCACCGTCGGCGCCAACCACATCGTCGTCACCACCGCTGGCCGGTCGCGTGTGGCCACCATCACCGGTCACCACCTCCGACTACCGTCGTCGGTCATCGCCGCCGACCATCGCCGGCCATATCAGCCTGTTGCCACCGCTGGTTATCTCGCCGACCGATCGGTCACCTTCTAACCGGCGTCGGCCACCATTGTCACACATCGTCGTCAACCCCCGTCTCAGGTTATCGTCGTTGATGATCACCTCCAAACCCGGTCGGTCCTACGAGGTCAGTTGACACCTCTTTCGAGGGAAAATTGGAGCCTTGTCGTATGAACTATGGGTCTTGATCGTCTTGAACCGGTCGGTTAGGTCTTGACACCTCGAGCGGAACTGCCCTGGTATGGGTCTTGATCGCCTCAGAACACTGGCGACGAGGTCATTGACACCTCTTTCGAGGAAAAGCGGAGTCTTGTCATATGAACTACGTCTTAATCGCCTCCAGAACGGTCGGTCGACGAGGTGACTCTTCGAGAAAATTGAGCCTGTATGAACACGGGTCTTGATCGCCTCCTAACCCGGTCGGTCCGACGAGGTCAGTTGACACCTCTTTTGCTTGAAAACTAGAGTCTTATCATATGAACTACAGTCTTGATCACCTCAACTGGTCAGATGAGGTCGTTGACACCTCTTTGAGGGAAAACCTGTATGAACTACTGGTGTGATAAGCCTGGAATGACCTCCTCTTAAGAAGAGTGACACTCCGGGTATGAGTGTGTCTTCTCCTTGGCCTTAGGTGGGTTTTTATAGACCCCTTATAGGGGCAAAAAGGTCAAAAATCGCTAAAAACCATTCAAAATCGTTCAAAAGGCGGAAAGCAAGCCAAAGCGAAAATAGATGTTTTTACGCGAACTATGAACAGTGCGCAGGCGCCCCCACACTTGTTGTCGCGTCTTGTCGTGGCTACCGACTCAGTTCGGGCAGCGTTGACCACTCTTACAGCGTGGTTTTGCGTCGACGGCCTGACCACGACCCGCCGACCACGTTCTTGTACCTCCTTCCTTGGCCCGTCTAGCCTTCAAACCGACCCGAAACTACTTCAAACACCCGTAAATATTCGGATGAGTCCATAACCCGAAACGCTCATACTTTGCGTGCATACACATCGCCTACGTCCACGTGATCATAATCTTGTGCTCCCATGAAGATTTATTCTCTCAAAATATATGGTTAATGGACCTGCAAATTTAATTGAAGAATCTGTTATTTTCAAGTATTCAACATATATATTTTTGGATGATTGAGATAATATCATCCAAAAATAGCAGGGCAACTGATATGACCATGAAAATTTCACTAGTTGAAACACGAATCTTGATGTCGAAAGCAAGTTGATCCTTAGTTGAAACTAATCGAGATCAAGCACTTAAAATATCATTGGAAACTTTGGGATATCAGTTAAATCCATAAATTGCTCTTAAACATGGAGTGTTTATAGTCAAATCGAGCGTCTTGACGAGCTGAATCTAACAAGCCCAATGTCTCATAATTCCAACTTCGTTTGAGCATTCAAATACTTAAAATACATCAAATGATTAAATGAATCATTCTGAGCCGTCCAATGAAGTGGAGTGGTTCGAATTTTGCATGTATTTACAGAGACACTACTCCTCCAATCTATAAATAGCTCATCATTCCTCATATGAAGGGGGCCCAAGCAAGAGAGAGGAGAGAGCTCTAAAGCTTGAAAATCTTCTAAGCATAATCATGCCACCACTAGATGGTCGCCGACCACCCCCGTTGGTTGTCAACCACCGCCGATCAGCCGCCACCGCTGATCCTCACTGTCGTTAATCTTCATCGGTCACCATCACGATGACCTTTATCGTCAGTCATTGATCCCCGCTGTTCACCATCATGTGCTACCACTAGTAAGCTATTCTGACGCGTGACTATATGGTATTGTTGTCGATTAAATTCCCATTATCAGTCATTCTCATATACAATCCTGTAATCCCGTATCAAGAAAATTTTGTACTATGAAACAAATACATAATAGAAGATTCTTACTGGGCTAGACCCCGTAGTTTTTCCCTCTTTTCGAGGTTTTCTACGTAAAAGATTCTGGAGTTTTCTTGTTCACTCTTTAAATACATGTGTGTGTGCTAAATTTCACAAACAAAACTAAGGCATAAACTTTCACTCAACCGCAACTAGTTTTTTAGCACGCAATAATTATATATAATTTTTTAATATATATATATATATATATGATAGAATTGTGAGACAGTTTGAACTGCAAATTCAAAACTCATTGAGCCTCAACATGCTCATAAGTGAATGTCATAAGTCGCTATAAATTATATATTATCTGTTCATTATACTAAGCAATCAAAGTAATTTAAAGGGCTATTTGATTTGAGTGTAAATTGAAGTAAAGTAAAATGAATGCAATAAATTTTAATTTTTTTATATTTGATATGGTGCAAAGTAAAATTTCATAATAAAGTGAAGTATTTATAATACATTAAAAGTGTCATTTTTTGTGTATTTGAAATTCACCAGAATTGGGTGAATTCCAATTACATTGCTCGTTAATAAAGAGTTATTCGCCATCGCACGCTACCGCCTTCCACCTTGCCGCCTTGCCATTTGCTTCACAGCGACACCATCACCGAACCTCAAAATACTTTCCATTATATTTATTCTAAAAACATAAAGGGGTTTTTACATACATAGCACACCAAACCTGTTTATTTACCTATTTAGCACCCCAAACATCTAAATTACATACATAGTACCCAAAGTGCTACAGATGCACAAATATAGAACTCCGTTAAACTCCCATGAACACCATTCTAAAACCCTATCTCTTTATCTCATCTCCTTCTGAAAGCCTATCTGTTATCGCTCAAGATGAAGCCTAAAAATGAAGATTTGTAAGTCTGCATTTCCAAGCTGAACCGAGAAATCTTCGATCATCACCTCCCACCGATCTCTAGCATGCATGTTTTCTTCTGATCGCTCTTCTCCTCGAAGGTTTTATGTTTCTAATCCTTAATTTGTGTTTGTTGTAGTGGCAATCTGTGCTTGTTTTATTGTGGATGATCCAACCTTTTTTCCTCTTCAATCTACGAGATTTTACAAGAAGGAAGGGTTTTTATTAACTTTTTTTTTGCTTTTGGGTTTCTTCCCCGGATTGGATGGGGATTTGCCTCTTTAGCTCTTGAATTGTGATTTCCATAGGTTTAGCTGGCTATTGCATTTTAGTTGAGATGTATTTATTTCCCTTGCAGTATTTATGTTGTTCTTATTGATGCTATATAAAAGGGTGTAAGTAATTGAGCATGCCTCTCCCTACTTGTTTTGCTTATCTTCTCAACTAGATTATTGTGTTCAGATGTGTTGGTGATTATCTTCTCAAGTTTTATGCTATGTTCATTGTAGTACATTTTTGTGAAAAGTGATAACAGTTTTGAAAAACAAAAACAAAGGAATGGAAAGAAACTAGAAAATATAATACCAATTGCAGAATTAGTTCCATTCTCATTCTCTATGTATGAAAACAATATATGTATTTATACATGTATAGTATTCTATTTAAGGTCAATGACTGGAATAATTTTTGCTTGTGAAAGTGGTGACATTTCAAGAATTTGTTGCTTGATGACCCATTGCTTATCTGATAGCTAACTAATCACCTCCCGGCAAGTTAATGTGGCATGAATGAACTGTTAACTTGTCTTTTAGATGATGATGATGATGCTTAGTCGATAACATTTTAGTAAGAATGATAGCTATCTGATCTTGTATAGTTATGTAATGAATTTGGATGTTATTAGATTTGATGCAATCACAAATAAGGTGATAGTTAACTTGTATGCTTAGTCTAGTCATGGAAAATAGGATTATTTGCTAGAATAATTGTGAAAATGTCATCACAATAAACTGGTGTTGGTTCTATCTGTCGGCACTGAACTTTCTGAAGAAGTCTTCTCAACTGATTTTTTGATCAAAATTAATATGCTTCTCTAAAGTTAAATTGTTATTTAAATTGAAGCAATATTTGTCATCTTTTAACCATTGCACTTAGTAGCGTTGTAGCAAAGTTGTTTAGCTAAGAGTCATATAATGTTTATTTATTTAGTAAGTCGTAAGGATTGGGATCCATGTTATTGATTGGCTTTTATTATTTTTGCATTTAGTACTTATTTTTTATAATTGATATTTAAAAATTTTAGTAAGCTTATGTAATATAACAGGTTCGTATTAAAGAAGATGAGCTCAAGCCAGTCCTCAACTTCCAAGGGTGTTCGACTACGCAAAGTTTATTGTGACTGTAACTTACAATGTACCGTATATACCACTCAAAAAGGTGTCAATGGCGGAAGAAAATTTTATAGATGCCCTAAAAATTGAACAGAAGATGATTGCAACTACTTCAAATGGATAGAAGAAGATGACAATGCACTATTGGGCATGAAATATGTCGAAAGAGTACCATTTGATAACATCATCATGAGAAAATTTGAAGACCTGAAATAATTGGTCAAAATCTCGATTGCATTCCATATTGTATTAATCATAATAGTTCTATTGTTATTTTTATTTTTTTTTTCATTACCAAGATGTTAATCTATTTTAATATATGTACTTTGTAATCAAGACTTTATTATTATTTATGCAGTTTGAAAATATGTTATGTTAAATTCTTGAGCATTTTTTGAGTCAATTAGTTGTAAACTGTTGTAACTGCATTTGCATCTTCTTAAAGTTTTGTTCTTCCTTTCCTGATGAACCTTGATGATATCTAAAGAAGAATTTTTGACTTTTTTATTACAACTTTTAAGTGAGACAAAAACTATAATCTCCAGAGGTGGGATGAAAATAAAATAAATGATTTTTTTGAATTCATTAGAGTATTTGAGAATTGGCAAGATATCACAATCAAACGATTAATGTAAGAGTGTGCAGTTAGTATATGGTGGAGAGTCCGTACTCAGTAGATGGTGGTCAAATCACTCTTACAATGAATGAGTTCATGTGACATTCGACTTGATTATAAATTTGTTGAAATCTATACTCAAATGAGCATAAACTTGAATACAAAATTTATAATTCTAAAATGTATCAAGATTCATGCCCCAAATTAAGAGATATAATGTACTAGTAATGTTATAATTATTCCAATCACAGATGTTTGTCTTTGTAGTAGAGCTTATTCAAAGCACAAATGCTTACAACACCATGCTACATATTTTATACAAATATTGTAGAAACTTTGGCATTTTGTGAGCTCACTCCCTTAAAATAATTTTGATATTATAAGACTGATATTTTAAAATGAAACATATAAAAAATAAATCATTTACTTTATTTTATTTTTTTCTTAATCGAAGATGCAGTGGAAACAAGTTTGGAAGACACTAAATTTGTTATCAATAATCCTGCAGTGGAAACAAGCTCTTGGAGCTATGCTCGTTGCTTGTTGAGACTAAGAAATTCCTTCATTTTCTTGGATCTCAAGCTTAGGGGCACTGTTAGATGCAGGTATCTGGAAGATGACTGTGTTAGGCTTGATTTGTTTTTTGTGTTTTCTCTCAATTGTTTTCCCCATTTTCATAAGTGAAGCATTAGTTGAGATTCTTGTAATGTAATTTGTGTTAGGCAGGGCTGCCCCTTATCCCCCTTTCTCTTCTTTGTGGTCATGGACTCCTTCTCTTGTTTTCTTGATAGAGAAGTGTTTCTCCATCGATATAATCCTCTATTCTCTGGAACTTGTGGAGTATCTCACCTCCTTTTTGTAGACGATTTACTTGCTGTGGGCAGAGTCGATCCCTCCACTGTGGTTTCTCTAAAATTTGCTCTAGACTTTCTCTCATCTTCAATGGGTCTCTCTGTCAATAGGGATAAATCCCTGATTTGTTTTACTAAGGGAGTTAGTTTATCTCATCATTTTAGTGGGTTGTTGCAGGTTAACCTAACTCATTTCCCTTTTAATTATTTGGGTATCCCTCTTATGTCTGGCCCCCGTAAAGTTATACACTTCAATCTCTATTTGATAAGCTCTACAAATGGCTGGCTGGGTGGAAGTGTAAGCTGCTCTCTTTTGGAGGTCGCTATCAACTCATTCGATCTTCTATTAACGGGCTCATGTCTTACTGGTTTCGTTCTATTGCTTGTCCTGAAGGAGTTCTTAAAAAGCTAAACTCGATAACCTCTAATTTCCTTTTCCATAGTGGTGAAAGTAAGAAACTCCACACCTTCTCGTGGAATAAGACCACTCTTCCTAGGGATCGTGGTGGTACGGGCCTCACCTCTTGCTCCTCCTTGTACACTATCTGCAAGGTTAAGCTCATCAGGAGGCTTCTTAATGGATCTTCCACAATTGCATCTTGGTTCTTGAATAAATATGGTTCTCTATGGAGAAAATTCTCTATCCGGATGTCACCCCACTGGAAAGACTTAAAATCAATGGTAGCCAAGTTTAGAGACAACTTTCAACTCAGAGTGGGCTGCAATTCATCCTTCTCTCTATATTTTGACCCTTGGTGTGAGGGATTCTCCCTATTAGAATTATTGGGATAGAATTGCTTTTCTATTTTCAATATGTCCCCCCTAACTCAACTGAAGGCCCTTCTCCTTGATAGGGATTGGGTTCTCCCAGGTGACTTACGATTAAAATCCCCTGATTGCTTTATTCGAATAAGCAAAGTGTCTGTCTTGAATGGAAGTGACTCCGTCCTTTGGAAAGGCAAAAAGGATATAACCTCTAATTTGATCAAATATTCTATATACAATTACCAACCATCAGTTAACTGTTATGAGGATATTTGGTTCAAAGGTATGGCTATAAACCAAGCCTTGTTTTGCTGGATGGCTAAGGGTTTGGGAACTATTTCCACTTGTTGTTTTTGTAAAGAGGCATATGAAAATCACTCCCACCTCTTCTTTGAGTGCCCTTTCTCAATGTCGCTGATTAGGCAACTCTTGCCAAATGGCTCTTTCTTACTTTTAAATATGTCTTTGGCTCAAGTGTTGAGCACTTTTTCTTCACTAGAGCCTAAGATTCTTAGGAGATTAAGTTGCCTTGTCACAGCTACGGCTGTCTATCATTTATGGAAGGAGAGGAACATGATATTTTATCTCCAGGTTAAGTCCCCCCTCTCCGAGCTCATATCTACTATCAGAACTCAAATTGATTTTAAACTTAGGCGATGGAAATTCAAATCCACCTGGTTCTTTTTCTGGAGGATTGGAGAAACATAAATTTAATCACTATATTTTATCTCTTCAATTTTGGTTGGTTCATCTTTTGCTTTCCCTGGACGATGATGAAAGTGTTTATTATGTATTTATTGCTGGTGTCTAGTCCTAACCCATATGGTTCTTCTCCCTGGTGGCCTTTTTGCAACCTCGTCTTCTTCATAATGTTGTTGTTTGCTGGTTTTGGGCTTTGCCTTTCATCTCGTGGATGACTGGATGGTAGGGATGGATGCCGTTGCAGAACCTTTTTGTTTACTGGGTTAAGCTTGCTGAAGTTTTGTGACGATTGGGCCGAGTAGGTGCTGACCCACCCCCTTTCTGAGTCCAGGAGGGCTTTTAATTTTCAACTCTTTGTGTTTGTCGTTTATAGTTCATTTGCTTTCTCTTTTTCTCACTGTAATCATTTCTTTTACATTTGGAATGAATTGAGCCATGACTCTTAACCTTTTCCAAAAAAAAAAAATTTGTGTTAGGCGATTGGTGCCTAACAAACTTAAGGACTGTGTGTTCCTTAAGTTGTCTGAAATGGCATATGAAAACCACTCTCACCTCTTCTTTGAGCGCCCTTTCTCAATGTCGCTGATTAGGCAACTCTTGCCAAACGACTCTTTCTTACTTTTAAATATTTATTTGGCTCAAGTGTTGAGAACTTTCTCTTCACTAGAGCCTAAGGTTCTTAGGAGATTAAGTTGCCTTGTCATAGCTATGGATGTCTATCATTTATGGAAGGATTGGAACATGATATTTCATCTACAGGTTAAGTCCCCCCTCTCCGAGCTCATATCTACTATCAGAACTCAGATTGGTTTTAAACTTAGGCGATGGAAATTCAAATCCACCTGGCCTGATTCTGTTCATGCCTTACTGGAGGATTGGAGAAACATAGAAATTTAATCACTATATTTTATCTCTTCAATTTTGGTTGGTTCATCTTTTGCTTTCCCTGGATGATGATGAAAGTGTTTATTGTGTATTTATTGCTGGTGTCTAGTCCTAACCTAGATGGTTCTTCTCCCTGGTGGCCTCTTTGCAACCTCGTCTTCTTCATAATGTTGCTGTTTGCTGGTTTTGGGTTTTGCTTTTCACCTGGAAGGCTGGATTTGGAATGGATCGATTCTGAGAACCTTTTGTTTTCTGGGTTAAGCTTGCTGAAGTTTTGTGACGATTGGGCCAAGTAGGTGCTGGCCTGCCCCCTTTCTGAGTCCAGGAGGGCTTATAATTTTCGACTCTTTGTGTTTTTCGTTTATAGTTCATTGGCTTTCTCTTTTTCTCACTGTAACCGTTTCTTTTACATTGGAATGAATTGAGCCACGACTCTTAACCTTTTCCAAAAAAAAAAAATTGTGTTAGTCGATTGGTGCCTAACAAAATTAAGGACTGTGTGTTCCTTAAGTTGTCTGAAATGGTTCTCTTTAACAATTATATAAGACTCGGTGAAAAGTTGAGACAAAGAATAAAATTTCACTATACTTGAATATTTCAGCGTGCATTACATATATTATTTTACATCCTCCTTTGAACTCTTGCATAATTTTTCTTGTAAATCATATTTCATATATCTTAGAACACATTTATCAAAAAAAAAAACATTTGCTTAGAGATTTAGTTTGTCTCAACAAAGGTAGCCATGAAAATCCAACAAAAAATAAAAAATAATAATAACTAGACATTTTCTGCAAGCAGATCCAACATAATGGTGATTTTCAGATACATAAACAACATCGAAAAACAAAATTATAACTAATTCTCATCGACTTCTCTAACAAAAGAAAGCTTCTCCTCCGACAAATCAAGAAGATTGAGATATTCATCAAATGCAGGATGAGATTGCAATTTTTAAGGCTAGGAAGAAATAGAGGTTTATCGATTAACAAAAAGAGATTGCAATTAATTGATTAATTCAGATTTCATGAAAAGAAAGCATTTGTTGTACCTGAAGAGTTGTGATGTATGGTTTCCATAGTCTTGGATCATGTCAAAAAAGATCAAAAGTACATGAGGAAGAGATGTTACATTAGCATGAACCAATAGTCTTAAACAAGGACAAAAAAAATTTATACCTCCTTTGGTAATCCAAAATCTGCAACTTTTATAGATCCATTAACATGAACAACCTGAGCTTTTTTCAGTGTGGGCTCCAAAAATTCACCACCGACCACTTCGATGAAAAGAGTAGTTTTAAAGTGTCGGTGTAATTTTCAGAAGGCAGATGGAATAGTAGATAAGACACTACCCAAAGATTTCATCTTCATTTGGTGATGACTTTAGATCTGGTTCCAGGTTTCTATTAGAAACCCCATAGTTAATTACCCCTCCCAGTAAGTGAGAGAGAACTTTCGATTAAGGCTATTCATTAGACTCCTAAATGTGTAGCATGTAGTAGCAATAATGTGAAGTTTCAGAATTTAGATTATGAAATTTATCATTTCAGCTTAAACCAGATGGTTGGGGGAATGATGACGTGCCCGATCTAGATCCCATGGTTTCATCATCCGGCGATCCCGGTCCTAATTGTACTTAATCGAGGGCGTGGTCGATGACTGAAGGATCCTCATTAGCAACACATGGGTTACGTTGTCCAAGAAATCCTTGTAGACTTGGGGTAGTGTTTGTCTAAGGAGACAATTTTAAGTCTACCTTAGCTGACAGAAGGTTGTTTGCCTTATGATTCATAGCTTAAAGGGCATAGTCATTGGGGAGCATACGATACGATCATAATATAATGAAGTGGCCAAACCACCCGTCGGAGGACTTTGATAATACTTCATCTGTGGAGCTATGGCCAGTGTAATTTAGAGGACATAGGCTACGTCTTTATTAGCAAGAGATTGATTAAGAGTGAACATAGTAGAATATTTGATTTGACATTAGCTCTATTGTGAGCTAGAGTTTTCTTAATTTGTTATCTCCGATAAACAGTTGAAGAAGGTGGATAGATTGAGTTTGATTTAAGTTTTTAAAAGAATTCATTTTAGCGGTTTCAAATTGATATTTGATTTGACTTGAAAAATTAGTTAATTTGAATATATTTAAGAGCTTTGGATCAATATTTAGCTAATAGAGGATTAGATCTACTTGTCACGTGAGAATCGATTTCTCAGATATTTGATTTGAAACTCTTATTATAGATTTTTAAAATTTGTTAACCCTTCAGTCTAAGACTAACCGATGCAACCATCCTCAAACACTTGAATTTAGGCATTCATAGTGTGGGGGCATGGTGTATAATGATTTCGGGTAATTTTATGTTTAAATTATGAGATTGATTTCAGATTTCCATTTTTTTTTATTTCAAATTAGCCCGCGCGGCATTTTCAGACATTAAAATTTGTATTTGAAATCTGGTAATGCATCTGAGTGTTTATAAGCTATTTTATCTAATTAATGAGATCTTTGACTTTGAAAATCAAAATTAGAATAAAATTCCTTAATGTTTGATTGAAGGAAGCCCTATGATTTTTGTAGATTTTGATTTAGTGTCGTCTTCTGTCTGCTTGTACAAAGGGTTGCAGATCTGATGGCGAAGAATGTGTTTTGAAGTTATATGTTCAAAGGATAATTTAACTTGTTATTTTAAGGAGAAGATTTACTCCTAAAAGTGGTTCCCATTTTTTTCTCTTTTATTCAAATTTGATTTCCCCTTATTTTATTCAAATTTGACTTTTTCCCCCTCTTTATTCAAATTTGATTTTCCCCATTTTTTATTCAAATTTAAATTTCCCCATTTTTTATTCAAATTTAAATTTCCCCTTTTTATTCAAATTTGATTTTCCCCCTCTTTTATTCAAATTTGATTTTCCCCCTCTTTTATTCAAATTTGAATTTCCTCCTCTTTTATTCAAATTTGAATTTCCCCCTCTTTTATTCAAATCTTCATTTCCCCCTCTTTATTCAAATTTGAATTTCCGCCTTTTTTATTCAAATTTGAATTTCTCCCTCTTTTTGCTTCTCCTAATTTCTATAAATAAGGCAAGGGGTGTTACTATTATCTATTTATCTTAGGTTAGAGTTAAGTCATTTGAAGGAAGTGATTAGGACTTTACAATTTCTGATAAATTTTGTAAGTGATTTTACCATTCTTTTATTTTGTTTTATTTTTGTATATGTTGTATGTCATTTCATTTAACTCTCTTTTTTTTTTAAGTCAAAAGATTTGACAAAATTTTGGCGACCTCAATCGTCCAGGTGTAGGCTGCGTCTTCAGAATGTACTTTTTTGAAGCTGATGTTTCTTTGACAGCGGGACTTTCATCGTTTGCCTCTTGAGCCTGCATGAGCTCATAGAAAGCATATAATGATATAATCATCCCCTTTCTTTCTTTTTTAAGTCATAAATTAGACAAAATTTAGCGTTTAAATTGAGCGACGTCTAACAGTGTTTGGCTTACTCGATATGCCTCTTGAGGTGCGAGTCTTTGTCATGACATCATATTTTTTCATCCGCGCCCTCTTAAGCATAACGAGGTCTTGACTTGTAACAACCTGACATGTATATATATTCACATTCCAAATCACAAGTTCGACATTTTTGCGTAGCTACTGTCAATAAGGAATGAGATTGGGTTGTGATTGGGAATGCATGTTATGCGAACGAAAATCGAAAGAATTCAGCATCTTGGCGATGTTCTTGATTTCACAACAAAGGAAGTAGGAATCTAAAGTAAAAAATCTGACAAGAAGAATTCTCTTGGCGATGTTCTTCCCCGTTCGAGAAAGGTTGGAAGAGTTACAGGGGAGTCTGACAGACCAAAGAAAGAATTCCTCTTGTGATGTTCTTCCCCGATTAAAGCGGCGTGGCGAAAGAGTGGGGCGTAATGAGAAAATCGAAGGAAAAATTAGATCTCGATGTTCTTCCCGATTCAGTGGGGCAAATGGGATGGAAAAAGGTTAGGAGCTATAGGAATGGCTGGGCAGGCTGTGGGAAGAGAAGAAGGCTGGCGGGCCTTGGGCTGGCGGTCAGATTTGCAGATGGGAGGCCGGATGCTGGCTAGCAGGCTGCGAGTGGGATAGCTTGATTGCAGAACAGGCAGGAACGCTGGCCGGATCAGCGGGATCGTGGGTGCGGGATGCACGGTTTCACGGGTGGTTGGCGGGTCAGTTTTGCGGGTCAGTAGCGGGTCGGCGGGATCGGGTTCTACGCGTGGAATGGGAGAGCGGGCTGGCGGTGCGTTGCAGCGGGTCGAGTCGGAGGCACTGGCGGGCTGCGCGGCGGTCTCGGATCGGGTAGCGGGATTGCGCGGAGGGTCGCGGCCGCAGGATGGCGCGGGACGCGCGGGTGCGCGGTGGGACGCAGAGCGAGTCAACGGGCTGTATGCGGAATCGCACGGCGGAATAGTGCCGGATGGCCTGCGGCGTGACGCGTGCGGGTTCACGGAATGCGGGCTGGGCTGGACAGGGCCGTGGAAGCAGGAGCGGGCCGAAATCAGGAGAGCGGGATGCGCGGAAGAGGAACGGCGGGTCGCGTAGATCAGGTCGCGGCTGTGGTCGGTTTGCGCCGGAGGGCCTGCGGTGGATTGGCCGGAGGCAGTGGAGCATGGTTGTGGGAGACGCACCGTCAGCCGAATCGATGACAAAGGCAGCCAGCATTTTTTGACGTGTAATTCAACAGGGACGCCAGCACTCACATTGGACAGCAGTGCAGCACTGGACAACATGGAACGGAGTAAAACACAAAACTGAGATGAAAATTCAAAATCGTTCAGTTACATGTGCTTTTCTCAATCTTTTTTACAAAAAGTGGGCAAAGAGAGAGAGTGGGAGAAAATTGAAAATAGATGAGAGTAACGTGGGGAGATGAGAGGAAGTTGAAAATGGGGGGGGTGAGTAGTTTTCTTTTTTATTTTTTTAGATTTTATTTTCAAAATAAAAAAATAAAAATGGGGGAACTTGAGTGGGAGTAATTTGATTTTAAATTAATTTTAAATTTGTTAAATGATTTAAATATGGGCTTCGCGCCAATAAATGCACAAGTCAATATTTATATCAATTTATGGTAATTCTGATGATTTGAAACATGATGCGCTGTTATAATCGGAGGTCGTTTAGTTGGTCGGAGCTAAATTGAGTCAATTTAACTTCGAAATGTCATCGCACTCGATCATTTTGAAACTGAATTGAGTGCGAGTCTTGTTGAGATAATTTTGATGTTTTAAAATTGATGGCGAATCAATTTAATAGCATAGGTCATTTGGTGCCACCGCATTTGATATGTGTGCAGCGCGTTCATTTCGACATTTGTCATGGTCGCGCAATATTTATATCCTCATCAATTTGACATTCTGAACTCAATCTACAAGTCTGCTCATCGGTGTCATTTCGACCATTTTCGGTGACGCAGCATTTTTCTCATTTACGGCGCCAAGTCCGCCTAATTTGACTTGTGTTTGCCTTGATGACTTACACATAGTGGAGGTCAACAAATGCCTCAAATGCCGATAAGCGAAGTCACGCTGAAAACGTTGACCTTTGGACCGCTATAGAACTTAGATCATTTCAGCTGACAACTTACTGAGTTGATAAGATTTATCATTAGCACACTACCTTATTCAGGGCATGCTAAATGACTGGGATTGATCGATTTGTCAGAATTGACTTGTATAGATAAGAGTTCTTGCACCATCTACTATCTGCTTTAATGGATTTGTTAAAGATCTCTTTCTTTTATGTCATTGCATATTTGAGTTTCCTCCAACCCTAGCCTTGATGGAGGAATTGATCTGCTTGTTTTGATGAATGATTCTGCTGGAGAATCAGTTTATCTATGCTTGAACGAATTTGAAATTCCTTTTCGAAGAAGCAATGATGAAGGATTGACCGATTAATATCGATTTGTCGAAGTGTATGTATGCCATGAATCATGTGCTTTCCGCAGCAATTCGTTGAAAGATACATAGATGACCCACCTTCGGCTTATATGTCAATGTTGAGTTATTACAATGTACCAATGATCAATAATCACACCTTTAGTTCTCGCCATCAACTTTGTATAAACCATGGAATTGCTTCCTGGTCAGTTTTGCTTCACTAACTTGATGAGGAGATAGGCTTTGACGGCTTTGAGCTCGAGATCATTTGAGAATAGATTGACACCTGCGTAATATGAAGATTGATTAGGTAATTGAGCATTTTCGATTGCATGATCGATCTAGAGATCTCGATCCCGGTTTCAGTGATCACCAAGTTGGATCTGCTTTAAGATTGAGAATCATCATGATTGATGATGGCTCTTTCATTGTGGCCTTTTCTCGACTTGTCGAGTGAGGAGAGGTCGAATCTATCGTTAAGTTGACATTTAGAACCACTCGTAAGCAGTGGATTGGTGATTTTATCATCTAATTGATGAACAGAGGCTCTTTCACTGCGGTATTTTCTTACGGCTTGTTAAGTGAGGAGAGTGTCAGCAACTCGGCCATATTTGGGCTTGTTGAGTTTGACCTTTAGAATCTACTCAGGTCTTCGACTTGAGCTGTAGTGAATTGGTGATTTTATCATCAGATTGATGAATGGGGGCTCTTTCACTGCGGCATTTTCTTGCATCTTGTTGAGTGAGGAGAGCGTCAGCAACTCGGCCATATTTGGGCTTGTTGAGTACGACCTTTAGAACCCATCCATGTCCTAGACTTTAGGATGTAGAGGTTGATGTTTCTCCAACTTAATTGATTGAAGCAAATTGGGAGTTCTGACTTCATCTCTAATTTAACAAATCTGAGATAAATTTCTTGACATTTAGCTATCTTTCATGCATGAGATAGATTCTTTTTGTTCTACACTGCAACTTAACAATGAATAATTATGAATATATCGTGATTTTGACATAAAGCTCGATGTCAACCTCAATAAGAATATATTTAAGGATCTCATCTTACACACGATGTCAACTCAAATAAACTTAATATAACTAAAAAAATGCCCCTATCTTTGTGGGGAATTCTAAAGCATAGAGAGAATTTTCAAGATGAAAATACATAAATACATCGATATTTTAATTGATGTACTCTAAAAGATTTTAACATACAACATTGATTTTATCATATATAAAATCTAAAATGCCCCATGTGTAATAGAATTTTCACGAAAAGTTTTCATCTAGAGTGTATTTATTTAGGGATCTCGGCATGATGCGATGTCAACCTAAATAGATATACTAAAAAATGCTGTCTTTGGATTTCTATGTACCTGGAAATATGTGTCATGTATAATACTTTTTTTTTGGTAATTGATTGGCGTTGGTCTTTCACCCTTTAGGTTGATGAGTTGATGTATCTTAATACACTTTTCAATGACAAAAGGGCCTTCCCAATTAGGCTCAAATTTGCCACCAAATTTTTGATTGGGAATAATTGGTCTTCTCAGCACCATGACCAATTCTCCTTTTTGGAATGTTCGAGGTGCACCGTATGGTCAAAAGCCCTGGACATCTTTGCTTGATAGACTTCCAGATTTTGATGAGCTTGTAATCTAACTTCATCAAGCGCGTCGAGTTCCTCCATTCTCGAGCATTTTGATCTTTAGTTAGATTGTATTGGATGGCTACTCGAAGTGAAAGGCAACTCAACTCGTGAAAGAATTGCCGGTTCAAATACCAATGAATAAGGAGTGGCTTTAGTCGGCATCTTGTAGGTAGTTCGATATGCCCATAGTGCTCTATTAGCTTGGTATGTCATTCTCTTTTATTTTTAGTGAGAATCTTCTTGAGTAGTTTGATTAATGTCTTGTTGAAGGCCTCCGCCAAACCATTTGCTCTTGGATTATATATTGAAGAGTATCGTCAATCAATTTTGTGTCGATCAAAGAATTTATAAATCTTTGCACTTTTAAAGGTTGTGCTATTATCAGAAATTATTCGACGTGGCACTCCAAATCTATAGAGCACATTATGTGAAGAAGTTGATCACTTTCGGTGGTAACTTCTTTAAATGGGGTAGCTTACCTTAGAGAAATAATCGATCGCTAGGATGAAGCAATGTCCAACTGACGGTGGATCAATTGGTCAATTACGTACCCCAACATTGAATGGCCAAGATGCTATTGTTGGGTGTAATGGATTTGGAGGTTGATGGATGAGATTCCCATGTACTTGACACTCATGACACTTCTTAGCATGATTAATAGTCTCTCACCATAGATGGCTAATAGCCCATCCTTTTTCTTGCCATCTTGGGACACTGATGTGCACCACAAAGTCCTTCATGAACTTCAACCTTTGCTAGCTTCATCTACATTTAGACATAGCCACATTTGTTCAAAGGATCTACGATATAAAGTTATTGTGAAAGCATAGTAGCATTCTCTTTTCAATTTGAGCTCTAGTGATTTATTACTTGGTAATTTGCCTTCTTTAAAAGTAGTCGATGAAGGTTGCCTCCAATCATGTGACTCTTCTACCATAAAGGCTTCACACCTTTTACGAGGCAATGTCATTCTTAGCTCTTCTTGAAATAACTTCTTGATTGATTTTGGAGTATGAGCAACCGAGTGCATCTGGGTCGTTTAACCCCTACTGGGGATTGATACTTTTGGCTCAAGAACTCATCGAGTAAATATGTCGATCATGACATAATCACCATTCATACTTGTCATTTCCTTAGCTATTTTGCTAAGCAATCGCTTTACTATTCGGATCGAGATTCGAGTTAAGTGATATTTGGTATATATTCATAAGCTCGAGAACTCTTGTGATGAAAGCTAACTCAAGCTTGTTAATTATAGATGCCAAGAACTGGATTTATCATAAGCTGAGAATCACCAAAAATATGCAAATTTTGAATGCCTATGAAAATAACTTCTTCAAGTCCTGCTACCAATGCTTCATATTCAACTTCATTATTAGTTCTCAGCTCAGTCAATCTATATGATCATCTCATATCCCTCTAGTGTGTTATGAAGATGATGTGATTCTGTTCTTGCTCTTCAAAAAATTTAGAGGACTTGTTTGATCGATGAGGCTCCATCAAGTACATTTCTCAAATTTGTGATTTTTCTCTTTCATGAATGAGCATAATTTGCTCATCGGGTAATCATCATTAAGAGAAGAGTCCGAGGATAGATGTGGAAAATCTACTAAGACTTATCCTTTCCTTTTCTAATGTGATGTCAAATTAAAAGCAATATCCATCTTGCCAAGCGACTGTCAACGCGGTCTTGTCATCAAATATTTCAGCGGATCGATCCTTGAGATGAGTGTAATCTTGATAGATAATATATAATGACAAAGTTTTTTTACTGCATAGATTAATGCTAAACAATGCTTCTCTATCGGAGAGTATCTCATTTCTGCTCCAATCAGTCTTCAACTGATATAATCAAGAGCATTCTCTTTTCCTTCTTCATTATGTTGTGCCAATAACGCTCCAATGGACTCTTTTAATGCAGCTGTGTATAGAATGAGAGGCTTCCCAGGAGTAGGCGCTGCCAAGTTTGGTGGATTTAACAAGTAACTTTTAATGCTATTGAAGGCTTCATGACACTCCTTATCCCATTTGAATGGAGCATCCTTCTTCATTAACCTTGCAAATGGTTGATAGCATCCTGACAAATTTGATATAAATCGACGGATGAATGCGAGTTATCCTTGTAAAGAATGGAGCTGATGTAAACTCTTCGGTGGAGGCATCTCTATGATTACCTTGATTTTAGCAGGATCAATTTCAATATCTCTGTGACGTACAATATACCCCCAAGAATTTTCTAGAGGATACCTCGAATGCAAATTTTAGAGGATTCATCTTGAGATCATATTTTGATTCTCTCTTTACGATTCTCAAGTCTTGAAATCATCGACATAACATTCCACTTTTGATGAATCAACTCATCAAAATACGTGTCATGGCTCTTTGGTATGTAGCTCCTATTTTTCAAGCCAAAGGGCATGGCCAGGTGTAATAGACCAATAGGAGTTCGAGCGACATATGTTTTCATCTTCAGGTGTCATTTTGATTTGGTTGTACCTTGATGATCCATCCATGAATGAGAATATGTCGTAGTTGGAGGTGTTGTCCACTAGTTCGATATTGGAAGCGGAAAGTCATCTTTTGGGCATGTTATTTAGGTCCGTCAATCAGAGGATTTGATGGTTCTTCTTTCTAGCGGGATAATGTTGGCTATCAATCTGTACTTCTCTTAAATGAAACACCTTTGATTAGCTTTTTAGTTTATGCAATCACCTGTTCTTTAATCTCCAATCTCATTTGCCTGGGAGCTTGCTTAATAGGCATTTCATCTAGTTTAATAGCTAGTTTGTGAACTGCTATATTAAGGGATAAGCTTGGTATTTCAAAATATGTCCAGGCAAAGTAATCCCTGAATTCACAAAGTAATATTTTCAGCTCTTCAACTTTTTCATCAAGTAGAAGGGCACTGACGAAAGTTGGACGGGGATCATCTTCAGCTCCTAGGTTGACTTCTTTAAGTTCATCCATAGTAGCTATTTGTCCACCATCTTCAAGTTCTTCAGGTGCGGGCTTGGCTTCCACTTCTTCATCATTTTTGGGAAGAATTTTATGGGAATCATCTTCTTCATCACAGTTTCTATCTCGCTTCTATTATTATATTATGATCTCTATCGATGAGATTTGTGGATGAAAAACCTTTAGTGATAAACTTATCACTTCTCATGCTTGAGGACTTCTTTGGCACATCTTGTTAAAGATTGAGTCATATTTAATAGTTCTCATATGAACTCTAAGCTTATGCATCATTCTTTGTAACTTCTGAGGATAGTATATTGATATTCTTATTAGTACCATCTCATCAGAACTTTTATGTTGAGTAGGCTGCTCAAAATTTTGAAGTTGAGACTCTTCAAATTTGTAAAATAGAGTTCTTGTTCCACCACTCTCACTCAACGGAGGCACATAGAATGTTATCAATTTTTCAATATTATGAACCTCAAATGGAGTGATTTCTTTGAAGCACTGTTGAGAGATGTGTATAATTTTGAGTGAATCATCGACTCTACCAAAGCTATCCTCCTTGATGCACCATCGAACTATTTCCATAAGTAGATTCAAAATCATAGTCGAATTAGAATCACTTATTTCATACTCTGTCTTTCTTGAGAGCTTATAAGTTCCCTTAGGTTTGATAGAATATCTTCTTCTTCTTCACTTCCCAAATGAGGCGATTTTCTAACTTAGGTGCGAGAATCAAGTGCTTTAGGAGAGAGTCGACATTGCCTTCTTTCTTCCTCGCTCTTTTTTATTTTGTGAAATTGCTCTTTAGTTCTTGAAGTGGATGCTACCGCTTCAAGAGGCTTTGTTGGCTTAGGCTCTTTGAGGATGAAGTACTTTGCATCTTCATAGATTTTTGCTTCATTGGCGGAGAATGATTGTAGGTTATCAAAAATTCTGAATTCCTCTCCATCTTTCAAATACTTAATACATTGATGCATAGTTGATGGGACCATATCATACTCATGCAACCACGATCGGCCCAAGAGAGCTCTAAATGATGTATCGATATCGATTACATGAAACTTGACTTCTGTATATAAATCCTTGAATTGGGAGAATAAAGAACGAGTTTTTTGCCCTTTTCATTGAATCATGAACCATCAACTTATCTCTCCCAAGATGTTGGATATCCGTGATAATCCTCTTAACACTTTTAGACTCATAAGATTGATAGAAGAACACGGATCAATCAATATGCGGATCGAGATGCCATCACTCTGCGGTAACATAAAGAGGGCGGATCCATTTGTTCCCAACATAAGATCTTCTTAGAAAATGTGATTCTTGGGAAATCTTGAGTTTGCAATGCTTGGTCATGCATTTTTCACAAAGTAAGCTTCATAACTCTCACGGATCTTTGAGGAGCCGAAGTTTCTAGGTCTTTTGACATCAAGAAAGCCTCATTACACACTTTGCGAGGATCTTTCTCCATGTGATAAATATTATAATTTATCTTCTCGCTTGATTTAGGCTTCGCTCTAGAATTTCTAAGAATAATATCCTCATTGACTTCAATTTGCTTGCATTTTTCTTTATTTGCATTTTCCTTCTTTGATGAAGGTGGTAAGACTTTACCACTTCTTCAAATACTTTTGGGTTTGATTTGAACTTAGTTTTTTTTATTGGAGTCAACAATAAGAAGAAAGACCATACATAAAATCTTTTATCTCTTAAAAGCAAGCTTTTTTTTCATCTTGATCACTCTTCACCAGTTGGAAGAAATTGTGACTAGGCAAGTATAGTAAACTAATTTGGAGAATGGGTTTACTTCAGCTGTTTGAGTTGGAGAATACATTGCCGAGCACAGCTACAGAAAATGAAGATTGACTCAAGAACGGCTTAAACATATCAATTTTATAGAAATAAATTGAACTTTGCAGAAAAAAAAGCAAACAAAAGCAGATAAGCACCATCTTACAATAGTGTTCCTCCTCCAAAATTAGAATTGTTTATATTCAGAAAAGCAGAAAACTGACTCAAGAACTACCTTATCGACTGCATCAACCCAAAAAAAATACTTTGAGTTTCATTTCTAAGCTTCTATAAAGATCTCAATATAACTTCAACATTATCGAAGCGTGGTCTAGCGTGCTATGGTAATTTTCCTTGATTAACTTGACTACTACTACTACTACTAGGTTGTTTACATCGTTTATCATTATTTTTATCTTCAAGTTGATGGTAGTTTCTTTCATTAAGTGGATTTTTACAACTTGTCTTATGGTGACCACACAGTCCACAACCGTTACACTTGTGGATGTTCCTTGTTTTCTTTGGGCAGTTCTCCAAAAAAATTTTAATTCTTCTTTTATTTGGTCTTCCTCTAGGCCTTAGAGAATTTGATGTGCCTACTAACACCACGTCTTCAATAATATCCCATTGTTGTTTCTTTTGGAGAATTTCTGGACCTTCTATGCCATTTGATACCAAGTAAGCTAAAAATTGTTAATTACTTTGTGCTTTATATAAAAATGGATATGAGATAGTACTTCTTCTTTACGATCATGTGGTAGCTTTCATCTACATAGATATACCAAAGGGTTTGGTGGCAATCAATCTTTTGCATGTATGCAAGACAATCGGTTAATTTGCCACTTTACAACCACATTGTCTACTTTCTAGTTCAACTTCAACTTGTTTTTTAAACCTTCAACCTCAGCTATCTGTGATGTTGACTGCCTTATAATAAATTATTCTTTTAGTAGATATATCTGGATGTACTCTTAGTAAAAGCACTAACACACCTCTCCAAGTTGATGAATTAAGTTTCCACTTTGTTCCATTAGCTTTTGCTATGAAATCAAGCAAGTCAGCTGGTTGCTTCTACCTTCACCTACCCATGAGTTGAATGACTCTATCATATTATTGGTGTTGCATTGATTTTTAATCTCAAGTAAGAAGGTATGTTTGGCCCAATTGTAGGGTAAAGAAGTCAAGTAAAGATGAACTTGAGGGCTAATAAGAAACAAATCATTCATTTTGCAATCATATTCAATCTTAGTAAGAGCATTGGCTATTGAACAAACTAAAGATCCAATGTTTTGACTATCATGGCGTTGAAATTTTTTCTTCAAATTCTTCCACAAATGACGAAGACAGATTCTATGCTCTGCATCAGGAAAAAATAGTTTTAATAGCCTCAGCTAAACCTTTCTCCATGTCAGAAATGAATGCCAAATACTGCAAATTTAAACCAAAACTATCTGCCAAATTTTCTAAAAACCATCTCCATGTCCTCTTTGACTCACTTTCAGCTATTGCAAATGCTAAGGTGAAGAGGCCATTATTATTAATGTTCATCGATGGTAAGACACCTAAATACTTACTTGAGATGACATGCGTCAAGCCCAATGAGATGTCTGCAACCAACCATGAAACCATCAATACAAGCGTTGAAACTCAAATAAAATCTCTCGAAAGAACCATCATGATTACTACAAGAATATGTTATATGAGAACCTGGATTTCTTTTATGAACGAAATCATCCATCATAATTTTCATCACGGACCCAAAATAGAATCGTGGGCTTAGATCTCCACAACTTCATGTACAGAAGAGAAAGCCCATACATATTCTCTAAGTTATTGTTAATCTACTTTGGAGGTATATCAAGATTTTTTCTTACAATCTCTGTAATTTGTTGAGCCACCCATGAGGTTGTTGCTTGTTTGTTTTCTGCTCTATTCACACTGAGCACAAATGTGTTGACTCTAACTTTCTAACCTCAAATGATTTATTGTCTTTACACAATATTGCTCTCACTCTCCAAGGACAACCTCGATGCGAACAAATACCAATCACTCTTGATCTATTACTAGCTTGGATCTTCACTCCAAAATTATTCATAATGGAATTGGTTGAGCTTGTTTGAAACTTTTGCATCTTGAAATAACCTACAAAGTCGTTCCATTTCAATAATATCATTACAATCTCAGCTCCATTGTGGTACTCCCACCCATTACTTGTTGCCCATGTAAAGATATATCAACTTCTGTACTGCCTTCTGTTATGACCACAATCTCAGCTCGAGCACCTTCACCACACTATCTGATCAACTCCACCACATCAATGTCACTAGCAATAAATATATACTCCCTTGGTGAAGTTCCATAAATTTGAAAAAATAATTCAAAGTCATGGACATATCGACAAAATGTTATTCTTCAATATATCTAAGCTCAATATGTTCTTCTGAAACTTAAGAGTTCTTTGTTTTCCACCACAATATTTTTTTCTTCCTTGATTTTAGCGCTGCAATATCCACCAAATTTAAATGTTATAGACAAATAATCATATGATTCAATCATTATATCTAAAACCTAAATCAAATCACAGATGCTCTGCATGACAAAAAAAATTTATTTGGATTAAAATGAAAACCAACATGGAGGATCACATAACACATTATGCTATCAAAACTGATTGGAAATGCTAACTTTTAATTCTATTGACTATTACACTATATAATATATCAGGAGGATCACAGAACACCTAATAAGACATACCTTATATATTTAGTTTGCTTCAACAGTTGCTCAATCTTGGACCTCGATTTCAGTTCGTTGGCGAATAAGGAACAATCGGTAAGAACGATTGGCTCCTAAAGGGCATCTTTGTTCAGACAAAAAAAAACAAAAAAACAAAAAAAAACAAACAATGGTAATGGAACAATCGGCTAAACCTGATATCCTTAAACAATGCAATTATTAGTAGCACGATAAAACCGTAAACTAATGAAGAATAAAGATTTCAGTCGTAGATTGAAAGATTAAATGTCCGTGAGAATGCATCGATAGTGAGCTAATCTGAAAACAACGATAATGGAACAGTCGGTCAAACCTGATAGTGTGAGTACAATGTTGCAATGTTAGCAGCGAGCAGCCTAATACCCTACAACTCATGAAGAACAACGATTTCCCGTGAAGGAACCGGGCGAAGATGAAATACCAGGTGAGAGCGATAGTGAACTGCAGTGCGAAATCGTAAACTCCCTCGCGGTGTGCTATGCTTCGCTCGTTCCCGCGTGGTTTTTAGTGGAGACTCAAATGAAGACTAACCGAGTGGCTATTCGGCAAATATAGAAGGAATTGGGTGCTATATATGTAATTTAGAAGTTTGGGGTGCTAAATAGGTAAATAAGCAGGTTTGGCGTGTGATGTATGTAAAAACTCCAAAAATAAATAAATAAACTCATGTATTTGTAGAGTTCTCAACTAAACAACTTTAAAATACTATAAATACATTACATTCACTTTATACTGTATTTTTTTTCATGCATCCAAATAGCCCCTAAGATTCACAACATTGTCTAATCGTTATGGTTATTCATTTTCATAGTATTTATTTGTCAACCATAAGCGCTTTCAAGGTGAACCATATTGGAAATTTTAATTTAATAAAATTGATAAAACTTGAGTATGGTCTAATCTCTAATTAGATTATTATACCACACTAGTTTCTATATTCATGAAATTAAATATTCATCATTCTTCATTTTGTACATGTAAACTTAAAACAATGATAAAATATTTGCAGTAGATTTTAGTTTTTGTTTGAAATCTATGGATGTAAATGATTCGAGAGGAACCGAGTAGAAATTGTTCGAGCTTTAGCTTATTTTTCAAATGTGTGTTCAAGTTTGGCTCGATTTTGATTCTAGCTCTTAGGATATTGTTCAAATTTGGTTCATTTAAATTCAATTGTGTTCGTGCTTGGTTTGAGCTTGGCTCAAATGATTCATTTAATGATTATTGAGCTTTTGAATAAGCTACTCGTCTTATCAAACTAAGTTTGCTAAGTCCTAATCAAGCAACTCAAGTAAATTAATTAGTATTATTTTTAAAGTTAATTTTAATATAAATTATTATTTTATTTAAAAAATTATTAATGAATAATTTATGGGCTTTTGGGATCACTTTTTGATATATCCCTTTAAAATTTATAAATCAAGCACAAATTCTAAGGTAAAACATATATACAATCAAATTAAATGACTCACTACGATGAATTCAACGACACTAAAATCGTGTCAAGTAGAGCTCAAATAAGCTTAAATCAACCCTAAAACCTACAGCTCGATGAAACAAATTCAACGAGCCTAAGATCACTTAAATTAAAGATTGTTTGAATGGTCAAATCACCAAAAAAATAATCTACGATCAAATAAATCGATAAGAACCATCCAATGAGTATTTTGGGATTTTGGCTACAATGATCAAAATGCTCCTCTCAAAATTTTATAAATATGACCACATTCTTGTCATGAGAAGAAGAGGGAAGCTAAGAGTGAACTTGGGAGAAAAGAGAGAGTCGGAGATTCATGTCTCTCCCATTTGTCATCGTCGATCCTACTATCATCGTTATTGCCTAAGCCGTTCAACCCAACTACCATAGCATAGATGTTGTAACCTGATTTGACATACTTTCTTGATTTCCCAAATACAATATTATAATATCATTATCGAGAAAAGTTAAATTTTGTAAGTCAAACACATATGGTGGAGCATTTTTAATGGGCTATTGTGAGTGATTTTTCCCTATTTTGAGATTTTTTCACATAAAAATTCTGTAGTTTCTTATTCTATTTTTAACTATCGCATGCATCGTGTTGATTCATATATAAAATAGGCATTGAAATTTTACTCTGTCGCTACAAGTTTTCTAACACATAATAGTTTTATTTTATTTTATTTTTTGTTTTATATTTATATTTTATTTCAAAGTAAAACATGTTTGATAGTTATTATTATCTTTACAAATATTTGAAATATCTAAAAATTATTTTGAGTATTTTTAAAAATAATATTATTTAGTTTTGAAAATAAAAAATAGAAATACATAAAAAAACACATGAAATAAATATATTTAAAAAAACATAAAAACAAAAAGCAAAAAACACAAAAGAAAATAGATTCCATACATTAAATATTAATAAGCCTATTTAAGAGTTTTAAATGATATTATTCATGAACATAAATTAATTAAAAAATAAATTATTTAAACTCATTCATTTAACAATCAATTATTTATAAAAATATTTAAATTTATTTGTTTATTAAATTAGATAATCATAAACAAATTTTGATTGAATAACTTACTGAAATCTTGATTCATTTGCAGCCTATTAAAATCATTAACCATCATTAAACTTAAATGTTAGGGCTATTAAGTTAGTACTTAAAATAAAATCAGATAATAAACAATCATATAAGATGCAAGACAGTTTAACTTAAAGATTGAGAGTTATTATTTTCAATAGGTCTAAGATTTAAGTTTTATGCATATATTGAGTGCATCAATTTTTTATTAAATTAGCTCAAATATTTAATAATAATAACAATAATAATAATGAAGATAAGGAATATCCGAAATAAGAGGATCTCGATCGAACAAGTCCCAGTCAATAAAACCAACGGTAGATGATGTCATTGATGAGGTTGTCTTTAAACGAGCAAATTTTCCACACACCGGCTTTTCTTCTCTCCATTAGGCCGTCGCCGCCAGCTTCCATTGCAAGAATAGAGCAGAAGGAGAAGAATGGTGCTTTGGGAGATAACGTTGGCAACCGCCTACTTCTTAGGGCTGAAAGGACGTATAGGCTCGTGCTCGGGATTCAGAGGCGCTTGATTGGCCCCAACAATCCTCGGCTCCGCCAGTTTCTTCACCGGTATTGTTCTTGCCTCTTACTTGCTCCATCTGTGATACGAGAGGTGATATTGGCATTTGGTATTTGATCTTATTAATTAATCGATTTTTAGAAGTGGGAAAACAATTGATTGTTCCGGGGTTCGATCTCGTGTGTATTGCTCAAGGAGAAGGAACTGTGGCCGTTTTCTTATTTCCTTTCTATTTTTTTATATGGTGTCTGCTAGGGTTTGATGATGGAACATTGTACCTTGTGCAGCAGAAGTTTTTTATTTTTATTTTTTATGTATGCGTGACAACTTAGAGATTTCGAATACTCCAACGTATTCAGAGATGAACTTTGATCCTGATGGCAGCAATTTGCTGCTGCCATTAATTTTCAATTGCCCTTTACATCGTCTTATTTTATAAATATAATGCACTGCAAATCTAACAAGTGAAAGTGTAATTTGAATTGAATTGCTTTACACCCTAATTATTTGTAGGTCTACCTTGGCGACATTTTTCTTTGTTGGATTGCTATTTAGCATTTTTTTTTGTCATGATGATGATGAAGTAAAATGAACAGTGCAATATTTATCGACCTCCATCAACATTCTATCAGCATATTGCCATGCTTTAAATATGAAAATTCGTCGATTGCAATTCCAATTACCAACTACATTTCACATCTTCTAGTCAAATTTTCTTCAGGAACATCTCCAATAATTTTCTTTAATCTTGAATGATTGTTGTCAATACCATTTGTAAGTTGCAACTATATTCACGGAGCAGAAACCCAAAAGGAGGGCTTCTGCCTCGCCATCATGAACAAATAATTTCTAGAGAAAAAAAGATCAGCAGCATGCAAGAAACCATAACTGTTAAATATATTAGAAGTCTATATTTCTATACTTTTTAAATTTAACTTTGTGTTGTTTATAGCTTATCTATTGTTGAATATGTTTTCTAGGAGACTCCTTGCGTGATTTTGTAGAACATTTAAAATATATGATTTCTGAACATGCTCTTAACTGTGATGGCTGAACAAAAAGGAAGAGTGCATTACCAAACAGTTTATGAAATGCGTAGCCTTAAAAGTAGTGCTATTTAAAAGTGGCAAAATTGCAATTGATTTTTAAATCGATATATGCAGTGAGCAAACAGCGGCAAAAATAGTGATAGTTATGGCTACTTGAAAATGTTAAACACTTAAAAAAAATAAACTGAAGGGTTTTCACTGGTTCCATAATAATAAAATAAAGTGAAATATGTTTACTCAAATCAGATGATTTGCTCAGTTAATTATGGTTATGAGAAGATACTATATGTTAGTTTTATTCGATTTAAAAGGATGAAAAGATTTCCATGTTAAAAGAATTTACTTGTTATGCATCGAGCTTTTCAACATTTCGATGAAGCATAAGATCCTTAAAATATGATGTGAAACAGCATTATAATTGCATTGAGCTTCGAAGCAATATCGTCTTGGGATCTCTTAGAAGATCTTCAGTTGCAAGCATGCTTTTGAAGAAACTGTCTATGCAGTTTGTTCTCCCTAGGAGAATTTTATTTTTCCAAACAAAGGCAGCATATGTGGTATTTTCTTTGAAATTTATCACCTGAAACAAATATTTGTGCGTAATCTGCTATGGTAAAACAAATATGGTGGGAGTGAAAGTTGGCGGAAAGTGTGTAAATTTAAACTGCCTTATCTCATCCTACTTACAACCAGCCATGAGGAAAGATCTCTCTAAATCGTGCGCTCCAATTAGATATATCATTTATCATTTTTGCAATTTTCTGAAGATGTAACCAAAACCTCATATATAGAGTTCTATTCACCTATAGGATTTTCTGTTGTTATAAGCTTTACATGCAGAGAGCAGTTTACATCTGGATAATTTGTTTTGATAATTAGAATAAAGCAGCATTTCATGAATTAGAGGGCAGTATCTAAGCTGTTGACCTAACTCTGATGAATTAATTTTCTCAAAATTAATAATCCTTTAGAAACCTTTATCATTAAAGAACTATTGTTCAAGGACTAAATAATATGGAGCTTTGGTTCTTGAGAGTGAAAAGAATATCCTGAGATTGGGGGACTGACAATTGCAGAAAATGAGAGCTATTAATGAAATTCCTTAGAAATTGGAAATTCCATGAAATGTTGAGTTGATGCTTTCCATTTTCATAGGAAATGTATTTTTTTTACTTTTTGGTTGTTTGATTGCTTTTTTCCTAAAAGTAGTTTGTTTCTACACATAGGATTTGTTTGAATTTGCTTAGCCTGCTTGCATGGAAAACCAAGGAAAACTATATATATATATATATATATATATTAATTTTAAATTATTATTAATTAAAACTAGGGCAAATGCTTGTTGCAGATAAGTAGGCACCAGATAAGTTATAGATCGAATTCCTATTATGTGATAGATAAGTTCCACTTCAACTTAAGGGAAAATTTTATAAGATGGTGGTAAGACTCAATGACTTATAGTGCGAGAATGTTGGCCAATAAAGAAGCGTAAGACTTAAGTTAAGTGTTACGAGATGAGGATGCTTAGATGGATGAGTGGCTTTGATTTAGAATGCAAAATGAGTATATTTGGGAAAAGTTGGAGTAACTCAAGATAAGATTAGGGAGAATCGCCTTAGATGGTTTCCACATAAAGCGTCGGGTCCGATGACAGATTAGGAGAGTAGATGTATTAGATTTGTCTTATGTTAAGAAAGGTAGAGGTAGACTTAAAGACTTAGTTAAGATGTATAAAAATGATCTTAGTACTTGATTTAAATGAGAATTTGACACATAATAGAACAATGGAGACGAAGGATTTATGTAGCCGACCCCACCTAGTGGGATTAAGGCTTGTTGTTGTTGTTGTTGTTGTTAGTAAATATGTATTTAAAGAAGGCCATAGGGAAAATTTGAACCTGCGACTTCCATTTTGAGAATTTAGTAGCTTATTGTTTGAGTTAAAGCTCTCTGGTTTTGCATAAACTTATATTTACCATATAACATTTAACAGATTTATTAGGTTTTGGATTTGCATTGAGTGTGTCAGAACTAGGAATTTCTCAAAAACCCTCTTTCTCCTTTGTTTTCTCTCCTGAAAATCCTCTGGCACATTAGCCGGATTTAGTTTTGCAAGTAGACCTTATATGCTTTGCATAATACAATCATTTCATGGTGTATCTAAAATTTGTTTAGGTGTCCACTTATCATTTGTGAAGCATGGGCACAAATGTGACGCCGTGAACACGAGTAAAGGAAGACCTTAGTTTAACAGCACGCCAAGGGCATTGTGCACCAACAAATACGTGCTATGGATTCAATATATGTACTCTCAATTTCATCATCAAAACATGCATTGACTAGAAAATTTTACATTAGGGGTTGTTTGGTTGCCTGAATTTTGGATGTAAAGTAAAATAAATGCAGGGATTTTAACTTTTCTAGTGTTTGACATGGTGCAAAGTAAAATTTCAAGATAATGTAATGTATTTAGAATAAATTATAATGATTATTTTTGGTGTATTTGGAATTCACCCGATTTGGGCGAATTCCAAATATCTTATAAAATGTTATGGTTAGCTTGCCATATCTTTGGTTCGCCACCAGCTGCCGCCCGCGCCGCCCTCCACCATCGGTCGCCCACCAAGCGCCATTTTCACCGCCCGTCGCCATATGCTGGTGTTCTCGACGCCCGTGTTTAATTCTGCCCACGCCGCCGCTAAACTTCAAGAAAACTTTATATTAGATTTATTTTACCAAAAAAAAAAAAACTCATGTATTTACAGTTTTCAATATCAGATTTTTTTATAATCAGATATTTTTCGACAACCAAACAGCCCCCCCCCCTGTATTAAAAAAAATCTTATAGGGTTAAAAAATAATATTAGTTTAGTTATGCAATTAAATTGATCAGGAATATGTTCAAATGACAGATAATCGATCATCCATTGGACAGTACAAATACCAGACTATTTTATGCATATTTATCTTCATTCATACCCTTATTTAAAATTGCGCAATAAAAAATCCACCTCAAAACCCGCCTTAGCGCTTTTTTGAAAAAATCACAATGAGATTTACGTGTCATTGGTGTTACGCAATGCTTACGCTTAACATGATGTGAGGCCTACCTCAATACATAATCTCTGCCCAATTATCACTTGGTGAACACTATTATCACTAGCACTATGTATCATGATCAGAAAATCAAAAGAATATATGTATTAAGTGTGTATTAACCCGAAATTAAAATTTTATTTTAATTTGAAAATCATTGTTAAATCATAGTTGTTTGATCCAGCACTATGATATTACTTGTTCAACAATATTATTTTGGTCTGTATTTCTCCAAAGTGTGACAACATGTACCATTGAAGTAGGAAGTCATGAAGTAGTGAAAAAATTAATGTATTATAAGGTATAAGTGTGTGAGAAACAGAAACATGAGGTTTTGCATCTGTGCATGCTTCCTAGATTGTTAGTTAGCATTTTAAATAAATAACAACTACTAGTGCATTTTAGAACAATTTTTTCAGATTGAGGATTGCTGTAGCAAAATTTTAGTTTGCTGATCTTTTTTTTAAATGCTGTGCAAATTTATTATCCCATCCATTATATTTCTCAACAAAATAATTAGTAATCGTTTGTGCCTATTAGATAAGTAATTACCATTTTATCTTAAGACGCATGTCATGTAAATGGTTATATAAGTTGGTTGTCATTTCTTGTGCGTGCTATTTGCATGAGATGCAAGTTTACAGTCTTTGTATTTGTAAAACATGTTAATTATCTTAAGAAAATTTGCGTCTATTTTATCTATGATTTAAAACGGGGTAAAGAAAAATTGCATCACCAACTGCATGTGGTCTTTTAGATTTCTGCTCTATATCTATATATATATATATATATATATATATATATATATATATATATATTTTGTACATTGAATTGGAGTTTACTTTCTTGTTGCGGTTCTTTTGTGTCTTTCTTTGAAGTTTCATTTTGTTTTAAACAATGGTCCAGGCATACAGCATAAAAAAAAAATCCAATCAACACTTCAAGTTGCAAGTTGTGTTTCCCCTCTCAGTTTTTTCCAAAAATTTTTATCTGTTCTGCAGTACCATGAAATGCAGCTGTGAAAATTAATGGGTGATGATTGATTCAATAAGTTGACATCCATTTTATAAGAATTATCTTGTTGTAGACTATGATGACGGCTATTGAAGACTATGATTCCCCATATATAAATACAAAGCAACATATACACATGATATGTTCGGTATTGAAACCATTCATCATATGTATATTTTTTATTAAATATTAGACTCCCTTTCTTAACAAAAATAAAAGGCTTTTAAAACAAATATGATAAATTTCACAATAAAATTCAAAATTCTCATTATGTTATGGAATTTCTAAATCAAATTTGACATCAGTGCTCACATAATAAATTATGTTAGTGAATGAGAATCAATGAAGACCAAAGTTTGGCCTAAAACATCAATAGTCAAATATGTTTACAGGTAAAAGTTTAATGAAATTTTAATATTAATATATATTTTAATCATTGGATGTGGGGTTAATCCTTAATCCAATGAATTTTTTTTTAATATCATGAAGTATCATGTATTAGTGTTCCATTGTAGGAATCATAAACTTTTAAACTTGCTCAATCATGGTAGAAGGCGACCAAGATCCATGGAAGCCATAAACCACATGCACAACTTGATCTCAACCAAACTATTGGCTCAAATGCCAATTTTAGGGAACGTGAATCAAACCGGATGAAAGGTTCGGATAGATACAACATTTTGTCAAACTAGTTTTTAACCTAAAAGCATATGTTTATTTGTATGGGCTATCCACTTGGTATTTCAATTTCAACATATTTTTTATTATTTGATGTGGATGTGCGTTGACAAAGTAGCATAGTTTGTGTGACATATTCCTAACATTTTATCATAAATGTTGAATAGATGTCAAGAAGTGTAAAAATTATTTTAGAAATTTCACAAAGAAGTCCTGTCAATGGTATTTTTGACATAAGATGGAAGCCTTCTAGAAGTGCTGGAGTTTTTATATTATGATTTTTACTTTTAATTTCTTAGGATATTGAAAAAATTTAGACAGTTGGTTTATAATGCATAAAACAAATTAGTTTTTGTTTCAAGGTAAAATTAGTTGTGAAATTTTTAGGATAAATTGTTATTTAAGATATAGCATTGAGTCAAAATTTGAACTTAACTAAGTTATCAAATTATCTATTCAAATTAAACATGAGACCAAATAGGTGATTTGGGAGGGAGTGTGTATACATTGATTGAGCCGGCACATATATGTTGCATGTGCATGAGAAGGGAAATTAGTGGAGTCCGTGGGCTTCATATATATATATATATATACATGGATCATTGAGACTTTGTAGGAGCTGTTTTGAAGTTAGAGGGAAGATCAGATTAGAGGCAGAAGAAGATTATTCTCAATGATCTTTTAGTATTAATTCAATGAACTGAATGTATGGTTGTGTCAAAAATTTTGCAATAATTCTATAGGGATCTGTGAGGATGTCCTTTTGAGGAAATTTTAAAATAGGTGATTTTTGGCGTTAGTTTAATCATTTTTTTAATTTTCTCTATTACATTATTTTATCTTTTGTTTAATTCGAGAGATTTGATGTTCTGTATTGTGGTGAGAATCGGTGTACTTAAATTTGGGAAAATTATTTTTTTGTGCTCCTTTTATGTGTACATATATGTGACTTCTCATGCTTGTTTTAGCTAAACCACGCAACTCTTGGCGTCTTCTTATAGTACTGGTTTTTTATTTCGGTATTACTTTGTGCTTTTATCATATTGGATCCAGGTTGTTTTTTCTTCCTCAAAGTTTGGTGTTATTCCAACACAATAGGTGACTAACTTCTTTCCTCTCACTGCCTTCTACCAATTTGGTGTAGTGTTTACAGCTCATCGTTTCTTCAGTTGAGTTCTTACCTGGCTAAAGTTTTTCTCTGTCTTCCACAAGATAGCAAAGTTTCCATAATTGCACATATGAAACCCCCTACCTTATTTTTTACCCAGTTGCTCACATGAAGATTTCAGACCAATCTAACTAGTTACAGTTTGTTTGAAATATAGCTTTTGGTGAATTTTAGTTTTGGCAACTTTGAAACTCGGTTTATTGTCAATTCACATCTTTCCTGATCAGCATGACAGCAGGTTTCTATATTTATGGTTCCACTTAGTGTCCTAATGCATTTTATATGCATCTTTTCCTCATGATTGATCTTAGAAGCCTATGTGACTTTGTATTACAACTATACATGTTTCTTGTCATATTTTCCTTTGTAATTATGACTTCGACCGGTTCATTAAGAAGTTAAAAATACTCCCTGGAATCTAATAGAATAACATCATGACCACAAAAGTGCAGTACGTACTTTGCAGTATCCAAGAATGGATAACATCCCCTTTTGAGCAGAACATAGTTTATTAAACCAGTGTGTCTACTTCCCAAATGAAAAAAGTTGGTGATTCCATTATTAAACTTATTCAAATAAATGCAACAAAAGGCATATTTCAGCTCACATTAGATGTAAATTCATATTTTTTTTTTTGTGTTGTTCATTGAATTCTCTTATTGTTTTTTAAATCACTCAACTAATATTCAAAAATGGTCATGATTGTTTAGAAATAATTCAAACTTGCACTTCTGTCTCATTTCACAATGCTAACATCTTGGTATTTCTCATTTCAAGGCGCACTCGGACCATCTTCGATGTTGTTGTCAAAGTTCACCAGAATGTACAGCATAGGGACATCGAAGCCGGCAGGAACCTGGGAAACTGGGTTCTTCGATGGCTCGACCGCATGAAACCATCTGCAGAAATACGTTCCCCTTTGACGAACTGGCGCTGCAACCACCCCATTCCCAAGCAAGTATCAAGCGACGGCCGACCGGCCGTCTCTCAGAAACCATATGCAGAGCTTGCAGTTAAGGTATCGAAAGGGAGATTGCTCTTCGCTCGATGGAATTCGATGGCGAAGTACTCCCCCTCGACTGTTGCCATGATGATGATGCAGCCGATGAAGTCCCTGGGCATGAATGGCCAACTCAGGCAGCTCTATGGTCATGCTTGTCGGAAACCTGTGAATGGATTCAGCAGGTATGAAGGTGTTTTCCGCCATGATATTGCTTTGCTGATGCAGCGAAATTAATGGGTGGTTTTCTTTTCTCTATCTTTTTGCTCTTTTGATCTGATGATGTATATTCCCTTTAGATCTTCTTCTGTTTGACAATTTTCTCTGAATAAATCCACTCCAGTTTTTTTGGAGGGCTTGATAAAAATATCTTATTTATTAGGCTCTTGCTTTTAAGGTCTTTCTCAGGGCAGGTGTGATGATGGTTTATCTTAATTTTGTTGTGATGTGTCAAAAACTTTTTGGGACACTTGCCTATGTGGGATAAGGCTTCTAGAAGTTGTGTTCACTGCACAGTGTGGACAAGTTTTCTCTTCCTGATCTTCATTTTAATGTAATCTTGCACTGAAGCACTGATGAAGCTTGTTGGTTTGTGCGGTTTCTTTCTCCTCCATACAAGGTGGCCATTCCTCAAGTTAAGGATCACGAGGGGATGCTTCATAAAATAAATAAGCAAATAAAATTATTCGAATTTTTCTTTTTTGGCCCATTTCTTTTTTCCTTTTAATTTGGTGACATCAAGACGTAAATGAGGAAGTTATTAAAAAAAATTGAAGGCTTAGAAAAATCATTTTAAAATTCAGAAATCCAATGAGCTTAAGATTGGTCTTTATGAAATTATATATATTTGTTTTAGAAAGATTTACATACATATTACACAATTCTTATATATTTATATATCTAACATTTTTAAAAAAAATGAATGATGATGATATTTATGATGTGATATTGAAGATTGAGGTGTTATATATATAAAAATTGAAGTTTAGATGTTAGATATGTAAATATATAAGAATTGTGTGGTATGTATGTAAATTCCCTTTGATTTTGTTTATGTAATTCACAATAAATGATTATAAAATTATGATAACATTGTATTAGGATTAAACTTCAATGATGTATGTTTTTATTGTTTGTGAAACAATTTAAAATATAGGGTCAAGCAGCTCTCTTGACATGAAATTTTCAAGAGTTATTTTTGAAATAATTATTATATATAGATTATTCTTATGAATATTAACATTGTCTTATTCTAATATCATGTTACTAGTTCTCTTTCATGTTAATCTCATTCTTTCATACTTTGGCTTAACTTTCACCCCATTTAACACTTTGGTCGAGAGCCGTACTCTTAGCACTCTAGCATTGCTTTCATTCTCTATCAATGGCATGCATGTTATCTTTTCTCTTGTATATATTTTTTGAGATATTTGAACTAATTTAATCATAAATTGATATACACAACGTATGTACAATAGCTCTACCTCCATGTCATTTTAACCATATTGGTCGAGAGCTCTTTTTTAGAAAGCCCTCTATTCTTGACCAAATTTAGTTGCTTATAGTATTGCACACATTAGGTTAGGATCTTGGAATATAGGTACTCTTACAGGTAAATTAATGAAATTAATAGATATTATGGTTCATAGAAAAATAAATATTTTATGTGTTCGAAAAACTAAATGGGTTGGGGAGAAGGCCAATGAGATTGATTGTTTAAGTTTTAAACTTTGATTTTCGGTAGGTCAAACTAGAAATGGTGTATGATTATAGATAAAAGTTTTAAGGATAATGTTATAAATATTAATAGATGTGGAGATAGAATTATAGTTTTAAAGATTATCATTGATCTAAGATTATCATGTTATAAGTGTTTGTGCTCTCTCAAGTAAGCTAAAAAGAAAATTTTGGAATGAATTAGAGGATTAATACAAAAGATACCTGAAGAAAAGTATTTATTGGAGGAGATTTAAATGGACATGTTGGTAAGATTTTAAAAAAAAGTTATGGATTTAGAGTTTAATTAATGAAGAAGATAGGACTATATTAGATTTTGCCTTAACTTATGATTTTGTAGTTGCTAAATACTTTATTTAAGAAAGAGATGAACATATTATTACTTATAAAATGGATCTAGTAAAACACATATTGATTATTCTATGGAGAAAAATAGATCGCTTAGATTGTAACATTCATAAGTAAAAGTTTAAGTCAACATCAATTGTTAGTTTTAGATTTTAAGATGAAAGATTGTAAGAAAAAATAAATCAAATTATTATCTTAGATTAGATGACACTTAAAGAACACAAATAAAAATATTTTTAAGAAAAGCTATAGCTTAGAATTTGGGATGTTCATAAAAGAATATTATGGAAAAAAATAGCAAGTAAAATTAAGTTGTTAAAAAATATGCTTGGAGAATCAAAAGAAAAGCTTCTTTAATAAAAATAGTTGGTGGAGTGTAAGAAATGATAAGAAATAAGAAGATTATTATAAAATTTGGTTTAAAAAAAACTTAGAATTGGGAAAGATATAAAGTGGTCCAGAGATTCTAAGAAAGCAATATATGATGCAAAAAATTTAACTTTTAGTGATTTATACAATAGATTAAACAAAAAAGAAAAGATGTATGTATAAGTTAGCTAACCAAAGATAAAGAGAGAAGTAAATTAGTTCAAGTGAGGATGGATGAAGATAATAAAGTATTTTTCTTAGAAACTATTATTAGGTGGATGAGATATTTTGATAAACTTTTCAATGAAGGATCTGAACGATTGATTTTAGCAACCTTAATAACCTAAATAAAAATAGAAAATTTTATTTTATCGTCATTAGTAAATCAAGTTAGAGAAGCTTTAAAGAAAATGAAATGTGGAAAAGGAGATGCGATATTCTAATGTATGTGGAAATGTTTAGGAGATCAAGAAATTTCTTGGCTTACAAATCTTTTAATGTTATTTTAAAGACAAAAAGATGTCGATGAGTGGAGAAAAAGTTTGTTGGTTCTATATTTAAGAATAAATGTGATGCACAAGAGTGTGCAAATTATGAGGAATTAAGTTAATGTGTCATACATTAAAATTATGGGAGAGAGTAATTGAGCATGTTACGATGTGATACACAAGTTTCTCACAATCTTTGGTTTCATGTAGTTCTACTATGGATGCTATACATTTGTTAAGAGGTTTGATGGAGAAGTATAGAGAAAGTAAGGAGGATTTACATATGATATATTGATTTAGAAAGCTTGTGAGAAAGTTTTAAGAGATGTTCTTGAAAGTTCTAGAACGTAAAGGAATTAATATTGGTTATATTCAAGTCATTAAGGATATGTATACTGAGTACTTGTGTCCAAACACAAGGAAGATGACAAAATATTTTCATTTCAATTGGATTACATCAAGGATCAGCCTTTAAGCCCTTATCTTTTGCTTTAGTTATGGATGTTCTTACTAGGCATTTACGGGAAGATGTACCTTGGCTTTTTTTAATGACATTCTTCTTGTTGATAAGACTAGAGAGGGAGTCCAAGAGAAACTTGAATTATGGAAGTCAATATTAAGTCAAGGTTTTCGTTTAAGTGGATCTAAAAGCGAATATATGGAGTGTAATTTTGGATGTAGAAGTTATAATGGTAGTGTTGACATTAGGTGAACAAGACATTACGATTTTATCGATATTTAGGCTATATTGTTCAAAATGAAGGTGAAATAGATGGAGATGTTATTAGTAGAATTCAAGTTGGATGGTTGAAGTGGATGAATGCATCCTGTTGTGTGATAGAAAAGTAATTAAACTTAGAAAATTTTATAAGATGGTAAGACGCAATGACTTATGGTGCATAATGTTCACAAAAAAGAAAGATTAAGTTAAGTGTTAGAGAGATGAGGATTTCGGATGAGTGGCTTTTACTCTTAGAAATAAACGAAATGAGTATGTTTAGGAAAAATTAGTAGCTCCTGGTAGATAAGAGAGAGAGTCATGGTTAGATGGTTTGGCCATCCATAATGGTAGGAGAGTAGATATATTAGATTTCTTTAGCAAAAAAAAAAAAGGTAGAAAAAGACTTGGTTAAGATGTATAAAAATGACCTTAGTATACTTGAATTAAATGAGAATTTGACACATAATAGATAATACAATGGAGAAGGATTAATAGAACTTAGTGGGATAAAGACTTGTTATTGTTGTATAGTGTCGCATACATTGAACATTTTAATTTTGTTTCTTTCAACCACATATAGTCATTTGTTAAAATCATAATAAAATGCCTATTTTTTTCTAAATCAACTCAAAGATATATTTGATATATGTTGTTTTAATCAGATCGCAATAATGTTTTTTGTATTTGTTTAATTCTATTTGTTATTTGAGGTATTTTGATTCATACTATATTTACTCAAATTTTCATCATGTTATAATCTTATGTTAACGCCTTAAATTAGATGGATTATCTTATTATTCAAAATTGTGTAAATAATTTTTATTTGTATCAATAATTTTTTTTTTAATGTTGAGTATTTGAGTATCTTATATATTAAAATTTATAAATATTAATAAGTGATTGAGAATGTAAGTATGTAATTTATTTATTTATTTTAAGAGGATATATATATATATATATCATATAATTTTTTTTATTTATATATTAATATTTAAAATTAGATTTTTATTTAACTAATATTTATTTATATTTAAAAGTTTTATTTTATTTTTAAAAAGTGAATAATAGTTATATTTTTGATGTGATGTTATATATATATTCAAAATTTATTTATTAGATATGTAAATATATAAGGATTATGTGATATGTATGTTAATCTCTTTTATTTTTATTGTAGATATCTGAAAAAGTTATTTATTTATTTCTTAGAACGCGAAATTCTTATGCCGCTCGATGATTTTCCGCAAACGGCGAAGAAGACGATATCAAGCCCTAATCCTAACCTCATTTATCTCTCATCTTCTTCCTTCGATCAGATCCAATAGCCCTGATCCGAGAAGCTCGATTGCTTGTCCGTCAAAAGGGACAACCACCTGAAACGGAGCATGCGACCCGGTTATCGGCATCCAATTACTAATCGCTTCTTCTTGTCGACTGCCTCCGATTTTGTTTTCGGTTCCCCAATTCAATTCTGAGCAAATCGATAGATTTCCTGATCGTTCTATAGGAATCGTGATGAATATCACAGAAGGAAGGGAATATGAGAGAAGATTCTAGCATTAACATCTTCTAGAAGTGCGGAGGAAGGAGAGGGGCAGACAGGATTAGATAGGATCGGATCGGATATAGGTAAGAAGACATAGAAAAGACCAGTAGATGAGCGGCGGCGGTGAAGGCGATGCTGCCAAGCTGGATGGCGATCAGCTTGCGGAACTGAGGGAGATCTTTCGTTCCTTCGATCGGAACAATGACGGAGCCTGACGCCACTCGAGCTCCCTTCTTCGAGCCCTTGGCATAAATCCAAGCCCCGACCAGATCGAGGCACTGATGCAGAAGGCGGACAGGAACAACAATGGACTGGTGGAGTTTTCAGAGTTCGTTGCCCTCGTGGAGCCTGACCTCGTACCTAAAAGTTCGCCTTACACGGAAGAGCAGCTCCAGCAGCTCTTTCGGATCTTCGACCGGGACGGGAAAGGCTTGATCACGGCTGCTGATCTCGCTCACTCGATGGCCAAACTCGGCCATGCGCTCACCGCCAAGGAGCTCACCGGGATGATCAAAGAGGCGGATACCGATGGAGACGGCCGTATTAGTTTCCAGGAGTTCTCTCAGGCGATCATATCCGCGGCTTTTGACAATTCTTGGGCTTAAGAACTGGTTGGTAGGCTTTGATCCAATTTCCTTGTTATTATCACCATAATTCGTTCTTTTAGAAAGATTCCTCCCTTTTGCTGTTAAATTTTCACCTGCATGTCTCTACTTTTGGAGATCACTACATTCGTGTTTTTCACAAAATCCCGGTTGAATTGGCAAACCATCGATCAAATCTGTCATTATTGTTTAGTCTTTAAAAATTTTCGCTTCGTACTATAGAAAAAAAAAAGTCCATTTTTATTCTCGGTCTCCTTCCCTTGTTCTATTATTTTTAATGTTTTTTTTAGCGTTGAAATGATTCTTCAGATTTCAGATAAAGCTTAACCAGAAGAAAATAACTTTGTGAAGAAATCAATGACTGCTATGATCTGTTTTCGTTGGACATTTCTTGGAGTTATAATTTGTGAATTTTCATTCCATGGTGTTATGAGTTTCAGTTAGCGCTGCCGATTTAACCATTTATATTTTGCATGCTTTATAAAATTTCTATTTCGATTTCTGAGGTACTTGGCGTCGATCGCCAATTAATTTGGATGTAAATTAGATTAAAAAAGAGATTTACATACATATCACATAAATTTTTTTTATTTATATATCTAATATTTAAATTTTAATTTTTATATAAATGAGATCTTAATCATCAATATCATATAAAAAATATCATCATAATTCATTTTTTTAACAATAAAAAATATATTTTTAAACATAAAAAAATATTAAATAAAAAAAATATCTAATTTTAAATATTAGATATGTAAATACATAAAAATTATGTGGTATATATGTAAATCTTCAATTATCTAAAGAAAAATTATTATGAGATTATTTCTTAAACTTAATAAAAAAAATTAACAGTTTTATTATTCAAATATAAACAGTAACATAAATTTTTTTTATTTTTTATCAACACTTTCAATTAGGAGTAAAAAAAAAATCAAGGCATTAATTTTCAATTTTAAGGAATCATGATGTGATATCCTCCCCTCTTTCTACACATTTCATCAAGGTTCCAATGCGAAGAAGCAAGTTTTGAATATTTTATAAGCATTTCATAAATTTATATAATAATAATGTCTTCTTGTGCATATTTATTAGTTGCATTATAAAATTATATTGGGTTAAAATGATATTAAGGCAATGCTTGTACGTCATGATATGTAACGCTTAGTGGCTTCCTCCTGTTAGGGTTATTTGATGAGTTACTTTTTTTTTTTTTTTTGGAAGAATTTGAGGGCTTTGCCCAATTTTAATTCCAAAAATAAGAAGGGAAGCAGTTACAATTTAAGCACAACAGTACACAGACTGGCGGAGATTAACCAAAAACTACAATAAGGTAACTAACAGACTAACGCACAGAACTACTAGAACATCACTTCCTATTGAAATAACCGGAGCTAATGCAGCTAGGACAATCACAAGGACTCAGATCAACACAAGCTAGTAAAATCAGCTATATCAAAATTTCATCCAGAATGAAAGCTGACAGTAAGAAAGGGTCCTACAGTTTCCTTTGCAGCCATCCAGTGGGGATACAAGACAAAAGAGAATAAAGCTCAACCGAACAAAGAGCTTCCCAAGTTGTTGAGAAGGCCATCCAAGCAGGAGTCCCTCTTGAATAAAATCAGCCAAAAAGATCATCACAGTCCATCCCAGCTGCATCGAGCAAAAAAACACAAGCAGGAAGAGAACTTGTAAAACTACGGTGGCTTGTAACTACACCACTGAAGTATCAGCTCTTTAACATGACCAGGCCACGAGTCTTTAAATTTCCATCTCTTCAGTTTAGCAGCTACCCTCACACGTATCAGCGAGGTAAGAGAGGATAAAGGGGAAGAGATTTGAGAGAAAAATCGATTGTTTCTTTCTCTCCACAAAGAGTAAACCATAGTAGCAATGATCAGGAATTTCAGCCTGATAATCACTTTGTGTTCATTTTCCTCCACTGCACTCAGGATTTGCTTGAGTGAGAACTGCATAAGAAGAAATTGGCCATTAGGAAGCAGTGTTCTAACCAATTTCATAGAGTAAGAGCATTCAAAAAACAGATGTGAATGCGATTCCACTTGAGAATGACAGAAGCAGCAGGTTGTAGTGGACTCGAGACCCCTCTTTGCTAAAATGTCAGAGGTTTTAAGTCCCCCCAAGATGGCCATCCAACAATAGAGTGCAAAGTTAATGACATTCCCCTTGAACCAAATTTCATTGCTCCAAAGGATGGATGATTCAAACACGCCTTCCTTGAAATTCGGATGGTGGGATTCTTTAGATTACTCCACATAATATGGTCTTCTCCACCCTTAATTGAGGAGAGAGGATCGAGTTAGAGCATAATGGATATATAAGACAAGAAGGGAGTTTCCACTTTCCATTTGAGATTATAGAGCTAAGTTTAGCATTATCAGGAAACCCCAAGAGTTGGGGAGCTTTTATCCCCATAATTCCATAGAGTGAGGTGCCACCACACCGAGGATCATGGATGAGAGAGAATTCTTGACCACTATCAATATTGTATGTAATTTTATTTTGAATCGGTACTGCCTTAATTACTTTCCAAAGTGGAGAAATTTTATAATGCATAGTATTCCAGATAGAGGTGTATTTTGACTTACACCATTTTGCAAATAGTGATTCTCCAAGACATACTTTCCATAAAACTTTAATCTTGCAGATCAAATCAAGAGAGGAAGCAGAAATGAGTCCAATACCCCGCTTATTTTTTGGTAGTGTAGTACGGGCCCAGGAAATAGTATGTAGTTTCTTAGCTTCCCCGGAGTGATAGAAAAAATTTGCTGTAAAAGAGCAAATTCATTTAATTATCCCACTCAAAATTGTCATAGACCGAAACCAATATGATAGGTAGTTATTAACGGAGGATCTAATCAATTGAAGTCTACCCCCGAGTGAAAGAAATTTGCACTTCCAACCAGCCAGCCTCTTATGGAGTTTATCAAACAAAGAATTAAAATTGGCCATCTTAATTGGATCACAACTCAAGGGGAGTCCAAAGTATTTGATAGGAAAATATCCTAGATTTATATCAAGCAAATTATTTAATTCAATTACCCTTCTGCAGTTCTTAGAAAAGCATATGGAGGATTTAGTTTTATTGACCTCCAACCCAAGATACAATTCCAGGGAGCTAAGATTGAGCTTGAGAGAATTCAGTGTAGAGTTAGAAGCTTCATGGCCGTAAGATCATCAAGAACAGTGTGATATCTTGCAATCTCCTGAAGAGAAGGGGTTATACAGCCCAAGATTAACATCATTATCAATAAGACAAGATAAGGTGTCCATAGCAATAGTAAAAAGGAATGGTGAGAGAGGACATCCTTGTCTTAACCCATTTGTAGAGGGGAAAAAGCCTTTAATGCTACCATTAAGCACTATTGAGAAGGGAATATCCATAATACATGCTTCTATCCATTTAACAAACCTCTCAGGAAAACCTTTATTTCGGAGTCTATGTAATAGAGAAGTCCTATTTACCTTATCAAAAGCCTTCCTCAAGTCAAATTTTGCTAGGAAGAACTGATTCTTACTCGAGGAAAATTCATTGCAAATTTCATATGCCATAAGTTATCGAGATATCTCTCCCTTTATAAATGATTGAGCCTTATCAATCACTAGAGAAACTTCTTCAATCTATAAGCAAGGACTTTAGCAATAACCTTATAAAAAGTGTTGCAAAGGGATATAGGACGAAAATCCTCTATCATAGTAGAGTGCTTGACTTTAGGTATAAGTGTGATAAGAGTGTGTTTGAAGCAATTAGGGAGTTTGTGTGACTTGAAGAAAAGTGAGCATTTAGAAAAGTTTTCCTAGTTAATTCCCAAGTGGTGTAAAACTTAGAATTGAACCCATCCGTCCGTGAGACTTGTTCTCACAAATACTTTTAAGAGCTTTATCAATCAATGATGTCTTTAGATGCCGCTTGAGCCAAGAGAGACATTTACCCAGGGAAGTTCAGGGAAGAATTAGAGGATAACCACTTAAAAAAGATGAAAGTACTTACAAAAGGCTTCAGCTATTGAGTTCTGATCAGTAATACACCTAGCATTAGAATGAATTTCTCTAATGAGGTTTGCATTCTTCCTTTCTTTAATCGAATAGTATAGAAATTTAAGGTCGTCATCAGAGTGTATAAGCCAGTGTGCCTTAGCACACTGCTTAAGCCAAATACTTTCCTTAATAGTAAGTTCCATGTATCTAGCTTTGATGTCCTTTGCATCAAGAAGTAGAGAGGGATTGTTAGGATCAGCTTCAAGCCTTTTCAAAACCTTGTCTTGATGATTTAACTTTCAATTTGTTGCACAAGAGGGATGTTCTCCCTTTCTACCTTTAAGGGCCCTCTTAGACTCAATTTTTTGGAGAGAATAAAGAATGGATCACCTTGAATGAAATATTCCCAAGCCAATTTAATAGTTTCCATGAATCCAGAGACAGAAATCCAATAGTTCTTAAAAAGAAAACAATGAGAGAGGGTAGAAGGGGAATGCAGAAAAATCACTAAAGGAGAGTGATTAGATGATAGTGGAGGAGGAACTTTATAATAGGATGAGGGAAAATTCTCCAGCCAACTAGAGTTACAAAGGGCCCGATCAATCTTAGAAAAATAGGTCTATCAATTTGTTGGTTAGACCATGTGAAGAATAGAGATTAGGTAGCTAGCTCAGGCCATTGATACAATCTTTGAAATCCAGGGAATTATTTAGGGAGATAGAATTACCACCAGCTTTATCCTTACAAGAAAGAGTACAGTTGAAATATCCCATCAGGATCCAGGGGTTGTTGCTCAAACCTGCCAGATTTTTGAGAGAATTCCACAAAGAGAGCCTAAGCTTGGCATCATTCTCTGCATAGATACATGTAAGAAAAAAAGAATGATGACCCGGGACAGTAACACACCCATGGATGAATTGATGATTCATAGTAATTGGATTAAAAGTCAACTTATCAGCACACCATTTAATCTAGATTCTTCCACCTGGAGCACAATCAAAATTAGATACACTAGCTTCAGAAGGAAACATTGTGAAACTTTGAGGATTGGAAACAGAATGAGAGGTCTCAAATTGTATTATGGTCTCTAGAAGACACAAGAGGTCCAGATGGTAGTCCTTAATGATCCCTCAGCCCAGCTTTTCTTCAGTGAGAGACCATGGACATTCCAGCAGTCCAGTGTTGGATGGTTCATTGAGAGGAGGAGGGAGTGGGCTTCTTGCCCTTTTTCTTATTACCCTTGTGTGGAGTGGGGTTGGGATTTGTAGTCTCTTTTGAGGATTCCCCCTCCTGAGGGAGTTTCCCAGGAGTTTTTGAGATCTTCTCATTAGCCTTAGAGAGATTTTTTCTACTAGGGGATACTGCTGCTGATCGAGTAATGACCCCAACAGGCTGAAAATCCCTCATAGTATATAGTAGAGGTCACCGCTGGGAGTTATGCCTCATCCAGATATTTGGCTCCTCCATTGGAGGGGATAGGAGAGAAGATCATTGATAGTGTTAGTGGGGCGATCCACTCCCATTGGTGTTGATTGGAAGTTGATGTATGAGTAAACCCCCTAGTAGAAACACGGCTTCTACTTCAGCCCCTAATGTTAGCTTGAGGCTTAGGGTTCTGAGGGCAAGATTGATTGTCATGTGAGAAGGTATTACACTGAGAACAAGAGGATGACTTCCAATCATAAATGATCTCTTAAGTGAATTTCTTGCCATTTAAGTTAATTGGAATGGAATCTAGGAGAGAAGAAGTAGTAGAAATCTGAACACATATACGGGCAAAAGTAACTCTTGCCTTTGATGCAGTGAGATTGTCCACTACCAGGGGGATGCCAATACGACTGGCGACCTTGGAAAAATCGGATTCATTCCAACAGCAGAGCGGGAAGTTCGGAAGCTTGATCCAAATAGGTAGTTCGGAGATAAATTCTTTGGATGGCCGAAAATCTCACGACCATTTCTGGAAGACAAATGGATGGCCGTTTAGGAAGCATGGACCATTATCCCAGACCAAGTTGTGGTCTTCTTGACAAGTAAACTTGAAAAGGAAGAAGTCCCCTTCAAGTGTAAGGAGATCTAGATTGCCTTTGAACTTCCACCTCTTACGTATTGCAGCAAGAAGGGAACCATAGTATGTCCATTTACCTATTGCATGACTTATCAATGATAATTCTTTTCTCTGCCTTCGAGAGCTCTTCTAAAATGAGACTTCTCATCGGATGGAATGAAGGAGAGAGGTCGCTCTTTCATTCTAGGCCAGAAGGAGTTCCTTCTAGATACCAGGTCCATTGTTGGAAGAGATGGGGAGGCCGAACGTAGGGGGTTTGGGTGTGGAAGCGGAGGGAGGAGGAAAAGAGGTGAGGTGTAAAAGATTTGGATCCATACCCACTGGGAAAAACCTAACCTCCGGCAAAAGCCGGAGGTCAAACGTGGAAGCAGCAAAAACGTTCAAGGGGAAGAGGCTGAAGGAGGCGGAAGAAGATGTTGAAGAAGAGATAGGCTGGAGAAAAAACCCAACGCGAGCCCTAGAACGAACATCAGAGTTAGGTTTTTGACGCTATTTGATGAGTTACTTAAAAATATTACCTATATATGTTGCTATTTTATTATTCTTCTTTTAATAATAATATGTATATTTTCTATGTCATTATCATTAATCATTATATATGATACTATATATATATATATATATATATATATATATATATATATATATATATATATATATATATATATATATATATATATATATATATATATATATATATATATATATATATATATATATATATATATATATATATATATAAAGAGAGAGAGAGAGAGAGAGAGAGAGAGAGAGAGAATTTGAATTTAATCTTACACACACACACACACACACACACACACACACACACACACACATATATATATATATATGCAAAGATTGAATCAAGATTTGATTGAAAGTCAAAGCTTTCAACCAATACGCTAAGATGCTTTGCACTATTATAGGTAAAAAGCTAAATATCTATTGCATGTGAAGTAAAGTTTGATTAATCTCCATTTTGTAATATTTACATTTTTAGTTGCACTTTCAAATTCTCTCATGGGTCTTTTTAATCACTAATTTACAAACTTTTGTTTTTTTACCATAATTCCCACAAATAATTATGGGAGATTTATGTATATTTCACATAATTCTTCTATATTTACATATCTAACACCTAAACTTAAATTTTTTATATATATATAACATCCCAATGTTCAATATTACATCAAACATATCATCGTCACTCACTTTTTAAAAGTGAGATGCACATTTTTAAGCATCGAAAAGTATTAGATAAATAAATACTTAAGTTTAAGTATTAGATATATAAATGCATAAGAATTATATGATATGTACATAAATCTCTCAAGAATTAAAGGCTTGGTGGCATTTGGTGTTGATTTTTTGGTGAGCGTTAACTTTTTTTGAAAATTATTTTATATGTTAGTCATTTTTTTGGCATGATTATGGAAATTTTTTCTTAACTTTTCATAAATTTTCTTGCTTTTCTTTTCATTCAATTCTATAAGAATTTTAGGATTTAATGGCTATCTAGTATTGATTCTTTTGATGTGTGAACTATTCTTAAAAAATACTTAGGATAAATAAGGTGATATTTTTTTAGGGAGATTTACAGAGATATCACATAATTCTTATGTATTTACATATCTAAAACCTAAGCTTCAATTTTTACATATATAACACCCTAATCTTCAATATCACATCAAAAATACTACATCATTCACTTTTTAAAATTGAAATGCACCTTTTTAAGCATAGAAAAATATTAGATAAGTAAATATCTAACTTTAGGTATTAGATATATAAATACATAAGAGTTGTGTGGTATGTATGTAAATCTCCCTTTTTTTATTAAGGACATTATCTAGCTTATCTAAGCTTACTTTCATTTTTTTTAGTCTCATTATCCATTTATGAAATGAATACAATCGTCGTTAATTTATGAAAAAAATTCATGATTTTAGAATTTGTTATGCTATCATCATCAATATGGAAGAAATTGATTACTATCATGATTATCTTTTTAATTTAGAAATGATTTAATTTTAAGTTTATCATTCAAATATTGAAAGAAATATCATTATTTAGAAAGATTATTTCATTAATATCTTTTAATTTAGGGTTAAGCAATCAAAGAAGATATATATCTTAAAAACAATTATTATGATCAAAGTTTTTTTTCTTCAAAGAGATATGTGCAAAATTTTAATTAAAAATTCAAACATGGGATGTCTTCTCCTCTCTCTATCATCCATTAAGATTTAATGCTAAGAATAACATTTTAGATAATTTATAATCAATGATCCTTTGATTTAGCAAGATAAGAATTAGTTATGTAATCGATAATAAAAATCTTCAATTTTATTCACTTATCAAATTATGCAATAAATATGGAATGTCCTTTAGTATTTATAAAATTAAGATATCATGTTAGTGAATTAAATTGATATCACTATAATTAGCATAAAATACTAGAAATTCAAGATCTAAGCCACTTTAGAATAGACAAAAACTTATAACCAAATCTAAATTAATCTCCATAGAAGCAAAGCTTATAATCCTTCATTGAGAACAACTCAATTAATGTGTCCCAATCAACCAAGTTCATTGAGCAACAAAGGAGACTATTTTGCATGAACAGTGTAAAAGATATTTTTAAATAATTCACTAAAAAAAGAACTTAGAACATAAAATAATAATGGAAAATATATGTATTAGGGTTTTAAGTTATCATTTTTGTTGCGTGCTAGAAAACCAAGTGAAAGTTTAGCCTTTGTTGTGAAGTCAAAGACAATGTGTAATTAAAGACAACAGACACTAATTTTTTAACGTGGAAAACCCTCAAAGAGGGGAAAACCCCGAAAAAAAAGCTTCCACTATGTATGCTTTTGACAAGATTACGCAATCAGAATTGAGAGACCAACCAACTGCAGTAACGATCGTTGTAATAGTTAATGGGAGATGGGGACAATTAGCGATGATGGTGGTTGATGACCACGAAAGGTGGTGACCTTGCTTGGAGGATCTTCGAGCTTCTTCTTCCTCCTTGCTTGCTTTTCCTCTTCCTTGTTTGGATTCTTCCTCTTCCTCTGCGATTGACAAGTAGTGATGACGGCGGTGGTGGGTGGTTGACGACCCCTTGAGCGCTCCTCTTCTTCACTCCTCTTCCCCCTCCCGATGTGATGGAGTTCTATTTATGATGGGAGGGCTGCAAAGTCCGCCACTCTCTTGATCGGACGCTTAGAATGGTTCCTTCGATCATTTGATGATTTTGAGCATTTGATGCCCAAATGAAGTCGAATTATAAGATCTTAGGCTCAGATCCGCTCGTCGAGACGCCGATTTGACTATATAAACACTCTATATTTAAGAGCTATTTTGGGATGTAATTGATATCCCAAAGATTCCAAGGAAAGTGCTCTCTGACTCACCAAATCGGTCGCTTTTGATATTAAGATTCGACTTTGATTAGGTATTTTGAGCACTATCAGCTATTTTTTTGGATGAGATCTTAATCATCCAAAATATATACAACCCATGACCAATATATTTCAAATATTCATATAAATCCAAGACATTAAGCAAATCTACGGTCTTTGGCATGAGATTCGAGGTTATGAATTTATTTGATGCTCACTAAGTTTTCGGCATTTTTCCGTAGCACCGCGACTATTCAAGACTTCCCGGCCACTACCGGGCAGTCAGCCCAAGGCCGCTGCCAAAATAAAAGGCCCATCATCGCGACTGGCCACCACGCAACGCGCCGGCCATGAACGGTCATGCGACGCCGTCGGCCGTCGAACGGCCGCCATACGCGGTCGACGCTGGCGGCCGGGCAGCTGCTTATGGTCACGGCGGGACGGTCCGGTCGCGAACGCTGGTCGGATCGTCGCTGCTGACGGTCGTCGCGACGCTCGGTCTGGGGTCGCTGGCTGCTCCGGTCGACGTCCGGTCAGCGATGGTCGGTCGCTGACGATCCGGTCGGATAGGTGCCAGAAGGCCAGCTGCCTGCCGCTGGTACGTCACATGGCTACGGGCTACAAGGCTGCTGCCTCGGCCACACCGGCCTGAGTTTAAGGAATTTAATGCTTTTGAGGGTTTTACCCTTTTACCCAGAGGCTATAACACTCTAGTGAGGGAGAAAGGCATACCTTTCTCCTCTCCCTTTCTTCTTGAGTGAAGTATGCGAGGAGGCGATCAAGACCCACCATACGACAAGACTCAGCCCCGTGGGGTGTAATAACCTAGACCGACCGGGTTGCATCAAGACCCTCATACGACAAGGCTCTAGCCCCTAAAGGGGTAAACTAACCTACCTGACCGACCGGATTGAGGAATATCAAGGCTCCAAGGGGTGTAAACTAACCGGACCGACCGGATTGAGATCAAGACCCGTCATACGGCAAGGCCCAAGGTAACCACTACCTTGGACACCTGCGAGGCTCGTTCCATACCGCCCGTCCGCTTATCGGCCCCAGCCTGTTAAGGCACTACGCCGCGGGTTTCGCCGCCTGCCCCGGTTCGTCCCGCCGGATCGTCAGAGGCGGCCCGCCGACGCCGGCGCTTTCTCGCCCTATCGCCCGCCGGATCGTCCTCTGCCAGAGGCGATCAAGCGCCCACTCTGCACGCTTGTGGTTCCCGGCCTCGGCCGTCCGGCTAATCGGTCCCGCTTGATCGCCTGGGGAGGGCGCCCGTTGCACGCCGGTGGTTCGCTCCCTCGTCCGGCGCATCGCCCCGGATCGCCTGCTGGGGAGGAGGGCGCCCACTGCACGCCGCGTTCCGCTTTCCTACCGGCCCCGGCGCATCGTCCCGGATCGCTCGTTAGAGGCTGGCTACCAGACGCCGTGGGTTCCGGCTTCCCCCCGGCGATCGCCCCGGATCGTCTGTTGTGAGGCGATCAAGGCCCACCAGATAGCCGTGGTTCCGGCGACGGGCTGCCTGACCGGCCCGTTCGGCGATCACCGGAGACGGGGTCAATTTAAGATGCTCGGCGATGGTGGCCGACGAGGATAATCGCCGACGATGGTGGTGACCGGATGGGGATTGCGACGCTGAGGATCGGCGACGTCGGAGGCAAAGGACCGCGACGGTACGGCGTGATGACCGGCCAGAAGTGGTTGGCGACCGACGGGTGGTCAACAATCGGCGACGGTAGTCGACGGCGGCGACCGACGCTCTGTAGTGGTGACCGGTGTGGTGGTGACGGCTAAGATTGCCGTGATGGTTCAACAGCTTGATAATCGATGTCGTTAACTTGCATGTTAGAGATATAATCAATCCGCTGAGATTTTGACCCATCCGGTTTGTTTGTCGGTTATCGACATTAACCCGAGTGGGTACAAAGTTTTGACCTTTCCCAGTTATTGGTCTATTATTCGCTGACGCTAACCTGCATGGAAGAGGCCGCTGGAAGTCCACCGCGACTTTGACCTTTCCTCCGTTTGTCGAATTTTTGCTCGACATTAACCCGCATGGAAGAGGCCGCGGAAGTCCACCAAGGACCTTTTGACCTTTCCGGTTAGTCGAAGTTTTACCGACGCTAACCCGTATGGAAGAGGTCGGGAAGTCCACCAAGGACGCTTTGACCTATCCCGGGTTGTTAGAAGTTTTACCGGCGACGCAACCCGCATGGAAGAGGTCGGGAAGTCCACCAAGGACGCTTGACCTATCCCGGGTTAGTCGAAGCTTTTACCGATGACGCAACCCGCATGGGTCGAAGTCCACTCGACGCTGACTATCCGGTTGTCACCGAAGTTTTTACTGACGCGAACCCGCATGAAGAGGTCAAATCGGCCGACGGCTGACCGCGATGGCCGATAGGCGACATGGCGATGACGGCTAAGATTGGCCACGGTGGCATCGGGCGACGGTAATGGGCGAAGATGACCGCATATGGTGGCGCGGCCGACGGGTGGTCTACGACGAATCGCGACGGTATGACGACGAGTCGCGATGACCGGGCGACATGGTGATGACCGCATGGCGATGATCGGCGGCGAAGGACCGGCGACGGTCGCGCGATGACCGGCGACACAATGGTTGGCCGACGGGGTGGTCGGCAAGAACCGGCGATGGTCGACGGCGGGCGAATCGACGTCGGCGCCGGATGACCGGCGCATAATGGTGATGACCCAAGATTGATGGCGACCTACGGCGACCGCGACGAATATGTTGGTGACCGGCGACGATGGGATTTTGACCCATCCGGGTTGTTTGTCGAGTGTTATCCGGCGACATTAACCCGTATGAGTGGTACAAAGTTTTTTTTTTTTTTTTTATTTTTTTTGTTTTTTTTTTGTTTTTTTTTTTTTTGACCTTTTTGTCGAGCTTTTGCTGACATTAACCCGCATGGAAGAGATCGCAGAAGTCCACCAAGGACGTTTTGACCTATCCCGTCGAGTGTTTACCGATGACGCTAACCCGTAATGGAAGAGGTCGAATATTTGCATGAGCTTGAGCCGAGTTGACCATCGATCTTTGCCTTTTCGCTGGTGTTGTCGACTTGCTCATCTTTGAGATTAAGAGTTGCCCCCGCCAGGGGTATGTTCAGAGTCGATTGATTCTTTCCACCGACGGATATCTTTGTTGAATGGGCCTTTCGATTTCTTCTTTGATGGGACCGTCCAGGTTCCTTGGGGTGCTTTTATGTCTCTCTCGCAGATTATCCAAATTTTTTCATGTGCATTAATAGCCTCATCGCTGAAGATTCGTGCTTCCACATGATGAACTAAGTCGATATATGACCGGACCGTGTCCCGCATGAGTGATGAGTAAAAAGGCCCTAGACGGAGCCCTCCAAGAAAAACTCCTCTTAATAGTTCGTAGTTTACCTGTGTATTTGGCGAAGCTTCTAAGGAGAACCTCGAAGTATTCTTTAAGTGATTCACCCTCGCTCGTCACCGAAAGATGGGAGGAATCTTTAATGATTCATTTGCAATGAACTGCTCCACAAAGAACCGGGCGAAGTTCGTAAAGGTATGGATGGATCCCCTCGAAGAGAGTAGAACCAAGTGCGAGCCCCTTCGAGGGTAACAGAAAGACCGACAAGCAAAGGTGTGAGCTCGCTGGATATGCATGATAGTCCCAGAATGGTCGATGTGTTCGTGGGTCGGCCCCATCATAGAATCAATGCTCTAAGCTTGAAACCTACGGAATGTTGAAGAATTGCTTCGCCTAAAGGTGAGGACCTCATAACCGCGGTGGGTGAAGATGATTGCCTTGAAGGTGAAATTCATCTTGCATTAAGCCGCCGACTTGAATGTCATGTCGAGCTGATTAACAAGATGAGCATGTGTGAAGCTATCAACAACGACCGTGGATTAGTAACCGCTGAGCCGCACGATGGATGAGTGGAACTAGCAGGTCAAGGAGATCATACGGCCTACGCGAGGAACTCAAAGGTCGGGAGGATTAGCATTTTGACCTCCTCCGCGCAACGACCGATCTTTGGGGAGATATGTTTGTCGAGAAGCCGTTGTAATCCTTGCAAAAGTCGGATCATTTTATTTTGAGACTCCTCCATTCGACGGACACGATCTTCCAAAGAGATTCTCATTCGCCTCACCTTGGCCCTTGGTTCGTGGATGGGTTTGAGAATGACCTGAGTTGGAGTGGGAGACTTGTAACGAAAGTGTTGTGCCTATTGGCCATAACGCATGTTCACGGAAATTATGGTTGAGGGTTTTACTTCCCACGACGGCCAAACTGCTAGAAAACCACCGCCAGAGTGAAAGTTTACTTTAGCCTTGTCAGTCCACACACACGTAATTAAAGAGAACAAGAGACACTCTAATTTTAACGGAAAACCTCAAAAGAGGGGAAAACCACCTGGCCTAGCCAAGAAAAGCTTCCACTATGCTTCAGTACAAAGTCTTCCTGACAGATTACAGACCAGATATGAGAGGACCAACAACCGTGTAACAATGATGCTTGTAATAGCAGTGGAGATGGACAATTAGCGATGATGGTGGTTGATGACCGTCGAAAAGGGTGTGACCTTGCTTGGAGGATCTTCGAGCTTCTTCTTCCTCCTGCTTGCTTTTCCTCTTCTTCCTTGTTTGATTCTTCCTTTCTTCGCAGATTGATTGGGCGGATGATCACATACGGCCACGGTGGTATTGACGACCGCTGAGGCTCCTCTCTTCACTTTGTTTCAGCCTCCTTCTGCTCCCCTCATGTGAGGGATAGAGTTCTATTTATAGATGGGAGGAGGCGCTTCGTAATTTATGCAAAGTCCGTACCCTCTTGATCTGACGGCTTAGAATGGTTCCTTCGATCATTTGATGTATTTTGAGCATTTGGATGCCCAAATGAAGTCGTAATTATAAGATCTTAGGCTCGTTAGATCCGCTGACGCCGATTTGACTATAAACACTCTATATTTAAGAGCTATTTTGGGATGTAATTGATATCCCAAAGATTCCAAGGATATTTCAAGTGAATCTCGACGGCTCACCAAATCGCGCCGCTTTTGATATTAAGACTGACTTTGATTAGCGAGATTTTGAGCACCATATCAATTTTAGTCTAGTAATAAGTTTTTTTAAGTTATCATTTTAGTCAATCAAATTATCAAATCTTGATCCCATCAAAGATCTTTTTAATCATATATATATATATATATACATACATAAGTGTTAGAAACTCAATGATGAATAATAATTTCAAAAAACAAAAAATAAAAAAATAAAAACTTGGCACCACCAATAAATTGACTCATTTGAAAAGACAAAGTGAGCTTTCTAACTAAGATGCTATTACATATCAAATTATTCACTTTCTTACAAGACACCTTAGCCTATCGGTTTGACTTTAACCAAAAGCCGCCTTGAAGTTCGCACATTATGTGAGCAAGGATTAAATTCGCTTAAATGTCAAAAAAAATAAAAATAAATAAATTCACTTCCCACCTAATATTCATGAGAACTTCACTTAATAATCTATGCAAGAGGAGTCTTAGCTATTGTCTCTTAATAAAGAGTTGTTTGAAGAAAATCATTCTTCATAAACATCTTAGTAGTGATTACATCCTTTTTATTTATAGCAACCTCCTCAGTTTTCATTTTAATTTTCTTAATATTTTTGATAGCTCAGCAAAAATATTATTTCATTTTCTTATTCTTTTATGATTTTTACGACATAAGATAACTATAAAATTAAATGTACTCTCTATATTTCATGAATTGAGTTAGAACGATCTCATTAATCATAATACTTAAATTTTTATTTATTTTTAACAAACATAATGCTTAAATTTGACAATCTAAATTTGTGCTATGAGTATTATAAATATTTCCTTTTAAAAAAAAAAATCAGATAATCATCACATTTAATAACTATTTATCTCAAAATTAGTTCTTTTTTCATAAATATTTTTTTACAAAATAGTTAGAAAATTAGTAGTCAAACACAATCATAAAAAGTGATCCCAAAGGCATTCTTAATTGACCAAATTAAATAAAATATGTCATTAAATTAAAGTCATAAAAACATATTAATCTCTCCAACAAATTTAAGTAGTCAAATTCCTATTGGATATATTATAACATAATTTAATAAAGTTTTATAAAATCTATACTATATGAAGGCCGACTGGTTGGGACATAAGGAGGGAGATCAAGAAGGAAAAATTAATAGGCTAATATTAATATTTGCTTCTATTTAATATCGTTAGTTAAATTAATTTTGAAGCAATAATTTTAATTGCAGTTAATGACCATCGGTACTGTTGTAATTATTTCACAAAAGTAAGCCAAATAATAGTAAATTATTTATGATTAAAACACACGGTTTGTATTTTATGTCTGTATACTAAAAAAAATAAGCTAATAAAAAATGCGGTATACCAATAATAATATTTTTTTAACTTTATAGTTTTATTTTAAATTATTATTACTATATCTATTGACAATCACCACCGGTCCCACCGCGATGATCATCTCAAAAATTATTCTCTCACTAGTCGTAAGCCTAGTCATGACCCTACGATCATTGCATATTTTGTATTTAAACTTTTTCCTATCGAAGAATTCATAGAAACATAATAAAATTTCATCTCTTAACTTTATATAAATAATTAACACACACTCAAGTAGATAGTTGAAAAAGGACAATGAAAACAAGAATTTTTATGTGAAAAATTTTACGGAAAAAAAAAAAAATCTACAAAGTCTAACCTAATTAAAATGTGCTAATATATATATACTTAAAATTATATTTGATATGACCCTAAAAATTACTCTACAAGCACGAATCACGCCGAAAGAAATCGATCGAATCAAACCTAGATCAAACACTTAAAATATCATCGGAAACCAGACATCGTTAAATTCTAAAAGTTCTCAAATATGGAGTATTTATAATCAAATCGAGGCTCGACGAGCCGGTCCAACAAGCCAAAGATCTTATAATTCACTTATTTGAGCATTCAAATAAAATATATCATGATCGGGAATCATCAAGTCGTCCGGCGGAGAGGAGTGGTTCTGATTGCATGATCATTGGACACTCCAATCTATAAATATCATTCCTCATATAAGGCGAGAATAGAGAGGAGAGAGCTCTAAAGATCCTCCAAATCGTGCCACTGACGGTCTTAACAGCCACGCCGCCATGCCGCCGCCACTAATCCTCGACCACCGCATTTCATCTTCACCGACCACTATCGTCATTATCATCGGCCAACATCATGCCAACATCGCCCTCAACATCACATCAACATCGTTTCTAAGAATGCCCTTTCTCATATAATTAATCAGATCGGGAAGATCTTGTACTCAAATGATACATTTGTTTTACCTGGCTAGCCATTTTTTCCTCTTTTGAGATTTTTCACGTAAAAAATTTGGTTTTATTGTCACTTTTTATACCTATGTGGATTCAAATTTAAGACGAAAACTTTTACTTACCGCAACTTGTTTTCTAGCATGCAACAATACTGTTCAAATCTTCCAAATGATGGTATTACAAGACTATATATGAGAAGTTGGGATAATGATAGCTTTAAAATCAAGTTATAACAGTTATATAATGGTGGTCAGGTTGTAAAAGTTGCTAGCAGTGGTCAACGATAATTGTATGAAGTTGTTGGTGATTGTTGCGAGCCTCGCATGACAGACATCATGCTTCTAGCTTTTTTTCTAACTATCTCATAGTTTTTTTCTCCCACTTTATCTTTGATATGACACTAAAAATCCTACTAGTCGAAGCACAAATCTTGATGTCAAAAGCAAGTCGATCAAACTAATGAGATCAAGCTTAAAATATCATTGGAAACTTTGGGATATCAGCTAAATCCCTAAATATGGAGTGTTTATGATCAAATCGAGAGTCTTGACGAGCCGGATTTAACATGCCCAAAATATCTCTTGATTGACTTCTCATTCAAATACTCAAAATACATCGATGATCAAGAAAATCATCTTGAGCCATCAGATGGAGTGGTTTGGATTTTGCACGTATTTACAAAAATGCTTCCTCTAATCTATAAATACCATTCTTTATATGAGAGAGCTAAAGAGAAGAGGCTCAAAGCGAAAAATCTTCCAAGCATAATTGCTACCACTGATGCGCCACCACGTTGGCGCCAACCACCGCCGCTTCCTCACCACCACCGCCGATCTCATAATCTCGCTGCTCTTTCACGCCGATGCTTAATCTGCCGCGAGCCAGCCGTTGTTGATTGCCGCCGGCTATCGCTGTTAACATCGCTGCTGGTCATTCACTGCCGCTGATTGTTGCCAGGCTATCGTTAACCACTGGTTTAGATTAATTGCCATAATTGCTGCCATTGCATTATCGACAACTATCGCCGGTCATCCCGCTACCCACTGCTGCTGATTACACTCAGATTTACAACTTTGCTGCGATCCACTGCGTTGCGATTAATCATCATTATCATTGCATTAACTAGCCGCGGTTATCATCATATCATTATCGGCTGGTCCGCTGCATCGTTCTGGTCGCCGTTGCTGACCATCAATTATCTCGCTGGTTTCACTACTACCATCACCTTTCATCACCCCATCACTATTATCAACTACCACTAACAATAAACATGACTATATTAGGTTCGATTCAGATTCATCGCTCTTCTCATATACAATTTTGTAATCCTTATTGGGAAAATTTTGTACTGAAATATACATAAAAGATTTTACTGAAGCTCCGTGATTTTTTCCCTCTTTTGAGATTTTTCATGTAAAATTCCAGTTTTCTTATTAATTCTTCAAACATCTAGTGTTTTGGATTCTACAACAAAGTGCGTAAACTTTTATTTTACCACAACTAGTTTTCTATCACACAACAATCTTTAAACCCTCTCCTCCTCTTCATGATGGACTTACAGGATTTTGAGAAGAGTATTTTGATAATTATAACCAAAATCTCAAAACACTCCATAAGATGATTTATATTAATTTCCTTAATCGTAAATAATTTTTTTTTGATGATTTAATCATTTTAACGATCATTGATTTGAGTGATCTTGGACTTATTAGATTTTCACGTTGAATCGTTTAATTCGATTATAAGCACACAAAATTTAGAAGTTATTTAATCATCTAATTAGTATCTAGAAATCTTCACATATATTCTTTGAGCTTATTTGAACTTGAACTAACTCATTTTTGATGCTAGTGAATTTGTCTCATTGTGCTCGATTTGATGGGATATATAAAAATTATACAATATATTTTTTATATAAAATGTAAATAAAATTAAATAAAAATAAAAAGTGATTTGAAAGAATCCCTCAATCATATTATCATTAATTAAGGGAAATTTACATACATACTACCCAATTCTCGATTTACATATTTCACACCCAAACTTTAATTTTACAAAAATAAGATATGCATAAGACGATTTCACTTAGAAAAAAAAACTATTTGATAATAATAAAGATTTAAGATTTAAAAAAAATTAAAGTGATAAATATATAAATGTATAAGATAATGTATGTAAATCTCTTAATTCAAATAATGACACCTTGATAGAAATAATGTATATTTAATATAATATTGAAATATAAATATTAGAAAGTTAATGTTATCTTTTATTTGTTGATTTTTAATTTTCTTATATAATACACATTATATTACATTTTAGGTGTAGCACATAATTTTATATATTCTTATATCAAATATATAAATTTTAAGATTTACATAACTAATAATCAAATATTTAAATCTTTCTTATTTTATTTTATTCAATGAATCTAAAGAATAGTTTATAAAGTAATTTATATTTCTATAGGAAGGAATGATAATTTATTTTTTTATAGCATAAATAAATAAAGGAAATATTGTTATCGGTAAATAGCATTTTTTTATGAGCTTAATTTCTAAAATATTCAGATATAAAATACATACCGCAAGTTTTAATTCTAATAATTTACAAATGTTGTTCGAAAATTAATTTGACAAATGATATTACATAGAGTAATTATTAATAATAATAAATTAATTTCGTCTTCCTAAATCCAAATATCTCCTTCATTATGTCCCATCCAGTCGGGCATCGTTGGATTAGACTTTATTAAATTCTGATATATATTAATTAATTAAAGTACACGTATTAAAATAACTAAAATATTTAATAACAGTTGCCTTACACGTTGACCAGGTTACCGTTGACCTAAACGTGGACTTTCATGCATGAACGGCGTCTTAGTTTTGAGCGTCCGATCCCTCGAGGATCAGGCGGACCCCAACCGTCGGATCAGCGGGACCACACTTTTCATCGATCAATACTAGTGCAAGAACCCCTGAGGTTTGACTTTGGAAGGCCCGATATTCAACCCGAAACGCAACCCCTTCTCCGTGACACGTGGCGTGATGTTACTGCTTAGTTGTGAAAGTTCGCAATTACCCCCGGCAGTAATCCACTTATTACCGAAACCTTGGATTGGAGAGAGGTTAAAAACGGAACTTGGTTGTGAGGTGAGATATTGAATTGAATTATATGGCCAGAGAGCTTGAAGGGTCGGCCTCCAAGAAGAAAATAGGACAAAAGAAGTGTGCTTTCTCATCCTTGCCAGCGAGGAACAGTCCACGGTATTTATTGCCACCATCACTCCTTCCTCTTTACTCTTCTCCTATTCTCTTTCTCTTCAAGTCATGTTGGGGGAGATATCCTCAGCCTCTCAGCGATTTGTTTTCTGATAATTTTCTAACATGATGTGAAAGAGAGAAGGAGCGGAATTTTGGTTGGTTATTTACTCTGGTGTGTGGGACAACGCGAGGATGTATGGAGATTGTCAAGTGCTCGGCGTCGATGCTCGGCGCCGGAGGCGGAAGCGGCGGGGGGAACGTGGTCTCCCCCGATTCACTCTTCTCCTCGCAGATCAGAAACCCTAATCTCGGTAGCGTAGCTGGCTTCATGGCAGGAGTCGTACCTTTCTCTTCCTTCCTCCCACTGTGCCGGTGAGCAAAAACGCGTTTTTTTGTTTTTTTCTTCGCATGGAATAAGAAAAATACTGTAAATATTCCACTTGCAGAAAGAGGAGGTGGCTCGGAAGGAGGAGGAGATGGAGAGCGGCTCCGGGAGCGGCCACCTTGAAGGCTTAAGCTGCAGCGAGGATCATGATAACGGGACGACGCCACCACTAGCAATGACGGCGCCGCCGGCTCCGGCGAAGAAGAAACGTTACCATCGCCACACTTCGCGGCAGATCCAGGAGATGGAAGCGTAAGATCAAAAATTGAGAAAATCCTCTAATGCATCTTATTTGCCGAAAAAGGTAAATAATATTTTCATTTTGGGTAAAAAATCAGATTGTTTAAGGAATGTCCGCACCCGGACGACAAACAGCGGCTCCGGTTAAGCCAAGAGCTTGGCCTGAAACCTCGCCAGGTGAAGTTCTGGTTCCAGAATCGCCGGACTCAGATGAAGGTGCGCATGTTAATCCAATCCACGCAGTGCCAATTTCCGCACGTGTGAAACAATAATGAAAAAGAAGGAAAACAAATATACTTTTACTGGTTTCCAAATATTTTGAGAAAAATAAGATTTGCTTGAGAAAGCAAGTAAAAAAAAAGGGAGATGTATCATGGATATGCATTGTTTGTGGTGTTCCGCAGGCGCAACAGGACAGGTCGGATAACGTGATCCTACGGGCGGAGAATGATAGCCTGAAGAACGAGAACTACCGGCTGCAAGCAGCGATCCGTAACGTTATATGCCCGAATTGCGGCGGCCCTGCCATGCTCGGAGAAATGTCCTTCGACGAGCACCACCTCCGCATGGAGAACGCTCGCTTGAAGGAAGAGGTCAGTTCGATTCTCAAACCACAACCAAAACCCTAACATTAGCTTCTCACACGTGCCGATTGATGCGGAGCGTGCGAGCCAGATTTCCCGTTGCTTTCCAAAAGTCAAAGACTTTAAAAATACCGCCTCATAACAGCTGCTCGCTGCCATGCAAAAGCTCGTATTTAGATGTTTTGGGTTTATATCCATCTGCGGGGAAAATAATTAACTGCAAAAGAATCGTAAAGCGTGCCTTTTAAATCTATAATATATATTTTATTGAGCAGCATTTCTTAAAAAAAAATCATAGTCTCTTTAAATGCAAGAGCAATTTAGCACTTATTAGTGAGTCCAAACCAATAAAAAAATCGAAAAAAATATAAATTACTAAGCCTATTGTATTATTATTTGATGTCTACATCAAAATGTCTCTGCAGCTTGATAGATTATCATGCCTTGCCGGAAGGTTCGGCGGCGGCCGGTCGTTGTTGCCATCATCGCCTTTGCTGCTTCCGCCATCACTAGACCTCGATATGGGAGCATACTCAAGGCAGTTCCACGATCTGCCGCCACAGCCGGCAGTTTCATGCAGTGATATGCTTCTGGCCTCCGGGCTTGTGGATGAGGACTCTGCGTTCGCCGGTGTGCTAATAATGGAAGGGAAGAAGCCTCTGGCTCTTGAGCTCGCCATGGCGGCTGCTGAGCAACTGGTGAGAATGTCTCGGGTCAATGAATCGCTTTGGTTGAAGAAAGGCGGCAATTGCGTCGGTGGCGGAGCAGTGGAGGTTCTCGACGAAGAAGAGCATGCCAGGCTGTTTCCATGGCCGATGGATTTGAAGCAGCTGGGTGGTGGGGGGTACAGGATGGAGGGGACCAGAGACACCGCGCTTGTTATCATGAATAGCATAACTTTGGTGGATGCATTCATGGACGCTGTAAGTTTTTTTTAACAGTACATGTAATTCTACTTGTACCAGTAATTCGGTATAGTTGAGTTATTTCTCTTGTCAGATGATTTTAATGTAGATGCTGAAAAATTATGTTTGGCATAGAAGTCATGAGCTTCTCGTTGTAGGCATCATGATGACTCTTATCCTTATTATTTAAGATGAATATAAATTATGTTTTAATTAATTCTGTTAAATGCTACTTGAAGTATTAATTCTATTTCGCTTTTTTGTATTTGTTTGCGTCTCATCTTCAGCATTAAATATGTGCTATGTATGTCTACTCTCTTTAATTGAACATATTCGGAAAATTTAGTCCATTTTATAATATTTTAATTTTTTAAAGGTTTTAGCTGCTCGCACTTAAACATATAATCATTTATCATTATATTTTTCTTAATTTTGTCACATTTATTTATTTTTAACAGTACCTATACATGGATGAACTTGTAGAAGTGTTTTATGTTCTTCATAAACTTATGATGATAACTAATCCATTGGTTCATCACAAACTGAAGAAATTCTTTTTCAATGGCCTTATAATTTCTGCAGAATAAATGGTTAGAATTGTTCCCCTCCATCGTATCCAAGGCAAAAACAATTCAAATTATAACGTCAGGACTCCCTGGAAATGGAAGCGGTGCTCTTCACCTGGTAATGAACCGAAATCATAAACTCTCCTCAATTTTAGCACATTGCGAGAACAAAATAATCAGCTTGTTTGTTTCTTCTGACAGATGTACGCAGAGATTCAAGTTCTTACACCTCTAGTGCCTACACGAGAGGCTTATTTTCTTCGATATTGCCAGCAAAATTTGGAAGAAGGCACTTGGACAATTGTTGATTTTCCAGTGGACAACCTTCAAGATGTCATACAAATGCCCCTTATGCGATATAGGAGAAGACCTTCTGGTTGCGTTATCCAAGACATGCCCAATGGGTACTCAAGGGTATGTATTATTTTGAGCCCAATGGGTACTTAAAGTTTTCTTGGTGGAACATTTTGAGCGCATTTATTTCATATATCTGGTCTGTAAATATCCATTTTGTTTGAGTAAAATTCCTTAGCTCTGCATTTGCTTGTTCATTTCACCAATCTAGTTCAGAATGTTCAACATTACTTAACACTTAGGATCTGTTTTGGGGATGGTTGTAGGTTTTTTTTTTGGTAAGAGTAGCTGCAGAGTTTCTGTGAGAAAGCAACTTTTTTTATTACTGTTGTGGGTGCTTTTTTTTTGTGAAAGATTGAGAACAGCATAAAAAATGACTTCTCATTAGAAAAGATTGTGATTAATTAACAATAAAATAGGACACCACTAATATGACAACATTTTATAATGCAAAATAGTGAGAAACCTATCCAAACGAACCCTTACTCTTGTGATTTGTTTCTATTATTATTCTTTTTAGATCTTATATACTATTTTTTATATGCCAAGCATATGTTGGACCACTCAAACAGTCTTAATCCACCACTTTGTTTAAGTTATTAGATTTGTTAGATTACTATATTAATATATCATATGCACATAATATTTATTAAAAATTTATCGTCTTTGTTGTTATTAAAATATATTTTGATTATTGATGATATTTTCTTTTATTTTTCTTTTCTTATTATTCTTTTATTGTCTTATAATAGATATGTTTGTATTAGTATTAATGGTTCGTTTGAGACAGCTTTCTAGTTGTTTTACTTTTTCAAAAAATAGTCAGAAATCTACGTAGCTTCGTTTGGCTATCAGTTTTTTAAAAAAATTACTTTCTCCACAACAGCTTTACAATCAGCTTTTCAAAAAATTACAGCTATTTCAAATAGACCTTAAGTTTATTCAAATAAAAGTGTAGTTTTTCTTTTATAATATGGTACTGGAGCCACTGCTCTAAGTGGATCTTCTTTTCTCTATTGATAATCCCATCTTTCCATCTTTGGTTTAATGCATAATGATTTATCTTTGTCTTCTAATTGATGAACTTGTGAGGATCCCATAAAGATTCTATCTTTTGTGACGATTACTTCAACATCGATCTCAATAGAAATTAGTCTAGCGTTAATCTCTCACTTGTTCTTGGTTTTTTTGGAGAACATCAATTGGCTTGAATCTGCAATTCCGAGAAGCTTTAACTTAGCTATTGGCTTGGATCTCTTAGTTTTTCTTGTACTATGCGAACTCTCAATGTTTTTTTATTATTGCATCGTGAGTTTGTGGAAGGGTGTTATAGTTATTAGAATTATTAGATTACCATATTAATATTTCTCACATGCACTTAATATTTATTAGGAATTTATAATATGTATTATTATAATTAATTTTGATTATGGCAGAGATTCTTCTTTATTGTATTTATCTAATTACTCTTTTTTTATCTTTATATTTGTATGTTTCTATCAGCATTAGGTTTTTCCAAATTAAAATTGATTTTTTTTTTCTTATAATCCTTGTTACACAGTAATAATTGATTAAATTAATCACCTAGACAAGAAAGTGTCTCATTTCATTGTTTACCTTTTTGCTAGTTTTCATGTTTCTCAACATAAGATCAGCTTTTCTGATATATAAATTTAAATTACATAAGCTAGCAAGACAAATCCTTCATATTACAACCTTCAGGTTTGAACTTCTGTTCTAAAAATCTGGGAGTATATTATTTGAGTCAATCCACTGTAATTTCTTCACATTCATATTTACTGTTTACTGAACATGACTTCATCGAGGCCAATAATGGTTTGGGTTGCAACGTGCAACTCTTGTACCCTCCATGAGCCACAACTTGCGCATTTCAGCATTAACTCCTGAATCTCCATTCTCCAACATTCAATTCACAGCGATCTTTGCTCAAACAATTTTGTCTGGTAATGTTTTTACTGCATTACTTACAGATAACCTTTCATCTTCATCTCTGATTCTTATCATAATCATCTAAATCCAACTATTCAAATAACCTTCAGGAATTAAAAAGCTAAAAGCTTTATGTTCCAAGCGATTTCTTCCAATGATTCCCAAGCGTTCCCTTTATTACATGCGGCATAGTTGAAGAAGAGTACAATGTTATTGAATGAAGCTTTGATGCATGGTCATCTTAACCTTATTATGCAGGTGGTTTGGGTGGAACAAGCAGAGGTGGAGGATAAGCCAGTACACCAGATATTTTCCCAGTTTATTAACAGTGGAATGGGATTTGGAGCGACACGCTGGCTATCGATCTTGCAGCGGCAATGCGAACGGTTAGCAAGCTTAATGGCTAGAAATATTTCTGATCTTGGAGGTATTAATTATTCCCTTACTTTCACTTGTTCTAGAGTATCATGAATCAACCTCTCCAATTACTTGGTAATCGCCATGAATGTAACTATAAGCATAACTTTTGGCCACTTTGCATTATCAGTAATCCCCACACCAGAGGCAAGGAAGAACATAATGAAGCTATCACAGAGAATGGTGAAGACCTTCTGTTTAAGCCTCACTTATTCTGGAGGACAGTCATGGACTGCACTCTCTGATTCACCTGATGATACTGTCAGAGTAACAACCAGAAAAAATACTCTTCCCGGACAGCCTAACGGTGTTATTTTGTCAGCAGTATCCACAGCATGGCTTCCCTTCCCTCACCATCAAGTCTTTGATCTTTTGACCGATGAACAGCGAAGGTCTCAGGTATATCCAACAATTACTCTCTTCTCTATCTTTTCTTGTTCCAACAATCAAAATGTACGCTTTAAATTAAACATTATTCATATATTGATTAATATGCAGCTGGACGCTTTGTCCAGTGGAAACTCTCTGCATGAGGTTGCTCATATCGCAAATGGCTCGCATCCGAGGAACTGTGTGTCTCTTCTACGCATAAACGTGAGTCTGCTGTTTCCATCCTTTCCCATTTAAATACTATTTTCATCTTGACTTTTTGTTACTTAATGAAATTATTGGTTTTAGAACTCAGTTTCAGTTTCTGACGCTATTGATGTTTTTAGAAAACTATAGAAGTAGTGTCATAGTTTGAAATTTGAATCATAGCTATTAGCTTGTAGTCATTGAACTAGAAAAACTATAGAAGCAGTGTCGTTCCTTCTCTACAGTTCCTGGAAATATTTCCTTCATCATGTATCTTCTTGCCAAAAGTATGAAAACGGTCGGCATTTTTACCGACGATAGAAATAGGCAGCAAAGTAGAAGCCATTGAAGGTTCATAATAGCTGCTTTCTTTTGATGGTAATTAATGTTACACCAATAAATAGTAGACAAAGATGAAGATGGAGCAGCAGACTCGTCAATGATGGCACTATTAAATGTGATCTCTTGATTTGTAGAGTCCAAGCTAGCTGTTTCCCTCTCCCTGTGGGGTTTCAGAAACCCTAGCCCTTGTGGTTCTTTTATTTGCCATCTTAAAGAATGAAACCAAACGCTTTTATTTCTGGAAGAAACAAAAGCGTACAACTTTTTCTTACCTGTAAGATTCCTCTTGCATGCATTGATTTTCATGCATATGAGTATTGCTGTCATAATTATGTACTCTGTATTATTATCTTTGAGAAATATTATATTTTTCCTTGAAGAGAATCTACATATAAACTCATCACATCACATTATCATTTAGTTAGCTGGGACAATAATAATTCTCCACAAATAAAATATATGATGTCATCAATTGCTAACACTTTTTCCTTTTTTTTTGTACTTTGGGGCTGTTTTTGGTTCCGTTTCTTTATATATATATATATATATATATATATATATATATATATATATATATATATATGAATGATTTCTGAAAAATTGTTTTCTTAATTCCTTCTGTTTTTTATAATTTAATAGCAGATCATTATTATAATTTATTTTTTTACACAAATTAGCTTAATTTCTCGTACGCCACTCAGGCGGCGAGCAACTCCTCCCAAAACGTGGAGCTCCTTCTACAGGAGAGCTGCACCCACCCTTCGGGTGGCAGTCTGATTGTCTATGCGACAATCGACGTCGACGCCGTTCAGGTCGCAATGAGCGGTGAGGATCCATCCTACATACCCCTTCTCCCCACCGGCTTCGTCCTCTTCCCCGCAGAACAACCGCCCTCTGTATCCTGCTCCACCGCCGCCGCCCCCACAAATAACTCCGCCGCCGTCGGCTGTCTCCTCACAGTCGGCATGCAGGTGCTGGCGAGCGCCGTCCCGTCAGCCAAGCTGAATCTTTCCAGCGTCACCGCCGTCAATCACCATCTTTTCTCCGCCGTACACCAGATCAGCAGCGCTTTGGCTGGTGGGTCTTCCGCCGTTCCGCCAAGCCTAGATCAACAGTAGCCCCTTCCGTCGGGGCCAAGTTTCAAAATGACCAAAATACCCTCAAAGCCAACTCAATCAGGTTGATTTGATCACTCATCTTACCCTCGAAAATTGATGGGTATGTTTTTAATACCGTAATGTGAGGGCATTTTGGTCATTTTGATTCTTCTGGTTTTACCGTCAATGGTCTTAAGCTCCGCGGATGGGTAAAAATGGTGTAATAAATTAGTTCTTTTTAGTGTTCAATTAGGTTTAAATATTGGAGAGAGAGAGAGAGAGAGAGAGAGAGAGAGAGAGAGGGGCAGTCAAGAGCGCACCAGATGCGATCCTTGAGTCATCAGTGAAGCGTTTAAAGAGCTTCATGTGGGCTTTCAGGGTGAATTGGTTCGGGTATTGACTTCTTCTGCTTGTCTGTACTGTTAGAACTGTTAAACTAAGTCATTGTTATCATCTCTTTACTGTGTCAACTTCTTCTTAAATTATATAACTTATATATAACTTATGCTGCTTCTGTTGAGTTATTAATTGTGACCTATCTTTTTAATTTTGTGGAGTTTGGTTCTCTGAAGGATAGCATTTACGTTCAGTGATATGATGAGTTTGGATTTAACTTTTTTTTTTCTTTTTTTTTTTTAATATTTTTGAATTAATTTTATATACATTTTTTGTATATATTATGTATGAAATGATGATGTTCTTGGTCACAAAATTATTTCGAAATAATCAACAATGGGAACTCATTTTTATTTTTAATATAATAATCTAAGATTTGCTACTTAGATGATAAATAAATTAACTTTTTAACTTAATTGGATAGAAAAATAGCTTATAGAATATCTTGATTTGCAGAATTTTTTTTTTCTGAAGCAATTGGTTTGATATTTTTTAGTATTAATTGATTACTCACATCATAAGTTGTACCGCAAGACAATTATAATTTACAAGATTATCCTTTTTTTTTTTTTTTTTCTGAATTACAAAGCCTAAAATTATCTATATTATTGCCTAGTAAAAGAAAATAAAGATATTTTGCAAGTCGATAATAATATTTTATTACTTAAAAATTAAGGTTTTCTGATAGGGTCTGGTTTGGGTTAATTGAACCCTATCTCAGTTCTTTCACTGTGCAGTTTATTGGTTGTTTCTTGAATCGTTGGATATCACTAATTGAGTAGGGCCGTTGGATCAAATCTCGTAAAATGGATTTCTGGAATGTTAGTTTCACGGTTGGATCTAGGGTGGGATGAGTGGATTCCACGCGGCAGAAGTTGCGGGGTCGAGGGCTGCGTTGGAATTGGGAAAATTGGGTTGGATCTAGGCCATTGATTTAAGCGGCTTTGACATATTCTTGGCCGTCTGATAAGGCTTCCGGAAGAAGCTTTGCTTTAACCTTATTTTGTTTTCTCTTTGACTCGATGCTGAACACTCTAGAGAGAGAGCGGCTGAGGAAGGAAGCTGAGAGGAAAGCGACTAGGGTTTCGTCTGTCCGGATAAGGGAGTTTTTCGGCGAGTTAACCCGAAGAAGTGCCAGAGGAAGAAGAGAAGAAGATGGAGCAGAGGAAGAGAAGTTATCTTTTCAGAAATATTGATTACATCCATTGTTTGTCTTCTTTACTCTATTTATAGTCTCCAGCCTACATGCTTTCTTTATATCGATAACTACTTTACATTTGGAGGATTTCTTTATGTTTGCTTTCCGCTTTCAAAGTTTAGGTAGTTACATTTGTTATCTTAGCTGTCAAGAACTCTTCTTGTCTTCTTGATTTCTATATTCTATTCTTTTGGCCATTATTTTTGTTATCCGCTCTCTGTAATTGCTTTTGTTCCTGTGTATTACTTGCAGGAGGGCTCTGGAATGCTTCTGTTGATTTAGCCATGCTGCTGTTATTTTTGTTATGCAATGTCCTATAAGTCTTGTATCTTTATAGTTTGTTAATTTCTCTGTTTACAATGAGTGTGATCTTGTAATTTTCTGTGTAATTAGGTATTCTATGTCACTGATTATTACTGAGTTAATCCTCCTGTTATTCTAAGTATTTTGGGTCATATCATTACTCCACTCCTCACACTGACCTTGTCCTCAAGGTCACAATCATGAATTGTCTTCTGTGATTCCTCAATTTATACCTAAGAATCCTCTGTGGATAGTATTCTCTTCCACTGAACTACTAGTTCAGTAATTTGATTTTTTTTATTGAAGTAGTGTCCTTTGTTCTAATGATTGATGGTTCTTACTAAGAAGATGGAAAATCCTATCCCCTTTTGTAGTACTGCTTCTACCTCTGTATTACAATTATAATGTAGCTGTGTCACACTGTATTATAATGGTGTGGCGATAATCGTATTCTATGAGAATTCTTTGTCCCTATTTGAGGATGATAAGATCGGCCCAAAATTTACTTATAAATCTGGGATCTCTTCTTTTCAACTATGCCCTATGATATTCTATGTAATTGCTATATCTCAAAATAAAATATGTATGTGTGTATAACTATTTGGAAGGTTGATAATTATGCATACTTTAGATAGTCTTTCCTACTTGATTGAATGACCGAGAACTTTTATTTCGATAGTTCTTCTTGTACAAATTATTTTTGGTTGTATATCTTGTAGTTGATACTCTTGGTCATCATTGACCATCATGAAAGCAAATAATTTGACCGTGTATGTCCTTTATGATATTTTTCATCACAAGCAAAGTCCTTTCTTTCTTCTTTCTTCCAACTGTAGTGTCGTCAATTGATATTACCGCTTATTGGATCATTCGTTAAGTGGTATTTGTGGGAGTAGGCAGTAGGGGTGTTTGATATATCTGTGGTTGTTTTACTGCTGGAGATTGGTTGACTCTGTAATTTCTGGCCATGAAAATTTCATCAGCTAGTTTATCTTCCATTAGCTTAATTAATTGAAAAGCTTGTCAAGAGAATTGTAAGGCTCTCTCTCTCTTAATATCTTGTCTAAGCCGATTCAAAACAACTTTGTAGAAATTCGTGTGGAATACAAATTTGATTAGCTAATTCTCAAATTCATCAGAAATCTTGAACCTGTAGTTTTATTGTAACTTAGCTAATTCTTCTCTCAAATCTCTATATAGAGAGGGTCCAAATCTCGAATAACTGTTCTTTAACCGTGTCCATGAATGCAATTGATTGTTTAAGTGCATCCATCGATACCACTTGTAGTCCATCCATGTAAACTGAGGCTATAATAAACTTTTGGTCTTCTGATAAGCTATAATATTGGAAGAATTGGTCTGCTTTGAACAGCCAGCCTCTAGGATCTTCTCCATTAAATCTTGGTATATCTACCTTAATAGGTCTATTATTCTATTGTGTATATGGTCTGTTTGTAGTACAAAATTTTGTATGAGTTGAATTACATACCTGGGATTGAGATTATTGCTGTTCTTGAGAATTTTTTTCCAATTTGTCTTCTATAGCAGTTAATCTTCTTGAAACTTCATTCAAGATCATAGTTATTGAGGACATTTGCTCCTCTGTTTTATTGAGTCTTGTCACAGATTCTTCTAATGTCTTGGTTGTGTGTCTTGTTCCTTCTGCCATTGCTAGTTATGGTAATCAACAAGAGCACCAATGATAGGATCCAGTTTGGGTTAATTGAACCCTATCTGGGTTCTTTCACTGTGCGGTTTATTGGTTGCTTCCTGAACCGTTGGATATCCCTAATTGAGTAGGGCCGTTGGATCAAATCTCGTGAAATGGATTTCTGGAATGTTAGTTTCACCGTTGGATCTAGGGTGGGATGAGTGGATTCCATGCGGCAGAAGTTGCGGGGTCGAGGGCTGCGTTGGAATTAGGAAAACTGGGTTGGATCAGGCCGTTGATTTAAGTGCCTCTGACATCTTCTTGGCCGTCTGATAAGGCTTCCGGAAGAAGCTTTGCTTTAACCTTATTTTGTTTTCTTTTCGACAGCTCGAAATGTCAACACTCAGAGAGAGAGAGTGAGGAAGGAAGGAGAGAGAGCGCTAGGGTTTCGTCTGTCCGGATAAGGGAGTTTTTCGGCGAGTTAACCCGAAGAAGTGCCAGAGGAAGAAGAGAAGAAGATGGAGCAGAGGAAGAGAAGTTTTCTTCGTAAATATTGATTACATCCAGCTTTGTCTTTACTCTATTTATAGTCCTAGATCTATGCTTTCTTTACATTGGTAACTAATTGGATTTGAAGGATTTCTTTTCTTTATGTTTTCTCGCTTTTCCTCAAGCTAGTAGTTACATCTATTATCTTAGTCAAGAACTCTTCCGCCAAGTATTTCATCCGCTCTCAGAATTGCTTCTGCCTCGTATTACGCGGCAAAGAGGGCTCTGAATGCTTCGTGATTTAGCCATGTCTGTTGTTATTTTGTTCAGAATGTCCTATAAGTCTCAGATCTTTGTAGTTAATTTCTCTGTTTACAATGAGTGTGATCTTGTAATTTCTTGTGTAATTGGGTATTCTGTGTCACTGATTATTACTGAAGTAATCCTCCTGTTATTCTAAGTATTTTGGGTCATATCATTTTCAATTAAAGTAAAACAATTATCTGATATTTATTTGATTGGTACTTTAAATTATTTTACAACTTAAGCTCCATTCAGAATTGTTTTAAGAAAGTAAATTTTTTATATGCTTTAATATTATATGTTTTTTTTATAAAATCTACTAATTTTTTTTTAATAATTATCATATTTTAGAAAAAATTAATTGCAAGAAAAAAATATTTTTCATCATCATTTTTTTTTTGAAAAATGATAAAAACAATTAACTAAATATGTGAGATAAAATAGCAAAGTTGACAAAAAAAATACGAAACCTAATTCATTATGATCATACTTCAAGAAAATTTTTTAGTCATGAGTGAGATTCTTAATGAACCAAATTTAATCTAATATTATATCATTCAAGTTTATCTATTTGTTTATTTATTAAGTTCGTGTCAAGATTGAATATGACTTTAATGTTAAAATTTTATTCAAGATTATCTATTAGCTTGCTCAACATGCTTAGGTGGATGAGTGGCTTTACTCTTAGAAATAAAATGCGAAATAAGTATGTTCGAAAAAAAATTGGAGTAACTCCACTAGCAGATAAGATTAGAGAGAGTCACCTTAGATAGTTTGGCCACATAAAACATCGGCGGTTCGATGACCTGGTTAGAAGAGTAGATGCATGTGGGCTCCAAAAATTCACCATCGACCTCTCGATTTGAAGAGAGTTTGATTTATATGTCAGTGTAATTATCAAAAGACAGATATATTAGTAGATAAGATACTACCCAGAAATTTCACCCTCATTTTATGAGGACTTTAGATATGGTTCCAGGTTTCCTATAGACAAAAGCACATATAGTTAATTACCCCTCCCGATGCTGAGAGAGAACTTTCGATTAAGGCTAGTCGTTATATCGTTGAATGCATAACGTATAGTAGCAGCATGTGGAGTTTAAAAATTTGGTTTTAGAATTTATGAAATTCATCATTATTAGCTTAAAGCAGATGGTTGGGGGAATGATGACGTGCACGATATAGATTCCATATTTTCGTTATCCCGTCGTCGTCCCTAGTCTCTTACTGAGGAGGTAGTCAACCCCGATGAAGGATCCTTATCAACAGCCATGAGTTGCGTCGTCCAAATAATCATTGTAGACTTGAGGTGGTGTTTGTCTAAGGAGACAATCTTAAGTCTACCTTAGCTGACAGAGGGCTTTTTTCCATATCAAGTATACCTTGTGATTCACAACTTAAAGGGCAAAGTCATTGGGGAGCATACGAGCTACAATCGTGATCGTAATATAATGGTGTCATTTGGCGACAATCACCATCGGTGAGGTACATCATACGTGGAGCTTATTGACAAGCCAGCAATAGGACACGGACCATGTCCTTAGCGAGATTGATTGAGAGTAATAGAACACTGTAAGATTTGATATTGTCGGCTGCGAGCTAGAGTTTTTTTAATTTGTAACTTTCAATAAACTATTACGGAAGGTGGATTCGGTTAGATTTTGCTTTAAGTTTTTAAAGATTAAATTTCATTTAACCATTAAAAGCTTAATGATATATTAAATTTTGCATTTGGATTGGTACTCAATTTATGTTAATTTAATTTGAAATTAGAATCACATTTTGTGGAAAATATCCTCTCTGGTTGAAATCTCCATTCAACACAACCATCGGGGTTTATGATTTGTATTGTTTGATCATTTAATTTATTGTTTTAGATCTTGTCGACTCTATTAGTATAATAATAGAGGATCAGATCTACTATCATATGACAGAATTATCTTTTCAGATATTTTAATAAGTTGAAATTTTTTTTATAAAAATTGAATTTTTAGATTTTGTTAACACGGACCCGGTCCTAAGATCAAATCGGGAAACAACCTGCACAATATTCTCAGACACTAAGTTTAAGCATTCAGCATAGTGTCGGGGCCCATGCGGGAATTTAATAATTTAGATACTTTTATTTCTTGATTATGAGATTAATTTTGTATTTTTGATTTAATCCCAACTTAGCCCGCGGAGCTCATGACATTTAAAATTTACACTTTAAATCTATATGTCCGAGCACATGCATGTATTTATAACTTAGATAATTTCACATAATAAATGAAATTATTGATTTTAAAAATCATAATTAGAATGAAATTTCTTAATTTTTGGATTGAAAGAAGCTCCATAATTCATGAAGAATTTAATTTAGCATCACCTTCTGTCTACTTATAGGAAGAATTGTAGATTCGGTGGCGTATTTTTCAACTTTATATTTTCGATTCAAAGTAGTGTAACTTTGCTTATACTTAACTTGATAGCAAAAACAGAATGACTATTTAGCTTATGCATATTGATAAAATTTTACATCTTTGCTAATCATCATATTTAACTTTCATTCTCACCAATAGATAATCTATTATACCTATTTCAACTTAGTTTATTAAATGTAAACCTTGTTGCTTAAGTCATGCTTGAATTGCATTTGTATTTGAATGTTAGCTTTCAAGCTTATTATAAGTCTCTTGTGATTTGATTATAAATCCAACTAGATTTTATCTTAGATCGTTTAAAGTGATACATTGTAAGAATTATATTCATAGTTATTGACTATGTATCAAATTCTTTATGTATCTCACTTGAACTTTCTCAATACTTTTCAACTAGCTCAGAAGTAAGCTATCAAGCTTTGTATAAGTTCTCCATATTTAATTGTGTTCAATTGAAATCATTTTTAATTCGCTTGGAATAAGTTATAATAACTTCAGTGTTTATTATTTAAGTCATTTATTTTGTGCTTGCAAGTGGATTATCAATCCTTTTTAATTATTTCAGTGCTTGAATGTCCATTGAAAGGTCTCGTAAGCATTTGGTGAATTTTTAAAATCATTTCAAGCTTGGCTTAGGATTTCTAAGCCATTCAATTTAATTAACGAGATGAATAATTGTATTCAAGTGATCACTAAAGATTATATTTAAGCTCATTGGTAAGTTGTATGGTTGTGTTTATAAGCAAACTATCAGACTCCCTATAAGCACTTGTTCTCAGCCTTAATAATATTTAATTCTCTTAGCACAACATATAATATACCCGAGTGCTCATAAGATTTTATTCATATTTTCTTTCGTTGAAAAGCAGGGTTTTAAATTCATCACCAATCATTTGTTATTTCACTCAATATTCAATTGAAATCTTTTGGTTTCACTTAACATTAAATGGGGTTGTTCAAATGTCCATTTGATTTATTCCTGTAGGTCCACTTTTCAAATTTAACATTGTGCACTTATATTTACTTTATGCATTTATACCTTCACCTTTTAGATTGTTATAACCAAAGCTTTGATTTAAGTCTTTTATTTAATTCTATTTAAGCTCTTTGATTATTTCTTTTCCTTCTCTTTTTTTTATTTTTTAAGTTCCAAAATTTGACTAAATTACGATTCCTGGCCATCCCAGATAAATATATCGAACTATTTTGGCCTATCCATCCATGAGCATGAGTGGTATTTTGAAACACCTTGGTCAAATTTCAATCACATTACATCCTGATGAGCATAACGAGGCTTTTAATCACATGCATAAAAGAAAATACAGAATATTCCATACACATTCAATCCCTTTTTTGTTTTAAGTCCAAAATTCAATCTAAATTTCGACAGTATTTTGGCATAGGGGTGTCACATCTAACAGGTTTGTGGCCTTCCCGTCACGCCCTGATGAATGTGATGGCCGGTGTTTTAAAATACCTCGGTTGATTTTCATCTCGTCACATCCATCTGAGCAATAATAACATTTCACTTGAATCCAATTTTTTTTAGCCTAAGGAAAAGGGATAGAAGAGTAAAACTAAAGGAAGGAAATTTCAATTCTGTTATAATGCAGAACCTGTAGAAATGCCAGATGAGAAAGGTGTTGAGCTCACTTTTGGAGTGAGTTTTCAACTTCTCCATCTTAGGCATATGACTCCTCTAGACACTAAGAGTTCCTAAGTCTTAAGACACTTCTAGTGATTAGGTGAACACTTAACCTAACCCTAGAGACTTAGGAGAGTTAGGCATAGGAATAGGTTATGCCTTAGGGGTATTAGGAAAACTTGCCTACCATATAGCTTGAATATAATCTTTGCTTCTTCTTTCAAGTCAAACTTCAAATTCAAATCAATTCTAAATCAAATCTTAAATCAAGTTCAATTTAATTGATTCTCTCAAATCTTAAATCAAATCCAAAACCTTTCTAAGCCATTTGATTCCATCTTATGGACTTAGCTCAAATCAAACCTTAAATCAATTCCAACTCAATGGATTTTCTAAAATCATAAATCAATTCAAAAATTCAAATCATGAATCAAATCTCAAATGATTAAAACCCATGATCAATTCCAAATCCAAAATCGTTCCTAAGCCCCTGTGATTTCATCTTATGGACTTTGCTCAAAACCAAATCCAAGTCACTCCAAATTCAAAATATTTTCTCATAACTCATTTATATTCTCATTTATATTCACAAATATAAATGAAATATAAATTCAAATAACCAAAACCAAATTCAAAACTCAAGTTCAAATCCAACTTAAACCCAATCTATACCCTTTCAAGTCAAATCCTTGAACTTAACCAAACCAAATTCAAATCACTCCAAATTTAAAAGATTTTCTCATAACCCATTTATATTCTCATTTATATTCACAAATATAAATGAAATATAAATTAAAATAACCAAAACAAATTCAAAACTCAAATCCAAACTCAACTTAAATCTAACCTATACTCTTTCAAGTCAAATTCTTGAACTTAGCCAAACCATCCTCAAATCAATCCAAACCTTTGGATTTTCTCTTCAAACAATCATTCCTTCAATCACATGCCCAAATATAAACATAATTTTTATTAATCAAACCAAAATCAAACTAACCCAAGTCAAATCCATGTTCACCCTTTTGACTTGAAATCATCAAATGAATCAAAACTCATTTGACTCCAAATCACTTGCAATTAGATTTATATGTCAATCATAAGTCCATATGTGAGTTCAACCAAACTTGAATCAAGCCTTGATCAAGCCAATTGACCCACTTAGGCTTACTTGACCCAAAGTGACCTAAAACACCTTTTTGAGCCAAATTATAATCCAACCCAAATTGGATTGAACCAAGCCTATCTAAGCCTCACATTGTGAGCAACAATCATCATAGGATGATCAATAGCTCAAATTAGGTCAAACCAAGTCAAACCTAGCCTTTGACTAAGTCAACACTTAGCCCAAATGAAACTCAAACTAGTCAAAATTCACTATAAGCCAAATTAATTGAAACCATTGATCTAAACTAATTCATAATCAATGATTGAACTTGACCAAGTCATTATTTGAGCCAAACCTAGCCCAATTGACCACTTGGCTTAAGTTGACCTAAAAAGTCAAAATAGGTCAAATCTTGATATAAGCCAAATTGGTTATATCCAATGAGTCAAATTCATTCTAAATCACTTGTTGAACTTGACCAAAGCTTCAATTGCCCAACTAGACCCAACCTAGTCTAATTGACCATGAACCCAACTTGACCTAAAAGGTCAATTCAACTTGAAGTCAAACCAAACCAAAGTTGATTGAAACCAAAGCTTGTAATACATTTCAGATGATCAACCAAGCCTAAACCAACCCATGACCTAACACAATTAGGTCAAATGGGTCAAATTGATCAACTTGACCCATTTGACCTAAATGAACCTAAATGAACCAAAACTATATATAAATCAAATTAAACCAAACTAATGATACCCATACACTTCAAATGGTCATATGAACTCGACCTAACCCATGGTTTGACCTAATTTGACCAATTGGTCAAGCTAACCCAAATTGACCTGATTAGGTCAAATTGAACCAATTCAAACCAAATCAACACCAAATCACTTGAATTTGGCCCAACCCATTTTCGAATCATTCAAATCAGCCCAAATCAAAATCAAGGCCAAACGACTATTTTACCCTTAGGTCAAAGGGTATCATATGGACAAATTCACTTGGAATTTCGCTAATTCCTTCTCAAGGCCAAAGGAGGTGGTGAACATGACCCATTGGGTTTGGATCGGCTATGACCCAACCTAAGGCCAAACTAACCCCTCCAATGGGAATTGGCCACTTGGATCACTCCATACACTCACTTAGTACATGGGCACTCCCTCTCCTCCACTCCTCTGCCTAAAACGAACCACATGGAGTGCCTAACAACCTAAACTGATGGATCAATCAGAGCAATTGAGCTAAAACTGTAAAGCTAGTCTCGACCGTTCGATCCAAGGAGGGGGAGTATATCTCCCCACTCATTCTCATTCAAATTGGGGACATTACATTCGATTGAGCTAGAGGAATCGAAAGCAAGCTTCTCCAAACTTCCCAAATGCCATTTCCAAGCATAAAAAATTTCTCCTTCATGATTTTCTTCAAAGATGAAATAGGGGAGGTGAAGTGAAATTCCAACTTACTCAACTCTCCATCAAATTCAAATTACTCTTGCAAGCACCATCAAGGGACCTAGTTGAGCTCACTCAAGGTGTTTCTCAAGTCACCAAGCCATGGGAAGGTGGACTTTGATCAAAGCTGATAGGCATTGAAGGGGAGCTTGGTCAACTGAGCAATTCTTCAAATCGAAGCTTGATACCTTCAGTGGCTTCGCCACTGACTACTCCTGGAAGTCTTTGATAGCCTCCGAAAAGGTATTTCAAACCGACATAGGGATTTTTTCTTGGTCCTTTGTGAAGGAAATTATAATCCCATTAGATCTTAGCTGTTGGATCTATTGCTTGTGCTCCTCTGAATGTGTGGGTTGAGTTTGAACTCCATCCGAGTTCGGGTGAGCTTGGATTGAGCTACGATCGATGGATGACATCTATCTCTCACCACTCGGGAGGAGATAAATCATACACCGTCTGTTCTGCGTGATTGGAACGGACTGTTGTGATTTAATCATGCTTAGATCTCTATTTAAACCCTTTAGAACCACGTGATTAATCCTGATCGTCCGATTTTTGATCGAACGACCCAAGAGAAAGCGCGTCCCTCCGCCAACTGACGCGGTGCGCAATGTGACAACTTAAATAACAAATCCCATTACGCCACGAGGAAAGCGTGCCACGTCAGTAGTCCACGTGGTGCCGATGGGATTAGTTAATTAATTAGGCTATTTTAATTATCTATTAATCATAAAAACTTCATAAAATCATAATTAAATATAGAAAAATCAAAAAAATATAAATGATGGCTCATTTTAAATATATTTCAGAGAGGAATCCAATAAAATTATTTCTAATTGATTTTAAATAGTGAATTTTCTTAATTAGGGTTTAATTATAAATTTAATCACCTTAATTACTCCCTAATTATTTCATTAATTAATTCCAAATTTCTCAAGCATGTTTAGGTGGAGGACTTATGCCTCCCTTAATTTTCTTGAAATTTATTAATGAGTTAATTAGAGAAATTAATTAATGAACCCCCAATCACCCCCTTTATGTAATTAAGAGTAATTAAGTATATGAACAGTAATTTAATCCCTTAATTGAGATAATTAAACATTGTTTAAGTAAGGAGGAGGTTTATGGAGTGGGTTTGGGATATTTTCCCTAAGCTATTCCCTAAACCCCCTTTCTTCCTAAATCCAAATATAATTAAGGATTAATCCACTAATGTCTACTTAATTAGTCTAATAAAACTTTCAAAACCAATCTGGAGTTAATCAATCTCTTGCTGGGTAGATCCTTAGGTGTTCAAAAGCCTAATTTACGTTTGAGGAAATTATAATCAAACTACATGTGTATGATGGATATGAAAGTACTTAATTAAATCCTTTAGCTTAATTAATCAATAATTATGAGCCAATTGCATTAGGCTCCTTTATTTCTTAGGTGCATTTCTGATTTAAATTCCATGTGGTTGCATATCATATGTTGACTCATAATTATTTGTTTAATTATGTTAAAGTGGTATAGGAAAGGGTTAATTAATGGATTTATTTCACACCTTAACCTAAATAAAACATAAAATTAACCTAATTATTCTAAAATTAAACTAAACCAATTCACATATGGGGAAAATGGGTTAGGACCAACAAACTCTTTTCATATTTCCTAAGTCAAATCAAATTCAAAAAAAATAAAAATCTCTTTAAAGAATTTTGATTCACATTAAATGATCTTATTTTATAAGATTGTCTTTAGGAACTAATTAGAGTGAATGAAGTCATATGCTTATATCACTTTATTTCTTTCCAAGCATTATAAATGTTGTTTTCCATATGAACATGCATTCATATCTTTTGAAAAATCAATTAAATAAAATGTTTCCCTTTATATCAAATTATATGTTTTGGCTAAAGCTAAGAATATGAGTAGCTATTATCACTATTAAATTAAAAATTATTTTCAAAACCTATAAATCAAAGATTATGAATGAAGTGATGCTATTTATAAATACTTATAAGCTTGCATGTGATTATAGCATAAGATGTGCTTTGTGTTGTTTTTCCTTCTCTTCTCTTAACATGGACTTGTGTAAGATTTGCAAAGTGTATAGTTCATTTGAGGAGAATATAACACTTGCGTAAATCTATTCCTATGCACTCCTATGTTATGATTTAAGAAGGATCATCACATTACACATGTAAATTATACAACCAAAATCAAACATAATCTTTTGCATGATTCTTCATCCATTTGTTTCCTTTTGTACATTCACATGTATTTAAGAAAAATGGTATATTAGTCTGAACATCTCAGGGTTGTGAGGCTTTAAGTAGCCCCAAGTAGGTCTTGTACACCCCGTGCCAGACTCACTTATGTCTTTTATACACGTGAATGTGTATTTTGTTAATGTATAAGAAATCCCCCTTTTCTACATAATAAAAACACGCATTCATGGAATATCTAAATTTTCTTAAACAACATCTCTTAGCATTCATCATCAAGGTGTGCTAAAATTTGCATTACATGTATATGTATGTGTGGTGAATAAATTTCTAATATGAGGGAGTCGCCTTCAAATATGTGGGGAGAAATGAAAGGGACAAACATATATAAATTCATCTTTTTTTAAAGACGCCACTCAGATTCACAGATGTACTTATTCAGGTGATTGGGTACGTCATCAAAGAAATAGTATACTATCTCGAAATACAGAAGTCACTATCATTTAATGGACCTAATCACCTCAATAAGGACCCCTAAAGATGATGGGTCTGCATATGTACCATAGATTCTTCCCCCACTTTACATAAAAAAGTAAAGCATGGTTTATTTTAAATCAGTTCGTTGTTCCTAGCAAGCATAATTACATCCTAAAGAATGGGGATTCATTAGGAAAACTCTCAATTAAGGTAAGTGGTCATTGTCTTTGAAGATTTCAATAGGAAAGGACTATCAATCGATTGATTTATTTTTGAAGATCAAATGGGGTTGATCAAAAGAGGGAGTTATTATCAAAGTCAAAATGGAAGATAAGTAAGAGATGCCCATGATGCTAGGTAACTTAGCAAGCATCTCAAACTATCCTATAGTTGGGCTTTACATCTTTGAAATTGATTTAATTTATTTGAGTTGAAATTTTCATTAGAAATTTAAGATTTATGGTTCCTTAACATAAGATTAAGAAAATGCCTAAGAGTTGAGGAATTATACTTATGGCCCACAAAGGGGAGAATAAACCTCTTTGGAGAGCTGAAACCTAAATCAAGGAGAAAATGGGTAATTAGTTTGCCACAAGAGAGAACCACTGGCACTGGACTTACAACTGCATGGGGTGACCGCCAACTAACCTCCTACAATTTTAAATACATGTAGGAAAGTCATTATGATTATGCAAGATAGCTAGGTTATTATTTATTTAGAAAGAGACTAAGTCCTTAGACTCACTCCCTAAAGAGACTAGATCATGTAAAGGGCATGCTTCAAATGACCTAAATCTAATGCAATTCAAATTTCATTTTATTTTTATTTTGGACAATTATTTTTGACTCATGTTAATAGGATTTTTATGCTTAATGCATGAGAAATAAAGTTATTGGCCAAAATCAGTGAGAAGGGAGGAGGTATGTGATGTAGAATATAATGAGGATCAACAAATTAGAGCTCAAGGCCCATTTACAAGATCTCAAGCTAAAGCCCAAAAAAATTCAAGAAAGAAGAAGACTTAGCCCATTAGCTAAGGCCCATTTTATGATTTCATCTTTTTTATTTATGTAATTTTAATTTTCTTCTAGAAACTCTATGTTTGAAATTTTAAAAATTCAAAGTATGACATGTGAGGTGGTTGAATCCACATAAAATAATAACATGTAAAATGGGTGGATGACATAAAATAATGAGGCAATTAAATGCTTCACATTAATGGTCACCTTTCCTCCATATTTTGAATTCTTTTCTTTTGAAAGATGCTTGTAATGGCTATAAATAGCCCCTCTTATTAGAATGAAGGAGATCTTTTAGCAATTACAAAATTTTGAGTTATTCTTGTGGTTTGAGAGCTTGGTGGCCAAACCTTGGCAATCCTTAGTGGGAGCACTAGTTATCCAACATATCCTCTTCCTTCACCTCCAATTCCCACGTTCTCTCAATCTCATCAAAAGAAAGAACGTCCACCTCCATCAAATTTGGTATCAGAGCGAAATCTAGAAGGAGCAAATTTGGTCAAAACTTTGCTTCAACAAAGGGAGCAACTTAAGTGTTGGACTTGTCTTCAAACTTGTGAGTTTTTCTTGGACTTGTGAGGTTAATTAATTTTCTTTTATGTGATAGTTTAAAAGCATTAGTTGAAAAGATATATATTGCAAGTTTATGGTGATAGCATAAATTTCAATTAGTAAGCTACATTATATACTTTAACCATTTTCCAATTGTGTGAACGCGACCCCTCCAAAAAAAAAAAAGAGAAAAAATTAAGAGAGTACCTTGGTGAGGTAGTTCATCACCTAAAGCAACCTAGCCATTAGTGCAAATCAAAATCTAATTACTTGCTTTATTATCTTTGTTATATGGTTAATTTTAGAAGTTTCTTTGATTAACTTATGATAACTTGCTTTCTTAAAAAGAAAAAAAGAGGTTGATAAATTTGAGCATTTTATTTCATTGCATTAAAAAAATATAAAAAAATATGCATGCATAATAATATTGTGCTAAACTTGGTGATTTTGAAAGCTAAATAGAACTTTGTCAAAATACCTAAACTGCTCTAAGGATTTGGGTGTCTTGTACCCCCCTCCTCAGGAAGTTCTCTTAGCTTAAAATTTTGCTTTGATTGCACAATTATATTATACTTATTTATTATTTTTTTTCATTTTTTTATTAGTCCCTTTTCATATATCTTTTTTTTTTCTTCCTTAAAAAAAAAAAATCTCATGGCACCAAAATCTATCTCTCAAGATCTTTGAAAATTTGACTAGATTGATGCCTGGATCTTAGGATCCAAGACAATGAATTAAAACTCAACAAATATTAGAAGAAATTAGAAGAACCAAACAAACTCTTTAAGAAGATCATATCCAAACCATGAGAAAATCAACCACTTAGAAGACAATCAATTAGAAATGGTGGAAGGGGAAAATTATTTTAAGACTATAGAGACTCTAATGATCCATCTCAAGAGTTAAAGTAAGAACTGATGGTATACATGATCCAAATAAATTTCTGATTGGTTGGAATGGATGACTTCTTTGATTGGTATAAAATATATGATTACCAAAGGGTTACTTTTACTAAAATGAAATTGATAGACATGCTAAAATTTATTGGACAAATACTTTAGCTAAAGAATAAAAGATTAAAGGACAAACCTCACTTGGATGAAATGAAAGAAGAGCAAATATTGGCATCATAAGAAGCTACAGTCAATTTATTAACTTTGAGACAAGATAATTATCTTGTAATAATACTTGAACACTTTTGAAGATCTAGTTTAAGATTGTATAATGATTGGTAACCCAATAAATTTGTTATTGACATTAATTAGAAATGAAGTTGAATTATTTGATCCACAATCTTTAGATGAAGAATTTCATTATGCATTATTGGTTGAACAACAAAAGAAATCCTTCTCTAAAATTAAAAGTCAAGTACCTTCCATTTCATCCCATAGATCTAGGACCCCATCCAAATGGCCCCATCCCTTTGCCTAAAACTTCAAAGCTCTAAGAACAATAGGAAGTAATATGTTTTAAATGTCATAAAAAAGGTCATATGCAAAATCAATGTAAAGCTCAAATCTTATTTTAGAAGAAGTTGAAAATCCAATAGAAGATAATCTAGAAGAAGTTATGATGACACCCCATTATCTGATGAAGAATTGGAATTAACTGATGACCCTCATGTTAATGTGATGAGATGTCTTACTGTAATAAAAAATTAGGTAGAAGATTGGAGGAGAAAGAACATTTTTAGCATGCATGTTTTGTGTAATGAAAAGAGATGTAGGTTAGTTATAGATGGAGGGAGTGCTATGAATGTCATTTCAACACATACCTTAACTCGAGCCAACCTAAAATCTGAACCTCATCCTGAACCATTTCATGTTAGTTGGGTAAATCATACATCTCTTCTCGTCACCAATCGGTGTTTAGTTCCTATTAAAATAGGAAGCTATGAGGATCAAATTTGGTGTGATATTCTCCCTATGGACATTGCTCATATTCTCTTAGGATGACCTTGGCTATATGACATGAATGTTATTCACTATGGTAGGGAAAATACTTATTTTTTTAAACATAATAATAAGACTATTAAACTCCTACCAATAAAGGCAATAGAAAAAACACCCTCCATAACACCACACAAAACAACTTCTGACTTGCAACCTAAGCCTCTATTGAAGAAAAATGTCAAACTTCAATTAATTATCATAGAAAAATATGGCCTAACACTATCATTTTGATCTCATTTTAAAACACCTACTCTTTCTCCTTTGACCCCAAAGATAGAAATAGGTTTTGGCGCTTTGAAAAGAATTTTCGATCCATTTCTTCTTCACATATTACATGTAAAAGAAGTCATACTAGACTCTAATGAGAGACTCATACCGCTATGGTCTCTTCTCCTTTCGATTTTACGATATTGCACTTGATGAGCTTCACGAGCTACCTCCTAAGAGACATTCAACATGCTATTGAGTTCTTACTTTCTCCTAATCTTCCATAATAGATGAACCCTACCGAGCATGTTGAGATTAAAAGATAAGTTGAGGAATTATTAAGAAAGGGTTTTATTCAAGAGAGTTGCACCTAGCATTATTAACTCTAAAGAAAGATGGAACATGGAAAATGTGTTGATGGTCGAGCAATAAATAAAATTACTATCAAATATAGTTTATTCGACAGATGATATGTTATTTAATTTGTGAGCAAATTTTTTTTTCAAAGATTGATCTAAAAATGGATATCATCAAATCGATTAGATCGAGATGAGTGGAAGATGGCTTTTAAGACCCCTGATGGACTTTATGAATGGATTGTCATACCCTTTGGACTTTCAAATGCTCCTAGCACATTTATGAGATTAATGAATACTATTCTTAAACCATATATAGGTAAATTTTCGGTGGTGTATTTTGATGATATTTTGATTTTTAGTCTAAGTGAAAATGAACATCTACAACACCTATAAAAAGTCTTTGAACTACTTAGAAAAGAGAAATTATACATTAATTTAAAAAAGTATTTCTTTTTGCAAGCTGAGGTAATCTTTTTAGGCTTTATTATATCCACTGCTGAGCTTAAACCTGATCCTTCTAAAGTGAAAGCAATCTTAGATTGGCCACCACCTAAAAGTTTTCTAAGTTAGAAGCTTCCATGGCTTAGCCACTTTTATCAAAGATTTATTAAGAATTTGCACTATTTGATAATGACATAAAAATTTTTTATCATTAAATTAGAATAGTTTGAAATTTGATTGAATTAGAGTGGAATTTTAAGTCAAGAGAATTAATGATAGAGTTCTCTCTTACATTGAGAATTTATACTAATTGATCACCATGCCTTAAAATTCATTAATACTCAACAAAATTAAGTCATAGGCATGCAAAATGGGTTGAATTTTACAAGACTACTATTTTGTTCTAAAGCATAAGCCCGAATTGAGAATAAGCCCCTGATGCTTTATCCGGTAAACCTAATGATTTCCTTTAGAATTGAGAATCCCAAGATTTGATAAAATTAAAGATGATTATATTGTGTGCCCTGACTTTCACCTAATTTATCTTGAACACCTAGATAAACCAATAACTTTACAAGGGACATTCTTGATAACAAATGAATATTTATATAAAGGAAAACAATTATGAATTCCTCGATATTCTCTTAGAGAATTCCTTATCACTAATCTACATGTCGGGGTGTGGTCATTTTGGAAAGGATAAGACCATATGTTTATTAGAAAAAATTTCATTAAAACGAGATGTTCAAAAATTAGTGGCTCAATGTTTAATAAAAGACTAAAATATCAAACAAAGGACAATACACTCCTTACTATATAGGCCTTGGGAAGACCTATCAATAGATTTTATTCTAGGATTACAAGATGCTGAGGACATGATAGTATTTTGTTGTAGTGGATAGGTTCTCAAAATGGCTCATTTCTTACATTATTCAAAACAAATGATGCTTCTTATATAGCCAAATTATTTTTAAGAAAATAGTAAACTCCATGGTCTCCCTTTAACCATTGTTTGAGAGATGTTAAGTTTGTCACATATTTTGGAAAACATTATGGAAATTATTAGGTAAATTAAAATTCTCTTTTGCCTTTCACCCATAAACGATGGACAAATCAAGTAGTTAATACCTTAGAAATTTGCTTAGATGTTTGGTAGTAAAAGTTTAGGAAATTGGGATTTACATTTACCACCTCCAAATTTGCCTATAATAGTACTATATCTAGCTACAAAAAAATCACCATTTGAGATACCTATGGTCAAAACCCATGATGACCAAATAGCAAACCTACCATCTCATGTATTTTCACGATGCGATTCTCATTTGCTAAAGATTTTCAAAGCTTCCATGAAGATATAAGAAAGAAAATTACTATAAGTAATGATAATTATGCTTCTAAGAAAAATCATAATCGTTCAAAGAAAGAATATAAAGAAGGTGATTATGTATTGATTCGCATTCGTCCTGAGCATTATCAAACTACTAGATATAAGAAATTACATGCACGAAGCCAGGTCCATTTAAAATTCTCAAGAAAATTAGAACTAATGCTTATCACCTTGATTTGTCCCGATATGTTCATTCATCCGTTATTAATATTGAAGATATTCTATCATGAAGGAATTAGAAAACCTCCAATAACTCTTTAGCAGAGATATAACACTGCACTGCGTAAGCTCTCTTCCATTGAAGTTGACTATATTATCACCGAGGAAGCACCCATTAATCCATTTCTAAACATCATTTTCTAGTTCGTTTGGAAGAATAAGCCACCAAAAGACACATGGTTGTAGTGATTTGGATACTTTAGCCCCATAATTAAGACTCTTAGATTTTAACTCTAATGAGGCAGTTCAATTGAGCCTGGGAGTGATGTAAACATCATGAGGATCAACAAATTAGAGCTCAAGGCCCATTTACAAGATCTCCTAAAGCCCAAGAAAATTCAAGAAAGAAGAAGACTTAGCGACAGCGCTAAGGCCCATTTTATGATTTCATCTTTTTATTTATGTAATTTTAATTTTCTTCTAGAAACTCCATGTTTGAAATCTTGCATTTAAAAAATTCAAAGCATGACATGTGAGGTGGTTGAAACATAAAATAATAACATGTGAAATGGGTGGATGGCATAAAATAATGAGGCAATTTAATGCTTCACATTAATGTGGCCACCCACCTTTCCCTCCATGTTTTGAATTCTTTTCTTTTGAAAGATGCTTGTAATGGCTATAAATAACCCCTCTTATTAGAATGAAGGAGATCTTTTTGGAAATTATAAAATTTTGAGTTATTCTTGTGGTTTGAGAGCTTGGTGGGCAATCCTTGGTGGGAGCGCTAGTTATCCAACATATCCTCTTCCTTCACCTCCAATTCCCACGTTCTCTCAATCTCATCAAAAGAAAGAACGCCCACCTCTATCAGTATGTTTCCACCATGGCTCTCATAGGTCAAGCCAAGATTCTCTGGCAATGGTGGAAGCCCTCCAATCAAGAGTGAAATAATATGCATTTGTGCATGATGTTATAAAGAAAAGTACTCATCCAGCTAAGGGGTTACTAATTCTTTTATCTTGATTTTAAACCTAAGCTTTAGGTGAGGTTATGAATTCTTTATTTTTAATTTGAGTTGTTAAGTTGGGTAAAAGATTTATTTTTCCCTAAAGAGCCTAATCCATCATACATAAGCATGGAAGAAACTAGAAAAAAACATGCCACTTAATACAAAAGCTAAACAAATCATCAATCAATTTATAAAGATGGTCGTTATGGTGAGCACCAATCAAAACTTAAAATGTGGGTAGCAAGCTCATACCAGAATTATAAATAAATTAAATTACAATTAAGCAAGGAATTTATTATTATGGGGGTCTTCAAGCTTCATTTCTTCATTCTTCTTTTCTTCTTTCTTCTTTGGTTCCTTCTTTTGAATGGTTGGAAGGTAGGTGCTCCAAGACTTTACATGGTGCATAAGATGGAATCTTATGACCAATGCTTATCCTAATCCCCATAACAATCATTCCAAAATTCTAATTACATAAATTTACATGAAAAGAAAAATCTAACAACGCAAAAATAAGGTTAGCTAAAATAAACCACAAATCCCAAGCATGTATATTGGACTTATCACCCCACACATGGGTGACTAAGTCCACCTATGGATTATGCTTAGGTGTAAGCACAAAGCATTTATATTTTTATTTATGATAGCACAAGCACAATCCCACATAAAGAATAGTTAGACTAAGAGCTTTCATTCTCTGATACACCCTAACATCCAGTCTAAAATATATATATAAAATAAAATAAACATAAAACATGCAACCTAAGGCTAGAAGTGGTGACTTAGGCTAATGTGTGTGTGCTTTGAAGGCTTGTGTGTATGCTATGGCTTTAGGTTCAAATTTTCTAAGTGTGAAGAACATGTTCAACTTAAAGGAGGGTTTCATTTAAGTTGTTTAATTATTTTGGGTTGATTTTATTTCATGTTTTTTGATTTGGTTTAAGTGGATCCTAATTAATTACTAAGTTATGAGAGGGAAAGAAAGAAATTTCCTTCCCTAACCTAAGTAATTTCTAAAGTAGATTAACATTTTAGTTTGTTTAGTGAATGTTTTGATTAAATATTTTAATTAATCCTAAGTTTAGATAAACTCTAAACAAACTATTCAAAAGAAAGGCATTTTAAAATTAAATAAAATGAATCAAAATTCACATAACACACATTACTTCATTTCATTCCCAACATATATAACATGCATATGGATGGACCCTAAGCATATATATACATAAAAATGAGAGTATTTAACACACTTTATGATACATGCTAAGTAATTCATTTAAGGAAATTTGGAAATTTTCTATGCATGCTTTTTTTAAAGTAGAAACGGGTTTCCTTATCCAAAGTTTCACATACACACATGAAAGTATAAAATGCATAAGTGAGTACGGCGCCATTGTTAGTACCAGGGGTGTAAGGTATAAAAACTACTTAGGGATACTTAAAGCCTCACAATCCCGAGGTTTTCTAAACTAATATACCACTTTCCTTAAATACAGACATGTGTATAAAAGAAAAGAAATGGAAAAGAAGAATGCAAAAGTTGTATTAATGGATTCATTTTGTTTATGCAATTTATATATGAAAGTATATGTGACCCCTCTTAGGTAATAGCATAGGAATGAATATGATATAGAATTAGGTAAGTATTAGGTCCTTTTCAAATGGACCATATATCTCACCAAATTCCTATTCAAAACTATACCAACATAAGAGAGAAAGGAAACCTATGCTAAGCATACCTTTATAATCTTTCACATGGAAGCTCATAATTAAAATATAAGTAGCATACTTTCAGATTTGATACTTGATTTATATGTTTTGAAAATAATTTGAATTTAGTAGTGATAATAGCAATTCATATTTGTACTTTAGCCAACACATGAAAATTTGACATAAAGTAAATAATTTCATTTTAAACTTGAACTTGAAAAATATGAATGCATGAAACCACATGAAATACAAATTTAACATGTTGGGGAAAGATTCAAAGCATTGAAAGCATGTAAACATATTCACTTCACTTAAATCCTAAAGACATTCTTATGGAATAAGAAAGTTTAAAAAAAATCAAAGTGAATTTAATGTGATTTTTGTTTAGTTTGAAGTTTGATTTAATTTTGAAAAGGTGAGATAAGTTTGCTATTCTTAATCCATTCCCACATGCATTTGATATTTTTGTTTAATTTTTAGATGATTAGATTCATTTTTAAGTATTGATTAGGTTAATGTATGAATTAAGTAACTTAATTAACCCTTACCTACACCACCTTAGAATAATTAACCAAATAATTATGAGCTAATGAGATGACATAAAAACTCACAAGAAATTTAAATATGCACCTAAGAAAAGTCTAATGCAATTTGGCTCATAATTAAAGTTAAGTTAAAAGGGGTTTAGCATAAGTAATTTCAAAACACCCTTTCACACATATGAATTGGGTTTTGATTTCCTTAATTAAACTTAGGCTATTAAACACTTAAGCATCTACCCAAAGCAAATTAATTAAGTTCTTGAACTTTTTAGAATTTTTAGAAATTAATTAAGTGGATAATTAATGAATTAACTCTTAATTATGAGGAGATTAAGGACAGAAAAGGGGGTTTAGGAAATAGCTTAAGGGAAATATCTCAAAATTATTCCATAAACCTCCTATCTACTGGATCTGACCTTAATCAACCCTAATCATGGATTAAAATCACTAATCACACCCTAATTATCCTTAATTACATAAGGAGGATAATTAAGAAATCCATATGCAATTCTTCTAATCAATCCTTCAATAAATCCCAAGAAAATTAGGGGAGGTATAAGTCCCCTAAAATATACCCAAAAAATTTGGGAATAATCAGAGGCTTAATTAAAAAGTAATTAGAAAAATAAACTTTCCAATAAAATCCTAAATCAGAGAAAATTATAATTTAAAACCCATTGAAATTAATTGTAAAATATTCTAGGTTGAATTATCTTTCCATAGGATTTTATTTCATATTTTTTTTAAATTTTGTAGAGAGAGTTATGAATTTTGGAAGATCCCTAGATTAATAAAAATTAATTAAGGCATTTAACTAATCCTATAGCTCACGGCGCAATGCGTGGTGGTGGCGGTTAACGCGCTTTACATGCATTGTGCTGTGAGGGATTCACTTAAATTATCAAATCCAAAATGGCGGCTGGCGGTGCACGCGGTTTGATCTCTGTCGTCCGATCAAAGATCGGATGGCCAAAGATCTCCCCATGGTTTTAAAAATGTATAAGGGATTTCTAAATGTGGGGAATTATCTCAGTCATCCATCCAAAATGCGCAGATGGATGAGTGAGATCTCCTAAGTTCTTCCCCTTGATCAGAGGCATCCATGATCAGGGAAGATCCGATTGAGCTTGGATTCAAACCAAACTCAACCCACACCATCTAAAGCTAAAGAGCGGCACATCCAACGGTTAGAACTCCATGGGATTAAAATTTCTTTCACAAAGCTCCACACCACATTGAGTTTAAGAAAATCTCATACCTCATGAGGTGATCACATTCTCTTGGAGAAGCTTAGATGCAGTTGAGATAAAGCCTTGAGAGTATGAGCACTTGAGGTTGAGATTGGTATATGGACCACCTCCTCCTTAGCTAGCTTGTGGCTTGATCCAGGTCCCTCCTTGCCTTTGGAACTTCGAGAGCTTGGGTGCACTTGACTTGCCTCTCGATGGGTGTGTGCAAGAGGTGAGTGAAGAGGAGGAAGTTAGCTCTTCAATTGACCTCCCATTTTCAATTGAGAAATGGAGTTTCAAATCCTCTCTAAGAAGCTTGGGAATACTCTCAGGCTTGCTCAGTTCCTAGAGCTTCAATCGAGGAGTGAATTGAAATGAATTAGGGAGTATATCTCCCCTTGAAGGATCGGACAGTAGTCCATCCTCTTGCCATTTTGATCAATTGGAGCTTAGGGGGGTTGTTTGATCAGTTAGATGTGTACATGGTCGGTTTGAGCAAAGGAGTGGATTGCCAATCTCCCATGTGCTTGAATTTGAGTGGGAGATGGGTTTTGAATTTGGTGTTTTGACCCATGGGGTCGGGTTTGATCTAGGGACAAATTGGGCGAACCCAAACCCATTAGGTTGGGTGCACCACTCTTCACTAGGTCCCTTGAGCTTTTAGGAAAGCCTCAAGTGAATGTGAAGAGGGTATGACCAAATTACCTATGGATTAAGCCAAAATTTGTTCTATGGCCTAGGGGTATAGTGGTAATTTTGCTGATTTTTCACATTGGAAATGTTAGGTATGTGGAGAAACTAGGTTTGGCCAAGTTTTATGAGTTTTGAAATTCATTTAATAGCGTTTGGCTCATGTTGACCCATTTAGGTCAAAATGGGTCAACTTTGGTCAAGTTGACCAATTGGTCAAATTGGGTCAAACCAAGGGTTGAGTCAAGTTCATATGACCATTTTAAATGTTTTGGTGGCTTTGGTTTGATTCAATTTGATATAGTTTTGAATTTGGCTCATATGACTTCACTTAGGTCAAATGGGTCAAGTTGACCTATTTGACCCATTTGACCTATTTGAGGTAGGTCTAGGGTAGGTTTAGGTTAGGTTAGTCATATGGAATGGATTGGTGTCTTTGTTTCTAATCAATTTTGGTTAAGTTCAAATTTGGCTCAACGTGACCCCTGTAGGTCATAGTTGGGTCAAGTTGGGTCAACTTGGTTCAAGTGGCCAATTAGGTCATGTTAGGCTTAAATGTTGGCTTGGCCAAGTTCAAACATAAGTCATGAGTGAACTTAGATCAATGGGCCTATGGTAGAATTTGGCTATGTTGGGTTTCATTTTGGGCTAAGTGTTGACTTGGTCAACCCTTAAGTTTGACTTAGTTTGACCCAATTTGATTGATTGATCATCCCATGATGATTGTTGATCATGATGAGAGGGATATATGAGTTTGATTCAATCCAATTTGGTTAGGATTAGAATTTGGCTCATAAGGGTACTTTAGGTCACTTTGGGTCAAGTGAGCCTAAGTGGGTCAAATGGCTTGGTCAAAGCTTGATTTGAGCTTGATTGATCTTGTATATGGACTTATGATTGAAATATAAATCCATTTACAAGTGGTTTGAAGTCAAATAGGTTTTGATCCATTTTATAATTTCATATTCAAAGGGAGAATATGAAGGGATTTAGGCTTTGATTTTTGACTTAGGTTTTGATTGAGTGATTGAAGTTTGGATTTATATATGAGCTCATGATTGTAGATTTGATTGAATCATGGGAGAAAATCAAGAGTTTGGCTTGATTTCAAATTGATTTGGCTAAGTTCAAGATTTTGACTTGAAAGGTTTAGATTGGATTTTGAGTGGGTTTGGGTTTGATTTTTGCAAGTAGTTTTGATTGTTTGAATTTATATTTCATTTATATATGTAATATAAATGAGAATATAAATTGATCATGAGAAAATTTAAATGATTTGAAGTGGTTTAATCATGGTTTGTGGTAAGTCCATTAAGAAGGATTTAAAGGACTTAGAAAAATTTTGGAGTTTAGAGTTTGAGTTTTTGAATTTGGTTTGATTTATTTATATTTTTATTTCATTTATACATATGAATATAAATGAGGATATAAATGAGTTTTGAGAAAATCTCATGACTTTTGAGATGATTTGATCAAGATTTAGGCTAAGTCCATTAACGAAAAATTAATGACTTATGAAAATTTTAAATTGGGAATTTTAATTTTTGGATTTGATTTGATTGATTTATATTTATATTTCATTTATACATGTGAATATAAATGAGAATATAAATGAATTATGTGAAAATCCCATGAGTTTGAATTGGTTTAGAGTTGATTTTGGCTAAGTCCATTAATGGAAAATTAAGGACTTATGAAAATTTTAAATTGGGGATTTAATTCTTGGATTTGATTTGATTGAATTGTATTTATATTTCATTTATATATGTGAATATAAATGAGGATATAAATGAGTTTTGAGAAAATCCTAAGTATTTGACTTGATTTTGATCATGATGAGGCTAAGTCTTTAAGGGAAAAGTTAAAGAACTTAAGAAAGTTTCATGAATTGATTTGGAATTTTGAGTTTGATTTGATGGGCTTGTATTTATATTTTATTTATATATGTGAATATAAATGAATTATGGGAAGATCTTAAAGATTTTATTGGTATAGATTAAGACTTTAGGTTAAGTCCTTAAGGGAGGCTTAAGGACTTAGGCAAAATTTGGACTTAGGAATTTTTGATGGATTTTGATCATGGGTCTCAATCATAGATTTCAATCATGGATTTCAATCATGGATTTCAATCATATGGACTTGATTTGAGCTTGAAGAAAATAAAATGAGATTGATTTGGAGTTTAACTTGAAAGAAGGAAAGTGAGGAATGGTTCAAGCTAAGGGTAGGAAATTTTCCTAACACCCTTAGGGCATGACCTATTCCAATGGCTAACTCTTCTAAATCTCTAGGGCTAGGTTTGAGTGTCCGCCTAATCACTAGATGTATCTTAAGACTAAGGAACTCTTAAAGTCTAAGAGGAGTCCTATGCCTAAGATGGAGGTGTTGAGAGCTCATCTTAAAAATGAGATCAACAAAGGCCAATAGGTGTGGTGTGACAAGGAAAACCACATGTATTGTGTTGGAAATGATCAACAACAAGAGATCACAATCACTAACAAAATAATCTATCTTCCAAGGAATGAATCCGAGCTTAGTGCAATGTGGCTCTACTTATGTCCAAGACATAAGAGAGAGGGAAGAATCCACTAAAGGATAGAGTGTGAACCTTCCACTAGGGAAGTAGGTTCAAGTCATCTACAAGGGGATGAAAGGTTTGATTTGATCTGAATCTCACTGGGGAGAAAAAGATTTGTTCAAGGTCCACTGGGGAAGAGGGTTGAATTTGTTGTAATTTTGTTAAGTTTGAATTTTGAGATGAACCCCGTTGGTTTGCGATAGACTACACTAAGTAGGAGCCATGGAGGCCAAGACCTAACTCAGATTTATCAATCCAAAGGGGTAGTCTACTAAGCACATAGTGGGACTAGCCAACCAAAGGGATGCCTTTCGGTATACAATAGCTATACTAGGAAGAAAGCATAGTAGACATCCTCAGTGACCAGTTCTTGGGTAATCTTGCAATAGATTGAACCCAACCTAGGGCTGATTATTGAGTGAATGCCGCAAGGGAACTTAGACCAACTCAAAGATAGTCAAGATTAAATTTCATTTTTAGATTTATTTATTTTGATTATGATGGATCCCATAAGTTTGTGATGAACTGCACTGAGTAGGGCCATAGAGGCCTAGACCTGACTCAGATTTACCAATTCAAAAGGAGTAGTCTACCAACCATGAGGTAGGACTATCCAACCAAATAGATGAATGCCTTTCAGTATACAATGGTCAGGTTAGGAAGAAAGCGTAGGGACTCACATCTTCCAGAATAAGAAACCACCGGGGTGATCGATTTCTTTGGACAACAAATCAAACCCGATCTAGGGCTGACTATTGAGTGAATGCCACTAGGGAACTTAAATCAGCTCAAGGATAGTCAAAGATCAATTTTCATTTTTAATTTTATTTTGATGGATTCTGTTGGTTTGTGATGGATCATACTAAGAAGAAGCTTATAGAAGCCTAGACCTATCTCAGATTTACTGAACCAAAGGGAGTAGCTTCCCGACCGATATGACAACTATCTGACCAAAAGCGTGTCTTTCGGTTTGCAATGATCAATTAGAGGGAAGAAAGCTCAGGGACTCACATCTTCCACTAGAAAAGATCACTTGGGTGATCGGTTACTTTGGGCAACAAGACAGACTGGGCGCCGTCGGTTTCGAGAATCATGCTAGAAAGAATGCGTCTTACATCTTTCAAAGCGGAATGATTCAGTAACATGGCAAAATAGATTGAACCCAACCTAAGGGGCTATGGAGTGAGTGCAGGTGATTTATCTCCTCAGTAGTCGACAATTCTATAGGAGTTACACATCTTTAAAGATAGGATGTCTGCTTGGAAAAAGGGGCCTTTTGGGGGCTTGAATTCTTAATCCACAAGCAAATTAATTTTTGTTTGTTTGTTTATTTTAATTTGTTTTAGTTTATTTTAATTTGTTTAATCGTGGACCTATTAGTTTGCGAGGGATCAAACTAAGAAGTAGATTATATCAACCTAGACCTATCTCGATTTATCTTGAATGAAGAATCCATCCTGAATAGATTTTCTCCAACCAGGGGGGTGTTACTAGGAAGAGGCTGTCCAATCTAAAGTAGTGTCTAAATGGGGTCGAAAGGACTTGATCCAAATAGAGTGCCCGTAGGGGATGGGTAAGGGCTTAATCCAACACCACGGAGAAGATGACATGGCATAGTCATATATCAATAGGTATTGGTGTCCCTCAAGAGAAAGCATCGGGACTCATATCCGCCAAGAGTGGTGTACTCACCGTGAGTCATCACAAGATAGCAACATCAACCAACCTAAGGTGTATTTGTAATAAATCCCCTAGAAGAAAGCTGGACTCACATCCTCCTATAGCAACCGATTGTTGATAGTTTGTCTTCACTCGCAAAATATCCCACCTAGGGCTACCGAAAGTGAATGCCATTAGGGACTTATATCAACTCAAATGTAGTCAAGAGGAAAGGAGCCTGGGACTTATCCTAAACCTCAAATATACTGACCTAGTTAGAACATGATGGCTAGTTCAAGAAGAAAGGGACTCACATCTTCTTAAGTAAAGTCAACATGAGGTAGTTTATGGCGGGCAAAGGAAGACTACCATACTAACAAGGCATTATTGAATGAATGGTCAAGTTAGGAAGAAAGCGTGGGGACTCATATCTTCCAAACAAATGACCACTGGGGTAACATACTAATAAGGTAGCATGTAAAACTGACCTAAAGCAGCTAATGAGTGAGTGCCACATGGGGCTTGCTCACACATCAAAATAGCATGAGATAAAAGATTTGTGTTTGTTGTTGTGCATGTGTTAAAAGAAATAGGACGCCTTTGGGGGACTCTTACACCTATCTTAAACACACCAAGGGTTTGATGAAATGGTGCCACAAATGGCAAAAAGGATTCCCACTAAGAAAGGATGCCGCTTGGGTTCTCTCACACCTATCTTAGTTATGCTAATCAAAATAGATGCCTCTCTGGGTTCTACACCTATTCTAATAGCGGAGATTGTGTTTATGTTTGTGAAAGAGGATAGATGCCACTAGGGACTCTTACACCTACCCTAAACACGCCACCATGGATTCAAGACAAGCAAACAACACTTCAAAGAAGAGAAGATTTGATGAATGGAATAAAATTTTGTTCTTTTATTAATGAATTATTTTCAAACATGATTTATTTCATGGGTAATATTTCTTTAGATAGAGCCCATTAATTGGAAGCATCGGGTGTTCCCTTTATAATCAATAAGTCGATAAGATCCTCCTTGGTAGGCCTTCTATGACATAGGGCCTTCCCAAGTGGGTTCAAACTTGCCTCCCATCTTTCAATGGGCAACAATTGGTCTCCTTAGGACTAACACAAGTTCTCCTACTCAAAAAGACCTAGGGAGGACCAGTTTGTTGTGAGCTTGAATCATTTTGGCCTTGTACTACTCGAGGTTCTGGCATGCCCTTAGGCGACTCTCCTCCAAACCTTCAAGCTCTTCTAACCGCAACTTTGCATTCTACTCTGTAGTGATCTTGTTACCGAATTCTATCCTTAGTGATGGGAGTTGAACTTCTAAAGGAAGAATCTTTATACCCATACACTAAGGAAAATGGGGTGACCGAGTTGGAGTTGTATGTGCAAGAGCCCACAAAGCTTCAACCAACCGCTTCCCACTTGTTTATTATCATCAAGAGTCTTCTTCAGATCTGGATGAGAGTTTTGTTGAATGCTCGCTAAGCCATTAGCTCGGGTAGTATGGTGTATCTCCAATCTATACCATGTCTTCTCGGCAAAGATTGATCTTCATGCTTTTGAATGCAATACCATTATCGGATATAATTTATTGAGGCACCCCGAACCTATATATGATATAGTTCCTGAAAATTGAAGCACATATGATGACCTCTTGAGTGGGATGGCCGCCACTTGGAAAAGTAATCGGGCTAAGATGAATCGATGCCCCTTGGAAGAAGGAGGATCGATCGACCTATAATGTCATACAACACTCAAATGGCCATGAGGCCAATGTGAGAATGTTGGGTGGTGGTGGAGGACCACACTGTACCGACAGATGGCATCTCCTAGCTACATCCATGCAATGGATCATAAGGCCAGTAGTATCCAAGTCTTTGATCTTCATCTTCATCTTGACCGGATTGGTGTGCTAGACACTGTACCCGCTTATAATATCACGGGCTTCATGTTTGTCTAAACAATGTAACCACATTTGGTCAAAGAACTGATGGTACAAGGTGCCATCAATAAGAGCGTAGAGAGAGCTCTTTGTTTCACCTGATGGGCTTGTGACTTTTCTTGAGGTAGTTACTGATGTTCAAGTAATCTATGAATGGTTGCCTCCAATCCAGCTCCTTGTCCATTTTGGCAACGTAACCTCCCTTCAAGAGAAAGTCTCGATGAGTTCAAAGATCAATAAGAGATAGACTTATTGAAATGGACTCATCTTTCAGACATGCCAATTCTTTGACAAGTTTGGCCAAGGCATCTGCTACTGCGTTCTCTGCTAGGGGAACCTTGTAGATGGTGACTTTGGAAATTTGGGCTAACAACTTCATGATACACTCGTAGTAATGACGAAGCTGGAGTTTGAGAACCTAAGACCGAATCGTTGATGACCAACCGAGAATCCCCAAAGATGTTGATGCTCTTGACACTTATAGTGATGGCCTTTCAGAGACCAATCAAAAGCCTCATACTCGGCCTTATTGGTGCGGGTTGGAAAAGATAGTATGAGAATCTCATCACATCATGATTTGGAGTTTGAAGAACTATTCTCACCTTATTTTTTCTAGGAGAATAGATCATGGTGATTCACCCTTAAGAAAAGAAGTAGCACCATCAAAATACATCTCCCATCGGTGGTTGCCGGCCTCCCCTAAGTTCATGATTTGTTCATCAAGGAGATCATCATTAAGTGGAGAATTAGCAGGAAGTGGGTGTGCTGCTAAGAAATCTGTAATGCCTATCTTTTTACCACACGGAGGAGTACAAATGTGATATCAAACTGCAAGAGAATCATGGATGAATGAGCCAAACGTCCGGATAGCGTTGGCTGTGTCATGAGATACTATAGTGGATTTATTTTGGAGATCAAGTTCACCACATGAGAAAGAATATAATGTCGTAGCTTTTGGGAAGCAAGGATCAAAGCTAGGCAATATTTCTCAATAGGTGGGTATTTTACTTCAGCAGGGATCAGACGATGACTGAGATAGTAGAGAGCACATTCCTTCCCTTCGTCATTGGCTTGGGACAACAGAGCACCAAGAGAGTTATCCAATGCTGTATAGATCAGGCACGGGATAGTTGCTAGAACTGGCGGCTTCACCAAGTACTCTTTGATTTCTTTGAAGGCATGCTGGCACTTGTGATCCCACTTGAACTTAGCATCCTTTTTGACAAGTGCTAAGAATGAATTGCATCTCCATGATAAGTTTGAGATAAAGCATCTTAGATACACCAGTCATCCTTGAAAGGATCTGAGTTGAGTTAAACTCTTAGAGGTGGCATTTCTAAGATAGCTTTAATCTTTTTTTGGATCTATTTCTATTCCTGTGTTGAACAACAAACCCAAGAATTTCCACAAGACTCGAATGCACACTTTGGGGATTCATTTTGAGGTTATATTATCTTAACCATTGAAAACTACTCTCAAGTCAAAGAGGTGGTCTTCCTCTCTTCTCTTGACTAGATCATCAATGTAACGATGATGGATGAGTTCATTGAAGATATGAGTCATGGCCCATTGGTATGTAGCACCACATTTTAAGGCCGAAAGGCATGACCCTATAATAGAAGATTCGATGGGGTTCAAAAGCGGTGTTTCTTTCATCTTGAGACATCTTGATTTGGTTATAGCGGATGACCCATCCATGAAAGAGAATTGCATGAGATGAGGCAATGTCCACCATTAATTACGGTATAGGAAGAGGAAACTCATCCTTAGGACATGCCTTGTTTAAGTCCCTAAAATTGACACATATTTTGGCCATTCTTCTTCTTAACTGGGATGACACTTGCTAACCAGGTAGGATATTTTTCTTCCCTGATGAAACCAGCATCGATCAATTTCTTGACTTCAGAAATGACCTATTGTTCAATTTCTAATCGCATGCGTCTAGGAGCTTGCTTAATAGGGATAACATTAGGATCTATTGCTAGCTTGTGGATTGCTATGTCAGGAGATAATCTAGGCATCTCTTCATAACTTCATGCGAAGCAGTCTTTAAACTCAGTCAATAGCCTAACTAAGTCATTGGTTTCTTCTTCATTTTCGAACTGTATGTCGGTGGATTTTCTTTCGAGGTTGATTTTTTTAAGCTTGTCGATTGTTGAATGAATTTCTTCTTCAAATTTTGACAGTGTGTCTTTGACTTGGAGATCATCTGGATCATCTGAAGTTTCTAAACACACATTCTCATAAGAGTTAGGGATGTGTGAGAAGAAACTATCAGATTTCAAATGGTTGGTAACAACTAGGTAATAATCGCCTCATGTCTTTTGAATCTAGTCACGCTCTTGATTGTGCTTCCAGATTATTCCATAGCTTTTTTGAAGTATTCTAACTTGTGCTTGGACCATGTGTGAGGAACTAAACCTTTTTTGTATAAGATTTTGAACACAAGGAGTAAAAGTCAAAAGGTAATTCCATTAATTCTTTAAAGTATCTTCCTCAAGCTCTACATCAACTTTGGGGCTTGAGGATGATGATCCCAAAAGAACTTCTTACGCTTCATGTCCTTTGGAAGACTTAGGGACCTTAACTAAACCTTCAACTTTTGAGATGTAAGTGAGGTAAGAGCTAAGGTTCCCAAGCTATGCCTAATAGTTTCACATAAATCATTGAATACTTTGCTTTTTTGCTTGGAGGCCTAGTCTTCATCTGCACGGATCAAAAGTCACCTCCAATGGAACCGAGAGGGGTTGGCTGGTATACTAATCACATTAGACTCATCCTTTTGGATTCCAAGTCTATGTGAATAGTAGGGGTACTATGAACTGGAACACGACCTCTATTGGCTGAAGGCCAACTAGGGTCTCCCACCTCTGAAATGACCTCTGTTTCTGCCTCTGCCTCTACCTGGTGGAGGTTGAGCCATCCTACCCACATGTCCATATGATGGTATGAACTATGGGTGGAATGTGATATGCATATCTATTTCTTCTTCAATTTCCCTTTCTTGTTCACTTGGACTTTTATTTTTCTTTTCATTTTCTTCTATCTTTCTTTTGCTTCATTTTCTTTTTCTTTTGATTTTGCATTTAAATTTTATCCAAGTTCACAAAAAAGGGTGTTTTGAGAAAGATAGTAGGTCGCATCTTCATAAATCTCAACCACTCTAATCAAAAATGGCTTTTCATCTCCGTTGACATGGTATTCAATTCCATCTTTTAAACTTGATGCGATGAAGGAGGATGGAACAATCTTATTGATGTATCCAAGGCCTACAAGCAAAGTATGAATGAAGTATTGAATCAATGATGTAGAACTTGGCTTGTCTTCCAATCTATCTCCAAAGGTAACACTATAGAACCTAAAAGCTCACCTTGTTCATTGAATCCTCTCAACATCATATCTCCTCGAGTGTGGAGATGTCGATCTTCAAATAGGCAAGGGTCTTTAGACTCATAATGTTCACCGATGCACGATCCATGAGAACCGGCGAGTCTAAACCATGTGTATGTGATGTAGAGGGATGGTTGTGCTCCAAGTCCCCAGAAGAAGGTCTTCATCATGAAGGTGATCCTTGGGCTTCTTTTGCATAATGTGCTTCCCCACTTATAGCGGTCAGTTGAGCTAAGCATATTTTTGGAGCAAGGAGGGCCTTGATTAGTGATTCTCTCATCTCTTTGGATAAGACAATGGCATCATATATGCTTAGCTTAGATAATAACTTTCTTAGATGAGAAAGGACGTTGTAGTCCACCTTCGGATGGTCTTCCATAAGCATATCCAAGGGGAGAGCATCTTGTGGAAGGGCTTCTCGATCTTCAGTACCAATGACTTGTTTCACTCTATCTTGAGGTGCTGCCCTAGGAGGTAGAACCTTGCCACTACAGAGGTTGACTTCGATAATCTCTTGAGGCAAGGTGGTGGAAGGTTCTACCTACACTTTAGGCTCACCTACAGCTTATCTTATGGGACTCTTAGAATTAGATGATTCCAAGTCTATCTCAAGAGGTGAACCCGTTGTATTCAGAGTTAGAAAGTCTAACTCTGAATCATAAAGAGGAAGATCAGAATTATTATAGTTATTTATACTTGAAGAGTTATCATTAGGAATAGAAGACAACCCATTAGAAGAGACACAGATGTATTTCAAATTAGCTTTATTCTTCAATTTCTTGGAATTATTTGTAGGTAAAAAGTAGAAATCAAGTAAAGTGAGTGGAGTAAGGGATTTGATGCCCTTATCTGCTGATACAAGAGTTCTACTAGTAGAAAAAATAGAAGAGCTAGATGAAATGGAAGAAGTCATCTGTGGAAGCTAGAAGAATGGAGGTCGGTCACGATGGTGGCTACTTAAGCTATGTGCGACACATCTTTCTTGTTGCTCTCCCACTTTCCTAGAGTACATGGAAACTTGCAAACCTTCCTTGGTGTTGGAGGTTTGAGTGACTCAGCACTACAAGGAAAGCTTCTTGATCTTGGATGATCTTAGAGGTTTTGGATAAAGAAATATCCCAACCTTCTTTGGTTTTGGTAGGATCACATGTATCCCAAGGATTACCTAATGGAACTAGAAGGTTGTTCCATAAGGTATTCCTTTGGGATAACTACAACATCGGTCTTGAAACTGTGTTCAAGCCAGTCCTTGAATGTGAAGCAATCCTCCAAAATGTGGCATAGTATATGGTGGTAAGGGCAAAAGTTTGGATCTTGACTTTTGCCTACATCATTTGATCTCCTAGGTTCGGGTAGTTGAAAATTAGGTTTCTTTAAGAGATTCTTAAAGATTTTCCTGATTACCTCCTCTTAAAAAAAAGTTTGTTTTACTTATCTAAATGAGTAGGTGAATCATAACTACCCGGCAGTGGGTATGCATGCCGCTGCTGTTGGTGGTATAGCTGAAGTGGTGGCTATGCTGGCCATGGAGGTTGCGGTGGAGGCTGGTATGGTTGCCTCGGTGGTGGCAAAGGAGGTGGAGGCTGCTGAGGTCGTGGTCTCTCAGACTGATCTCTAGCTGGTTGCTTCCTCTTGTTAACCACTGCTACTGTTCCTGGCTTCTTTTCATAAACCTTTTACGGCTTCTGCTTAGGCAACTGATCTTGAAAGGCAACTGTTTGGCCTCTCCTTATAGACTTGCCACCTTATTGATTAGCTTCTCAAATGTCTTGATAGTGAAACTCTTAAGCATGAAGGCGATTGGGCCATGGATATTCTTCAAGAGAATCTCAATGGCATGCTGTTTAGACAGCCGTGGTTCACACTTCATACTCAGGTTACGCCATCGGAGAATATAATCAACAAGAAACTCACTGGGGTGCTGTTGTGCTACAATGAGATCACCTATGGTAACCCTTTACTGAGCTCCAACAGATCTCTTGATGAAGAGTTGCTCTAACTCAACAAATGTCTTTACTGAACTATTGGGCTATTCAACATACCAATCGAAAGCAATACCCACTAGGCTACTAACAAAAGGCAGAAAAGTAAAACGTCGGCGCCACGCGTGCAACAACGGCTCACGAAATGTGTATGTGCCTCGGGTTTCCACGCCATCAAAGCTTTTGAAGGAAGAGGCCGAAACTCTTGGGATATTGGATAGCATCAAATTCTCTGGGTAAGGTCTACCCTTTGGAACCGATGATCCTCCCGATTGAGCCAAAGCTTCCTTCACTTTGCTCAATGGATTTATATCTTTTTTCTTGTATGGAGGTACTTTCCACTACCTTCCTATACATCTAGTGCTACCTTGCTCAATGGGAGGTAGAGTCTTGGTGGGTCCAAGACATGCACTAACTTCAAGCTACAATGTAGTAGGATGAACTAAAGGGCTTATTTTAAAACATTCTGCTAACAAGTCCTCTAACTGCCATCTTTATCAATTTCGTCATCCTCACTAATGGGTCGGGGCGTCTTGCGGTGTCTTCTGATCAACCTCATCACCTTCCATGGCTTGTTGTTCTAAGAGATCCTCTAGTGTCAACCATGCAACTATGAATCTTCCAACAAGTCATCTTCATTGGGATCAAAGCTGACTTTCTCTTCATCAGACCAATCATACCCCAAGATTTCCTTCTTCTCCATGAAATAATGTGCAACTATCTCATCTAAATAATGGTCCATCTGAGAAGGTACAAATCAAGTCTGTGATCACTATCATGCGGAGGCAGGACCTCGCTTCTTCGAGTCGATCACTTATTGGGTACTCCTTTGGATGAATGACACTCCTATTACTACAAGGGGTAACAATCCTAGGATGTTCCACTACCAGTGTAGTGGTATCATCAGAATATTTGAAATCATCACCATCTCCACATCCTGTATGGGTGTTGGTGAAGGGCGACCATGATGCTTGGGTCCCTCTTCGCACCACCATTGAGACAAGGTGAGCAGATAGCTCGACCTACACAATAGGTGTGTAGAAGGGTAGGATCCCTTGGCCATGTGATCACCAAGGGGTGCTTTTCCCATTGCCTTCATGGCCTTAGATGGAATAGGAGATGTTGTAGCCTAAACTGGTGATGGTGGATGAGGGTAGAGCGGTGGGGTGGAGACACCACCGACTCTCTATGCACAAGAATTGTCCTCCTGTGGTGCCTAGTCTTGGTGAGAAGGATACTGTCAGTATGGTTGGCGTGGGTAGCGATGGTGAAAATCAATCAGTAACTGATTAAACCTCAGCCTCCTTCTTGTAATATGTGTTGTATGGGCCTCAAGGGCCCTCTCCTGACAGATCTGCTTCCCCACGCTATGGGGGATGATAGAACAGAGATCAAACTGTGTCCCAGACTCTGAGCATCCGTATGCTCCACCTACCAAAAAGACATATGGCGAGTGCGACCTCTGCTTAGGAAGCTGGTGAAAATGCACCCGAGAGGAGGTGAAAGGATCCTCGACATCCTCTCTGATCAGAGAGGATGGAACTAGTTTTCTATAACCGGTGGTGAAGTGACAACAGAAACTCATCCATGATGGCGCCTCAGCTCCAGTGATCAGGTGTGGTACCGCTTGATCATGCGGTTCTTATTTGTATGGGTAGGATGGGAGGAGTGTGAGCTAGACCATACTCAAATGTAAGGGAGGCAAAGCCACGAAAGGAGCCTTACCCTTGAGGGTGCAGATGGTGGGACAGCCCTGGGCAACATGAGAAACCAGGAGAACTGCAATTGATGCTACTCTGCGGGCACTCTTATCTAAGCATGGTACTACCACGCTTTCCTCTTGAGGAGGATACATAGTCGAGGAGGGTAAGTCAATGATGGCCCTTCACGCTCACTTTGGTCACGCTAGCGGTGAGGGGTGCCCTCACAAGTAATCTGGCTCCCTCAAATCGACCAAAATGAATGGGTGTGTATGGTCCAGATGGGAAGTTGATCCAAAGCAAATCCATACCATGGTGGAAGGTAAAAAAACTTAAAACCATTTCAAAAAAGAAAATTGAACAACTCTACCTTTGTAAGAATCTGCAATGAGAAATGAATTTGTATCATATTTCTATCTCTATAGATTTTTGAATTTGAATTTTAAAAATTTGAACCCACATCGAACAACTTGGAAGTGTTAAGGGTGGTTCAAATGGATTTGAGAAGATTGATTGAAAGTGGAATTTGAATATGAATCCAACTTCAACAAATTTAAGTATGTTGAAATGTGGATTCAAATTTTTTGATAAGGATGCTTCCATAAGCTAATGTTTGTTTTGAATTTGAATTTTTTATTTGAGGACCATTTCCTTTAACAAATTTTAGTATGTTAAAGTAAGGGTCAAATTGATTTTGTTTTTGTTTGGTTGTTTTGGAGTTTCACTTAGCAAATTTAGGTATGCTAAGTGAAGTATTTTGAAAGTGATTGTTTCATTTTTTTTGTGAATTTTTGTTTTGATTTTGAAAATTTGGAATTCTCTCTTGGCAAATTTAAGTATGCTAAGTGAAGAACCCAAATATGTTTTGTTTGGTTTTTGAAAATTTGGAATTCTCTCTTAGCAAATTTAGGTATGCTAAGGAAATCCTAAGTGTTTCATTTGTTTTGATATGATTGAAAGTGACTTTAGCAAATTGGGTATGCTAAAGATGAAATCCGACTTAGTTTTGTGAAATGGAAATTTCACTTAACAAATTTGAGTATGCTAAATGAAATTTCAAATGGTGTGTTCAAAATTTTTGATTTATTTTTTTGGTTTTGAAATGGAAACTTCTCTTTAGCAAATTTGGTATGCTAAGGAAGGAAGTTCCAAAGGTGTTTGAGAATTTTGATTTTGGATTTGGAGACTTCACTTAGCAGATTTGAGTATGTTAAGTGAATTTCCAAATGGTGTTTGAAAATTTTGATTTTGAATATGGAGACTTCACTTAACAAATTTGAGTATGTTAAGTGAAGTTCCAAAATGTGTTTGAAAATTTTAAAATATGATTGTTGATTTTTGATTTTGAATTGGACTTCATACAAATTTGAGTATGCTAAATGAAGTTCCAAAATATGTTGTTTGAAAATTTTGGTTTTGATTTGGAAACTTCTTAACAAATTTGGGTATGTTAAATAAAATTCCAAATGTGTTTTGAATTTTGAATTTTGAATTTGGAGACTTCACTTAGCAAATTTAAGTATGTTAAATGAAGTTCTGATTAGTGTTTGAAAGTTTTTTTTGTTTTGGATTTGGATACTTCACTTAGAAAATTTGAGTATGCTAAATGAAGTTCCAAATGTGTTTTGAAATTTTTTAGATTTTGGATTTAGAAACTTCACTCAACAAATTTGGGTATGTTTAATGAAGTTCCAAATGTGTTTGAAAATTTTGAATTTTGAATTTGGAGACTTCACTTAGCAATTTTGAGTATGCTAAATGAAGTTCCAAATAATGTTTAAAATTTTTTGGATTTTGGATTTGGAAACATCACTTAACAAATTTGGGTATGTTAAATGAAGTTCCAAATGTGTTTAGAAAATTTTTGGATTTTGGATTTGGAGACTTCACTTAACAAATTTGGGTATGTTAAACGAAGTTCCAAATGTGTTTAGAATCATGAAAATGTGATTGTTAAGTTTCAATTTTTGAAAAGAAGACTTCCATCCAACAAATTTAGGTATGTAAGAATGGAAACCAATTTTATTTTTGAGATGTGAAAATTTTGTATTTTGTGTGAGATTATTACTTTTTGAAAGAGAGGGATTCCAACTTAATCATATGTGAGATATGTTAAGTGGGATTTAAATGATATTTATTTTTAGTTGGGAATGAAATCTTCATTTAATAAAGAGTATATTAAATGAAGATATTCATATATGCTTTTTGAAAAGTTTAATTTTGTTTACAAATGAAACTACCATTCAATAAGTGTGAGTGTATTGAATAGAAAGATTCATGTATGCTTTTTAAAAACTTTATGATTATGATTTTGATTTTTGGAAAGATAATTGTACATTTTATTTTGAAAATGAAATCTTCATCAAAGTGATTTGAAACAAGATGTTCATTTGTACTTTTTGAAAATGTTGTTAGTTTTATTTTTGAAAATCCCTACATGTAACAATTATGAGAATTGTTAAATGAGGGTGATAAAATATTGTGGAAAATATTTTATTAAGTGCATTTTGAAAAGGTGCTTTTGAAAAGCAAAGTTCTTTATGGAAGATTTATTTATCTTTTAGAATCTATTGTTAGTGCTTTTTATCCATATTATAGCATGAAAATGAAGGGATTCTCTAATTGCCTTATCAAATAGAATAAAATTTCTAATTCATCTATTTTATTGGATGGAATTTCAATTAGTTCATAAAACTAGTAAGGTTCAATTAAGATTCTTAAAATGAACCTTTCCTTATCATAAAATAGGAGGAAGTCTTTAAAATGTTTTCTTTTATTTAGATTATTTCATTTTACCTATTGGAGAACCCAACAGGAGTTTTAAGACCAACAAGGAATGCAGTCCTAAAACCTAAAGATGTTGGCTAACTCAGCTTAAGAATGAAATAAGCTAAGTGCCAACGGAAAGAAAGATAGTCTTGGATTCATATCTAAGTACAAACCCAAAGACAACAATCATTTACCAAAGATGGAGAGAGGAACCATCCCCAGCAAAGTTGCCAGAAAAATATGCGGTGAATAAATTTCTAATATGAGGGAGTTGCCTTCAAATCTGTGGGGAGAAATGAAAGGGACAAGCATATAGAAATTCATCTTTTTTTTTAATATGCCACGTAGATCCGCAGATGCACTTATTCAGGTGATCGGGTACATCATCAAGAAAATAGTATACTATCTCAAAAAATAGAAGTCACTACCATTTAATGGACCTAATTACCTCAATAAGGACTCCTAAGGATGATGGGTCTGCATATGTACTAGATATTCTTCCCCTACTTTATATGAAAAAGTAAAGCAGAGTTTATTTTAAACTGGATTTGTTAAGTTCGCTACAGGGGCAAGCCCCCATAGTTAATTACATCCTAAAGAATGTGGGCTCCTTAGGAAAACTCTCGATTAAGGTAAATGATCGTTGTCTTTGAAGATTTCAATAGAAAAGGACTATCAATCGATTGATTTATTTTTGAAGATCAAATGGGGTTAATTAAAAGTGAGAGTTATTATCGAAGTCAAAATGGAAGATAAGTAGAAGATGCCTACTATGCTAGGAAACCTAACAAGCATATCAAACTATCATATAGTTAGGCATTACATCTTTGAAATTGATTTAATTTATTTGAGTTGAAATTTTCATTAGAAATTTAAGATTTATGGTTCCTTAACACAAGATTAAGAAAATGCTTAAGAGGTGAGAAATTATACTTATGGCCCAAGGAGAAGTCAGAACCTAAATCTAGGAGCTTTGGCGAGGGCAGCACAACCTAAATCTAAGGTAAAATGGGTAATTGGTTTACCTCCACAAGAGGATAAACCACGATAACTTGGACTTACAACCACAGGGGTGGCCACTAACTCCTACAATTTTAAATACATGTAGGCAAGTCATTATGCTTACACAAGATAGCTAGGTTGTTATTTATTTAGAAAGAGACTAACTCCTTAGACTCACTCCCTAAATAGACTAGATCATGTACAGTGTATGCTTCAAATGACCTAAATCTAATACAATTCAAATTTTATTTTATTTTCATTTTTGATAATATTTTTGACTCAGGTTAATAAGATTTTTATGCCTAATGCATGAGAAATAAAGTTATTGGCCAAAATCAGCGAGAAGGGAGGATGTGTTTTTCCACCATGACTCTCATAGGTCAAGCCAAGATTCTCTGGCAAAGGTGGAAGCCCTCCAATCAAGAGTGAAACAAGATACATTTGTGCATGATGTTATAAAGAAAAGTACTCATCTAGCAAAGGGGTTACTAATTCTTTTATCTTGATTTTAAACCTAAGCATTAGGTGAGGTTATGAATTATTTATTTTTAATTTGAGTTGTTAAGTTGGGTAAAATATTTATTTGTACTTAAAGAGCCTAATCCACATCCAGGCCATACATAAAGCAAGAAAGAAACTAGGAAAAGCATGCCACTTAATGTAAAAGCTAAACAAATCATCAATCAATTTATAAAGCTAATCGCAAAAAAGAATACAAAGACAAGTTATGTGTAAAACACAAAATATCAAATGTATTAGCTTACAATCTTTTACAAAATTAATTCATTAAATTAAATTCTTCTTTCCTTCTTCTTCTTTCTCTTTCTTCTTCTTTCTGATGGTTGGAAGGATGTTCTTCATTTCATGGTTCATAAGATGGATCTTATGACCAATGCTTATCCTAATCCCCATAACAATCATTCCAAAATCCTACAAATTTACATGTGGAAAAACTAACTAAAAAAATAAAGGTAAAACAAACCACATAAATCTCAAGCATGTATATTGGACTTCTCACCCCACACATGGGTAACTAAGTCCACCTGACCTATTGGATTATTCTTAGGGGTATAAAGCACCTGCAACCAAAAGCATTTATATTTTTATTTATGATAGCGCCCCTTAAGCACAATCGCCTGCATAAATGAATAGTTAGACTTAGAGCGTCCTACCATTCATTCTACGAGCATACACCCTAATATCCAGTCTAAAACATATATCAAAAAACAAAATAGAATATCAAATGATGCACCGATCTAACCTAAGGCTAGAAGTGGTGACCTAGGCTAATGTGTGTGTGCTTTGAAGGCTTGTGTGGTATGCTTAGCTATGGCTTTAGGTTCAAATTTTCTAAGTGTGAAGAACATGTTCAACTTAGAGGAGGGTTTCATTTAAGTTGTTTAATTATTTTGGATTGATTTTATTTCATATTTTGATTTGGTTTAAATGGATCCTACAATTAATTACTAAGTTATGAAGAGAGAGAAAGAGAAGAAAATTTCTCTTTCCTTCCCTAACCTAAGTAATTTCTAAAGTAGATTCACATTTTAGTTTTGTTAGGTGAATATTTTGATTAAATATTTTAATTAATCCTAAGTTTAGATAAACTCTAAACAAACCTATTAAAAAAGAAAGCATTTTAAGATTAAATAAAATGAATCAAAATTCACATAACACATATCACTACATTTTTTTCCCAACATATATAACATGCATATGGATGGACCCTAAACATATCTATACATACAAATGAGAGTATTTAACACAGTTTATGATGCATGCTAAGTAATTTATTTAAGGAAATTTGGAAATTTGCTATGCATGATTTTTCTTAAGTAGAAAGGGATTTTCTTATCCAAATTTTCACCTTCACACATGAAAGTATCAAAAGGCATAAGTGAGTATAGCACCATTATTAGCACTAGGAGTGTACGGTACAAGACCTACTTAGGTCTACTTAAAACCTCCCAACCCCGGGGTTGTCCAGACTAATATACCACTTTCCTTAAATATAAGCATGTGTATAAAAGAAATGAAATGGAAAAGAAGAATACAAAAGTTGTATTAATGGATTCATTTTGTTTATGAAATTTATGTATGCAAGTATAGGTGATCCCTATTAGGTAATAGCATAGGAATGAATAGGATATAGAATTAGGTAAGTATTTGGTCCTTTTCAAATGGACCATATATCTCACCAAATTTCTATTCAAAACTATTCCAACATAAGAGAGAAAGAAAACCTATGCTAAGCATACCTTTATAATATTTCACATGCAAGATCATAATTAAAATATAAGTAGCATAATTTCAAATTTGATACTTGATTTATAAGTTTTGCAAATAATTTGAATTTAGCAGTGATAATAGCCATTCATATTTCTACTTTAGCCAACACTTGCAAATTTGACATAAAGTAAACAATTTCATTTTAAACTTGAATTTGAAAAATATGAATGCATGAAACCACATGACATACAAATTTGACATGTTGGGGAAAGATTCAAAGTAATGAAAGCAAGTAAACATATTCACTTCACTTAAATCCTAAAGACATTCTTATGGATTAAGAAAGTTTAAAATAAATCAAAGTGAATTCAAAGTGATTTTTGTTTAGTTTGATGTTTGATTTAATTTTGAAAAGGTGAGATAAGTTTGCTGTTCCTAACCCATTCCCACATGTGTTTGATATTTTTTTTTAATTTTTAGATGATTAGGTTCATTTTTAAGCATTGATTAGGTTAAGGTATGAATTAAGTAACTTAATTAACCCTTACCTACACCACTTTAGAATAATTAACCAAATAATTATGAGCCAATGAGATGACATAAAAACTCACAAGGAATTTAAATTTGCAATGCACCTATAAGAAAAAGGCCTAATGCAATTTGGCTCATAATTAAAAGTAAATTAAGCTAAGGGATTTAGCTTAAGTAATTTCAAAACACCCTTTCACACATATGAATTGGGTTTTGATTTTCTTAATTGAACTTAGGCTATTAAACACCTAAGCATCTATCCAAAGTAGATTAATTAAGTTTTGGAACTTTTTAGAATTTTTAGAAATTTATTAAGGGGATAATTAATGAATTAACCCTTAATTAAGAGGAGATTAAGGAGAAAAAGGGGGTTTAGGGAATGGCTTAAGAGAAATACCCCAAAATTATTCCCAAAACCTCCTATCTACTGGATCTGACCTTAATCAACCCTAATCATGAATTAAAATCACTAATCACACCTTAATTATCCTTAATTACATAAGGAGGGTAATTAAGAAATTCATATGCAATTCTTCTAATCAAGCCTTCACTAAATATCAAGAAAATTATGGGAGGTAGAAGTCGTCCCCTAAAATATACCCAAGAAATTTGGGATTAATCAGAGGCTTAATTAAAAAGTAATTAGCAAAATGAACTTTCTAATAAAACCCAAAATCAAAGAATATTATAATTCAAAATCTATTGAAATTAATTTTAAAATATTCTAGGTTGAATTATCTTTCCATAGGATTTTATTTCATATTTGTTTGAATTTTATAGAGAGAGTTATAAATTTTGGAAGATCCCTAGATTAATAGAAATTAATTAAGGCATTTAACTAATCCTATAGCTCACAACGCGACACGTGGCGGCAGTGGTCAGCGCGCTTTACAAGTGTCGCACTATGAGGGATTCACTTTTGTTGTCAAATTCAAAATGGCGGCTGGCAGCACACGAGGTTTGATCTCTGTCATCCGATCAAAGATCAGACGACCAGAGATCTCCCCGCGATTTAAAAAATGGATAAGGGATTTGTAAACATGGGGAATTATCTCAGCCTTCCATCCAAAATGCGCGGATGGATGGCTGAGATCTCCCAAGTTCTTCCCCTTGATCAACAGAGATCGTCCATGATCAAAGGGAAGATCCAAGCTCGATTGAGCTTGGATTCAAACCAAACTCAACCCACACCATCTAAAGCTAAAGAGTGGAACATCCAACGGTCAAAACTCCATGTGATTAAATTTTTTTTTCACAAAGCTCCACACCACATTGAGTTTAATGATCAGAAAATCCCATTCCTTGTCAAAGGTGATCACCGGCACTCGAGTCCCTTGCAGAAGCTTCGTCTGGTTGAGACAAAGCTGTGTTGATAGTATGAGCACTTGAGGTTGAGTGGATTTTTATATGGACCACCTCTTCCTTAGCTAGCTTGTAGCTTTAATCAAGCTAGGTCCCTCCTTGCCTTTGGAACTTCAAAGAGAGCTTGGGTGCACTCAACTTGCCTCTCTGATGGAGTGTGTGAAAGCAATTGAAGTGAAATTGAGTGAAGAGGAAGTTAGCTCTTCAATTAACCTCCCATGTTTTCAGGCTCTAAAAACTGAGAAATGGAGTTTTCAAATCCTCTCTAAGAAGCTTGGGAATACTCTCTAAGGCTTGCTCTGAGTTCCTTAGCTTCAATCGATCGAGGGGGCGTTAGAATTGAAATGAATTAGGGGGAGTACATCTCCCCCATGAAGGATCGGACGATTGTCCATCCTCTTGCCTTTTTTGATAAATGGAGCTTAGACAGTGGGTTGTTTGATCAGTTAGGAGTGTGCACATGGTCAATTTTAGCCAAGGAGTGGATTGCCAACCTCCCATGTGCATGAATTTGAGTGGGAGATGGGTGTTGTTGAATTTGGAGTTTTGACCCATGGGGTCGGGTTTGGTCTAGGGACCAATTGGGCTGACCCAAACCCATTGGGTTGGGTGCACCACTCTTCATTAGGTCCTCTTGAGCTTTTAGAAAATCCTCAAGTGAATGCGAAGAGGGTATGACCAAATTACCCATGGATTAAGCCAAAATTTGTTCTATGGCATAGGGGTAGAATGGCCATTTTTTAATATTTCACTTTAGATATGTTAGGTATGTGGAGAAACTAGGTTTGGCCAAGTTTCATGAGATTTGGAATTAATTTTTAGGGTTTGGCTCATGTTGACCCATTTAGGTCAAAATGGGTCAACTTAGGTCAAGTTGACCAAAGGTCAAATTGGGTCAAACCTAAGGGTTGGGTCAAGTTCATATGACCATTTAAAATGTTTTGGTGGCTTTAGTTTGATTCAATTTGGTATAGTTTTGGATTTGGCTCATATGACTTCACTTAGGTCAAATGGGTCAAGTTGACCTATTTGACCCATTTGACCTATTTGAGGTAGGTCAAGGGTAGGTTTAGGTTAGGTTAGTCATATGGAATGTATTGGTGTCTTTGTTTCCAATCAATTTTGGTTTAGTTCAAATTTGGCTCAACATGACCCCTTTAGGTCATAGTTGGGTCAAGTTGGGTCAACTTGGGTCAAGTGGCCAATTGGGCTAGGTTAGGCTTAAATGTTGGCTTGGTCAAGTTCAAACATAAGTCATGAGTGAACTTAGATCAATAGGCCTATGGTGGAATTTGGCTATGTTGGGTTTCATTTTGGGCTAAGTGTTGACTTGGTAAACCCTTAAGTTTGACTTAGTTTGACCCAATTTGATTGATTGATCATCCCATGATGATTGTTGATCATGATGAGAGGGATAGATGAGTGTGGTTCAATCCAATTTGGTTATGATTAGAATTTTTAAGGTCACTTTAGGTCAAGTGAGCCTAAGTAGGTCAAATGGCTTGGTCAAAGCTTGATTTAAGCTTGATTGATCTTGTATATGGACTTATGACTGAAATATAAATCCATTTATATTTGGTTTGAAGTCAAATGAGTTTTGATCCATTTGACAATTTCATATTCAAAAGGAGATTATGAAGGGATTTAGGCTTTGATTTTTGACTTGGGTTTTGATTGAGTGATTGAAGTTTGGATTTATATATGAGCTCATGATTGTAGATTTGATTGAATCATGAGAGAAAATCAAGAGTTTGGCTTTATTTGAAATTGATTTGGCTAAGTTCAAGATTTTGACTTGAAAGACTTAGATTGAATTTTGAGTGGGTTTGAGTTTGATTTTTGGAAGTAGTTTTGATTGTTTGAATTTATATTTCATTTATATATGTGAATATAAATGAGAATATAAATTGATCATGAGAAAATATAAATGATTTGAAGTGGTTTAATCATGGTTTGGGGTAAGTCCATTAAGAAGGATTTAAAGGACTTAGGAAAATTTTGGAGTTTAGAGTTTAAATTTTTGAATTTGGTTTGATTGATTTATATTTATATTTCATTTATATATGTGAATATAAATTAGGATATAAATGAATTTTGAGAAAATCTTATGACTTAAAATGAATCCACCCTCTAAATTAAATCCTTCACACTTAGAAAATTCTAGCCTTAAATTCTAGCTAAGACATGCCATAGAAGTCTTAAATGACACACACATTAGGCTAAATCACCATTTCTAGCTCTATGTTAGGGCGGTTCATGGTTTGATGCCTGATTTTATTTTGTGATGTAATATTTTTAGACTGGATATTAGGGTGTATATCGTCCGAATGATAGGGCGATCTTGTCTAATCAAGTCTTACGTAGGGGAATTGCTTAAGGGATAATAAAAATATAAATGCCTTTGTTGTGCAGGTTACTTATACCCCTAAGCATGATCCAAACTAGAACAGGTGGACTTGGTTACCCATGTGTGGGGTGCTAAGTCCAAATTATTCCTATAATTGCTTAGGTTGTGTGGTATGTTTAGCTAATTTCTATTTTGCAGGTCTAGTTAGATTTATCTTTCCTATTTTAATGTAAATTTTGCAATTAAGATTTGGAATGAATGTCATGGGAGAATTAGGATAAACATCAGTTATAAGACCATATCTTATATACAATGTGAGCCTTGGAGCAAACCACATCTCAAGTCAAATCAAAAGGAAGAAAGAAGTGAAGAAAAGAAAGAAACGAAGAAAGGAAGAAAGGAAGAAATGAAGAAATGAAGAATGAATACCCTCAATAACATGAATTTCTCTTTAATTGTAATTATTCATTTGTAATCCGAATTGTATAAGGGCAGAGCTCGGCTACCCATTTTCCTTTTCAAGTTTGTGTGGTGGAGCCCGACCACATCGGCCTCTTATTCTTTTGTGCTAATTTTATAAATTGATTGATGTTTTGTCTATGATTGTGCAATTAGGACGACATGATTTTCCTAGTTTTTTTATTGTTTGTTGAATGGCATGGATGCGATTAGGCTCTTAGGGAAAAATAAAATTTCTATCCAATTAATCAACTCAAAATTAAATTTAACAACTCATAACCTCACCTAAAGCCTAAGACATAAATCAAGATAATAAAAGATTTAGCAACCCCTTAGCTGGATGTTGTATGTCTCACATCATGCATAAAATATATTGCTTCACTTTTGCTAATGGAGGGCTTCCACCTTTGCTAAAGAAAATGGCTTGACCTTTGAGAGTCATGGTGGAAACACACCTCCTTCTTTCTGATTTTGGCCCATAATCAATCTTCTCATGCATTAGGTATATGAAATCCCATAGCCTGTGTCAAATAAATTGTCCAAAAATCAAAATAAAACTTGATAAAATTTGCATTAGATTTAGGTCATTATTCATGCCCTACATGATCTAATCTCCTAGGGAGTGTGTTTAAGGACTTAGTCTCCTTTCTAAATAAATAACAGTCTAGCTATCTTGCAAAGCATAAGACTTTCCTACATGTATTTAAAATCGTAGGAAGTTAGTTATCACTCTCTTGTGGAGGTAAACCATATACCCATTTTCACCTTAGATTTAGGTCATGCCTTGGCCCTTGCCAAAGTTCCCTAGATTTAGGATCCGAGGTCGCTATTTTCCTTCAGGGCTGTGAGCATAAATCTTCACCACTTAGGCATTTCTACAATCTCGTGTTGTAGAATTATAAGCCATAGATTTCTAATAAAAATTCAACTAAAACATATAATTCTTCTCAAATTTCAAAAATATAAAGCCCAACTATAGGATAGTTTGGGATGCTTACTAGATTTCCTAGTATCATGAGTATCCTCTACTCAACTCTCTTTGGTTTCAATAATAACTCCCTTCTTTGATCAATCCCACTTGACTTTCCAAAAATAACCAATTTATTGATAGTTTTATCTTTGAAATCTTTGGAGACAATGATCATTTACCTTAATCGAGAGTATTCTTAAGGAATATCATTCCTTAAGATGTAATTAATTATGGGGGCTTGCTTTCATAGGGAACTTAATGAACCCGATTTAAAATAAACCCTACTTTACTTTTTCATGTAAAGTAGGGGAAAGATCTCTGGTACATTCGAAGACCCATTGTCCTTAGGAGTCATCATTAGGTGATTAGGTCCATTGTAGGATGGTGACTGCTGTTTCTCAAGATAGTATATCATTCCTCAATGTCGCACCCGATCACCTTAATGAATACATCTGTGGATCTACGTGGTGTCCCAACAAACCAAAAATACATTGCTCAAATCCCCGAGTTTGAAAATAAAAAAGATACCACAGATTTTTCTGGCGACTCCATTGAGGAGCGTTCCTCTCTCCATATTTGGTAAATGACCATTGTCTTCAAGTATCGATAGTGGATTTATATTTCATATGAGTTTGAGACTATCCTTCTTTTCTGTTGGCACTTAGTCTATTTCATCCTTAAGCTAAGCTAGCCAACATCATTTAGGTTTTAAGACCTCACTCCTTGTATATCTTAAAACCTCTGTTGGGTCCCCCAATAGATGAAAATAATATTTAATTAAAAAAGAGATTGCTAAAAATCTTGTTGAACCTCCTTACCATTCCCATGGTAAGATAAGGTTCATTCTACAAATAAGAAAAATAAATCCCTCATAAAAAATATCACTTTTCAAAAGTACCTTTCCAAAATGCACATAATAAAATACTTGCACAAAAAACTTTTATAACTTAACCTCACATAACAATCTTCTAGATTGTTACATATAAGATCTTTTCAAAAATCAAAAGTTATCAAAATCATCTTTCAAAAGCTCAAATTTAAAATGAACATCCTCATTTAATATACCCAAATTTATTGAATGAAGATTTCATTTCCAAAAAAAAATCAAAAATCATCTTTTCAAAAAGTACATATGAACATCTTCATTTAATATATCCAAATTTATTGAATGAAGATTTTATTTCTAAACAAAATCAAAAATCATCTTTTCAAAAATCACATATGAGTATCCTCATTCAATATACACAAATTTATTGAATGAAGATTTCATTTCCAAATAAAATCAAAATCATCTTTCAAAAGCATAAATTTAAAATGAACATTCTCATTCAATATACCCAAATTTATTGAATGAAGATTTCATTTCCAAATAAAATCAAAAACATCTTTCAAAAGCACAAATTTAAAATGAATATCCTCATTCAATATACCCAAATTTATTGAATTAAGATTTCATTTCTAAACAAAATCAAAAATCATCTTTTCAAAAAGCACATATTTGAAAATGAACACCCTCGTTCAATATACTCAAATTTATTGAATGAAGATTTCATTTCCAAATAGAATCATATTATAACATTGAAATTCCATTTCAACATATCTCACATATGTTGAAGTTGGAATTTCTTTCTTTTCCAAAAGTACACATTTGAAAATAAGCCTCTTCATTCAATATATCCAAATATGTTGGATGGAGGTTTTATTTTCAAATAAAATTACACCATTTGAGATTCCACTCAACACATCCAACATGTGTTATGTTAGGATTTCCTTCTTTTCAAAAAGCAATAATCACACACAAAAACTTCATCTTTGAAAAATAAAATATAATTGACTTCCATTTTACATACCCAAATTTGTTAAATGGAAGACTACTTTGCAAAAAAAAATTATAAAAATTAAAATACATTGAAATTCCATTTGACATACTCAAATTTGTCAAATGAGAGTTTCATTTTTCAAAAATAAAATTGAAAAAAATGAATTGGATTCCATTTAACACACCATGCTTGTTAAATAGAAATCCCTCCTTTCAAGGAAGTAGCATAAGATCAAAATCACAAAAAACTCAAATACATTTGGATTCTTTATTTAACATACACAAATTTGCTAAGTAAAGATTCTCTTTTCAAAATCACAAAAATCAAACACATTTGGATTCTCTATTTAGCATACCCAAATTTACTAAGTAAAGATCCTATTTTCAAAAAAATACAAAAATCAAACACATTTGGATTCTTTATTTAGCATACCCAAATTTGCTAAGTAAAGATCCTCTTTCAAAAAAAAATCAAACACATTTGGATTCTTTATTTAGCATACCCAAATTTGTTAAGTAAAGATCCTCTTTTCAAAATACAAAAATCAAACACATTTGAATTCTTTATTTAGCATACACAAATTTTCTAAGTAAAGATCCTCTTTTCAAAATCCCAAAATCAAACACATTTGGATCCTTTATTTAGCAAACCCAAATTTTCTAAGTAAAGATCTTCTTTTCAAACTCACAAAAATCAAACTCATTTGGATTCTTTATTTAGCATACCCAAATTTATTAAGTAAGAATCCTCTTTTCAAAATCAAATCATAAAAATCAAACATATTTGGATTCTTTATTTAGCATACCAAAAATTGCTACGTAAAGATCCTCTTTTTAAAATCACAAAAATCAAACACATTTGGATCCTTTATTTAGCATACCCAAATTTGCTAAGTAAAGATCCTCTTTTCAAACTCAAAAAATCAAACTCATTTGGATTATTTATTTAGCATACCCAAATTTGCTAAGTAAGAATCCTCTTTTCAAAATCAAATTACAAAAATCAAACACATTTGGATTCCTTTATTTAGCATACCCAAATTTGCTAAGTAAAGATTCTCTTTAGAAAAATCAAACACATTTGGATTCTTTATTTAGCACACACAAATTTGCTATGTAAAGATTCCATTTATAAATTCACACATGATTCACATCATGGGCAAACAAGCAAAAGAAAAAAAATTATTTTCAAATAACTCATTTAGCATACCCAAATTTGCTAAATGAGTAATCCCAAATAAAATCAATTGACTATCTATTTAACATACTCAAATTTGTTAAATAAAGGGTCCCCAAACATAAAAAATCAAATTCAAATATGAACTAGTGGAAGCATCAAAAATCTCTTCAAAATATTTGAACTCATTTCCAACATACACAAATTTGTCAAAAATGGATTCTAAACTTAAAATCTCTTCTCAAATTATAAATTCAAAATCTCTCTCCTAAATCATTGAGCCTCACTTAACATATTCAAATTGTTGAGTGTGGGTTCATACTCTAAATCAAAAATTAAAAAAAAATTTAGCTAATTACCAAAGCAGAAAATCTGATTTGAGTTTATTTTCAAAAACTGCAAAATTTCAACTCAATTTCAATCAGTCTTTCTCAAGTTCAGTTCAATGCTAATAGATGCTTAGAAGTATGTCTTCACTTTTTTCCTTTGGGATGGATTTGGCCTTGGATCAAGCTAGTCTCCCACAAACTGACTTTGCACATCTGATACACTTCGATCGCGGATTCGAGGGGGCCGGGATCACTTGTGAAAACCTTCACCATCATGTAGGTGATGTGGCAGCAATCATCCATGTTGAGTTGCCTTGATTCAATCTCCTCACCGAGAGGAAGGTTGTGGAGGTTCCCGCGGCTAGCTCTGCAGTGCGTTTTGTTCTCATTGCTAGTATGGTAGTACCCACTACTTCTTCCGGGGAAGGTTGCCCTAGCTTCAGGGATAGTCTCACCTACCTTTGAGATAGGGTCTAGTTCCCGTACTATTCCTCCCAATAGGACTCAGTGCCGCAATAGGAGCTGCAAGATCAAGCGGCATCATACGCACATCGCCAAGGAGATTGAGACATTATCTCACATTGCAGCAGAGGAGTCACTCAGGATTGTCTCTCCTCTAATTACACAGAACAAGTTTCATCCTCTTTTCGGATCTGATGGAGAAGAAGATGTTAGGAGGATCACAGTGTCACCTCAACCTGCAGTTCAGTATGAGGCTCTTACCAAGGATAGGAGGAGGTCCTATGCTGGCCTTAGGACAATTTTGCACCGCGTTGGTGTGACTTACGGATGGTCAGAGTCTGATGCCCAGTTTGATCTATGATCGGTTATTCCTCACAATGTGGAGCATATCGATAGGAGAGGAGAGGAGGCCGTGTATCGGTCATGTTACTAGCGAGAGAGAGGGAGGTGATAGTCAGCCTCACCCTCATAGATTTCCCTGATCGACGCGACGCTACCCACGTCGGTCACACTGACAGCATTCTATTGACTGGTACTACCCACCATGGGAGGAGAGCTCCCGCATAGAGAGAGTCGGTGTTGTCTCCATCACACCGCTCCACTCCACGTCCACCATCGCCAGTGCAGGTTCCATCTTTCACAGTTCCACCTAAAGCCATGATGGTAGCATCAGGGGAAAAGAAAACCCCACTGGTGATCCAACTACAGCCAAGAGATCCCATTTCATCTACACCGCCGACTGAGGTGAGGTCGAGCTCTCCTGCTCGACCTCCTATTTCAGTTGTGGTTAAGAGGGAGTGGCAACCTCATAGCATCATAGTCATACCATCACCACCACCACCTCAGCAGATCATGGACATAGCAGCAGTAGAGGGAGAAGGAGACAATTCAGTTACCCCCATGGCAATAGATCCTCCCAGGAGTAGCACTCCACCCATGATAGATGATAGCCATGAGCATGTATCCTCTAGTGAGCATAGCCCTCACAAGATCGATATTTGTAGCGGGGGAGGTTAGATGTATCTGTTCATGAACATGATCCCACCACCCTGACCATGCTTTTGTACGTATAGTGGACCGCTCCCTAGATGATATTGTAGCACAGTATCTCATTGAGAAGAAGGAAATCCTAAGGTATGACTGGTCTGACCTAGAGAAAGAAAAGGTTAGCTTTGATCCCAATGAAGATGATTTGTTGGAAGCTCAGTAGAAGTGCATATGGTTGACACCAAGGGTTCCCTCCTTCGGGATAACCAGAGTTTGGAAGTTGTTACGGCTGAACAGAACGATACGACCTATTTGACCAACACCTCCTTCAACAACTCAAACAGAATGATGAGCAGATTGACAAGATGGGAAAGAGGCTTGAAGATTTTCTAGCAGTAGTTTTGGCACTTCATAATCAAGCTCCAGTACCACATCCTACTATTGTCGAGACCGGTCAGCCTAAGTTACTACATGTCTTAGATCAACCCAAGAGTTCACCTCCAGTAGAGTAGGGCAGCACTAGCTTTTATAGGAAAGTAGTGGATAGTGCCTCCGTACAAGAAAAAGATACTAAATTAATGGTTGAACAACAGGTAAGAGAAGCGTTGGCGTAAGCCCAAGGTGGTTCATCAGTTCCAAAGGGTAGACCCTACTCAGAGGAATTTGATGTTATCCAATATCCTAAAGGTTATGTGCCTCCTTCTTTTAAGAGTTTTGATGGCAGCGGGAACCTCACCCACATAGTACCGGGCCGGTTGTTTAAACTGGCGATGCGCTATTGTTCCATCTTTTTATCAGTAGTTTATCAAGCATAGCCTTTGATTGGTATGTTGAACTCCCCAATAGTTTAGTGAAGACTTTTGCTGAGTTGGAGCAACTCTTTATTAAGAGATTTCTTTGGAGCTCGAAAGGATAAAGTGGTGATCTTGTAGTAATACACCCTGAGTCCCTCATTGATTATATTCTTAGATGGAATAATTTGAATATGAAATGCAAACCATAGCTGTATGAACAACATGCCATTAAAATTCTACTAAAGAATATTCATGGCCCGGTTGCCTTCATGTTTAAAGGCTTCACCATCAAAATATGTGAGAAGCTAATCAACAAGGAGACTAGTCTACAAGGAGAGGCTAAACATTTGTCATTTCAAGATCATTCATCAAAGACAAAGCCACAGAAAGCCTATAAAAAGAACCTTGGGGGAGTAACAACATTGGACAAGGGGAAATAACTGGTTAGAGATCAACATGAGAGACCTCGTGCTCCATAGCCTTCGCTTCCACCTCCTTTGCCACCATTTAATCCATTCATCGCCATCATCCTCCGGCCTTGCCTCCTCTTGACCATACTCACCATACACCCCAGGTAGCTATCATCCACCTACTCTTTTGGATAAATTAAACAAACCTTATTCATTTAAGAGGGAGGTAGTCGAAAATCTTTAAGAACCTCTTAAAGAAACATTTTCAATAGAGCCTAGAAGAGGAAGGAAGTGAGTAATGATCATAACTTTTCTCTCTTACCACATGTTAGGCCATGTTTTGGAGGATTGCTTTACATTTAAGGAGGCTTGAGCATAGCTATAAGTCGCACTAGTTATCCCAAGGAATATAGTGGAACAATCATCCAGTTCTATTAGGGTAATCCTTAGGGATACATGTGATCCTCTCAAAATAAAAGAAGGTTGGGATATCTCTTTATCCCGAACCACTAAAAAGATTGTTTCAACAATCAAGAAACTTTTCTTGCAGGTGCTTGAAGCAGCTCGAACCTCTAATATCAAGGAAGGTTAGCAAGTTGCCAAAGACAACTTGGGAAAATTAGGAGCTCAATAGGAGCAGCAGTAGCCCACACTTGCCCGGGATAGCAAAGTAGCGCAACCACTGACCGAGCCTAACCTCCATTCCACCGTTACAGCTACTACTTCAATCGGCATTTCCACTTTAGCTAGCTCTTCTTCTAGTAGACATCTTGTATCGATGGATGAGGGCATCAAATCCCTCACCTCACTTGCTTTACTATCTATCTACTATGTACCTCCTTCTAAATCTAAGAAATCGAGGAATAAAGCTAGTTTGAATTACATCTGTGTCACTTCTGATGGGTTGTCTAACTCTACTCTCTTAAAAAACTCTTCAAGTCTTAATAATAATTATAACAACTCCGATCATCCTCCTTCTGATTCAGAAATGGACTTTCCTTTTCTGAATATTATGGGTTCACCTCTTGAGATAAACTTGGAATCATCTAATTCTGAGGGTCCTATAGGAGAAGTTGTAGGTATGCCTGACGAGCAGGTAGAATCTTCCACTAAATCATCACAGTAGATCACCAAAGTTAACTTCCGAAGTGGTAAGGTTCTACCTCCTAGGGCAGCACCTCAAGATAAGAAGAAACAAGTCATTGGTACCAACGAGCAAGAAGCCCCTCGATAGGATGCTCCCCCCTGGATATGCTTGTGCAGGATTATCTCAAAGTTGATTATAATGTACTCACTAAGAAAGTTGTCACTAAACTAAGCATATATGATGCCCTTGTCTTATCCAAAGAGATGAGGGAATCATTAATCAAGGCTCTTCTTGATCTAGAGATATGCTTAGCTGGCTGAGAGAGACACATTATTAATAGAAGCTGGGAGTCATTCACAAGACATTCTTGGGGATATAGAGCACCCTTACATCACAATGGATATGGGCAGATTCAGAGTTTTTAGGGTTTTAATTGATCCAGGTGCATCGATGAATATTATGAGTCTAAAGACCTTTGCCTATTTGAAGATTGACATCTCTACACTCCGAGGAGATTGAATTATGTTGAGAGAATTCAACGAACAGGGCGAGAGGGCTTTAGGCTCCATAGTGTTACCTTTGGAAATAGGCAACTAGAAGACTAAAGCCAAGTTCTATATAATTGATTCAAATATATCATTCATTGCTTTACTCGGTAGACCTTGGATACACCAGAACAAGATAATTCCATCCTCCCTTCATTAGTGTATCGAGTTTCGAAGGGATGGGATCGAATACTATGTCAAAGGAGATGAAAAGCCCATTTTCAATTAGAGAGGTCAAGATATATGAAGATGCGGCCTACTATCTTTCTCAAAATCAAAACACATTTTCTCATGAACTTGGTAAATATTCTAATACAAAAGAAAAATAAAAAGAAGAAAAAGAAAAAGAAAAAGAAAAAGAAAAGAAAAAGGAAAGTACAAGTGAGCGAGAAAAGGATGCCAAGGAAGAGGTAGAGTTGCATGTTACATTCCACCCACAGTTCATTCCACCATATGGACATATGGGTAGGATGACTCGACCTCCATTAGGTAGAGGCAGAGGCAGACATATAGGAAATTCTAGAGGTGGAAGACCCCCATGGTTGGCTTCCAGCCAATAAGGGTTATGTTCCAGTTCGCAGGAGTACTCTAGCTATTCACATAGACTTGGAATCTAGCTCGAAGGACGAGTCTCATGTGATTAGCACACCAGCCAACCCCTCTTAGCAGTTTCATTGGAGGTGACACTCGAGTCATACAGTGACGAAGACCAGGCCCTCAAGCAAAGCACGAATGTATTCGAATCAAGTTTATGTAAAACTATTAGGTAGTAGTCGGGAACTTTAGCTCTAACCTCACTTTTTTCTCAAAAAAGTTGAAGGTTTAGTTGTTAAGGAAAGCCCCTAGGTCTTCCATGAATGTTAAGCCAAAGAGATTCCTATTGGGATCATCATCCTCAAGTCCAGAAGTTGATATAGAACTTGAGGATAATTCATATAAAGATTTAATGGAATTGCCTTTTGATTAGTACTCGCCTTGTGTTCATAATCTTGCAAAGAAAGGTTTAATTCCTTGTACATGGTTCAGGCTCAGGTCAGAGTATTTTGAGAAGTTATCAAACAACAAAGGCGGGGATGCACAATCAAGACTAGGACTAAGATTGATAATGGGGTCCGGTCGATGGATTACGCTTATTATCACCAATCATCTGGAGTCTGATAGCTTCTTCTCAAAGCACACTAACTCTTATGAGGAGGTGTGTTTAAAAACTTCAGATGAGCCAAATGATCTTCAAATCAAAGATGCACCTCCAGAATTTGAAGAGAAAATCCATTCAACTATTGACAAGCTCAAAGAAATCAACCTCAAGATGAAGAAGATCCACGCCCGACATGCATTAGTTCACTGTTGAACGAAGAAGAAACTAATGACTTAGTTAGGCTATTGATTGAGTTTAAGGACTACTTTGCATGAAGCTATGAAGAGATGCCCAGATTATCTCCTGATGCAGGGGTCCACAAAGTAGCAATTGTAACGATAACCCTATCAAGCAAGCTCCTAGATGCATGCAATTAGAAATTGAACATGTCATTTCTAAAATAAAAAAAACTAACCAGTGATATTTTATCACGAAAGAAAAATACCCTACCTGGTTAACTAGTGTCGTGCCAGTTAAGAAAAAGAATGGACAAATTCACATTTGCGTCGATTTCAGGGACTTAAATAAGGCATGTCCTAAGAATAAATTTCCACTTCATATACCAGAATTAATAGTGGACATCGCCTCATCTCATGCAGGATTCTCCTTTATGGATGGGTCATCTGGTTACAACCAAATCAAGATGGCCCCTGAGGATGAAAGAAACACTCCTTTTCAAACCCCGATCAGAATATATTATTATAAGGTCATGCCTTTCGGCCTTAAAAATGCCAGTTTTACGTACCAACGGGCCATAATTCAGATCTTCAATGAACTCATTCATCATCAAGTTGAATGCTGTGTTGATGATCTAGTATCTAAAAAAAAGAAGAAAAGGAAGACCATCTCTTTGACTTGAGTGTAGTTTTCAAACGGTTAAGATAATTCAACCTCAAAATGAATCCCTTGAAGTGTGCATTCGGAGTAGCTTCAGGAAAGTTTCTTGGGTTTGTTGTCTGATACCAAGGAATAGAGATAGACCTAGAAAAGATCAAAGTTATCTTAGAAATGACACCCTCTAAAAGTCTAACTCAACTCAAGATCTTTTCAAGGGCGGTTGACATATCTAGGATGCTTTATCTCCAATCTATTAGGGAGATGCAAGCCATTTTCAACACTTGTTAAAAAAGAAGCTAAGTTCAAGTGGGATAACAAGTGCCAACATGCCTTTGAAGACAACAAGCAGTATTTGGTGAAGTTGCTAGTTCTAGCAACCCCTATCTCGGGTAAGCCACTTATCCTCTACACTGCTGCATTAGATGACTCCTTTAGCACATTGTTGGCTCAAACCAATGACGAAGGGAAGGAGAACACTCTCTACTACCTCAATTATTGTCTGATCCCTGCTGAAGCAAACTACCCACATATTGAGAAATATTGTCTAACTTTAATCTTTGCATCCTAAAATCTATGAAATTATATGCTTTCTCATAAGGTGAACTTGATTTCAAGAATCAATCCACAACAGTATCTCATGACATGATTGACGCTATCTAGATGATTGGCGCATTGGTCCATGATTCTCTCGCAATTCGATATTACATTCGTACACCTCCGTGCAGTGAAAGGACAGGCACTAGCAGATTTATTAGCAGTACACCCACTTCCTGCTGATTCTTCGCTTAGTGATGATCTCCCCGATGAACAAATCATGAACTTAGGGAAGGTTGAAAATCATCGTTGGGAGATGTATTTTGATGGTATAACTTCCTTTCAAAAAGGAGAACCATGATCTACTCTTCTAGGAAAGGCAGGGGTAAGAATCATTCTCTTAACTCTAGACCGTGATGTGATGAGATTCTCATACTATCTCTCTAATCCATGCACCAATAATGAAGTCGAGTATGAGGCTTTGATTGTTAATCTGGAGTTAGCTATTATAGTGTGTGCCAAAAGTATCAACATCTATGGGGATTCTCAGCTGGTCATCAACAAGATTGTAAGATCTTATAAGGTTCTAAAACCTAAGCTTCATCACTACTATGAGTACACCATGAAGTTGTTGGCCCAAATCCCTAAGGTCGCCATCTATAAGGTCCCTCGAGGAGAGAATGCAGTAGCAGATGCTTTGGCCAAACGTGTCAAGGAATTGGCATGTCCGTAAGGTGAGTCCATTTCAATAAGAGTCCAAAATAGACAAGTCTTATCCCTTATTGATGTTGAACTCATTGAGAGACTTTCTCTTGAAGGGGAGGTTGTTGTTGCCAATAAAGATGAGGAGTTGGATTGGAGGCAACCATTCATAGATTACTTGAACACAGGCAAACTACCTCAAGAGAAATCACAAGCCCATCGATGAAGCGAGCTCTCTCTCTGCTCAGATGGATGGCACCTTATCGACCTTTTGATCAAATGTGGTTACGTTGTTATGGAGAAAATTTTCTATATAGGGGGTTCGCCTTCCAAATCTGTTGGTGAGAAATGAAAGATGCAACACCCTATATAAAAATTCACCTTGGTAAGATGCCATAAATCCAGATGTACTTATTGGGTGATGATCAAGGTATAGTGTACTATCTAGAAAGGCAGAGCTTCTTTAATTGAATCACCTCATAAGGTCTCAGGATGATGGGTTTACATATGTACCGAGATTCTTCCCCTTTACATGGAAAAGTAAAAGCAGGTTTATTTTAAAATGGGTTCGTTAAGTTCTACAAAGGCAGATTAATTACATCTGGGGAGGATCCACTTGGGAAAACTCTCGATTAAGGTAAACGATTGTTGTCTCTGAAGATTTTAATAGGAAGGACTATCAATCGATTGGTTTATGTTTGAAGATCAAATGGGATTGATCAAAAGAGGGAGTTATTATCGAAGCCAAAATGGGGAATAAGTAGGAGATGCCTATGATGCTAGAAAACGTAGCGAGCATCTCAGAATATCCTATATTTGGGCTTTACATTTTAGAAATTAATTTAGTTTGTTTGAATTGTATTTTTCATTAGAAATTTAGGACTTAAGATTCCTTAAAATAAGATTAAAAAAATGCCTAAGAGGTGAGGAATTATACTTATGGCTCACAAAGGGGAAAAGCAACCTCAGAACCTAAATTTAGGGAGCATCGGTGAGGATCAGAAGCATAACCTAAATCTAAGGAAAAAATTGGGTAATTGGTTTGCCTCCACAAGAGAGGACAAACCACCAGTGGACTTACAATGCAGGGGTGTATGTAACTCCTACGATTTTAAATACATGTAAGCAAGTCTTTATGCTTATGTAAGATAGTTGGGTTATTTTATTTAGAAAAGGCAGTCCTTAAACTCACTCTAAAGAGATTAGATCATGTAAAGGGACATGCTTCAATGACCTAAATCAAATGCAATTCAAATTTTATTTTTTATTTCATTTTGGACAATCATTTTTCTTGAGGCTAATAATTTTTTTACTAATGCATGAAATCGAGATAATTGGCCAAAATGTGAGAATGGAAGTGAGTTTCCACCACCTCAAGGTCAGTTGGGTTCTGGCAGGTGGAAACCCTCTAATCAAGAGTGAAAAAAGATGCATTTGTGCATGATATTATAAAGAAAAGTACTCATCCAGTTAAGGGGTTACTAATTCTTTTATCTTGATTTTAATTCTAAGCTTTAGGTGAGGTTATGAGTTGTTGAATTTTAATTTGGATTGTTAAGTTGGGTAAAATATTTATTTTTCCCTAAAAAGCCTAATATGCATCCAGGCCATACATAAAGCATGGAAGAAACTAGGAAAAGAATACCACTTAATGCAAAAGCTAAACAAATCATCAAACAATTTATAAAACTAATCGCAAAAAGAAGAAATGGTCATTTGTGGTCGGGCACCACCACACAAATCCAAAAATATCAAATGTGGTGGGAGCTCTACCTATACTGATTACAAATGAATTAAATTATAATTAAGCAAAGGAATTCATTATTATGGGGGGTCTTCAAGCTTTATTCTTCTTTCTTCTTTCTTTCTTTTCTTCTTTTGATCCTTTGGTTCCTCTTTTGGATGGTTGGAAGGTGGATGATCCAAGGCTTCACATGGTGCATAAGATAGGATCTTATGACCAATGTTCATCCTAATTCCCATAACAAATCATTCCAAAATCCTACTTATACAATTTTTTTTACATGAAAAGGAAAAGTAGAAATCTAACTAACACCTGTGAAACAAAGGTTAGTTAAATCACACCATACAAATCCCAAGCATTTATATTGGACTTATCACCCCACACATAGGTGACTAAGTCCCATGGATTATGCTTGGGGTATAAAGCACCTCAAGCAAAATCATTTATATTTTTATTTATGATAGCACCCAGCACAATCACTGAGAAAAGAATAGTTAGACTAAGCACGCGTAGCATTCATTCTATACACTCAACATCGTCTAAATATATATCACAAAACAAAATATTACATCAAATCATGCACTAACTTAACCTAAGGCTAGAAGTGGTGACTTAGGCTAATGTGTGTGTTTTGAAGGCTTGTGTGGTATGCTTAGCTTAGGACTTTAGGTTCAAATTTTCTAAGTATGAAGAACATGTTCAACTTAGAGGAGGGTTTCATTTAAGTTGTTTAAGTATTTTGGATTATTTTAATTTCATGTTTTAATTTATCTTAAGTGAAACCTACAATTAGTTACTAAGTTATGAAGAGAGGGAAAGAGAAAATAACTTCTCTTTCCTTCCCAAATCCTTAACTAACTTCTAAGGTAAATTCAAAATTTTAATTTCATTTAGGTGAATGTTTTGATTAGATCTTTTAATTAATACTAAATTTAGATAAACTCTAAATAATCCTATTGAAAAAGGAAGGCATTTTAAGATTAAATAAAATGAATCAAAATTCACATAACACACCTTACTTCATTTCTTTCCCAACATATATAACATGCATATGGATGGACCCTAAACATATCTATACATGCAAATGAGAGTAGTTAACACACTTTATGATGTATGCTAAGTAATCCATTTAAGAAAATTTAGAAGTCGAACATGCATGATTTTTCTTAAGTAGAAAAGATTTTCCTTATTCAAAATTTCACATACATACATGAAAGTAAGAAAAGCATAAGTGAGTAGAGCGCCATTGTTAACCAGAGATGTAGAGTACAAGACCTACTTAAGGCTACTTAAAGCCTCGCAACCTCGGGGTTGTCTAGACTAATATTCCACTTTCCTTAAGTACAAACATGTATATAAAAGAAATGATATGGAAAAGGAATATGCAAAACTTGTTTAATAGATTTGTTTTTTTTTTGTTTATGCAATTTATGCATGCAAGCATAGGTAAACTTTCTTAAGTGATAGCATAGGGATGAATAGGGTATGAGATTAAGTAAGTGTTTTCTTTTCAAATGAATCATACATCTTGCTAACTCCTAATCAAACCTATGCTAACATGAGGAAGAAAGAGAACCTATGCTAAACATGCTTTTATAATCCATCATATGCAAGCTTATAATTAAGATATGAATAGCACACTTTCAGATTGGATATTTCATTTATGAGTTTTGAAAATATTTTTGGATTTAGTAGTGATAATAGTCACTCATATTTTACTTTAGCCAACACATGCACATTTGACATAAAGTAAACAACTTTTATTTTTAAAATTTGAAACATGAAATTATGAATACATGAATCACATGGCATACAACTTAATATATTAGGAAAGATTCAAAACAATGAAAGCATGTAAACAAACTCACTTTACTTAAATCCTAAAAATATTCTTAAGGAATAAGAAAATTTAAAATAAATCAAAGTAAATTTCAAAATGATTTTTGTTTAGTTTGAAGTTTGATTTAATTTTGAAAGATGAGATGAGTTTGTTGTTCTTAACCCATTCCACAAGTGTTCTTATTTTTGTTTGATTTTCAGATGATTAAATCCATTTTTAAGCATTGATTAGATTAAGGTATAAATTAAGTGGATTAATTAACCCTTACCTACACCACCTTAGAAAATTAATTAAGTCATTATGAGCCAATGAGATGACATAAAACCCACAAGGTATTTAAATTTGTAATGCACCTAATAATGAAAAGACCTAATGCAATTTAGCTCAAAATTAAAAGTTAATTAAGCTAAGGGGTTTAGCTTAAGTACTTTTAAAACACCCTTTCATACTTATGAAAGGGGTTTTAATTTTCTTAATTAGACTTAGGCTATTAAATACCTAAAAATCTACCCAAGGTAGATTAATTAAGTTTTGGAACTTTTTTAGAATTTTTGAAAATTGTTTAAAGGGGTGATTAATGAGTTAACCCTTAATTAAGAGGGGATTAAGGAGAGAAAAGGGGGTTTAGGGAATAGCTTTAGGGAAATACCCCAAAATTATTCCATAAGTTCTCTACTCATTGGATCTGACCTTAATCAAACTCAATCATATGGTAAATCCACTAATCACACCTTAATTACCCTTAATTACATGAAAGGGGTAATTAGGGAATGAAATAGCAATTTTCCCAATTAAGGCCTCAATAAATCTCAAGAAAAATAGGGGCGACAGAGGTCATCCCCTAAAATGAACCCTAGAAATTTGAGATTAATTGATGACCTAATTAGAGGATAATCAACTAATTAAGATTTCCAAAGAAACCCAAATTTAGAGAAAAGGGTAATTCAAAATCCATTAAAACCATTTTTAAAATATTCTAGATTAAATTATCTATCCATAGCAGTTTTCCTTTTATTTTTTTTATTTTTCTATGAAGAGTTATGAATTTTAGAAGATCTAGGGATTAATTAGGAATTAATTAGGTAAATAACTAATCCCTGATAAATCCCGACTCATGCATGGCGACGGTCGGCGCTTTATACGGCGTGAGGTGTGACTTAAATGTCACATCCCAAATGGTGGCGCTCATAATATCCCCGAGTCAGATCAAAGATGATGGTTAAGCGGTTTTAAAATAGATAAAGCATATAGTCTTACATCCTCATAAATAAAGTCAACATGAGGTAGCTTACTGGTTGCACAGTGAGGTCTACCAAACTAACAAGGCACTTGTCGGTTTGCAATGGTCAAGTCAGGAGGAAAGCACGAGGACTCACATCTTCCAAAATAAGAAACCAATGGGGTGATCGGTTGCTTGTGCAACAAATCAAATCCGACCTAGAGCAGCTAATGAGTGAGTGCCACATGGGGCTTGCTCCCACTTCAAAATAAGTCAAGACAAAAGATATGTGTTTGTGTTTGTGTTTGAAGAGGACAGGATGTCGCTTGGGTTCTATTACACCTATCATAGTTATGCTAGTCAAAATAGGATGCCTCTTGGGTTCTCTCACACCTATTCTAGTAGTGTTGGAGAATCGAGTTTAATTTTGTTCATGTTGTGAAAGAGGGATATGTTGCCTCTCGGGTTCTCTTACACCTACCCTAAACACGTCGTGATGGATTTGCAAATAAGAAAATAACGCTTTGAATGAAGAGAGTATGTTGATGAATTGGAATGAAATTTTTGATGATAATTATTTTCAAACATAATTTTATGAGTAATATTTCTTCAAATAGAGCCCATTAATTGGAAGCATCGGGTGTTCCCCTTTACAATCAATAAGTTGATAAGATCCTCCTTGGTAGGCCTTCTCTATGACAAAAGGGCCTTCCCAAGTGTGTTCAAACTTACCTCCCATCTTTCGATGGGCACCAATTGGTCTCCTTAGAACTAGAACAAGCTCTCATACTTAAAAAATTCTAGGGCGCGGACCAGCTTGTTGTGAGCTTGAATCATCTTAGCTTTGTATAACACGAGGTTCTGGCATGCCCGTAGGCGTCTCTCCTCCAATCCTTCGAGCTCTTCTAACCGCAAGTTGACCTAAAAAGTCAAAATGGGTCAAATCTTGATCTAAGCCAAATTGGATGTAACCAATGGGTCAAATTCATTCTAAATCACTTGTTGAACTTGACCAAAGCTTCAATTGACCAACCCACCTAGCCCAATTGACCATGAACCCAACTTGACCTAAAATGTCAAATCAACTTGAAGTCAAACCAAATCAAAATTGATTGAAACCAAAGCTTGCAATACAATTTGAATGATCAACCAAGCCTAAACCAACCCATGACCTAACCCAATTGGGTCAAATTGGTCAACTTGACCCATTTGACCTAAATGAACCTAAATGAACCAAAAACCAAATATAAACTAAATTGAACCAAACCAATGATACCCATACACTTCAAATGGTCATATGAACTTGACATAACCCATAGTTTGACCTAATTTGACCAATTGGTCAACCTAACCCAAATTAACCCAACTTGACCTAAATAGGCCAAATTGAACCAATTCAAACCAAATGAACTCCAAGTCACTTGATATTTGGCCCAACCCATTTTTAAATCATTTCAAATTGGCCCAAATCAAAATCAAGGCCAAATGACCATTTTATCCTTAGGTCAAAGGGTATCCTATGGCCAAATTCACTTGGAATTTAGCTAATTCCTTCTCATGGCCACTTGACATCTTCCTAGTGGTCCACTTGGGCACCAAGGGAGGTGGTGAACATGACCCAATGGGTTTGGGTCAGCCATGACCCAACCCAAGGCCAAACCGACCCCTCCAATGGGAATTGGCCACTTGGATCACTCCATACACTCACTTAGCACATGGGCACTCCCTCTCCTCCACTCCTCTGCCTAAAACGAACCACATGGAGTGCCTAACAACCCAAATCGATGGATCAATCAGAGCAATTGAGCTAAAATGGCAAAGCTAGTCTTGGCCATCCGATCCAAAGAGGGAGAGATATACTCCCCCTCATTCCCACTCAAACCAGGGATATTGCATTCGATTGAGCTAGAGGAATCGAAAGAAAGCTTCTCCAAACTTCCCAAAAGCCATTTCCATGCATCCAAAATTTCTCCTTCTCGATTTTCTTCAAAACCGAAATAGGGGAGGTGAAGTGAAATTCCAACTTACTCAACTCTCCATCAAATTCAAATTGCTCTTGCAAGCACCATCAAGCGACCTAGTCGAGCTCACTTAAGGGTTTCCCAAGTCACCAAGCCACGGGAAATGGGACTTTGATCAAAGTTGATTTCCCTTGAAGAGGAGCTTGGTCAATCGAACAATTCACTTCAAATCAAAGCTTGATACCTTTAATAGGGCTTTGTCTCCACTAGATGAAGCTACCTCCTCCGTTGGAAGCGCCGGTGATAGCCTCTGACGAGGTATTGCTCGGAACTGTATACATAGGAATTTTTGCTTGGTCCTTTGTGAAGGGAATTGTAATCCCATTAGATCTTAGCAGTTGGATCTCTTGCTTGTGCTTCTCCGAAGGTGTGGGTTGAGTTTGAACTCCATCTGAGCTCGGGTGAGCTCGGATCGAGCGATGATTGACGGACGACATCTGTCTCTCGCCGCACGGGAGAAGATAAATCATACATCATCCGTTCTGCATGATTGGAACGGACGATTGTGATTTAATCATGCTTAGATCTCTGTTTAAACCCTTTAGAACCATATGATTAATCCTGGCCATCCGATCAATAATCGAACGGCCCAGGGGAAAGCAAGTCCCACCGCTAGCTGACACGGCGCGTGATGTGACAACTTAAATAACCAATCCCACCGTGCCACGTGGAAAGCGCGCCGCGTCAGCATTCCACGTGGCGCTGACGAGATTAGTTAAATAATTAGGCTATTTTAATTATCCATTAATCACAGAAACTTCATAAAATCATAATTAAATGTAGAAAAATCAAAAAATATAATGAGGGCTCATTTTAAAGGTGTTTTAGAAGGGAATCCAATAAAATTATTTCTAATTAATTTTAAACAATGAAATTTGCTTAATTAGAGTTTAATTAAAAATTTAATCACCTTAATTACTCTTTAATTACTTCATTAACTAATTTCAAATTTCTCAGGCATGTTTAGGAGGAGGACTTCTGCCTCCCTTAATTTCTTTGGAATTTATTAATGAGTTAATTAGGGAAATTAATTAATGAATCCCTAATCATCCCCTTTATGTAATTAAGAGTAATCAAGCATATGAACATTGATTTAATCCCTTAATTGAGATAACTAAATATTATTTAAGTAAGGAGGAGGTTTATGGAATAGGTTTGGGATATTTTCCCTAAGTTATTCCCTAAACCCCTTTCTTCCTTAATCCAAATATATTGAGGATTAATCCACTAATGATCTACTTAATTAGTCTAATTAAACTTTCAAAACTAATCTGAAGTTAATCAATCTCTTGCTGGGTAGATCCTTAGGTGTTCAAAAGCCTAAGATAAGTTTAAGGAAATTATAATCAAACTACATGTGTAGGATGGTTATGAAAATACTTAATTAAATCTTTTAGCTTAAATAATCAATAATTGTGAGCCAATTGTATTATACCCATTTATTTCTTAGGTGTATTGCTGATTTAAAATTCCATGTGGTTGCATATTATATGTTGGCTCATAATTATTTATTTAATTATGTTAAAGTGGTATAGGAAAGAAGTAATTAATGGATTTAATTCACACCTTAACCTAAATAAAATATAAAATCAACCTAATTATTCTAAAATTAAATTAAATCAATTCACATATGGGGGAATGGGTTAGAACCAACAAACTCTTTCACATTTTCTAAGTCAAATCAAATCTAAAAAAAATGAAAATCTCCTTAAAGAATTTTGATTCACTTTAAATTATCTTATTTCATAGGATTGTCATTAAGAAATAATTAGAGTGAATGAATTCATATGCTTACATCACTTTATTTCTTTCCAGGCTTGCTAAATGTTGTTTGCCATATGAACATGCATTCATATCTTTTGAAAAATTAATTAAATAAAATATTTTCCTTTATGTCAAATTGCATGTTTTGGCTAAAGTTAAGAATATCACTATTAAATCAAATATTATTTTCAAAACCTATAAATCAAAGATTATGAATGAAGTGATGTTATTTATAAATATTTATAAGCTTGCATGTGATTATAGCATAAGATGTGCTTTATGTTGTTTTTCCTTCTCTTCGCTTAACATGGACTTGTGTAGGAATTGCAAAGTGTATAGTTCATTTGAGGAGAATATAACACTTGCTTAAATCTATTCCTATGCACTCCCATGTTATGACTTAAGAAGGATCCTCACATTACACATGTAAATTATATAACCAAAATCAAACATAATCTTTTGTATGATTCTTCATCCATTTGTTTCCTTTTGTACATTCACATATATTTAAGAAAAGTGGTATATTAGTCTAGACATCCCGGGGTTGCGAGACTTTAAGTAGCCCTAAGCAGGTCTTGTACCTTACACCCTTGGTGTAGAAAATAATGACGTCGTACTCACTTATGTCTTTTATATATGTGGATGTGCATTTTGTTAATGGATAAGAAATCCTCCTTTTCTACATAATAAAAACATGCATTCATGGAATATCCAAATTTTCTTAAACAACATCTCTTGGCATTCATCATCAAGGTGTGCTAAAATTTGCATTACATGTATAGGTAAGCTTAGGATTATTCATACGCATGGTATACATGGTGGAAAGAAATAAATGGTTGTGTGTTATTTGATAGTAATTCACCTTAACTAATCCTAAGATGCCTTTCTTATTGAATAGGGCTATTTAGAGCAAATCTAAACTTAGGGTTAATTAAAATACATAATAAAATATCACTAAAGAAAATAAATAATTAGTGAATCTACCTTAGAGATTACTTAAGGTAGGGATGAAAAAGAAGTTCCTTCTCTTTTCTTCTCTTTACAACATTTAGCAATCAAGTGTAGGTTCATTCAAACCAAATCAAATCATCAAATAAAAATTGATAAATCACTTAAAATGAAATCACTCTCTAAGTTGAATCCTTCACACTTAGAAAATTCCAACCTTAAAGCCTAGCTAAGACATGTCACACAAGCCTTAAATGGAACACACATTAGGCTAAGTCACTATTTCTAGCTTTATGTTAGGGCGGTGCATGATTTGATGCCTAATTTTTTTGTGATGTAATATTTTTAGACTGGATGTTAGGGTGTATATGCGTAGACTGAATGATAGGACGATCTTAGTCTAATCATATCTTCTGCAGGGGATTGTGCTTAAGGGGCGTTGTAATAAAAATATAAATATTCTTGCTGCGCAAGTTGCTTATACCCCTAAGCATGATCCAAACTAGGACAGGTGGATTTGGTTACACATATGTGGGGTGCTAAGTCCAAATTATTTCTATAACTGCTTGGGTTGTGTGATATGTTTAGCTAATCTCTATTTTGTGAATCTTGTTAGATTTATCTTTCCCATTATAATGTAAATTTTGTAATTAAGATTTGGAATGAATATTATGGGGGAATTAGGATGAACATTGGTTATAAGACCATGTATTATATACTATGAGAAGCCTTGGAGCAAACCACATCTCAAGTCAAATCGAAAGGAAGAAATAAGTGAAGAAAGAAAGAAATAAAGAAAGGAATAAATGAAGAAATGAAGAATGAAGACCCCCCATAACATGAATTTCTCTTTAACTATAATTATTCATTTGTAATCTAGGTTGTATAAGGGTAGAATGCATTTTCCTTTTTGGGTTTGTCTTGGAGGGAAATCGCCTCTTATTCTTTTATGCTAATTTTATAAATTGATTTATGTTTTGTCTTTGATTGCGCAATTAGGACGACATGATTTCCCTAATTTCTTCATTGTTTGTTGAATGGCCTAGATGCGATTAGGCTCTTAGAAAAAAATAAATTTTCTATCCAATTAATCAACTCAAAATTAAATTTAACAACTTATAACCTCACCTAAAGCCTATGACATAAATCAAGATAATAAAAGATTTAGCAACCCCTTAGCTAGATGTTGTATGTCTCACATCATGCATAAAATATATTGCTTCACTCTTGCTAATGAAGGGCTTCCACCTTTGCTAGAGAAAATGGCTTGACCTTTGAGAGCTATGGTGGAAACACACCTCATTCTTTCTGATTTTGGCCCATAATCAATCTTCTCATGCATTAGGCATACGAAATCTCATAGCCCGTGTCAAATAAATTGTCCAAAAATTAAAATAAAACTTAATAAAATTTGCATTATATTTAGGTCATTATTCATGCCCTGCATTATCTAGTCTCTTAGGGAGTGTGTTTAAGGACTTAGTCTCCTTTCTAAATAAATAACAACCTAGCTATCTTGTAAAGTATAAGACTTGCCTACATGCATTTAAAATTATAGGAGGAGTTAGTTGGTGGCCACCCCTAGGCGATTGTAAGTCCAACAATCATGTGGTTTATCCTCTCTTGTGGAGGTAAACTATATACCTATTTTTCACCTTATATTTAGATCGTGCCTTGGCCCTCGCCAAAGCACCCTAGATTTAGGATCCGAGGCCGATATTTCCCTTCGGGGCCATGAGCATAAATCCTCACCTCTTAGGAATTTCTACAATCCCATGTTGTGGAATTGTATGCCCTAGATTTCTAATAAAAATTCAACTCGAACATATAATTCTTCTCAAATTTCAAAAATATAAAGCCCAACTATAGGATAGTTGGGATGCTTACTAGATTTCCTAGTACTATCAGTATCCTCTACTCATCTCCCTTTGGTTTCAATAATAACTCTCTCTTTTTGATCAATCACACTTGACTTTCCAAAAATAACCAATTTGTTGATAGTCATATCTTTGAAATATTTGGAGACAACGATCATTTACCTTAATCGAGAGTATTCTTAAGGAATCTCATTCCTTAAGAAGTAACTATGCTTGCCTCCATAGGAACTTAACGATTTAAAATAAACACTACTTTACTTTTCCATGTAAAGTAAGGGAAAATTACATTATCATTCGAAGGAGTATCATTATTAGGTGATTAGGTAGGTGGGATTGTGACTTCTATCTCTCGAGATAGTACATCATTCCTCAATGTCACACCCGATCACCATAATGAGTACATCTGTGGATCTACGTGGTGTCCCAACAAACCAAAAATACATTTCTCAAATCCCCGAGTTTGAGAAATAAAAAACACCACAAAAGGTTTGATACGGGATTTAGGAGCCTCGGCCTACTGGTCTTGTGCTAACCAAAGACGAGCGGAGGAATGGATTTCGATTTGGAGGATTAAGGCAAGATGAGATTTTGGAGGAACCAATTGCTATGAAAGGTGAAGAAAATCTAAAGAGAGCCTATCCAATTAGATGGCCATGGGAAAGAGGAAGGTCTACTGTGGTTCATCCTATACGGGAATATGGCTCTCAGCAAACAACATAGAGTGAGAGAGAAGAAAAAAATCAAAAAGGGGGAAGAGAAGGCTTACGATTTGAGGGAGATGGAAATGGATGCTTGCCGATCGAGAGTCTATGAGCGGATGAGGGGGTCGTGAATTGGATGGGAGATCGAGCGTTCGATTTTGAGGGAAATCGGGAGAGGAAAGGGGTGGATGCTTATAGTTTGAGGGGGTTTCAATTTTCTGGAGGATGAACGAGCGGAAGCGAATGCCTTTTCCTTACGATTGAGGAGAAATGGGCGAGAAGGAGTCAACGATTTCATGCAGCGTCGATTGGAGAGAGAGCGGAGACGATTGTGAGATAGATCGAAGATGTGGCGAGAACTTGTGGCTCGTGTTTCTTTGTGGTTGAGGGGAAGAGTGGGTCAACAAATTCCCCCTAACAAATGTGATTCGTGTATGAAGCGAGACATGTTTATTGAAAAGTTGACCTTGGCTATACGAACTTGGACCACTTCAAGCAATAACTACGAGAGCATTGATAGGATTTGTCATTAGTATGATGCCATGTTTCAGGCATGCTAAATTACGGGATCGACTGGTTTGTTTGGATTGACTTGTCAGATGGATAAGAGTTCTTACACCATATACTCTCTGGTTCAATGGCTTTGTTGAAGATCTCTTTCTTTTAAGTCATTGCAATTTTGAGTTTCCTCCGACCCTAGCTTCATGCTTGCTCGGGTTTGATGGAGGAATTGGTTTGTTTATTTTGAGTCATGAAATTCTTCTTTCTTAGCTTTAAGCTTGACAAACTTGATGAAGGATTGACTTGATTTGTTCATATTGACTTGTCAGGAAGTGCACGTATGTCTACAGCCCTATGCTTACTACTTTGACTATCTTGTTGAAGGGTGCATACAGATGACCCAGCCTCCCGGCTTATATTAGGTCTATAATATCGAGTTATCAACCTAGCAATAGATGCTTTAACAGATTGAATAACTACATAATCTCTTTAGTTTGTCCATCAACTTTGTATGAACTATGGAATTGCTTCCTCGATCCTGTACTTTCTGCTTTGGAGGACTTGCTAAGAAAATTGGCTTTGATCTGTGCTTTGTGCTTGATCAGATCATTTGAGAATAGCATGAAATATCACCCTGCATGCAATATAAAGATTTATTTGAGGCAGCTCTGAATTGAGAGTTTCTTCATATTATCTTGGTCTATCGATCAGGTAGAAAGATCTCTTGGATTCTGGTTAGTTGTAGTCACTAAGCTGGATCTAGTTTGAGATTGAATAGCTATCATCATTGGACTGACGAGCAAAGACTCTTTCACTACGACATTTTCTTACGGCTTGTTGAGTGAGGAGAGCATCAGTAACTTGGCCATTTATCGGCTTATTGAGTTCGACCTTTAGAACATACTCGAGTCTTCGACTTAAGCAGTGGTGGGTTGGTGATTTGGTCATCGAACTAACGAACGGAGGCTCTTTTTCTACGTCCTTTTCTTACGGCTTGTTGAGTGAGGAGAGCGTCAGCAACTCAGTCATTTGTGGGCTTATTGAGTTCGACCTTTAGAATATATTCGTGTCCTAGACTTTAGGATGTAGATGTTAATATTTTTCTAACTTAATTGATTGAAGCTTCTGAAATTGAGAGTTCTTCTCACATGCACTTCAGAATTTGACAAATCTGGGAGATAAACTTTAGATATTTATGGCTATCTTTTCATATGTAGAAATAGATTCTTTTTGTTCTTGCAAGAACTTGTAACTTTAGCAAAAAAAATTATAGGTAAATTCACGAATTTCGGCGTAAAGCTCGATGTTAACTTGAACTAGAATATATTCGAGAATCTCATCTTATAGCATGATGTCAACTCAAATAAAATTAACATAAAGAAAAAAATGCCCCTGTCTTGTAGGAGAAATTCTAAAGCACTTTAAAAAAGCTCTAAAATAATTTAAGAAAATATATCAATATTTGAGTTGATGTATTTGATCTTAAGAAGGTTTTAACATGTAACATTGATTTCATCTATGTATAGAGATTTAAAAATTCCCCTCTGTAATAGGAGAATTTTTAGGGAAATTTTTTTTATCTTGAGTAATTATATTTATTTAGGGATCTCGGCATGAAGCACGATGTCAACCTAAATAGATATACTAAAAAATGCCCCCTATATTGCAGGGGGATTTCTATTATACCTCGAGAATGTATTTATCATGTATAATAATTTTTAGGTATCGACTATTAATTGGTGTCATTAGTCTTTCGCCATTTAGGTCAATGAGTTGGTACACCCCTCCTTGATACACTTTCTCAATAACAAAAGGCCCTCTCAATTAGGCTCAAAATTGCCACCAAATTTTCGATTAGGAATAATTGGTCTTCTCAACATCAAGACTAATTCCCCTTTTCAGAATGTTCGAGGTCGCACTGTATAGTCGAAAGACCTGGATATCTTTGCTCGATAAACTTTCAGATTTTGATGAGCTTGTAATCTAACTTCATCAAGTGCGTCGAGTTCCTCCATTCTCAAATGACTATTTTGATCTTCAGTTAGATTATATTGCATGGCTACTCGGAGTGATGGCAACTCAACTTCAAGCGGAAGAACTGCTTCAGTTCAAAATACTAATGAATAGGGAGTGGCTTTAGTCAGCATCTTGTAGGTAGTTCGATACGCCTATAATGCCTCTATAAGTTTGGTATGTAATTCTCTCTTATTTTTAGTAAGGATCTTCTTGAGCAGTTTGACCAATGTCTTGCTAAAAGCTTCTGCCAAACTATTTACCCTTGGATTGTATATTAAAGAATATCGTCAATCAATTTTGTGTCGATCGACGAATCTATAAATCTTTGTATTTTTGAAAGTTGTGTCATTATTAGAAATTATTCGGCGCGACACCCCAAATCTATAGACCACATTATGCATGAAGAAGTTGATCACTCGATCAACAGTAACTTCTTTAAATGGGATAGCTTCAGCCTACTTAGAAAAATAATCAATCGTTGTTAGGATGAAGCGGTGTCCAGCTGATGACGGTGGATCAATCGGTCTAATTACATCTGTACCCTAACATACAAATGACCAGGATGCTATTGTTGGGTGTAATGGATTTGGAGGTTGGTGGATTATATTTCCCTGCACTTGACATTCATGGCACATCTTGGCATGATCAATATAGTTTCTCACCATAGATGACTAATAATAACCCATCCTTTCGATCTTTAATGCAATCTTGGGATCTGACTGATGTGCACCACAAAGTCTTTTATGAACTTCAACCATCACTTTGCTAGCTTTATTTATATTTAGGCATCGTAGTCATATTTGTTCAAAAGATCTATGATATAAAGTGTTATTGACGAAAACATAGTGCAACATTCTCTTCTCAATTTGAGCTACTAGTGATTTATTATTTGGTAATTTTTCAATCATGTGGCTCTTATACTATAAAGGCTTCCCATTATTTTTTTGAAGCAATGTCATGCTTAGCTTTTCTTGGTATAACTCTTTATTGATTTTGGGAGGGATGAGGAGCAACTTGAGTCACATCCTGCTGTGTCAAATTTGATAACCCCTCTACCTATGAGGATTGATACTTTGCTTGCTCTAGGACTCGTTGAGTAAATATCTCGATCATAACATAATCATCATTCATACTTGTCATCTCCATAACTAATTTTGTTAAGCAATCTGCTTTGCTATTATCGGATCGAGAGACTCGCATTAGTGTGATATTTGGTATTTACTTTATAAGCTCAAGAACTCGCTTGTGGTAAAAAGCTAACTCAAGCTTGTTGATTTTATAGATGCCAAGTACTTGGTTTATAGTAAGCTGAGAATTGCCGAAAATATGCAAGTTTTGAATGCCTATAAAAATAGCTTTTTCAAGACCTGCTACCAATGCTTCATACTCAGCTTCATTATTAGTTCTTGGCTCGGTCAATTTATATGATCGTCTCATTATGCCTCCTTCTGGTGTTATGAAGACGATGTCGATTCCTGCTCTTGCCCTGGAAAATTTAGAGGTTTGACTTAAATGAACGATGAGGCTCCATCAAAGTACATTTCTCAAATTTGAGATTTTTCTCTTTCATGAATGAGCATAATTTGCTCATCAGGAAAATCATTGTTAAGAGAGGAGTCCGTAGGGATGAGATGTGCAGCAAGAAAATCTGCTAAGATTTATCCCTTTACTACTTTCTGCGGAACGTATGTGATATCAAATTGTAAAAGTAATATTTCCCATCTTGCCAAGCGACCTGTCAATGCTAGTCTTGTCATCAAGTACTTCAACAGATCAATCCTTAAGGTGAGGGTAATCTTGTGAGATAACATATAGTGACGGAGCTTTTGAACTGCAAAGATCAATGCCAAACAATGCTTCTCTATCGGAGAGTATCTCATTTTTGCTCCTATTAACCTCCGACTGTTTAATTAAAACAAAGCATTGTGATGGTCCCCAACAGAGTCGCCAGAAATCTATGAGCTCTGAAAATTTGCCACCGACCTCTCGACTTGAAGAGAGTTTGATTTATATGTCAGTGTAATTTACAGAAAGTAGATGTAATAGTAGATAAGACACTACCCAGAGATTTTGCCCTCATTTTTGTGAGGACTTTAGATCTGGTTCTAGATTTCCTATAGGCGCAGGCACCTATAGTTAATTACCCCTCCCAACGCTGAGAGAGAACTTTCAATTAAGGCTATTCATTAGATCGCTGAATGTGTAGCGTATAGTAACAACATGTGAAGTTTAAAATTTGTGTTTTAGAATTTATGAAATTCATCATTATTAGCTTAAAGCGGATGGTTGAGGGAATGATGACATGCCCGATCTAGATTCTATGGTTCCGTCATCCCAGGTTGGCGTAGTCTCTAGTCTACTTAGTCAGAGGAGTTAGTTGACCTAACTTAACAGAAGAATCCTTATCAGCAGCCATGGGTTGTGTCATCCATGTAATCATTGTAGACATAGGGTGGTGTTTATCTAGGGAGACAATCTTAAGTCTACCTTAGTTGGCAGAGGGTTTTTTGCCCTATCAAGACCCTATGAATCACAACTCAAAGGATAGAGCCATTGGGGAGCATACGGGCTATAATCGTAATCGTAATATAATGGTGTCATTTGGCGGCAACCACCCAATTAGAGGACTCTGGTCATAACTACATCATATGGAGCCATTGGTGCCATGCGGTCAGGAGGCGGCGACGCTCGACACGAGATTGATTGAGAGTGAACATAGTAGAATATTTGATTTGACATTGGCTTCTTTGTGAGCTAGAGTTTTCTTAATTTGTCACCTTCAACAAACTATTGCAGAAGGTGGATTGGGATAGATTTTATTTTAAGTTTTTAAAGATTAAATTTTATTTAACCATTAATAGCTTAGTGATTTATTAGATTTTGTATTTGGATTGGTACTCAATTTATGTTAATTTAATCTAAAATTAGAATCACATTTTGATGAAAGTATCCCCTCCGGTTGAAATCTCCATTCAACACTGCCATCATTGGGATTTATGATTTGTATTGTTTGATCATTTAATTTATTGTTTCATGTCTTGTCGACTCTATTAGTTTAATAATATAGGATCAGATCTACTGTCATATGGCAGAATTAATTTCTCAGATATTTTAATAAGTTGAAATTTTTTTTATAATAATTGGATTTTTAAATTTTGTTAACTCGAACCCGGTCCTAAGACCAAACTGGGAAGCAACCCGTGCAACATCCTCAAACACTAAGTTTAAGCATTCAGCATAGTGTCGGGACCCATGCAAGTATTTAATAATTCAGATAATTTTATTTCTTTATTATGAGATTAATTTTGTATTTTTATTTAATCCACTTAGCTTCTTTCTTTGATATTTAAAATTTACTCTAAATCTCTAATGTAGAACATGTATTTATAGCTTAGATAATTTCACCTAATAAATGAAATCATTAATTTTAGAAATCATAATTAGAATAGAATTTATTAATTTTTGTATTAAAAGAAGCTCCATAATTCATGGAGAATTTAATTTAACATCATCTTCTATCTGCTTATACAAAGAATTGTAGATTCGGTGGCGTACTTTCAACTTTATATTTTTAATTCAAAGTAGTGTAACTTTGCTTATACTTAACTTGATAGCAAAATATAATGACTATTTAGCTTATGCATATTGATAAGATTTTACATCTTTGCTAATCATTATATTTAACTTTCATTATCACCAATAGACAAACTATTATACCTCTTTCAATTTAGCTTATTAAATATAAGCTTTGTTGCTTAAGTCATGCTTGAATTGTATTTATATTTGAATGTTAGCTTCCAAGCTTATTATAAGTCTCTTGTGATTTGATTATAAATCCAACTAGATTTTGTCTTAGATCATTTAAAGTGACACATTGTAAGAATTATATTCATAGTTATTGACTATGTATCAAATTCTTTGTGTATCTCACTTAAACTTTCTCAACACTTTTCAACAAGCTCAGAAGTAAGCTATTAAGCTTTGTATAAGTTCTCCATATTTAATTGTGTTCAAATAAAATCATTTTTAATTCGCTTGGAATAAGTTATAATAACATCAGTTTTTATTGTGTGAGCCATTTAATTCATGCATGCAAGTGGATTATCAATCATTTTTAATTATTTCAATGCTTGAATGTCCATTGAAAGGTCTCGTAGGCATTTGGTGAATTTCTAAAATCATTTCAAGCTTGGCTTAGGATTTCTAAGCCATTCAATTTAATTAGTGAGATGAATAATTGTATTCAGACGATCACTAAAGGTTATATTTGTGTTCATTGGTAAGTTATACGATTGTGTTTATAAGCAAACTATCAGACTCCTTATAAGCACTTGTTCTCAGTCTGAATGATATTTAATTCTCTTAGCACAAAATATAATATACCCGAGTGCTCATAAGATTTTATTCATATTTTCTTTCGTTGAAAAGTAGACTTTTAAATTCATCACCAATCATTTATTATTTCACACAACATTCAATTGAAATCTTTTAGTTTCACTTAACATTAAATGGGGTTGTTCAAATGTCCATTTGATTTTATTCATGTAGGTCCTCTTTTCAAATTTAACATTGTACACTTATATTTACTTTATGCATTTATAACTTGACCTTTTAGCTTGTTATAACCAAAGCTTTGATTTAATTCTATTTAAGCTCTTTGATTATTTATTTTTTCCTTCTCTTTTTTTATTTATTTTCTAAGTCCCAAAAATTTGAGGAAATTAGCAACATTGACGGATTCGGCGTCATCCCCACATAAGGCTACATAACTATTTGCTATCTCTCGCCACGATGGCGTGGGTTGGTATTGAAGCGTCAACCGAATTTCAATCCGTTTCGATGAGCATATAGGCCTTCAATCACCTGCATAAAGCAAATACAAAATATTCCATACACATTCAAACCCTTTTTTGTTTAAGTCTAAAATTCAGTCTAAATTTTGGTAACATTTTGACATAGGGGTGTCACATCTAACATGTTTGAAGCCTTCCCGTCATGCCCCGATAAACGTGACGGTCGGTATTTTAAAATACCTCAATTAATTTTCATCTCGTCACGCCCTGATGAGCGTGACGAGACCTTCAAACCTGCACAAAGAAGCAAACACATATATACATCCTATACACCTTCATACATTTCTATACATTGACAATTAACAACCATGATAAATTTGCACGCCAAGAGGACTGATTTGCTTCTGAGAGATAATAACATTTCACTTGAATCCATTTTTTTTTAGCCTAAGGAAAAGGAATAGAAGAGTAAAACCAAAGGAAGGAAATTATTTCGAGCACTAGTAGCAATGCCGGATGAGAAAGGTTTGATATGGGATTTAGAGCCTCGACCTGCTGGTCTTGTGCTAACCAAAGACAAGCGGAGGAATGGATTTCGATTTGGAGGATTAAGGCAAGATGAGATTTTAGAGGAACCAATTGCTATGAAAGGTGAAGAAAATCTAAAGAGAGCCTATCCAATTAGATGGCCATGGGAAAGAGGAAGGCCTACTGTGGTTCATCTTATATGGGAATATGGCTCTCGGTAAACAACATAGAGCGAGAGAGAAGGAAGAAATCGGAAAGAGGGAAGAGAAGGCTTACGGTTTGAGGGAGACAGAAGCGGATGCTTGCCGATTGAGAGTCTGTGAGTGGATGAGGGGGTCATGAATCGGATGGGAGACCGGCGATTTTGAAATCCGAGAGGAAAGGGATGCTTATAGTTTGAGGGGGTTTCAATTTTTTGGAGGATGAATGAGCGAATACTTTCCTCTGTTGAGGGAAGAAATGGAGCGAGAGAGGGGATTGCTACATACGCGCAGTTGAAGGAGATGAAGTCGAGGAACGGTTGTGGGAGACAGATCGAAGAGATCACGAGCGAGAACTTGCGGTTCGTGTTTCTTTGCGGTTGAGGGGAAGAGTGGGTCAATAAAGGCCACCCAACAAATGTGATTCGCGCATGAAGCGAGACATGTTTGTTGAAAGCTGGTTGACCTTTAGGGCTAGCCATGAAACTTGGATCACTTCAATTTCAATTGCAATAGCTTACAGAGTGTTGATAAGATTTGTCATTAGTATGATGCCATGTTTCGGACATGCTAAATGATGGGATCAACTGGTTTATTAGGATTGACTTGTTGGATGAATAAGAATTCTTACACCATCTACTCTCTGCTTTAATGGCTTTGCTGAAGGTATTTTTCTTTTAAGTCATTGCAGATTTGAGTTTCCTTCGACCCTAGCTTCATGTTTGCTCGGGTTTGATGGAGGAATTGGTTTGTTTATTTTGATTCATGAAATTCCATCTGTCCTAGCTTTAAGCTTGACAGGCTTGATGAAAGATTGACTTGATTTATTCATATTGACTTGTCGTGGAAGTGACGCATGTTCCTATGCATACTACTTTGTTGTCTTGTTGAAGCATACATGAATGACCCACCTGCTTATATTAGGTCTATAATATCGAGTTATCAACCTAGCAATGCGTGCTTTAATAGACTGAATAACTACATAATCTCTTTAGTTCAGCCATCAGCTTTGTATGAACTATGAAATTGCTTCCTCGATCCTGTGCTTTCTGTTTTGGAGGACTTGCTGAGTAAAATGGCTCTGATCTATGCTTTGTGCTTGATCAGATCATTTGAGAATAGATTGAAATATCACCCTGCATGCAATATAAATATGATTTGAGATAGCTCTAAATTGAGAGTTTCCTCATATTATCTTGGTCTATCGATCAGGTAGAAAGATCTCTTGGATTCTGGTTGGTTGTAATCACTAAGCTGGATCTGGTTTGAGATTGAATAGCTATCATCATTGGACTAACGAGCTAGGGCTCTTTCACTACGACATTTTCTTAGGGCTTGTTGAGTGAGGAGAGCGTTAGTAACTCGATCATTTATAGGTTTATTGAGTTCGACCTTTAGAATCTACTCGAGTCTTCGACTTAAGTTGTGATGGGTTGGTGATTTGTTCATCGGACTAACGAACGAAGGCTCTTTCACTGCGGCCTTTTCTTACGGCTTGTTGAGTGAGGAGAGCGTCAGCAACTAAGCCATTTGTGGGCTTATTAAGTTCGACCTTTAGAACCTATTCATGTCTTAGACTTTAGGATGTTGAGGTTGATATTTTTTCAACTTAATTGATTGAAGCTTCTGAAATTGGGAGTGCTTCTAACTTGCTCTTCAGAATTTGACAAATCTAGGAAAAAAATATTTGATATTTATGGCTGTCTTTTCATGTGTAAAAATAGATTCTTTTTTGTTCTTGCAAGAACCTGTAACTTTAGCAATAAAAATTATAGGTAAATTCAGTGATTTTGGCGTAAAGCTCGATGTCAACCTAAACTAGAATATATTCGAGAATCTCATCTTATAGCCTAATGTCAACCCAAATAAAATTAACATAAATTAACAAATGGCTCTATCTTGTAGGAGAAATTCTAAAGCACTTTGAAAAAGCTTTAAAATAATTTAAGAAAATATATCAATATTTGAGTAGATATATTTGATCTTAAGAAAGTTTTAACATATATAATTGATTTCATCTATGTATAGAGATTTAAAAATTCCCTTGTGTAATAGGGGAATTTTCAGGGAAATTTTTTTTATCCTGAGTAACTATATTTATTTAGGGATCTCGGTATGAAGCACGATGTCGACCTAAATAGATATACTAAAAAAAATGTCCCTTATCTTGCAGTGGGATTTCTATTATACCTCGAGAATGTATTTATCATGTATAATACTTTTTCAGGTATCGATCATTAATTGGTGTCACTAGTCTTTCGCCATTTAAGTCAATGAGTTGGTACACCCCTCATTAATATACTTTCTCAATAATAAAAGGCCCTCTCAATTAGGCTCAAAATTTTCACCAAATTTTTGATTATGAATAATTAGTCTTCTTAGCACCAAGATCAATTCCTCTTCTCAGAATGTTTGAGGTCGCACTGTATGGTCAAAAGTCCTGGACATCTTTGCTCGATAAACTTTCAGATTTTGATGAGCTTGCAATCTAACTTCATCAAGTGCATCAAGTTCCTCCATTCTGAAATGAGCATTTTGATCTTCAGTTAGATTATATTGCATGGCTACTCAGAGTGATGGCAACTCAACTTCAAGCGGAAGAACTGCTTCAGTTCAAAATACTAATGAATATGGAGTGGCTTTAGTCGGCGTCTTGTAGGTAGTTTGATACGCCCATAATGCCTCTATTAGTTTGGTATATCATTCTCTCTTATTTTTAGTAAGGATCTTCTTGAGCACTTTGACCAATGTCTTGTTAAAAGCTTCCGCCAAACCATTTGCCCTTAGATTGTATATTGAAGAATATCGCCAATAAATTTTGTGTCGATCGACGAATCTATAAGTCTTTGTGCTTTTGAAAGCTGTGTCATTATTAAAAATTATTCAGCGCGACACCCCAAATATATAGACCACATTATGCTTGAAGAGGTTGATCACTCGATCAACGACTCTTTAAATGGGATAGGTGTCCACTGATGACCGATCAATCACCACTACACCCCAACATTCAAAATGGTCGATGCTATTATTGGGTGTAATGGATTTGGAGGTTGGTGGATTATATTCCCATGCACTTGACATTCATGGCACCTCTTGGCATAATCAATACAGTCTCTCACAATATATGGCTAATAATAATCCATCCTTTCGATCTTTAATACCATCTTGTGATCTGACTGATGTGCACCACAAAGTCTTTCTAGCTTCATTTGTATTTTAGGCATCGTAGCTACATTTGTTCAAAGGATCTATGATATAAAGTATTATTGACGAAGCATAGCGCAACATTCTCTTCCCAATTTGAGCTACTAGTGATTTATTATTTGGTAATTTACCTTCTTTAAAGTAGTCGATGAAGGGTTACCTCCAATCATGTGGCTCTTCTACTATAAAGGCTTCTCATTGCTTTTTTGAAGCAATGTTATGCTTATCTTTTCTTGGTATAACTCTTTGTTGATTTTGGGAAGGATGAGGAGCAACCTGAGTCGCATCATGATATGTCAAATTTGATAACCCCTCTACCTGCGGGGATTGATACTTTGCTTGCTCTATGACTTGTTGAGTAAATATCCCGATCATAACATAATCACCATTCATACTTGTCATCTCCTTAGCTAATTTTGCTAAGCAATCTGCTTTGCTATTATCGGATTGAGAGACTCGCATTAGTGTGATATTTGGTATTTACTTTATAACCTCAAGAACTCGCTTGTGATAAAAAGCTAACTCAAGCTTGTTGATTTTATAGATGTCAAGTACTTGGTTTATAATAAGCTGAGAATCGCCGAAAATGTGCAAGTTTTGAATGCCTATGAAAATAGATTCTTCAAGACCTGTTACCAATGCTTCATACTCAGCTTCATTATTAGTTTTTGGCTCGGTCAACCTATATGATCATCTCATTATGCCTCCTTCTGGTGTTATGAAGACGATGTCGATTCCTACTCTTGCCCTTAGGAAATTTAGAGGTTTGACTTATTTGATCGACGAGGCTCTATCAAAGTACATTTCTCAAATTTGAGATTTTTCTCTTTCATGAATGAGCATAATTTGCTCATAAGGCAAATCATCATTAAGAGAGGAGTCCATGGGGATGGGATGTGCAGCAAGAAAATCTGCTAAGATTTATCTCTTTACTACTTTCTACGAAACGTATGTGATATCAAATTGTAAAAGTAATATTGTTCATCTTGCTGTTTAATTGCCAACGCTCCTTGTCATCAAGTACTTCAAATGGATCAATCCTTGAGGTAAGGTAATCTTGTGAGATAACATAAGTGATGAGCTTTTGAACTGCAAAAATCAATGTCAAACAATGCTTCTCTATCGGAGAGTATCTCATTTATGCTCCTATTAACCTCTGACTGTTTAATTAAAACAAAGCATTGCGATGGTCCCCAACGGAGTCGCTAGAAATCTATGAGCTTCGAAAATTCGCCACCTACCTCTCGACTTGAAAAGAGTTTGATTTATATGTCGGTGTAATTTATAGAAGGCAGATGGAATAGTAGATAAGACACTACCCAAAGCTTTTGCCCTCATTTTATGAGGACTTTAGATCTGGTTCTAGATTTCCTATAAGCGCAATCACCTATAATTAATTACCCCTCCCAATGCTGAGAGAGAACTTTCGATTAAGGCTAATCGTTAGATCGCTGAATGCGTAGCGTATAGTAGCAGCATGTGGAGTTTAAAATTTGTGTTTTAGAATTTATGAAATTCATCATTATTAGTTTAAAGCAGATGGTTGGGGGAATGATGACTTGCTCGATCTAGATTCCATGGTTCCCATCATCCGTCCTCAGCCTACACTTAATCGAGGAGTTACCTAACCAACAATGTAAGGATCCTTAAGAACATGCAGGCCATCCAAGTAATCATCAGTAGACTGGATGGTGTTTGTCTATGGAGATAATATGTTCTACCTTAGCTGATAGAGGGTTTTTTGTCCTATCAAGTATACCCTATGAATCACAACTCTAAGGATAGAGCCATTGGGGAGCATACGGGCTACAATCGTGATCTTCATATAATGGTGTCATTTGGCAGCAACCACCCGATCAGAGCACTCTGGTCATAACTACATCATATGGATTACTAGCCAAGTCACGCAAATAAAAGGACCTAACGACGCCCCAATCTAAGATTGATGAGTAGAATATTTGATTTGACATTGGCTCCTTTGTGAGTTAGAGTTTTCTTAATTTATCACCTTCAACAAACTATTGAAGAAGGTGGATTGGGTTAGATTTTACTTTAAGTTTTTAAAGATTAAATTTTATTTAACTATTAATAGCTTAGTGATATATTAGATTTCACATTTAGATTGATACTCAATTTATGTTAATTTAATCTGAAATTAGAATCACATTTTGATGGAAGTATCCCCTCCGGTTGAAATCTCCATTCAACACTGCCATCATCGGAGTTTATGATTTGTATTGTTTGATCATTTAATTTATTGTTCATCTTGTCATATATTTAATAATGAGATCGATCTAGCCATACATGATAAAATTAGTTTCTCATATATTTTAATAAGTTAAAAAAATTTTATAATAATTGGATTTTAAAATTTTGTTAACTTCGGCCCCTAAGACCAAATCGAAGAAACCTCAAAGATCCTGACACCAAGTTTAAGCATTGAATGTCGCCCATGGTATTTAATAATTCACATAATTTTATTTCTTTATTATGAGATTAATTTTGTATTTTTATTTAATCTCAACTTAGCCTGCGCAGCCCTTTCAGACATTTAAAATTTGCACTTTAAATCTCTATGTTCGAGCACATGTAGGTATTTATAACTTAAATAATTTCACCTAATAAATGAAATCATTAATTTTAGAAATCATAATTATAATAAAATTTTTTAATTTTTGTATTGAAAGATGCTCCATAATTCATGGAGAATTTAATTTAGCACCATATTCTGTCTGCTTATACAAAGAATTGCAGATCCGATGACGTATTTTTCAACTTTATATTTTTGATTCAAAGTAGTGTAACATTGCTTATACTTAACTTGATAGCAAAAACATAACCACTATTTAGCTTATGCATATTGATAAGATTTTACATCTTTGCTAATCATTATATTTAACTTTCATTCTCACCAATAGATAAGCTATTATACCTCTTTCAACTTAGCTTATTAAATATAAGCCTTGTTGCTTAAGTCATGCTTGAATTACATTTGTATTTGAATGTTAGCTTTCAAGCTTATTATAAGTCTCTTGTGATTTGATTATAAATCCAACTAGATTTTATCTTAGATCGTTTAAAGTGACACATTGTAAGAATTATATTCATAGTTATTAACTATGTATCAAATTCTTTGTGTATCTCACTTAAACTTTCTCAACACTTTTCAACTAGCTTAGAAGTAAGCTATCAAGCTTTATATAAGTTCTCCATATTTAATTGTGTTCAAATAAAATCATTTTTAATTTGCCTAGAACAAGTTATTATAACATCAGTGTTTATTGTGTGAGCGATTTAATTCATGCTTTCAAGTGGATTATCAATCCTTTTTAATTATTTCAATGCTTGAATGTCCATTGAAAGATCTTGTAAACATTTGGTGAATTTCTAAAATCATTTCAAGCTTGGCTTAAGATTTCTAAGTAATTCAATTTAATTAGTGAGATGAATAATTGTATTGAGACGATCACTAAAGGTTATATTTGTGCTCATTGGTAAGTTGTACGGTTGTGTTTATAAGCAAACTATCAAACTCCCTATAAGCACTTGTTCTAAGTCTGAATGATATTTAATTCTCTTAGCACAAAATATAATATACTCGAGTGCTCATAAGATTTTATTCATATTTTCTTTCGTTGAAAAGTAGACTTTTAAATTCATCACCAATCATTTATTATTTCACACAATATTCAATTGAAATTTTTTAGTTTCACTTAACATTAAATGGGGCTGTTCAAATGTCCATTTGATTTTATTCATGTAGGTCCTCTTTTCAAATTTAACATTGTGCACTTATATTTACTTTATACATTTATAACTTAACCTTTTAGCTTGTTATAACCAAAGCTTTGATTTAATTCTATTTAAGCTCTTTGATTACTTCTTTTTTACTTCTCTTTTTTATTTTTATTTTCTAAGTCCTAAAAATTTGATGAAATTCTAATAAGATTGACAAGATTCTCGATATCATCTCCAGAAAGCTACATCTAACTATTTGTTCCATCTCACACGTCACGAGTACGACATGACAATGTAAACACCTCTATTTTCAATCCCGTACTCGAAGCATAACAAAGATTCAATCAGCTTCATAATATTCAAACTTTTGTTTCTAAAATTGGTCTAAATTTCATAACATTTCAATATGGGTGTGATATCAATGGTTGAGGTCTTCCCTTACGCCTTTAATGAGCAGAATCTCCGGCTGCTCTAAAATACCTTGTTAATTTTCATCATTACGCCTGATGAAGGACGGCATCTTCAAACCTGCACAAAGAAGCAAACACATATATACATCTCATACACCTTCATACATTTCTATACATTCACAATTAACAACCATGATAAATTTGCATGACAACATGACTGATTTGCATCTGAGCGATAATAACATTTCACTTGAATCCATTTTTTTTTAGCCTAAGGAAAAGGGATAGAAGAGTAAAACCAAAGGAAGGAAATTTCGGTTCTGCTACAGTGCAGAACCAGTAGCAATGCCAGATAAGAAAGGTTTGATACGGGATTTAGGAGCCTCGACCTGCCGGTCTTGTGCTAACCAAAGACAAGCGGAGGAATGGATTTCGATTTGGAGGATTAAGGCAGGATGAGATTTTGGAGGAGCCAATTGCTATGAAAGGTGAAGAAAAATCTAAAGAGAGCCTATCCAATTAGATGGCCAAAGGAAAGAGGAAGGTCGGCTGCAGTTCATCCTAGACGAGAATATGGCTCTCGGCAAACAACACAGAGAGCGAGAGAGAAGGAAGAAATCGGAAAGGGGGAAGAGAAGGCTTACGGTTTGAGGGAGACTGAAGCGGATGCTTGCCGATTGAGAGTCTACGAGCGGATGAGGTGGTCGTGAATCGGATGGGAGACCGAGCGTTCAGTTTTGGGGGAAATCGGGAGAGGAAAGAGGCGGATGCTTACGGTTTGAGGGGGTTTCGATTTTTTGGAGGACGAACGAGTGGGAGCGAATGCCGTTTCCTTACGGTTGAAGGAGGAAATGAAGCCGAGAGGGGGGAACGGTTGCTCGCGCGCGTGCGGTTGAAGGAGACGTAGCCGAGGGAACGCCTGTGGGAGACGGATCGAAGACATCGCGAGCGGGAGCTTGCGGCTCGTGTTTCTTTGCGGTTGAGGGAAAGAGTGAGTGAACAATGCATTAGATTTATCTTATATAAAAAAAAATTAAAAGTAAACTTAAAAAAATTTAGTTAATATTTATTAAAAATGATCTTAATATATTTGAATTAAATAAAAATTTTAACATAATAGATAATGGAGATAAATGATTCATATAGCCGATTACATATTTATTGATAATAACTTAAACATATACCTTAATTACTGCATATCTTGAATTCAAATTTTTATTAAAATTGATATCAATAACTAAATATCCTTTAAATTATTTAATGACTTTTAAATATCAATAACTACATATTTAAATATACCTATCAAATTGTTTATTAGATATTTTAATTCTATATATAATAATGTTGTACATAATTTTTAAAGATAATAAATTATTGATATATTGATATAATAATATTAATAATTAAAAACTTAAAATCATTATTAAATAAATACCATAATAAATTTAACAAGTTCTTTGTTAGATAATAAATAAGTATGTTTATAATATCAATAAATGAGCAACTTATTCATTTATATGTTAAAATTAAAAAAAAAAACAAATTTATTTAATTATATGAATAAATAATATGATCGAATAATATATTAAGGAGTGTCAAATTACTCATTTAGTGAACTTATACAGCACTAGCGATTTGCTCTTTTTTTCTTGCAACTCTAGTTCAATCCAAAGTCTATAAAAAGGTTTCACGAGACGGATTATGAAAACAGTACCAAAGTTCAACCTGGCCGGCGTAGAAGTGATTTTAGGTTTTGTTTTCCAGTAGCTGTGGCTGCAGCAGCGCTGAACGGAGCAGGAAGATCGGAAAAATTCCCAAAGATACAAATCACCGTTCAACTAGCCAAACAATGAGTTCCAAAATTAAATTTGTGTTGTTAAAGAGGCTTGTAAAGTGGAGTCTATTAACAAATATGCAGCAGAACATATCGAAGCTATGGTCGACAAGTCAACGCGCATTATAAGGGATTTGTTTGAATCAGTTGCATATATTTAAGATTGTATCTACTTCTCATCAAATTAAGGAGTTAGTTGCTTTTATCAAAGAGTTATTTCTCATTTTATTTTAGTTTTGAATTTGGATTCTTGTTTTTAGATAGTTGAAAATTAAGAAATAATTATGTTTGATTGTAAATGTGGTTTGAATGAATCGGCAAATGAAAATTCTCCCAATAAAATTATTTTTTTCACCACCTTTTTCTCTCACCTTCTTCATTTTGTTAGTTTTTAGCCTAGCAGACTAGCAGTAGCTTTCAGTTTCCACTCTCCGCTTCTCTCATTATCAACAGCCATCAATCTCCTGTATCACAATTTTGGTAAACCCACACATCCACAGTTGTTGGCTCCACACCCAAAGAAGAAAAATGTCTCGAAGTTGTTGTCTTCTTTCTATTACGCTAAAGGCTGTTCTCTTATTAATTCAAACAGAAATCACAGGCAACTAAGCAAGAAAATCGCAAGCGGAAAATAGTGTAGCCTGAGAATAACAGAACCCAATGGAATGAATTCTTATAAAAACGTCAGCTTTAATATGGTGATGTTACTTAGATTTCATCTAGTAATTTAATAAAGTATTCTATGCAATTTTGCTATGTTCTAACTTATGTGTAAACGATTATTGATTCCATGTGAGCCCTCTATACCAGGCCGAATAGATCAGCTTGGCAGAATGCCCAAAAATTTGTGGGAAATATTGCAAGATTTGATTTTTGCTTGGATAGTTAGATTGGGAAACAGTATATTTCTTAGACCTATTATGAATGATAAACTCCTATTCGCTGCAAAAATAAGAATGCATATATAGTAGGAAAAAAAAAAACACTTGCAACACTGCAGGGCGTGCTCGAGATCTCTTGGAGGACTTTTGGGTGGGTAAAGCATAACAAATGAAGTAGTATATTATTTTTGCTATAAACAGAAGCAATAAAATATACCAAGATTGCCGCATTGCAAAACAACTTGGGAATCGGGATGGGCAAATAAAATAGACTGAGCAAATAATTTCATTTCAGATAAAACAATTAATATTGATCTCATTATTATGAAAAGAAATGGGATGAACATACAGGAAATGCCTTCTTGCACCGATCTATCTTATATTCTCATGGGAGGCGACCCTTCTTAAGAATGGAAAGGGAGTACTCGGCGGTATCAATAAGGTCAGCAATGTTGTGAAGGGATCGCTCCTCAGATCCAAATATAAAGATGGTACGGACCTCAGCTTTCTTAGAGAGACGAGAGGCGTAATTAAGTGGGAGATCAGGTGAATTGAGGGATCTAAGAATTTGACGATATAAGGAAAGCACCTTTCCTCTGTTCCTCGCCAAATCTTCCGCAGTTGCCCAAATTAAACCATTAGCCATTCCTTCTGTTAAAAATTAAGAAAAATCAACTAGATTGCGCGTTAACAAGGTTTTATTAAAAGAGGTAACCTTACTTCAATTCTTGGAGCAAGATAGAGATAGTGAAAGAGAAAGTGGCAAATAGATGCTTGGGGCTTCGCCGACGAGGGTTCTGAGCTATGGACACGGAGATGTCTCCCCCTTCCAGGTGGATTTTCCGATCTTCCTGCTCCGTTCAGCGCTGCCGCAGCCACTGGAAAATAAAACCTAAAATCACTTCTACGCCGGCCAGGTTGAACTTTGGTACTGCTTTCATAATCCGTCTCGTGAAACCTTTTTATAGACTTTGGATTGAACCAGAGCAGAAAGAAAAAATAATATTATTTTCAGTTGAAATATCCATCCAGAGAAGGAATAGTTGATGCTGCACTGTCAATAACTATTTGGAATGCAGAGATCCGAACTACCATTTGTCAAGGGCCAAGGCTGAGTGACTGACAGTCTCTCGTCATTAACGACGCATTCTGTAAGGATTCCCCATCTCTTTTATCTCAAAAACACAACCATCAGTCTATGTTTTCCTAGGTATATGAAGGCCAGACTGTTGTGCCTGCAACAGAGATCTTCCTTCACAGTGCGCCATGTCTGAGATAAGCGTAAGGCTTCTAGTTGATAAAGAACAGCAGCGGGTTGTGTTTGCTGAAGCTGGAGGCGATTTCATCGACATCCTGTTTAGCTTCCTGGCTCTGCCGCTAGGACGCATTGTCCGGCTTTTGGGCAAGCAGTCCCGATTGGGATCTCTTGACAGTCTCTACGAGAGCGTCGAGCAGCTAGACGCCAAGCACCTACAGACCGAGGCATGCAAGCAAATGCTACTCAATCCTCGAAGTGCAGCTGCAATAATATGCGAGGACTTGAAGATTGAAAATATTCATGATGCTGATCCGAGGACTTTTTACATTTGCAATGAAAATGATTGCTTGATTCAATCCAAATGTTACTATACGTATGTACCAAAGGATCCATGCAGCAGATGTGGAAAACTGATGGATAAGGTTTGGAGGTGGTCAAAAGGGACAGAAGAAAAGAAAGCGGTCTTTGTTAAGAGCAAAGCTGACTTCATTATAACTGATGATTTACGAGTGATACCAATTTCTTTGATGAGTGGTTTCTCCCTGCTTGAGGAGCTGAAAATTAAAGATGCAAGTATCTTAGAAGAATGGGTTATTGATGTTGACTACGAAAAGGTAACGTATAGATGAATGTTATAAAAAAAAAATGAAAGTCAGTTTAAAATGCAATCGCTGACATTTTACAGTTACATATATATGATTAGGCTTTAAACTTGCTGAGAAGGTCATTGATATCTAAGCGTGCTTTGACGGAGGTTTTCTTCTCAGATGCATGCATAGAACCAACGGTAAAATGCTTTTCAGCGATTAAAGAGGAGATTGATGGCAGCGAAGCGGAAGCAGAACAACACATTAATGTGAAGATTATACTAGACAAGAAAAAAAACATTGTTTTATATGCCGAAGGTGGAGAAGATTTTGCTGATCAGCTGTTGAGTTTTCTTACATTTCCTTTTGGTTCTGTGTTCAAACTACTCGGAGATCGCATATCATTGGAGGGTTGCATCAGCAATTTGTATTCTTCAGCTGAGACTCTGAACATCGAACGCTTCAAGTCAGAAAATTGCAAAAACATGTTGGTGTTTCCAGAGCTTGCGTCCTACTATGGATGCAGAAACCAAATACTGAAATTGGATGAAATGACTTCAAAGAAGTGGACTTTTCCGGGGAGCTGCGTTAAGTGTTTTCTGGATAAGGTATCCAAATCTTCTACGAATGCTCCGTGTAAGCATGGAATAAGAGAGTCGGAACTCATAGAACAAAACCCCAAACTAGAAGATGAAGGAACTAATTCTGGTGAAGGTTTTGCAGAAGACGAAATAAGGTTTATGGTTGATGACAACCTTCACATTTCTCCCATTTCCTCCATTTCCGCCATAATGAAAGGAATAGACTTTCTTACAGCTGATCTTGTTGAGAAGGACGTTAGTGCCGATAAAACTAAGGTAAACTGTTTTTTCCTATTTATTTTGGGCATTCATGTACTCTTTGCACTTTTGATCAGCTGCCTTTTTTTTAAAAAAAATTTGGGAATGCAGGTTCTTTCGCTGCTGAATGCCATGCTGATCTCCAAGACAGTGTTAACTGATGTTTTCTCTTCTAAACCAACGCAGCAGAGAACATATTAGAATAATGCATAATTTGAGGTGAAATGCTTTCATTCTTAAATGGTTTTATGACCGGTGATTAAACTATGATAGCTATTTTTCTGGTTTGATCCATTTCCGTTTGGTTTGATTATCACCGCTATTTAGTGAAAATGAGCTGTATTCATGTCCATTTTATCTTAGGAATGCGTTAGCCTGTGATTTATTGTCAACTTTAGCACTTACAGATTCAGGATTAGACTACAATTCTAAGTTGATTTGTGTTGCACCCACCTTTATTTGTAAACAAATAAAGGGGGATTTACATACATAGTACTCAAATAAGATTAGAGAAATGAGTATGTTCTGGAAAAAGTTGGAGTAGTTCTAATGGCATATAAGATTGGAGAGAGTCGCCTTAGATGGTTTGGCCAAATAAAGTGTGAGATGACCCGGTTAGGAGATTAGATGCATTAGAATTGCCTTATGTTAAGAAAGGTAGAGGTAGACTTAAAAAGACTTGGTTAAGATGTATAAAAAATGATCTTAGTATACTTGAATTAAATGAGAATTTGACACATAATATGACACAATGGAGAAGAAGGATTCACGTAGCCGACCCCACATAATGGGATAAAGGCTTATTATTGTTGTAAATACATAGCATTCAAAATTCCATATTACATATTTAACATCTAAAAGTTAAATATTACACCTATAGCACTTAAAATATTCAAATCTAACATAAATAGTATTCTTTATTAAAATACCACCGCCGTTTGTCGCACCACCTTTCACCACTCTGATCCCATGTCTCTCGCCATCATAATCTTGCATAGAATTTCCCCACTGCATAAAATCTTTGGTCTCCTCTTCCTCTTTGACGGCCAAATCATTCCATAAAATAAAAAATGAACTGAGTTTTCTCTTGACTTTATTCAAGAACATAAATCACCCCCCACTACCACTTATCCATAGCTTCAACACATTCCACCTTTACAACTTTTCTTTTTCTCCCAACAATCAAGTGCAAAATATAAAGCTTGGAATTTGTTCATCTCCTCTCCGAATACTAATTTTTTCTTCCCCCAGCCATCAAGATATGATGGACAAGAATATCGACACTTTTTGTTCTCCCTTGCAGGTGAAATTGGTAGTATGTATCACTCCACTTAGAAATATCAACCCTTTCCGCACAATGATAGAAGAGGCCGATTATAATAAAAGTGGTAGAGCAGTAGCTGCGGCTGTACCACTCCGAAAAATACCTAAGTTGATCTTGATCGTCTTCTCTCTTGGTCCTCTTGGTCCTCGTCGGTTCCCATCCATTCCCCTTATTTCCTCTACTTGTTTCCCATTATCTTGTTGAACTATTTTTATCAAGGGGACTCATTGAGGAAAGGAGAATAGTAAGTATATCGGATATGATTGGGATTTATTTTGGTTGCAGTAAGGTGCTGAAGGCGCACGTCGCAATGAGGACGGTGCAGGTGATTTCTGCCAGCCACCATGTTATCGCAAAGTTGCGCTTGACATTGGAATAAATTAGGTGGTCTTCTGCGATCTCCTCACACTTTCCATCCTCGCTCCAATCGCCTTCATCCGAGACAGGTTTTCTTCTTCATTCCCCCCTTGCGGTGAAATTGGTAGTATGTAAGGTGGTAAACGGTGAGAGCCGTAAGGTTAAGCTAGTGAACTGCGACATGATAGATGGTGGTGGTGAGAAAATATATTTATTTTAACAAAGAATGTTATTTATGTTAGATTTGAATGTTTTGGGTGCTATTTGTGTAATATTTAATTTTTAGGTGTTAAATATGTAATATGAAATTTTGAGTGCTATGTATGTAAATCCTCCAAAAATAAATTAGGTTCTTACATTCTATTAGTACAACCAAGTCATTTGCAATTCTTGAGGAGGAAGACATTCTTAAGGTATTTTACGATGAAATTTTGATTCTTTAATGATTTTTTTTTTTTCAAAGAGAGTAAAAAAAAGAAACTTATATACCTCATTTATGACATTTTCTAATATTTAGGATAAAATTTGAATCCAAAATCATGATTTGTAGGAGAATGCTTAAGGTTGGATATATCTTTTATCGTTATAACATAGGAAATTGTTGGCATGAATTGTCAAGTGAGCAGTATCAATAGAGGTATTGAGGAAAAGCATTGATAAAGGTTATTGATTAAAGCCTCAATGTTAATTTGTGTGTCTATACAGTGGTGGGATTAGGGCGTGACTAAGGGAGGCAATTGTCATCCTTAAATTTTTATCCACTTCTAAATTTTTATCACGAGAGAGAGAGAGAGGTGGCTGTAGCTGTGATCCAAGCATTATGTGATACAGAGAATATCTAAACTTGATGGGACCATGGTGTATTTTTTATTTTATTTTCATGTTCCATCATGTCTTCATTCCTCTTTATTTTTTTATTTATGTTCCATATGCAAATCAAAATATTGCATGCTTAACTAACCCTAACCCTAATATAATATTGGCATGAGGTTCGTTAAATTTGTCCTTTTTATTCTTTAATTTGATCCCATTCTCGCATATTTAATATTATTGAGAGGATTTATTGCATTATATGATAAGAACAAATTAATTGTTTAGAAGATAAAAATAAAATGCAATAATTGCATAAATTATATGTAATTCTATTCATGCAATAATAATAATAATAATAATATTATTATTATTATTGTTATTATGTAAAAATAATCAGTAAATTGAGTGATAAATGACTTTTTGAAGTAGCGACAATTACCTGAAATTTAAGGCCAGTGAGTAGCTTTCAAGCTTTGTTGAGTTCACAAAGCTCATGGCCAGTTTAGTACGATTCATCTAAAGCTTGGGCGATATTAGTCTCAGAACAAGCTCATGTTAAGCCAAGCGAGTTCATATTGATCCTACAATATTGGACTAATTTAGCCTAAATCACAATCATTACTGCTATAAACACAAGAAACACCATACAAATTTCCATGTCTCACAAAATTAAATTTCAAGTTACTTTAAATGACAAAAAAAAAGGGGCCAATGAATACTGAGTGATTCTTGGATGCAGATACTACAATCCTTTGTTTATGGAACTGATGCTTTCATTCTTAAATTAAAAATACTATTCATTAAGAAAATTAATTAAAATTAAGACAAGAGTAGCATGATGTTCTAAAAACTAAGCATCACATTGAAATTTTTTATATGATTATGCCGTGGCAATTTATTTTATTAAACGTGTTAAACATAAAAAGAAGAAATTCATGATAGAAGCAGAGCAGAGATAAAGGTAACTTGATAAATGACAGAATAAAATCTCTCCCCTCCATTCCTTGTACTCTCGCCAGAACACCATTCACAAGCTCTCTCCACAACATCAATGCTAGAGTATACTATAGAGGCATTGCAGGAGTATACTATATAGTTCAGGTAACAAGCCTCGTCACTTGGCATTTCAATGCAAGAAATAGCAATTCTCAACTTCACTTATATCTTAGAGAGAATTGAAATTTTTTCTCAACGGGCAAAGAATTGAAACATTTCTCAATGAATACTGTTGTAAAAGCTAGCTCAAAAGCCATAGCCATTTAGGAGAAAAATAAGCCAACTATGGAAGCCAGAAATTCGTTAAAAGCTATGATCATAAAGAAAATTAATCATAAGAACATAGAAGGCATAACCCAATAAAAAAGAAATAATCCTTAATGCAGTCACAGCTAACATTGGGGCCATTAAGAAATAAATTAGGCGAAGTAAGTCATAGAGTTAGCAGCAAGCCAATCCCACCATGGTATTAGGGGAACTACTACTAATGATCATGGTGTGAAGACCATCATTTATTTATTATTCTTTAACTCAATGGTTGAGCCTGTTAGTCACAAGACATTGCATCCTTATTTTATAAGGTGGATCATTTGTGATGTTAACTATATAGAGTAAAAACGCAATGTGAAGTTCATTATTCCTCATCTTTTTATTAATGAGGTTTTGGGTGGTGCAGCTCCACTGAAACTATGTTATGTTCTATTAGAGAATCCCAAACTATAGTATCAGGATGTATGTTGTATACTTCCAAAGAAAGCAATTATTCCTCTTTAACAAGGATAGAAGATAACTTGCAGTCTTGCATGGTAGAGTAATAATTTTGTTAAAGATTTTTTCAAGTATCATCCAATGGTAGGGAAGCAACACGATTTGTCTTTTCAATCTAAGGACAAAATATCACCAACTTGCATAATTGTTCTAGTCAGTTCACCACAAATCCCAAAAGCACAAAAGAATAACTCCAACGGAGGTGATAAGAAAGAAGAACATGCCCAAGAGCAGAGTTCAACAACAACAACAACAACAAGCCTTTATCCCACTAAGTGAGGTCGGCTACATGAATCCTTCGTCTCCATTGTGTCCTATTATGTATCAAATTTTCATTTAATTCAAGTATACTAAGGTCATATACATCTTAGCCATATCTTTTTAGGTCTACCTCTATCTTTCTTAACATAAGACAAATCTAATGTATCTACTTTTTAGAAGTCATTGGACGGTGACACTTTATGTGGCATCTAAAGACTCTCTAATCTTATCTTACTCTCAACTTTTTCCCGATCATACTCATTTCACATTTTATCTCTAAGAGTGAAGCCACTCATCCACCTGAGCATCCTCATCTTTGCAACACTTTCTCATGCTTCTCTTTTATTGGCCAACATTCTGCACTATAAATCATTGTAGGTCTTACCACCATCTTATAAAATTTTATCTTAAGTTTAAACGGTACTTTACTATCACACAACAGGTCAGATGCATTCCTCCACTTCAACCATCCAACTTTGAATTCTACTAATAACATCTCCATCTATTTCACCATCATTTTAAACAATAGAGCCTAAATATCTAAATCACTCACTCTTTTTAATGACTTGTTCACCTAATATCATAACATTATCACTAGAACTTCTACAACTAAAATTACACTCTATATATTCAGTTTTAGATCTACTTAAATGAAAACCTTTAGACTCTAAAGTTGATCTCCATAATTCAAGTTTCTCTTGGACTCCCTCTCTAGTTTTATCAACAAGAAGAATGTCATCAGCAAAAAGCATACATCAAAGTACATCTTCCTGTAAATGCCTAGTAAGAACATCCATAACTAAAGCAAAAAAGATAAGGGCTTAAAACTAATCCTTGATGTAATCCAACTGAAATAGGAAAATATTTTATCAATCTTCTTTGTGTTTGGACACAAGTAATAGCTCTAGTATACATATCCTTAATGACTTAAATATAACCAATATTAACTCCTTTCTTTTTTAGAACTCTCCAAAGAACATCTCTTGAAACTTTATCATAAGCTTTCTCTAAATCAATAAATATCATATGTAGATCCTCCTTGTTTTTTTCTCTATACTTCTCCATGAAACCTCTTAACAAATGTATAACATCCATAGTAGATTTACTTGGCATGAAACCAAACTGATTGTGAGAAACTTTTGTATCACATCGTAGCCCATGCTCAATTACTCTCTCCCATAATTTTAATGTATGACACATTAACTTAATTCTTCTATAATTTGCACACTATTGTGCATCACCTTTATTCTTAAATATATATGAATTCTTTCTTTTCATCTCATCTTTTAGTTTTTAATAACATTAAAAGATTTGTAAAATAAAAAATTTCTTGATCTCTAAACATTTTCACACTTCTATTGAAATATCGTGGATATCTTTTTTTTCACATTTCTTTTAAAGCTTCTAACTTCAGATTTACTAATCTGACGATAAAATAAAATTCTCTATTTTTTGTTTAGGTTATAAAATCAATCGTATTTTCATCCCTTGAAAAATTTATCAAAATATCTCATCCACCTATTTTCAATATCCTTAAGAAAAATACTTTATTGATTTTATCCTGTTTTTACTTTTCTTTTTCTTTTATCTAACTTATTAACATTATCTTCATCTTTCTTCTTCAATCTATTGTATCATCATAAAGTTAATTTTTGTATCATATATAATTTTCTTAAAATCTCTACATGTCACTATATATTTTTTCCAATTCTCTGAGTTTTTATATCTAAACCAAATTTTATAACATTTCTTATTTTTTTATCTTTTCTTGCACATTATGACTCCACCATAAATTATTTTTTATTAAAAGAAGTTTTTACTTTTGATTCTCCAAACATATTTTTAGCAACTTACTTAATTTCACTTGCTACTTTCTCCCATATAACATTAGCTTCCTTATGAACATCCCAAATTTTAAGTTCTTGTAATTTGTTCTTAAAAATATTTTTATTTGTGTTCTTTAAGTTCTCTCATCTAATCTTAGGACAATAATTTGATTTATTTTTCATCTTCCAATCTTTCATCTTAAAATCTAAGACTAATAATCGATGTTGGGTATTTAAACTTTCACTTGAAATGATCTTATAATCTTTGCAATCTAAACGATCTATTTTTCTTATCAGAAAATAATCAATATATGGTTTACTAGATCCATTTTTATAAGTAATAATATACTCATCTCTTTTTTTAAATAAAGTATTAGCAACTATAAAATCATAGGCTAAAGCAAAATTTAATCATAGGCCCAAGAGCAGAGTTCAAGTTGAAGGAAATTACCCTCAGTATGAGCATTCAAAACTTAAAATGGATTTGTGATCCAAAGAGGATCCTGATGCTCTTAGAAAACTCACCATCTTCCACAGCTTTCCCAAAGAAATCCAAGAAAAATTCCATCAAGATACAAATCCCGGTTCAACTAGCCAAACAATGAGTTCCAAAATTAAATTTGTGTTGTTAAAGAGGCTTGTAAAGTGGAGTCTATTAACAAATATGCAGCAGAACATATCGCAAGCAATGGTCGACAAGTCAACGCGCATTATAAGGGATTTGTTTGAATCAGTTGCATATATTTAAGATTGTATCTACTTCTCATCAAATTAAGGAGTTAGTTGCTTTTATCAAAGAGTTATTTCTCATTTTATTTAAGTTTTGAATTTGGATTCTTGTTTTTAGATAGTTGAAAATTAAGAAATAATTATGTTTGATTGTAAATGTGGTTTGAATGAATCGGCAAATGAAAATTCTCCCAATAAAATTATTCTTTTTCACCACCTTTTTCTCTCACCTTCTTCATTTTGTTAGTTTTTAGCCTAGCAGTAGCTTTCAGTTTCCACTCTCCGCTTCTCTCATTATCAACAACCATCAATCTCCTGTATTACAATTTTGGTAAACCCACACATCCACAGTTGTTGGCTACACCCAAAGAAGAAAAATGACTCGAAGTTGTTGTCTTCTTTCTATTATGCTAAAGGCTGTTCTCTTATTAATTCAAACAGAAATCACAGGTAACTAAGCAAGAAAATCGCAAGCGGAAAATAGTGTAGCCTGAGAATAACAGAACCCAATGGAATGAATTCTTATAAAAACGTCAGCTTTAATATGGTGATGCTACTTAGATTTCATCTAGTAATTTAATAAAGTATTCTATGCAATTTTGCTATGTTCTAACATATGTGTAAACGATTCTTGATTCCATGTGAGCCCTCTATACCAGGCCGAATAGATCAGCTTGGCAGAATGCCCAAAAATTTGTGGGAAATATTGCAAGATTTGATTTTTGCTTGGATAGTTAGATTGGGAAACAGTATATTTCTTAGACCTATTATGAATGATAAACTCCTATTCGCTGCAAAAATAAGAATGCATATATAGTAGGAAAAAAAAAAACAACACTGCAGGGCGTGCTCGAGATCTCTTGGAGGACTTTTGGGTGGGTAAAGCATAGTATATTATTTTTGCTATAAACAGAAGCAATAAAATATACCAAGATTGCCGATTGCAAAACAACTTGGGAATCGGGATGGCAAATAAAATAGACTGAGCAAATAATTTCATTTCAGATAAAACAATTAATATTGATCTCATTATTATGAAAAGAAATGGGATGAACATACAGGAAATGCCTTCTTGCACCGATCTATCTTATGGGAGGCGACCCTTCTTAAGAATGGAAAGGGAGTACTCGGCGGTATCAATAAGGTCAGCAATGTTGTGAAGGGATCGCTCCTCAGATCCAAATATAAAGATGGTACGGACCTCAGCTTTCTTAGAGAGACGAGAGGCGTAATTAAGTGGGAGATCAGGTGAATTGAGGGATCTAAGAATTTGACGATATAAGGAAAGCACCTTTCCTCTGTTCCTCGCCAAATCTTCCGCAGTTGCCCAAATTAAGCCATTAGCCATTCCTTCTGTTAAAAATTAAGAAAAATCAACTAGATTGCGCGTTAACAAGGTTTTAATAAAAGAGGTAACCTTACTTCAATTCTTGGAGCAAGATAGAGATAGTGAAAGAGAGTGGCAAATAGATGCGTGGGGCTTCGCCGACGAGGGTTCTGAGCGATGGACACGGAGATGTCTCCCCTTCCAGGTGGATCTTCCCCGTTGCTCGCAGGCACTGGAAAATAAAACCTAAAATCACTTCTACGCCAGCTTGAACTTTTTATAATTCGTTCGTCTCGTGAAACCTTTTTATAGACTTTGGATTGAACCAGAGCTGCAAGAAAAAAAATTATTGTATTCATTTATGATATAGAAGATGCGAGATGCTACCTATTACTCACAAAAACGACTTTCATATCATATAGATAATTGGTTTGATCTTATGTGTAATATAAGAATAAGGACAACATAATTCAAATGAGATCACTGAAGTGAAGTTGTGTATAAAATATGCTAAATTCAAACCATTTATTTTGCACATTAAGCCGTTTCAGTGTATTACCTAATATATCTTGGAAGAGTAAGAGAGAAATGGCATTGGGTACTGGAAATTAAGATCAAACCTAAAATAATAGTTGAAGTTCAAAACTCATTTAAATTTTCTTATCAAGAAGAGGACATAACAGGTTTTGGACTTCCAGTTGATAATGTTGAGCAAGTAATAAGCTTTGATACTAATGTTGATTATGAGGACATTATTTAGTTTGAAGATGAGGACAATGAGAACAATGAGGAATGAAACTATAAATTTACCTTTTAATGATTCATTTGAGTAAACTACAAAACACATGTGTTAAAGGTATCATATTTTTAAGTTTAATACATAGAATAAATGTTTTTGAAGTTGAACATTATTTTTTTATACACTGTAACAACACACTATTTTTTTACATATTGTATTGCATATTATTTTGTTTTACTTTTTAGCATAAAATGAAAAAAACTTGTAAATATATCATTACTAAAATTATAGCTGAATGATTTCTAAAATATATAGATTTTAGATAACTGTTGATTAATTATTCATCTACTTTACTCATCTCAAAGTTAAATCTTAATTAAATTTAAATTAAGATATATTAAGCTAGTTTTTATTCACTAAAAAAAATTAATTTATGAGTTAAATTAATATATGAACATTATCATACTTAACAACAGCAAAAGTTAGGAGTTGATCAACTTATATGAGATGAGAAAGGTAAGAACCTTTTTCATAATTGCAACATAAGAGACACACAAAATATAAGAGACACACAAAATCAATTAGATCCACAATATGCATACCTAAACATACTACAATAAATTAGATCTACAAAAAAAAAAAGATACACAAATTAGATCCACAACATGTCACAAATTAGCTCCACAAAAAAATTAGATCCACAAAAAAAAGTAAGATCCACAAAAGAAATTAGATCCACAACATATCACAAATTAGATCTACATATTATCCTTTTATTTTGGAAAAAAAAAAAAACAAACAAACAAAACCTTTTTCCGGCAAAAACGCTCGGATCCGGCGGCTGGGCGGCGGGATCGGGCGGTCGGCGGCGGGAAGGGCGGCGTCGGAGCTTGGCCGGCGTTCACGGCTGGCCGGGCGGCGCGGAGGAGCGGGGGGGTTTAGGGGAAAGAAAACGAGAGAGAGAGAGATCGGATCGGGATTCCGATCTCTCGTTCGGGAGGTTTTATAAAAAAAAAAATTTGGCGCCAGTCGCCCAGTCAGCGGGAGTGCCCAGTCCGCGGGCAGTCAGCGGCGCTGACTGAGCAATCAACGAGCTACTGGTGTTGTTTGGGCAGTTCAGTCAGCGTCATTCGTTCGTTGATTGGGCGACTGGAGTTATTTTTAAATTTTTTTTTAAGGTCTAATTAGCTAATTACGATTTTAAGTAGAGTTAATTTAAAATTAAGCGGAGTTTTAAGAGGGATATTTATATAATTTATATTTTTTATTATTTTATTTGTCTTAATCTGAGTTTTTGCGCCAACATCGTCACATAGATAATATATATGTCGATTTTAAATTACCTTGATGTTTTGGGCGCGATCTGGCCGTTTATTGCCGAGTCGTTTGGTTCAGTGGCGTCGGTTTGAGATCATTTTAGTTAATTCGCGCGTTCCGCTGCCGATATTAGGCTCGTCCGAATTAAGCGAATAGTCTTATTTATTAGGTTTTGACGTTTTAACGCGGGTGATCAATTTTACTGAGCGAGGTCGTTTGAAGCGGCGTCATTCCAACCTCGATATGCATGCATGTTAGCGGCCTATCCTTCTTGATCTGTCGACCGTCAAATTATGCAAGATGCCTATTCTGATCAATTTCGACGTTCTGAATACGATGGCGGAGTCCGTTTGTCGATCCGATGTTATTTCGACTGATTTTCGGTGTCATCGAGTGTATTTCCGCTCCGATTTGTGTATTGTTGTATATGATTGTTCGATATTCACGCATGCTCGTCCGAATTGAGCGCAGATGGTCTCATTTGATAGGATTTGACATTTAGACACTAACGACATGATTAATTTCATAAACGAAGGTCGTTTGGGTAACTTCCCTCTACCTTAATATGTCAAATCGTGATGGCCTACTTGACGGGTGAACCGTCGAATTATGCAAGATGCATATTCTGATTAATTTCAACATTCTGAACATGATGACAGAGTTCGTTCGTCGATCGAAGATCATTTCGACTAATTTTCGATACTATCCAGTGCATTTCAGCTTCGACTTGCGTGTTGAAGATCGTCGAATTCACCTTGTGAGCTCGACTTGACTTATGGCACGTGCATAGAGGTCAACAATGACATTTGTTTGCATATTTTATAATTGAGAGATAATTACATGTTGAATTAGGATGTAGCTTTACATTCATATTTAATAATATGACACCATTTGACACATAATTATTACATAATTGTTATGAATTAGCTATAAAATATTATACATTATTATGTATTAATATAATATTAAATTAATATTTAATAATTATATATCAATTGAGTATCATATAATATTTTATTATTATAATCTGAATATAAAACATACATTAAGATTCTCGTCATAATAATTTTTCTTATAAATTATGTAACATTCTACATATATTGGTAACTTTTTCGACGCTATGGCTTCTTAGGAGAGAAGACGTCAATTATAACAGTCTTCGATATCAGCATCGCACTCAGCAGCGACATAACCTACGCTCCAAAGAAAGAAAAAGAAAAAAAAAGCTGAGCAAATATACAAAACTGCAAAAGAAATTGAAAAAATATATTTTATTTATTTATTTTAGGAGATAATTTATAGAATGAACAAAGCACCTCAGCCTTGCCGACGCTTACTTCCTTTTCCACAAGTTCAGAAATGGGAAAGTCAACATCTTTTATGGCGGTAATGGCAGATAAGGGAGAAATGTGAAGGCTGTCAGAAACCATAAACCTTATCGAGTCTTCCACATAACCTCCACCGGAATCACTGCCTCCATTTTTGAACTTGGGGTTTTGCTCTATAAGGTCCCGCTTTATTAATCCGTGCTCGCATTGTAATTTAGAAACCATAATGCAGTTTATGCAATTAGGCGGAAATGTCGCCTTTCTTGATGTCATTTCAGAAAGAAAACTTATCTTCTTCGGTCTCCTCCTTCTTCTGCTCACCTTTTCCACCGGGTTTTCTGGCCGGAAACCGCCTCGTCTCCGATCAGGAACCCTAGGGTTTCTCCCCCTCTCCTCTCCCACCGCATTTCCTCTCTAGAGCCTTTCGGCCGCTCGAAGAGCCGAAACAAATCAAATACCACCTTTATGATTCCTTACACGAAGTCAATCACACAGCGCGAAGACTTAGATCACTTATCCACCATTCGAGTTCCCAGACATCGAAGAGCCGGCGTTTAAACCACAGTCGGATCTCGGTAATCACTTGATCTGGTTGATAGAAGCCGGATCGACGGTTTTGATCAATCAGATCATATCATTGGTGCTCTCGTTGAGAGTTGAAAGGGACAGAAGAATCCCAAATAGACAACAGAGGCAAAAGGGACAGAAGAATCCCAAATTGGTTAAAGGATTTTAATCAGTAAAAAGTGAAAGCAAGAAGCGTAAGCTAAAATAAGAGACAAAGTTATAAATATACTCAAATCAACAGAATAGAGGAGAAATTACATATACAAAGACTAATATCACGATACAAACTCCAACAAAATGATGTCTGAGATAATAAGGATGTGCTCTTCCGAATAAATCCCACAATAATATCCGGAGACAAAAGCCATGCACAAACAAATATTAACTCTCCACGAGCCGATCACCGCAAGAAACAAACATGTAATTCAAAACAGAAGAAAAAGAAATCTTGACAAGTCTGAGGCGACCAGTTATAACTGAATAACAAGAAATGACTCAACTTCCGACTAAAACAGAAAGAGATCGACAACTATAACAGAAATAACCGCTCAAACAGAAGGATAGTTCTTGAAGATTGTAAAGAAGTCTTAGATCTAGGATAATAAAGAAAGTAGAGAGTATAAATAGAGTTGAGAGGAACCAACAGAGCTAATCAATATTTTCAGAAAGAAAACTTATCTTCTTCGGTCTCCTCCTTTTCCTCAGGGTTTTCTCAGGAATGCTCGTCTCATCGAACCCTAGGTTTCTCCCCTCTCCCTCTCCCAGCATTTCCTCTGGAGCCTTTTCGAGAAATAAATCAAATACCCCCTTTACGATTCCTTCCACAAGAAGCTGAATCACACAACTGTAAAGAAAAGGAAAGCACACTTTAGACAGCTACGATCACTTATCCACCATTCGAGTTCCTAGACAGATCGAAGAGCCATCGTTAAACCACGCTGATCTAACGGTCCAGATAGTAGCTGATAATCACACTTGATCAACGGTTCAGATAGAAGCCGGATCGACGGTTCTGATCAAATCAGATCATATCATTGGTGCTCTCGTTGACTCCTGCAAACGGCAATGGCAGAAGGCACAAGGCATACAGCAAAAACATTGGAAGAATGTATAGAAAGACTAAACAAGAATGATGAACAAATAACTTCAATCACTACCATACTAAATGAAGTATCAAGAAGACTTTTGACATTGAATAAGCTGGACAAATCATCAAAACGGCAATCACGGTATGTAACTCAAATCCTGTAGAATTTACTCCTCAAAATAGAACAAACACACAAAACGCAAGACCAGTCAAAGTAGACATGTCCCGGTTTAATGGAGAAAACCCAAGGGGATGGCTGTTCAAAGCAGATCAATTCATCCAATATTATAGCTTATCAGAAGACCAGAAATTCTTAATTGCCTCAGTTTACATGGATGGACCTGCACTAAGCTGGTATCAATGGATGCATTTAAACAATCAATTGTATTCATGGACACAGTTTAAAGAACAGGTTATTCAGAGATTTAGACCCTCTCTGTATAGAGATTTGAGAGGAGATTTAAAATTTACAAACGAAAACAACAGTTAATTTCTGATGAATTGAAGAACTAGTAATCAAATTTTAGGTATTCCACCGAATTTCTACTGTTTTGAATCGCTCGACATGATATTAAGAGGGAGCGAGAGACTACGAGTTCTCTGCGAAGCCTTCCAATTAGCTAAACTAATGGAAGATAGAATAACTGATGAAGTTTTTATGGCCAGAACTTTCAGAGTCAATCAATTTCCAGCAGTAAAACAACAACATATACATCAACCACCACTGCTGCCTATTCCCACAAGGCCCACTCAACACAGCAACAGTCACAACAAATAGACAATACCAATTCAGACTTTGACAGCTACACAGTTGGAAGAAAGAAGAAAGAAAGGACTGTGCTTCAACTGTGATGAAAAATATCATAGAGGACATCTATGTCAATCCAAATTATTTATTTTAATGATGATAAATGATGACCAAAAGTATCAACTCCAGCAAGATACTCAGTAAAAAATAATGTACTATCGAAATAAAGATTTCAATTATCATTCAATCCAGCTAAGAAAGATTATCTAAAGTATGCATAATTATCGATTTCCATAGTTACAATCACCCATAGTTCATATTTTCTCTTTTATATCCAAAATACATAGAATACAATAGAGCATAGCTGAAAATAAGATATTCCATAGTAATAAGTCAGTTTGGCACAACAGTCCTTTCCAGCCTCAAATAGATGGACAAACAGATAAGTCTCATATAATACAGCCATATACAAATGATGAGTCATTTTCAGATAGGTTCACCAGAACTATAACTACAATTGGTATACAAAATTACAGAGAAAATACTATGGTCCTTTCAAAATAGGCAGAATTACCAACTCATGTCATAGATGGGTAGATATTAGTCAAGCCTGTTAAAGTTTTATATCACAGAACAGTACTGTAGGGAGATCAACAAATTAAAGAAATCTTAATACAATGGGAAGAACTTCTAGCCACAGATGCTTCTTGGGTGTCAAGTAAAGAAATACAGAAAGCATCTCTAGAATTTGACCTTGAGGACAAGGTCAGTGTGGGGAGGGGAGTAATGATATGACTCCATATCCTCAAATAGACAACAGAGGCAAAAGGGATAGAAGAATCCCAAATTGGTTAAAAGGATTTTAATCAGTAAAATAAGAAGTGACAAGAAGCAAAGTAACTGTAAGCTAAAATAAGAGACAAAGCTATAAATATACTCAGATCAACAGAATAAAAGAGAAATTACATATATAAAGACTAATATCATGCAGGCCTCCAACAAAGTAACCACAATCTGAGATAATATAAGAAGGATGTGCTCTTCCAGAATAAATCCTACAATAATATCCAGAGACAGAAGCCATGCAAATACAAACAACAATATTAACTCTCCACAGAGCCAGATCAGCTACAAGAAACAAACATGTAATTCAAAACAGGAAGCAAAAAGAAATCTTGACAAGTACATAAGCAGCAGGTTATAATAAGAAAGAACTCAACTTTCGACTAAAACAGAAAGAGATCGACAACTGTAACAGAAATAACCTCTCAAACAAAAGGATAGTTTCTGAAGATTGTAAAGAAGTCTTAGATCTAGGATAATAAAAAAAGTAGAGAGTATAAATAGAGTTGAGAAGAACCAACAGAGCTAATCAATATTTTCAGAAAGAAAACTTATCTTCTTCGGTCTCCTCCTTCTTCTGCTCACCTTTTCCTCCAAGTTTTCTCGCCGGAAACAATCTCGTCTCCGATCAGGAACCCTAGGGTTTCTCCCCCTCTCATCTCCCATTTCCTCTGGAGCCTTTTCTCAAATACCCCTTTAATTCCTTCCACAAGAAGTCAATCACCTGGCAAGAAAAGGAAAGCGCACTTTAGACGGCTACGATCACTTATCCACCATTCGAGTTTCCAGACAGTTCGAAGAGCCAGCGTTAAATCACGCTGATCTAACGGTCCAGATAGCAGCCGGTAATCACACTTGATCAACGGTTCAAATAGAAGCCGGATCGACGGTTTTGATCAAATCAGATCATATCAGTCCCGCTTTATTAATCCGTGCTCGCATTGTAATTTAGAAACCATAATGCAGTTTATGCAATTCGGCGGAAACGTCACCTTTCTTGATGCATTTCATCCAATTTCAGCATTTGGTTTCTGCATCTATAGTGGGAAGCAAGCTCTGGAGAAACCACCATGTTCTTGCATTTTTCTGACTTGAAGCATTCTAAAGTCTCCATTGCGGTACAAATTCGCGATCTTGATTGCATGTCGCCATCGAGTAGTCTGAGTACAGATCCTAAAGGAAATGTGAGAAAACTCAGCAACTGACTTAGAAAATCCCCCCAACTTTGGCATATAAAACATTGTTATTCTTCTTGTTTAATATCAACTTTATATCAATTTTCTGTTCTGCCTCGCTGCATTCAATCTTCTTTTCAATCACTAAAAAGCACTTTACACTTTGCTCCATACATCCATCGGGAAAACAAAGCTCTGTCAATGCATATTTTGATACTAGTGACCTCCTCAATATGTTCAAAACCTGAAAACAATAATATAAATATATATAACTGCAGAATTTCTGCAATTATAGTAGTTCTTATATTCATCAACGCTTTACCTCGCCACTGCTAATATCAACAACTCTTTCCGCTAACACACTCACATCTTTGATTCGTAGCTCCTGACAGAAAGCACTCATCAAAAACCGAATCATCACTTATAATAAAGTTAAGCGTCGTCTAATTTACAGTAATTGAGTTTGTGAGAATAGATGTTACTGTCACCGATTTGGTTTGAGTGAGACTCGATGAGTTGACTCAGAGTATGGCCGACTAATGAGATGAGAATAGCTTCGGATCGATTTGGCGATTGGATTTAAGCTGTTGAAACGTTGGATCGATCACTGGATCGGTGACTATTAATTTGAGCCGTATCTTTGGATTATTTCCGTGGCCCTTGGATGTGTTTCTTGATCATACAGTTCTGATGTGTTAATGGCTTGAGTGGATTACAGGTGTCGATCGATCGAGGTGTGATGAAGCGAGAGTTGGCTCGATATGCGTCGGTGGATCGAGCTCTGGAGGATACAACTTCTGGGAAGCTTCGAGGAAAAATTAGGTTTGTCATTCGTCTCATTCGACCGTTCGAGTCATCGATACGCTCCAGAGAGAAAACAGAGGGGAGGGAGGAAGCCAGAGAGAGTTCGCCGGCGATTCCACAGGAGGACAGACCTTCCAGTGAGGATCAACCGTGGAAATATTCCGGGGAAGAAGAAGAAGGAGCTCAGGCTGAAAGAGAGTTCTTGATAAGAATTTCGATTACCCCCTTCTTTCTCCTCTGATCGCTATTTATAATCTACTTTCTGTCTTGAATTCAAGCTTTCTTTAACTTGTAACAAATTTCTGTTATGTTTCATGCCTCTGTCATGTATTCAGTTGCACTTCTTGATTCTTGTTACCTTATTCTACGCCGTTATTTTTTTATGGATTGTTGGTTTATTTCTTTAGATTGTTTTTGTAATTGTCTTTCCTTCCGAGCAAGTCATAATATTGGTGCTGTAAAGTGATATTTTTTTGTACCTTATCTGTAGTCTTACTCTCTGTTAAATAAGCAGTTGTCTTGTTGTTCTTTTGTTACTACTTGTAGTATGTTTGTTATTGTATTTTTGGGATGTCAGTGAAGTCCTTTAGCCAATTTGGCCTTTTTCTCTCTCTTTTGTTTCTGATATTGCAATAGGAATATAGATTCATATCATTACTCCCCCCTCCGACCTTGTCTCAAGGTCAAAATGAACATCCTGCCTGTTTCTTTAATTCATTTCTCGGAAGCTCACATACTTTCCCTCTATGAAAGTAGCAATTTGGTTGTCTGTAGTATTCTGTTGTGGCCATTTATTTGATATTGGGAAGCTTGTTGTGCCTCAATCTTTGCTTATAATTCTGGCATTTCTTATTTGCATTATGTCTGATGGGCTGTATGTAATGAAGTCTTTGGTTCTTATTATACTATATTAGGGAATAGCTTATTGATAATTATGTCTTTGAGTAGGCTATGTAAGGATGTGTTATGAAAACACTAAGCTATATAGGATATAGGTGACTAATTATGTATACTTGATAGATGCTTGCTTTGGGTTAAATGGTTGATACACGAAGCTTAGTGCTAATATTTCCCATTGTTGGTTTGTGATTATTGCGATTGATGCCATCATTGACCGTTAATGTAAATAACTTGACTTTGATATGCCCTCTACTTCTCATTGAAGCATAAGCCTCTTCTTTTTCTTCTATTGAGTTCTTTGATCATTGATATTTCTTTGTTGACTGTGTTGAGTGGCATTTGTGGGAGACTGCAGCAAGGTATTTGGAGCATTTTGATATTGCTGTTTACTTACTGGACTGTGTTGATTTCTGCTATTTCTATACATTTCTGTTACATCAGACAATCCGTCTTTCATTAAACTAATTGAAATGCTTTGTTGGAAGAAGGCGTAGGCTCTTACTTCCTTTTAATTTCACTTTCCATTCAAAGCGATTGTAGCAATTCATGTGGAATGTTTGAAATTTGGTTAGCTGGTCTTCAAATTCATTATAAAAATGTTCGTGGTTTCTTTTGAAGCTTAGCTATTTCTCCTCTTAAATCTCTCAGAAGGGAAGGGCCAAATCTTTGCATAATTTGTTCAACTCGAGAATACAATTATTTATTTACTTGTATCCATTGATACCAGCTCAAAGCAGGTATCAACAACTCTTTCCGCTAAGACACTCACATCTTTGATTCGCAGCTCCTCAACCAGAGAGAAAGCACTCATCAATGAAACTGGTATCACCCGTAAATCATCACTTATAATAAAGTTAACTCTGTCATCAACAAAGACCCCGGCTTTTTCTGCTGTATCTTTCGACCATTCCAACGATTTATCCATTTGTTTGCCGCAGCGGCAACATCGATCCTTCTCTTCATAGGTATAGAAGCATGTGGATTGAATTGAGCAATAACTTTCATTGCAGATGTAGAACGCCCTTGGATTGGCATAGTGGATGTTTTTAATCTTCAAGTCCTCGCAGATTTCTGCAGCCGCACTCCGAGGATAGAGGAGCATGCCCTTACATGCAACGGTTTGCAGATACTTGTCATCAAGCTGCTCAACGCTCTTAAAAAGATTGTCAAGAGATCCCAACAACCCCGACTCCTCCCCTAAAAGCGAGACAATGCTTCCCAGCGGAAGAGTCAGGAAGCTAAACAACACATCAATGAAATCGCTTCCAGCTTCAGCGAATAAAACCCGCTTCTGCTCTGTCTATCAGAAATCTTACACTTATTTTGGACATGGCGAACTGAAGAATGTAGATCTGTGATGCCCCTCTTGCCTTTGTATATAGCACTAAAGTCTTAATCTGATGGGTTCCTGGGGAAAAGAAACACTTGGGGAGTGGGGAATCGTAATAGCAGGATGTGGTCATAAATGAAGAGACACGTTGACCGTCACTTTGACCACTGGGAATCTGTATCCTTCTATTCCACATGCTTAATGACTCTTGTACTTCGTTCGGTTACGTATTGCTCACCATTTTAAAGTGAGCAAACAAGATCAGATTCACGTAAATAGTAATGAAAGAAGAATGCTTGTTGGATGATTCGATCATTTATTTTATTATAATTTTTTGGCAAAATAATTTATATCAGCTATCATTAATAATTTTTATCTTATTAGTTAATAAAAATAAAAATTTATTATTATTTTATCTATTATCTTAGTGATGTCTCATGTTAACTATCTAATCTTTGAATTATTTAAAATTATTATTTATTATGTGGACACTATCTTATCAGTTTAAGTTATTTATTATAAAAATATTCTTAAATTTTTATATTAATTTATTTATAGCACTTTTTATGTAATTTAAAGTATTAGAAAGGTTTTAATGATTTTTATCTTCCTCAGCGTTTCTTATCTCAATCTATTATCTCGTGTATATAATTCCTAGAGAAGAAACTTTGACATATGCAACTAAATCATGGTAAAACTGAGATGTGAGTCTATTTGTATCATAATTTCTGTTATTAGGCATATGTCAATCTATTTTATTTTAATTATTATTGATTATCTGATACTTGAAAAAAAAATATATGAAGACTATCTCCAATACATTTACCTAATTTTTTAGCATCATTATTATAATATTAAATATCATTTATATATTAATAATTATTGTACATTAGAATTTTAAATATAGTAGCATAAGCAAATATATTTTTTTTTTTTAGGATGAAATAATTATCAAAATTTCAAATAAAATTTTTATTCATTTATTAATTTTAGAGTAAATAAAATGAAAAAAAAATTGTCTTTATTGGGCAAGAATTTTTATTAGGGGAGAAAAAATTATTTTTTTTTACAAAGAAACTTTAATTTAAAAAAAATTGAGGGTGGGCAATTGCCCACCCTCACATACACATGGGTCCGCCCATGAGCATAAGATAGTTCAAAAATCTTAATTGTGTATGTAGATCAAACTCACATATAAATAAATAAATAGTTACAAGTGATACAATAATTATTTTACAAAAAATATAAGAAAGAAAAATTTATGGGATCTACACCAGTTAAAATCATTCAACTAATGTCATTGGTTATAAATGATGCCTTTCCACGTAATTGGAGAATATGCAAACACAATATAGTAAATGTGTCATGGAGGAGGATTCTATAATGATTGTTGGAAGAACCTTGATTCATTGTAGTTATCTTCGTGAAAACTTTTGAAGTTCGATCAATAATTCGTTTTTAAAAGCACAAATGTCAACAAATGTAAGAGATAGAAAGTCTAGTATTGTTGCGTGTTAGAAAATCAGTTGCGGTAGAATAAAACTTTACGTCTTAGCTTTGTTGAGAAATTCAAAGCCTACAGATATTTGAATAGAGACGAAACTAGGATTTTTAAAAAAAGAGGAAAATCATGGCCCAAAAAATATTCCAATATATGTCTCATTTTTGATTAAAGTTTAAGTTTTCCGATACGGATTACAGTTAATATGTAGAAAGCGACAACAAAATGATCAAGTAACAACAGTATCACGATTGTTGGTTACTCGTTATGGCGATACGATAGTATTTGTCTTAATCAGCGGATGATATGCGGTCGGTGAAACAATAGTGGTCGGTGGTCTATGTGGCACGTGGTAGCGATAGTAAACGATAGTGGTCGATGCATGCGGCGGTGATGTGATGATACGGCGGTGGTATCGACAATGATATGGTGTGGCCGACGCGGACCTGGCGGCTGCGGTGATGACCATAGCGTGCTTGGCGAATGTCGCCCACGCGATTATGCTTGGAGATTCTTCAAGCGTCAGAGCTCTCTCTTCTCTTTAGTTTGACCTCCCCTCATGTGAAGAATGCGGGGTTATTTATAGATCACTTGATCATCTGATTTATTTTATGTATTTGAATGCTCAAATGAAGTAAAAATTAGGAGATCATGGGCTTGTTAGATCTGGCTCATCAAGACGCTCGATTTGACTATAACCACTCCATATTTAGGAGTCGACTAATATCATAAAGTTTTCAATAAGCGTTTGATCTGGGTTAGTCTTGACTTAGAATCATATTGCTTTCGACATCAAGATTGCTTATTAGTGGAATTTTTGCATATCAATTCTATATTTTTGGATGACATTATCTCTATCATCCAAAAATATATGCCAAATAATTAAAAATAATAACTTTTCTAATAAAATTTGTGGGTTCATTAACCTTTGCGTCACATATAGTTTAAGAAAATAGATCTTCATAGGCGCCCAAAACTATGATCTAGCGAGTGTAGGCTCACGTCTGGGTGTGGGACCACAGCTTTCATGGTGATGATGGGTGTGCGAACATCAGATAAATCTTATGTGAGCAAAATGACAGTTTAATTAAATGGTTGGCAAATGCTAGCCATAATGAGGAGAGGGGTTTTTTTTTTTAATTAAATAACTGTCAAATGCTATCCATAATGAGAAGAGAGGGTTTTTTTAATTAAATGACTGACAAACACCAGCCATAATGAGGAGAGAGATTTTTTTTTTGAATTAAAAGGCTGGCAAATGCGAGCCATAATGATGAGAGGGGGTTTTTTTTAATTAAATGGCTAGCAAAGCTAGCCATAATGAGGAGAGGAAACTTTTTTTTAAATTAAATGGCTAGCAAATACCAACCATAATGAGGAGAGGAGTTTTTTTAAATTAAATGACTCACAAACGATAGCCATAATAAGGAGAGGGGTTTTTTTTTTTGGTTTTTTTATTTATTCCCTTTTTTCCCCTATAATGGATCTATAAAAACCCCCCTGGGGGTCAAGTAAGGAGACACAATTTTCTCCCATATGCTCTAATATTCTTCTACGTTGTGTGAAAAATTATCTAGGTTCACAAGGGTAATTTTTTTCTTTTTATCTTGACTCGACCTCCTAAAAGAATGTCATTTGTTTTGTTGATCAAGACCGTAGTTTATCTGGGAGCTTGATTTTCCTCGAAGCGTTAATGTCGTCGATCGATGAGTTTGGAGGCCATCAAGACCCATAGTTCATTGACAGCTCGATTTTTCTTGAAGGCGTTAACTATCCTCGTGACCGGGTTTGGAAATGATGGCAATAGTTCATATGGCGAGCTCATTTTCTCGAAGATGCATCTATCCTCGTCGAATAGGGTTTGAAGCGTCAAGGCAATAATTCATACGGTGAGACATTTTAAAAGGCGTGTCGTCCCGGCAGTTTGGAGGCGATCAGTTCATAAAGCGACTCAATTTTTCCTCAAGAGGCATCATTGTCCTCGTTTGTGACCTGAAGGCGATCAAGAAGTTTATATGGCGATGCTTCGTTTTTTGAAGAGGCATCAAATCTCGTCGAGGCGATTGGAGGTGATCAAGGCCCGTAATTTATACGGTGAGGCTCCAGTTTTCTCTTGAAAGAGGCGTCAACTATCCTCATCAAACCGACCGAGTTTGGAGGCAATCAAGGCCCGTAGTTTATATGATGAGGCTTTGGTTTTCCCTCGAAAGAGGCATCAACTATTCTCGTTGAACCGACTAGGTTTGGAGGCGATCAAGGCTCATATTTTATAGACAATTGATTTTCTTGAAACTCCAATAGTTGACAACTGCCAAGGTGGTGGGGAAGCATTGATTAGGAACCATTTCTAAGAGAACTCAGAAATTCTGGTAGATAATTTTAGGGTGTCATTCTTCATGATGTTTCTTGATGCCGTTGACTTGTATGGAAGGGGTAGAATCAAATCCGTTGAGGATTTTTGACTAATCCGAGGTTGTTTGTCAAAGTGTTACTTGATGACATTAACCTGTATGGAAGAGGTTGAATCGAATCCGTTGGAGATTTTTAACCCATCCGAGATTGTTTGCCAAAGTGTTACTTGATGACATTAACCTATATGGAAGAGGTTGAATTGAATATGCTAAGGATTTTTAACCCATTCGGGGTTGTTTGTCAAAGTGTTACTTGATGACGTTAACCTGTATGGAAGAGGTCGAATCTAATCCGCCAAGGATTTTTGACCCATCCAAGGTTGTTTGTAAAAGTATTAATTGATGACGTTAACTTGTATGGAAGAGGTCGAATTAAATCCGCTAAGAATTTTTGACCCATCTGAGGTTGTTTGCCAAAGTATTACTTGATAACAGTAACCTGTATGAAAAATGTTGAATCGAATATATTGAGGATTTTTGAGCCATCAGAGGTTGTTTGTCAAAGTATTACTTGATGATGTTAACCTACATGGAAGAGGTCAAATCGAATCCGCCAAAGATTTTTGACCAGTCCGAGGTTGTTTGTCAAAGTGTTACTTAATGACATTAACATGTATGAAAGAGGTTAAATCGAATCTGCTGAGGATTTTTGACCCATTCGAGGTTATTTGTCAAAGTGTTATTTGATGACATTAACGTGTATGGAAGAGGTCGAATCGAATCCGCTAAGGATTTTTGACCCATCCGAGATTGTTTTCCAAAGTATTACTTGATGACGTTAACCTGTATGAAAGAGATTGAATTGAATCTGCCAAGGATTTTTGACCCATCCGAGGTTGTTTTTCAAAGTATTACTTGATGACGTTAACCTGTATGAAAGAGGTTGAATCGAATCTGCCAAGAATTTTTGACTCATCCGAGGTTGTTTATCATAGTATTACTTGATGGCAGTAACCTGTATGGAAGAGGTTGAATCGAATCCGCTGAGGATTTTTTACCCATCCTAGGTTATTTGTCAAAGTGTTACTTGATGACGTTAACCTACATGGAAGAGGTCGAATCGAATCTGCTAACAATTTTTGACTCATCCGAGGTTGTTTGTCAAAGTGTTACTTGATGACATTAACCTGTATGGAAGAGGTCAAATCTAATATATTAAGGATTTTTGACCTATCTGAGGTTGTTTGTTAGAGTTTTACTTGGTGATATTTAACTATGTGGAAGAAGTCAATAGTTTTAACTCATATGAGGTTATTTTTTCAAGGTATGATGTTAACCTGTGTGGAAGAGGTTAAATATTTTGATTCTTCTGAGATTTTCTGTCAGAGTATTACTCGATGATGTTAACTTGTGTGGAGTAGGTACAAAGTTATGACCTATCCGAGGTTGTTTGTTAGAGTGTTACTCGATAATGTTAACCTGTATAGAGTATGTACAAAGTTATGACCTATCCGAGATTATTTGTTAGAGTGTTACTCGGTGACATTTAACCTATATGGAGGAGGTCAAATCAAAAATATCCGTTTGTAACCAAAGTTGCTCCTTGATCTTTGCCTTTTTCATGAGTAAAACTAACTTGCTTCTCGAACCAATAATCAATTAGATAACCAAAATATTGATTTGAATGATCTTTTGAGAAAAAGAGTTGCACCCCCAGTCTCCAACAAAAGCTGAAGGATCAAAGTTTGATGAATCTTCATTCTTCTTATGTGTTCCTCGAGGGTAAGATTTTCTTCACCATATAGGTGGTGCTATTTTGAACATAAAGTCAGATTGTCAATCATTATGAAGATATAAAGGGAATGTTTCTCACAGATGGTGCCAAACTATTGTGTGCTAGAAAATCAGTTGCGGTAGAATAAAACTTTACTCCTTAGCCTTATTGAGAAATCCAGTACACACACAGATATTTGAAGAGAGAATGAGAAACTCCAAGATTTTTACGTGAAAATATCCCGAAAAGAGGGAAAAAATCACGGGGCCTAGCCAAGTAAAAATATTCCGCTATATGTCTATTTTTGAGTACAAAGTTTAAGTTTTCTCGATAACAGGATTACAAAGTCATATGTGAAAAAGCTTGACAACAAAATCGAATAAGGTAATAAGATATGCGGTAATGGCATGTCGTTGGGCGATGGTAATGAATACTTGTATGATGATCCGGTGATTTTGGTGTGATAATACCAAATAGCCATTGATGCGGTGTGACCAACAATAATGGTCTGGTAGCGGCATGGTCGGCGTGGTCAAATAGCTGGTTGAGCGACAACCGCGGTGGTTGGCAGCATAATCGATGGTAGGGCGAAATGGTGTTTCGATGGTACTTGATAATGATGGTGATCGGCAGCGGCAAACGTGGTCTGATCAAATGAAATATGATCGAGATCTCTTGTCGATAACATTCTAGAGGTTCTTCAAGCCTCAGAGCTCTCTCTTCTCTTTAGCTTAACCTCCACTTATGTGAAGAATGAGGGGCTATTTATAGATTAGAGGAGTGACGTTTCTATAAATACATGCAGTATCCAAACCACTCCATGGGACGGCTTAAAATGATTCCCTTGATCATCTAATGTATTTTAAGTATTTGAATGCTCAAATGAAGTTAGAATTAGAAGATCTTGGGCTTGTTATATCCGGCTCATCAAGACACTCGATTTGATTATAAATACTCCATATTTAGGAGCTGACTGATATCATAAAGTTTTCAATAAGCACTTGATCTTAGTTAGTCTTGACTCAATCTACACCAAGATTCGTTACTAGTGGAATTTTCAATGTCATATCAGTTGCCCCCTATTTTTGGATGACATTATCTCTATCATCTAAAAATATATGCCAAATAATTGAAAATAAAAACTTCTTTAATGAAATTTGTAGGTTCATTAACCTTTGCGTCACATATAGTTTGAGAGAATATATCTTCATGGGTGCACAAAACTAAAATCTCGAAGCAGTCTTTGGGATGCAATGCGTCGGTGTTCACGCGGCATAAAGATCCATCACTTCAATGAAGAAGTATGTTCAATTGGAAAGATCTTATGTTCATGGAGTAAAATTTCAATTTTTTTAATTAAATGGATGGTAAACGCTAGCCATAATGAGGAGATGGGTTTTTTTATAATTAAATGGCCGACAAACACTAGCCATAATGAGGAAAGGAGGTTCTTTTTAATTAAATGGCCGACAAACGCAGCCATAATGAGGAGAGGGTTTTTTTTAATTAATTGGCTATCAAACGCCAGTCATAATGAGGAGAGGGGTTTTTTTAATTAAATGAATGACAAACGCTAGCCATAATGAGGAGAGGAAGTTTTTTTTAATTAAATGGCTGGTAAACGCTAGTCATAATGAGGAGAGGGTTTTTTTTAATTAAATGGCTGGAAAACGCCAACCATAATGAGGAGAGGGGTTTTTTTAATTTTTTTAAATTTATTCCCTTTTTGCCCCTATAGTGGATCTATAAAAACTCCCTGTGGGGTTAAGTAAGGAGACATAGTTTTCTCCCATAAGCTCTAATATTCTTCTATGTTGGATGAGAAATTATCAGCTTGATTAGGGTAATTTTTTTCTTTTTGTCCGATGAAGGTCATTTTGTTGATTAAGATCAGAGTGGTTTATATCAGGCTCAATTTTTCTCGAGAGGCGCAACTCCGACCCATTTAGAGTATCAAGACCTAGTTCATACTGATGAGGCTCCAATTTTCCCTCGAAGAGGCATCAACCTTGTCGGATTAACTTGGTTTGAAAATCAAGACTCGTAGTTCATCGGCGAGCTCATTTTCTCGAAAGCATTTTCGCCGACCGATCGGGTTTGGAGGCAATCACCTCCACCGACCACCATCATAGTGCCGACCACCATCAGGCCACCAACCAGCCGATCACTTCGTTGATCATATCGCCATCGGCGACCAAATAGTGCATATGGTTGGCGGTCAAATGATCAATGGCGATACCCAACGGCGATTAGCTGGTGGCCGGCATGGCGGTCTTAATGCGGTGACCTCGACTGGTTCGAACAAGAACCGGCGGTGACGATAATTGGTGGTGACCATGCTTCGATGGCGGCCCATGGTGGCCTATGGTATTGGTGGTTCACAAAAATGGTTGGTGGTGACCTTAATTATGCTTGTCATATTTGATTATCTTGGAGGTTCTTTAAACTAGATTCTCTTTAGCATTCTCTCATGTGAAGAATGAGAGACTATTTATAGATTAGAGGAGTGTTGACCTCATTTTTAGAATGAGCTCTCAAGCCCTCCATCTTAGACATATAACTCCTCTTAGGAGTTCCTTAGTCTTAAGACACATCTAGTGATTATGTGGACACTCAACCTAACCCTAGAGACTTAGAAGAGTTAGCCATAGGAATAGGTCATGCCTTAGGGGTATTAGGAAAACTTCCTACCCTTAGCTTAAACCATTCCTCACTTTCCTTCCTTCAAGTCAAACTCCAAATCAATTCTATTTTATTTTCTCCAAATTCAAATCAAATCCATATGATTGAAATCTATGATTGAAACCCATGATCAAAATCTAACAAAATTCCTAAGCTCAAAATTTTCTAAGACCTTAATCTTCCCTTAAGGACTTAACTAAAATTATGATCAAAACTAATTCAAATCTTTGAGATATTCTCATAACTCATTTATATTCTCATTTATATTCACATATATAAATGAAATATAAATATCAATGAATCAAATCAAATCCTCAAATTAAATTCCAACTCAATCCATAAAAATTCTCCTAAGTCCCTTTAATTTTCCATTAATGGACTTAGCCAAAATCTTGATTAAACCATTTCAAAGTCACGGGATTTTCTCAAAATCCATTTATATCTTCATTTATATTGATATATATAAATGAAATATAAATATAAATCAATCAAATCAAACCCTCAAATTAAATTCCCAATTTAAAATTTTCCTAAGTCCATTAATTCTCCATTAATGGACTTAGCCTAAATTTTGATCAAACCATCTCAAACTCATGGGATTTTCTCAAAAACTCATTTATATTCTCATTTATATTCACATATATAAATAAAATATAAATATAAATGAATCAAACCAAATTCAAAAATTCAAACTTCAAACTCTAAAATTTTCCTAAGTCCTTTTAATCCTTCTTAATGGACTTAGCTCAAATCATGATTAAACCACTTCAAATCCTTAAAATTTTCTCATGATCCATTTATATTCTCATTTATATTCACATATATAAATAAAATATAAATTCAAACAATCAAATTCAATTCCAAAAATCAAACTCAAATGCACTCAAAATCCAACCTAAGCCTTTCAAATCAAAATCTTGAACTTAGCCAAATCAATTTCAAATCAAGCCAAATTCTTGATTTTCTCTCATGATTTAATCAACCCTACAATCATGAGCCCATATATAAATCCAAACTTCAATCAAATAATTAAAACCTAAGTCAAAAATCAAACCCAAAATCCCTTCATATTCTTCCTTTGAATATGAAATTGTCAAATGGATCAAAATTCATTTAACTTTAAACCACTTGTAAATGGATTTATATTTCAATCATGAGTCTATATACAAGATCAACTAACTTCAAATCAAGCTTTGACCAAGCCATTTGACCCACTTAGGCTCACTTGACCCAAAGTGACCTAAAGTACTCTTATGAGCCAAATTCTAATCATAACCAAATTGGATTGAACCAAACTCATTCATGCCTCTCATCATGATAAAAAATCATCATGAGATGATCAATCAATAAAATTGGGTCTAACCAAGTCAAACCTAAGGGTTGACCAAGTCAACACTTAACCTAAAATGAAACCTAACATAGCCAAATTCCACCATAGGCCAAATTGATTGAAACCATTGATCTAAGTTCACTCATGACCTATGTTTGAACTTGACCAAACCAACATTTGAACCTAACCTAGCCCAATTGGCCACTTGACCCAAGTTGACCCATTTTGACCTAAAGGGTCAAAATGTGTCAAAACTTGATCTAAGCCAAATTGATTGAAACCAATGGGTCAAGTCCATTCCAAATCACTTGTGGAACTTGACCAAAGCCTCAAGACTAACCTAGCCCATTGACCTTAGACATGACTAAAGGGTCATGTTGAGCCAAATTGAACTTAACCAAAATTGATTGGAAATAAAGACCAATCCACTCCATATGACTAACCTAAACCTACCCTTGACCTACCTCAAATAGGTCAAATGGGTCAAATAGACTTGACCCATTTGACCTAAATGAAGTCATATGAGCCAAATTCAAAACTATACAAATTGAATCAAACCAAAGCCACCAACATTTCAAATGGTCATATGAACTTGACAACTCTTGGTTTGACCCAATTTGACCAATTGGTCAACTTGACCCAAGTTGACCCATTTTGACCTAAATGGGTCAACATAGCCAAACCCTATCAAATGAATTCTAAATCTCATGAAACTTGGCCAAACCTAGTGTCTCCACATACCAACATATCAAATTAAAAATCAGTAAAATGACCATCCTACCACTAGGCCATAGAACAAATTTTGACATAATCTATGGGTAATTTAGTCATACCCTCTTCATATTCACTTGAGGCTTTCCTAAAAGCTCAAGGGGACCTAATGAAGAGTGGTGCACCCAACCCAATGGGTTTGGGTCAACCCAATTGGCCCTTAGAAAAAACCCAACTCCATTGGGTCAAAACTCCAAAATCAAACTCCCTCTCCCACTCAAATTCAAGTACATGGGAGGTTGGCAATCCACTCCTTGGCTCAAACTGACCATGTGCACACTCCTAACAACAAAAATAAACTCTCTCTTGTGATCAATTGGATCAAAATGGCACAATGGCTTGCGATCATCCGATCCTTCAATGGGGAGATGTACTCCCCCTAAATGAATTAAAATCCATCAATTCCACATTCGATTGAGGACTAGAGAGTAAAGCCCATGATCCCAAGCTCTAGCCATTTTTTTCATCCTTGGTTTTGAATGAAAATAGGGAAAATCGAAGCAACTTTCTACTTTCCATTCCTGCATACTTCATCGAGGAGCTAAGTCAAGTGCAACCAAGCTTCCATTGGGTTCCCACAAGGAGTTGAATTGGATCAAAACATGAAGCAAAGTTGGTCCATAGAGCAATTCACATAACCTCGAGCTCATTCTAACACACTTTGTATAAACCACGAAGCTTCCGAATTGAGCGGTGATCACCTCTGGCGAGGTATGCCATTTTCTAACCATTAAACTCAATGTGGTGTGGAGCGTTGTAAAAGAAATTTTAATCCCATGGAGTTTTGACCATTAGATGTGTTTGTATCCATGCTTAGATGGTGTGGGTTGATTTCCAATTCAATCCGAGCTCAATCGAGCTCGGATCATGGCTGCAAAGGTGGACGATCTCCATTATTTGTAGAGATTGGTAGGGATAGATCTCTGGACGTCCATCCACACATTTTGCATGGACGACATAGATTAAATGCACCTTTTAAAAATCCTTTATTCATTTTAAAACTGCAGGGAGATCTCTGGCCGTCCGAGATCAAAGCGCATCTGCCACCATACCGCCACCCTGACATGACAACTTAAGTGAATCCCTCATGGCATAACACATGTAAAAGCTAACCGCCACCATGTCACGCGTGAGCGATGGGGTTAGTTAAAATGCATTAATTTTTTAATTCGGATCTTCTAAAATTTACTCTCTAATTCAAAAAATGTGAGATAAATTTCTATGGAAAGATAATTCAACCTAAAATATTTTAAAATTAATTTCAATGGGTTTTGAGTTATAATTTTCTATGATTTTGAATTTTATTTGAAACTTCATTTTGCTAATTATCTTTTAATTAAGCCTCTGATTAATCCCAAACTTCTTGGGTATGATTTAAGAAATGACTTCTACGTCTCCTAATTTTCTTTGGATTTATTGAAGGCTTGATTAGAAAAATTGCATATGGATTTCTTAATTGCCCTCCTTATATAAGTAAGGATAATTAGGGTGTGATTAATGATTTTAATCCATGATTAGGATTGATTAAGGTCAGATCCAGTAGATAGAAGGTTTAGGAAATAATTTTGAGGCTTTTCCCATAAGCTATTCCCTAAACCCCATTTTATCTCTTTAATCTCCTCTTAATTAAAGGGTTAATTTATTAATTATATCCTTAATTAATTTCTAAAAAAAATCTAAAATGTTCCAAAACTTAATTAACGTACTTTGGGTATATGCTTAGGTGTTTAATAGTCTAAGTTCAATTAAGGAAATCAAAACCCAATTCATATGTGTGAAAGGGGGTTTCGAAATTACTTAAGCTAAACCCCTTAGCTTAATTAACCTTTAATCATGAGCCAAATTACATTAGATCTTTTTCTTATTCGGTGCATGGCAAATTTAATTTCTTTGTGAGTCTTTATGTCATCTCATTGGCTCATAATTATTTGGTTAATTATTCTAAGGTTGTGTAGATAAGGGTTAATTAAGCTACTTAATTCATACCTTAACCTAATTAATACATAAAAATGGATCAAATTATCTAAAAAAAAAAATAGCAAACACATATGGGAATGGGTTAGGAACAACAAACTTAACCTTTTCAAAATTAAATCAAACTTCAAACTAAACAAAAATCACATTGAATTCACTTTGATTTATTTTAAACTTTCTTATTCTATAAGAATGTCTTTAGGATTTAAGTGAAGTAAACTTGTTTACATGCTTTAATTACTTTAAATATTTTTTCAACATGTTAAATTTGTATGTCATGTGGTTTCATGCATTCATATTTTTCAAATTCAAATTTAAAAAATAAAATTATTTACTTTATGTCAAATTTGTATGTGTTGGCTAAAGTAGAAATATGAATGTCTATTATCACTACTAAATCCAAATTATTTTCAAAACACATAAATAAAATATCAAATTTGAAATTATGCTACTTATAATCTAATTATAAGCTTGCATGTGAAAGAATATAAAGGTATGCTTAGCATAGGTTTCCTTTCTCTCTTATGTTGGTATAGTTTTGAATAGGAATTTGATAAGATATATGGTCCATTTGAAAAGGACCTAACACTTATCTAATTTCATATCCTATTCATCTCTATGCTACTATCTAAGAGGGGGTACCAATACTTGTATAAATAAATTGCATAAACAAAATGAATCCATTAATGCAACTTTTGCATTCTTCTTTTCCATTTCATTTCTTTCATACACATGTTTGTATTTAAGGAAAGTGGTATATTAGTTTGGACAACCCCAGGTTCTGAGGCTTTAAGTAATAAGTAAGTCTTGTACCTTACACCTCTGGTTAACAATGGTGTACTCACTTATGCCTTTCTTACTTTCATGTGTGTATGTAAATTGGATAAATCCTTTCTACTTAAGAAAATCATGCATATTCAACTTCTAAATTTTCTTAAATGGATTACTTAGCATGCATCATAAAGTGTGTTAAATATTTTTATTTGCATGTATAGATATGCTTAGGGTCCATCCATATGCATGTTATATATATTGGGAAAGAAATAAAGTAATGTTTATTATGTGAATTTTGATTCATTTTATTTAATCTTAAAATGTATTTCTTTTTGAATAGGTTTGTTTAGAGTTTATCTAAACTTAGGATTAATTAAAAGATTTAATCAAAACATGTAGCTAAATAAAATAGAAATGTGAATCTACTTTAGAAATTACTTAGGTTAGGGAAGGAAAGAGAAGTCTCCTTCTCTTTCCCTCTCTTCACAACTTAGTAATTAATTATAGGATTCACTTGAAACAAATCAAAACATGAAATAAAATCAACCCAAAATAATTAAACTTAAATGAAACCCTCCTCTAAGTTGAACATGTTTTCACACTTAGAAAATTTGAACCTAAAGCCATAGCTAAGCACACCACACAAACCTTCAAAGCACACACATTAGCTTTAAGTCACCACTTCTAGCTTTAGGTTAGGTGGCATGGTTTGATGTTTGTTTTTATTTTGTGATATATGTTTTAGGCTGGATGTTAGGGTGTATGCTCGTAGAATGAATGGTAGGACGCTCTTAGTCTAACTATTCTTTTCTGTAGGGGATTGTGCTTAAGGGGTGCTATCATAAATAAAAATATAAATATAAATGATTTTTCTTGTAGAAGATTTATACCCCTAAGTATAATCCAATAGGCCAGGTGGACTTAGTCACCCATTTGTGGGGTGAAGTCCAATATACATGCTTGGGATTTGTGTGGTTTGTTTTAACTAACCTTTATTTTGTAGGTGTTAGTTAGATTTCCACTTTTCCTTTTCATGTAAATTTATGCAATAGGATTTTGGAATGATTGTTATATGGATTAGGATGACCATTGATCATAAGATCCTATCTTATGCACTATGTGAAGCCTTGGAGCATCTACCTTCCAACCATTCAAAAGAAGGAACCAAAGAAGAAAGAATAAAAGAAAAAAAAAAGAAGGAAGCTTGTAGACCACCATAACAATGAATTCCTTGCTTGATTGTAATTTAATTCATTTATAATCCACGTTGTATAAGGGTAGAGCTCGGCTATCCACATTTGATAATTTCTGGTTTGTGCGGTGGTGCCCGACCACAACGGCCTTTTATTCTTTTTGTGGTTAGCTTTATAAATTGATTGATGATTTGTTTAGCTTTTACATTAAGTGGCATGCTTTTTCTAGTTTCTTTTTTGCTTTATGTATGGCCTGGATGTGGATTAAGCTCTTTAGGAAAAAAAATAAATCTTCTACCTAACTTAACAACTCAAATTTAAAAATTAAACAACTCATAACCTCACCTAAAGCTTAGGTTTAAAATCAAGATAAAAGAATTAGCAACCCCTTAGCTAGATGAGCATTTCTATTATAATATCATGCACAAATGCATCTTATTTCATTCTTAATTGTAGGGCTTTCACTTTTACTAAAGAAACTTGAGAACCATGAGGTGGAAACTCACCTTCTCCTTCTCATTGATTTTGGCCAATAACCTTCTTTCTCATGCAATAGTCATATGAATCCTATTAGCCCAAGTAAAAATAATTGTCCAAAATGAAAATAAAATGAAATTTGAATTGCATTAGATTTATATCATGTGAAGTATGTCCCTTTACATGATCTAGTCTCTTTAAGGAGTGAGTTTAATGACTTAGTCTCTTTCTAAAATAATAACAGCCTAATTTTCTTGCATAAGCATAAAGACTTGCCTACATGTATTTAAAATCATAGGAGTTAGTTGGCGGCCACCCCCAAGCAATTGTAAGTCCAAGTTATTGGGTGGTTTGTCCTCTCTTGTGGAGGCAAACCAATTACTCATTTTCACCTTAGATTTAGGTTGTGCTTTTGGCCCTCGCTAAAGCTCCCTAGATTTAGGTTATGAGGTTGCTTCCCCCCTTTGTGGGCCATAAGCATAATTCCTCACCTCTTAGGCATTTCCTTAATCTTGTATTAAGGAATCATAAGTCCTAAATTTCTAATGAAAAAATTCAACTTAAGAAAACTAAATCAATTTCAAAAATGTAAAGCCTAATCATAAGATAGTTTGAGATGCTCGCTAGGTTTCCTAGCATCATGGGCATCTCCTACTTATCTTTCATTTTGTATTCGATAAACTCACTCTTTTGATCAATCCCATTTGATCTTTCAAAATTAAACCAATCGATTGATAGTCCTTCATATTGAAATCGTCAAAGACAAAGATCATTTACCTTAATCGAGAGTTTTCCTAAGAAATTCCCATTCCTTAGGATGTAATTAACTATGAGGGCTTGTCCTTATAGGGAACTTAATGAACTCGATTTAAAATAAACCCTGCTTTACTTTTTCATGTAAAGTAGGGGAAGAATCTTTGATACATATGCAGACCCATCGTCCTGAGGAGTCCATATTGAGGTGATTAGCCATTAAAGGGTAGTGACTTCTATCTCTCGAGATAGTACACTATTTTCTTGATGACGTACTCGATCACCTGAATAAGTATATCTGTAGATCTGTGTGGCATCCTAAAAAGATGAATTTCTATAAAATCTTGCTTCATTTCTCCCCACAGATTTGAAAGGCGACTCGCCTATAGAAATTTTTTTTCCTAATAGATTTTTCTAGCTACTCCGTTGGGGAGGGTTCCTCTCTCCATCTTTGGTAAATGATCATTGTCTTTGAGTATCGATAGTGGGTTTATACTTTGGTATGAATCCAAGACTATCTTTCTTGTCGTTGGCACTTAGCTCATTTCATTATTGAGTTGAGTTAGCCACATCTTTAGGTTTTAGGACGGCATTCCTTGTTGATCTTAAAACCCCCGTTGGGTTTTCCAATGGGTAAAATGAAAAGATCTAAATAAAAAAAAAATATTTTAAAGACTTCCTCCTTATCATTTTTATGATAAGGAAAGGTTCATTCCTAAAATAATAAAAATGAAATAAATCTTCCATAATAACTTTGCTTTTCAAAAGCACCTTTTCAAAAATGCACTTAATAAAATATTTTCAACAAAATTTTGTTACTCTCATTTAACAATTCCCATAATTGTTACATGTTGGAATTTTCATAAATAAAACTAACAACATTTTCCAAAAAGCACAAATGGACATCTTCTTTCCAAAATAAAGTGAACTATCATCTTTTCCATAAAGTTTTAAAAAAGCACACAAGAATTTTTCTATTCAATACACTCACACTTATTGAATGGAAATTTCATTTGTAAAACAAAATTAAACTTTTCAAAAATACACATGATTACCTTCATTTAATATACTCAAATTTATTAAATGAAGATTTCATTCCTAACTAAAAAATAAATATCTTTTAGGAAATCTCACTTGAACATATCTCACATATGTTTTAAGTTGGAATTCCTCTCTTTCAAAAAAAAAAGAAAAAAAAGAAAAAAATGACAAAAAAAAATCAACAATCATATTTCAAAATCTTTCAAAACACATTTGGAACTTCATTTTACATACCCAAATTTGTTAAGTGAAGTCCCCAAATCCAAAATCCAAAAATTTTCAAACACACTTTGGAACTTCATTTATCACACTCAAATTTGCTAAGTGAAGTTTCCAAATCCAAAATCAAAAGTCAACAATCATATTTTAAAATTTTAAAACACACTTTGGAACTTCATTTAACATACCTAAATTTCTTAAGTGAAGTTTCCAAATCCAAAATCCAAAAATTTTCAAACACACTTTGGAACTTAGTTTAGCACACTCAAATTTGCTAAGTGAAGTTTCCAAATAAAAAATAAAAAATCAACACTCATATTTCAAAAAAAAAAAAAATTCAAACACATTTTGGAACTTCACTTAACATACCCAAATTTGTTAAGTGAAATCTCCAAATTCAAAATCAAAAAATTTTTAAACACATTTTGGAACTTCATTTAACATACCCAAATTTATTAAGTGAAGTCTCCAAATAAAAAATCAAAATTTTCAAACATTTGGAACTCATTTAGCATACCAAATTTGCTAAGTGAAGTTTCCAAAGTTAAAACCAAAATTTTCAAACACCTTTGAACTTCTTTCCTTAGCATACCAAATTTGCTAAGGAGAAGTTTCCATTTTCAAAACCAAAATGAAATCAAAATTTTGAACACCATTTGAATTTCATTTAGCATACCCAAATTTGCTAAATGAAATTTCTATTTCACAAATGTGGGACTTCATCTCAGATACCAAATCAACAAAGTTAAATCTCCACTTTCAATCAAAACATCAAAGCAAAAATGAAACACCTAGGATTTTCTTAGCATATCTAAATTTGCTAAGAATCATATTTTCAAAAATAAAATAAAACACACTTGGGTTCTTCACTTAGCATACCTAAATTTACTAAGAATTTTAAATTTCCAAAATCAAAATAAAAATTCACAAAAAGAAATAATCACTTTCTCAAACACTTTACTTAGCATACCTAAATTTGTTAAGTAAGTGAAATTCCAAAACAATCAAACAAAATAAAATCAATTTGACCCTTACTTTAACATACCCAAATTTGTTAAAGGAAAGGGTCCTCAAATAAAAAAAATTCAAATTCAAACAAACAATGAACCTATGGAAGCATCCTTATCAAAAATTTTGAATCCATATTTCAACATACCTAAATTTGTTGAAATTAGATTCATATTCAAATTCCTCTTTCAATCAATCTTCTCAAATCCATTTGAACCCCACTTAACACTTCCAAGTTGTTGGATGTGGGTTCAAATTTTCAAATTCAAATTCAAAATCTATGAGATAGAAATCGATACAAATTCATTTCTCATTAGATCTTTACATTAGTGTAGTAGCTCAGCTTTAGTCTTATAGTTGTGAAATGGTGTTCTTAGAAGTTTGTCTTACCTTCCATGGTATGGATGCTTTGATCGTCAACTTCCCCATTGACCATACTCACCTAATTCACTTTGGTGGGATTTGAGGAGCCAGATCACTTGTGAGGGCATTCCTCTCACTACGCTAGGACCAAGGTGACCGAAGTCATCAATTGACTTACCCTTGACATGTCTCCTCAGAAGAGGAAAGATGGCCAAGACTTCAATTATAGTAGTGCATAGTACCGCCCACAGAGTCACCCTGTGGTTTCTCATGTTGCCCAGTGGGGCTAGCCCTACCATCTCTGTACCTCTAAGGGTAAGGCTCCCTGTCTCGTGGCTTGCCTCCCTACATTTGAGTATGGGTCTAGCTCACTCCTCCCATCCTACTGCATACTAGAATAAGAACCACATGATCAAGTGCACCACACATAGCTAGGAGCTGGGGAGTGTACATCACCATGGATGAGTTCCCCATTGTCACTTCACCACTGGTTATAGAAAACCCATTCCATCCTCTCTCGGATCGAGAGGATGTCGAGGGATCCATTCATCACCTCCATGGTGCTCACCAACAGCTGTGAGGAGGTCACGCCTCACTCTTTACGCCGTAGGCGAGCATATGACGCCTGAGTACATAATTTGATCTCATCTATCATTATCCCAGTGGGGAGATTCACTGTGAGAGGGCCCGTGAGGCCCATACAACCCACATTAATAGCAGGGAGAGATGTAGATTCAGCCATCAATCGACAGCGTTTGCTCTGATTGATTTTTCAGCTTGGCGCGCTACCCACGCCGACCATATTGATAGTATCCTTCTCACTGGGATTAGCCACCACAGAAGGGTAGTTCCTGTGCACAGAGAGTCGGTGGTGTCTCCACCCCACTTTACCCTTCGCCATCGCCAAGCAGTTACATCATCTCTATTCCATCTAAGGCCATGAAGGCCAATGGGAGAAAAGTGCACCCCATTGGTGATCCTGCTATGCTAAGGGATCCTACTCTATACACCACCATTGTGGTAAGCCTCCTGCCAACCTTCTCCCCAATGGTGGTGCGGAAGGAGTGAAACCCCAAGCATCGTGGTCATCCCTTCACCAACTCCATACTGTGGAGATGGTGACGTTACATGATATTATAGATGATAGTCCTTGCAGAGTAGTGGAACATCCTAGGATTGTACCCTCATACCAATAGCAGTGAGTGTCATTCATCCGTGAGTACAACCACAGATGATTCTCCAAATGCGAGGTCCGGCTCTCGCACGATAGTGATCACATCATCCTAAACTTTGTACCTTAGATGGATCATTCTTTAGATGAGATAGTTGCACATTATTTTATGGAGAAGAAGGAAATCTTATGGTATGATTGGTCAGATGAAGAGAGAGTCAGCTTTGATCCCAATAAAGATGACTTGATGGGAGACTCAGTTGGAGTCTGCATGGTTGACACTAAGGGATCTCTTCTTAGGGAACAACAAGCCATGGAAGGTGATGAGGTTGATCAGGGAGACACCGTAGAATCAACCTAGGACCTTCGACATCAATTGAGGTAGAAGGATAAGAAGATTGATAGGATGGAACAACATTTACAAGACTTATTAGCAGAAGGTCGCTAATAAGCCCTTTAGTTCATTTTGCTACGACATCGCTACCGAGTTAGTGCATGTCTTGGACCCATAACCTACCTCCCATTGAGCAAGGTAGCACCAGCCTATATAGGAAGGTAGTGGAAAGTACCTCCATATAAGAAAATGATATAAAATCCATGGTTAAGAAACAGGTGAAGGAAGCTTTGGCTCAAGCCTAGGGAGGATCATTGGTTCCAAAGGGTAGACCCTACCTAGAGGAATTCAATGTTATCCAATATCCCAAGGGTTTCATGCCTCCTTCCTTCAAAAGCTTTGATTGTAGTGAAAACCCAAGGCAACACATAGCACATTTTAGATATTGAACGCGTGGTATGATGTGCTTTGCTTTTTGAGTAGCCTAGGTATTTTGATTAGTATGTGAACTACCCAATGCTCAAGAAATACATTTGCCGAAGTTAGAGCAACTCTTCATCAAGAGGTTTGTCGAGCTCAAGAAAGGGTTACCGTAGTGATCTCATTGTAGCACAACAACACCTGAGTCACTTGATTATATTCTCGATGGCAACTCGAGTATGAAGTCTGAACCGCAACTATCTGAACAACATGCCATTGAGATTCTCTTGAAGAATATCCATGGCCCGGTCGCTTTCATGCTTAAGGGCTTCACTATTAAGACATTTGAGAAGCTAATCAACAAGGCGACTAGTCTACAAGGAGAGGCCAAATAGTTGCTTTTCAAGATTATGCCCAAGAAGCAAGGTCTATGAGAAGAAGCTGAAGCAATAATAATGGTTGAAAAGGGGAAGTACCTAGAGATCACCAGAGACCACAACCTCAGCCTCCACCTCCTTGCCACCACCGGCAACCCTACCGCCTCCATCAGCCTCCCACGGGCCAACACCACCGCCCGCCATACCACCAGTAGTAGCGACATGCATACCCGCCGCCAGGTAACTATGGTCCACCTACTCTTTTAGATAAGTTAAATAAATCTTATTATTTTAAAAGGAAGGTAATCAGGAAAATATTTAAGAATCTTTTAAAGAAATCTGATTTTCAGCTACCATAGCCTAGGAGACTAGAGAAAGTAGGCAAAAGTCATGATCCAAACTTTTTCCCTTACCACCACCGTATGCTAGGCCATATTTTGGAGGATTGCTTCACATTCAAGGATTGGCTTGAACACAGTTTTAAGATCAGTGCTATAGTTATCCCAAAGGGAATATGGAACAACCTTCGGTTCCATTAGGGTAATCCTTGGGGATACATGTGATCTACCAAAACCAAAGAAGGTTGGGATATTTCTTATCCAAAACCTCTAAGAAAATTATTAGAAGATCAAGAAGCTTTCCTTTGGCGCACGTTACTCAAACCTCCAACACAGGAAGGTTTGCAAGTTGCTAGTGTCAACTCTAGAAAGTGGGAGCTCGGCGGCGGCTGTCGGGATAGCCCTTTAGCGCCACCAACCATGTCCGACCTAGTTGCGGCTTCCACACCGGTGACTTCTTCCATTTTCTAGCTCTTATTTCTTCTACTAGTAGAACTCTTGTATCAGCAGATAAGGGCATCAAATCCCTTACACCACTCACTTTACTTAACTTCTACTTTATACCCCTAAATAATTCCAAGAAATTGAAGAATAAAGCTAGTTCAAATTACATCTGTGTCACTTCTGATTGGTTATCTTCTTCTATTCCTAACGATAACTCTTCAAGTTAAGTAACTATAATAATTCTGATCTTCCTCTTTCAAATTCAGAGTTGGACTTTCCAACTTTGAATACTATGGGTTCACCTCTTGAGATAGACTTGGAATCATTCGATTCTGAGGATCCCATAGGAGAAGCTGTAGGTGAGCCTGAAGTGCAGGTAGAACCTTCCACCACCTTGACTCAAGAGATCACCGAAGTCAACCTCCGTAGTGGTGGGTTCTACCTCCTGAGCACCTCAAGATGAGGAAACAAGTCATTGAAGATCGAGAAGCCCTTCCACAGGATGCTCCACCCTTGGATATGCTTGTGGAAGACTAGCCGAAGGTGGACTACAACATCCTTTCTCATCTAAGAAAGTTGCAATCAAAGCTAAGCATATATGATGCCCTTGTCTTATCCAAAGAGATGAGGAAATCACTAATCAAGGCCCTCTTTGATCCTAAAATATGCTTAGCTTAGCTGACCGCTATAGGTGAGGAAGCACATTATGCAAAAGAAGCCCAAGGGATCACCTTCATAGATGAAGACCTTCTTCTGGGGGGACTTGGAGCACAACCGTCTCCTTTACATCACAGTTGACATGGACAGGTTCAGACTCACCAGGGTTCTCGTGGATTGGTGCATTGATGAATTGAGTCTAAAGACCCTTGCCTATTTGAAGATTGACATCTCTACACTCTGAGGAGATAAAATGATGTTGAGAGGATTCAATGATCAAGGTGAGCGAGCTTTAGGTTCTATAGTGTTACCTTTGGAGATCGATGACTGGAAGACTGAAGCCAAGTTCTACATCATTGATTTGAATACTTCATTCATTACTTTGCTTGGTAGGCCTTGGATACATTAGAATAAGATCATTTCATCCTCCCTTCATCAGTGCATCAAGTTTAAAAAAGATGGAATTGAGTACCGTGTCAACGGAGATGAAAAACCATTTTCAATTAGAGAGGTTGAGATTTATGAGGATGAGACCTATTATCATTCTCAAAACACCGTTTCTCATGAACTTGGACAAAATTCAAATGCAAATACAAAAGTAAAAGAAAATGAAGCAAAAGAAAAGATAAAAGAAAATGAAAATAAAAAGAAAAGGCTAAGTGAACAAGAAAGGGGAATTGAAGAAGAAGTAGATCCGCATATCACATTCCACCCACAGTTCATTCCATCATATAGACATGTGGGTAGAATGGATCAACCTCCACCGAGGTAAAGGCGAAAGTAATTTCAGGGGTGGGGACCCCTAGTTGGCCTTCAATAGAGGTCATGTTCAGTTCATAGAGTACCCTACTATTCACATAGACTTGGAATCCAGAGGAAGATTAATGTGATTAGTATACCGACCAACCCCTCTCGCGGGTTCCATTGGAGGTGACTTTTGATCAGGCGAGACAAAGACCAGCCTCCAAGCAAAGTCAAATATTCAAATCTAGTTTATGTGAAATTATTAGAACAGTTTAACCTTAGCTCTTACCTCACTTACATCTGAAAGTTGAAGGTTTAGTAGTTAAGGAAGTCCTAAGTCTTCCAGTGACATGAAGCAAGAAGTTCTTTTGGGATCATCATCCTCAATCCAGTTGATGTAGAGCTTGAGGAGGATACATTTAAGGAATTAATGGAATTACCTTTTGACTTTTACTCACCTTGTGTTCAAAATCTTATATAGAAAGGTTTAGTTCCTCACACATGGTCCAAGCACAGGTCAGAATACTTTGAAAAGCTATGAAACAATACAGGAAGCATAATCAAGAACGAGGATTTGTACAGTGGGTCGATCGATGACAAAGATTGCTTAGTTGTTACCAACCATTTGGAATAGTTCTTCTCACATCCCCAACTCTTATGAGAATGTGTGTTTAGAAATTTTAGATGATCCATATGATCTCCAAGTCAAAGAGGCACTAGCAGAGTTTAAAAAAGAGATTCATTCAACAATTGATAAGCTTAAAGAAATCAATCTCGGGACAGAAGAAAATCCTCGCCTAACATACATCAGTTCATTACTGAATGAAGAAGAAACTAATGACTTAGTTAGGCTATTGACTGAGTTTAAAGACTACTTCACATGGAGTTATGAAGAAATGCAGAATTCTCTACGTAGCGTCCACAAGCTAGCAATAGACCTAACATTACCCATTAAGCAAGCTCCTAGAATGCAAGTAGAAATTGAACAATATGTCATTTTAAGTCAAGAAAGCGATGATCTTTGGTTTCATTAGGGAAGAAAAATATCCTACCTGGTTAGCTAGTGTCATCCCAGTTAAGAAGAAGAATGGCCAAATTTGCATTTGCGTCAATTTTAGGGACTTAAATAAGGTATCTAAGGATGAGTTTCCTCTTCCTATATAGAAGTTAATGGTGGACATTACCTCATCTCATGCAATCTTCTCTTTCATGGATGGGTCATCTATAACCAAATCAAGATGTCTTGAAGATGAAAGAAACACTACTTTTAACCCGATCAAAATCTTCATTTATGGGTCATGCCTTTTTGGCCTTAAAATGTTGGTGCTACATACAACGGGCCATGACTCAGATCTTCAATGAACTCATCCATCATCGTTGAGTCTTGCTTTGATGATCTAGTAGTCAGAGTAGAAAAGGAAGACCACCTCTTTGACTTAGAGTAGTTTTGAATGGTTAAGATAATATAACCTCAAAATGAATCCCAAGTGTGCATTGAGTACTTTGGAAATTCCTTAGGTTTGTTGTTTAACACCAGGGAATATAAATAGATCCTGAAAAGATCAAAGCTATCTTAGAAATGCCACCTCATAAGAGTTTAACTCAACTCAGGTCCTTTCAAGGATGGCTAGCATATCTAAGATGCTTTATCTCAAACCTATCAGGCAGATGCAAGCCATTTTCAACATTTGTTAAAAAGGATGCCAAGTTCAAGTGGGATGATAAGTGCCACATTGCTTTCAAAGTCATCAAAGAGTACTTGGTAAAGCTGCCAGTTCTAGCCTATCAGGCCACTCATCCTTTATCTTCGCATTGGATGACTCTCTGCTCTATTGGCCTAAGCTAATGAGAAGGGAAGGAGAGCACTCTACTATATCGGTCATCGATCCTGCTGACAAACTATCCACCTATTGAGAAACATTGCTATCTTGATCTTTGCATCTCGGCTACGACACTACATGCTTTCTCATAAGGTGAACTTGATCTCGAACCAATCCACTTTGTATCTCATGACACAAATTTCACAATGTTTGGCTTGTTGGTCCATGATACTCTCACAATTTGATATCACATTTGTACCCCTCCGTGCGGTAAAAAGACATGCACTAACAGATTTCTTAGCAACACACCCACTTTTTATTGATTCTCCTCTTAGTGATGATCTCCCCGATGAACAAATCATGAACTTATGGGAGGCTGAAAACCACCAATGGGAGATGCATTTTGATGGTGTTGTTTCTTTTCTTAAAGGTGAAGCACCATGATCTATTCTCCCAAGAAAGGCAGGGGTAGGAATAGTTCTTCTAACTCCAAACTAAGATGTGATGAGATTATCATATTATCTTTCCAACCACTGTACCAACAACGAAGCTGAGTATGAGGCTTTGATTATCGATCTAGAGTTAGCCATCACTATCAATGTCAAGAGCATCAACATCTTTGGAGATTCTCAATTAGTCATCAACCATATTGTCGGGTCCTACCAGGTCCTCAAGTCTAAGCTTCGTCATTACTATGAGTATATCATGAAGCTATTGGCCTAGATTCCCGAAGTCACCATCTACAAGGTTCCCAGGTAGAGAAATAGCGGATGCCTTTGGCCAAACTTGCCAAAGAATTGGCATGTAAGAAGATGAGTCCATTTCAATAAGGTCCAAAATAGACAAGTCTTATCCCTTATTGATGTTGAACTCATCGAGAGACTTTCTCTTGAAGGGGAGGTTGTCATTGCCAAAATGGATAAGGAGATGGATTGGAGGCAACCATTCATAGATTACTTGAACACCAGCAAACTACCTCAAGAAAAGTCACAAGCCCATCAGGTGAAATAGAGAGCTCTCTCCTATGCTCTTGTTGATGGCACCTGCTCGTCCTTTGACCAAATGTGGTTACATTATTTAGACAAACATGGCATGGCATTGTAACGAGGTACACATCTATGCGGGCACATCAATTCAGTCCAGATGAAGGAAGATCAAAAGACTTGGATACTCGGCCTTGATGATCCCTACATGGATGTAGCTAAGATGCCATCGATTCGCATGGTGTGGTCCTCCACCAACCACCCAACATTCACCCTACATTGGCTTCATGGCCATTTGAGTGTTGACCGACATTGTAGACGATCAACCCTCCTTCTTCCAAGGGCATCGATTCATCTTAGCGCCACCTACTTTTCCAAGTGGTGAAGCCATCCCACTCAAAGAGGTCACAGCTCAACATGTGCTTCAATTTTTTAGAAACCATATTGTATATAGGTTGGGTGCCTCGATGAATTATATCCGATAATGATGCGCATTCAAAAGCATGAAGATCAAGCTTCAGAAGACGTATAGATTGGAGATACTCCACCATCTACTACCCAGAAAATGGCTTAGTAGAAGCATTCAACAAAACTCTCATCCAGATCTTGAAGAAGGCTAAAATGATGATAAATGAAGCGGTTGGTTGAAGCCTTGGACCGCACCCACCAGAACTCAACTCAGTCTACCCTATTTTCCTTAGTATGTGGGTCTGAAGCCATTCTTCCTTTAGAAGTTTAACTCCCATCACTAAGGATAGCATTGGGTAACAAGATTACTATAGAGCAGAATGCAAAGTTGCGGTTAGAAGAGCTTGAAGGTTTGGAGGAAAGTCGCCTAAGGACATGCCAAAATCTCAAGTTGTACAAGGCCAAAATGATTCGAGCTCATAACAAGCTGGTCCACCCTAGGTCTTTCCGAGTAGGAGAACTTGTGTTAGTCCTAAGGAGACCAATTGTTGCCCGTCGAAGATGGGAGGCAAGTTTGAACCCACTTGGGAAGGCCCTATGTCATAGAAGGCCTACCAAGGAGGATCTTATCGACTTATTGATTGTAAAGGGAACACCGATGCTTCCAATTAATGGGCTCTATCTAAAGAAATATTACCCATGAAATAAATCATGTTTGAAAATAATCATTAATAAAAAGAACAAAAATCTGATTCCATTCATCAAATCTTCTCATCTTTCGAAGCATTGTTAGCTCATCTTGAGAATCCATCGTGACATGTCTAGGGTAGGTATAAGAGTCTCCCAATGACATCCTATCCCTCTTTCACAACACAAACACAATCTATTGACACTATTAGAATAGGTGTAAGAGAACCCGAGAGGCATCCTATTTCGATTAGCATAACTAAGTTAGGTGTGAGAGAACCCAAGTGACATCCTTTCTCAGTGGGAATCCTTTTTTTCCATCTGTGGCATCATTCCATCAAACCCCTAATGTCTTTAAGGTAGGTGTAAGAGTTCCCCGAAGGTGTCCTATTACTTTTAACACATGCACAACACAAACACAAATCTTTTGTCTCGAGCTATTCTAATGTAGGAGCAAGCCCCTTATAGCACTCACTAATTAGCTACTCTAGGTTGAGTCTATATGCTACCTCGCTAGTATGTCACCCTAGTGATCATTTGTTGAAGGATATGAGTCCCCGAGCTTTCTTTCTAACTTGATCATTACAAACCAATGAGCGCCTTGTTAGTTTGGTAGACTTCACTGCCCAGCCAGTAAGTTACCTCATGTTGATTTTCTTTAAGAAGATGTGAGTCCCCGCACTTTCTTCTTGAGCTAATTATCATCTACTGACTAGGTTGAGTATATTTAAGGTTTAGGATAAGTCCTCCAGAGGCTCCTTTCCTCTTGACTATGTTTGAGTCGATATAAGTCCCTAAGTGGCATTCACTTAGTAGTCTAGGGGATAACTGAGCGAAGAGACTATCTATCAATCATTCCGCTATAGAGGATGTGAGTCCCGAGCTTTCTTCTATGATGATTGTTGCAAACCCGACACCTTAGGTTGGTTGATGTTGCTATGCTAACTGACTCAACACCACTCTTGGCGATATGACTCGCTTTCTCCTTGAGTTGGACCGAATACCTATTAGATATTATGGCCATGTCTTCTTGGTGTTGGATTAAGCCCTTTGCCCCATCCCACGGCACTCTATTTGGATCATGTCCTTTGTGACCCCATTTAGACACTACCTAGGTTACTTGGATTGATTCCCCTTTCTAGTAGCCACCCCTGGTTGGAAAAATTTGTTCAGGGATCTGTGATTCTCCCAGTTGTAAATTTGAGATAAGTCTAGGCTGATAAAAGCTCCTTCTCAGTTTGATCCCTCGCAAACTAACAAGGTCCACACTAAAACAAATTAAAATAATCAAAATAAATAAAATTAATTCACTTGTGGATTAGGAATTCAAGCCCCAAAGGCCCCTTTTCCCAAGCAGGCATCTATCTTTAGGCGGTGTTAGTAGAACTCCCTATAGGAATTGTCTACTTGAGTTGAGATAAATCCCTGGTACCTCATGTAGTCACCTTAGGGTTCAATCTATTTTCCACAAGCAGTTACCCCAGTCATTCTTTGAAGATGTAACTATGAAGCATTCTTTCTAGCATGATTATCAAAGGCAGGCGACCCAGGTCAGTTTGATTTTTGCCCAAAGCATCTAGTGGTCTTTCTAGTGGAAGATGTGAGTCACGAGCTTTCTTCAATTGATCATTACAAGAAGGCACTCCTTTGGTGGATAGTTCTCCCATCATCCCTTTGGTTCATAAATGAGATAGGTCTAGGCTATAAGCTCCTTCTCTTTGATCCATCTGGATGGAATCCATCAAAATAAATCTAAAAAATGAAATTAATCTTGACTATCTTTGAGTTGAGCTAAGTCCCCCAGTGACATTCACTCAATAGTCAGCCCTAGGTTGGGTTGATTGTTTTCCAATAGATTGATGGTTCTATTTTGGAAGATGTAAGTCTACTACACTTTCTTCCTTGTATAGTTGCTGCTTACCAAAAAGCATTTCCCCTTAGTTTGGATAGTCCTACCTTGTGGTTGGTACACTATTCCCTTTGGATTGGTAAATCTTAGTTAGGTCTAGGCCTCCATGGCCCCTACTCAGTGCAGTTCTTCGCAAACCTATGAGATCCATCATAATCAAAACAAACAAATCTAAAAAATGAAATTAATCTTGACTATCTTTGAGTTGGTCTAAGTCTCCCAGCGACATTCACTCAATTGTCAGCCCTAGGTTGGGTTCAATCTATTGTCTTGCCAATAGATTACCCCAGCAACTGGTTTCTACTTTGGAGGATGTAAATCTACTACGCTTTCTTCCTAGTACAGTTGTTGCATACTGAATAGAATCCCTTTGGTTAGCTAGTCCTACTACGTGTTTAGTAGACTATCCATTTGGATTGGTAAATCTGAGTTAGGTCTTGGCCTCCGTGGCTCCTACTTAGTACAACCCATCGCAAACCAATAGGGTTCATCTCAAAAATTCAAACCTAAAAAAAATTAAACAAATTCAACTGTCTTCCCCAGTGAAACCAAAATAAATCTTTTTCTCCTTAGTGAGATTCAAATCAAATCAAACCTCTCATCCCCTTATGGATGACTTGAACCTGCTTCCCTAGTGGAAGGTTCACACTCTATCCCTTAGTGGATTCTTCCCTCTCTCTTATGTCTTGGACATAAGTAGAGCCACATTGCACTAAGCTCACATTCTTTCACCTTGGGTTAGGGATAGATTATTTCTATTAGTGCTTGTGAACTCTCAGTGTTGTTGATTATTTCGGTCAACACCAATACTTGCGGTGTTCCTTCTTAGTCACACCACACCTATTGGGCGCCCTTTGTTGACCTCATGTTTAGAATGAGCTCTTAATCCCTCCATCATAGATATAGGACTCCTCTTAGACTTTAAGAGTTCTTTAGTCTTAAGACACATCTTGTGATTAGGTGGACACTCAACCTAACCCTAGAGACTTAGAAGAGTTAACCATAGGAATAGGTCATGCCTTAGGGGTGTTAGGAAAACTTTCTACCCTTAGCTTAAACCATTCCTCACTTTCTTTCCTTCAAGTCAAACTCCAAATCAATTCTATTTGATTTTCTAACTCAACCTATCAAATCAAATCCTCAAATTAAATTCCAACTCAATCCATCAAAATTCTCCTAAGTCCCTTTAATTTTCCAATAATGGACTTAGCCAATATCTTGATCAAACTATTTCAAAGTCATGGGATTTTCTCAAAATACATTTATATCTTCATTTATATTCACATATATAAATGAAATATAAATATAAATCAATCAAATCAAATCAAAATTAAATTCTAATTTGAAATTTTCTTAAGTCCTTAATTCTCCATTAATGGACTTAGCTTTAATCATCAAATCTCAATTCATATTTTCTCAAAAAAATTATTTATATTCTCATTTATATTCACATATATAAATAAAATATAAATATAAATCAATCAAACCAAATTCAAAATTCAAACTTCAAACTCAAATTTTCTAAGTCCTTTAAATCCTTCTTAATGGACTTAGCCCAAATCATGATTAAACCACTTCAAATCCTTGAAATTTTCTCATAATCCATTTATATTCCCATTTATATTCACATATATAAATGAAATATAAATGCAAACAATCAAAATCAATTCAAAAAATCAAACTCAAATGCACTCAAAATCCAACCTAAGCCTTTCAAGTCAAAATCTTGAACTTAGCCAAATCAATTTCAAATAAAGCCAAACTCTTGATTTTTTCTCATGATTCAATCAACCCTACAGTCATGAGCCCATATATAAATCCAAACTTCAATCAAACAATTAAAACCTAAGTCAAAAATGAAACCCAAAATCCCCTCATATTCTTCCTTTGAATATGAAATTGTCAAATGGATCAAAATCCATTTGACTTCAAACCACTTGTAAATGGATTTATATTTTAATCATGAGTCCATATATGCAAGATCAACATCAACCAACTTCAAATCAAGCTTTGACCAACCCACTTAGGCTCACTTTATCCAAAGTGGCCTAAAGTACCCTTATGAGCCAAATTCTAATCCTAACCAAATTGGATTGAACCAAACTCATTCATGCCTCTTATCATGATCAACAATCATCATAGGATGATCAATCAATAAGACTGGGTCAAACCAAGTTAAACATAAGGGTTGACCAAGTCAACACTTAACCCAAAATGAAATCTAACATAGCCAAATTCTACCATAGGCCAAATTGATTGAAATCCTTGATCTAAGTTAACTCATGACCTATGTTCAAACTTGACTAAGCCAACATTTGAGCCTAACCTAGCCAATTGGTCACTTGACCCAAGTTGACCCATTTTGACCTAAATGGTCAAAATGTGTCAAAACTTGATCTAAGCCAAATTGATTGAAACCAATGGGTCAAGTCCATTCCAAATCACTTGTGGAACTTGACCAAAGCCTCAATTGGCCAACTAGACCTAACCTAGCCCAATTGACCTTAGACATGACCTAAAGGGGTCATGTTGAGCCAACATGACCCAAAATTGATTGGAAACAAAGATACCAATCCACTCCATATGACTAACCTAACCTAAACCTACCCTTGACCTACCTCAAATAGGTCAAATGGGTCAAATAGGTCAACTTGACCCATTTGACCTAAATGAAGTCGTATGAGCCAAATTCAAAACTATACCAAATTGAATCAAACCAAAGCCACCAAAACATTTCAAATGGTCATATGAACTTGACCCAACTCTTGGTTTGACCCAATTTGACCAATTAATCAACTTGACCCAAGTTGACCCATTTTGACCAAATGGGTCAACATGAGCCAAACCCCACCAAATGAATTCCAAATCTCATGAAACTTGGCCAAACCTAGTTTCTCCACATACCCAACATATACAAATTGAAAAATCAACAAAATGACCATCATACCTTTAGGCCATATAATAAATTTTGACCTAATCTATGGGTAATTTGGTCATACCCTCTTCATATTCACTTGAGGCTTTCCTAAAAGCTCAAGGAGACCTAATGAGAGGTGCACCCAATGGGTTTGGGTCCGATGGCCTAGAAACCAACCCATGGGTCAAAACTCCAAATTCAAACTCCCTCTCCCACTCAAATCCAAGCGCATGGGAGGTTGGCAATCCACTCATTGGTTCAAACCGACCATGTGCACACTCCTAACAGCAAAAACAAACTCCCCATTGTGATCAATTGGATCAAAATGACATAACAACTTGCGACCGTTTGATCCTTCAAGGGGGAGATATACTCCCCCTAAATGAATTAAAATCCATCAATTCCACATTCGATTGAAGATTAGAGAGAGTAAGGAGCCATCAGAGAGTGATCCCTAGCTTCCTAGAGCTCTAGCCATTTTCCTATCCTTAGTTTTTGAACAGTGAAAATAGGGGAGGAAAATCGAAGGGCCAACTTTCTCCATACTCAATTTCCACCCAATTGCTTTCGCATACTTCATCAGGGAGCTAAGTCGAGTGCACCCAAGCTTCCATTGGAGTTCCCACAGCAAGGAGGAGTTGAATTGGATCAAAGCCGCAAAGGGGAGCAAGGGGAGTTGGTCCATAGAGTAATTCATATAACCTCAAGAGCTCATTCTTCCAACACAGCTTCGTCTTAGATGAAGCTTCTCTAAGGGAATCGAGTGCTGATGATCACCTCCGGTGAGGTATGCCATTTTTCGACCATTAAACTCAATGTGGTGTGGAGCTTCATGAAAGAAATTTTAATCCCATGGAGTTTTGACTGTTAGATGTGTTTGTACCCATGCTTAGATGGTGTGGGTTGATTTCCAATTCAATCGAGCTTCGACTTCATGGATCTAGGTGGATGGTCTCCATTCTTTGCAGAGATTGGTAGGGATAGATCTCTAGCCGTCCATCTGCGCATTTTGGATGGACGACAGAGATGAAACTTATGTTTAAAAAAATCCTTTATCCATTTTAAAACCACGGGGAGAACTCTGGTCGTCCGATCTTTGATCAGACATCCGAGATCAAAGCTCATCCTTCATCGCGCCGCCACCCCGACATGATAACTTAAGTGAATCCCTCACGGCGCGACGTGTGTAAAGCGCGCTAACCACCACCGTCACGCATTGCGCCGTGTGCAGTAGGGTTAGTTAAAAATGCTTTAATTAATTTTAATTAATCTAGGGATCTTCTAAATTAGTAAAAAATTTCTATGGAAAGATAATTCAACCTAGAATTTTTTAAAATTAATTTCAATGGTATAATTTACTCTAATTTTGGGTTTTATTGGAAAGTTTATTTTGCGAATTACCTTTTAATTAAGCCTCTGATTAATCCCAAACTTCTTGGGTAAGATTTAGGGGATGACTTCTGCCTCCCCTAATTTTCTTGGGATTTATTGAAGGCTTGATTAAAAGAATTGCATATGGATTTCTTAATTACCCTCCTTATATAATTAAGGATAATTAAGGTGTGATTACTGGTTTTAATCCATGATTATGGTTGATTAAGGTTAGATTCAATAGATAGGAGGTTTAGGGAATAATTTTGGGGCTTTTTCCATAAGTTATTCCCTAAACCCTCTTTTCTCTCCTTAATCTCCTTTTAATTAAAGGGCTAATTCATTAATTATCTCCTCAATTAATTTCTAAAAAAATTTTAAAAATTTCCAGAACTTAATTAATCTATTTTGGGTAGATTCTTAGGTGTTTAATAGCCTAAGTTCAATTAAGGAAATCAAAACCCAATTCATATGTGTGAAAGGGGGTTTTGAAATTACTTAAGCTAACCCCTTAGCTTAATTAACCTTTAATCATGAACCAAATTGCATTAGGCCTTTTTCTTATTAGGTGCATTGCAAATTTAAATTTCTTGTGAGTTTTTATGCCATCTCATTGGCTCATAAATATTCGGTTAATTATTCTAAGATGGTGTAGGTAAGGGTTAACTAAGCTACTTAATTCATACCTTAACCTAATTAATACATAAAAATAGATCTAATTATCTAAAAATTAAAGAAAAATATCAAACACATATGGGAATGGGTTAGGAACATCAAACTTAAATCATCTTTTCAAAAGTAAATCAAACTTCAAACTAAACAAAAATCACATTGAATTCACTTTTATTTACTTTAAACTTTCTTATTCTATAAGAATGTCTTTAGGATTTAAGTGAAGTGAACTTATTTACATACTTTCATTACTTTAAATCTTTCTTCAGCATGTTAAATTTGCATCTCATGTGGTTTCATGCTTTCATATTTTTCAAATTCAAATTTAAAAATGAAATTGTTTATTTTATGTCAAATTTGCATGTGTTGGCTAAAGTAGAAATATGAATGACTATTATCACTACTAAATCCAAATTATTTTCAAATCACATAAATCAAATATCAAATCTGAAAGTATGCTACTTATATTCTAATTATAAGCTTGCATGTGAAAGAATATAAAGGTATGCCTATCATAGGTTTCCATTCTCTCTTATGTTGGTATAGTTTTGAATAGGAATTTGGTAAGATATATGGTTCATTTGAAAAGGACCTAACACTTACCTAATTCCATATCCTATTCATCTCTATGCTACCATCTAAAAGGGGCTACCTATACTTGTATATTTAAATTGCATAAACAAAATTAATCCATTAATGCAACTTTTGCATTCTTCTTTTCCATTTCATTTCTTTCATACACATGTTTGTATTTAAGGAAAATGGTATATTAGTCTTGACAATCCCGAGGTTACAAAACTTTAAGTAGCCCTAAGTATGTCTTGTACCTTACACCTCTAGTTAATAATGGCGCTGTACTCACTTATGCCTTTCTTACTTTCATGTGTGTATATAAAAATTTGGATAAGGAAATCCCTTTCTACTTAAGAAAAATCATGCATATTCAACTTCTAAATTTCCTTAAATGGATTACTTAGCATGCATCATAAAGTGTGTTAAATATTTTTATTTGCATGTATAGATATGCTTAAGGTCCATCCATATGAATGTTATATATGTTGGGAAAGAAATAAAGAAATGTGTGTTATGTGAATTTTGATTCATTTTATTTAATTTTAAAATGCCTTTCTTTTTGAATAGGTTTGTTTAGAGTTTATCTAAACTTAGGATTAATTAAAAGATTTAATCAAAACATTTACCTAAATATAACTAAATTGTGAATCTATTTTAGAAATTACTTAGGTTAGGGAAGGAAAGAGAAGTCTCATTCTCTTTTCCTCTCTTCATAACTTAGTAATTAATTGTAGGATTCACTTGAACCAAATAAAAACATGAAACAAAATCAACCCAAAATAATTAAATAACTTAAATGAAACTCTCCTTTAAGTCGAACATATTTTCACACGTAGAAAATTTGAACCTAAAGCCATAGCTAAGCATACCATACAAACCTTCAAAGCACACACATTAGCCTAAGTCACCACTTCTAGCTTTAGGTTAGGTTGGTGCATGGTTTGATGCTTATTTTGTTTTGTGATATATATTTTAGACTGTATGTTAGGGTGTATGCTCATAGAATGAATGATAGGATGCTTTTAGTCTAACTATTCTTTTCTATAGGGGATTGTGCTTAAGGGGTGCTATCATAAATAAAAATATAAATACTTTTACTTGCAGGTGCTTTATACCCCTAAGCATAATCCAATAGGCCAAGTGGACTTAGTCACCAATGTGTGGGGTGATAAGTCCAATATACATGCTTGGAATTTGTGTGATTTATTTTAACTAACCTTTATTTTGTAGGTGTTAGTTAGATTTTCACTTTTTCTTTTTTTGTAAATTTGTGCAATTAGGATTTTGGAATGATTGTTATGGGAATTAGGATGAGCATTGGTCATAAGATCCTATCTTATGCACCATGTAAAGCCTTGTAGCATCTACCTTCCAACCATCTAAAAGAATGAACCAAAGAAGAAAGAAGAAAGAAGAAAGAAGAAGGAAGCTTGAAGACCCCCATAACATTAAATTTCTTGATTAATTATAATTTAATTCATTTGTAATCTAGGTTGTATAAGGGTAGAGCTTGGCTAACCACATTTGATATTTTTGGGTTTGTGCGGTGGTGCCCGACCACAACGGCCTTTTATTCTTTTTGTGATTAGCTTTATAAATTGATTGATGATTTGTTTAGCTTTTACATTAAGTGGCATACTTTTCTTAGTTTCTTCCTTACTTTATGTATGCTCTGGATGTGGATTAGGCTCTTTAGGAAAATAAATAAATGTTCTACCCAAAGAGCCTAGGTTTAAAACTTTAAACAACTCATAACCTCACCTATAGCTTAGGTTTAAAATCAGGATAAAAGAATTACAAACCCTTTAGCTGGATGAGCATTTCTTTTATAATATCATGCACAAATGCATCTTATTTCACTCTTGATTGGAGGGCTTTCACCTTTACTAGAGAAACTTGGCTTGACCTTTAAGAGCCATGGTGGAAACTCACCTCTTTTGTTCTCATTGATTTTGGCCAAATAACCATCTTTCTCATGCATTAATCATATGAATCCTATTAGCCCGAGTCAAAATAAATGTCTAAAATGAAAATAAAATAAAATTTAAATTGCATTAGATTTAGGTCATTTGAAGCATGCCCCTTTACATGATCTAGTCTCTTTAGGAAGTGAGTTTAAGAACTTAATATCTTTCTAAATAATAACAGTCGATCTATCTTGCATAAGCATAAAGACTTGCCTACATATATTTAAAATCGTAGGAGGAGTTAGTTAGCGGGGGAAGAGGTTGAATCAAATCCGCTGAGGATTTTAGACCCATCCAAGGTCGTTTATCAAAGTATTACTTGATGATATTAACCTGTATGGAAAAGGTCGAATCGAATCCGCTAAAGATTTTTGACCAATCCTAGGTTTTTTATCAAAATATAACATTAACGATGGAAAAGGTTGAATCGAATTCGCGAAGGATTTTTGACCTCGGTTGTTTATCAAAGTGTTACTTGATAACATTAACCTGTATGGAAGAGATCAAATCAAATTTGCCAATAATTTTTGACCCATTCGAGGTTGTTTATCAAAGTGTTACTTAATGACATTAACATGTATGGAAGAGATCAAATCGAATCCACCAAGGATTTTTGACCTATCTGAGGTTGTTTGTCAGAGTTTTACCCGATGATATTTAACTTGTGTGGAAGAAGTCAATAGTTTTAACTCTCATCTAAGATTATTTTGTCAAGGTGTGACATTAACCTATGTGGAAGAGGTTAAATATTTTGATTCTTTCGAGATTATCTGTTAGAGTATTACTCAGTGACATTAACCTATGTAGAGTAGGAACAAAGTTATGACCTATCTGAGGTTGTTTATCAGAGTATTACTTGATGAAGTTAACCTATGTGGAGTAGGTACAAAGTTATGACCTGTCCGAGGTTGTTTGTCAAAGTGTTACTTGGTGACATGTAACCTATGTGGAGGAGGACAAATCAAAAATATATGTTTGTAGCCAAAGTTGCTCCTTGATATTTGCCTTTTTTATGAGTATTACTGACTTACTTCTCAAACTGATAATCAATTAGATATCCAGAATATTGATTTGGATGATCTTTTGAGATTAAGAGTTACCCTTAGTCTCCAACAAAAGCTGAAGGATCAAAGTTTGATGAATCTCCATTCTTCCTATGTGTTCCTCGAGAGTAAAATTTTCTTCACCATATAGGTGGTGATGTTCTGAACATAAAGTCAGATTGTCAACCATTGTGAAGATGTAAAGAGAATGTTTCCCACAAATGACACTAAACTATTGCGTACTAGAAAACCAGTTGCAGTAAAATAAAACTTTACACCTTAGCCTTGTTGAGAAATCTAGCACACACACAAATATTTAAAAAGAGAATGAGAAACTCTAGGATTTTTATGTGGAAAAACCTTGAAAGAGGGAAAAAATCACAGGGCCTATCCCAGTAAATATATTCCACTATCTATATATTTTGGAGTACAAAGTTTAAGTTTTCCCGATAACGGGATTACAAAGTTGTATATGAGAAAGCCTGATAACGAAAATCGTAATTAATAATGTATTTATACGGTGGTAGTTGGTAACAATCATTGGTAGTGATAGTGAATGACTAATCGGTGATGTCGATCGGGTGATGATAGTTAGTAGTGGTGATCGGTGATGGCGGTCGGTGGTGACCAATAATAGTGGCCGACGGTGGCAGCTGATGGTAGTTGGCGGCAAAGACCGACAATGGTGATTAACGTGATCCCTTACAGTAATAGCCGGTGAGTGCGATAATTGTTTAGTGGTAGTCAACAGCGGTAATCAGCAGCACCAATAATGTGGTTGATAGTAATAATGATGATAATAGTGATTAACCATGATGACCGACAGAATGGTCAGCATTAAACCCAATATCAACTCTGATGATCAGTAGTGGCGTGGTGTAGCGTGGTAATGGTACCGCGATGTTAATTCGATAAGTAGCATGGCAGTGAGCGATAAATAGTGATCGATAATGTGTCGATAAAATCATTAGAACGGAAATAATGTTCGGTCGCATGACGGCGATAATTGGATGAACGGTGACCAACAGCGGTGGTCGTAGACCGTGTGGTGGCCGACGTGGCCGGTGGTGGTGGCGATGGGATGTGGTGGTGGCGGCCGAAATGTGGCATGTCGAATGGTGGCGAACCTCAAGCATAATCGTGTCACGTCACCGACCATGCGGTCATCCGCCGTACCCGCTATCTTTGCGATTACCCATCCGTTGGCCACCATTCATCATTCTTTGCGACCATTGCCAGGTCGCCATCACCATTATCCAGCCCGGCCACCACCACGTGACCATCGCCGGCCGTTTGCCGATTGGCCGCTTCATACTTATTGGTCTGCTTGGCCAGCGTTCTGGTCACCATCGCTGATCACCACCACTTGGCGGTCATCATATCATAATTGCGGGTCATTCACCATCAGACTCTCACTAACCACTAGAACTACTTGATTATTGAGATTCGGGATTTTTTGTTGTCGCTTTCTCCTCAAATCCCATTATAAGGAAAACTTAAACTTTGTACTTCAAAATAGATATATAGTGGAACATTTTTACTGGGCTAGGCCCCGTGATTTTTTTCCCTCTTTTCGGGATTTTTTCACGTAGAAATCCTAGAGTTTCTCATTCTCTCTTCAAATATCTATGTGTGTGTGCTGGATTTCTCAACAAGGCTAAGACATAAAGTTTTATTCTACCACAACTGAGTTTCTAGTATGTAATAAGTATAAATATTAGTTTTATGAGGAGTTTGAGTTGGTCTTATTAATTGATCTTAACTTTATTAGTAACATGCATCAAAATTATTAGCAAAAATTGATAATGAAGTTGGCAGGTATTGACATTGGTGTCAATGATATAAAAAAAATTTATTAGCCATGGCGTGCATTAATATTATGGTGACAACATACAATAAAGCCTTCAATTGTTAGCAACATGAGATTGATTGAGAGTAAACATTGTAGTACACTTGACTTGATATTGGCTCCTTTGTGAGCTAAAGTTTTTTAAATTTATCACATTCGATAATCAATTACAGAATGTGAGTTTAATTTTAGCTTTAAGTCTTTAGATTAATAATTTTCATTTAGTCATTTTAGATTTAGTGATTTATCTAATTTTATATTTATATTGATAATTAATTTATATTAATCTGATTTGATTTTGCAAGTGTGTTTCGATAGTAAGTATCCCCTCTGGTTGAAATCTCCATTCAACACAACCATCATCGGGGTAAATAAGTTTGCTTGATCATTTAGTTTATTACTTCAGATCTTATCGACTCTATTAATTTAATAATAGAGAATCTGAACTAGATTTATATTTTAAGGATTTTGAATTTAATATCTTAGATATTTAGAAGATAATGACCCATCTAGTTGATATCTTCAATGTACTCAGCCATCATTGAGGTATAAAAGTCTGCTTGATTATTTTATTTATTATTCTAAATCCTATCAACTCTATTGATTTAATAATAATGGATCAGATCTAGATTTATACTTTGAGAATTTTGAATTTGAGTTTATCAAATATAAATATTTTAAATATTTTGATAATGATAACCCATCCGGTTGATATCTTCAATCAACTCAGCCATCATTGAGAAATTAAGAGATAATCACTTTGCTATCATATGATAAAATTAGCTTCCTAGAGATTTTCTTAAATTGAAAATATTATAATATTATCATTAGATTTTTATACTTTGTTAACCCGGACCTGGTCCTAAGATTCAACTAGGAATCAACCTGCGTAGCATCCTCAAATACTAAGTTTAAGCATTCAGCATAGTGTCGGGGCCCATGCGAGTTTTTAGAACACTTGTGCACTTTTGAGGCATTATATTTGTATTTTAATCATACATCGTAATGTGTGCAAAGATCATTCCATTGAATTATTTAAGTGAATCTTAATATCATAAATCTGAGCATGAGATTGCCTCGTGATTTATGTACTAATCATTTCATTAAAATTTTGATTATTTGCATGCATTTTGAGATGATAAATTTTAATATAGGCTCACTTCATAATGCAAGCAATAGTTTAATTGAAGTCTTAATTAATGCCTTCTGTTCATTTGTACGATATGGTGCGAATCCGGTGGCGTATATTATATGTTTCATTTATATTCATCTTCATCTCTTTTGAATATTTCATTGCACAATGAATTTCTTATTTATCCAAGCATTTTTTTCTTACATTGAATAGACATCTAATTTATTGTAGACTATTGTTAGTTAGATAATTGTAAGCCTAATCTTGTCTCCATAGCTTAGTATATTATACTTAGTTCACTTATTGATCTTATTACCTGTTTAAGCTTCAAATATTATTTATTTAACTATTTATTTTTTATTAATTTTCAATCTCTATTTTGATAAAATGGCAAGCTCCCGGCATCGTCCCCATATAAGGGGCTTCTTCGGGAGTACTAGAACCTTCCTACCATGCTTATAAAAGCATGCATAGTCAGTGTCTTGCGACACTATGACTTAGAGAGTCTTCTACACCCATGTTTAAGAAAATGTGGATATGCCTTCAATACATATGTGTTTGGAATGAAATTCAGTAGCCTCCCGACGTCATCCCCGTATAGAGGGCTGCATCGGGAGTTCTAAGGCCTTCCCACCATGCTTATGGGAAACGTGCATGATAGGTGTCTTGTGACACCATGGCTGAGCAATTTTTGTACCTACCACGCTTATGAGAAGCACCACATAGGCCTTCAAACTTATATAAAAAGCATCCTGATTTTCTCGCCATGCTGAAGCAACATGCACGAGTACTTAGGTATAGCAAATTTTTTCACCGTATTGAATTGATCACTAGTGGGTACTTAAAATTACATCATTCATCATAATTTTGCTTTTACAAATACATTAAGCTGAGATGATAAGACACAATTGAAAATAGTCTATCACCATATAACTCTTTTCATTGCTTCACTCATCTTTTCCTTCTCCGATCTTTTTGTAAAGATCTCTAATAAGAAGAACCTTATCATCAATGTCAACTACATGAAAAGCTCCTCTTTTAGCTAAAAATATGATCTCCTCAATGTGACAATACAGCTATCCATTTCTAATAATTCTAGTGGTCTTCCAAATGCTACATTTCTTTTCTGCAATCTCTCCCATTCCCATCTTCTCATCCCATCAAGCCTTGGAAACCTCCTTCCTGAACTGTAATTTTGAAGAGGAAACCTTGCTACAACTGTAATTTTGATGGTGCTCATCCTCTTACTCTTCACCTCCCCTTCTTGCCATCTCCTTTAGTAGACAATCTTATTCAACTCTTCCTACTTGAGTTTGCTAAAGGAAGAGGCTCCACATTTAGGAGGTGTATATCTACACTAATGAGGCATAACTCGGCAGGCCAGGGAAGATGAAACTGAAGGAATTCAAATACTCGAATAGCATCGCCCATAGTCACAATAGAAGATAAGAAATAAAAATCATTAAAAGAGTGTTTGGTAGAAGGATTTAACCTAAATCCATCCAAATAGTAGAAATGATAACTTTAATCTTACATAATTTTAGGGTTAGGGTTACTGTACGGTGCATGAGTGGGGAATTGGTCTGTGAATAGAAGAGTTAGGGTTAGGTATAAGCAGGTATATATAGGTAGGCTTATTTTTTATTATTTGAAATAAAATAAACCTCAATTTTGAGTTTTCACAATTATATCAGCACATAGATAAATTGGATATCAATTTTAGGTTACTCTGATGTTCTAGATGGAATGACGCAGTCCATTTTGCGATTGGAGGTTGTTTGGTTTAAGTCGGCGTCGAATCAGATCAATTTCAGTTCAAAATTACTCATCATCGCTTCTCATAGCTCGATATTCACATAAACTCATCCGAATTGAGCACGGATAGTTTCATTTGATAGATTTTAACATTTCAATGCTAATGACATGATCAATTTCACAAACGGAGGTCATTTGGGCATCGTCGTAGCCTCCCGCCTTTGATATGCGTGTAGGTGTGTCGAAGGATTTCCTTCTTGATCGGTCGACTATCGAATTGCGTAATATGTATATTCTGATCAATTTTGACATTCTAAATATGATGGAAAAGTTTGTTCATCTATCGAAAGTCATTTTGACTAGTTTCAACAACATCAAGTGTATTTTAGCTTTAATTTGTGCACTGTTGCATCTGAAGTTCATCGAATTCAGCTTGTGAGCTCGACTCGATTGAGGTAGTATTCATGGAAGTCAACAACATCAACAATAGATGATGAAATATGACGACGACTTGCATTTGACTTTTAAGTAAAAGTATGCATTGATGTTGTAGGCGATAAAAGGTGATAACACGGTGGGACATTAGTGTACATTAGTCTTATAAGCAATGATTTATATTAACATTGTAAGTCATAGTAAGAGACAAAGTTAGAGATCATTGATTGCTTGCATCATTCTTATTGGCAAATGACACGCATTATGAAGTTAGAGGCTACGGTCATGATCATTGGGGAGCATACAGGCTACGGTTCCGTCATCTCTTATAAATATTATAAATATAAATCTTATAAATATAAATCTTATAATATAAACCATTCTGTGGCGTTTAAAATTTAGATTTATGAAATTCATCATCATTAGCTTAAAGCGGATGATTGCGGGAATGATGATATGCCCAATCTAGATCCCGCGATTCCGTCATCCCGGACTGTCGTGGTCCCTAGTCTACTTAGATAGATGAGGTAGTCGACCCAACCTGACCAAAGAATTCTTATCAGCAACACATGTGTTACATCATCCAAGAAGTTCTTATAGACTTGGGGTGGTGTTTATCTAAGAAGATAGGCTTAAGTCTACCTTAGCTGACAGAGGACTTTTTGCCCTATCAGGTGTACCCTATGATTCATAACTCAAAGGGTAGAGCCATTAGGGAGCATACAAGCTACAATCGTGATCATAATATAATGGAGCCTTACTGGCCAAACCACCTAATTAGAGGACTCTGGTCATAACTACATCATCTGTGGATCCTACCGGCCAAGCTACACAGTTAGTGGACACGGGCCACATCCTTACTGGCATGAGATTGATTGAGAGTGAACATAGTAGAATACTTGATTTGACATTGGCTCCTTTGTGAGCTAGAGTTTTCTTAATTTATCACATCTGACAAATAATTACGGAAGGTGGATAGATTAAATTTGTTTCAAGCTTTTAATGATTGAATTTTATTTAGGTAGTTTTTAGATTGATACTTAATTTATGTTACTTTGATTCAAAATTAGAATCATATTTTGATGGAAGTATCACCTCTAGTTGAAATCACCATTCAACACAGCCATCATCGAGGTAGTTAATTGATTGAATTGAATATATTTGAGAACTCTAGTTCTTGCCAACTTTGTTTAGCTCCTAACAGAGGATCATATCTATTGCCACAAGATAGAATTAGCTTCTTAGTTATTTTACTAAGTTGAAATTCTTATAATAGATTTTTAGGTTTTGTTAATCCGGACCTAGTCCTAAGACTAAATCGGGAAGCAACCCACGCAACATCCTCAGACACTTGAATTTAAACATTCAGCATACTGTTGGGGCCCATACGGGTGTATTTAAGAATGCCTTAATTAACGCCTTCTGTTCACTTGTACGATGTGTTGCGAATCCGATGGCGTTGAAGGTGTTTTGATTTCAAAATAATACCTTGGATTTCTTGTTGAATTTTTTAATTCTCAAATATCATTTTGCATGTAGTTGTTAAAGAACTTTCAAGTTTTTATCAATTAGTCACTTTTAGCTTTTATTCTAAACCAAAAGAATTAATTTTACCTCAATAAATGAGGATTGAGTTTATCAGAACTCTAATTCAAATTATACGGATTTTTATTGATTCACTCAATGTATCACGTAATGTAACATGAGTGATTATTGAAGGGGTTTGCATATACCCATTGCCAAGCTAGTTAATTACATTATAAGTCCTTTTATAAATTTCATTTGAATTCCATTAATCTTAGAACTAAGCACTTAGATATATCATAATTCTCATGTGCTTTAAGTATAACTTCAAATATATGATTCAATTGATCATTTTAAAGGCTACATTCATGAGTGATCAAGACTTGTCGAATTGAACTTGTGCTTGTAAGAAAGCCACCAATTTACTTGCACATTGTTGTTCTGAATTTGAAATTGAACATTTAAATTTACCACCAATCATTTGTTATTTAATATTAAATTGAGCTCTTTACTTCATTTGACATCAAATGCGATTATTCAAGTGTATTATTCACATTGGTTACTTGTTTGTGAATTTAATACTTTGAGAATTCAATAAGAGTCTCTATTCACATAAACAAACATCAACTCCAATGTCCCTAACTCCACATTAGGTTTCATATTTAGTGAATAACTGAACTTCAAGTTTTGTTATAATTCCTTTATGAATTTAACATTTAACTCCCCCTGTCTCAGTTAAAATTTGTTTAGTTCTCCTTCCCTTTTCTTGTCTTGTTTGATTCTTTTAATTTGAATTTAGCTTTAGGTTTCTTTATTTAGTGCTTTTAAGCTAGTTCTTTTTATTCTCTCATTTTTTTTTCTAAGTAAAAAGATTTGATGAAATTTTGATAGCATTTTGGCTAGGGGAGCGACATCTAACATATGTTGGCTTACTCGGTACGCCCTAATAAGCATAACAAGCAGTGTCTTGCGACACCGCAGCCAATTTTTCATCTCGTCGTGCCCTAATGAGTGCGACGAGACCTTCGAACCTGCAAAAGAGACAAGCACATACATATACACATTCACATCACACATGTTCAGACTTATTTTTCTATGCGCTTGCAATGATCAGCAAGGAGACAGAGATGGAGATGCCGAAAATTGAGAGAAGAATCCAATTAATGATGGTGTTCCTCTTCGACTGCAGCAAAAGGAAAGGTTAGAAGGAGATGGAGAGAGAGATGCCGAAAACTAAGAGAAGAACACTAATGTGTTCCTCTTGGTTCTGACAAAGGAAAAGAAGGAGATGGAGAGGATATCTGAGAAGAACCTAATGAATGGTTTCCTCTCGGTTGTTAAGGAATTAATAAATTTCAAATGGGAGAAAATAAGAAATGGAAGAAATTTTGATTTGAAGAAGATGAGGAAGAAATAGAAGGAAGAGGAGAATTGAAATTGATTGGAGAATAATGGAAAATAGAAGGGATTATCGATTTTAGGATGAGGAAGAAGAAAGGAAAAAAGAAAAGAAAAAGTGGAAGAATGGAAGAATCTCTACTTGTGGTTAGAGGAGGAAGAAGGATTTTCTGATTTGGATGATGGAAAAAATGAGAACTCAGTTTGAAGGGAAGAAGAAAAAGAGGAAAGTTGGAGGAGAAGAAGAGGAAGTCTGAGGGGTCATTTCATGAATTCAACGAAAGAGGCGGGGAATTTAGTTGCCATACATGAAGAAAGAAGGGCTCGTTATCGAAGAGGAGGCCGATTGATCACGTGAGAAGGCGAGGAATGAAAGAAAGAGTCAGTCATACATGGATTATAGTGATTAGTGTGGATTAGGGTGATTTAGGGATTTAGGTTAGGGTTAATTAGTAAAATAGGATTTTAAATTGATTTCTTATGCATTTAATTAACTTTAATGTGAATTTTATGATGACACGATTAGATAATTAATATATATTTATCAATTCAAGGTTATTCTGATATTCTGAATGCAACAGTACACTCTATTTTGGAATCAGAGGCAATTTGGTTCAAGTCAGCGTCAAATTGATTAAATTTTAGCTCAAAATGCAGGTTATCATTTCTGACTACTTGATTTTCATGCAGACTTGTCTGAATTGAATGCGAATAGTCTTACTTGATAGATTTTGATATTTTAAAACAATCGATGCAATCAATTTTATGAATGAAGGTTGTTTGGTTTACGTCGATGCCTCCTGACCTCGATATGTGTGCAGACACATTGATGACTTGATCGTTTGATCAGTTGATCATGAAATTGTGTGATATTTATATTCTGACCAGTTTCGACATTCTGAATGTGGTGGAGAATCCTGTTCATCGATCGGAGATCATTTGAGTTGATTTTGGTGACATCCAGTGTATTTTAGCCTCGATTTATATGCTATCACTTTCGATCATTCGACATTTACACATACTTGTCTGAATTATGTGTGGACAGCCTCATTTGGTAGTTTTTGACATCTCGAAGCTAACATTGCAATCAATTTCATGTACGGAGATCATTTGGATATCATTGTAACTTCTCGACTATGATATGCATGTTGGTGCATTGATAGCCCGATCGTTTGATCAGTTGATCTTTAGATTATGTAATATTAATATTTTGACCACTTTCAATATTTTGAATGCGATGACGAAGTCCTTTAGTCGATCGAAGGTCATTTAGACTGATTTCGATGATGTTTGGCGCTTCTCAGCTCCGATTTGTGCTCTAAAGCATCCAGAGTTGATCGAATTCACCTTAGAAGCATGTTTTGGCTTGTGTAGCATATGTGAAGGTCAAAAAATGACCCCTAACAAATGTGATTTGCGCATGGAATGAGTCACATTTATTGAAAACTAGTTGAACCTTTGGGCTGGCCACAGAACTTGGATCATTTTAGCTTCAATTATAATAGCTTACGGAGCTTTGATAGGATTTGTCATTAGTATGATGGCTTATTTTGGACATGCTAAGTGACTGGATTGACTAATTTATCATAATTGACTTGTCAGACAGATAAGAGTTCTTACACCATCTACTCTTTACTTCAATGGCTTTGTTGAAGATCTATTTCTTTTATGCCATTGCAAATTTGAGTTTCCTCCAACCCTAACTTCCTGCATGGTTGGGTTTAATGGAGGAATTGGTCTGCTTATTTTGAGATTTGAAATTCCTTTTGTCCTAGCTTTAAGCATGATGAACTTGATGAAGGACTGACTTGATTTGTCCATATTAACTTGTCAGGAAGTGTATGTATGCTATGGATCCTGTGCTTGTCGCTTTGATGAATTCATTGAAGGGTACATACAGATGACGCAACCTCCCGACTTATATAGGGTCAATGTTGAGTTATCAATCCATTAATGTGTGCTTTAAGAGACTGGATAACTATAAAATTTCTTTAGTTCAGCCATTGGCTTTGTATGAACTATGTAATTGCTCCATCGGTCCTGTACTTTCTGCTTTGATGAACTTGATGAGGAGATTATATTTGATATGAGCTTTGAGCTTGATCAGATCATTCAAGGATAGATTGAAATATCACCCTATAAGCAATATAAAGATTGACTTGAGGCATCTCTGAATTGAGAGTTTACTCAGATTATCTTGGTCTATCGATCAAGTAGAAAGATCTCTTGAATTCTGGTTACTTGTAATCATTAAGCTAGATCCAGCTTGAGATTGAACAGCTGTCATCATTGGACTGACGAGCAATGGATCTTTCACTATGACCTTTTCTTATGGCTTGTTGAGTTAGGATATCATCAACAACTCGGCCACATTTGGGCTTGTTGAGTTCAACCTTTAGAACCTACTCGAGTCTTCAACTTAAGCTGTGATGGGTTGGTGATTTGGTCATCGGACTAATGAACGGGGGCTCTTTCACTATAACATTTTCTTGCGGCTTGTTGAGTTTAACCTTTAGAACCCATCCATGTCCTAGACTTAAGGATGTAGACGTTGAGATTTTTTCAACTCAGTTGATTGAAGCTTCCAAGATTGGGAGTTCTTCTGACTTGATCTCCAAAATTTGGCAAATATGGGAGATAAATTATTTTTTACATTTATGGCTATCTTTTCATGCGTAGAAATAGATTCTTTCGGTTTATGCAAGAACCTGCAACTTAATAGTAATAATTATGAGTATATTTAGGGATTTTGGTGTAAAATTTGATGTCAACCTGAATTAGAATGTATTCGAGGATCTCATCTTATAGCACGATATCAACTCAAATAAATTTGACATAAACTAAAAATGCCCCTTATCTTGCAGGGGGAGTTCTAAAGAATATTTAAAAGAACTTTCAAGATAAAATTATGCAGATACATTAATATTTGAGTTGATATATTCTTAAGAGGATTTTATCATGTAACATTAATTTCATCTATATATAGAAATCTAAAATGCTCCTTGTGTAATAGGAGAATTTTCACAGAAAAGTTTTTTTTCCTCATCTTGAGTGAGTATATTTATTTAAGGATCTTGGCATAAAACACGATGTTGACCTAAATAGATATACTAAAAAAATGCCTCCTGTCTTGCAGGGGGATTTCTATTGTACTTCGAGAATGTAGTCGTCATGTATAATACTTTTTTAGGTATCGACCATTAATTGACAGTATTGGTCTTTCACTCTTTAGGGCAATGAGTTGGTATGCCTCTCCTTGGTAAACTTTTTCAATGACAAAAAGGCCCTCCTAATTAGGCTCAAATTTGCCACTAAATTTTTGATTAGGAATAATTGTTCTTCTCAGCACCAAGATCAATTCCCCTTCTTGGAATGTTCGAGGCCGCACCGTATGGTCAAAAGCTCTGGACATCTTTGCTCGATAAACCTTCAAATTTTGATGAGCTTGCAATATAACTTCATCAAGCGCGTCGAGGTCCTCCATTCTCAAACAAGCTTTCTGATCTTCAGTTAGATAGTATTGGATGGCTACTCAAAGTGAAGGCAACTCAACTTCGAGCGAAAGAACTACTTTAGTTCCAAATACCAATGAATAGGGAATGGCTTTAGTTGACATCATGTAGGTAGTTCGATATGCCCATAGTACCTTTATTAGTTTAGTATGCTATTCTGTCTTATTTTTAGTAAGGATCTTCTTGAGCAGCTTGACTAATGTCTTGTTGAAGGCCTCTGTCAAACCATTTACTCTTGGATTGTATATTGAAGAGTATCACCAATCAATTTTATGTCGATCGATGAATCTATAAATCTTTATACTTTTGAAAGCTGTGTCATTATCAAAAATTATTCAGCACAACACTCCAAATCTATAGACCACATTATACATGAAGAAGTTGATCACTCGATCAACAGTAACTTCTTTCAATGGGGTAGCTTCAGCCCACTTAGAAAATAATCAATCACTGCTAGGATGAAGTAGTGTCTAGCTGATGATGGCGGATCAATTGGTCCAATTACATCTGTACCCCAGTATTTGAATGGACAAGATGCTATTGTTGGGAGAGTGGATTTAGAGGTTGATGGATTATATTCCCAAGTACTTGACATTCATGACATCTCTTAGCATGATTGATACAGTCTCTCAGCATAGATGACCAATAACAACCCATCCTTTTGATCTTTACTGCCATCTTGGGTGTGCACCACAAGTCCTTCATGAACTTCAACCATCACTTTGGTACCTTCATCATATTTAGGCATCATAGCCATATTTGTTCAAAGGATCTATGATATAAAGTGTTGTTGGAAAGCATAAAAACATTCTCTTTGATTTGGTAGTGATTTAATATTTGGTAATTTTCCTTCTTTAAAGTAGTCGATGAAAGGTTGCCTTCAATCACGTGGCTCTTCTATAATAAAGGCTTCACACTACTTTTCTGAGGCAATTTGATTCTTAGCTCTTCTAGTATAACTTTTTATTGATTTTGGGGTTGATGAGGAGCAACCTGAGTCACATCCTGCTGCATCAAATTTGATAACCCCTCTACCTATGGAGATTGATACTTTGCTGGCTCTAGAATTCATTGAGTAAATATGCTGATCATGACATAATCACCATTCATACTTGCAATTTCCTTAGCTAATTTTGCTAAGCAATCGGCTTTTCTATTGTTGGATTAAGAGACTCGAGTTAGTGTGATATTTGGTATTTGCTTCATAATCTCGAGAACTCGCATATGATAGAAAGCTAACTCAAGCTTGTTGATCTTTTAGATGCCAAGTACTTGATTTATAATAAGTTGAGAATCACCAAAAATGTGCAAGTTTTGAATGCCTATGAAAGTAGCTTCTTCAAGACTAATGCTTCATACTCGGCTTCATTATTAGTTCTTGGCTCAGTTAACCAATATGATCATCTCATTATCCCTCCTTCGGTGTTATGAAGATGATCGATTCTACTCTTGCCTTGGAAATTTAGAGGTTGGACTTGTTTGATCGATGAGGCTCCATCAAAGTATATTCCCCAAATTTGTGATTTTCTCTTTCATGAATGAGCATAATTTGCTCATCAAGAAAAAATCATTAAGAGAAGAGTCTGAGGGATGGGATGTAGCTAAAAATCTAAGACTTGTCCTTCTTCTACGAGTATGTGATATCAAATTATAAAAAATATCGCCCATCTTGCCAAGCGACACATGGCCTTGTCATCAAGTACTTTGATCAATCCTTGAGATGAGGGTAATCTTGTGAGATAACATATAATGATGAGCTTTTGGGTAAGATCAATGCCGAGTTCTTCTATCGAAGTATCTCATTTATGCTCCTATTAATCTCTGATTGATATAATAAAGAGCATTCTCTTTGCTTTCTTCATTGTGTTGTGCCAATAATGCTCCAAGGGACTCTTCTAATGTAGCTGTGTATAGAATGAGGGGCTTCCCAGTAGGCACTGCAAGGATTGGTGGATTTAACAGGTAACTTTTAATGCTATTGAAGGCTTCTTAACACTCATTATCCCATTTGAATGGAGCATCCTTCCTCATCAACTTTGCAAATGGTTGACAATGTCCTAATATGTTTGATATAAATTGATGGATGAATGCAAGTTGTCCTTGTAAAGAACAAATCTAACGCAAACTCTTCGGAGGAGGCATCTGCACAATTGCCTTGATTTTAGGAGGATCAATTTCAATTCCTCTATGATGTACAATGTACCTAAGGAATTTTTTGGAGGATACCCCGAATGCACATTTTAGAGGATTCATCTTGAGATCATATTTTCAGATTCTTTCCAATACAATTCTCAAGTATTCAAAGTGATTTTCATAATTTAAGCTCTTCACCACCAAATTGTCAACATAACATTCCACCTTATGGTGAATCAACTCATCAAAAATATGCGTCATGGCTCTTTGGTATGTAGCTCCAGCATTCTTCAATCCGAAGGGCATGACTGTGTAGCAATATATACCAATTGGCATCCTAAATGATATATGCTTCTCATCTTCAGGAGCCATCATGATTTGATTATATTCCAATGATCCGTCCATGAATGAGAACATGTCATAGTTGGAAGTATTGTCCACTAGTTGTTCCGATATTGGAAGAAAAAAAGCTATCTTTTGGGCATGCCTTATTTAGGTCCTGGAAGTCAATGAAGACACGAATTTGATCGTTCTTCTTCCTAATGGGGACAATGTTGGCTATCCAATATCCATACTTCTTCTCTTGGATGAGGCCTGTTTCGATCAGCTTCTTAGTTTCTATAATTGCCTATTCTTCAATCGCCGATCTTATTCTCCTAGGAGCTTACTTTACAGGCGTTGCATCTAGTTTAATGGTAATTTATGAACTACATCAGGGATAAGCGGCATTTAGAATATGTCAGAAAGCAATCCGAATTCATAAAGTAGCATTTTAGCTCTTCAACTTTCTCATCGGTAGAAGGGCATGAAAGTTGGACGGGATCATCCTCTCTAGGTTGATTTCTTTGAGTTCATCCATAGTAGCTATGTTTGTCCACCATCTTGAGTTCTTAGTGCGGCTTGGCTTCTACTTCTTCATCATTTGTAAGAAGAATTTCATGGAGATCATCTTCTTCATCACTATTAGCTTTGATCTCAGCTTCTATTATATTATAACAAACTTTATTTTGATGAGATTTGTAGATGAACCCAAGAAATTTAGTGATAAACTTATCACTTTTTTGTGATGCTTGAGGACTTCTTTGGCTCCACATTCTACTAAAGTTTTGAGTTCTATATTTAGTAGTTCCAATATGAATTCCAAGCTTATGCATCATTCTTTGCAATTTCTATGGAAAATATATTGGTATTCTCATTGGCACTATCTCATCAGAATTTTCATGGTAGCTCAAAATTGTGAGGCTGAGACTCTTCAGATTTATAAAATAGAGTTCCTGTTCAGCCACTCTCGCTCAACAGCGGCACATAGAATGTTATCAATTCTTCAATATTATGAACCTCCAGTGGAGTAATTTATTTGAAGTACTGCTGAGGGATGGGTATAATTTTGAAGGAGTCTTCTGACACTACCAAACAAGCTATCCTTCTTGATGCAACCATCTAAACTCTACTTCCATAAGTAGATTCAAAATCATAGTCTGAATCAGAATCATCAGAATCACTTATTTTGTACTTTGCCTTTCTTGGAAGCTTATAAGTTCCCTTAGCTTTGACAGGAGTATCTTCTTCTTCTTGTGCGTCACTTCCCAAATGAGGAACTGATCTTCTTGATTTAGATGCAGAATCAAGTGCTTTAGGGAATGTCAGCATGGTATTCTTTCTTCCTCTTTACTTCTACTACTTCACCTTATAAAGTTGCTTTTTAGTTCCTGAAGTGGATGCTATTGCTTTAAGAGGCTCTATTGGCTTAGGCTCTTTAGGGATGAAATATTTTACATCTTCATAGATCTTTGCTTCATGGACGGAGAATGGTTGTAGATTACCAGGAATTTTAAATTATTCTCCATCTTTCAGGTGTACTTCATACACTGATGCATTATTGATGGGACCATGTCATACTCATGCAGCCATGGCCGGCCCAAGAGAGCTCTAAATGATGTATTGACATCGATTATATGAAATTTGGCTTATGTATATAAATCTCAAAACTTGAGCAGGAGAATAAAAAACCCAGGGTTTTCTGCCCTTTCTCATTAAAACCATGAATCATCAACTTATCTCTCCCAAGATATTGTATATCAAGTGATAATCCTCTTAATACCTTTAAACTCATAAGATTGATAGAAGAACCTGGATCAATTAGTGTTCGACCGATCGAGATATCATCACTCTCTGCGGTAACATATAAAGGACGGTTGTGATCCGCTGTTCCCAACATAAGATCTTCTCCAAAAAATGTAATTACTGGGAGATGTTGAGTTTACAAAGATTCAGTCATGCATTTTTCATTAAAGTAAGCTTCATAACTCTCTAGATCTTTGAGAGCCTGTATCAAAGTTTCTCAGAGATCTTTTGACATCAAGAGAGCCTCGTACACACTCAGTTGTGCAGGGATCTTTCTCAGATGTGATAGAATATTATAATCTATCTTTTTTTCTTGATTTAGACTTTATTCTAGAATTTTTGGGAATGATAACTTCGTTGACTTCAATTTAATTTCCTTTGTCTTTATTTGCATTTCCTTTCTTTGATGAAGGTGGTAAAACTTTATCACTTCTCAATTGAACTTGAATCACCTTGTCTTGCTTAGATTCCTCTGAAGAAGTAGTTTCTTTAAATTCATTTCTTACTCTGGAGGATTGACCAAAAGAGTTAAACTCACTTTTCAACTTCATATATTTCATACGCGATGATATCGATGAGTCTGACTCTTCTCCATCGAAAAAATATAAATCTTTATCTGAACTATTACCTTCTTTTGAGTCATTAAACAAAATTTTGATGTTAACTCCTCAAGCACTTCTTTCTTTCATGATAAAAATTTTGATGGGTTGGTCAAGTCTGTCTGGCTACCCTTATCATTTTGGAGTAACGAATGTTGAAGAACATTTAACATCATGTAAATAATTTGGCATGCCTCTATTGGACAAGACTCACCATTATCTTCTTCATCCGATTCAATAATACAAAGTTTAGGCATAAAGTTTGTAAGTCTAAATAGTTGTCTTACCAGCTGGTGATACTCCTCTAAATTGTTAATAATATTTTAAGTTGTAGTTCTCTTCTTGATCTTCTTTTTTTTAGCCATCTTCTTTGACTTATGAGGCCTGTGTTTAGTAGACTACTCCTCGTGCTGTAATAAAGTAGCATTATCAAAATGCTGTTGAGAAGCCCAAATACTTGGTTTAGGCATCTCTCTTAAGTCCAATATAGGTTCAAGTGATGATTTTCACTTAACATTAGGGAAGCCCTTCAGCTGCTTCAGCATTTTCACGATCTTTTTGGAGACTACTATTTCCCATTCTTCAGTCTGAACTGATTTCTCCTTCTTTTTGTCTTTGATGGATGATATGGAAGAGGACGTAATCATCCTTGTAGACTCTCTTTTTGGGTTGACTAGAACACTATCAGATAATATAAATTCACCACGCTGATACTTCCTTTCTAGCCAATCTTTGAAGACATAGCAATCTTCAATAGGATGACTGATCATCCGATGATAGGGATATAATTTGGATTCTTGACTTGATCGACTTCTTAGCCTTTTAATTTTGGTAATAAACCGGCTTTGACTTTTGAAATAATTTAGCCACACTCTCCCTTCTAAAGGAATATTCTTTGTTCATCTTTTCCTTAAGAGATGGTTGCATTCGCTCATCATCTCTTGTTACTTATTTTGGACGCTCTCCATCACTTAGAAAAGTTTGAGGTTTATCATTGTCTCTTAATACCAATTTTGACTGTGGATTAGAGTAGACATGCTTCTTTTTCTTATCATCATTGTACATTCACTATTTTCCTTTATCCGTATTATATATCACCATTTTTCACCATTTGAGCTATAGGAAGTGGCATGAGTTTTATTTCTTCTTGAGTCTGAAGGTTTGTTTCTCTTTGATTTATCTGTATAGATTTCAGACTTAGGGCAATTCAGCTTTTCAAATTTAGCCACCTTATCAAGCAAGTCTTGGAATGTTGTAATTGACGACATACATAAAAATGGTACCATTTTATCAACCATATTGTCGATTAGTAATTGGATCACATGTTCTTCTTCTAATTATTGCTTATATTTCATACTTAGGCTACGCCAATGACTTATGAATTTTGTCACTGTCTCATCTTTTCTCCTTTTCAGTAAGGCAAGGTCAACAAATTTTATTTTCTAGTTACACTGATAAATCTCTTCATGAATATTATCTATAATAGCAAAGATTTTAACCGAATCATTCGACAATTCTGCATACTACTCGAAAGTAGCTGAGGTCAGGCTATTGATGAACTGACAAAAAATAGAGCATCATTCCCTCCCGTGTTACCACCTATAGCCTTAAATTGGGATAGATGTTGCTTTGGGTTACCAAGCCCACTAGAAGTATTAAATTTTGGTATTGAGTAACCTTTTGGGTACGACACTTGATCATATTCAGCTAGGTAAGGGCGACCCTTACTCACCAGCATTTCAGCCTGCTCTAAAGCTATAACTTCCTTTATCTTTTCATTAATTATTGTTTCTAGCGAGCAGCTATTATAGTTCCTGGTGTGCTACCAAGATTTTGAATTATTGGATGAAGGGTAATTGGTTAACTTAACTCCTAGCTTTAGATATAGCTTGTACTGTAGGAGCTTGAGGTACTAGAGTGACTAGTGGTATAGAGGTTGTATTATTAGCTACCTATTGATTAGCAGACAAATTAAATGCTACAGTTGATGTGATATTTTTTTTCAATATATCCATCATGATATTCATTTGTACCATCATATCATTCATCTTGGTACCAAGCTATGCAATTTCCTTATCTTTGACCTCCATTTAATGTTGCATTTCTCTTTGCTCTCTAGCTAGCGCCATGGCGTCAACAAGTACATGCTCTTCTTCCTCTATTTCTTGTTGTTGTTTTGCTCCTTGCTCATCTTCATGGGAAGAGCTTGACTATCCTTCTCCTTGTGCATTTGCAGGGGCAACTATTGCTAGGGCTGAACGACGATGCTAGTTATAAAAATGTGTACCATGCTGATCATTTCCTGGTTCAACCATATAAATAGCTTTGACACCCATGATATCTTTCTCATTTTGATCTTCTTCTCCTTTCTCTTTAGTAGAGATTGAAGATCCATCTTTTACTTGCTTCTGTGAAGACTCTTCTTCATAAATGTCGAATTCAGGTTCAGGTTCTCTAGATCCATGTTGCTACTGATGGTGCTGAGCGAAAAGTTCATCTATATCTCTGACCATAAAAATGACTTCCACTTCCATAGTGTCCTCTTCATTATCTTGTTCTTGCACATGAATTTTTGATCTACGTTTCTAGTGGATCTCTAGTTAAGTGTACGGAACAAACACTTCTTCCATTAAAGGACTGCAATCAAAGCCAACCTTCTTTTGCAGGGGTGAATCTGATCGATGATGGGATCCCCTAGAGAATTTTCAAGGATGTCGACCATCATGTCTTTCATCAGTGATATCCCTTCTCTTAAGCATCCACTTCTAATGAGTTATTTTTGAGGTAGATTTCTGAGTATATGTATCATATGTCACACCTCTTCCATTCTTCAGGATTCATCATGGGGCCTTGGCCTCCATATCTGCTATTCCTTTTGTCGAGACCATTCGGCAGTAGATTCTTGGAGACACAGTCCGAGTGTCATGCTCCGATGCTCACCATACAAAGCATACTTGGCTCGATGACTAGTTACCATAAGAGATGGAAATCTCCTTGGTGGAGCTTCAGTATTTCCAATCACCACAGGCATCTAAAATTTTTATTTCATTAAGCCTCTTTCCTTAGCTACTTTAAGGACTTTGTGTATTCTGGCAGACAGTGTTTCGAGTTGTCTCCTCTGTGGTGGTGGAGCTTGACGTTGTTGGGTCCAAAAAGACTGCTTCACCTCACCAGTAGAGCTATTCCTTTTTACCTACTTTAGATTATCAAAGTTGTTATAGGTAGGAATACTCACTTCTGGAGGTAGAATTGTTTATTCACTAGGTCGTTTGAATGGGATCTGCTGAGCCCTCAGCTCAGCATTTCTTCTTCTTTTCTCTCTTCTGGTTAATTTTCTTTCTGATGAGGAAGCTTCATGATTATGCTTTCTAGGTATAAAATGTTCAATCAGTAAAGCAATTGTATTATAAGGCATTAAAGACACAATTTGCCCACTAACAGTTCTTTTCATCATGGGGGCTTCAGATTGACCTAGTCTTTTAAAAAGCTGAAGTTCTCTGTCGGGAGAACTCCTTGACGGCGGTTGGCTGCTGAACTGGTTGGAGAGCATGACTAGTATGAGCTTCAATAACTTGAGACCTTTCAGCATTGCCTCGGATGAGTGTACCATGAGCAGGTACTTTAGGAGTTGCAGCTATAATAGCTAGAAAATTTGAGCTACCAAATTGAATGGTAGCCCCAACATCTCCTGTATTGATGGCGGTGTTGGCTAGGCAAATGTTTACACCACGCCCTAGCTGGATAGTGAAAGGAGTGCTCTATAGATCCATCCTGCAAAAGTGAAAGATGGAGATTAGTAATTAGTAATTATTATTTCACCTCATACTTTCAAAATGCAGAGGTACTACAGGACAAAATAAAAATGTAATAAAAATGTACTCTACAGAATAATTAATTTTAGAGTCTCATACATTGGTAATTTAAATTTGTTACAAATTTAAATCAACATTTTTATTTTGAATTTTTAATTATTTTGTTGTTACTATAGCATGTATATGACTAGCCAAAGATGAAAAGAGAATCCTATCCCCAGCGGAGTCGCCAAAAATTTATGGGCTCCGAAAATTTGCCACTGACCTCTCGATAAATGAGTGAAGAGAGTATGGTAGAAAATATGTTGGTGTAATTTTTAGAAGGTAGATGGAATAGTAAATAAGACACCACCCATAGATTTCTCCCTCATTTGGTGAGGACTTTAGATCTGGTTCCAAGTTTTCTATAGGTGCAAGCCCCTATAGTTAATTACCCCTCCCAATAAGTGAGAGAGAACTTTCGATTAAGGCTAGTCATTAGATTGCTTAATGCGTAGCGTATAGTAGCAGTATGTGGAGTTTAAATTTTAGATTTATGAAATTCATCATCATTAGTTTAAAGCGAATGGTTGGGGGAATGATGATATGCCCGATCTAGATCCCATGGTTCTGTCATCCCGGGCTATTGTGGTCCCTAGTCTACTTAGTCAGAGAAGGTAGTCGACCCAACCTAACCGAAGGATTCTTATCAGTAACACATGAGTTACGTCACCCAAGAAATCCTTGTAGATCTTGGGTGGTATTTGTCTAAAGAGACAGACTTAAGTCAACCTTAGCTGACAGAGGGCTTTTTGCCTTATCAGGTGTACCCTATGATTCATAACTCAAAGGGCAGAGCCATTGGGGAGCATACGTGTTATGGTCATGATCGTAATATAATGGAGCCTTACTGGCCAAATCACCCGATCAGAGGACTCTAGTTGTACTTGCATCATCACTTGAATCCAAAACCTGAGATGACATGACCACTGCGGGCATGAGATTGATTGAGATTGAATATAGCAGAATACTTGATTTGACATTGGATCCTTTGTGAGCTAGACTTTTTTTAATTTGTCACCTCCAACAAACAAATGTGGAAGGTGGATAGATTGAATTTGCTTCAAGATTTTAATGATTGAATTTCATTTAAGCAGTTTTTAGATTGATACTTAATTTGCGTTAGTTTGATTCGAAATTAGAATCACATTTTGATGAAAGTATCCCCTCTGGTTGAAATCACCATTCAACATAGCCATCATCGGGATAGTTAATAGATTGAAATGAATATATTTGAGAATTCTAGATCTTGTCAACTATGTTTAGCTCCTAACAGAGGATTAGATCTATTGTCACATGATAGAATTAGCTTCTTAGAGACTTTATTAAGTTGAAATTCTTATAATAGATTTTTAAGTTTTGTTAACCCAGACCCAGTCCTAAGATTAAACAGGGAAGCAACCCACGTAACATCCTCAAACACTTGAATTTAAACATTCAGCATAGTGTTAGGGCCCATGCAGGAATGCCTTAATTAACGTCTTCTGTTCGCTTGTACGATGTTTTACGAATCCGATGGCGTTGAAGGTATTTTGATTTTAAAATATTACTTACACTTGGATTGCTTATTGAATTTTTCAATTCTCAAATATTATTTTACATGTAGTTGTTAAAGAACTTTCAAGTTTTTAACAATTAGTCACTTTCAACTTTTATTCTAAACCAAAATAATTAATTTTATCTCTATAAGTAAACATTGAGTTTAGCACAACTCTAATTCAAATTATATAGATTTTTATTGATTCACTCAATGTATCACGTAATGTAAACTGAGTGATTATTGAAGGGGTTTGTATATACCCATTGCCAAGCTAGTTAATTACATTGTAAATCCTTTTATAAATTTCATTTGAATACCATTAATCTCAGAAATAAGCACTCAGATATATCATAATTCTCATGTGCTTTAAGTATAACTTCAAATATTTGATTCAAGTGATCCGTTTAAAGGCTACATTCATGAGTGACCATGAGTTTCCGAATCGAACTTGTGCTTGTAAGAAAGCCACCAAATTACTTGCACATTGTTGTTTTAAATTTGAAATTGAACATTCAAATTTACCACCAATCATTTGTCATTTAATATTCAATTGAGCTCTTTGCTTCATTTGACGTCAAATGCGATTATTCAAGTGTATTATTCACATTGGTTACTTGTTTGTGAATTTAATACTTTGAGTATTCAAAAAGAGGCTCTATTCACATAAACAAACATCAACTCCAATGTCCCTAACTCCACATTAGGTTTCATATTTAGTGAATGACTGGACTTCAAGTTTTGTTATAATTCTTTTATAAATTTAACATTTAACTCCCCCTATCTCAATTAAAATTTGTTTAGTTCTCCCTCCCTTCTCTTTTCTTGTTTGATTCTTTTAATTTGAATTTAGCTTTAGGTTTCTTTATTTAGCGCCCTTAAGCTAGTTCTTTTTATTCTCCCATTTTTTTTCTAGGTTAAAAGATTTGACGAAATTTCAGCAGCATTTCGGTTAGGGGGAGCGACATCTAACAGATGTTGGCTTACTCGGTATACCCTAATGAGCATAGCGAGCGGTGTCTGTGACTCATCGATTTTCATCTTGTCGCTAATGAGCGAAGCCTTCAACTACAAAGAGACAAGCATACACATTTACATCACACATGTTCATACTTATTTTTTTGCGCACTTGCAATGATCGGCAAGGAGATGGAGAGGGAGATGTTGAAAACTGAGAGAAGAACCCGCCTAATGACGGTGTTCCTCTCCGGTTGCAGCAAAAGGTAAGGTCAGAAGGAGATGGAGAGAGAGATGCTAGAAACTAAGAGAAGAACCCGCCTAATGCGGTGTTTCTCTCCGGCTGCTACAAAAGGAAAGGCCGGAAGGAGACGGAGAGGGAGATGCTGGAAACCGAGAGAAGAACCCACCTAATGACAGTGTTCCTCTCCAGTTGCGGCAAAAAAGGAATTGGAAATTTTGGATTGGAAAAAATAAGAGAAATGGAAGAAGAAATTCTTCAATTTAGAAGAAGATGAGGGAAGAAATGGAGAAGGAAAATGAGGAAGGAGAGTGAAATTTCGGTTTGGGGAGAATAATGGAAAATCAGATTTTGGTTTTAAAGTTATGAAGAGTGGAGAAGAATTTTCTTGTTTGGAGAGGAACAAGTGCTCAAATGATTTGGAAAGTGAGAGATTCATTTATGTTTGAATGGAAGATAAAGAGGAGTCAGCTTTCATCTTGAAGAGAAGGGCTCATCTGATTGAAGAGGAGGCGCGTTATCACATGAGGAAGAAGGAATGAGAAAGGGGTCAGGTCGTGCATGGATTAGGGCCGGTCGAGCATGGATTAGGGTGATTTAGGGATTTAGGTTAGGGTTAATTAGTAAAATAGGATTTTAAATTGATTTTTTAAGCGTTTAATTAACTTTAATGTGAATTTTATGATGACACTATTAGATAATTAATATATATATATATATATATATATATATATATATATATATATATATATATATATATATATATATATATATATATATATATATATATATATATATATATATATATATATATAAATTTAAGGTTATTCTGATGATCCGAACGCAACGACGCAGTTTGTTTTGCAATCGGAGACCGTTTGGATCAAGTCGGTGTCAAATTGGATCAATTTTAGCTCAAAATGTGCGTTATCATTTCCGACTGCTCGACTTTCGCACAGACTTGTCCGAATTGAGTGTGAATGGTCTTACTTAATAGATTTCAACATTTCAAAACTAACGACATAATCAATTTCATAAACAGAGGTCGTTTGGTTTGCGTTAGTGTCTCCTGACCTCGATATGCATGCAGACGCATTGACGACTCGATCTCTTGATCGGTTGATCATCAAGTTGTACAATATTTATATTTTTACCATTTTTGATATTATGAATGCGATGGCAAAGTCTGTTCATCTATCGTAGGTCATTTGGGTTGATTTGGCGACATCTAGTGTATTTCAGCTTCGATTTACGCGCTACACTTCCGATCATTCGACTTTGCATAGACTCGTCCGAATTAAGCGTGGACAGTCTCATTTGGTAGTTTTCAATGTCTCAAAGCTAACGACGCAATCAATTTCATGAACGAATGTCGTTTAGATATCGTCACAGCTTCCCGACTTTGATATGCATGTAGGCGCTTTGATAGCTCGATCGCTTGATTGGTTGATCTTTAGATTATGCAATATTTATATTTTGACCACTTTTGATATTCTGAACACGATGACAAAGTCCGTTCGTCGATCATAGGTCATTTGGACTGATTTTGGCGATGTTTGGCGCATCTCAGCTTCGATTTGTGCTCTAAAGCATCCAAAGTCGATCGAATTCATCTTATAAGCTCGATTCAGCTTGTGTAGCATATGTGAAGGTCAACAAAGTGATGTTGGGTGTTCAACGAGCATAGGTGTAATTGGGTGACAATGGTTAAGAGACTATAGTTGGTTAATCGATGGGCAAAGCTTTAGAATTCTTTAGATCTATAAATTCTTTCAATTTTATATCCTTTTGCATATAAAGAATAAGAATCTATTTATAATATTTAGAAATAACATTTTGGCTATTTTTGCCAAAATCCTTAAATACTCTCACAAACAACCTATATTGATTCTTTTAATTATTTAAATGGTGTTGAAATTAAGTGATTTGGATTCAACAAATTCCTCTCATCAGATGTTCATTTTGATTATACAAATATAAGAATTGAAGATCTTTTAAATCCCTCAAATTGTGTACAAAATTTTCAACTATCATTCAAGTATTTGATTTGAGTTCCTTTTGACTTGAATCAAAATACTTGAAGTTAATTGGATTATCTCATCAAAACATTCATTTTTTATCATAAATTGGTTGAATTAGAACTCAAATGATCTATATGTAGTTCCAAACATTTGCAATTCAATTATTATATTGAGAATTATGATCAAATGATTTTTTTGTGACACATCAAAAGTATAAATGCCAAGTGAACTTCAACCTTCATTTGAAACTAAGGAAACAAATAAAAAAGAATAGTTTAAAAAAATCAAAATGTTGATTAATTTAATGTATATATATATATATATATATATATATATATATATATATATATATATATATATATATATATATATATATATACTTTTTCTATCTCAAGCATGTTAAATTAGTCACCTAAAATTTTGTAGGCTCTATTTGTCTTAATAAGAAAGTATAAGCATACAGATTGATGGTATTTACAATTGGATAGATTTTATTATAGTCTTTAAATTATAATCCGTATACTCTTATTTTATTGACTCATTATGAGTATTTCTTTATAAGTGGTATTGTCGAAATATAAAAATACCTCCTTATTTTGCACCAGGAACTCAACCGCTTTTTTATAAGGTATCTTGTAAGTAGATACTCTTCACCTATAATTCTTTATCTTTATATATTGAATTCTGTTTCACTACTTGTGATTTTTTCTCTCTTAAATTATCCTCATAAATCTGTGGATGAAAATTTTAAATTAAGTATTAATTAATTAATAATTAACAATTTAATTATACTTAAAAAAATTAACTTTAGGTGGTCGATAGATCGGGTGACGGCTGACCTCATCGCCGGTGAGCGCGCCGATTATGTCGGCACTAACTTGATTGCCCGATAAGTTCTTGGGCTTCACTAAAGGAAGCCGGTCGACGATAATCAGGCTTTCTATCTTGGAAACTTCGTCCCCACCCGACCCTCCCAGTGAGCTTTTGCTTTTAGTCTTTAGGTTACGATCAGTCCCCCTTCAGCGCTCGGCCCCCCTCCTCCATACTCTCACGAGTCACGAGTGATCGGCCCCTCCCTTGATCACTGCTCCACCACCATAGCTTTTTTCCACCTCCAGTAGCTTTTAGAGACCTAAAGTTCCATTGCTAAGGTAAAGTTTTTTTGTATCTTTTCCTTTCTTATTTCAATTGGCAATAATGTAGAGGGAAGTTTTTCATGTTTTTCATAATTTTCCTCCTAAAATTTGCATGGTTAGGGTATACGAAATGCTTGGATTAGGTAATTTGGTTGCTCATTTTTTACTTTGATAAATTGTTAGGTGTATAAATAGGTGAGCAATATGTACACTCCGATTGATATTTTTTTGAAGGATTATGAGTGAATTGTTAGGTTTTGTTACATCTTTGGTTGCCGAGCTAATAGTAGAATGAGTCAGGAGCTCGTTTCCCTAATTCTTTTCTATGACGGACAACTAATCACTGATGATCAGTTCATTCCAAGTTATGTTGGTGGCAAAAATCGGCCCATGCGAGTTTCGCGTCATGCAAGGTTAGGATATTTAAAAGAAAAAGTGCTCAGGTCTTTGCGTTATGATGTTGATAACTTCGCAGTGGAGATTACATGTCATTTTCCTGTAGGCGCGGGATACATAGCTTGTACTATTGATGATGATGATACATTGATATGACGAAGCTTCCGTCAAACGGATTCTTTACGTAAAAGCCAATACAATATGCGGCAGCGATATCATGCCGCAGAATGCACACTCCGGTTACGCTCACGAGTTGTTATGCCTTAGGAATCTGGCAATATTATCACGAACAAGAGATAATAGCATTTTGTTGGGTCAAAAGATTATATCTAAGCATTTTCGCATGAAATGCAAAATAATAATGAAAATCATCATCGCCCGAGCGATATGCGCGGATTCTTTCTTTGATATAATGCTACGGTAGTGTTGGTCATGATCTTCTTCGGAGGCATTATATCCAGAATTCATCAGATTGCGATGTTATGATTTCCAATAATGACTACGTTCGAATATGTCAAACCACGAAAGACTGGGATGCGGATATTGTGTTTGATCGTCCATCTGATAGTTCAGGTTTTTCAGATGATGTCGAAGTTCCGGTAGAGTTATATGAAGGTATGTGTTTCTCAAATAAGAAGGAGCTTCAGTTCGCAGCAACTGGTTGGTTAATTCTTAATAATGTCCAGTTCGTTATCATCACATCGAATTAAAAGAATTTCCTTTGTTATATGTGCGACATCGTACCTTGCCAGCGGCGTACCATCGAAGCAAGAGGTTGGGAGGTGCCTGGAGGATATCAACTTTAGGTTCACCGCACACATGCGTTGCCACCATCAGTGGTTCAGGACATCGACAATGCACTTCTAAGTTTATTAGTTACTTCATAATGCCAGTTATGCGATTTCAAATTGACTTGAAACCAATAGAGATCATAGGAAGGATGGAATCAAAATTTAACATCAAGGTCTCTTACATGAAGGCCTGGGATACGAGGCGAAGAGTATCAGAGCAATATTTGGCAGTTGGGAGGATTCATACCGCTCTCTAGCCTTGTTTATGGATTCATTATGCTCTGTGCTGCCAGGCACTATTTACAGAATCTTGTCATCAGATACATGCAGGTTTTAGAGATTATTCTGGGCTTTTGGACCATCTATTACTGGCTGGGGATATTGTCGACTGTTCTCGCATGGATGGATGTGCTAATGGGCAGAATGTTCACGTTGCTCCGACCATTGATTGATGCAAATAACAGACTATTTCTCCTTGCTTTTGTAGTGGTTGAATCTGAGAATAATGAATCCTGGCTCTGGTTCAATATGTGCCTACAACAAATGCTGCCAATTGTTTCATCAAGGGGCGATTTATGTGTAATCTCAGAGAAGCATTCAGGGTTGGTTTGTGGGTGCCGCGATGTATTTCCATGGGCCACACATCGTCATTGCTTACAACATCTTAGAGAAAACTTTAAGAAGGCGGTGAGGAAAATAGGCATTGCTGATGTTGAGTTTATGTGCAAGAAAATGTGCTTGGCAGGCAGCACCGATGACATCAACATATTTAAACGCCACATGTCTGACATCAAAAAAATTAAATCTGAAGCGTATTAGTGGTTGGTAGAATATGATGTGGAGAAGTGGACATTGATTCATGATGGTGGGAAGCGTTACGGTACCATGACCACAAATGCATCAGAGTGCTTTAATGGTGTCCTTAAATGTGCACGAGGACTACCAATTCAAGTATTGATTAGTGTCATTTACTATAACATCGTGAGTTTATTCTATAAGTAGGCAAGTACTATTGATTCAGATGAACCACCCACTGAATTCACATTCTCTCATCGAACCCAAACAGTCCTAAGCAAATTTGAGCGTGAGGCTAGACATTTCCCACAGCCAGTCAATATTAACGCGAACGAGGTGCAAGTGTTGGATAGGAATTGTCCCTCATTCAGAGTTGACTTCATGGAGAATCAATTTAGCTCATGCAGTTGTTCACGAACACTGATTTATCACATGCCATGTAGTCATACTATAGCAGCTCTTGTACATAGGAGAATCAATCATCTTGCTTATGTGTCAAGCTATTACACCATGTCGATGTATGGGCATACATACTCTTCCAGTTTCATGTGCTGCATGATAGAAACACCTGGCCAGAGTATGATGTAGTTCGGGGTCTGTATCCTTTAATGCCTCCAGTGGTTAAAGTTAGATCGGGGAGGCCACAATCATGTAGGTACAAGAACACAATGGACGAGAGCGCGGCGTAAAGAAATCACATGTGTAGTATCTACAAATCATACGGTCATTACCGGACATCGTGCCCACATAACCCTACTAGTAGGCGGTGAGTTTAGATTATGTTCCGAAATATCTTAACTGAATATACATAGTTTTTCTTTTTTCTGTAATTATTTCAGCACTCTAATAAATTATACTTTTATTGTACTTGTCCGCAGTGCGATGGTCGAGAGCCTTCTAGACCGGTTAGGCGTCGCCGAGGCGTCTTTGAGCGGTGATGACACACAGTCTGCGCGAAGGTTCATCCCAGCATAGTCTTATTTCATGGAAGACACAGGGCTACACATCCAGATACAGTATAAATTTACTTGCTAGTTTAATTTTGGTATGTTAAATTTCCACTGTTTTACATGACCTGACCTAAACTTTTTTCTATTACAGGAGACTATTTTGGAGGCAGCATCTCACCTTCTTATGCTCAGAGAGTGGCCCGTTACGTGCCCACGGTTCATAACTACCCTCCGCGCACTCGGACTTCATTGTGTTAGCCAGCTACAGTACATTAGACTTGACCATCATATGCTGACATCACTAGTTGAGCGTTGATCTCCCCGGACCAACACATTTCATTTTGATGTGGGAGAGATGACAGTGACATTGCAAGATGTTGCAATGATTCTAGGTTTGTGCATTGACGACCCACCGATTGTCGGGCCTATCATTGTTGGACGGTGGCGGCGAGTTGGCCTGATGATATATACGGGTGGGCATCCGATTCCAGATACTATGTATCATGACCCAGTTGACCCCGCAGTATATTTTACATTCAAGATGGGCTAGGCACGCCGACATACATGTCATTCAGTGGTCACGTTGGACATTTTGAGCGATCTTACACCTCCCACGAGTTGGACTTCATCGCATGTGCGCTTTATGTTTTGTTCCTTCTTGGGAGTTTCCTACTACCAGATACATTAGGGTCAGAGGTACACTTACAGTATCTTCCATTGCTAGAGGATCTTGACACATTCAGCACTTTATCTGTAGGCGGTGCAGTGCTATCCCACTTATACAGGGAGTTACACGAGTATACCAGGCCGAGGAGGGCCAACATGGCTAGGTGTCTTCAGTTGCTCCAGATCTGGTCTTAGGAGCGGTTGCATGTTGGTAGACCGACACTACATGTCCCTTACCCTAAAGATCTCGATGGGCTCAGCATCAGTTTGGTAAGAAAACTAAGATCTATGTAGTTTGCTTTAACATAATGACTTGCAATTAAATGACTTGTATATGAATTTTTTTTTTAATCAGGTAGAACGAGAGATATGTGCGTCAGATGCTATTCGACAATATCAGATTTTTTAGGGATGAGTTAGATGGGCTTCTACTGAGCCAGGTACTTGTCTTAATTGTTATACCTCATTCTCAACAAACGTTATCAAACCATTGTCTGCATTAACACAAAGGTGACTTGGGAGCCATCGACATTCATTAGAATTCGCTGGCCGATATTTACTGGTGGCGAAGACATCTGGTTAGCACGAGTTCCACTGATTAGTTGGAAGAGGGTGGAGTGACACCTTCCTGGAGAGTCCTTCGTCAGTTTGGTCACTTGCCTAACACTGATGTAGCCTCGATGGACCCTAGTTTCATTAGAGTAGATGGCAGAGGAAAGGCGTCTGGTGAGTGCGGTACCATCGGCCGGTACATCCCTTGGGAGGCTCGCGAGTTCACATTCGTGGTGGGCGACACTTACACGCACGAGTCCCGCCGGTACATGATTTGGTTTAGGTCATGGGCATCGCTGTACTTGTTGAAGGCGTCTACTGACCCATCGACGACTTACTATCCCAGAGCACGCGCCGAGCAAGCATATGTTAAGATAACTCTATAATTTGCATATTTATTTAACTATTATTTCCACATATTTTCATAGTAACATTTTAAACTGGTTTACTGTAGGAGGAGCATATCTTGGCGACGGAGGATCTTTTTCGGCCTTTCTTTGGGCGTCGGTGGCGTGGACTATCGGTTGACCATAAATAAACAACATATGATGCGAGATCGAGCTGGCGCATATCGAGACTACTGAGGTCCAACGCGTCCAGAGCATATGTCACAGATGACATGTCTGATTACACTCACCGCGCAGCAGAACATGGCGAGGGCCATCCACCTATCGATCCGACCATCTTCTTTTCCACGAGCACCCAGTCTCACCATATGGATAGTGCGGCGAGGATTGGGTATCTCTGAGACTTCCTGGATATTGGGTCGGATGATGCGAGCAGCTCACGGGACATATGATGTCTCCCATCGATTCTTGATCGTCCGTTTCCACCGAGCACTATACTCTAGGTAGTGCTGCGATAGCATATAGACGCCATCGTCGACGATAGCCTACTGACATATTTCTTTTCATACATCTTTACATTTTTGACGAGTGGAAATTGTATGGGAGGAATAATTATTTTGTAGCTATTGAGTTATAGTTAAATTTTTACAGCTATTTATTTTAGTTTCCCTCCAGAGCATATGATTCTCATCTATTTTATTGTGAATGACTACTTATTTCATTAATTACTTGTGTCTTTGTTTAGAATGCAATCTTTACTTTGATGTCCATTTGGTGTTGATTGATTGCTTCAATCTTGGTTGTAAAAATACAACTTGTTTTTTAAAAAAATTTGACAGTGCAAGTCGCTTAATTAGGCACCACTCCCTCGGCGATGAGGTGACCGATAATCATATTGAGCGACTATACATATAATTAAATTTTTTTTACGGTACTTAATCTCTTAATTATTAATTAATTCATACTTAATTTAAAATTTTCCTCTAAATATGTGTTATTTATTGTTACTATTATTATTTGTCTACTTTGTTCTCCTTTGTTCTCATTTCATAACAACACACTTTTGATAAATTATAAATTGTGCTGCCAAACTTATTTGACAGTTAGATAAGTAGAAAGAAAACTAAGCACAGAAAAAAAAAAAGTTTAAACAACCATCCTTGTAAAGAAAGAAACAATTTATTTTCTCACAATCTTTGAATGATTGGAAGTTTTTCTTCGAAATTGAAGATTAAAGATCTTGATATCTCCATGAAAAAAAATGATCTTCCAGTGATAACATTCTTTCAAATAACATAGAGATTTTAACCAAGGAAGCACAATAAAAATATTGAGTATTTTTATGCTCCTATGAAAGATTAACTTGAGGAATTCAGAGTCTAAGGCTGTTTGATGCAGATTTTACTGATTGAACGGTAGCTTCATTATTGTACTGAGAAGGCTTGAGAAATGAGAGTAGATTCACCTATTTATGTAGTCTGTCTTAGTCTACTGATTAACAGTTTACGCGTCTAATCTAAAGGCCCCTATTTTTTAATCGCAGGCTACATATTTGAAGCCTGAAGAGATAAAACTTGATTTTGAACTAATTTGTAATCAAACTCTTGCTTTAGTCTTATTCTACTAAAGTTCGAACTTTGTTCGCATTACGTTCAAAACTTATTTCGAATAAATTCAAGCTTGATTCTGATACGATGTAGTATCAAGAATGGATATCTTTTTATTAGATACCAATACTCCATAACAGAGAAGGAGAAACAGACTTTTTTTTACATTCCTTTCATACGGTGGCTTGCAGGCTATCCTCTCTTCATCCACCACTTCATATTCAGGGTTTATCGAGCCATGAAGACCGCGGCGATCATGACGGCGTTGATCATCGCCATGGCAGTCGCCATGACCGCTTTTAACGTTCCGGCGATCAGCTTCGACACGTGATAGTGCAGGTTGAAACAATATTATTTGATTTGAGTATTTCATAGATGCTTTAGAAGTTCCAAGTTTATATGAAATAGCTTAGCTTGTTTTTTTAGTTGTTAATGACACCTAATATACAATTTTTTCATTAATTCATGCATCTTAATATTGTATGTACCAACATGAGATTTGAGTGTGCTCGCAGACAACTGAAAGATAAAGCAACAAAATCTATCAAAACTAAAAGCTAAATGTATAAGGATCAATAAAGCTCTTGACTCGAGCACCAGATTTGCTTGTTATATAGAATGCAGTTAATTTTGTGCTCAAAATATTGACAACTGATTTTATGCATATATTACATCTTATTTAATTTACAACACATTTTTAGAATATATGCATCGCATTTCAGTCAATATTCATATTTGATGTTAGATTTCAATCATATTGACATGATATTATGTTAACAAATGTCTTTTTCATTTACAATTCACTATTAAATCATAGAAAAAGTTTGGAAGTTTTTTTTTTTTTTAAATATCCTTGTGACTCATGTATCTTATCCCCCATACAAACATAAAAATAAAAATTAAGGGACCACTTGGGTTAATTTAATAATTTTAAATTATTTTTGAGTTAATTTAATTCTAATCCCATACTCGTAGAGCAATTATATTATTAATAGCAATTAACATATATGATTAATCCTAATTTTCATATCGTGACTTTACATTTTAAAGTTAAAATTATTTTCTAAAATAATATATTAACTATGATTTAAAAAATATTCTCCAATTTTTTATTAATATAATTATTGTTATAATTACTTTTAATAATAAATTTATTAATTCACATGCATTTGGAGAAAAGAAGCCACAATTAATAAAAACAGTCACAAAAAATAATATGATATGCACGCACATACACATAAAAGAATTAGACCAAATAGAACAAATAAGATATATGTATATATATATATATATATATATATATATATATATATATATATATATATATATATAATCATAATTAATATATTAAACTAATTGTGGTTTATGATAACTGTTAATTACAGTAGTTTAATTTATTAAAAAGAATTCTGCTCTTAATTAAACAGTGCCAACAACTCAGCAAGCGGAATATGCACACAATCAGAACATAATTTAACATTACAATCATATAGACAGGATCGCCTCTAAATACAGTAGTTGCGATCCGAATCTGAAAATATATTAAGTTGATAATTAACCACAGTTTTAGTACATTCATATCTGAGAATGATGGAGTCATGTCTCTGTTTCATAGAATAACTGTGAAATATTTGTACCACAAACTGTGCATTACTCTACAGAGATTGGCTTCCTTTGCAACGCTTTGGCTTAGGACAGAAAACATCAGTTAACACAGCTCTGGAGATCAGCATAGTACTCAGTAGCGACAGAGCCTGCATTCCGAAGAAAGACAGCTGATCATAAATATCAAATTAAAAGAAAAAATTACCTAACAGCAATATTGGAGACGGTTTACCTTGGCCCTATCGAGGCAGACATTCTTCTCAACAAGATCCGAAATGGGAAAGCTTGTTTCATAATTTTTAATGGCGGAGATGAATGATAGAGGAGAAATGTGAAGGTTATCTGCAAGCATAAATCTTCTGGAGTCGGCCACAAAGGCACCACCACTGCAAGTCGTCACCTTTGCTGACTTGGGATCCTGCTCAATGATCTCTGATTGTCTTATGCCGTGCTTGCACGGAGCTAGCAACGAAGGTTTGTGTCCTCTTTCAGCATAGCATTTTGGACAGCCCCCTGAAACTAATAAATTTTGGGATGTCATTTCTTCCAAATTTAGTATTTGCTTTTCAATTCCGTAGAAGGCAGCAAGTTTCGGAGTCAGCAAAATGTTTCTGCGATCTTCTGATTTGAAGCACTCTAAGCTCATATTCTCCACTGATGAATACAAATTGCTGATGCATCCACCCAATACTGACACATTATCAGAATGAAGTTTAAAGACAGAGCCAAGCGGAAAAGTTAGAAAGCTGTTATTTTTTCTTGTCTAAGATGAGCTTTAAAGAAATTTCAGTTTCTGCTTCGCCTTCATCCATCGCTTCTTTAACCATCAAAGAGAAATTTTCCTTTGCTTGCACGCAAACTTCAGCCAAACAAACCTCCGTCAATGGATTCTTGGACACTAATGACCTCCTCAGCAAGCTCAACACCTGAAAATAAAAATCAAATTGCATTATAACTTCAAATCTTCAGCGATTTTAGGCTTATTTTTCCTCACGCATTCATCAGAGGCTTACCTCTTCTGTGCCGAAATCTATTACCCTCTCCTCTATAATACGTGCATCTTTAATTCGCAATTTTTCAATGAGGGAGTATCCCGTCATCAAAGAAGTCGGCATCACCCTTAAATCATCAGTTATCATAAAGTTGATTGTGTCATCAACAAAGATTCCTCCTTTGTCGGTTGTTTCTTTCAGCCAGAACCAACTGTTAGTTATCAGCTTGCCACAGCGGCTGCATCGACTCTTATTAGCATATGTATAATAACACGTTGATTGAGCTAAGCAATCGCTTTCATTGCAGATGTAGAAACTCCTTGGATTGGTAGCATGAATATTTTTAATCTTCAAGTCTTCCAATAAAATTGCTGTCGCGCTTCGAGGATTGAGAAGCATTTCCTTGCATGCTTCTGTGTGCAGGTATTTTTCGTCCAGGTTCTCAACAACCTCGTAGAGGCTGTCAAGAGATCCAAATCCTGACTGCTTTCCCAGAAGCCGGACGATGCTTCCCAGCGGCAGAGTGAGGAAGCTAAACAGTACGTCGATGAAATCGCTTCTAGCTTCAGCACACACAATCTTCTTCTTCTCTTTATCAATTAGACACCTTATACTTATCTTAGACATGACGTACTGGGAAGTAAGATTTAGTGTTGCAGGCAGAACGCTCTTGCCAGCTTAAACCTGTGAAGACTCAGGCAGAAGGTCGGGTTTCCGTAACCATCACCCAGTCTTGACCAACGGGAGTACGCGTTGCTACATGCAAAATAGAGATTGCGCAGTGCAGCATTAATCATTACTGAACCAATTGTAGATCTTGAACAGAAAGAACAGACCTGAAGAGAGTGGCCTTCAACTTCGATTGCAGCAAACACGGCTTGAAGCTCCTCTCCAGCGGCAGTTCTTAATGCAAAAAACACTACAAGAAACTCACCTCCCGGATACTCCCTCTCGTCATCCTCCACCAGCGGAAACAAGGAAGACGAATCACTCAGGATTTATATCTCCTCCCGAGTTTCTCCCTAAAAAACAAGAAACTCAATTCTCGATTCTTTACCCTTTTATTTCTCGTTCTTTCCCCTCGGTGCCGAAATCCCTTGCGCATTAATGGGAAGAGAACCCCATACCATGTTGCAACGGGAAGAATAAGTTATCAGGCACGTTGCCACCAGCACGCAGAAACTTTTGGGAAAATATTACGTGCGGACCCCAATCGGATGACGATGCGTGGCACAAATATATTGAATAAACGGCGCCAAAAAATGACGCCGTAAGACGGAAACGGCGCTATTACCCGACCTGGGAATGAGCAGGGAGAAATTTAAAGACCAAATCTATAAGTAGATTTTATCATTCGAATGGTATTTGAAAGAAGCGTGAATTGAGAATGGCGCTGATAGTATGAAAAAAATGGATCTCTTTTAAGGAGTTGTATATGTAAAAAATGTAATTTATTTATTTAAGTTAGATTCTTGTGGAGTTCTCTGAGGACTTGTACATGTCGCGATTTCCTCAGTTACTGCTTCATATTTTTTCATGATTTTTGTCGGAGAAAATATTCGGAGATTGTTTGATTAATTTTTAGCTTATTTACGTATCGCATCGCCGAAAGGCGATTTTTTCCGTTTGTTTCACTTCAGCGGTTGGGATCATGAAATCCCAACTCAATAGGTGGTCGTTTGACAATTTTAGGAGATTGCATTTGTACTCTCAGATCTCTGCATTCTATACCTCTGCCTGCATTCTTGTTCTCCTCTGTACTCCTCTGCACTGCACTCACCTGTCAGATCCGCTTGTCCCCGTATCTCTAAACCTGCTATACCTTTTGTACCCTCTATACCTTCTTGCACTCTATACTTCTGCCTCTATACCTTCTCGCTCCCATACCCTCTGCACTCATGTGTGTACCTCTATACCCTCTGTAATGAATCTATACCTTCTGTACCAATTAAAATTTAATGGTTGCAATTTGGTGGTTGTTCGAACGATTTTTGGGTATTTTTTGTGTATGTACTCGACTAACTAATTCTCTATGCTTCTCTTTCCTCTGTTTCATCAGATTCTCATTATCGTGTGAACTGTGGACTCTATGTTTTCACGGATGAATGTGGTGAATGAGCAATGCGATGATGAAGTTGTTTTATCTAATGACCCAAATTTGGGAATTGCAGTACGGCCAGGTATAACTAAACCGCTTAGCATCTTGTGATTATGCACATCAAAGCTTCGGTGTTAGAAAAGACCATACAAGTTATTGGCTAACTCTAAGAAATTGAAATCGAAAGATTTTCGCAAGTTGGAAAACTCAATCCAAACCATATAACAAAATTCCGTAAAAGCGATAATGAGTGGTTGTCCGGCGATGATTCGATTCTGTGTGGATTTGGAGAGGAATTGGTCGGTTAAAAAATATATAGAGTCATAATCATTCATTGGCAAAGGCGGTGATCAGATATCTTCTCGATCGCATACATACGTATCGATGAGAAGGCATCGGTTTGATAAAGAGGCCGACATTAGTGCAATTGACGCGTTCAGGTATCTAACTGAGGAAGTTGGTGGGGTAGAGAATATTGGATTCACAAAAAGAGATGCTTTCAATTTCATCTAGATAGATGCATGATATTATCCAAGAAGGCATTTTTTAATTTCATTTTTCTCGTTTTAGTCATTATGCTTGTATTTTTTTTTCTGTTCATTTCATAACTTTAGTAAAGTCAAACCCGCATAATAAAAGCACTACAATTTGAATCCTCCTTGAACAGATTTAGCCATGTCTCATTAAGAATTTTCTTGTCTGAATTAACACAAGACAGCATTTTGATCCACTAATCCCTTGTCAATAAAAGATGATTTGGAGGAATCGGAAAATAGAAGCTTCCAAAACACATAAATGGTTATTTTTAGGTGAAAAATTTAACCAGAAGTTACTTAAAATTTTTAAATAAATATTGGTATGTAATTAAAAAAATAAATCCAATTAAATAAAAATCTGACTGCATATCTTCAATTAAAAGTTTTCAGAATAAATTTAGAATCATCAATTTTTGATTTTATTAAATATATAGTCAAATTTAATATTTAAATAAGATAAATTTAATAGCATTAAATTTGTTTAATTTCAGTTCACATGAGATCTCTTGAAAATTTTGATGAAAGTATTATATAATTTTCAATTATTATATTTCTATGGATAGATCGAGTTTCTACATAAGATAAATTTGATAATTTTATGTTGCCTGATAACAAAATTATTAAGACGCTTAGATCTTAATAAATAGCTTATAATAATAAAAATTCAACATGATCAGATAAATTTAAAAATTTTTTGACTTGTACTACTAAAATGCTATACTAAAAATACTAATTTGATTAATACAAATAGTCAATATCTATTCAAATTCTCAAAATTAACATTAGGCTTATATATGGCATTTTGTTCATGATTTATTTTTGACAATGTAAAATGATCGTATAAGAGCATATGAGAGAAAGTATCTACAGTATGAGGTATAGGGTAGAGGCACAAAGTAAAGAGGCAAGAGAGTCTGAGAGAGTGAGAGGTAATGCAGGAGATAAGTGAGAGGTGCAGAGCAGCAGAGGCAGTGCAGACAGAGTGTATGAGGAGTAAGTGGGAGAGTGAGAGAGTACAAATACCGTGAAATCTCCTAAAATTGAACAACACCTCATTGCTTTGGGATTTAGTTACCATGATCCGAACAACCGTGAAAAGTGAAACAAACTGGAAAAAAATCGCCTACTGAAAGAGCGATGAGAGTACATATGTAAGCACTAAAAAAATTAATCAAACAACCACCATTTCTCTGAAGTGAATATGTTTTCTCAACACCAAAAAATCATGAAAAATAAATATGGCTGATTACAGAGAGTACCGCAGCAGTCACGCGACATGCAAAGTCTGGAAAGAACTCCAAACGTAGGAAATCTAACTTAAATAAATAAATTACAAACTATCATCATTTTACATATACAACTCCTTAAAAGATTACCGATCCATTTTATTTACTCATCATTATTTCCTCAACTCCATTTTATTCATTCTCCTTCTTCATAGCTCTTCGTAATGCTCTCTCGGTCAAATAAAAAAAAAATACACGCCCCAAATGAAGATATTTAGGTCTTTTAAATTTCTCCCCATATACTCATTCCGTAGTTTTGGGTGCCGAAAGCTGGAAAAATAGTGCTTTCCGCCTTATGACGCCATTTTTAGCTTTTATTCAATATATCGTATGCGTCGTCATCCGATTGAGTCGACATAAACCTACGCATGGACTCAATGTAATATTTTCTCGAAACTTTTTTATAATCTAACATTTAATAATATCTATATTAATTATCAATTAATATATTAAAAACAACTTAAATATTATAACTTCTATTTGATCAAATTAATTACATATAATAATATTCAATTGAATTAATTTAGATATATTAAGATTATTTTTTGGTATGATAATTCGATTTTTTTTAAATTTATATATTTTATTTTGTGATAACAGTTTAATGCTCATAATTCAAAAAAATATTGAACTTATACAAATAAATTGCGAAAGATATATTTAATCGTACTAAACTCTTCTTTCTCCCCCAAAATCTAGGTTAGGGTCTTTGAGATAATTTATTTTATATTTTATATTTTTATGTTATTTTTAAAAATATATTTATTTGATATATATTTAAATATATTTATTTCTTATCAATAGTACTTTTAAAAACACTAAATAATTTATGAATATTTTAAGTATTTTTTAAAAAATTATTATTATTAACTATATTTTATTTTGGATTAAAATAAAAATAAAATATAATAAAAATAAAGATGATCTTAATTGGCCCATAAATTTTGAAAATCTCAAAAAAATTTGTGATTGAAATGAGATGCTAGTAATAGACCCACCGATCTGTGAAAAAGAGAGGAGAATGTATGACTTGCATAATTAAGTTAAAAAGAAAAATTACTATGTATCAAAATTTGGATGTAAAAATTACGTATATATTTCAATAATATAGTGTTATATGACATACATTCAACACACACCTGCTATGAATTGGCTGTAAAATACTGTGTATTGGGTGTGAAGTGCTATATAATATTGTGTATATATATATTATATATTACCAGTTAGTTAATATTACATCAATATACAATAATATGTAATATTTTACATCAAATACATATCAGCGGTGTATTGACGAACTGCTATATGATATTATATTGTTAGATTCCAGGCAGATTTATAGCTATATCCAAACTTCACATATAATAAATAATCTCTCTAACATAAATCAGACTATTCCTAAGATATATCAAAATTAAATTTTAATCTAAAATTAGACTAAAAATGAAGGAGAAATATTGAGTAATTTAATTATTGAATTTTAATAATTATGATTAAATTTATTTAATAATTTAAAAATAATAAAATTTAAATATGAATTATGCAACCAAGGATCTATCAAATTGTCTTAGTTTAAACAATTATATGCATAAAATCACATATGTAAAATTAATCATTTGTTTTCATGACATTTGTTTGCTTGTATTACAAGAGAGATAATTACATGCTATTCTAACTTCTACATTCATATTTTAATAATATAACATCATGACATCTAATCATTATATAATTATTATATATTAGTTATAAAATGCTATATATTAATATATATTAATATAATATTAAATTAATATATAATAATTTTGTATCAATTGAGCATTATATAAATTCTTATCATAATAATTTTTTTTACAAATTATGTAACATTCTATATATATTAGTAACTTCTTCGACGCTTTGGCTTCATAGGAGAGAAAACGTCAGTTAAAAACTTAAAACAGTCTTCGATATAAGCATCGCACTCAGCAGCGACATAAGCTACGCTCCAAAGAAAGAAAAAAAAAACAGCTGAACAAAATTGCAAATATTATACAAAACTGCAAAAGAAATTGAAAAAAAAAATATATATTTTTAATTTATTTTAGGAGATCATTTATAGAATGAAGAAAGCACCTCAGCCTTGCCGACGCTTACTTCCTTTTCCACAAGTTCAGAAATGGGAATGTCTACTTCTTTTATGGCGGTAATGGCAGATAAGGGAGAAATGTGAAGGCTGTCAGAAACCATAAACCTTCTCGAGACTTCCATATAACCTCCACCGGATGCACTGCCTCCATTTCCTAACTTGGGGTTTTGCTCTATGAGGTCTTGCTTTATTAATCCATGATCGCATCGGAATTTAGAAACCATGATGCATTTTATGCATTTCGCCGGAAACGTCCTCTTTCTTGATGTCATTTCATCCAACTTCAGCATTTGGTTTCTGCATCCATAGTAGGAAGCAAGCTCTGGAGAAACCACCATGTTCTTGCATTTTTCTGATTTGAAGCATTATAATCTCTCCGCTGAGGAATACAAATTGCTGATGCAGCTCTTCAGTTGCATGTCTTCATCTGTTAACCTCCATGCGTTATACATCAGTTCAGCCAGTCGAGCTCAAAATTCAAATTCGACGAACCTTTGATGTAAAAGCTCGCAAATCGGAGCTGAGATGCACCAAACATTGCCGAAATCAACCCAAATGACCTCCGATCGATGAACGGACTTTGTCATCGCGTTCAGAACATCGAAATTGGTCAAAATATAATATTGCATAATCTAACGATCAACCAATCAAGCGATCGACCTGTCAATGTGCCGACATATATATCGGGGAAGGGAAACTGCGACGATAACCAAACGACCTCCGTTCATAAAATTGGTTACGTCGTTGGCTTCGAAACGCCAAAACCTACCAAATGAAACTATCCACGCTCAATTTAGACGAGTCTACATGAATGTCGAATAATCGGAAGTGATAGTGCACAAATCAAGGCTGAAATACACTCAACGGTGCAAAAAATCAATCGAAACAATCTCCGATCGACGAACGGATTTCGCCATTGCGTTCAAAATAGCGAAATGGATCAGAATATAAATATTGCACAACTTAATGATCAACCGATCAAGCGATCAAGCCGTCAACGCGCCTACGCGCAAATTAAGGTCAGGAGGTTGTGACGATGTCCAAACGACCTCCGTTCGTGAAATTGATTGCACCGTTAATTTTGAAACGTCGAAATCTATCAAGTGAGACTGTTCACACTCAATTCGGAAAAGTCTGCGCGAATGTCGAGCAATTAGAAGCGACGACGCGTATTTTTAAGCTAAAATCAACCCGATTTGATTTGAACTAAATGGCCTCAGTAAAACGAAGCATCGTCGTGCGGAACATCGGAATAACCTTGAATCAACATATATATTAACTATATAATGATGTTGGCATAAAATTCATATTAAGACTGATTATACACTTAAAAAATAAATGAAAAATCTTTTTTATACCTAATAATCCTAACCCGCCCTAATCCTAACCATACCTAATAATTCCTCTTGGATATGGTCTTGCCCGGGATGATTCTCCTCCCTCTCCGAGAGTATTTCCATACAGCATTTCAGTTACAAAGATCATTCCTACTGTATACCTATGCATCCTCATCCATTGATCTATCTACTGTCTTTTACAAAATTGATGACTGGGATCCATCTTATTTTACTGTCAATGTCGCCAGCAATATTTCTGTCCATTCATTTGGTTCTTGCAATGATTTAGTCTTCCACCTGAGCTCACATTCTCTCGTTTGCGCAGGCCGAATCACACAATCTTACACAGTTCACCATACAACCAAACTATCTTCTCTTTCTCTCTTCCAAAATAGAAAACAAAATTTTATAATGCAATTTGTGGGTGTGTAGAAATGTAAATGTGTAGAAATATATATGATTGTGATTGTTTTGCAAGTTTCAAGGCCCCACTAATGTCTATTAGGGCATTGCGGGAGCGAAAAGACGGCTGTGGTGTCGCAAGACACCACTCGCTATGCTCATCAGGGTGTACCGAATAAGCCAAAACTATTAGATGTTGCTCCCACTATGTCGAAATGTTGCTGAAATTTTGACTAAATCTGGGACTTGGAAAAAAAAAGGGGAGAAGAATATTTGCATATATGTTTGCTTTTATGCAGATAATTTGAATACTCATCGTGTAACAGATTGAAATTCAGGTACTTAAAACACCACACGCCATGATGGCATGATGAAAAATAGTTATGTATGGGAATGACGCGAATCGCCGAAATCTTTAAATTTTATTAAGTTTTCGGGACTTAAACAAATCTAAAAGAAAATCATTTAAACCACTATGATATATGTAAACAAGCTTAAATTAAAATTCAAAGAAAAATTGACTACAAATGATAAATGAAAATCTTACATGAAATATAATTGAGATACACTTTAAAAGTTTGAACTTGTAGAACCCCCACAAGAAAGTTAAGGCAAATGAAAATTAATGAATTTAGAAGAAGGGAATTCATTCTATTTATAGGCATGAATCAACTTTTATGGGGACTCCATCATAACTCATGATAATTTTAATCAAAAAATTGGTGAATTATGAAATCAAAGAGCCCATTAATGATATGTTATGAAGACAATACAACTCATTAAAGGAGCCATGAATGTGGGAGGTTTTGAATAAGCTTTCTATGTATATCATAACATAACTAACTCCAATTCAAGAACTTGAAGTTTTGACAATAATACCTAATTAAAGCAAACATTCACATGAGGGAATTCTATGGAGTTGAAGGTTGAATTGGAAAGAGAGAAGGTACCTATATTCATAGCATGGGTTGTTCTATTCGTAAACTTGAAATATCTAAGGATGTTTCATAAGAATACAGAAATCCATTATATGATATGATATGAAAATAAATACCCTTATTAATCAATGAGTTATGAAAACAAGAAACAAGCTAAATGAAGAATCTTCAAAAAGAGAAGGATCCAACTTGAATGTTATACTCAATTGATTCATTAGAGTATTTTTGAGGAGTTGAATTTTCATGCAAAACTACAAATCAAACTGTCGTTTGAATCTATAGCTTTAAAATACATGTAAATACTTGAGTAATTTATATTCATTCTCAAGCAATTTTATAAAATATTCAAGCATTTCAATTTACGCAAGCTTGCAAATATAATAGCATGATATATCAATAGTTCAACTTAAATGTTGTGCAAATATCTTAGTGAATGCAAATCTATTACACATCTCTCGAAGCAAGCTTATGTCATATTCAAGTGGTTTGGAGTTTATGCAAGCTTTTAAATGAATGAACACAAATGCCACCAGATCTGCAATTCTTCATATAAGCAGACAGAAGGCGATGCTAAATTAAATTCTTCATGAATTATGGAGCTTCTTTCAATCCAAAAAAAATTAAGGAATATCATTTTTAATGATTTCATTAATTAGATGAATTTATCTAGGCTATAAACTCCTGCATGTGCTGAGACATGAAAATTCAGAATGCAAATTTTAATGTCTAAAAAGACTATGCAGGCTAAATTGGAATTACGTAAAAATATGAAATCAATCTCATGATTTAGAAATAAAATTACCTAAATTATTAAACATCCGCATGGGCCCCGACACTATGCTGAATGCTTAAATTTAGTGTTTGAGGATGCTGCGCGGGTTGCTTCCTAGTTTGGTCTTAGGACTGGGTCCAAGTTAACAAAACCTAAAAAATCCAATAATAATACTATAAGATATTCAACTTAGTGAAATATCTGGGAAGTTAATTATGTCATATGACAATAGATCTGATCTTTTATTATTAAACTAACAGAGTCAACAGGATCTGAAACAATACAATTACCCCGATGATGTCTATGTTGAATGGTGATTTCAACTGGAGGGGATACTTCTATTAAAATGTGATTCTAATTTCAAATCAAATTAACTCAAATTAAGTATCAATTTAAAATTGCTTAAATGAAATTTAATCTCTAAAAACTTAAAGCAAACTCCACTCAATCCACCTTCCACAATTATTTATCAGAGATGATAAATTAAGAAAACTCTAGCTCACAAAGGAGCCAAAGTCAAATCAAGTGTTCTACTATATTCACTCTCAATCAATCTCATGCCAGTAAGGATGCGACCCGTGTCCTCTGACTGTATGGCTTGGCCAATAGGCTCCACATATGATGCAGTTACGACCAGAGTCCTCTGATCGGGTGGTTGCCGCCAAATAGAACCATTATATTACGATCGCGATCGCAACCCGTATGCTCCCCAATGGCTGTGCCCTTTGAGTTGTGAAATATAGGGTACACCTGATATGAAAAAAAGCCCTCTGTCAGCTAAGGTGAGCTTAAACTTGTCTCCTTAGATAAACACCACCCCAGGTCTATAAGAATTTCTTGGACGACGCAATCTATGTGTTGCTGATAAAGATCTCTCAATCAGAAAAAGGTCGACTACCTCCTCTGACTAAATAGACTAGGGACCTTGACAGCCCGGGATGACGGCACCATGGGATCTAGATCGGGCACGTCATCATTGAGGAGAGGTTGGATCCAAAACAAAATCCAAAACTTAAAGCCTAAGTATATAACTTAGGCTTTAAGTCACCCTAATGTGTTTCTTTTAATTTGGATTTTGTTTTGAAAAATGGAGACTTTACTTTAGCAAATGTGGTATGCTAAAATAAAGTTCCAAAAGTGTGTTTCAAATTTTGTGTTTTGAAAAGGGAGACTTCACTTCAGCAAATGGGATATGCTATAATGAAATTCCAAATGTATTTTGAAAAAATTATTTTTATTGATTTTGAAAAGAGAGATTTTCATTTAACAAATTTAGGTATGTAAGATGGAAATCAATTATGTTTCATTTTTCAAAGATGTATTTTCATGTGTGATTATTGCTTTTTGAAAGAGGAAATTCCAACATAATGATATATGGAATATGTTAAGTGGAATTTCAAAATAATATCATTTTATTTGGAAATGAAATTTTCATTCAATAAATTTGGGTATATTGAATGGAGATGTTCATATGTGCTTTTTGAAAGTTTATTTTTTGATTTTGATTGAAAATGAAAACTCCATTTAATATATGTGGGTATATTGAATAGAGATGTTTTATATGTGCTTTTGGAGAACTTATTTTTGATTAGAAATGAAAACTCCATTAAATAAATATGGGTATATTGAATGGAGAGGTTTCATATGTGCTTTTGGAGAATTTATTTTTGATTTTGTTTGGAAATGAAACATCCATTCAATAAATATGGGTATATTGAATGTGGAGGTTTCATATGTGCTTTTTGAATATTTATTTTTGATTTTGGTTGAAAATAAAACTACCATTCAATAAATGTGGGTATATTGAATGGAGAGGTTTCATATGTGCTTTTTGAAAGGGTGAGAATTCCAACTTAACACATGTGGAATGTATTGAATGGAATTTCAAAGTTGTGATTTTGGCTTGAAGATGTAACATCCATCCAACACATTTGGATGTATTGAATGGAAAGGCCCATCTTCAAATTTTGTGCTTTTTGAAAGTTTAGGATTGTTGGAATTTTATTTTTTGAAAATGAAGTCTTCATCAAAATGAATTGAGTGAAGAAGTTCATTTGTGCTTGCTTTTTTATAGAAAATATGAGTGTTGGTTTTATTTTTAAAATGTTTCTACATGTAATAATTGTGAAAATTATTAGATGTAGTGAAAATATTTTATTAAATGTATTTAAAAAAGGTGCTTTTGAAAAGCAAGACTTTTATGAAGGGTTTATTTTATCTTTATTTTTTAGAATGAACTTTTCCTTACCATAAAAAAGGTAAGGAGAAAGTCTTAGATTATTTGTTTATTCAATTTTTATTTTCACCCATTGGGGAACCCAACAGGGGTTTTAAGACCAACACGGGGTGATGTCCTAAAACCAAAAGATATTGGCTAGCTTAATTTAAGGATGAAATAAGCTAAGTGCCAACGGAAAGAAAGATAGTCTTGGATTCACCCAAAAGTATAAACCCACTATCGATACTTGGAGTCAACAATCATTTACCAAAGATGGAGAGAGGTACCTTCCCTAGTGGAGTCATAAGAAAAATATGTTGTGAAAATTTTCATTTTCTTCTTTGGTGTATACTTCCATCTTCAATCTATGTGTATAGAATGAAGATAGAAATATACTCTTTGCATTTGGACACCACGTAGATCCGCAGATGTTCTTATTAGGGTGATTGGGTATGAAATTGAGGAGAGGAGTACTATCTCGGAAGATAGAAGTCTCCACCCTACAATGGACCTACTCACATCAATAAGGGATCCTAAGGACAATGGGTCTGCATATATATACCAGAGATTCTTCCCCTACTTTACATGAAAAAGTAAAGTAGGGTTTATTTTAAATCGGGTTTGTTAAGTTCTCTATGGAGGTAAGCCCCCATAGTTAATTACATCCTAAGGAATAAAATTCTTTAGGAATACTCTCTATTAAGGTAAATGATCATTTTCTCCAAAGATTTTGAAAAGGTAGGACTATCAATCGATTGATTTATTTTTAGAAAGTCAGGTGGGATCGATCAAGAGGAAGGAGTTCTTATCGAAGCCAAATAAAAATAAGTAGGGGATGCTTAAGATACTAGGAAGCCTAGCAAGTATCCCAAACTACCCTATGATTGGGCTTTACATTCTTGAAATTGAATTAATGTATTTGAGCTGAATTTTCATTAGAATGCTAAGGCTTACAATTCTATGGTACAAGACTATGAAAATGTCTAAGAGGTGATGATTTATACTTATAACCTGCAAAGGGGAGAAGCAACCTCAGAACCTAAATCTAGGGAGCTTTGGCGAGGGCCAAAAGCACGACCTAAATCTAAGGTAAAAATGGGTATTTGGTTCACCTCCACAAGAGAGGATAAACCGCCTGACTGTTGGACTTACAACCGCCTGGGGGTGGCCGCCAATTAACTTATCCTACGATTTTAAATTCATGTAGGCAAGTCTTATGTTTATGCAAGATAGCAATATTGTTATTTATTTAGAAAGAGACTAAGCCCATAAATACACTCCCTAAGTGACTAGATCATGTAGGGCATGCTTCAAATGACTTAAATCTAATGCAAAATTTTCACATGTTTTATTTTTTATTTTGGACAATCATTTGACTCAGGCTATAAGATTCATATGCCTAATGCATGAGAAATGAGATTATGGGCCAAAATCAATGAGATAAGGAGGTGTGTTTCCACCATGGCTCTCACAGGTCAAGCAAAGTTTTCTAGCAAAGGTGAAAGCCCCCCAATCAAGAGTGAAATAATATGCTTTTATGCATGATGTTAGAAAAGAAAGTACACATCCAACTAAGGGGTTGCTAATTCTTTTATCTTGATTTTAATTTAGGCTTTAAGTGAGGTTATGAGTTGTTTATTTTCAATTTTGAGTTGATTAATTTGGTAGAAGATTTATTTTTCCCTAAGAGCCTAATCATCATCCAGGCCATACATCAAGAAAGGAAGAAACTAGGAAAAGGATGTCATCTTAATTCACAAGTGTGGAGTTTATTTTTAGGATGTGGGACATCACACAAATCTTATGGTGTACTTATTGAAGTGATCAGGTACGATATTAAGGAATGATGCACTATTTTGAAAGATAAAAATCACCACCCAATAATGGACCTAATCATTTAATAAGGACTCCTAAGACATGATGGGTCTTCGAATATACCTGAGATCTTTCCCCTACTTTACATGAAAAAGTAAAGTAGGGTTTATTTTAAGCTGGGTTCATTAAGTTTCTTATGGAGGTAAGCCCCCATAGTTAATTACATCCTAAGGAATGAAAATTCCTTAAGAATACTCTCGATTAAAGTAGACAATTAGGGTCTCCAAAGATTTCAAGGTTAAAACTATCAAAGGATTGACTATTTTAGAAAATCAAATGGGATAGATCAAGGAGAAGACTAGGGGTTGCTAATTCTTTTATCTTGATTTTAACTTAGGCTTTAGATGAGGTTATGAGTTGTTTATTTTTATTTTTGAGTTAATTAATTTGATAGAGGATTTTTTTTCCCTAAGAGCCTAATCGTCATCCAGGCCATACATCAAGCAAGGAAGAAACTAGGAAAATGATGCCATCTTAATGCATAAGCTAAACATAATATCAAACATTTTATAAAGCTAATGTAAAATAATAAAAGACCATTTATGGTCGGGCACCACCGCACAATCCTGAAAATAAATTGGGTAATCGAGCTCTATTCTTATACAACCCGGATTACAAATGAATTAATTAGAATTAAGCAAGAAATTCATGTTATGGGGGTCTTCATTTCTTCTTTTCTTCTTTCTTCTCTTCTTCTTTCTTCTTTTGGGTGGTTGGAATGTGGTTGCTCCAAAGGCTTCACATGGTACATAATGTTGACCTCTACATATGGTTCACAAGTCAAATGAACCATAAAAGTTAAAATAAATATTAACAAGAGGGACGTTGCATGAATCAGGTTTAAAACCCCCTAATCGTGATCAAATTTGATCAAACTTGCATCAATTTGAAAATTCAGATTCGTAATGCGCCTAAAATATAAAAGTTAATTAAATGAAAAAATATCGAATAAATTAATAATCGATCAAATAATTGAAATTATTTTTTAATGAAATTATGCGCATATCGAAGTCAAGAAGCCACGACAACATCCAAACGACCTCTATTCATAAAATTGATTGCACTGTCGTCACCTAAACATCGAAATCTATCAAACGATACCTTCCACGGTCGATTCAACAAAGTGTACATGAACGTCGATCAATTCGAGCACTAAGTCGCATAATTTAAACCTAATTTTACTTCGACCATCGCCGACGTTGCTTAAACGACCTCCGATCACAAAATCGATTGTGCCATTGCATTCGGCACAACATAAACACCTAAAATCAACACCCATATTGCTAGGGTTTATTATTAGGATGATTCGTCAAAATTTCTATGATTAGGGCTAATTATCTTAATAATTAAGCTAATGTGCAATTAGTATAAGTAATTCTCCCTAATCCTTATCTTAACCCTATCGCCCAAGCCACCAACTAAAACAATCGCCCTACTATTCCTATTAGTCGTAGCTTAGGTACCCGATCGAAATGAGCGGTGCCATTTAAATCCTGTGCCGAAGCCTCTAAACCTAATTTCATGCTATCTCCTCTCATTTTTCCCTTACGGATCCTTCTGCTCTTGCGATTCTCCTTTCTTTGTTCTCCTGCTGCTCTCAGTTCCGAAGCCCTCGTGCGCGATCCTCCCTCTCACGCAGATTTGCCTCTCTCGTCTCCTCTCTTCCTCTCTCGCTCTCGTGCAACTCCCATCTGTCCTTCGTGAGCCCTAGCCGAGCCTGAGTGTGGATCGACCAACCTTCAACCAACCAAACTCTTCCTCTTCCTTTCCCTGTGCAATTGGAAGTTCTGGGTTGTTTCTATTCAATGTCTTCCTTTCTTTCTTTGCGGGTTAACTAGGTTTAACCTAAAGTCTATTGTGATTGTAAAATCAAAAGGAAGTGATGAATATATGGTATTTCATGTTGATTCACGGATCGCTCTTGATTGCTGAAATATATCGCTTTGGTTTTATGCTTTTATTGAGTGATCCTTCTTCACCTATGTCCTTCTTTTTTCTTTTTTTCTTCTCTCTGGTTAACCGATCAAGCTCAACCTTCTTTTCTTTTCTTCTGTTTACACATGTAGTAGGCCTTTCCCAATTGGTGTTGTTCTGCATTCTTTCATGGGATCTGCTGAGATGGTGTCATTCTGTTTCATTTATGCTGATAATAAACTTCTGCTATGGACTTGGGAATCATGTTCAATTTTAAATTCATGTCTTCTTACTAAGCTGAAGGCAAAGATGGTTTTCTATAATAGATAGCTTACCGTAACAGAAGTCTTGCAGCTTTTTACTACATTCTTGTTCACGTAGAGAATACTGTATGCTTTAATGAATAGTTGTAGTAATATCAAGGGTATTGCTGAATAAGTGTTAATTTCCATTATAAACTAATACATACATATAGGAGATGCATTGCATGGAACTTGTATCACTTGATATGTGCCTTCTAAAAATGGCATTACCTTGCACTTGGATTATTCCTGTTCGCAGTGAAGTCTTGGGGTTTTTGTTGCCATCTACAATCTAGCCAATAATTTTGTTTTCCTTTACCTATCTATTGAGGGATGATTGAATGATAACAGTTCAGCGGAGGGACTTGGGAAAGATAAATATATATATATATATATATATATATATATATATATATATATATATATATATATATATATATATATATATATATATATATATATAGTAAGGATTTTGAATTTCAGTTTTATGGTTATATGGACATTTTACAAAATCTGAAACTTTGTTTGCATGATATCAAATGTAATTTGGTTGTTTGCCTTATTTGGTTTATCACTTGGCCATCACTTTAGAAAGAGGATGAAGGGAATGATTGTATTTTGAGCTTAGTCCTTACTTGCATACTTGCCTATTTCTATCACTTGACATCTTATTATCAGGCAAATGAAATATAGAATTTCAGATTTGGAAAGATGCTTACATGTTATTACAAACTTATGTTACAACTTGCTATTTGAATATTCCAAATGCAAAATTCAAGTGAAATGGCGATGAAATGATGCTATAATAAGGGGGCATCAGTTATATTTTAATTTCATGCACATGTGAATGCAAATGTATTAAATTGCTTGTGCTATAAGTACCTTCTCACGTTTCTCCAACGAGATAGGGAAACTTGTGATAAGTATCTATTCACGTTGTTTCAACGTGGCAGGGAAATCTATTTTGATATAAGTACCTGTTCACGTTTCTCTAATGTGGCAGGGAAATTGGTTTTGATATAAGTACCTATTCACGTTTCTCCAATGTGGCAGGAAATTCTCTTGCAATAAGTACCTGTTCACGTCTCTCCAATGTGGCAAGAAAACCTATTATGATATAAGTACTTGCTCACGTTGTTCCAACGTGGCAAGAAAATGAGATGCTATGCTGTGCTAACCCATGCACGCCTTTCTTGGCATGGTGGGCATATAAATTTTCAGCCGTGGTGTCTCACGACACCTACCATGCATGCCTTTTTTGGAATGGTGGGCCTAGTCTCAAGCCCTTATGCGGGATGGCGGAGGCTACCAAATTTTCAATAAATCAATAAAAGTTTGAATTTGATATGATGCCAATGAACTTTTAAACTTGATATGCCACAAAAGGAAAGTGAATCAAGACTCAAAATATTTATGAAAACATTGATAAATTGATTCAATCATAAATGCTCAAGTTGAATCAAATCTAATTTATAAGAGATTTGATAATTTATTCACAAGCATAATATTTGATTTGATATCTCAATAACGAATATGATTGAATATTTTCAATTACCATTTGAATCATAATATGTGCTTTACTGAATAATTTGAAAGGAGATTAAGGGAAAATTGAACCATAAGCTTGATGACAAATGCAAATTAAAATCTTCAACATATGTTCAATGATATTATATCATGTGTTAAAAAGAAAAATATTGAGTGTAGACAAGTTCTTTTCTTATGGGGAGGATTAAGGACAATTCAAATTGAAATATAAGAGCTTACAAAAGCTTGATAGCTCTTTTATGAACTTAAGCAACTGGACAATTAATCAATGAATATGAGTGAAGCGACTTCATCAAACATTGATGTGAAATGAATATTTGGTTCGAGATTGATCTAAATATTAGAATGAATGTAAGTCATATTTAAACTTGTTGCTTTATGGTTTATGCAAATGTTCAAAGGAACTAAATTCCTGCACTCATCATGATTTCATGTGAGTTTATAACTTTGTCATTATACATGCTTGGAGTATTATCGCATGTCATACAAGCTAAACATACATACTTATATGCATGTAAGATGAATTTCATGCTTAACTTAAGAAGTAATATTTTGCTTAATCATTTGATTCATGCAAATACTTGAAAGAATCAAATGCATACTCTACAAAATAGATGCATGCTTGATTTGTTAAAGAACATATACATGCTTGATCTAGGATAAGTGGTTGAAAAGAACTAAGGTTATATTATTTAGAACGGACAATCACTTGGTTTGTAATGTGTATCCACATTCTTATAGAATAGACTCTCACTTGATACATGCAAGTACATGAAAGAGTCAATACATATCTTATAGATAAATCTATACTTTATTCATGACAGATAGTTGAAAGAGTCAACTCATGTCTTATAGTCTTATAGAACAGACCTCTACTTGATTTATGATAAACATTTGAAATGGTCAAATTCATATTTGACAGAATAAATCTACATTTGATTTATAATTTTAGGTATCAAAGCCTATGCTTGTAATTCAACATTTATGTCATGTCAAACATCAATGCTTCAACTTTGACATTGTAATATCCATACAAAATTTTTAAAAAATAACAGATACTTGTATGCATGTTGAAGTATTCGATAGCTTAAAAGCTCAAATAAACATATGCAAGCAATCAAATGAAATGAAAGAACATATACTACACTCTCCCGATTTGGTCTTAGGACCGGGTCCGGGTTAACAAAACCTAAAAATCTAATGATGCTATTGTAAATCTTAGAAGCTAATTCTATCATAGAATGACAAAAGATAAATCTATCGGCATCATTGTTAATGTATCTTTTCAAGTTCAAGATCTCAAGAAGAAAATCCCAAACCCAATCCTCTATGTACAATCTAGAGTTGATAATATTTGGAGAATGATAGATCTTGAAATAATTAATCTAGATCTGATCCTATGTAAGAAGGCGATTCGAGTTGACGATTATTTTCGGTTTAGTCTTGGACGGGTAAGTTAACAAAACTCAAAAAATCAAAATTTGACATATAATCTTCAATTTAGACATCTTAATGTCTGTGAAATTTTCAAAGAATAGATATTCATGTGCATGTTGAAGTATTCATTAAGTAAACAAAAATGAAAGAACAGATGCTACACATCCCGATTTGGTCTTAGGATTGGGTCCGGGTTAACAAAACTAAAAAAAAAAAAAAAATCAAAATTTGACATATAAACTTCAACTTAGACATCTTAATGTCCATGTAATTTTCAAAAAAATAGATATTCGTATGCATGTTGAAGTGATTACTAAGTCAAATATAAAAGAACATATGCTATGCTTCTCGGTTTGGTCTTAGGACTTGGTCCGGGTTAACAAAACTTAAAAAAATGTCATATCAAAAACCAAACTTACAAATTGACACCTACATTTCAAATTGACATTCACATGTCCATACAAATTTTTAAAAGAACATATACTCGTATGTGTGTTGAAATGTTCAAACATTTAGAAATATATGCAAGTTAGATACAAAGCAAAGAAAGAGCGCTACATCCGGTTTGGTCTTAGAGGGTCGGGTTAACAAGACCTAAAAATTTGATATTATAAGAATTTCAAATTAATAATATATGAAGCTAATTACGTCTAATTATAAGATATGAATCAGCGACACTTACAGTTCAAACCCTCAAGAAGAAATGTCCCAAACCTGATCCTCTATGTTCAAGCTAGAGTGGACAAGGTTTGAAGGATTATACTTCTTAAGATAATGAATTTAGACCTGATCCTTTGTAGAAAATTAGACAGAGTAGACAAGGTCTATTAATCGATATAGTTTTATGATCGAGAAATATAACTATTATTAAAATTTTAATGATAAATGATCATATATTCAAATATAAATCAATCATAAAATGATCAAAGATTCAAATAAAAATAAAATAAAATATAAATGAAATGAAATTAATTATTTAATTAAAACTAAAAAAAAATCAATCCACCCCTCCACAACTATTTTTCTTGGGGTGAAAAATTAAGAAAACTTTTGCTCACAAAGAGCCAATATCAAATCAAATGCATAACTATCTTCACACTCAAAAATTCCTAAGCCTGTAAGGACGTGATCCGTGTCCTTTGTCCGTGTGGTTTTGCCATGAAATGGCATCACATAAATGACGGTTATGACCAGAGCCCTCTGACTGAGTGGTTCACCGTGATATGGCACCACTAAATTATGGTCACGGCCACAGCCCATATGTTCCCCAACGGCTTTGCTCTTTGAGCTGTGAAATGTAGAATGTATTTGGTTGTACAAAAAGTCTTATGTTAGCTAAGGTTGACTTATATTTGTCTCCTTAGACAAACTCCACCCTAGGTCTACAAGGACACCTTGGAGGATGTAACCCATGTGTTGCTGGCAAGGATCCTTGTCGAGGTTGGGTCCCTACATTGCGGATGGGGACACGACCTCGGATGATGGAACCATGGGATCTAGATGAGGCGTCATCGTTTCCCCATAAAAGTTTTAAATTAAAATGATAAATTTTATAAATTCTAAACTCCACTGCAATTATATTCATTATTTAATGATTCATTGACTAGCCTTGTCGAAAGTGCTCTCAGTATTGGGAGGTGTAATTAACTATAGGGGCTTGCGCCTATAGAAAACCTAGAACCAGATATAAAAAGTTCTCACCAAATGAGGATGAAATCTTTGGGTAGTATCTTATCTACTATTCATCTGCCTTCTGAAATTTTCAGTGACACTAAAATAACTCTTTTCTTTTCCAAAAGAGGTCGGTGATGAATTTTCGGATCCCACAGATTTCTGGTGACTCCGCTTGGGATATGTTTCTCTTTCCATCTTTGGCTAGTCAAATCTAAGTTATAATTGCAGTGGAGTATAAAAAAAAAAATGAAATGATAAAATAATAATATTGGAAATGATAAGTCAAAAGTGAAAATTTTAAAGTTTCTAAATAAAGACTTAAGCCATTTGAGATTTTATTTAGTGCATGTGCTTAGTATGTTCTGTCTTATTGTACCCATATTTTTGAAAGAAAGGTGATAGCGTACCTATTTTCAATTGTTAATTTTTACCTTTAAACTTCTAGAATAGCCCTACAGAACACAGCTGCCACTGTTACTCTCAAAAATGGTGCCAACATCCGTTTGGCAAATGCCATCATCAATGATGGAAGTATTGGGGCTACCATCCAGTTTGGTAGCATTGACTTCCCAGCCATCCTGAATCAAGAGGAAGTTGCTAGGCCTCAACTTGCTGAAGTCCATACTCATCCTGCACGCCATGTGCATCAATCTCTAAAAAGGCCTGCTAAAGTTGTGACCCCTACTGTTGTTGGGGCACCTAAAAAAAACTTTATGTCTTTGAGAGGCTTGGTCGCTCAGAGACATCAATCATGAAGAGGATTGTTATTAGAAGGACTATCTCCTTAGTCCCTAAAAATACTATCACCTGAACCCTTTGCCCCAGGGAGGCATGATGCTGAAGCTTCTTCATGTGGAAGCAAGCTTAGCAAGAGGAAAAGAAGAAAAAGAAGCCTTGAGCTGTGTGCTCAATAGTTACTGCCTGTGCAGCCAGCTGCACAACTAATTATGGAACTAGCAGTGAGTGTTCCTACCTACAACCAGTTTGACAACCTTAAGTGGGTCAAACGGAATAGCTCTACTGGTCAAATCAAGCAGTCCTTCTGGACCTAATAGCGTCAAGCTCTAGCTCCTCCTATGAGGAAACCTGAAATCATATCTGCAAGAGTGCATCGGGTTCTCCAAGTTGCTAAGGAGAGAGGACTGATGAAAAGAAGATATCAGGGTCATGTTATTAAGGATGCTAGGACTGCTCCTCCAAGGAGATCTCATCCCATAACTCCAACGACAGGATGCCAACCAAACCATGTCCCACGTGGTGAGCATCGGGGTGTGACATTTGGACCACGTGTCCAGAAATCCACCACTGAAAGGTCCCGGTGGAAAGGTAAGCAAATATGGAGGCCTAGGCCTCAAAAAGAAATTATATTAAAAAAAAGACACGGCATGACATATGGTGTGAATTCCCGGAGATCCGCCCCAACTCAAATTTATCAGCGATGGGAGCCTAAAAAGAGGGCCCCAGATGATAAAGCATCTGACGGTAGACACCTTGGAGAATCTTCTAGGGGATCCCATCACCAATCAACTCCGCCCCATCGAGAGGAGGTCAGCTTTGATCGAATCCCTCTAATCGATGAAGTCTCGATTCCACATTTGGAATCAGAAGTCCATTGGAGACACCGATCAGAAATCTGTGTCTAAGGGGACAAAGAAGAAGAGGAGGATGCTACAACTGTTGAAATAGTGTACATGATACAACAAGTCGGTGAGCCATTTGGTGTGTGCCAATACCAACATAGGCATAATACAATAGTACCTCCCCCTCAACCTGAAGAACAACAAAATGTTCAAATAGAGGAAGCATCCTCTGATTCTTCAGGAGAGGAACAACAAGAAGAAGAAGAAGAAGAAAGGGAAGAAAATCCCACCTTCGCTGATACAACCACTTTGGCAGAGGCGCAGAGACAAATTCAACGCCAGATGAAATCCAAAGATAAAGAAATTGCTCAGTTGAATATGAAAATGAGCGAAATGATGATGAAAATGAATGCGATGATGCAGTTGATGCAAAGAAATATCACGACAGGTCCAACACCTGTCCCTCCAAATAATCATCAGGCCTCCAGTAGTGCCCATGACAATCCTCCAATAAACCTGATCTCGCATGCTTCGAGAGTCCAAATTGAGCCTGAAGCGAGGATTGAAATAAACGAGTCAGCTCGGCAACCTGCTTCTCAGAATGTACAAAGCACATCTGAAGCCGTGACAACCTCTCAACTTGATATTATCCTGAATGAGAAGATCAAAGCTGTCATAGCTACAGAGCAGGTAGAAAAATTGGTGAGCAAGGGTCACCCATATCCCGTGGAGTATGATCAAATTCCATACCCAAAGGGATATTCAATGCCGAAGTTTAATCTATTCGACAAAAATGGTAGTCCCAAATAGCATCTAGCCCAGTTCAAAGCATCTTGTGGTAATACAGGGGGTAATGATGCATTATTATTCTGTTAGTTCATCAACAGTTTAACTTCGACTACTTTTGAATGGTATGCTGAGTTGCCAAATGACTCAGTCAGAACTTTTGTTGAACTTGAAAACATGTTCGCTAAAAGGTTTGTCAGCATAGTCAAAAAGATAACTATTGCTAATCTCGCCCTTGAGAAGAGGAAGAAAGATGAGTGAGTAACCAGATATATCACGCATTGGAAAAATATGAGTATGAAATGTGAGCAACAATTAGAAGAAGAGCATACAATCCAACTGCTGATGGGCAACATCGATGACAAGATGGCACATTATCTTTGCATGGTTTCAATTAACACATTTCAAGAGCTGCTTGATAGGGTGGCTAAATTTGAGAAATTAAATTTATCATGTTCTGATAGCCACCAAGATAAATCCAAAAGAGCAAAAGCTCTAGATCCGAAGAAGGGTGAAACACATTTCACCTCATTCAAAAAAGATACAGGTAAGCGGTTTGTCTATAATGTAGACAAAGAAATGCTACCTGTTTACCAAAAAAGACCAAAGCAGTCATTCAATCCCGCTCCATAACCCAAGCTCATACTTGGAGGTAATGATGTGCCTCGAGGTCACTTGATTGAAGCGGCGACCAAAAGCAAATAAAAGGAATGACTTGATGGCCCCAACCCTAAAAGAAAAGCTGAACAAAGAATATTCTTTTAAGAGGAAAAGTGTGGCTAAACTATTTAAGCATGCACTCAAAGCAGGTCTCCAGCTACCAGAGTGTAAAAGACCTGAAGAGGCTGGACAAGCAGATAATCCTAACTATTGCCCGTATCATCGGGTGCTCTGCCATCTATTGAAGATTGCTACATATTCAAAGATTGGCTAGAGCAAAAATATAGAAATGGAGAATTCACATTATCAGACAATGTATTGGTGTGTCTGAAGAAAGAATCCACAAAAGTAATCACCTCATCTCCAATACTATCAAGCAAAGATAAAGGCAAAGAGATACTGGTCGATGATGAAGGATGGTAGGTCATAGTCTCTAAAAAGATTGTAAAAATGTTGAAATAGTTGGAAAGCATTCCAGGTGTTCAGTGGAAATCACCACTCGAGCTCGTACTTGAGTTGAGACAAAACTCAAGTTATGGGAAGGCTAGTTCATCTCATGAAAGATAGCCTAGCCAAATACCACAAGGGAAAGCCAAGAAGCCTCCCAAATGAAAGAATAAATTAAAGAAAAAGAAGAAGGTTGTAGCGTAAAATGTTACCACTGCTATGGATGGTCATAACTTAACACAAAGGATCATCAATAATATGGATGATTATATACAGCCAACAAGATGACCCATCACACTTGCTGAATTCATTACTAATCTTCAGATAAATGAAGAAGCAGGGAAAGAAGCTGAAGAACTTCTCACTGAGTCTTACTTGATAATACATGAAGCTGATAATAACTTAGAAGAACTCTGTTTCCCAAATGAAGATGAATTAGAGCTCACCATGTCGGCAGACATGAAGAATGTAAAGTTGGGCAGTAATTTTGAATCTTCTAGCCTATCATTAGGCGAGGCGTAGATCTTTGTAATCGAGTCATCTCGAAGATTGATGTAAAAGTAGCTCAATTACAGTTGAGAAGTGGTTGAGTGCTACCATCTCAATAGAGGAAAGAATAAATAAACAGGGATAAAGGAAAAGAAATTGAAATCAATGAAAAAGTTATCCCTAAGGATTCAAATAAGAAGGCTTCACCAAATAAAGAGATTGATTACAACATTCTATCCCATTTAAGGAAAATTCCAGCATAGCTTAGTGTATACGAAGCACTTCTGATGTTGGAAGATCTTCATAACACCTTAATTGAAGCTCTCAAAGAGCCGGAGAAGTTTGAAGAATACTTTATTGAGCACTGTCTAACGAAGACCTTGCATGTTCAAGAGCCTCCAGCCATCACATTTTCAGAAGAAGATCTTATGCTTGGAACTGCAGAGCACAATCGCCCTCTGTATGTTACAGTTGAAAGTGATAAAATTATGATACCACAGATCTTAATTGATCCCGGTTCCTCCATGAATCTTATGAACTTGAGAAGTCTTTGATGGCTATCTCTAGATGTACAACATCTGGGATGAGATAAAATCCTGGTTCAAGATTTCAATGAGAAGGGATATAAAACTATCAGGTCATTTGTCCTCCCTCTTAAATTTGGAAACCTCCACACAGAAGCCAAATTTCATGTGATTGATGCAGATACTTCATTCAGAGCTCTTCTAGGTCGACCATGGCTTCATAAGTATGGCATTGTCCCATCTACATTGCATCAATGTATGAAATATACAAAAGATGGAGAAGAATGCCAAATTGTGGGTGACATGCAACATTTTACAGTGCATGAAATGAAGATATATCAAGATGCCAGTTACTTCCTTCTGAGGGAATCAAAGCTAACAAAACAACTAGCAAATAATGCATCTACTTTAAAATCCATAAAAGAACAAGTTAAGAAGAAGAGTGAAAATAAAATAAATAAAGGAAAATAGATTATTTCAAATATCCCTAAGGGTATAAAGAACAAGTCTAAAATTAATAACGCTGTCCCTCATCTAGGCAATGATACTGAAGAAGAAGATGAATGTGTTCCTTTCAAATCCAAAGGTCCATGTGAATCTTCGAGTAAAACTCTGATTGAGGAAGATCATTTTAACTCTGATTATGAGTTTGAATCTGCTTTTGAAGGCAAGGTGCAATGCACCTACTTAAAACAATCATAGATCCATTGGCAGTAGAGACTACACTCGTAGTCATTCCTATTCCTCCTCAACATTTTAAAGAAATCACCCCTCGAGAAACTCATAAAGTCAAGGAACTGGTGACCTTCTATGTACCTCCTCTCCTTGGAAAACTTGGGCCAGGAAGCCTGTTTTATAAATCCGAGGGATGTCAAGAAGAAGATCCTGATTGGGTAATGCAGTTATCTGAAGAGGAAGAAGCCATGCCCACAAGGATACCAAAATATTACTCTCCAAAAATGCAAAACCTAATGCGCAAGCATGGGGTCCATGCTAGAGCAAGTAAGCAAAGGACTAAGCTCTTTGAGATGATGTGGTATCCAAAAGGTTATCAAAACTTTGATAGAAGAAATAAGCATACTACCAAAGGCCTTGGTTTCATCCAAGACAATGGTCCACAGGAATACACCTGTTACGCTATAACAGGAATAGAAGTTGAGAGTGATAATGAATATGAGAATGTCATTTTTAATGTCAGTCTCACAAATAATGAAGAAGTGAAAGCCGGGCCAGTATCTGAAAAGCTTGAAGATGGTGGGCAGACAGCCACTATGGATGAACTTAAAGAGATTAATATGAGAACTGAGGATCCTCATCCAACGTTCATCAGTTCCCTACTTCCTAAAGATAAAGTGAAAGAATTAAAAACCTTACTCTACGAATTCAGGGACTTCTTTGCATGGACATATGCTGAGATGCCAAGCTTATCCCTTGACATAGCGGTTCACAAATTAGCAATCAAGCCAGATGCAACACCAGTCAAGCAAGCCTCTAGGAGAATGAGATTGGAGGTTGAAGAATAGGTAGTTGCAGAAACCAAGAAGCTCATTAAAGCTGGTTTCATTCGAGAAGAAAAATATGCTGACTGGATAGCTAATATCATCCCTGTAAAGAAAAAGAATGGCAGTGATCGATTATCGACTTGAGGACTTAAACAAAGCATGTCCAAAGGATGACTTTTTTACTCGTATCGAGCTGTAGTGGATAACAATTCAAATCACGACATGTTCTCATTTATGGATGGATCGTCAGGTTACAATCAAATCAAGATGGCTCCTAAAGATGAGAAGCATACCTCATTCAGGACACCAATTGTCATATATTGCTACATAATGCCCGGCTTGAAGAATCTTTGGAGCTACATACCAAGAGCTATGACGAATCTTTGATGAGTTGATTCATCAAAAAGTAGAGTTCTATGTTGATGACCTCGTTGTCAAGAGTATAGATCACAAAGATCATCTCGATGATTTAAGGATCGTCTTTGAAAGAATCAGAAAATATGACCTTAAGATGAATCCTCTCAAGTGCGCCTTCGGAGTCTCTTCGGGGAAGTTCCTTGGATATATTGTGCACTATAGAGGGATTGAAATCGATCCCAATAAAATCAAAGTGATTGTTGAAATGCCTCCTCCAAGGAGCCTTCGTCAACTCCGCTCCATACAGGGACATCTTGCATTCATTAGAAGTTTATATAAAATTTGTCAGGCAGATGTCGACCCTTTGCAAAACTAATGAAGAAAAATACTCCTTTCAAGTGGGATGAAGAATGTCAAGAGGTCTTTGACAGTATTAAGAGATATCTATTGAATCCACATATTCTTGTAGCACCAATCCCAAGAAAGCCTCTCATCCTGTACACAATAGCATTAGAAGAATCTCTAGGTGCTCTGTTAGAGCAACATAATGAAGAAGAAAAGGAAAATGCTCTGTATTACATTAGTCGAAGACTAATAGGAGCAGAAGCGCGTTATTCTCCAATTGAGAAGCATTGTTTGGCATTGATTTTTGCTACCCAAAAGCTACGTCATTACATGTTATCTCATAAAATTACCCTTATCTCAAGGAGCGATCCGTTGAAGTTCTTAATGACAAGATCAACATTGACAGGTCGCTTGACATGATGGGCTGTCCTTCTACTATAATTTGATATTACATATGTTCCCCAAAAAGCGGTGAAGAGGTAAATTCTAGCAGATTTTCTTGCTGATCATCTCATCCCAGCAGATTCATCGCTCAATGATGATCTTCTTGATGAGCAGATCATGCACATATATGAAAAAGAAAAGCAGCAAAAGTGGAAATTGTATTTTGATGGAGCTTCATCCATCAAATACACTCAACCCTCAAATCTCCCAAAGGCTCGAGCTAGTATCGGTCTCATCTTGATCACACCTGAAGGTGGCATAATGAGATATTCTTATAGATTAACTCAACCACGAACCAACAATGAAGCAAAATATGAAGCGTTGATGGCAGGTTTAGAGGAAGCCATTTCCATGGGAGTCCAGAATTTACAAATTTATGACGATTCTCAACTCGTCATTAATCAAGTGTTGGGCCTTTACAAAATCAACAAGCTTGAATTGGCCTACTATCACTAACGAGTTCTCAAGCTTATGAAGCAAATCTCAAATGTCATTTTGACTCGAGTCTCTAGAGCTAAGAATAGCAAAGCAGACTGTTTAGCTAAATTAGCTAAAGAAATGTCGAGTATGGATGACGACAATGACTACATACTAATTAGTGTTTGCACTCGTCAAGTCCTAGAGCCAAAAAGCTTAAAATCCTCGCTGAAAGAGGGGTCATCAAATGCAATTCATGAGGATGCAGCTTATGTTTCTCCCTACACTCCCTTATGAATTACTTTCCAAAGTCAACAAGCAGAGCCTCAGACAATTCCAGATGAAAACTTCAACCTGAGGAAGCACTAAAATACAAAATAAAATTCTTATAGTAGAAGAGAAGGAAGACTGGAGACAACCCTTCGTCGACTACTTCAAGGAAGGAAAATTGCCAAGCAATAAGTCGATAGCTGCATAACTTGAGAAAAGGCTCCGACTATATGCTTATGTTGACAATACCCTTTATCGTAGATCCTTCGAGCAGATGTGGCTACGATGTTTGGGAATAGAAAAGGCTAACAAAGTAATTAGTGAAATTCATCAAGGACTTTATGGCGCACACCAATCGGGTCCTAAAATGGCTTTCAAAATTAAAAGGTTGGGATACTCGATCATCATGATAAAGAGGTATCATGCCAAGAGATGCCATGAATGCCAAGTCCACGATAACATCCCACCATCGCCAGCCTTGACTTCATCTTAACCGATTATTCATCTAAGTAAGTGAAGCTTCTCCATTCATAGAAGTTATAACAAGTGTGACCAACTTCTTCACCCACAATATTAGATTTGGTGTACCATGCGAATCATTTCATGGGCCGCCTTCAAAAGCACTAAAGTTTATAAGTTTGCTGATCGACATAAGATTGATTGGCGATATTCATCAATTTACAACCCAAGAGTGAATGGCTTGGTTGAGGCCTTTAACAAAATACTAGTCAAATTGCTTAAAAAAATTCTAACAAAAAATAAAAGAGAGTGCAAAGGGCGTTATGGGCTTACCACACCACTTACAAGACTCAAAGTCTACCCCTATGCATTAGTGTTTGGTGCAATACTCAAAGTTGAACTACCTTTGGAGAGTAGCCATTCAACAAAATCTTACCCAGAGATGAGCTCATCTACGAATGGAAGAGCTTGATGCTTGATGAGGTTAGGCTCCAAGCTCAGGAAAATCTAGAAGTCTATCGGCGAGGATGTCCAAAATTCGATCATGATACATCCTCGAGCTTTTAGGAAGGAAATTGGTCAGTCTTTGAAGACCAATCATCCATCATCGCAAAATTGGTGGTAAATTTGAACCTAATTGGGAGGGACCCTTCGTCATTGAAAAGGTATATCAAGGGGGAGCCTACCAGTTCATTGACTTCAAAGGTGAAAGAGCAATGCCACCAATCAATGGTCGGCATTTAAAAAATATTACACATGAAGTGTAATTGGACAAATCCTCCATTTGAAAATCTTCATTGCTAAACACATATGTAAATTTTCATTGGAAATTCTCTTGTAACACAAGAATGCATTTCCAAAATAAAATAAAATCCCCATTGGCAGGCATTTTTTAAAGTTTTATAGTAAAGTATCAGACGTTCCTGTTAGATCAGGGGTCTTCCTTTCTCTTTGGGTTGACATCGTGCCTAGTGCCAAGATCCCCACATGCATATTGAAAATTATGTATTCAAATTCTCAAATTTAAAAGTCTTACTGACCAAAGAAGAAACTTTTCAACTCCAAAAACTTCAATAAACTAAGTTGGATATACATTTATCATCCCACATCAAATCTAAAGGCTCGAGTTGGTGTATAAGGTTGGACTCAACATGCCTAAATATGGCCGAGTCGTTGACAGATCTGCTTACTCAACATGCCACAAAGGCCATAGTAAGAGATCCCTATTTTGTTAGCCCGAGGATAAAATCCTTCATCAATTGCTCAAGTCCACGACTCAAGTGGGTGTATAAGGTCAGACTAAACATGCCAAAATATGGCTGAGTCGCTGACAGATTTGCTTACTCAACACGCCACAAAGGTTGTAGTAAGGGATCCTCCAACTTCGTTAGTTCAAAGACAAGAGCATCCAAATCCCCAAATCTCTCCAACTTGGTGAGTTCAAGTGACCCAGACTAGGAAATTATCCCTATTGGTCATAAGGTCATTTTCAAAATTCCAACAAAAAAATGTATCCTTACTCAAGAAAGCACTAAGAGGAGTTTTGAATCAAATACAAATATGAAATCTCAAGTCCTTCAATAAGTGTATCAAAGTAGAAAGAAAAGACCAAAGGAAATTCTTCTTCAGTAAGTCCAATCAAGTAAAAAGCAAAGGACCGAAGAAGCCATCCCAATGTTCATATAAAGCTAAAAGCTGAACTAAGGGAGTTTTGTCATCAACATGTCCATTACATGCGCAAAGCACAGGACTAATGACTCTTCGCCATTGACCCAACACAAGCTCTGAGAGATAGGTCGTCGACATATATCTTTCTACAAGCCTATGAAAGAAGAAAGCTAGGGTAGAAGGTAATTTCCTATCGTCTGACAAATATCCAAGATAATTCAGGACTTTCCTCCATCAAATCCATCAAGGCATGAAGCCTGGATAAAAGGAGACATAAGATACGAATATTGAGATGAAATCTTCAACAAGTCCATCAAAGCATAAAGCATAGGACCGAAGACATTCTTATCTCACCGACTCCATCAAATCCACTAAGGAACAAAGCTCAGATAGGAGGAAAATACAAATTTCAAATTTCGAGATGGAATCTTCAACAAGTCTGTTAAAGCTCAAAGAATAGGACCGAAGACATTCTCATCTCACTGACTCCATCAAGTTTGCTAACGCATAAAGCTAGGACAGGAGGAAAATACAAATCCCAAAGTTCGAGATGAAATCTTCAATAAGTCCATCAAAGCATAAAGCATAGGACCGAAGACATTCTCATCTCACTAACTCCATCAAGTCCGCTAAGGCACAAAGCCAGGACAGGAGGAAAATACAAATTTCAAATTTTGAGATGAAATCTTCAACAAGTCCATCAAAGCACAAAGCACATGACTGAAGATGTTCTCATCTCAGCAATAAATGATCAACTCCATCAAGCCCGCTAAGGCACAAAGTCAGGACAGGAGAAAAATATAAATTTCAAACTCTTAGGAGGAAGTCTTTAACAAGTCCGTCAAAGCACAAAGCCAAGGACCGAAGACATTCCAAATTCTCTTAACAAGTCGGTGATGACAAGTCAAAGCATCTCCTTCATCTAGTCCATCAAGCACAAAGCATTGGACTAATGACAACTTCTACCGGTTCAACGAGCTATTGCAGTCGAACTGATGAAATTCAAGTGCTTGCCCAACCTGAGAGTTATACTCACTTCCATAAAAGGGCAGCAACCAGGTATTATTAAAAGTTGTAGAAATTACAACTTAAGCATGACATCCAAGCAAATCTCTTATAAATCTACAAGGTCAACTTATTTGCAACAAACACATTCCACTCCATGCGCGAACCATGTTTATTGGGGGGCATTTGTTGACCTCTACATATGGTTCACAAGTCAAATGAACCATAAAAGTTAAAATAAATATTAACAAGAGGGATGTTGCATGAATCGGGTTTAAAACCCCCCTAATCGCGATCAGATTCGATCAAACTCACATCGATTTGAAAATTTAGCTTATAATGCGCCTAAAATATAAAAGTTAATTAAATGAAAAAAATATCGAATCAATTAATAACTGATCAAATAATTGAAATCATTTTTTAATAAAATTATATGCATATCAAAGTCGGGAAGCCCCGACGATGTTTGAATGACCTCTATTCGCAAAATTGATCATGCCGTTGTCGCCTAAATGTCAAAATCTATCAAAACGCCTTCCATGGTTGATTCGGCAAAGTGTACACGAACATCGATCAATTCGAGCGTGATGTCGCACAATTTAAACCTAATTTTACTTTGATTTTCGCTGACGTTGCTTAAACGATCTCCGATCGTAAAATCGATTGCGCCATTGCATTCGGCATAACAGAAACACTTAAAATTAATACCCATATTGCTAAGGTTTATTATTAAGATGATTCGTCAAAATTTCTATGATTAGGGCTAATAATCTTAATTATTAAGCTAATGTGCAATTAGTCTAAGTAGTTCTCCCTAATCCTTATCTTAACCCTACCGCCCAAGCCACCAATTAAAATAGCCGCCCTACTATTCCTATTGGTCGCCGCTTAGGTACCTAATTGAAATGAGCTGTGCCATCTAAATCCCATGCCAAAGCCTCTAAACCTAATTTCACGCTATATGCTCTCATTTTTCCCTTACGGCTCCTTCTGCTCTCTTGCGATTCTCCTTCCTTCATTCTCATGCTGCTCTCGGTTCTGAAGCCCTCGTGCATGGTCCTCCCTCTCATGCAAATTTCCCTCTCTCGTCTCCTCTCTTCCTCTCTCACTCTCGTGCGACTCCCGTCCATCCTTCATGAGCCCTAGCTGAGCCTGAGTGTGGATTGACCAGGCTTCAGCCAACCAAACTCTTCCTCTTCCTTTTCCTATGCAATTGGAAGTTCCAGGTTGTTTCTATTCAACCTCTTCCTTTCTTGCTTTGCAAGTTAACTAGGTTTTACCTAAAGTCTATTGTGATTGTAAAATCAAAAGGAAGTGATGAGTATATGGTATATCATGTTGATTCACATATCGCTCTTGATTGCTGAAATCTATCGCTTTGGTTTTATGCTTTGATTGAGTGATCCTTCTTCACCTATGTCCTTCTTTTTTCTTTTTTTTTTCTCTCCGGTTAACCGATCAAGCTTGGCCTTCTTTTCTTTTCTCCTATTTACACATGTAATAGTCCTTTCCCAATTGGTGTTGTTCTGCATTCTTTCATGGGATCTACTGAGATGGTGTCATTCTGTTTCATTTATGCTGATAACAAACTTCTGCTTTGGACTTGGGCATCATGTTCAAATTTAAATTCATGTCTTCATACTAAGCTGAAGGCAAAGATGGTTTTCTATAATAGACAGCTTACCGTAGCAGAAGTTTTGCAGCTTTTTACTACATTCTTGTTCACGTAGAAAATAATGTATGCTTTAATGAATGGTTTTAGTAATATCAAGGGTATTGCTAAATAAGTGTTAATTTCCATTATAGACTAATACATACATATAGGAGATGCATTGCATGGAACTTGTATCACTTGATATGTGCCTTCTAAAAATGGCATTACCCTGCATTTGGATTATTCCTGTTCGCACTGAAGTCTTGGGGTTTTTGTTGCCATCAACAATCTAGCCAATAATTATGTTTTCCTTTACCTATATATTGAGGGATGATTGAATGATAACAGTTCAGCGGAGGAACTTGGGAAAGATAAAAAAATATATATATAGTAAGGATTTTTAAATTTCAGTTTTATGGTCATATGGACATTTAACAAAATCTGAAACTTTGATTGCATGATATTAAATGTAATTTGGTTGTTCTCCTTATTTGGTTTACCACTTGGCCATCACTTTAGAAAGAGGATGAAGGGAATGATTGGCTTTTGAGCTTAGTCCTTACTTGCATACTTGCCTATTTCTATCACTTAACATCTTATTATCAGGCATATGAAATATGAAATTTCAGATTTGGAAAGATGCTTACATGTAATTATAAGCTTATGTTACAGCATACTATTTGAATATTCTAAATGAAAAATTCAGGTGAAATGATGATGAAATGATGCTATAACAAGGGGGTATCAATTATATTTTTATTTCATGCACATGTGAATGCAAATGTGTTAAATTGCTTTGTGCTATAAGTACCTGCTCACATTTCACCAACGTGACAGGGAAACTTATGATAAGTACCGATTCACGTTATTCCAACATGACAGGGAAATCTGTTTTGATGTAAGTACCTGTTCATGTTTCTCCAACATGATAAGGAAATCTATTTTGATATAAGTACATGGTCACGTTTCTCCAACGTGGCAGGGAAATCTGTTGCTATAAGTACCTGTTCATGTTTCTCTAATGTGGCAGGGAAACCTGTTATGATATAAGTACTTGCTGACGTTGTTCCAACGTGGCAAGGAAATGAGATGCTATGTTGTGCTAACCCATGCATGCCTTTTTTGGCGTGGTGGGCATATAAACTTTTGGCCACAGTGTCTCACGACACCTGCCATGCACACCTTTCTTGGCGTGGTGGGAAGGCCTAGTCCCCCGAAGTAGCCCCTTATGCGGGGATGATGCCGGGAGGCTGCCAAAATTTTCAATAAATTAATAAAAAGTTTGAATTTGATATGATGCCAATTGAATGTTTAAACTTGATATGCCACAAAAGAAAAGTGGATCAAGACTCAAAATATTTATGAAAATATTGATAAATTGATTCAATCATAAATGCTCAAGTTGAATCAAATCTAAATTATAAGAGATTTGATAATTTATTCACAAGCATAATATATGATTTGATATCTCAATAACGAATATGATTGAACATTTTCAATTACCATTTGAATCATAATATGTGCTTTTCTGAATAATTTGAAGGGAGCTTAAGGGAAAATTGAACCATAAGCTTGATGACAAATGCAAATTAAAATCTTCAACATATGTTCAATCATATTATATCATGTGTTAAAAAAAAGATTTAGTGTAGATAAGTTCTTTTCTTATGGGGAGGATTAAGGACAATTCAAATTGAAATATAAGAGCTTGCAAAAGCTTGATAGCTCTTTTATGAACTTAAGCAACTGGACAATTAATCAATGAATATGAATAAAGCGATTTCATCAAACATTAATGTGAAATGAATATTTAGTTCGAGATCGATCTAAATATTGGAATGAATGTAAGTCATATTTAAACTTGTTGCTTTATGGTTTATTCAAAAAATGTTCAAAGGAACTAAATTCCTGCACTCATCATGATTTCATGTGAGTTTATAGCTTTGTCATTATGCATGCTTGGAGTATTATCACATGTCATACAAGCTAAACATACATACTTATATGCATGTAAGATGAATTTCGTGCTTAACTTAAGAAGTAATATTTTGCTTAATCATTTGATTTATGCAAATACTTGAAAGAATCAAATGCATACTCTACAAAATAGATGCATGCTTGATTTGTTAACGATACATGCTTGATCTAGGATAAGTGGTCAAAAAGAACCAAGCTTATATTATTTAGAATAGGAAATCACTTGGTTTGTAATGTGTATCCACATTCTTATAGGACAGACTCTCACGTGATACATGCAAGTACATGAAAGAGTCAATGCATATCTTATAGATAAATCTATACTTGACTCATGACAAATAGTTGAAAGAGTCAACTCATGTCTTATAATATTATAGAACAAGCCTCTACTTGATTTATGATAAACATTTGAAATGGTCAAATTCATATTTGATAGAATAGATCTACATTTGATTTATAATTTTAGGTACCAAAGCCTGTGCTTGTAATTCGACATTTACGTCATGTCAAACATCAATGCTTCAACTTCGACATTGCAATGTTCATACAAAATTTTACAAAAAAAGAATAGATACTTGTATGCATGTTGAAGTATTCGATAACTTAAATGCTCAAATAGACATATGAAAGCAATTAAATGAAATGAAAGAACATATACTACACTCTCCCAGTTTGGTCTTAGGACTGGGTCCGGGTTAACAAAATCTAAAAATCTAATGATGTTATTGTAAATCTTAGAAGCTAATTCTATCATAGGATGACAAAAGATAAATCTATCGGCATCATTGTTAATGTATCTTTTCAAGTTCAAGATCTCAAGAAGAAAATCCCAAACCTGATCCTCTATGTACAATCTAGAGTTAACAAGGTTTGGAGAATGATAGATCTTAAAATAATTAATCTAGATTGATCCTCCCAAGAAGATAGTCGAGGAGTTGTTCTATTTTCTCGATTTAGTCTTTGGGTGAAAGTTAACAAAACTCAATAATCAAAATTTGACATATAAACTTCAATTTAAATATCTTAATGTCCATGCAATTTTTAAAGAACATATATTCGTGTGCATGTTGAAGTGTTCGTTAAGTCAAAAATGGAAGAACATATGCTACACATCCCGATTTGGTCTGCAGACCAGGTCCGGGTTAACAAAACTAAAAAAGAAATCAAAATTTGACATATAAACTTCAACTTAGACATCTTAATGTCCATATAATTTTTGAAGAATAGATATCCGTATGCATGTTGAAGTGATTACTAAGTCAAATATAAAAGAACATATGCTATACTTCCCGATTTAGTATTAGGACCAGGTCCGGGTTAACAAAACCTAAAAAATGTCATATCAAAAATCAAATTTGTAAATTGACACCTACATTTCAACTTGACTTTCACATGTCCATACAAATTTTTAAAAGAATAAATACTCGTATGTGTGTTGAAATGTTCAAACATTTAGAAATATATGCAAGTTAGATACAAAGCAAAAGAAAAAATGCTACACATCCCGGTTTGGTCTTAGGACCGGGTCCGGGTTAACAAGACCTAAAAATTTGATATTGTAAGAATTTCAAATTAATAATATTTGAGAAGCTAATTACGTGGTATGTACTACAAGATATGAATCAGTTGAGCCCTCAAGAAGAAATGTCCCAAACCTGATCCTCTATGTTCAAGCGAGAGTGGACAAGGTTTGAAGGATTATACTTCTTGAGATAAAGAATTTAGGCCCGATCCTCTATAGAAAACTAGACAGAGTAGACAAGGTCTATTAATCGATATTAGTCCTATGATCAAGAAAGGAAATTGTTATTAAAATTTTAATGATAAATGATCAGATATTCAAATCTAAATCAATCATAAAATGATCAAAAATTCAAATAAAAATAAAATAAAATATAAATGAAATAAAATTAATTATTTAAATTAAAACTAAAAAAAATCAATCCACCTCTTCACAACTGTTTGTCTTGGGGTGACAAATTAAGAAAAATTTTTTTCACGAAGAGCCAATGTCAAATCAAATGCATAACTATCTTCACACTAAAAAATTCCTAAGCCCGTAAGGACGTGGCACGTGTCCTCTGTCCATGTGGTTTTGCTGCGAAATGGCACCACATAAATGGTAGTTACGACCAGAGCCCTCTGATTGGGTGGTTCGCTGCGATATGGCACCACTAAATTACGATCACGACCACATCCTGTATGTTCCCCAACGGCTTTTGTCTTTGAGATATGAAATATAGAATATATTTGGTTGGGTCAAAAGTCCTATGTTGGCTAAGGTTGACTTATATTTGTCTCCTTAGACAAACTCCACCCCAGGTCTACAAGGATACCTTGGACGACGTAACCCATGTGTTGCTGACAAGGATCCTTCGATCAGGTTGGGTTGACTACCTCCTTTGACTAAGCGGACCAGGGACCGCGACAGCCCGGGATGATAGAACCATGGGATCTAGATCAGGCGCATCATTGTTCCCCAAACAAAAAGTTTTAAATTAAAATGATAAATTTTATAAATTCTAAACTCCACTCACTACAATTATATATTCGTTATTTAACGAATCATTAACTAGCCTTAATCGAAAGTGCTCTCTCAGTATTGGGAGGGGTAATTAACTATAGGGGCTTGCACCTATAGGAAACCTAGAACCAGATATAAAAGATTCTCACTAAATGAGGATGAAATCTCTGGGTAGTGTCTTATCTACTATTCATCTGCCTTCTAAAATTTTCAGCGACACTAAAATAACTCTTTTCTTTTCCAAAAGATGTCGGTGAAGAATTTTTGGATCCCACACATAAGATGAGATCTTATGGATAATGTTTATTCTAATCCCCATAACAATCATTCCACAATCCTAATTACAAAAGTACATGAAAAGGAAAAGTAAATCTAATTAACACCAACAAAATAGAGATTAGCTAAACAAATCATACAATTTCCAAGCATGTATATTAGACTTAGAACCCTACACATGGGTAACCAAGTCCACCTGGCCTATCTAATTTTTCTCAGGAGTATAAGCATCTGCACAGTAAAAGAATTTGTATTTTTATTATAGTGCCCCTTAAGTAGAATCTCCTGCAGAAGACAATGATTAGACTAAATCATCATACCATTCATTCTACGCACATACATTCTAATATACATACTAGAAATAATACATCACAAAACAAAAGCAAACATCAAACCATGCACTGCCCTAACCTAAAGCAAGAAGTGGTGACTTAACCTAATGTGTGTGCTATGTAAGGTTTGTATGGTATGCTTAGCTAGGCTTTAAGGTTTAGATTTCCTAAGTATGAAAATGTTCAACTTAGAAGATGGTTTCAATTTAAGTTGTTTAGTTGCTTTGGGATTAATTTTATTTTGAATTTTGATTAGGTTTGAGTGAATCCTACAATTAATTACTAAGTTGTAAGGAGAGGGAAAAGAGAAGAGAACTTCTCTTTCCTTCTCTACCTTAAATAATTTCTAAAGTAAGTTCATGTTTGATTTTGTTTAGTGAATGTTTTATTATCTTTTAATTAATCCTAACTTTATATTTTCATTAAAAATAAACCTATTCAAAAAGAAATGCATTTTAAGATTAAGTAGGGTGAACTAATGTCACAAAACACACTTCACTTCATTTCTTTCCTAACATGTATAACATGCATATGAATGAATTCTAAGAATATTTATACATACAAATAGAAATATTTAGCACACTTTATGATGAATGCTAAGAAATGTTACTTAAGAAAATTGGAATGCCTTATGATGCATGATTTTCATTAAGTAGAAAAGAAGGGTTTCCTTTTATCCTTTATTCATATGCACATGAGTATGTATAAAAGGCATAAGTGAGTACGACACCATTGTTAGCACCAGGGGTGTAAGGTACAAGATCTACTTAGGACTACTTAAAGCCTCGCAATCCCGGGATTGTCTAGACTAATATACCACTTTTCTTAAATACATATGCATGTACAAAAGAAATAAATGAAAAAGAAGGATGGAAAGTTTATGTTTATTTAATTTTTGGTTTGTTTATGCAATTTATGTGTGTAGATATGAAGATCCTTCTTAAGTTATAACATGGAAGAAGATAATAGTAGGTTTTAAATGAGTGTTATGTTCTTTTAAAAGAACTATACTCTTTGTAAATCTTATCCAAATCCATGTTAAGAGGAAAGAAAGGAAGCAAACATAAGACACATTTTTATATTCACATGGAAGCTTATAAATAAAATATAAGTAGCATACCTTTTAGTTTTGATATTTGATTTATAAGTTTTGAAAATAATTTTGAATTTAATAGTGATAATAGTCATTCATATTTCTACTTTAGCTAGAACATGCAATTTGACATAAAAAATATTTCATTTTAATTTTGATTTTTAAAAGATATGAATGCATGAATTTCATGTGACATACACATTTAGCATGCTAGGAAAGAAATGACGTGATGAAAGTAATATAAACTTATTCACCCTAATTAATTCCAAAAGACATTCATATGAAATAAGAAAGTTTAAAGTGAATCAAAGTTTGTTTAATGTGATTTTTGTTTTGAATTTGCTTTATGTTTGATTTAGGAAATGTGAAAGAATGCTTGTGGGTCCTAACCCATTTCCCTCATGTGTGGGGGCATTTTAGTTTAATATTTAGATGATTAAATGATTTTTATATTTTGATTAAGTTAAGGTGTGAATTAAGTGTGTTAATTACGCCTTACCTACACTACCTTAGCATACTTAACCAAATAATTATGAGCCAATGGATGACATAAAACCACACAAGGAATTTAAATCAACAATGCACTTAAGAAAGAAAGGGGCCTAATGTAATTGGCTCATGATTAATGATTAATTAAGCTAAAGGGTTTAATTTAAGTATTTTCATAACCCCTCTCACACATGTGAGTTGGATTTTGATTTCCTCAATGTACGTAGGTTATTGAACACTTAAGCACTTACCCAAGAGGAATTAATTAAGTTCTGGAAGGTTTTAGAATTTTATCAAATTAATTAGGTAGGTAATTAGTGGATTAATTCTTAATTGAATTTGTATTAAGGAAGAAAGAGGGGGTTTAAGGAATAGCTTAAGGAGCATATCTCAAAATTAATCCCTAAACCTCATATTCATTTAAACAAACCTTAATTAACTCAATCAGAGGATTAAACCACTAATGACACACTAAATTAGGCTTAATTAAATTAGGAGAGTAATTATGAAGGAATCTAGTAATTACCATAATTAAAATATTAATAAATTAGGGGAGGCAGAAGTCATCCCACTAAATACACATAAGAAATTTAAGATTAATTAATGGAATAATTAGAGAGTAATTAGCCTAATTACATTCCCAATAAAACCCAAATTCAAAAATAACACTGTTCAAAATCCATCAAATCAATTTTATAATATTCTACATTCAATAATCTTTCATATGCAATTTATTTCATATTTTTCTAATTTTTCTACACTTAGATATGAATATTTAAATTTTCCATAATTAATTAGGTAATTAATTCCCTAATTATATAACTATTCCCATCGGCGCCATGTGGAGGCTGACGCGACGCACGCTTTCCACGTGACGTGATAGGAGAGGCTATTTAAGTTGTCACATCGTAGCACTGTGTCAGCTGCAGCGCTACAAGCTTTCTCCTTATTCGTCTGATTAAAGATCGGACGACTAAGATTAAACCCGCCGTATTAAAGAATTAATCCATGGATCCTACATATTTTAATCATGGCCGTCCATCCAAAATGCGTGGATGGACTGCCCATGATTCATCCTTGAGTTCTCTTGCGGGAGAGGGGAGCCTTCCACCTTCCATGGCAAGATCTGAGCTCGATTGAGCTCGGATTGAACTTAAAACTTACCCACACCATCATCATGCAAGGGAGATCATATCCAACAGCTAGTTTCTCATAGGATGAGACTTTACTTCACAAAGGACCAAATTATGGCTAATCTAAGCTTGATTTAATGCCATACCTCACCGGAGGCTATCCCCAGTGCTCGATTCCCTTAAAGTAGCTTCGCCTAGTAGAGACGAAGCCTTGTTGAAGGTTTGAGGCCTTGAGATTGAATGGATCTTTCTATAGGCCAAGTCACCCTTCAGTTGAGCTCAGTTTTGGTCAAGGGCACTCCTCCCTTGCTTGGAGATCTTTTATGAAGCTTGGGGTGAGTTCAATTTGATCCTCTGAGGGAGCTTGAAGGAGGAATTAGACTGGTTTTGAGTATTGGATCAGATGGACTTCAAGTGGAGCTCCCCTATTTTCAGTCTATGAAAACCGAGAAATGGAAAATTCCAACTCACTCTAGGAAGCTTGGGGAGGCTTGCAATGGCTTGCTCTGGCTTCCCTAAGCTTAATTGAATTGGAGAGTCATGAATTGAAATGGAATTAGGGGGAGTATATCTCCCGCTAGAGCAATCGGACTGTCGTGCCTCCCTTTGCTATTTTTGATCAATCGACCAGATTGTACTAAGCTCTGGATTCCTTCTACACCTCGGGTTAGGAGTTGATCATCTCTGATAGTGCTTGTGATCGTTCGGTGTTGTTGATAATTTCGGTCAATACCAATAGGTGCGGTGTTCCTTGTCAGTCACACCACACCTATTGGGCGTCCTTTGTTGACCTCATTTTTAGGATGAGCTCTCAACCCCTCCATCTTAGACATATGGATCCTCTTAGACTTTAAGAGATCCTTAGTCTTAAGACACATCTAGTTATTAGGTGGATACTCAACCTAGCCCTAGAGACTTAGAAGAGTTAGCCATAGGAATAGGTCATGCCTTAGGGGTGTTTGGAAAATTTGCCTACCCTATAGCTTGAACTAAATTCCTCACTTCATTCCTTCAAGTCAAACTTAAATCAATTCCAACTTAATTGATTTTCTCCAAACTTAAATCAATTCCAACTTAATTGATTTTCCCCAAACTCAAATCAATTCCAAATGATTGAAGCTTATGATTGAAATTCCAAGTCAAAAATATTTCCTAAGTCCTTTGATTCCCTCTAATGGACTTAGCCTAAATCAAGTTTAAATCACTTCAAATTCATGAAATTTTCCATTTATATTTTCATTAATAATCACATATATAAATGAAATATAAATTCAAACAACCAAAACTAACTCCAAAAATCAGATTCAAATTCAATCAAAATCCAACCTAAGCCTTTCAAGTCAAAATCTTGAACTTAGCCAAATCAAATTCAAATCAAGCCAAACTCTTGATTTTTCTTCATGATTCAATCAATCCTTCAATCATGAATCCAAACATAAACACCAACTTCAATCATCAATCCAAAACTCAATTCAAAAATCAAACCCAAGTCAAACTCATGTTCACCCTTTTAAACTTGAAATTGTCAAATGAATCAAAACTCATTTGACTTCAAACCACTTACAAATGGATTTATATTTCAATCATAAGTCCATATGTGAGTTCAATCAAACTGAAATCAAGCTTTGACCAAGCCATTTGACCTACTTCGGCTCACTTGGCCCAAAGTGACCTAAAGTACGCTTATGAGCCAAATTCTAATCCTAGCCAAATGGGATTGAACTAAGCCCAACTAAGCCTCACATTATGAACAACAATCATCATAAGATGATAAATCACTCAAATTGGGTCAAACCAAGTCAAACCTAAGGGTTTCCCAAGTTAACACTTAGCAAAAAATGAAATCTTAACAAGCCAAAATCTACCATAGGCCAAATTGATTGAAACCATTGATCAAAACTCATTCGTGACCAATGTTTGAACTTGACCAAATCATCACTTGAGCCTAACCTAGCCCAATTGGCCACTTGACCCAAGTTGACCCAACTTGACCTAAAAAGTTAAAATGTGTCCAAACTTGATCTAAGCCAAAATGGTCATATGAACTTGACCCAACCCTTAGTTTGACCCAATTTGACCAATTGGTCAACTTGACCCAAGTTGACCCATTTTGACCTAAATGGGTCAACATGAGCCAAATCATATCAAATTAACTCCAAATTCATTGAAACTTGGCCCAACCAATTTTTCAACCATACCAAACATATTCAAATTGAAACCCAAGCCAAATGACCATTTTAACCTTAGGCCATAGGGTAAATTTTGGCTAAATTTGGTCAAATCCTTTTCATGACCTTCTTGACACCCTCTTAGTGGACCAAGTGGACACTAGTGAGTGTGGTGCATCGTACTCAATGGGTTTGGGTTAGCCCAACCGAAACTAAGGCTAAAACTGACCACCTCAGTTGAATTAAGCACATGGAATCCCTCCTCCACTCAATTAAGGCACATGGGAGCTCCAATACTCCACTCTACACTCAAAACCAACCCATGTGCAACTTCTAACAGCCTAACAAGCTGATCAAATTTGGTCAATTGATAAAAAATGGCAAAGGGAGGCACGTCCGTGCAATTGCTCTAAGGGGAGATATACTCCCCCTAATTCCATTTCAATTCATCAGTCTCCAATTCGATTGAGCTTAGGGAAGCCAGAGCAAGCCATTGCAAGCCTCCCCAAGCTTCCTAGAGTGAGTTGGAATTTCCCATTTCTCAGTTTTCATAGAATAAAAATAGAGGAGCTCCACTTGAAGTCCATCTGATCTAATACTCAAAACCAATCTAATTCCTCCTTCGAGAACACTTAGAGGATCAAAATAAAACTCACCCCAAGCTTCATACAAGTTCTCCAAGCAAGGGAGGAGTGCCCTTGACCAAGACCGAGCTCAATTGAAGGGTGACTTGGCCTATAGGAAGATCCATTCAGTATCAAGGCCTTAAAAATTCAATAAGGCTTCATCTCCACTAGACGAAGCTACTTCAAGCGAATCGAGTGCCGGTGATAGCCTTCGGTGAGGTATGCCATTAAACCGAGCTTAGATTAGCCATAGTTTGGTCCTTTATGAAGTGAAGTCTCATCCCATGAGAAACTAGCAATTGGATGTGATCTCCCTTGCATGATGATGGTACGGGTAAGTTTTGAGTTCAATCCGAGCTCAATTGAGCTCAGATCTTGCCATGGAAGGTGGACGACTCCCCTTTCCCGCAGGAGAGCTCAGGGATGAATCATGGACCATACATCCGAGCATTTTGGATGGACGACCATGATTAAACAACGTAGGATCCATGGATTAATTCTTTAATACCACGGGTTTAATCTCAGCCGTCCGATCTTTGATCAAACAGACAGGGAGAAAGTGCGTAGCGCCGCCGCTGACGTGGCGCTATGATGTGATTACTTAAATAACCTCTCTCATCACGCCACATGAAAAGCGCACGCCGCGTTAGCCTCCACGTGGCATCGATGAGATTAGCTATATAATTAGGGGATTGAATTGCCTATTTAATCAAAAAAGTTCAAATATTCATATCTAAGTGTAAAAAAATCAGAAAAATGTGAAATAAATTGCATATGAAAAATAATTCAATGTTGAATATTATGAAATTGATTTTGATAGATTTTAAAAATTATTATTTTTTGAATTTGGGTTTTATTGGGAATATAATTAGGCTAATTACTCTATGATTATTTGATTAATTAATCTCAAACTTCTTATGTGTATTTAGTAGGATGACTTCCACCTCCCCTAATTTTCTTAGGATTTATTAATGTTTAAATTATAGTAATTGCTGGATTCATTCCTAATTACTCTCCTAATATAATTAAGCCTAATTAAGTGTGTAATCAGTGGTTTAATCCCATGATTGAGTTAATTAAGGTTTGTTTAAATGAATAGGAGGTTTAGAGAATAATTTTGGGATATTTTCATTAAGCTATTACTTAAACCCCCTCTTTCTTCCTTAATCTAAATTCAATTAAGGATTAAACCACTAATTACCTATCTAATTAATTTGATAAAATTCTAAAACCTTTCATAACTTAATTAATTCTTCTTGGGTAGGTGCTTAGGTGTTCAATAACCTAAGTACATTGAGGAAATCAAAATCTAGCTCACATGTGTGAGAGGGGTTATCAAAGTACTTAAATTAAACCCTTTAACTTAATTAATCATTAATCATGAGCCAATTGCATTAGGCCACTTTTCTTTCCTAGGTGCATTGCTGATTTGAATTTCTTGTGTGGTTTTATGTCATCCATTAGGTCATAATTATTTGGTTAAGTATGCTATGGTGGTGTAGGTAAGGGGTAATTAACACTTAATTCACATCTTAACCTAAACAAAAATATAAAAATCACCTAATGATCCTAAGAAAAAACTAAATTAACTCACATATGGGAGAAATGGGTTAGGAATTCTTTCACATTTCTTAAGTCAAACATGAAGTAAATTCAAAACAAAAATCACATTAAAAAAACTTTGATTCACTTTGAACAATCTTATCTCATAGGATTGACTTTAGGAATTAATTAGGGTGAATGAATTTACATTATTTTTATCACTTTATTTATTCCTAGCATGCTAAATATGTATGTCATATGAAATTCATGCATTCATATCTTTTAAAAATCAAAATTAAAATAAAATATTTTCTTTATGTCAAATTGCATGTTTTGGCTAAAGTAGAAATATGAATGGCTATTATCATTATTAAATTTAAAATTATTTTCAAAACTTATAAATCAAATATCAAAACTAAAAGGTATGCTACTTATACTTTATTTATAAGCTTGCATGTGAATATAAAAATGTGTCTTATGTTTGCTTCCTTTCTTTCCTCTTAACATGGATTTGAATAAGATTTGCAAAGTGTATAGTTCTTTTAAAAAGAACATAACACTTGTTTAAAATCTATTCTTATCCTCTTCCATGTTATAAATTAAGAAGGATCTTTAGATTTACACACATAAATTGCATAAACAAACCAAAATTAAATAAACATAAACTTTGCATCTTTCTTTTTCCATTTATTTCTTTTATACATGCATATGTATTTAAGAAAAGTGATATATTAGTCTGGACAACCCCAGGATTGCGAGGCTTTAAGTAACCCTAAGTAGGTCTTGTACCTTACACCCCTGGTACTAACAATGATTCCGTACTCACTTATGCCTTTTCATACATGGACATGTGCATATGAATAAAGGATAAAAGAATACCCTTTTTTCTACTTAATGAAAATCATGCATAATAAAGCATTCCAATTTTCTTAAGTAACATTTCTTAGCAGTCATATTTTCATTTGTATGTATAGATATGCTAAGGATTCATTCATATGCATGTTATACATGTTGGGAAAGAAAATGAAGTGATGTGTGTTTTGTGACATTAATTTACTTTACTTAATCTTAAAATACCTTTCTTTTTGAATAGGTTTGTTTAGGGAAAAATCTAAACTTAGGATTAATTAAAACACATAATAATACATTCACTAAATAAAATCAAATATGAACCAACTTTAGAAATTACTTAAGGTAGGGAAGGAAAGAGAAGTTCTCTTCTCTTTTCCTTCTCTTTATAACTTAGTAATTAATTGTAGGATTCACTCAAACCTAATCAAAATACAAAATAAAATTAACCCCAAAGCAACTAAAAACTTAAATTGAAACTATCCTCAAAGTTGAACATTTTCATACTTAGAAAATCTAAACCTTAAAGCTTAGCTAAGCATGCCACACAAACCTTACAAATCACACACATTAGGCTAAGTCATCACTTCTAGCTTTAGGTTAGGGCGGTGCATGGTTTGATGTTTACTTTTATTTTATGATGTATTGTTTATAGTATGGATGTTAGGGTGTATGTGCGTAGAATGAATGGTAGGATGATTTAGTTTAATCATTGACTTCTACAGGGGATTGTGCTTAAGGGGCGATGTAATAAAAATATAAATTCTTTTGCTGTGCAGGTGCTTATACCCTTAAGCATAATCCAATAGGCTAGGTGGACTTGGTTACCCATGTGTGAGGTGCTAAGGCTAATATACATGCTTGGAGATTGTATGATTTATTTAGCTAATCTTTGTTTTGCAGGTGTTAGTTAAATTTACTTTTTCTTTTCATGTATTTTTGTAATTAAGATTTTGGAATGATTGTTATGGGGGACTAGGATGAACATTGGTCATAAGATCTCATCTTATGTACCATGTGAAGCCTTTGGAGTAATCACATTCCAACCATCCAAAAGAAGGAACCAAAAGAAGAAAGAAGAAAGAAGAAAGAAGAAGAGAAAAAGAAGAAAGAAGAAATGAAGACCCCCCTCTATCCAAATCAAATCAAAACCAATAGATTTTCTCTCGAATCAATCATTCATTCAATAATTTATCCAAATATAAATAAAACCTATAATCATCAAACCAAATTCAAGTCAACCTAAGTCAAGCCTAACTTAGCCCTTTTGACTTAAAACTTTCAATTGAGCTAAAACATATTGGACTCCAAATTAATTATCATTGAATTTATATTTAAATCTAGGGATCATATATAAGTTCAACTAAACTCAAATCAAACCAAAATCAAACCAATTGACCCACTTAGGTCCACTTGACCCAAAGTGACCTAAAGGACCCATTTGAGCCAACTTCTAATCCAACCCAAATTGGATTGAACCAAGCTCACCAAAACCTTCCACCATGATTTTTGATCACCCTAGGATGATCAATTGCAATCAATTGAGCCAAACTAAGCCCAATTGGCCATTTGATCTAAGTTGATCGAAATTGGCCTAAAGGACCAAATTGGGTCAAATCATGATCTAACCCAAATTGATTGCAACCAATGGCTCAAGTTTATTCCAAATTGATTATTGAACTTGAAAAAAGCCATAATTAAACCTAATTTGATCAATCAAGCCCAATTGGTCAACTTGACCCAACTTAGCTCAAATTGGCCTAAAGGGTCAATTTGGCCTAAATCCAAATTAAATCCAAATTAATTCAAACCAAAGACCACATTCATCTTGAATTAGCCAATTGAACATGAATCAACCCATAACCCAAGCTAATTTGACCAATTTTGGTCAAATGTGTCAATTTGACCCAATATGACCCATATGACCCAAATTAGGCCAAATCCCTTGAAACCAAGCCAAGACCCATTAGGGGCTGATCAAACCCATCCCAAACCCATTTGGGATCAGCCCAAAACCAACCCAACCCAATTAAATCCCTTATGGATCTACCCTCACATAGGATTTCTCCCAACCTCATTTAATTCTACCCCAACACATGAACTTAACTCCTCCCCAACATTTGCTTTGAATTGAGCTGATCATATGGCAGCAAGAGAGGACTTTGGAGCAAAAATCTAAAGTTCTCAATAAATCCATCATCCATCCCAACCATCCCAAGCAAGATGGAAATTATTTTGGAGCCAAAAAAATTCAAAAAAGAATAGATTTTTAGCCATTATAAAAGGAGCGGGAAATGAAGCTTTAGATCTCTCGTTCCCACCATCATTCAGCCCCCAAAAGCTCCCCAAAGCAAAAAGGAACCCATCCCCCACCTCTTTGAGCCATTTTTAAGCTCAAAAATATAAATAGTTTTTTTTTATGGCCAGATGACGGTAGACATCGGAGAAGATGATGTTCCGAAGGGAGGCAAGGGTTAAAGATCATTCCAAAGGTTCCTCACATACCTAGAAGTTCACTCGGATCTTCACCGCCGTTGGAAACCATCTCCAGTGAGGTAAATTTTGCCATACTTTAGCTGGCCTTAGGATTTCTCGCATTTTGTGTTATTTTTTTTATGATTTTAGGAATTTACCTAGGATAATTCCGCATTTTTTTTTACTTTAAATCATCCCAATTAGAAAATAGAATTTTTTCGGTATGAATCGATACAAAAATGGGTCCATTTGGATAAGTTTTCACTTAGAAATCTCATTTTTCTCTTTAAAAAGCAAAATCCGATCATCGCTGGGAAATGCCGTCATAGTGGGGATCGACTTATCGCGCATGAATCGCGCGATCCAGACTTTCAGATCGCCTGATGTGATCTGGACCATCCAATCACACGGTTTGCATGATCGGGCAACCCGTATCGCGTGTGGATCGCGTGATCCAGGCCTTCGGATCGCCTAATACGATATGGACCATTCGATTGTGCCGTTCACGTGATCGGATGGCTCAAATCACGCATCGCGATCGCCTTTAAATCATGCGATATGGACCATCTCGATGATTGACTTAGCAAAATCGCTTTCCATGGGTTGACCGGTCTTCCCACCCAACGGTTGACGTTAGCGCTGCACATATTTCCTTTTTATAAAAAAAATTAATTTAAATCATCTGAAACTTCAAAAATTTATAGAAAATAAAATACTTAACCAAAAATTGCAAACATAGCTCATTGGATTTATCTTTACGAGAGGAATCCAACAAACCCAAAATTCCCAAATTTTAGTGAGTATTTTGAGCTTAATTTGAGTTTTAGTGAAAATTAAATTTCATTATTGAAACCAAAAATATATATCATATTAAGTTGAAATTTTCAAGGATTGAAATTAAAGTTAAAACACACCTACCATAAAAATTTGAAGTAAAAAGGATTTCTGAATTGGGAGAAATTAAATTTTGAAGTTCATATTGTCCATTTTAATAAAATAAATCAAATAAAAATTCAGAAATTTACAAAAATCTTCAAAAATGGCTTAAATCACTTCAATTGACATCTAAGACTCTTAAGAAAATAATGTGACCTTCTGAATCCTAATGAACCCCAAACAAACACTTAAGAGTAGAGTTTAATCAATAAAGGAGTTAATTAAAATATAATTTAAAAATAATTTAAATATCAAATCAAAATCAGAAATGAAATAACACTTATGCAATCATTAATCAAACCTCAAATCAGAATAATATCCTTAGAGAAAATTAAATTAAATATGATTAAACCTATTTAAGTTAATAAAACTCAATTAAATGATTAAATCTTAAATCAAACTCAAAATTCAACAAATTTAGGAAACTTTAATATGGGTCAAACTAATATAACTAAACCTACACTAAGCATGGAGCCTTAATCATATGAAACTCCTTAATGAATATAAATAAATTGAAATTAATTAATCATTAAATAAATTAAAGATCAAATTGATTAATAAACCAATTCAATATAATCATTTGATATTAATCGAATTAAACCAAATAAAAACTTAATTAACATATGATTAAATAACATCTATTTGGAATAAGATAGTTAATTAACCATTAAATATTTCAACCTAATAACTAAATCGAACATGTTAATGAAATCAAACAAACATAATAAATGAATTAAATCAAATAAAACTCTAATCATAAATAATCAAACTTAATTGAAATGAAATAAACAATTAATTCACTTAATAACAATGATGGTAATAACAATAATCCTTTAATCAAATTATACTTAAGGAAAACACTTAACTAAACCAAATCACTCACATATGGGAAATTAAGTCATTAATCTCTAATTAAACAAACCCTTAATTAATCTAATGATTTAAAATTTTAATTACCCTTACTAAAATTTAATTAATCAAACATCTAATTAATGCAAACTTAATGAATTAATCCATCATCTTAATTAATCAAATAAGTTACATTAAAGCTAACTCTAAAATTAAGCTTAAATCAAACCCCTAATTTAATTTAATAATCACACCCCTCAAGTAAACTAATTAAGTTAATAAAATTAATCATATTAAACCTAAGCTTAATCAAACATGTTAAGATTAAATACTAATCAAAACCCAAATTAAACCTAAATCATTAAGTCATTCACAAACAAACCCTTAATTAATAATCAAAATGTAATTACCTTTGATCAAACTTACCAATCAAACATCTAATTAATGCAAAGTTAATAAAATAATCCATCATCTTAATAAACCAAATTAATTTTATAAATCACATTAAAATTAATTCAAATCAAACACTTAATTAATCTACTACTAATTTAATCACACCTAAACAAACTAATTAAGTCAATTAAATTAATCATATTAAACTTAAGCTTAATCAAACATAAAATGCAATTAAATGCCAATCAAATACTAATTTAAACTTAAATCATTAACTCACTAATTACTTCATTAACCTAAAGAAATATGAAATCAAATTAAAAATTAAACAAATCTTTATTTAATTTAATAATTAATCACAACTCTTAAGTAAAATAATTAAGTTAATTAAATTAATCACATCAAACCTAACCTAAATCAATCATAAATTCAATTAAATACTAATCAAAACCTAAATTAAACCTAAATTAATAAGTCATTAATTACATCATTAGTCTAAACGAATATGAAACAAAATTGAAAATTAAAAGAACCTTTATAATTAACCTAAATACACTTCTTAATTTAACTAATCACATAATCACATTGAACCTAAGCAAACTCATAGATTAATAAAGCTAATAAAATCAAATTAAATCAAATTAAATTAAATTAAGAAAAACTCTCATCAATTTAATATGTAATCAAATCAAATCTCATTCAACCTACTTAAATAAGATAAACAAATCAACTATCCAATGTATGAAATCAAAATACAAACCAAACTTTGATGAATATGACAAATGGATGTGATTAAAAATAAAATTTCAATTACAAAGAATCAAACCCAATTAAAATCAAAATAAAATCTCAATTAATCTAATATCATCAAACTACAAATAAATGAACCACAATCAAATTAAATAAACATAATGGTAAGTCACATAACCATAATCAAAGAAAGGAATTATATATTAATTTAAAAGGATATTGAATTATCAAGATTTAATTAAACCAAAATATCTAATCTAAAATTAATCAATAAAAAACATGAATTTAAACAAACTTAAACTTCGTTAGATATCAAGGATATTGAATTATTAAGATGTAATTAAACCAAAACATCTAAATCAAAATCAATCAATCAAATACTTAAACAAACTCAAAGCTCTAAATCAAATCAAATAAATTACAATTCAAATGGGCTAATTAAGATACTTGGACCTTAATTAGATTCTTTAGGAATTAGGATGTAGAATAAGGTGAGTTCCATCTACAAATGGAATTCATTCTCCTCTTCATTCTTGAAAACCTAAACATCATTTAACCAAATAAAAGTAAAATAAAAAAATGAAAAATAAAGCATTAAATCATTTAAATTGAAATCACCCAAAGGTAAAATTTAAACAAATACAAATTCCAAATTGAAATTTAAACTAAAGAAGCCTAACAAAGTCTTGCCACACAAGCCTTAAGCACACACATTAGAATACTAAGTCACCACTTCTAATGCTAAGTTAGGGCATTGTATGTATGATGTTGTGTTTTGTTTTGTGATGTAATATTTTAGACTAGATATTTGGGTGTATGTTTCGTAGATTGGATGTTAGGTCGTTATTAACCTAATCATATTTTCTAGGGGTTGTGCTTAAGTCATGTAATAAAAATATAAATGCTTTTGATGTAATTGCTTAGCCCCTAAGCATAACCCATGTTAGGACAGGGTTTTGGTTACCCATGTCTAAGTCCAAATTATTCATATAACTGCTAGGTTGTATGGTGTTTAGCTAACATTTGTTTTCTGTGTAGCTAGATTTACTTTTCCTATTTTTGATATAATTTTGCATTAGGAATTAGGATTAGTGCTATGGGGGATTAGGATGAGTAGTGGCCAGAAGGCTTAGTTCTTGGGGTGTTCTGTGAAGCCTTTGAAGCAAATCAAAAGAAAAGGAAGAGAAGGAAGAAATGAAGAAAAGAAGACTCCCATAACATGTATTATTTTTTATATTTTGGGTTGTATAATGGTAGAGAATCTTCTTTTTTCTCTTTAGGCGGAACTAACCCACTAGCCTTTTATTCTTTTACGGTAGTTTATAAAATTATTTTATGTTGTGTTTAGATTGTGCATTAGAACATCATTCATAGTTTCTTTATGATTGATGCTTGAATATGTGGCCTGGATAAGACTCTCAGGATGAAATTAATTTTTCTACCCCAATTAATAACTCATAACTAAAATTTTTAAACAACTCATAACCTCACATAAAAGCTTAGGAATTAAATCAAGATAATAAATTTTTTAGCAACCCCTTAGCTGGATGAATGAATGTATAATATCATGCAAGTCATATTATTTTACTCTTGTTAAGAGAGGGCTTCCATCTTTGCCAGAGAATGAAGGCTTAACCTGTGAGAGCCTTTGGTGGAAGAACACCCCTTTCTCTCTTGGTTTGGCCCATAATCAAATTCTCATGCATTTAGGCACAAAATCCATAGCTCGTCAAAATAAAGAGTCTAAAAGAATCAAATAAATTTGATAAAATTAAGTCATGGTTTCATACCACTCATGCTCTAGTCTCTTAGGGAGTGAGTTTAAGGACTTAGTCTCCTTTATAAATGAACAATAGCCTAGCCATCTTACAAAGCATAAGACTTGCCTACATGAATTTAAAGCATAGGAGGAGTTAAGGCCACTGGAAATAATAAGAAGCCGTGATTTATTCTCTTATGGAGATAAACCATATACCCATTTTGGCTTAGATTTAGGTCATGTATTAAAGCTCTAGATTTAGAATATGATGTTGATGTTTCCATTTATGGGCTATAAGCATAAATCCTCACCTCTTAGGCATATCCACAATCATATATTATGGAATTATAAGCCCTGGAAATCTAATAAAATGTCAACTCAAATAATTAACTCTCTTCAATTTCAAAAATATAAAACCCAATTATAGGGTAGATCGAAATGCTCACTAGGCTTCCTAGTATCATGAGCATTTTCTACTTTCTCCCTTTGGATTCCAAAAATAAGTCTTCTCCTTGATCTATCCCATTTAATTTTCTAAAATAGTCAATCCTTTGATAGTATTAACTTTGAAATCTTTGGAGACCATAATTATCTACTTTAATTAAGAGTATTCTTAAGGAATTCCCATTCCTTAGGATGAAATTAACTATGGGGGCTTACTTCCATAAGGAGCTTAACGAACCTGGCTTAAAATAAACCCTGCTTTACTTTTCCATGTAAAGTAGGGGAAAGATCTCTGGTATATTCGAAGACCCATCATGCTTTAGGAATCCTTATTAGGTGATTAGGTCCATTATAGGGTGGTGATTTATATCTTTTGAGATTGTACATCATTCCTTAATTTCATACCCGATCACTTCAATAAGTACACCCTAAGATCTGCATGGTGTCCCACATCCCAAAAATAAACACCACACTTGTGCATTAAGATGACATCCTTTTCCTAGTTTCTTCCTTGCTTGATGTATGGCCTGGATGACGATTAGGCTCTTAGGAAAAAATAAATCTTCTACCAAATTAATTAACTCAAAATTAAAAACAAACAACTCATAACCTCACTTAAAGCCTAAGTTAAAATCAAGATAAAAGAATTAGCAACCCCTTAGATGGATGTGTACTATATTTTCTAATGTCATGCATAAAAACATATTGTTTCACTCTTGATTGAGGGGCTTCCACCTTTGCCAGAGAACTTGGCTTGACCTATGAGAGCCATGGTGGGAACACACCTCCTTATCTCACTGATTTTGGCCCATAATCTTATTTCTCATGCATTAGGCATATGAATCTTATAGCCTGAGTCAAATGATTGTCTAAAATAAAAAATAAAATATGTGAAAATTTTGCATTAGATTTAAGTCATTTGAAGCATGTCCTTACATGATCTAGTCTATTTAGGGAGTATGTTTAAGGACTTAGTATCTTTCTAAGTAAATAATAGCCTTGCTATCTTGCATAAACATATGACTATCCTACATATTTTAAAACTGTAGGAGGAGTTTGTTGGCGACCACCCCCAGATGATTATAAGTCCAATAGTCGGGTGGTTTATCCTCTCTTATGGAGGTAAATCAAATACCCATTTTGCCTTAGATTTAGGTCATACTTTTGGCCCTCACCAAAGCTCCCTAGATTTAGGTTTTGAGGTTGCTTCCCTCCTCACCTCTTAGGCATTTCCATAGCCTTGTACCATGGAATTGTAAGCCCTAGCATTCTAATAAAATTCAACTCAAACACATTAATTCAATTTCAAAAATGTAAAGCCCAACCATAGGATAGTCTGGGGTGCTTTCTAGGCTTCCTAGTATCTTAAGCATTCCCTACTTATTTTTATTTACCTTCAATAAGAACTTCCTCTTAATTGATCTCACTTGACTTTTTAAAAATAAACTAATCGATTGATAGTCCTACCTTTTCAAAATCTTTGGAGACAATGATCATTTACCTTAATCGAGAGTATTCCTAAGAAATTATATTCCTTAGGATGTAATTAACTATTGGGGCTTTCCTATGTAGGAAACTTAGTGAACTCAGTTTAAAATAAACCCTACTTTACTTTTCCATATAAAGTAGGGGAAGAATCTCTGGTACATATGCAGACTCATTGTCCTTAGGAGCCCATATTGAGGTGATTAGGTCTATTGTAGGGTGGTGACTTCTATCTTATGAGACAGTACTCCTCTCCTCAATGTCATACCCGATCACCCTAATAAGAACATCTGCAGATCTACGTGGTGTTCAAATATAAAGAATATTTCTATCTTCATTTTATCCACATAGATTGAAGATGGAAGTATACAACTTAGAAAGGAAATGAAAATTTTCACCACAAATTTTTCTGGCGACTCCGCTAGGGAAGGTTCCTCTCTCCATCTTTGGTAAATGATTGTTGTCTCCATGCATCAATAGTGGGTTTATACTTTTGTGTGAATCCAATACTATCTTTCTTTCCATTTTCACTTAGTTTATTTCATCCTTAAGTTAAGCTAGCCAACATCTTTAAGTTTTAGGACCTCACCCCGTGTTGGTCTTAAAATCCCATTGGGTTTCCCAATGGGTGAAAATAAAAATTGAATTAAAAAAGAAAATAATCAAAGACTTCCTCCTTACCATTTTTATGGTAAGGAAAGGTTCATTCTAAAAAATAAAGATAAAATAAACCCTTCATAAAGTCTTGCTTTTCAAAAGCACCTTTTTTAAATACACTTAATAAAATATTTTCACTACATCTAAAAATTTTCACAATTGTTACATGTAGAAACATTTCAAAAATAAAACCAACACTTATATTTTCTAAAAAAAAGCACAAATGAACTTCTTCACTCAATTCATTTTGATGAAGACTTCATTTGCAAAATTCCAACAATCCTAAACTTTCAAAAAGCATAAAATTTGAAGATGGGCCTTTCCATTCAATACATCCAAATGTGTTGGATGGATGTTACATCTTCAAGCCAAAATCACAACTTTGAAATTCCACTCAACACATTCCACATGTGTTAAGTTGGAATTCTCACCCTTTAAAAAAGCACATATGAAACCTCTCCATTCAATATGCCCACATTTATTGAATGGAAGTTTCATTTTCAACCAAAATCAAAATAAATTTTCAAGAAGCACATATGAAACCTCCCCATTAAATATACCCATATTTATTGAATGGATGTTTCATTTCTAATAAAAATCAAAAATAAATTCTCAAAAGCACATATGAAACCTCTCCATTCAATATACACACATCTATTGAATGGAGCTTTAATTTCCAATCAACATCAAAAATTAATTCTCCAAAAGCACATATAAAACCTCTCCATTTAATATACCCACATTTATTGAATGGAGTTTTCATTTCCAATCAAAATCAAAAAATAAACTTTCAAAAAACACATATGAACATCTCCATTCAATATACCCAAATTTATTGAATGGAAATTTCATTTCCAAATAAAATTACTTTATTTTGAAATGCCACTTAACATACTCCATCTATCATTAGGTTGGAATTTCCTTTTTCAAAAAGCAATAATCACACATGAAAATACATCTTTAAAAAATGAAACGTAATTGATTTCCATCTTACATACCCAATTTTTTTAAATGGAAAACTCTCTTTTCAAAATCAACAAAAATAAAATTTTTTAAAATACATTTGGAATTTCATTCTAGCATATTCCATTTGCTAAAGTGAACTCTCCCTTTTCAAAACACAAAATTTGAAACACACTTTTGGAACTTTATTTTAGCATACCACATTTGCTAAAGTAAAATCTCCATTTTTCAAAACAAAATTCAAAACAGAAGAAACACTTTTGCAACTTCATTCTTTAGCATACCACATTTGTTAAAGTGAAGTTTCTCGTTCCAAAACAAAAATTGAAAACACATTTTTTTGGAATTTCATTTAGCACACTCAAATTTTCTAAGTGAAATCTCCATCCCATAAAATTTTCAAAATACATTTGGATCTTCATTCTAGCATACCACATTTGCTAAAATGAAGTATCCCTTTTCCGAAACAAAATTAGAAACACTTTTTTTTTTGAATTTCATTTAACACACTCAAATTTACTAAGTGAAATCTCCATCCCACAAAAGTTTCAAAACACATTTGGAACTTCATTCTAGCATACCACATTTGCTAAAATGAAGTCTCCCTTTTTTGAAACAAAATTGGAAACATATTTTTTGGAATTTCATTTAGCACATTCAAATTTTCTAAGTGAAATCTCCATCCCACAAAATTTTCAAAACACATTTGGAACTTCATTCTAGCATACCACATTATTTAAAATGAAGTCTCCCTTTTTCAAAACAAAATTTGAAACACATTTTTGGAATTTCATTTAGCATACCCAAATTTGCTAAGTGAAGTCTTCATTTCATAAAATTTCAAAAAACACATTGAAACTTCATTTTAGCATACAATATTTGCTAAAGTGAAGTCTCCATTTTTTTAATCAAAATCCAAAAAAAAAGAAACACATTAGGATTTTTTTAGCACACCCAAATTTACTAAGGATCCTATTTTTCGAAATCAAAATCTCTAAAAACAAAAGAAACACATTAGGATTTTCTTAGCATACCAAAATTTGCTAAGACTCTGATTTTCAAAAAATTTCAAAAACAAAACACACTTGGATTCCTCATTTAGCATACCCAAATTTGCTAAATGAGAATCCCATTTTTCAAATCACAAATGATTCACAAAATAAAGCAAGCAAAGAAAAAGAAGAAATTGTTTTCAAACACCCCACTTAGCATACTTAAATTTTCTAAGTGAGTAGATTTCAAAAATCTCAAATCAAAAATCAAATTGATCCTTTACTTTAACATACCAAAATTTGTTAAATAAAGGGTCCTCGAAATCAAAATTCAAATTCAAATATGAACCTATGGATGCATCTCTTCAAAAATATTTGAACTCATTTTCAACATATCCAAATTTGTTGAAAGTGGATTCTACATCAAAAAATTCCTCTTTCCATTCAAATCTTAAAATCTATTGTAAATCATTTGAGCCCAACTTAACACTTTAAAGATATTGAGTATGGGTTCAAATTCTAAATTCAAAAATCAAAATCAAGAGGAATCTAATTCAAGTTTATTTTCAATATTGCAGACTTTCGTTTAGCCTCAATTTTAGTTATAGTTTAGTTTCAATTTGCAATGGTATAAAGATATGTGTTTACCTTTCCCCATGGATGGATCCCTGATCAGCCTTCCCACTGACTATGCCCACCTCATTCACTTTAAATGAGGTTTTGAGAGGGGCTGAATTACATGTGAGGGCACTCCCCTCATGACAGTGTGAGCACGGTGGAGAGCCGTCATTGTTGACATGCCATCGATTTTGAGATTCACTAAAGAGGAAGTGTGTTCCACTACAGTGTTAGTGATAGCACCAACACACCCTATGGTTCCCCGTGCTTTCCCAGTTAGAGCTAGCACCCACTCACTAGCACCTTCCAAAGGGAAGGCTCCCATGATCCAAGGGATTGTCTCCCTTGCTTTTGAAGTCGGGTCTCGCTCTTACTCTGCTCATCCAACCAAGACCCAAAGGAAGAACAAGAACCACATGATAAAGCAGTATCACACCCGCATCGCTAGGGAGATGGAGGTTGCTACATGATATATTGTTGAGGAGTTGCCCACTTTGGTTTCCCCACTAGTTACAACAAACCTGTTCCATCCTCTCTAGTCCGACAGAGGCTAGGAGGATCTCACCTCCACCTCGCAGCCACCACCAAGAAGGAGGTCATGCCGACCTCCCGCCTCAGGTGAGTTGGGACGATCAGTGGCTCAATTTGATTTGAGATCTGTAATCCCCCATAGCATAGGGAAGCATCTTCAATAGGAGAGGGCCAGGGAGGCCTATACCTCAGTTCATATCACCGGAGAGGAGGTCTAGTGTGACGGGCCTCTACACTCATTGATTTTCTAATGGCACCCCACATCATCGACAACATTATGCTCATGTGACTTCCCATCACAAGAGAGCTCTGTGAGAGATGTCTCCACCACACCGCTCTATCCCCTCCCCACCATCGCCCATGTTCCAAAGATCTTCGCCCACCAAAGGCCATGAAGGCCACATCGGGAGATAAGAGGACCTCATTGGTGATCTGGCTATGGCCGAGAGATCCCATCCTATATATACCACCTACTGTGGTGAGGGCAAGCTCTCTTGTTCGACCTTTTGCCCCAGTAGTGGTGAAGAAGGAATGGCAAACTCGAAGCATAGTGGTCATCCCTTCACCACCACCACCGCAATGAAACATAAAGAGATGCGAGTGTAGGGAGAGAGGGTGACACTGCTTGCATATATGATGATAGAGCCTCCTATGAGTGTCACCCCATGCAGATTTAGTGACAGTCAGAAGCACATTTCTTCCAATGAGTATAGCCCTCATAGGGTTGATTCTCTAACAGCAGGGGAGGTCCGGTGCCTCACAGTACATGATAGTGATCCCACCATCGGCTAGCCAAAATCATTTATGCCATTTCAATAGATTGTTCTCTAGAGGATATAGTAGCCCATTATTTCATGGAGAAGAAAGAGATCCTAGGATATGACTGGTCTGATGAGGAGAAGATCAGCTTTAATCCTAATGAAGATGATTTTTTGGGAGACTCAATAGTGGTTTGTATGGTAGATACCAGGGGATCCCTTCTTAGAGAGTAATAGACTATGGAAGGTGTTGAGGCCGAGAAAGAATACATAGTCCACTCGACCCAACACCTCCTAGCATAGATAAAGTAGAAAGATGAAAAGATAGATATGATGGAGAAGAGGCAAGACCGGATACCTTAGCATTGCAAACCAAGCCCGAGTTCATCCTACAAGACTAGTCGAAGTTGGTGCATGTCTTAACAAGATTTTACCTCTCGTAGAGCAAGGTACCACCAAAATGTATAGGAAGGTAGTGGATAGTACCTCCATACAAGAAAAAGATATCAAGAGCATGGTTGAGCAATAAGTGAAGGAAGCGTTGGCTCAAGCTCGAGGAAGATTATCAGTTCCAAAGAGTAGACCATTCCCGAAAGAATTTGATGCAATCCAATATCCTAAGGATTTCGTGCCACCTTCTTTCAAGAGTTTTGATGGCAGTGGGATCCCGAGGTAGCATATTGCACATTTCAGAGCTAGTTGTTGCAATAATGGTGGTAGAAATGCTTTACTCTTCCGTCTTATCATCAGTAGCTTAGAGGGTATAACATTTGGCTAGTACACTGAACTTCCCAATTGTTCAGTGAAGACTTTTGCTGAGTTGGAGCAGCTCTTTATTAAGAGGTTTGCTGGAGCTCAGCAAAGGGTCACTGTTGGCTATCTCATTGTGGCTCGACAAAATCCTGGTGACTCCCTCATTGATTACATTCTCAGAAGATATAATTTGAGTATGAAATGCTAACTATAGCTGTTTAAATAACATGCCATCAAGATTCTGCTGAAGAATATCCATGGCTCATTCACCTTCATGCTCAAAGGTTTCACCATCAAACTTTTGAGAAATTAATCAATAATGCAGCTTGCTTATAAGGAGAACCAAACAGTTATCTTCTTTAGATATACCAGCAAAGCCAAAGCCGCAGAAGGTATATGAGAAGAAACCTGGGTAGTGATAATAGTGGATAAGGGGAGACAGTTGGCCAGAGAGTAGTTTGAGAGACCTCGTGCTCCACAGTCGTCGCTTCCACCTCCTCTACCACCACTGAGGCAGCCCTATCGTCCGCCATAGCAGCCTCCATGGCCTACACTGCCTCCTCCTCAGCCACATCATAAGCAGCAGTGGTATACATATCCGTCGCCAGGTAGCTATGGTCCACCTACTCTTTTGGATAAACATAATAAGCCATATTCATTTAAGAAGGAGGTAATCAGGAAGTTCTTTAAGAATCACTTAAAGAAGCCTGATTTTCAGCTACCCAAACGTAGGAGACCAAAGGAAGTGGGCATAAGCCAAGATCTTAACTTTTACCCCTATCACTATATGCTAAGTCATGTTTTGGAAGATTTCTTCACATTTAAGGACTGGCTTGATCCCGAAGGAATACCTTGTGGAACAACCATCCAGTTCCATTAGAATTATCCATGGGGATACTTGCGATCCTTCCAAAACTAAGAAGGTTGTGATATCTCCTTATCCAAAATCTCTAAGAAAATTGTATCGAAGATCAAGAAACTTTCCTTACAAGTGATTGAGTCAGCTCAAACCTCCAACATCAAGGAAGGTTTGCAAGTTGCTAGAGCCAACTCAGGAAAAGGTGGAGCTCAACAGTAGCAACATCAACAACAGCAACATGTGCTAGCTTGGGATAGCCCAGTAGCATAACCACTGATCGAGTCCAGCCTCCAATCCACCGTTGAAGCTACCACATCAGCGACTACCGCTACTTCAACTAGTTCTTCTTCTTCTAGTAAACATCTTGTATCGATGGATGAGGGCATCAAATCCCTCACCCCTCTTACTTTACTTGATTTCTACTTTGTACCTCCTATCAAATCCAAGAAATTGAAAAATAAAACTAGCTTGAATTACATCTGTGTCACTTATGATGGGTTATTTGAATCTATTCCTAATAACTCTTCAAGTCTAAACAATAACTATAACAATTTCGATCTTCCTCTTTCTAATTTAGAGTTGGATTTTCCTACTATGAATATTACGAGTTCGCCTCTTGAGATAGACTTGGAATCATCCGATTCTGAGGGTCTCATAGGATAAGTGAGAGGGCGTGCGTAGAATCTTCCATTGCCCCGCACAAGAGATCACGAAGTCAACCTCCAGAAGTGGTGTTCTACCTCCTAGGGCAAGACCTCAAGATGAGGGAAACAAGTCATTGGTTGAGGATCGAGAAGCCCTCCACAGATGCTCCACCCTTGGATATGCTTGTGGAGGATCACTGAAGGTGGACTACAATGTCTTCTCTCACCTGAGAAAGTTGCCATCTAAGCTAAGCATATATGATGCCCTTGTCTTATCCAAAGAGATGAGGGAATCACTAATCAAGGCTCTCCTGGATCCTGAGATATGCTCAGCTCAGTTGGCCTCTATTGAAGAGGAGGCACATTATTCCAGAGAAGCTCAGGGGATCACTTTCACAGATGAAGACCTTCTTCTAAGAGACATGGAGCACATCCGTCCACTCTACATTACAGTTAACATGGGTAGATTCAGACTTGCCAAAGTTCTCATCGATCCAGGTGCATCGGTGAACATTATGAGTCTAAAGACCCTTTCCTATTTGAGGACATCTCTCTCAGATCGATGATGTTGAGAGGATTCAATGAACAAGGTGAGAGGGATTTAGGTTCCATAGTGTTACCTTTGGAGATAGATGACTAGAAGACCTAAGTTTTTTATATCATTGATTCAAATACTTTGTTCACTTTTTGGTAGGCCTTGATATATTAGAATAAGATGATTCATCCATCATCAAATTTAGGAAGGATGGGATTGTACTATGTCAAAGGAGATGAAAACTATTTTAGTTAGAGAGGTTGAGATATATGAGGATGCAACCTACTATCTTCCTCAAAACACCCTTTCTGAACTTGACAAAATTAAAATTCAAAAGAAAATGAAAATGAAAAAAAAAAGGAAAAGCAAAAGAAAGAGAAAAGAAAAATGAAAATCCAAGTGAACAAGAAAGGGAAATTAAAGAAGAAATAGAGCCGCATATCACATTCCACCCACATTTCACTCCATCATATGGACATGTGGGTTGGATGACTCGACCTCCACCAGGCAGAGGTAGATGCAGAAATAGAGGCAATTCCAGAGGTGGAAGACCCCATGGTTGGCCATCAGCCAACAGGGGTTATGTTCTAGTTCATAGAAGTACCCCTATTATTCACATAGACTTGGAATCCAGCTCAAAGGATGAGTCTAATGTGATTAGCTTACCAGCCAACCCCTCTCAGTGGGTTTCATTAGAGGTGGCACTCAAGCTAGACAATAATGAAGATTGGGCCTCTAGACAAAGCAAAGTATTTGAATTAAATATATGTAAAATTATCAGGCATCAGTTAGGAACCTTAGCTCTAACCACACTTTCACCCCAAAAAGTTGATGATTTAGTAGTTAAGGAAGCCCCTAAGTCTTCTAATGATATGAATCTAAAGAGATTCTTTTTAGGATCATCCTCCTCAAGTCCTAAAGTTGATGTAGAACTTGAGGAGAATTCATACAATGAATTAATGGAATTACCTTTTGATCGGTACTCACCTTGTGTTATTAATCTTGCAAATAAGGGTTTGAATCCTTACTCATGGTCTAAGCACAGGTCGGAGTACTTCGAAAAGTTATGGAACAACACAGGCAGGGATGCACAATCAAGATCAAGACTAGAATTTGGTACAGTGGGTCCAGTCGATGACAATGACTACTTCTTAGTTATCACCAACCATCTGGATATGATAGGTTCTTTTCACACCAAACCAACTCTTATGAGGATGTGTGTTTAGAAACCTCAGATGAGCTAGATGATCTCCAAATCAAAGATGCACCGCCAGAATTTGAAGAGGAGATCCATTCAACAATTGAAAAGCTTAAAGAAATCAACCTCGTGATAGAAGAAAATCCACGCCCAACATAAATCAGTTCGTTGCTAAATAAAGATGAAACCAATGACTTAGTTAGGCTATTAATTGAGTTTAAGGATTGCTTTGCATGGAGTTATGAAGAGATGCCCAGATTTTCTCCTAACATAATAGTCCACAAATTAGTAATAAATCCTAGCGCTAACCCAATCAAGCAAGCTCCTAGAAACTGATCGATGTTGGTTTCATCAGGGAAGAAAAATATCCTACCTAGTTAGCCAGTGTCGTACCAATTAAGAAGAAGAATGGTCAATTTCATATATGCATTGATTTCAAGGACTTAAATAAGGCATGTCCTAAGGATGAGTTTCCTCTTCCTATACCTGAATTAATGGTGGACATCGCCTCATCTCATGCAGTATTCTCCTTCATGGATGGGTCATCTGGCTATAACCAAATCAAGATGGCCCCCGAGGATGAAAGAAATACTACTTTTAGAACCTCGATCATAATCTATTATTATAGTGTCATGCCTTTTAGCCTTAAAAATGCCGATGCTATATACCAACGGGCCATGACTCAGATCTTCAACAAACTCATCTATCATTAGGTTAAGTGCTACGTTGATGATCTAGTAGTTAAGAGTAGAGAAAAGAAAGACCATCTCTTCGAATTGAGTGTAGTTTTCAAAATGTTGAGATAATATAACCTCAAAATAAATCCCCTGAAGTGTGTATTTGGAGTAGCTTCAGGAAAATTCCTTGGGTTTGTTGTACAACACCGATGAATAGAAATAGATCCAAAAAAGATCAAAGCTATCTTAGAAATTCCACTTAAAAGTTTAACTCAACTCAGATCTTTCCAAGGACGATTGGCGTATCTAAGGTGCTTTATTTCTAACCTATCGGGGAGATGCAAGCCATTCTCAACACTTGTAAAAAAGGATGCCAAGTTCAAGTGGGATGACAAGTTCCAGCATGCCTTTGAAGATATCAAGCAGTATTTGGTGAAGCTGCCAGTTCTAGCAGCCTCTATCCCAGGCAAGCCACTACAATACTACATTGGATGACTCTCTCAGCACTTTGTTGGCCCAAGCCAACGATGAAGGGAAGGAGAGTGCTCTCTACTACCTTAACCGTCATTTGATTCATGTTGAAGAGAACTATCCACCCATTGAGAAACATTACCTAGCTTTGAACTTTGCATCTCAGAAGCTATGATACTATATGCTTTCTCACAAGGTGAAGTTGATTTCAAGATCCAACCCACTGCAGTATCGCATGACATGGCCAATGCTATCTGGACATTTGGCACGATGGTCCATGAATCTCTCATAGTTTGATATCACATTCATACCCCTCTGTGTGGTAAAAGGACAGGCACTAACGGATTTCTTAGCAACACACCCACTTCCTGCTGATTCTTCGCTTAGTGATGATCTCCCTGATGAACAAATTATAAACTTAGAGGATTATGACTACCATCAATGGGAGATGTGTTTTGATGGTGCAGCTTATTTTCATAAAAGGAAGCACCACAATCTACTCTTACAGGAAAGGCAGGGGTAGGAATAGTTCTCTTAACTCCAGACTGTGATGTAATGAGATTCTCATACTATCTTTCCAACCCCTGCACCAACAATGAAGCCAAATATAAGGCTTTGATTATCAGTCTAGAGTTAGTTATCACAGTCAGTGTCAAGAGCATCAACATCTTTGGGGACCCTCTGTTGGTCATCAACCAAATTACTGGGTCCTACAAGGTTCTCAAACCCAAGCTTCATCATTACCATGAGTATACCATGAAGTTGTTGGCCTAAATTCTTGAAGTCACCATCTACAAGGTTCCCAAGGAGAATGCGTAGATCTTTGGCTAAACTTGCCAAAGAATTGTCCGAAGATGAGTCCATTCCAATAAGGGTCCAAAATAGACAAGTCCTATACTTTATTGATGTTGAACTCATCGAGAGACTTTCTCTTGAAGGGGAGGTTGCCATTGCCTATAAGGACAAGGAGTTGGATTGGAGGCAACCGTTCATAGATTATTTGAACACCGACAAACTACCTCAAGAGAAGTCACAAGCCCATCAGGTGAAAGAGAGCTCTCCTATGCTCATTGATGGCACCTGCAATGGCGATCCTTTCAAATGTGGTTACATTATTTAGATAAATGAAGCTCATGGCATTATAAGCGAGGTACATTCGCGAGCATCAATCCGGCGAAGATGAAGATGAAGATCAAGAGACTAGGATACTCCCTTCAATGATTACGCCGCATGGATGTAGCTAGGAGATGCCATCAGTGTCAGGTACATGATGTGGTCCTACATCAACCACCCATTATTCAACACCCTACACTGGCCTCATCGCCATTTGAGTGTTGGGGTACTGACATTATGGGTCTGATCGATCCTCCTTCTTCCAAGGGTTATCTATTCATCTTGGCTGCCACCGACTATTTATCCAAGTGGGCGGAGGCAATCTCACCCAGAGAGCTCACAACTCAGCATGTGCTTCAATTTTTCAGGAATCATATCGTATATAGGTTCAGGGTGTCTCGATGAATTATATCCGATAATGGTACTGCATTCAAAAGCACCAAGATCAATAGCTTTGCCAGAATACATGGTATAGATTGGAGATACTCCACCATCTACTACCTAGAGCAAATGGCTTAGCAAAAGCATTCTATAAAACTCTCATCCAAACACTAACGAAGACACTCAACGATAATAAGCGGCAGTGGAATGAGTAGTTGGTTGAAGCCTTATGGGCGTACCGCACCACATACCGAACTCCAATGCAATCTACCCCATTTTCCTTAGTGTATGGGTCTGAAGCCGTTCTACCTTTAGAAGTTTAACTCCCATCATTAAGGATAGCATTGGGTAGCAAGATCACTACAGAGCATAATGCAAAGTTGCGGTTAGAAGAGCTTGAAGGTTTGGAGGAGAGTCACCTATGGGCATGCCAGAACCTCGAGTTGTACAAGGACAAAATGATTCAAGCTCACAACAAGCTGGTTCGCTCTAGGTCTTTCCAAGTAGGAGAACTTGCGTTAGTCCTAACAAGACCAATTGTTACCCGTTGAAAGATGGGAGGCAAGTTTAAACCCACTTGGGAAGGCCCCTATGTCATACAGAAGGCCTACCGAGGAGGATCTTACCATCTTATTGATTGTAAAGGGGAATACTCAATGCTTCTAATTAATGGGCTCTATTTGAATAAATATTACCCATAAAAATGTTTGAAAATAATTATCTACAAAAGAACAAAAATTTGATTCTAATTCATCAAAATATTCTCTTTTTTTGAAGCATTGTTTGCCTGTCTTGCGAATCCACCATGACGTGTTTAGGATAGGTGTAAGAGTCCCCCAACGGCATCCTATCCCTCTTTCACATCACAAACATAATCAAACACAATCTCCTAGCACTATAAGAATAGGTGTGAGAGAAACCAAGAAGCATCCTATTTTGATTAGAACAACTAAACTTGAGGGGCATCCTATTCCCTTTAACACAAAAACACAAACACATATCTTTCATCTCGGGCTACTTTAATATGAGAGCAAGCCCCCATGACACATACTCATTAGTTGCTCTAGGTCGGGTTTGCATGTTACCTCGCTAGTATGTCACCCTAGTGGTCACTTATTTGGAAGATGTCAGTCCCCGCACTTTCTTCCTAACTTGACCATTGCAAACCAACGAGCGTCTTGTTTGTATGGTAGACTTCACTGCTCAGCCAGTAAGCTACCTCCTATTGATTTTTATTTAAGAAGATGTGAGTCCCTGAGCTTTCTACTTGAACTAATCATCATGATCTAACTAGGTCGAGTATATTTGAGATTTAGGATAAGTCCTCCAGAGGCTCCTTTCCTCTTGATTGCATTTGAGTGGATGTAAGTCCCCTAGTGGTAATCACTCAGTAGTCACCGTAGGTTGGATGGCACCTATCGAGTCGAAGACAGACTATCCTAGCAATCAGTTTCGCTATAGGAGAATGTGAGTCCCCAATCTTTCTTCCTAGGTTGATTATTGTAAATCGATGGCCACCTTAAGTTGGTTGATGCTCTCTATGCTGATAGCGACTCACCCGGTGGATACACCACTCTCGGCAGATGTGAGTCCTCACGCTTTCTCCTTGAGTTGGCCACAGAATACCTATTTGATATATGACTAATCATGTCATCTTCTACAAGGTTTTGTATTAAGCCCTTAGCGGCCCCTATCCCTATGTGCATTCTATTTGGATCACATCCTTTGTGACCCTATTTAGACACTACACGGGTTACTCTTGGATTGGACAGTCTCCGTTTCCTAGTAGCCACCCCTGTGGTTGGAGAATTTGTTCAGCAGATGCATAGATTATCCCTTGGTTCAATAAATCTGAGATAGGTCTAGGCTAATATAAGCTCCTTCTCAGTTTGATCCCTCACAAACTAACAGGGTCAATGATAAACAAACTAAACAAAACAAACAAATTAATTTGCTTGTGGATTACGAATTCAATCCCTCAAAGGGCCCCTTTTCCCAAGCATCCTATCTTTGGCGGCCGCCAGAACTATAGGAATTGCTTGACTACCTGAGTTGAGATAAATCCTTGGGTCGGTACTCACTCCATAGTCACCCTTAGGTCAAGTTCATTCAATTTTTCCACAAGCAGGTTACCCCCATCAGTCATTCTAGTTTGAAAGATGTAAGACTATGATGCATTCTTCCTAGCATAACTATCTCAAACTGATGGGTAGCCCTAGGTCGGGTTTGATTTGTTGTCCAAAGCAACCTATTGCCCCAATAATCTTTTGAAGTGGAATATGTTAGTCCCCAAGCTTTCTTCCCTTGAATTGATCATTGAAAACTGAAAGGCACTCCTTTGGTCGGATAGTTCTCCCATCGGTCGGGAAGCTACTCCCTTTGATTCAATAAATCTGAGATAGGTCTAGGCTGATATAAGCTCCTTCTTAGAGTGATCGATCGCAAATCAAAAGAATCCATCAAAAAAAAAAATTAAAAGTAAATTAATCTTTGACTATATTGAGTGATCTAAGTCCCCAAGGCATTCAATTTCAATAGTACTCGGTTGATCTTGCCTTGACAACCGATCACCCAAGTGGTTCTTTATTTTGGAAGATGTGAGTCCCCGTACTTTCTTCCTAACTTGACCATTGCACACCGAAAGGCATTCCTTTTGGTCGGTTAGTCTTACTATATGGTTAGTAGACTACCCCTTTGGATCGATTAATCTGAGTTAGGTCTAGGCCTCCAAGGCTCCTACTCAGTACGATCCATCGCAAACCAACAAGGTCTATTTCAAAATCCAAAATTAAAAATCTAAAATAAATTCAACCTTCTGCCCTCAGTGGAGTGAAATAAACAAAATTAAAATAATCAATCAATCTAAATCTAAATCTTTTGCTTCTCCTCAGTGAGATGCAAGTCTTTTTAGTTCCTCAGCAAACTCAGAATTCTAGCCCCCCAATGGATTTGACAACCCCTCCCTTATGGATGACTTGAACTTGCCTCCCTAATGGAGAGTTCACTTTTCTATCCTCGGTGGAGTCAAAACAAACACAATTAAATAAATAACAAATTAAATTAGATCATTTTCTCTCCACAGTGAGATTCAAATCAAACCTCTCATCCTCTTCTGGATGACTTGAACCTGTTTCCCTAGTGGAAGGTTCACACACTCTGTCCCTAGTGGATTCCTCTTTCCCTCTCTTATGTCCTTGACATAAGTAGAGTCATGATGAACTAAGCTCTGGATTCCTCTACACCTCTAGTTAGGAGTAGATCATCTCTGTTAGTGCTTGTGATCGTTCGGTGTTTTCGATCATTTTGGTCAACACCAATATGTGCGGTGTTCCTTGACACTCATACCACACCTATTGCCTTTTGTTGACCTCATTTTTAGGATGAGCTCTCCACCCCTCCATCTTAGACATAGGGCTCCTCTTATAATTTAAGAGATCCTTAGTCTTAAGACACATCTAGTGATTAGGTGGACACTCAACCCAGCCCAGAGACTTAAAATAGCCATAAATAAATAGTTTGAAGAAAATGCCTACCCTATAGCTTGAACCACTTTCCTTACTTCCTTCCTTCAAGTCAAACTCCAAATCAAATCAACATCAAACCTAAATCAATTCTAGCCTAATTGATTTTCTCCAAACTCAAATCAATTCTAAATTATTGAAATCCATGATCAATTCCAAATGATTGAAGCTTATGATTGAAATTCCAAGTCAAAAATATTTCCTAAGTCCTTTGATTCCCTCTCATGGACTTAGCCTAAATCAAGTTTAAATCACTTCAAATTCATGAAATTTTCCATTTATATTTTCATTAATAATCACATATAAATAAAATATAAATTCAAACAACCAAAACCAACTCCAAAAAATCAAATTCAAATCAAAATCCAACCTAAGCCTTTCAAGTCAAAATCTTGAACTTAGCCAAACCAAATTCAAATCAAGCCAAACTCTTGATTTTTCTTCATGATTCAATCAATCCTTCAATCATGAATCCAAATGTAAACACAAACCTCAATCACCAATCCAAAACTCAATTCAAAAATCAAACCCAAGTCAAGCTCATGTTCACCATTTTAAATTTGAAATTGACAAATGAATCCAAACCCATTTGACTTCAAACAAATTGTAAATAGATTTATATTTCAATCATATGTCCATATGTGAGTTCAATCAAACTGAAATCAAGCTTTGACCAAGCTATTTGACCTACTTAGGCTCACTTGACCCAAAGTGACCTAAAATACCTTTATGAGCCAAATTCTAATCCTAACCAAATGGGATTGAACTAAGCCCAACTAAGCCACACATTGTGAACAACAATCATCATAAGATGATCAATCACTCAAATTGGGTCAAACTAAGTCAAACTTAAGGGTTGACCAAGTCAACACTTAGCCCAAAATGAAATCTAAACAAGCCAAAATCTACCATAGGCCAAATTGATTGAAACCATTGATCAAAACTCATTCATGACCAATGTTTGAACTTGACCAAATCATCACTTGAGCCTAACCTGGCCTAATTGGCCACTTGACCCAAGTTAACCCAACTTGACCTAAAAAGTCAAAATATGTACAAACTTGATCTAAGCCAAATTGATTGAAACCAATGGGTCAAGTTCATTCCAAAATGATTGTTGAACTTAACCAAAATCTCAATTGTCCAACTAGACCTAACCTAGCCCAATTGACCATGAACCCAACTTGACCTAAAAGGTCAAATTGAGCCAAACTCAAATATAAACCAAATTGATTGAAAACAAAGATACCAATCCATTTCATATGACCAATGAAACCTAAGCCAACCCATGACCTAACCCAAATAGGTAAAACAGGTCAAATTGGTTAACTTGACCCATTTGACCTAAATGAACTCAATTGAACCAAAACCAAATATAAATCAAATTGAACCTAACCAAAACCACCAACACATTTCAAATGATCATATGAACTGGACCCAACCCTTGGTTTGATCCAATTTTACCAAGTGGTCAACTTGACCCAAGTTGACCCATTTTGACCTAAATGGATCAACATGAGCCAAATCATATCAAATCAACTCCAAATCTATTGAAACTTGGCCCAACCCGTTTCTCAATCATACTAAACATATTCAAATTGAAACTTAAGCCAAATGACTATTTTACCCCTAGGCAATAGGGTAAATTTTGGCCAAATTCACTTGGAATTTGGTCAAATCCTCTTCATGACCACTTGACACCCTCTTAGTGGACCAAGTGGACATTAGTGAGTGTGGTGCACCTAACTCAATGGGTTTGGGTCATCCCAACCCAACCTAAGGCTAAAACCGACCACCTCACTTGAAATTAAGCACATGAAATCCCTCCTCCACTCAATTAACGCACATGGAAGCTCCACTACTCCACTCTACACTCAAAATTGACACATGTGCAACTCCTAACAGCTAACAAACTGATCCAATCTGGTCAATTAATCAAAAATGGCAAAGGGAGGCACGACCGTCCAATTGCTATAGGGGGAGATATACTCCCCATAATTCCATTGCAATTCTCCTGTCTCTAATTTGATTCAGCTTAGGGAATACAGTGCAAGCCATTGCAAGCTTCCCCAAGCTTCCTAGAGTGAGTTGGAATTTCCCATTTCTTGATTTTCATAGACTGAAAATAGGGGAGCTCCACTTGAAGTCCATCTGATCGAATACTCAAAACTAGTCTAATTCCTCCTTCAAGCACCCTCAGAGGATCAAATCGAACTCACCCCAAGCTTCATACAAGTTCTCCAAGCTAGGGAGGAGTCCCTTGACCAAGACCGAGCTCAATTGAAGGGCGACTTAGCCTATAGGAAGATCCATTCAATCTCAAGGCCTCAAACCTTCAACAAGGCTTTATTTCTACTAGACGAAGCTACTTCAAGAGAATCGAGCATCGGTGATAGCCTCTGGCTAGGTATGCCATTAAACCGAGCTTATATTAGCCATAGTTTGGTCCTTTATGAAGTGAAGTCTCATCCTATGAGAAATTAGCCGTTGGATGTGATCGCCCTTACCTCATGATGGTGTGGGTAAGTTTTGAGTTCAATCCAAGCTCAATCGAGCTCAAATCTTGCTATGGAAGGTGGACAGCTCCCCTTCCCACAGGAGAACTCAGGGATGAATCATGGGACATCCATCCACAAGTTTTGGATGGATGACCATGACTAAAACACATAGGATCCGTGGATTAATCCCTTAATACAGTATGTTTAATCTCAATCGTCTCATCCTTGATCAGGCAGACAGGGAGAACGTGCGTAGTGCCACCGTTGATGCGACGCTATGATGTGACTACTTAAATAGCCTCTCCCATCATGCCATGTGGAAAGCGCACACCGCGTCAGCCTCCATGTGGCGCTGATGGGATTAGCTATATAATTAGGGGATTAAATTACCTAATTAATCATGAAAACTTGAAATATTCATATCTAAGTGTAGAAAAATTAAAAAAATGAGAAATAAAATGCATATGAAAGATAACTAAATGTAGAGTATTATAAAAGTAATTTTAATAGATTTTGAATAGTATTATTTTCTGAATTTGGATTTTATTGAGAATGTAATTAGGCTAATTGCTCTATGATTATTCCATTAATTAATCTCAAATTTCTTATGTATATTTTGTGGGATGACTTCCACCTCCCCCAATTTTCTTGAGATTTATTAATATTTTAATTAGAGTAATTGTTGGATTCATTCCTAATAACTCTACTAATGTAATTAAGCCGAATTGAGTGTGTAATCAGTGGTTTAATCTCTTGATTGAGTTAATTAAGATTTGTTTAAATGAATAAGAGGTTTAGAGAATAATTTTGGGATATTTTTCTTAAGCTATTCCTTAGACCCCCTCTTCCTTCCTTAATCCAAATTCAATTAAGGATTAATCCACTAATTTCCTACCTAATTAATTTGATGAAATTCTAAAACCTTCTAGAACTTAATTAATTCATCTTGGATAGGTGCTTAGGTGTTCAATAACCTAAGTACATTGAAGAGATCAAAATCCAACTCACATGTGTGAGAGGGGTTATGAAAGTACTTAAATTAAACTTTTTAGCTTAATTAATCATTAACAATGAGCCAATTGCATTAGGCCCCTTTTCTTTCCTAGGTGCATTCTTGATTTGAATTCCTTGTGTGGTTTTATGTCATCTATTGGCTCATAATTATTTCGTTAAGTATGCTAAGGTGGTGTAGGAAAGGGATAATTAACACACTTAATTCACACATTAACCTAAACAAAAATATAAAAATCACCTAATGATCTTAAGAACAAACTAAATAAACTCACATATGGGGGAAATGGGTTAGGACAAGCAAACATTCTGTTAGATTTCCTAAGTCAAGCATAAAGTAAATTCAAAATAGAAATCACATTAAACAAACTTTGATTCACTTTGAAATTTCTTATCTCATAGGATTATCTTTAGGAATTAATTTGGGTGAATGAATTTACATTATTTTCATCACTTTATTTCTTTTTTAGCATGCTAAATATGTATGTCATATGAAATTCATGCATTCATATCTTTTAAAAATTAAAATTAAAATGAAATGGTTTCTTTATGTCAAATTGCATATTTTGGCTAAAGTAAAAATATGAATGGCTATTATCACTATTAAATTCAAAATTATTTTTAAAACTTATAAAGGACATATCAAAACTGAAAGGTATGCTACTTATACTTTATTTATAAGCTTGCATGTGAATATAAAAGTGTGTCTTATGTTTGCTTCCTTTCTTTCCTCTTAACATGGATTTGAATATGATTTGCAAAGTGTATAGTTCTTTTAAAAGAACATAACACTTGTTTAAAACCTATTCTTATTCTCTTCCATGTTATAACTTCAAAAGGATCTTTACATTTACACACATAAATTGCATAAACAAACCAAAAATTAAATAGACATGAACTTTGCATCTTTCTTTTTCCATTTATTTCTTTTGTACATGCATATGTATTTAAGGAAAGTGGTATATTAGTCTGGACAACCCGGGGATTACGAGGCTTTAAGTAGCCCTAAGTAGGTCTTGTATCTTACACCCTTGGTGCTAACAATGGTGCCGTACTCACTTATTCCTTTCATGCATACACATGTGCATATGAATAAAGGATAAATGAATACCCCTTTTTCTAATTAATGAAAATCATGCATCATAAAGCATTCCAATTTTTTTAAGTAATATTTCTTAGCATTCATTATAAAGTGTGCTAAACATTTCCATTTGTATGTATAGATATGCTTAGGATTCATTCATATGCATGTTATACATGTTGGGACAGAAAATGAAGTGATGTGTGTTTTGGACATTAATTCACTTTACTTAATCTTAAAATGCCTTTCTTTTTGAATAGGAATGTTTAGGGAAAATCTAAACTTAAAATTAATTAAAACATATAATAAGGCATTCACTAAATAAAATCAAATATAAACCTACTTTAGAAATTACTTAAGATAGGGAAGGAAAGAGAAGTTCTCATCTCTTTTTTCTCTCTTTACAACTTAGTAATTAATTGTAAGATTCACTCAAACCTAATAAAAATACAAAATAAAATTAACCCCAAAGCAACTAATTAACTTAAATAGAAGCTATCCTCTAAGTTGAACATTTTCATACTTAGGAAATCTAAACGTTAAATCCTAGCTAAGCATACCACATAAACTTTACATACCACACACATTAGGCTAAGTCACCACTTCTATCTTTAGGTTAGGGTGGTGCATGGTTTGATGTTTGCTTTTATTTTGTGATGTATTATTTCTAGTCTAGATGTTAGGGTGTATGTGCATATAAGGAATGGTAGGACGATTTAGTCTAATCATTGACTTCTGTAGAGGATTGTGCTTAAGGGGCGCTATAATAAAAATATAAATGCTTTTGTTGTGCAGGTGCTTATACCCCTAAGCATAATCTAATAGGCCAGGCGGACTTTGTTACCCATGTGTGGGGTGCTAAGTCCAATATGCATGCTTGGTAATTGTATAGTTTGTTTAGCAACTCTCTATTTTGTAAGTATTAGTTAGATTTACTTTTCCTTTACATGTATTTTTATAATTAGGATTTTGGAATGATTATTATGGGAGATTAGGATGAACATTGGTCATAAGATCTCATCTTATGTACCATGTGTAGCCTTTGGGACAACCACATTCCAACCATCCAAAAGAAGGAACCAAAAGAAGAAAGAAGAAAGAAGAAAGAAGAAAGAAGAAGTGAAGAAAGAAGAAATGAAGAAATGAAGACCATAACATGAATTCCTTGCTTAATTGTAATTAATATATTTGTAATCCGAGTTTTATAAGGGAAGAGCTCGGCTACCCAATTTGTTTTCGGGTTTGTGTGGTGGTGCCCGACCATAAATTGTCTTTTATTCTTTTGCATTAGCTTTATAAAATATTTGATATTTTATTTAGCTTGTGCATTAAGATGACATCCTTTTCCTAGTTTCTTCCTTGCTTGATGTATGACCTAGATGATGATTAGGCTCTTAGGGAAAAATAAATCTTCTACCAAATTAAAAATAAACAACTCATAACCTCACTTAAAGCCTAAGTTAAATTCAAGATAAAAGAAAAAAGCAACCCCTTACCTGGATGTGTACTTTCTTTTGTAACATCATGCATAAAAGCATATTACTTCACTCGATTGGGGTTGCCAAAGAATTTGGCTTGACCTATGAGAGCCATGGTGGGAACACACCTCCTTATCTCGCTAATTTTAGCCCATAATCTGATTTCTCATGCATTAGGCATATGAATCCTATAGTCTGAGTCAAATGATTGTCTAAAATAAAAAATAAAACATGTGAAAATTTTGCATTAGATTTAAGTCATTTGAAGCATATCTTTACATGATCTAATCTCTTTAGGGAGTGTGTTTAAGGACTTAGTCTCTTTCTAAATAAATAATAGCCTTGCTATCTTTCATAAACATATGACTTGCCTACATATTTTAAAATTGTAGGAGGAGTTAGTTGGTAGCCACCCCCAGGCGATTGTAAGTCTAACAGTTGGGTGGTTTATCCTCTCATATGGAGGTAAACTAAATACCCATTTTCTTCTTAGATTTAGGTCATGCTTTGGCCCTCGCCAAAGCCCTCTAGATTTAGGTTCTGAGGTTGCTTCCCCCCTTTTCAGGCTATAAGTATAAATCCTCACCTCTTAGGCATTTCTATAGCCTTGTACCATGGAATTGTAAGCCCTAGTATTCTAATAAAAATTCAACTCAAACACATTAATTCAATTTCAAAAATGTAAAGCCCAACCATAGGGTAGTCTGGGGTGCTTACTAGACTTGCTAGTATCTTAAGCATCCCCTACTTATTTTTATTTGGCTTCGATAAGAACTCCTTCCTCTTGATCGATCCCACTTAACTTTCTAAAAATAAACTAATCGATTGATAGTCCTACCTTTTTGAAATCTTTGGAGACAATGATCATTTACCTTAATCGAGAGTATTCCTAAGGAATTTTATTCCTTAGGATGTAATTAACTATAGGGGCTAGCCATCATAGGGAACTTAACGAACTCAGTTTAAAATAAACCCTACCTTACTTTTTCATATAAAGTAGGGGAAGAATCTCTAGTACATATGCAGACCCATTGTCCTTAGAAACCCTTATTGAAGTGATTAGGTCCATTGTAGGGTGGTGACTTCTATCTTTCAAGATAGTACACATCTCTTCAATGTCATTCCCGATCACCCTAATAAAAACATCTATAGATCTACATGGTGTCCAAATGCAAAGAGTATATTTCTATCTTCATTTTATCCACATAGATTGAAGATGGAAGTATACAACTTAGAAAGGAAATGAAAATTTTCACCACACCTATGTGTTGCTGATAAAGATCCTTCGATCAAGTTGGGTTGACTACCTTCTCTGACTAAGTAGACTAGGGACTGCGATAGCCTGAGATGATGGAACCATGGGATCTAGATTGGGCACATCATCATTCCCCCAATCATCTGCTTTAAGCTAATAATGATTAATTTCATAAATTCTAAATCCTAAATTTTAACTCCACATGCTACTACAATACTTTACACATTTAGCGATCAAATGACTAGCCTTAATCGAAAGTTCTCTCTCAGCATTGAGAGGAGTAATTAACTATAGGTGCTTGCACCTATAGAAAACCTGGAACCAGATCTAAAGTCCTCACAAAATGAGGGGGAAATCTCTGGGTAGTGTCTTATCTACTATTTCATCTGCCTTCTTAAAATTACATCGACACTTAAAATCATACTCTCTTCAATGCGAGAGGTCGGTGGCAAATGTTCGAAGCCCACAAATTTTTAGCAACTCCAGTGGGGACAGGATTCTTTTTCCATCTTTGGCTAATCATATACATGCTATAGTAGCAACAAAATATTTGAAAATTCAAAATAAAAAATGGTAATTTAAATGTGTATTAAATTCAAATTACTAATCTATGAGACTCTATGTTGAATGAATTATTATGTAGAGTATATCTTTATTACATTATTATTTTGTTCTGTAGTACCTCTACATTTTGAAAGTATGAGGTGAAATAATAATTACTAATTATTAATCCCCATCTTTCAATTGTGCAGAATGGATATACAGAGCACTCCTTTCATTGTTCAGCTAGGGCGTGGTGCAAACATCTGCTTAGCTAACACCATCATCAACATAAGAGATGTTGGACCTACCATTCAAGTTGGTAGCATGAATTTCCCAGCTATTATAGCTGCAACTCCTGAAGTACCCACCCGTGGTGCAAAGAGCCTCACCTCAAAGCACCTACCATGCTCACCAACTAATTCAGCAGAACCAATCATATTAAGGAGTTCTCGACAGAGAACTTGATAGTCAATAAATCCCTATGATGAAGAGACCTATCATTGGGCATACTGTATCTTTGATGCGTCATGGTACAACTAATTTTTTGATTGAACCTTTCATACCAGGAAAGCATGATCATGAAGTTTTCTCATCAGGAAAGAAATTAACTAGAAGGCAAAGAAGAAGAAGAAATGCTAAGCTGAGGGCTCAACAGATCCTACCTGAACGACCCAGTGAACAAGTAATATTGCCACCAGAAGTGAGTATTCCTACCCATAATAACTTTGATAATCTAAAATAGGTAAAAAGAAATAACTCTACTTGTGTGGTGAAGCAGTCTTTCTAGACTCAAGAACGTCAAGCTCCACCACTGCAGAGGAGACAACCTGAAACACTGTCCTCTAGAATACATAAAGTTCTTAAAGTAGCCTAGGAAAGAGGCTTAATGAAGAGAAAATTTCAAAGGTCTGTGACGATTGAAAATACTGAAGCCATGCCAAGAAAGTTGTCATCTCTTATGGTAACTAGTCATCGAGCCAAGTATGCTTCACGCGGTGAGCATCAAAGCGTGACACTTGGACCACGTGTCCAAGAATTCACTGTTGAAAGGTCCTAACGAAAGGGTAAATAGATATGGAGGCCAGGGCCTCGTGATAAAATTCTGAAAAAAGAAAGAGGTGTGACATCTGATACACATATTCAGAAATCCACCTCAAAAATAACTCATCAAAAGTGGATACCTAGAAGAAGGGATATCATTGATAAAAGACATGATGGTCCACACCCTGGAGAATCTTTTAGGGGATCCCATCATCGATTAGATTCACCCCCAGAAGAGAAGGTTGACTTTGATCGTAGTCATTGAATGGAAGAAGTGTTTATTCCACACACTGAACCAGAGATACACTAGAAATGTCGATAAAAAATTTATGTGCAAGAAAAAAATAATGAAGAGAACACTATAGAAGTGAAAGTCATCTATATGGTCAGAGATATAGATGAACTTTTTGCTCAGCATCATGAACAACATGGATCCAGGGAACCTGAACCTGAATTCAACATTTATGAAGAAGATTCTTCATAGAAGCAAGTAGAAGATGGATCTTCAATCTCTACTGAAGAGGAAGAAGAGGAAGATCAAAATGAAAAGGAGGCCATGAGAGTTGAAGCTATTTATATGGTTGAACTAGAAAATGATCAGCCTAGTACACGCTTTTACAATCAGCGTCATCATTTATCCTTAGTAATAGCCATACCTACAAATGCACAAGAAGAAGGATAGTCAATTTCTTCCCCTGAAGATGAACAAGGAGCAGAATAATAATAAGAAATAGAGGAAGAAGAAGAGCCTATATTTGTTAACATCGTGGTGCTAGCTAGATAGCAAAGACAAATGCTACATCAAATGGAAGTCAAAGATAAGGAAATTGCACAGCTTGGTACCAAGATGAATGACATGATGGTACAAATGAATATCATGATGGATATATTGCAATAGAATATCACATCAAATGTAGCACATGTTTCATATGCTAATCAATAGGTAGCGAACAATACAGCTTCTATACCACCAGTCGCTCCAGTACCTCAAGCTCATACAATACATGCTACACCTGAAGCGAGAAATGAAGTTAACCAACTGCCTCTTCAGCCGATAATTCAAAATATGGCTAGCACACCTAGAATAGTAACAGCTGTTCAACTAAAAATAATAATTAATGAAAAGATAAAGGTAGTTATAGCTTAAGAGCAAGCTGAAAAGTTGTTGAGTAAGGGTCACCCTTACCCAACTAAATATGATCAAGTGTCATACCTGAAAGGTTACTCAGGGCTAAAATTTAGTACTTTCAGTGGGCTTGGTAACCCAAAGTAACATTTAGCCCAATTTAAGACTACTTGTGGTAACACAGGAGAGAATGATGCGCTATTTTACCATCAATTTGTTAGCAGCCTGACCTCAACTGCTTTTGAGTGGTATGCAGAATTGCTAAATGATTCAATTAAAACTATTGCTGAGCTAGAGACCATATTCGTAAAGAGGTTTGCCAGTGCAACCGAGAAGATAATGATCGTTGAACAATAATTGGAGGAAGAACATGCGATCCAACTATTAATGGGCAATAAGGTTGATAAAATGGCACTATTTTTATGTATGGCGTAAATTACAATATTCCAGGACTTGCTTGATAGGGTGGCCAAATTTAAAAAGTTAAATCACCATAAGTTTGAAATTTATACAAATAAATCAAAGAGAAACAAGCCTTTAGACTCAAGAAGAAACAAAACTCATACCACTTCCTATAGCTCAAGTGATGAAAAATGAGTAATCCATAATGTGGAAAAAGGAAAATAACCAATATACAATGATGATAAGGGAAAGAAGCTTGATCATCCTAATCTATAATTAAAATTGGTATTGGGTGGCAATGATAAATTGCAGACTTTTCTAGGTGGTGGAGAGCATCCAAAACAAGCAACAAGAGATGATGAGCGAATGTGGCCATCCCTTAAGAAAAAGTTGAACAAAGAATATTCTTTTAGAAGGGACAGCGTGACTAAATTATTTTTACAAGCAGTCAAAGCTGGTCTACAATTACCAGAAATTAAAAGGCTAGAAGAAGCTGATCAAGTCAATAATCCAAATTACTATCCCTATCATCAGATGATCAGCTATCCTATTGAAGATTGTTATGTATTTAAAGATTTGCTAGAAAGGAAGTATCGACGATGTGAATTTACATTATCCGATAGTGTTCTAGTCTACCCGAAAAGAGAGTCTACAAGTATGATTACGTCCTCTTTCATATCATCCATTAAAAATAAAAAAAAATAAAAAATTAATTTAAACTGAAGAATGAGAAACAATAGTCTCTAAGAAGACCGTGAAAATGTTCAAGCAGCTAAAATGTGTCCCTAGTGTTAAGTGAAAATCACCACTTGAACCTATATTAGACTTAAAAGAGATGCATAAACCAAATATTTGAGCTTCTCAATAAAATTTTAAAAAGGCTACTTCATCACAGCACGAGGAGTAGTCTACTAACGTAGGTCTCATAAATCAAAGAAGCTGACTAAGAAAAAGAAGAGCAAGAAGAAGATTTTAACTCAAAAGATTATTAACAATTTAGACAAGTATCACCAACCGACAAGACAACCATTTAGGCTTGTAGACATTATGCCTAAACTTTGTATTATTGAATTGGATGAAGTAGATAATGGTGAATCTTGTCCAGTAGAAACAGGTCAAATCATTTATGTGATATCAGATGTTCTTCAACATCAATTACTCCAAAATGACAATGGTAGTCAGACAGACTCGACCAACCCTTCAAAATTCTTCTCAAAAAAGAAAAAAAGAGTCTGAGGAGTTAACATCTAAATTTTGTTTAATGACTCAACAAAATGATAATAGTTCAGATGGAGATTTATGTTTTCCTGATGGAGAAGAGTCGAACTCATCAATATTATCACTTATGAAATGTATGAAGTTGAAAAACGAGTCTAGCTCTTTTGGTCAATCCTCCAGAATAAGAAGTGAATTTAAAAAAACTACTTCTTCAAAGGAATCTGAGCAAGACAGGGTGATTCAAGTTCAATTAAGAAGTGGTAAAGTCTTACCATCTTCATCAAAGAAGGAAATTGCAAATAAAGATAAAGGCAAATAAATCAAAGTCAACAAAGATATCATTCCAAAAAATCCTAAAATAAAGCCTAAATCAAGTGAAAAGATAGATTATAATATTCTATTACATTTGAGAAAGATCCTTACACAATTAAATGTGTATGAGGCTCTCTTAATGTCAAAAGACCTCCGAGAAGCTTTGATACAGGCCCTCAAAGATCTGGAGAGTTATGAAACTTACTTTGCCAAAAAATGTATGACTGAATCATTGCAAACTCAAGATCTCCTAGTAATCACATTTTTTGAAAAAGATCTTACGTTAGGAATAGCAGATTATAATCATCCTCTATATATTACCATAGAAAGTGATGGCATCTCGATCAACCAAATACTGATTGATCTAGCCTCTTCTATCAATCTTATGAGTCTAAAAGAATTAAGAGGATTATCACTTGATATCCAAAATCTTGGGAGAGATAAGTTGATGGTTCATGGTTTCAATGAGAAAGGGAAAAACCCTAGGTTCTTTTATTCTCCCACTCAAGTTTCATGATTTATATACAGAAGCCAAGTTTCATATAATCGATGCTGATACGTCGTTTAGAGTTCTCTTGGGTCAGCCATGATTGCATGAGTATGGCATGGTCCCATCAACGATGCATCAGTGTATGAAGTATTTAAAAGATGGAGAATAGTTCAGAATTCCTAGCAACCTACAACCATTCTCCGTCCATGAAGCAAAGATCTAGAAAGATACAAAATATTTCATCCCTAAAGTGCCTAAGCCAACAGAGCCTCTTGAGGTGATAACATCCACTTCAGGAACAAAAAAAGTAACTTCATAAGATGAAGGAGCAGAAGCAAAAAGGAAGAAAGAAAGCATTGTTGGCTCTCTCTAAAGCACTTGATTCTACATCTAAATCAAGAAGATCAGTTCCTCATTTGAGAAGTGACACACAAGAAGAAGAAAATATTTCTCTCAATCTTAAGGGAACTTATAAACTTTCAAGAAAGGCAAAGTATGAAATAAGTTATTCTGATTTAGACTATGACTTTAAATCTACTTATGAAAATAGTATTGAAAGGTCGCATCAAGAAGGATAACTCACTTGGCAGAGTCAGATGACTCACAAAAAATAATATGCATCCCTCAGTAGTACTTCAAAGAAATCACTCCGCTGGAGGTTCATAACATTGAAGAATTGATAACATTCTATATGTCGCCGTTGAGTGAGAGTGGTGGGATGGGAACTCTATTTTACAAATCCGAAGAGTATCAGCCTCGTAATTTTGATTGGCCTACTCAACATGAAAATTCTTATGAGATAGTGCCAACAAGAAAACCAAGATACTATCCACAAAAATTATGAAGAATGATGCATAAGTTGGGAATTCATATTAGAAATAGTAAGCATAAAACTCAAACCTTTAACAGGATGTGGAGCCAAAGAAGTCCTCAAGCATCGTGAAGAAGTGATAAGTTTATCACTAAAGGTCTTAGGTTCATCCACAAATCTCATCAAAATAAAGTTTATTATAATGTAATAGAAGCTGAGATTGAAACTAATAGTGATGAAGGAGATGATTTTCATGAAATTCTTCTTACAAATGATGAAGAAGTAGAAGCCAAGCCCACGCCTAAAAAACTCAAAGATGGTAGACAAACAAATACTATTGATGAACTCAAAGAAATCAACCTAGAAGCTGAGGATTATCCCCATCCAACTTTCATCAGTGCCCTTCTTCCTGATGAGAAAGTTGAAGAGTTAAAAATGCTACTTTGTGAATTTAATGATTGCTTTGTCTAGATAGATTTCTGAAATGCTAGGCTTATCCCCTGATGTAGCAGTTCATAAGCTTACCATTAAACCAAATGTGATGCTTGTTAAGTAAGCTCCTAGGCGAATGAGATTGGAGATTGAAGAATAGGTAATTGCAGAAACTAAGAAGCTGATCAAAGCAGGCTTCATCCGAGAGGAGAAGTATGCAGATTGGATAGCCAATATTATCCTAGTTTGGAAGAAGAATGGCTAAATCCATGTCTACATTAACTTTTGGGACCTAAATAAGGCGTGTAAAAAAGATGACTTTTCACTTCCAATATCTGAATTACTAGTGGACAATACTTCCAACTATGATATGTTCTCATTCATGGACGGATCATCGGGATACAATCAAATCAAGATGGCCCTAAAAGATGAGAAGCACGTATCATTTAGGATGCCAATTGGTATCTATTGCTACACAGTTGTGCCTTTTGGTTTGAAAAATGCTAGAGCTACCTATCAAAGAGCCATGACGCATATTTTTGATGAGGTGATTTACCAAAAGGTGGAATATTATATTGACGATTTTGTGGTGAAGAGCTTAAATCGTGAAAATCACTTTGAAGACTTGAGAATTATATTAGAGAGAATCAAAAAATATGATCTCAAGATGATTTCTCTAAAATGTGCATTCGGGGTATCCTCCAAAAAATTCCTTGGGTATATTGTACATCATACAGGAATTGAAATTGATCCTGCTAAAATCAAGGCAATTATAGAGATCCCTCCACCAAAGAGTTTGCGTCAGCTCCATTATTTACAAAGATAGCTTGCATTCATCTATCAATTTATATCAAACCTATCAGGACACTATCAACCATTTTCAAAGTTGATGAAGAAAGATGCTCCATTTAAATGGGGGGAGTGCCAAGAAGCCTTCAATACCATTAAAAGCTACATGTTAAATCCACCAATCCTTGCAATGCCTACTCTTGGGAAGCCCCTCATTCTATACACAGCTGCATTAGAAGAGTCCCTTGGAGCATTATTGGCACAACACAATAAAGAAAGAAAAGATAATGCTCTTTATTATATCATTCAGAGGTTGATAGGAGCAGAAATGAGATACTCTTTGATAGAGAAGCACTATTTGGCATTAATCTTTGTAATCCAAAAGCACTATCATTATTTATTATCTCACAAGATTACCCTCATCTCAAGGATCGATCCAGCGTTGACAGGTTGCTTGGCAAGATGGGCAGTATTGCTTTTACAATTTGATATCACATACATTCTGTAGAAAGCAGTAAAAGGGTAAATCTTAGCAGATTTTCTTGTTGCACATCCCATCCCTACAGACTCTTCTCTTAACAATGATTTGCCTAATGAGAATGCTCATTCATGAAAGAGAAAACCCAAATTTGGGAAATGTACTTTGATGGAGCCTCATCGAACAAACAAGTCCAACCTCTAAATTTCCCAAGGGTAAGAGCAGGAATCAACATCGTCTTCATAACTCCAGAAGGAGGGATAATGAGACGATCATATGGGTTAAGTGAGCCATAAACTAATAATGAAGCTAAGTATGAAGCATGGTAGTAGGTCTTGAAGAAGCTATTTTCATAGGCATTCAAAACATCCATATTTTTGGTGATTCCCAACTTATTTATAAACCAAGTACTGGGCATCTATAAAATCAACAAGCTTGAGTTAGCTTTCTATCACAAAAGAGTTCTTGGACTTATGAAGTAAATACTAAATGTCACACTAACTTGAGCCTCTCAATTTTAGAATAGTAAAATAGACTGTTTAGCAAAATTAGCTAAGGAGATGACAAGTATGAATGGTGATTATGTCATGATCGGGATTACTCAATGAGTTTTAGAGCCAACAAAGTATAAATTCCTGCGGGTAGAAGGGTTATCAAATTTGACACAGTAGGACGCAACTCAGGTTGCTCCTCAAACTCTTCAAAATCAACATGGAATTATACCTAGAAGAGCTAAGAATGACATTGCTTCAGAAAAGTAGTGGAAAGCCTTTATTGTATAATAGCCAATTGATTGGAGGAGACCCTTCATTGAATACTTTAAAGAAGGAAAATTACCAAATAATAAATCACCGGCAACTTAAATCAAGAAGAGAATGTTGCGCTTTGCTTTCATCAACAACGCTTTATATTAGAGATCATTTGAGAAAATGTGGCTACGATGCCTAAATATAGATGAAGGTAGAAAAGTGATGGTTGAAGTTCATGAAGGACTTTGTGGTGCACATCAGTCAGGTCCCAAGATGACAGTAAAGATCAAAAGAATGGGTTATTATTGGCCATCTATGGTGAGAGATTATATCAATCATGCTAAGAAGTGTCATGGATGTCAAGTACATGGGAATATAATCCACCAAACTACAAATCCATTACACCAAACAATAGTATCCTGGCCATTTGAATGTTTGGGTACATATGTAATTAGACCAATTGATCCGCCATCATCAGTTGGACACCGCTTCATCCTAGCAGCAACTGATTATTTCTCTAAGTGGGTTGAAGCTACCCCCATTTAAAGAAGCTATTGTTTATCTAGTGATTAACTTCTTTTTGCATAATTGATTGGAGTGCCGCATCGAATAATTTTTGATAATGGCATAGCTTTCAAAAATATAAAGATTTCTAGATTCGTAGATCAACACATAATTGATTGGCAATATTCTTCAACATATAATCCAAGGGCAAATGGTTTGGCAGAATCTTTCAACAATAAATTAGTTAATCCGCTCAAGATGAACCTCATTAAAAATAAGAGAGAATGGCATACCAAACTGATAGAGGCATTATGGGCATATTAAACTACCTACAAGACGTCGACTAAAGGCACTCCTTATTCATTAGTATTTGGAACTGAGGCGGTCCTTCTGCTTGAAGTTGAGTTTCCTTCACTTCGAGTAGCCATCCAATATAATCTAACTGAAGATCAAAATGCTCATTTGAGAATGGAGGAACTCGACATGCTTGATGAAGTTAGATTAAAAGCTTATAAAAATTTGGAGGTTTATTGAACAAAGATATCCAGGGCTGTTGACCATACAGTGTCGCCTCGAATATTCCAAAAAGGGGAATTGGTCTTGGTGCTCAGAAGACCCATATTTCCTAATAAAAAATTTAGTGGAAAATTTGAGCCTAATTGGGAGGGTCCTTTTGTCATCATAAAAAGTGTATCAAAGAGAGGCATACCAACTCATTGACCTAAAGGGTGAAAAACCAATGCCTCAAATTAATGGTCAATACCTGAAAAAGTATTATATATGATAAATACATTCGTGAGGTACAATAGAAATCCCCCTGCAGAATAATGGGGCATTTTTTAGTATATTTATTTAGGTTGGCATCGTGCTTCAAGCAGAGATCCCTAAATAAATATACCTACTTAAGATGAAAAAGAAATTTTGTGAAAATTCCCCCATTACACAGGGGACATTTTTTTAGTTTTTATAATCAAAGCTATTCAATATTTTCCTGTGAAACATGAGACCTTCTTGTATATACATTCAGGTTGACATTGAGCTTTATGCCAAGATCCCTGAATATATCTATAATTATTATTAGAATAAAAGAAAAAACATCTATCAAAATTTTGAAGATCAAGTCAGAAGAACTTCCAATTTTGAAATCTTCAATCAATTGAGTTGGAAAAGCATCAACCTCTACATCTTCAAGTCTGGGACACGGATGGGTTCTAAAGGTTGGACTCAATAAGCCCAAATGTGGCTCAGTCACTGACACTCTCCTCACTCAACAAGCCGTAAGAAAAGCCGCAGTGAAAGAGCCCCCGTTCGTTAGTCTAATGACCAAAGCACCAACCCATCACAGCTTAAGTCGAAGACTCGAGTAGGTTCTAAGGTTGAACTCATGATTGAAACCCCTGATTGAATTCCAATGGATTCTCTCAAATCATGAATCAATTCCAAATGATTGAAACCCCTGATTGAATTCCAAGTTCCAAAATCTTTTCTAAGCCCTTTGATTCCATCTTATGGACTTAGCTCAAATCAAATCCAAATCAATTCAAATTCAAGAGATTTTCTCATAACCCATTTATATTCTCATTTATATTCACAAATATAAATGACATATAAATTCAAATATCCAAAACCAAATTGAAAACTCAAACCCAAATCTACCTTAAAACCAACCTATGCTTCTTCAAGTCAAATTCTTGAACTTAGCCAAATCAAATGCAAATCATTCCAAACCCTTGGATTTTCTTCATTATTCAATCAATCATTCAATCATGAAACCAAATATAAACACAAACTTCAATCATCAAGCCAAAACCAAATTCAAAACTCAAATCCAAATATAATCAAAATTCAACCTAAGCCTTTCAAGTTAAATTCTTGAACTTGCTCAAATCAAAATCAAATCAAGCTAAACCCTTGATTTTTCTTCATGATTCAATCAATCTTTCAATCATGAATCCAAATATAAACACAAACTTCAATCATCAAACCAAAACTAAATTAAAAAGTCAAGCCTAAATCAAACCCATGTTCATCCTTTGAACTTGAAAATTGTCAAATGAATCAAAACTCATTTGACTTCAAATCACTTGCAAATGGATTTATATTTCAATCATAAGTCCATATGTGAGTTCAACCAAACTTGATTCAAGCCTTGATCAAGTCAATTGACTCACTTAGGCTCACTTGACCCAAAGTGACCTAATGTACCTTTTTGAGCCAACTTCAAATCCTACCCAAATTGGATTGAACTAAGCCCATCTAAGCCTCACATTGTGAACAACAATCATCATAAGATGATCAATTACTCAAATTGGGTCAAACCAAGTCAAACCTAAGGGTTGACCAAGTCAACACTTTGCCAAAATAAAACCCAAACTAGCCAAAATCCACCATAGGCCAAATTTCTTGAAACCATTGATCAAAATCAATTCATGATCAATGTTTGGACTTGACTAAGTCATCATTTGAGCCTAACCTAGCCCAATTGGCTACTTGACCCAAGTTGACCTAACTTGACCTAAAAAGTCAAAATATGTCAAATCTTGATCTCAACCAAATTGATTGAAACCAATGGGTCAAATTCATTCTAAATCACTTGTTGACTTGACCAAAGTCTCAAATGGCCAACTAGACCCAACCTAGCCCAATTGACCATGAACCCATCTTGACCTAAAAGGTCAAATCAAGCCAAAATCAAACTAAATCAAAATTGATTGAAACCAAATCTTGCAAAATATTTCAAATGACCAATGAAACCTAAACTAACCCATGACCTAACCGAATTAGGTCAAATGGGTCAAGCTGGTCAACTTGACCCATTTGACCTAAATGAATTCAAATGAACCAAAACCAAATATGAATCAAATTGAACCAAACTAATGATTCCAAACATTTCAAATGGTCATATGAACTTGACCCAACCCTTGGTTTGACCCAATTTGACCAATTGGTCAACTTCACCGAAGTTGACCCATTTTGACTTAGATGGGTCAATATGATCCAAATGATATTAAATCAACTCCAAATTCCTTAAAATTTAGATGAACCTAATTTCAAACTATTCCAAATCTACCTAAATTGAAATCAAAGCCAAATGACCATATTACTTCCAGGTCAAGGGGTAACCTATGGCCAATTTCACTTAAAATTTGGTCATATCCTTTTCATGGCCACTTAGCACCCTCTTAGTGGACCAAATAGATACTAATAAGAGTGGTGCAAATGACCCAATGGGTTTGGGTCAGCTAAACCCAACCCAAGGCCAAAACTGATCCTCCACTTGGAATTTCTCCACATGGAATCACTCCTCCACTCAAATAAGCACATGGAAACTTCACCACTCCACTACTCTGCCAAAAATGAATTACATGGCATCCAAAATGGCCTAACCAGCCCAATCAATCAAGTCAATTTGATCAAAATGGAAAAGCCAAGCTCGACCATCCGATCCTTATGGGGGGAGATATACTCCCCCTCATTCCACTTCAATCCAAGTCACTTGCAATCGATCAAGCCAGATAGGCCCAAGGCAAGCTCCCCAAGCTCTCTCTTACAATTTCTAAGCTCTTCCTATTCTCCATTTCTCGATTTCCTTAAGCCAAAAATAAGGGAGGCTAAGGAATTTTCCAACTCGCTTGCAAGCACCTTCAGAGGACTCAAGCGAGCTTACCCAAGGTGTTTCCCAAGTGTTCAAGCCACGAGAAGAGGGGTCTAGATCAAAGCCACAAGCATTTGAAGAGGAGTTTGGCCAATAGTAAGATCCACTAAACCTCAAGCCTTCAAACTTTCAACAGGGCTTCATCTCCACTAGACAAAGCTACCTCGACGGTTGGGAGCACCTGTGATAGTCTCTGATGAGGTACTATTCAAAACTAAGCTTGCATTGAATTTTCTTTGCTCCTTTTTGAAGGGAATTGTAATCCTAAGTGATTTCCACTGTTAGATCTTCATCTCCTTGTGTGTGGGCTTAATCTTAGCTCAATCTGAGCTCAATCGATCTGAGATCAAGCCATGGGGGACGGACGATCGCCGTCTCCTGCAGGCGAGCATAGGGATGAATCATGGACAGTCCATCCCACGTGTTTTGGATGGACGGTCCTGATGAATTCACGTTAGATTATCTAATTTATCCTATTAGAACCACGGGCTTAATCCTAACCATATGATCTTTTGATCAAACATTCTAGGGAGAAACTGCATAGCTCTGCTGGCTGACGCGACATAGGATGTGATAACTTAAGTGACAAATCTTATCACACCACGTGGAAAGCGTGCACCGTATCAGTGGTCCCGCATTAATTAGGATTTATATTAGGATTATTTAATTATCCTTAATCACTCAAACTTCAAAAATACACAACTAATTGTAGAAAAATCAGAAAAATACAAACTCAAATGCGTTTTGAAGATATTTCAAAGGGGAATAATACAAAATTAAGTTTAATTGATTTTGACCAATAAATTTCATGCAATTTGGGTTTATTAGGAATGTAATTATGATAATTACTCCCTAATTATCCCATTGATTAATTCCAAACCTCTCAAGTATGTTTAGTGGGTTGAATTCTGCCTCCCCTAATTTTTTGGGATTTATTAATAGTTTAATTAGGGGAATTGCTTGATTCACTTCTAATCACTCCATTAATCAATTAAATGATTAATTAACCTATTAAATGATGATAAATTCATTAATTAAATTTGCTAACCACCTTGGAATAGTGGATAAACTTAGGGAATGAGATTAGGATGCCTTTTCTAAATCTTTTCCTCTAAGTCTATTTCACTTGAATGAGAACTTAATTAATACACAATTTGATTAATGATTTAATCATTTCATTTAATAGCATAATTAACCATAGTCAAAATAAAAAATTAATCTAGGAACTTTATCACTTAATCAATCCTTTCTTGTTTAGATACTTAGGTGTTCAATAACCTAAGTAAACTTAAGGAAATCAAATCTAACCCATATGTGTGGGAAGGGTTATGAAAGTACTTAAATTAAACTCTTTAGCTTAATTAATCAGTAATTGTGAGTCAAATGCATTAGGCGCCTTTTTTCTCAGGTGCATTGCTTATTTGAATTCCTTGTGATTTTATGTCATACATTAGCTCATAATTATTTGGTTAAATATGTTAAAGTGGTGTAGGTAATGGGAAATTAATTGAATTAATGTACACCTTAACCTAAGCAAAATATAAAATCAATCTAATGGTTATAAAAATAAATTAAGACAACATATACATGTGGGAGATGGGTTAGGACCAACAAATCTTTTTTACATTTCCTAAATTCAAATCAAACTCAAAACAAAACTAAAAATTTCTTTAAATAATTTTGATTCACTTTAAATAATCTTATTTCATAGGTTTGTCTTTAGGAATTAATTAAGGTGAATGAAATTACATGCTTACATCACTTTATTTCTTTCCTTGCATGCTAAATGTGTATGTCATATGAAAATCATGCATTCATGTCTTCTGAAAAATTAAATTAAAATGAAATGTTTCCTTTATGTCAAATTGCATGTTTTGGCTAAAGTAAGAATATGAATGGCTATTATCACTACTAAATCTAAAATTATTTTCAAAACTTATGAATTAAACATTACAACTAAAAGGTATGCTACTTATAATTATTTATAAGCTTGCATATGAGTATAATATAAAGATGTTCAATATGTGACTTTTCCTTCTCTTCTCTTTTAATATAGTTTAATAGGATTTGCAAAGCGTATAGTTCATTTGAAAAGAACACAACACTTGCTTAAATTCATTCCTATTCATTCCTATATTATCAATTAAGAAGGATATTCACAGTTATATATGTAAATTGCATAAACAAATCAAACAAACAAACATAAACTTTTTGCATGACTCTTTTTCCATTCATTTTTTTTATACATGCATATGTATTTAAGAAAAGTGGTATATTAGTCTAGACATCCCGAGGTTGCCAGGCTTTAATTAGCCCCAAGTAGGTCTTGTACCTTACACCACTAGTGTAGAAAATAATGGCGCCGTACTCCCTTATGTCTTTCATACATGTAAACATGCATATGAATAATGGATAAAAGAGCCCCTCTTTTCTATCTAACAAAAAACATGCATACATGAAACATTCCAAATTTCCTTAAGTAATATCTCTTAGAATTCATCATGAAAGTGTACTAAATATTTACATTTACATGTATAGATATGCTTAGGATTCAACCATATGCATGTTACACATGTTGGAAATAAATAAAATGTTATGTGTTTTGTGATAGTAATTCACTTTACTTAATCATAAAATGCCTTTCTTTTTGAATAAGTTTGTTTAGGGAAAATTAAACTTAGGATTAATTAAAACACATAACAAAATATTCATTAAATAAAAATCAATAATGAATCTACTTTAGAAGTTACTTATGATTGGGAGGAAAGAGAAGTTCTCTTCTCTTTTCCTCTCTTTCCAACACTTAGTAATTAATTGTAGGTTCATTCAAACCAAATCAAATCATGAAATAAAACTTAACCAAATCAACTAAATCACTTAAATGAAACCACCCTCTAAGTTGAACTCTTTCACACTTAGAAAACTCTAACTTTAAAACCTAGCTAAAATATACCGCACAAGCCTTAAATGGCACACACATTAGGCTAAGTCACCATTTCTAGTCCTATGTTAGGGTGATGCATGGTTTAATGCTTGATTTTATTTTATGATGTGATGTTTTAGTCTGGATGTTACGGTTTATGTGCATAGACTGAATGGTAGGATGATCTTAGTCTAATCATTATCTTCTATAGGGGATCATGCTTAAGGGGCACTGTAATAAAGATATAAATGTTTTTTACTGTGCATGTTGCTTATACTCCTAAGCATAATCTAAAATAGGCCAGTTGGACTTGGTTACCCATGTGTGGGGTCTAAGTATAATTTATACATATACATACTTGGGATTGTGTGATTTGTTTAGCAAATCTCTGTTTTGCAAGTCTTAGTTAGATTTACTTTTTTCCATTTTCATGTAATTTTGTAATTAGGATTTGGAATGATTATTATGGGGGATTAGGATGAACATTGGTCATAAGACTATGTCTTATGTACCATGTGAATCCTTTGGAGCAACCACATTCCAACCAACCAAAAGAAATAAAAGAAGAAATAAGAAAGAAGAAATGAAGAATGAAGAATGAAGACCCCTATAACTTGAATTCCTTCTTGATTGTAATTAATTCAATTGTAATACGGGTTGTATAAGGGTAGAGCTCGATTACCCAATTTATTTTCGAGTTTGTGTGGTAGAGCCTGACCACAAAAGGACTCTTATTCTTTTGCATTAGCTTTATAAATTATTTGATGTTTATTTATCTTGTGCATTAAGATGACATGTTTTCCTAGTTTCTTCCTTACTTTGATGTATGGCCTAGATCACGATTAGGCTCTTACAAAAATAAATTTTCTATCCAACTAATCAATTCAAATTAAAAATAAACAACTCATAATCTCACCTAAAGCCTAAGCTATAAAACAAGATAAAAGATTTAGCAACCCCTTAGTTGGATGTTGTATATTTTCACATCATGCATAAAAAACATCTTTTTTCACTCTTGTTATGGTGGGCTTCCACCTTTGTTAGAGAACTTGGCTTGACCTTTGAGAGCCATAGTGGAAACACACCTCCTTTCTTACTGATTTTGGCCCATAATCCAATTTCTCATGCATTAGGCATATGAATCCCATAGCCTATGTCAAATTGATTTTCCAAAATAAAAATAAAAATAACAAAAAATTGCATTAGATTTAAGTCATTAAATGCCCAACATGATCTAGTCTCTTAGGGAGTGTGTTTAAGGATTTAGTCTCTTTCTAAATAAATAATATCCTAACTATCTTGCAAGAACGTATGACTTGCCTGCATGTATTTAAAATCATAGGAGGAGTGTGGTGAATTTTTTATAAGAGAAGAATTTTTCTAAAGAATAGAAATATACTTCTATCTTCACTCTATGCTGGATTAAATGAAGATTGAAATATACTTCTTTTCTTTTTTATGCATTTTTTGACACCACGTAGATCTGTAGATGTTCTTATTGAGGGTTATTGGGTACGACATTAATGAGAGGTATACTATCTCTAAAAATTGAAGTCATGACCCTACAATATACCTAATCACCTCAACAAGGACTCCTAAGGATAATGGGTCTACATGTGTACCAAAGATTCTTCCTCTACTTTACATAAAAAAGTAAAGTAATGTTTATTTTAAATCGGGTTCATTAAATTTCCTACAGGGGCAAGCTCCCATTGTTAATTACATCCTATGGAATGAGATCTCTCAAGAATACTCTCGATTAAGGTAAATCATCCTTTTCTCCAAAGATTTTAATAGGTAGGACTATCAATTGATTAGTTTGTTTTAGTATATCAAATGGGATTGATCAAAGAGAGGGAGTTATTCTTAAAGCTAAAGGAAGATAAGTAAGAGATGTTCATGATGCTAGAAAATCTAGCGAGCATCTCAAATTATCCTATGATTGGGCTTTATATTTTTAAAATTGAATTATTCATTTGAGTTGACTGTTTTATTAGAAGTTTAGGACTTATGATTCCATAACACAAGATTATGGAAATGCCTAAGAGGTGACGATTTATGCTTATGGCCCATGGAAGGGAGAAGCAATCTCAGAACCTAAATCTAGAGAGCTTTAGTGAGGGCCGAAAGCACGACCTAAATCTAAGGCGATAATGAGTATTTAGTTTGCCTCGGTAAGAGAGGTCAAACTACCCAACTGCTTGGACTTATAATCGCTTGGGGGTGGCTGCCAACTAACTCCTCCTATGATTTTAAATTCATGTGGGCAAGTCATATGATTTATGCAAGATAACTAGGCTATTATTTTTTTAGAAAGAGACTGAGTCCTTAACTCACTCCCTAAAGAGACTAGATCATGTAAAGGACATGCTTCAAATGACCTAAATCTAATGCAAATCATATTACCTTTTATTTTCATTTTTGGACAATCATTTGACTCAGGCTTATAGGATTCATATGCCTAATGCATGAGAAATCAGATTATTGGCCAAAATCAGTGAGAAGTGAGGAGATGTGTTTCCACCATGGATCTCAAAGGTCAAACCAAGTTTCTCTAACAAAGGTGGAAGCCCTCCAATCAAGAGTGAAAATAATATGCATTTGTTCATAATGTAATAAAAGAAACATCTAAGGGGTTGCTAACTCTTTTATCTTGATTTTTAACCTAAGATTTAAGTGAGGTTATGAGTTTTTTATTTTAATTTTGAATTGTTAAATTTGGTAGAAGATTTATTTTTCCCTAAGAGTCTAATCCACATCTAGGTCATACATCAAGCAAAGAAGAAACTAGGAAAAAGATGTCATCTTAATGCACAAGCTAAACAAATCATCAATCAATTTATAAAGCTAATGCAAAAGAATAAGAGGCCATTTATGATCAGACACCACCGTACAAACCTGAAAACAAATTGGGTAGCCAAGCTCTACCCTTATAAAACTTGGATTACAAATGAATTAAATACAATTAAGCAAGGAATTCATTGTTACGGGGGTCTTCAAGCTTCATTTCTTCATTATTCTTCTTTTCTTCTTTCTTCTTTGGATCTTATGACCAATGCTCATTCTAATCCCCATAACAATCATTCCAAAATCATAATTACAAAAATTACATGAAAAGGAAAAGTAAATCTAGCTAACACTTACAAAATAGAGATTAGCTAAACAAACCACACAAATCCCAAGCATGTATATTGGACTTATCACCCCACACATGGGTGACTAAGTCCACCTGCCTATTGGATTATGCTTAGGGGTATAAGCACCTGCACAATAAAAACATTTATATTTTTATTTATTACAGTGCCCCTTAAGTACAATCCCCTACATAAAATAATGATTAGACTAAATCATCCTATCATTCATTCTACGCACAATCACCTTAACATCCAGACTAAAACATATATCACAAAACAAAAGGAAACATCAAGCCATGCACGACCCTAACCTAAAGCTAGAAGTGGTGACTTAGTCTAAATGTGTGTGCTTTATAAGGTTTGTGTGGTATGTATGGCCTTAGGATTTATATTTTCTAAATGTGGGAGTGTTCAACTTAGAGGATGATTTCATTTAAGTTATTTTTACTAATTTGGGTTAATTTTATTTTGTATTTTTATTTGGTTTGAATGAATCCTACAATTAATTACTATGTTTTAAAGAGAGGGAAGAGAGAAGAGAACTTCTCTTTCCTTCCCTATCTTAAGTAATTTCTAAAGTGGATTTATGTTTAGTTTTGTTTAGTGAATATTTTATTATGTGTATTAATTAATCCTAAGTTTAGATAAACTCTAAACAAATATATTCAAAAAGAAAGGCATTTTAAGATTAAATAAAGTGAACTAAATTCACAAAACACACTTCACTTCATTTCCTTCCCAACATGTATAACATGCATATGGATGAATCCTAAGCATATCTATACATACAAATGATAATGTTTAGCACACTTTATAATAAATGCTAAGTAGCTTACTTAAGAAAATTTGAATGCTTATGATGCATGATTTTCATTAAGTAGAAAAAAAGGTTTCTTATCTAATTTTCATATGCACACATGAATGTATGAAAGGTATAAGTGAGTACAACACCATTGTTAACCAAGGGTGTAAGGTACAAGACCTACTTAGGGCTACTTAAAGCCTCGCAATCCCAGGGTTGTCCAGAATAATATATCACTTTCCTTAAATATAAGCATATGTACAAAAGAAATAAATGGAAAATAAAGAATAAAATAGTTTGTGTTGATTGATTTAATTTTGTTTATGCAATTTATATATAGAAGTGTAGGTTTCCTTCTTAAGTAATAGCATAAGAATTAATAGGAGATGGAATTAGGCAAGTGTTAGATTATTTTCAAATGAACTAATCACTTTACCAAATCTTATTCAAAACTATACTAAAAGAGGGGAGAAGGAGGACTACACCAAGCACATCCTTATATTTTACTCACATGCAAGCTAATAAATAAAATATAAGTAACACACTTTCAGTTTTGGTAATTGATTCATATATTTTGAAAGTAATTTGGATTTAATAGTGATAATAGCCTCTCATATTTCTATTTTAGTCAAAACATGCAATTTGACATAAAAGAAAACATATCACTTTTATTTTGATTTTTGAAAATAATGAATGCATGAAATTTATATGACATACACATTTAGCATGTTGGGAAGGAACTAAAATGATGAAAGCATGTAAACACATTCGCCCTAATTAATTCCTAAAGACAATCTTATGAAATAAGAAAGCTTAAAGCAAATCAAATTATTTTTAAAGAAGATTTGGTTTTGTTTTGAGTTTGATTTAATTTGAGAATTGTGAGGTGATTTTGTTGTTCTTAACCCATTCCCACATGTGTAAGATATTTAAGTTCAATTTTTAGGTGATTAGATCCATTTTTTATTTTGATTAGGTTAAGGTATGAATTAAGTGTATTAATTACCCCTTACCTATACCACCTTAGCATGTTTAACCATGTAATCATGAGCCAATGAGATGACATAAAATCTCAAAAGGAATTTAAATTTGTAATGCACCTAGGAAGAAAAGGCCTAATGCAATTTGGCTCATGATCAGTGATTAATTAAACTAAGGGGGTTTAACTTAAGTAATTTCATAACCCCTTCTCACACATATGAGTTAGATTTTGATTTCCTTAATATACTTAAGCTCTTGGACACCTAAGCATCTATCCAAGATAGATTAATTAAGTTCTGGAAGGTTTTAGAATTTTATGAAATTAATTAAGGGGGTAATTAGTGAATTAACCCTTTATTAAGGATGGATTAAGGAAGAAAAGGGGTTTAGGGAATATCTCAAGAAAAGTATCCCAAAATTATTTGCTAAACCTCATATCCACTTAATCAAAATTTAATTGACTCAATTAAAGGGTAAAACTACTAATTTTACCCTTAATTAAGCTTAATTATATTAAGGGAGTAATTAAGGAATGAACTAGAAATTCCCCCAATTAAGACACTAATAAATCCCAAAAAAATTAGGCGAGGTAGGAGTCATCCCACTAATTAAGCACAAAATTCAAAGAAAAATACTATTCAAAATCCATTAAAATTAATTTTAAAATATTCTATGTTCAATTATCTTTCATATGCAATTTATTTCATATTTTTTTGATTTTCTACACTTAGATATGAATTTTAGAAGATTTGGTAATTAAGTAGGAATTATTTAAACCCTAATTATATTATTAGTCCCGTCGGCACCACGTGTGCCGCTGACGCAGATGGGATTGGGTATTTAACCTGTCACATCGTAGTGTCGCGTGGCGACAACGCTATATGCTTTCTCCTTAGTTGTCCGATCAAGGATAGGACGGTGGAGATTAAAGCCGTGGATCTGGGAAGAAAAAAAAGATATTGTGCATTTTAATCTTGGTCGTCCATCCAAAACACGCGGATGGATGGCCTAAGATCTATCCCTGTTATCCCTTATGATGTGGAATTTAATCGGGCTCAGAACTTACCCTAGAACATCGAATGGCTTTGGATTGGGCTAAAATTTAGCCCACACCATCTAAACCTAATGGAAAGCACATCGAATGGCTAAAATTCCATAGAATTAAAATTCCTTTCACAAAGGACCAACACACATTGAAATTAAGCATAGAAAAATGGCTAACTATTGACCTTACTTTTGGAGTGAGCTCTTAACCTCCTCACTAAGAACTCTTTAGTCATAAGACACTTCTAGTGATTAAGTGAACACTTAACCTAAGCCTAGAGACTTGGAAGTGTTAATCATAAGATTAGGCTATGCCTTAGGGCTTAAAGAAATTACCTATCCCTTAGCCTAAACCCAATCTAGATACACTTTCTCAAAACAAACTTAGATTCAATTCTCAAACCAAATCTCAAATTCAAATTCCAAATATAATTTCAAATTTGACACCAAATTATTGAAACCCAAAATCGAATTCAAATCCTAAGACCCTTCCTAAGCCATATGAACCACATTGATAAGCTTAGCCAAAACTCCCTTTAGATTAAATCAAACTCAATTGATTTCTTTATAAATCATTTATTCCTTCATTTATCTCCCCAAATATAAATGAAATCCAAATTCAAATGACCAAAACTATATTGAAAATCAAATCCAAACTCAATCTAAGACCTTTAAGCTAATTCTTTAGACTTAGCCAAATTCTATCCAAATCAAATCAAAACCAATAGATTTTTTCTCGAATCAATAATTCATTCAATCATTTATCCAAATATAAATAAAACTTACAATCAACAAACCAAATTCAAGTCAACCCAAGTCAAGCCTAACTTAGCCCTTTGGACTTAAAACTTTCAATTAAGCCAAAACCTATTGGACTCCAAATTGATTGCCATTGAATTTATATTTCAATCCATGGCTCATATATAAGTTCAACTAAACTTGAATCAAACAAAAACCAAACCAATTGACCCACTTAGGTCCACTTGACCCAAAGTGACCTAAAGGACCCATTTGAGCCAACTTCCAATCCAACCCAAATTGGATTAAACCAAGCCCACCAAAACCTCATCACCCTAGATGATCAATTGCTCAATTTGGGTCAAACCAAGTCAACTTAGTCATTTGACCAAGTCAACTTAGTCATTTGACCAAGTCAACCCTTAGCCCAAATGAACCAAAAATAGTGAAAAACTCATCCTACATCAAAATGATTGAAACCAATGATTTGAATCAACCCAAAATTAATATTTAAATATGACTTGACCACCAATTGAGCCAAACCAAGCCCAATTGACCATTTGATCTAAGTTTACCCAAATTGGCCTAAAGAACTAAATCAGATCAAATCATGATCTAAACCAAATTGATTGCAACCAATGGCTAAAGTTTATTCCAAATTGATTATTGAACTTGACCAAAGCCATAATTAAACCTAATTTGATCAATCGAGCCCAATTGGTCAACTTGACCCAACCAAATTGCAAAGGGTCAATTTTTATAAATCAAATTAAATCAAACCAAAGACCACATTCATTTTCAATTAGCCAATTGAACTTGAATCAACCCATAACCCAAGCCAATTTGGCCAATATTGATCAAATTGGTCAACTTGAACCAATATGACCCATATGACCCAAATTGAGCCAAATCCCTTGAAACCAAGCCATGACAAATTGGGGGCTGATCAAACCCAACCCAAACCCATTTGGGATCAGCTTAGAATCAACCCAACCCATTAGAATCCCTCATGGATCCTCCCCCACTTAGGATTCCACCCAACCTCATTTAATTCTCCCCCATCACATGCACTTAACTCCTCCCCAACATTTGCATTGAATAAAGCTAATCATATGGTAGCAAGAGAGGATTTTAGAGCAAAAATCTAAAGTCCTCAATCAATCCATCATCCATCCAAACCACCCCAAGCAAGATGCAATCAATTTGGAGCCAAAAAAGTTTAAAAAAGAATGAATTTTCGGCCATTATAAAAGGAGGGGGAATTGAGGCTTCACCTATCTTCCACCTACCACCATTCAGCCCCTAAGAACTCCCCAAAGTAAAAAGAAACTCATCCCCCACCTCTTTGAGCCATTCTTGAGCTCCAAAACACAAATAGTTCCTTTTCCGACGAGACGACAGTAAACATCAAGGAAGATGACGTTCCGAAGAGAGGCAATGGTTAAAAATCATTCCAAATCTTCCTCACATACCTAGGAGTTCACTCAGATCCTCACCGCCACCGTAAATCATCCCCGATGAGGTAATATTTTTCAAATCGTAGCCGGACTTAGGATTTCTTGCATTTTTTGTGATTTTAGGAATTTCCCCTAAATAATCTTGCATTTTTTACTTTAAATCATCCTAATTAGAAAATATAATTTTTTTTCTATGCAAATCGATGTGAAAATGAGTCCATTTGGACAAGTTTTCACTTAAAAATCTCATTTTTCCTTTTTTTTAAAAAAATATTTTACTACTATCATGAGCTACAAAATGATAGCTCATGAGATCTATGGCTATCATGTGGATTGATTCTGCCTGATTGATGCGTGGATCATATTCATGAGATTTAGATCGATTAATCTGATGTATTAATGATCGACTCGAGAAAACCAGTTGTTCTATCATTGACCGAAATGGCTAACGACCAGATTTTATGATTTAAAAAATTAAAATCACTTCATAAAAAATAAAATACTTAACCAAAAATTGCAAACAAGGGTTCATTGGATTAATATTTTTGAGAGGAATCTAACAAACCCAAAATCCCTAAATTTTACTAAGTGTTTTGAGCTAAATTTGAGTTTTAATAAAATCAAATTTCATTAATTAAAAAAATATATATATGTTAGATTAAGTTGAAATTTTTAGGGATTGAAATTAAAGTTAAAACTGACCTACCATAAAAATTTCAAGTAAAAAGGACTTCTAGATTGAGAGAAATTAAATATTGAAGATCAGATTGTCTATTTTAATAAAATAAATCAAATAAAAATTCAAAAATTTATAAAAATCAACAAAATGGCTTAAATCAATTCAATTGACATGTCGGACTCTTAAGGAATTAATGTGATTTTCTGAATCCTAATGAACCCCAAACAAACACCTAAGATTAAAGTTTAATCAATTAAGAACTTAATTAAAATATGATCTAAAAATAATTTAAATATAAAAATCAAAATAAAAAATGAAATATCACTTAAGCAATCATTAATCAAACCTGAAATAAAAAAAAAATATCATCCTACTAAGAAATTAGATTAAATATGATTAAACCTATTTAAATCAATAAAACTCACTTAAATGATTAAATCTTAATTCAAACTTAAAATTCAACAAATCTAGGAAACTTTAACATGGATCAAACTAGTATAACTAAACCTTCACTAAGCATGGAGTCTTAATCATATGCAACTCCTTAATGAATATAAACAAATTGAAACTAATTAATTTAATATTTATATTTGGATTCATGATTGAAGGATTGATTGAATCATAAGGAAAATCATTTGGGATTTGAAGTTGATTTGGCTAAGTTCAAGAAAATTGAAAGGCTTAGATTTGATTGAATTTGAACTTGAATTTTGGATTTAGTTTGATTTGAATTTATATTTCATTTATATATGTGAATATAAATGAGAATATAAATGTTGTGAGAAAATGAATTTGAATTGATTTGGGGATGATAGGCTAAGTCAAGAGGAATTAAGGACTTAAGAAGGATTTTGAATTAGGAATCTGAATTTTATATTTGATTTGATTGATTTGAATTTATATTTTATTTATATATGTGAATATAAATGAGAATATAAATGGCTTATAGGAAAAATTCATGAATTTGGATTAATTTGAAGATGATTTTTAAGCTAAGTCCTTAAGAGGGAAATTAAGGACTTATGAAATATTTGGAATTTGGAATTTCAATCATATGTTTCAATCATATGGCATTGATTTGGAGAAAATCACTAAAGGAATTGATTTAAGTTTGATGTTGATTGATTTGGAGTTTGACTTGAAGGAAGGAAGTAAGGAAAGTGGTCCAAGCTAGGGTGGTAGCATTTTCTTAACACCCCCAAGGCATGACCTATTCCTATGGTTAACTTCTAAGTCTCTAGGGTTGGGTTGAGTGTCCACCTAATCACTAGATGTGTCTTAGGACTAAAGATCTATTAAAGTCAAAAGGAGTCCTAAGTCTAAGATGGAGGGTTGAGAACTCATTCTAAAAATGAGGTCAACTGGGGCACTCAATAGGTGTGGTGTGACACAAGGAACACCACACATTTGGTGATGACCAAAATGATCAACAACACAATGATCACAAGCACTAGATACACTCCCAACCCAAGGTGTAGAAGGAATCTAAACTTAGTTTTTACTTATGTCATATGTCCTGAAGAGGGATCCATTAGGGATTGAGTATGTGAACCTTCAACTAGGGAAGAAGTTCAAGTCATCCACAGGGATGAGGTGATTTGATTCTCTTGGAGAGAAAGTTGATTTGTTTAATTAAGTCCCATAAGGGAAGAGGGTTGAATTTATTTCAAATTTTAGATTTGGATTTTTGAGATGGACCATGTTGGTTTGCGATGGGCTGCACTTAGTATGAGCCATGGAGGCCTAGCCCTGATTCAGATTTACCAATCCAAAGGGGTAGTCTACTAAATACATAGTAGGACTAGCCAACCAAAGGGATGTCTTTGGGTTAGCATGGGAAGAAGTGCGAGACTTACATCCTCCAAAGTAGGATCAGTTGTGGGGTAATCCATTGGCAAAGTATTGAAACCACCTGGGCTTACTTTTGAGAATGTTGAATCAAATTAACTCAAAGATAAAGATTAATCATTTTTTAGATTTATTTTGATGGATGTGATTTGTGATGGATCATCTGAGAAGGAGAGCTTATATCAACCTATCTCCATTTACTAACCAAAGGAAATAGATCTTCGATGGGAGAACTATCCGACCAAAGAAGTGACTTTCGATTTGCAATGATCAATTAAAGGGAAGAAAGCACAGGGACTCACATCTTTCACTATGAAATACCACTGGGTGACGCTTTGGATAAATCAAACCCCGACCTAGTCCACATTAATAATCATGTTAGAAAGAATGCGGCCATAGTCTTACATCTTCCAAAGAAGAATGATGGGTAACCCGCTTAATCAAAATAGATTGAACCCACGAAGGCTAATCATGAGTGCCGACCTAGAAACTTATCATAACTTAGGTAGTCAAGCAATTCTTATAGAGAGTTCTGCTGACACTATCCTAAAGATAAGATACCTGCTTGGGAAAAGGGGCCCTTTGGGGGCTTGAATTCCTAATCCACAAGTAAATATTTTGTTTATTAATTTATTTTATTTATTTATCGTGGACCTTGTTAGTTTGATAGGGATAAAATTGAGAAGGAGCTTATATCAACCTAGACCTATCTCAGATTTACTAAACCAAGAGAGAATCTGTGCATCCACTGAACAAATGCTCCAACCACAAGGGTGGCTACTGGAAAGGGGACTAATCCAAGAGTAACTGGTGGTCTAAATGGGTATGAAGTCAAATAGAGTGCTGTGGGATGGCCACCAAGGGCTTAATCCAAAACCCTAGAGAAGATGACATGGCTAATATATAATAGCCAACTCAAGGAGAAAGCACTGGGACTCACATTTGCCAAGAGTGGTGTATCCATCAAGTGAGTCATTGTATGCAACATCAACCAACCCATGTCCATCCTTTGTAACAATCGCCTAGAAGAAAGCACTCAGGACTCATTCTCTATAACAGAACGATTGTTGGATAGTCATCTTCATTTGACATTATCCACTGACTACTAAGTGAATTTCACTGAACTTATATCAACTCAAATTAAGAGAGAAAAGATTCCTCCTGGGACTTATCCTAAACCCAAAATATACTGACCTAGTTAGATCATGATGATCAGTTCAAGAAGAAAGCACAGGGGCTCACATCTTCTTAAACAAAATCAACATGAGGTAGCTTACTGGCTGGGCAATGAAGTCTACCATACTAACAAGGCACTCGTTGGTTTGCAACGGTCATGTTGGGAAGAAAGCGCGGGGACTCACATCTTCCAAATAAGTGCCCACTAGGGTGAGATACTAGTGAGGTAGCATGTAGACCCGACCTAGAGCAGCTAATGTGTGAGTGCCATAGGGGGCTTGCTCCCACATCAAAATAGCTCGAGATAAAAGATTTGAGCTTATTGTTGTGCTTATGTTAAAAGGAAATTGGATGCCATTGGGGGACTCTCACACCTACCCTAAACACACTAAGGGATTTTGACAAAATGGTTCCATGGATGGCAAACGGGATTCCCACAAAGAAAAGATGTCACTTGGGTTCTCTTACACCTAACTTAATCAAAATAGATGCCTCTGTCTACACCTATTCTAATAGCCGAGATTATGTTTATGTTATGAAAGAGGGATAGGATGCCACTAGGGGACTCTTAAACCTACCCTAAACACATCACGGTGGATTCACAAGATAAGAAAATAATGCTTTGAAAGAAGAGAAGATTTTGATGAAATGAAATCAGATTTTGTTGATTGATAGAATTATTATTAAACATAATTTATTTCATGGGTAATATTTCTTTAGATAGAGCCCATTAATTGGAAGCATCGTGTTCTCACAATCAATGATGATAAGATCCTCCTAGACCTTCTCTATGACATAACAATGGGTTTAAACTGCTCCCATTTGATGCATTGGTCTTGGACTAACACATTCTCCTATAAAGACCTAGCAACCAACTTATTGTGAGCTTGAATCATTTGCCTGTACAACTAGGGTTATGGTGCACGCATCCTCCAAACCTTCAAGCTCTTCTAGAACTTTGCATTCTTTCTTAGTGATCATGCTACCCAATGCTATCAAGTGATGTGACTTGAACTTCTAAAGATAGAATAGTTTCTAACCCATACACCAAACAATGATGTCTAAGTTAGGCTATGTGGAGCTGCCCACAAGGCATCAAATGTGCTTCCGCCCTGTCATCATATTCTTGATGAGATATTTTGATCACATTTCATGTCAAAAGTGCTCATCTGGGATTTTTTGAATACACCATTATTAGATATAATTGTCGAGGTACCTCAACCTATATATATGGTTCTAAAAATTAAAGCACATGAGTGGACTCTCTAATGGATTGCGACTTGGAAAAGTTTGGGCAGAAAGATGAACCATGCCCCTTGGAAGGAGGATCATGAATTCAACATACCCAAACACTCAAATGGCCATGGCCAATGGTGTACAATGTGGGTGGTTGGTGGAGGACCATGTCATTATGACAATGGCATCTCCTAGCACCTTATTGTAGTCTATAATCATAAAGGCAGTAGTATCATCTCTTGATCTTTGTCTTCATCTTCAAACTGATTGATGTGCTGATAAGAATGTACGATTACATACCGTGGTTGTTTTAAATAATGTAACTACATTTGGTCAAAGGATCGATATTAGTGACATCAACGAGAGCATAGAGAGCTTCACCAATGTGTGACTTTTCTTGAAGTAGTTTTGAGGTTCAAATAGTCTATGAATGCCTCAATCTCCTTGTCCATTTAAATAGAAACCTCTCCTCAAGAGAAAGCCTCGATTAACATCAATAAGTGACTTTGTCTATTTTGACTCTTGAAATGGATCATCTTCCATATGCCAATTCTTTGAAGTTTGGCCAGTATTCAAGCATCTTTTTGCTCGTGAACCCATAGATGGTGTCTTGAATTTGGGCCACAACTTCATGATATATTCATGTAATGTTGTTTGTGAACCTTGTAGAAATGACATGATTGATGACCAACTGAATCCCCAAAGATGTTGATGCTCACACAATAGGCTAACTGCATGAAATCAAAGCCTCATACAGTTCATTATTGGTCTATTGGTGATAGTATGAGAATCATCACACATCTTGAGTTAAGAGAACTATTCCTTCCCTTTCTTTAAAAATAGATCATGGCCTTTTGAAGCCATCAAAATACATCTCCCATCATGCTTGTCTACCTCTAAGTTCATGATTTGTTCATCGAGATTGTCATTTCAGAATCATCGAAGTTGTGTCTTACAGCTAATTATCCTTTACCATAAATTAATGCTGATATCAATGAGAGATCATGGACCATCATACCAAATGTTGAATAGATCCATGTCATAGATAAGGTGATTTCTTTCTGAGATCATTCACCTATGATAAGCATTTGTCATAGCTGAGATAAAAGATCAAAGCTAGCAATGTTTCAATAAGAGGATAGTTCTGAGAGAATAAGATGATGGTCAGGTGAGAGAGACTCATTCCTTTGTTGTTGCAAATAACAGAGATATCATCCAATGCACAATGTAGAGGATGAATCAGATGCTTTAGATAGCTTCACCAAATACGCTTGATGTCTTTACCACTTCTTGATTATCATCCCACTAACTTGCATCCTGAAGACAAGAGAAGAATCCTCAATAGTTGGAAATAATGTTTTAGATATAACCATCCTTGAAGGATCGAAGGAGTTAAACTTGAGGTTGCATTTCTAAGACCTTTGATCTTTCTGCTATCATTCTAGTTCCTACAACAAACCCAATAATTTAAAGCTAGAATGCACACGAGATTCATTTTGAGGTTATATTATCTAATCTTTCAAATACTCAAGTCAAAGAGATGGTCTTCCTTCGCTTTACTCACATCACAACCCAGATGGATGAGTTCATTGAAGATCTGTCATCCCATGATGCACACCAAGATTTTGCTAGAAGGCATGTGAACTATAATAGAAGATGATCGGTTTGAAAAGCTTTCTTTCATCTCAAACACTTGATTTTTGTGATGACCCATCCATGAAAGAGAAAATTGCATGAGATGAGGAATGCCCACCATATTTGTATAGAAGGAAACTCATCCTTAACATGCCTTGTTTAAGTCATTTCTTTGAAATTTGCCATTCTTCTTCTTAATATGACAATAAAAGTAGATATTTTTTGATGAAATAACCTCCTTGATCAAAATGACATTGTTCATCTAATCACATCGTCTAGAGACTTGTTTTGGGTAATTATCAACTTTTGACCGCTATATTGGAGATATGCATTTCTTCATAACTATGTAAAAGCGTTAAACTCATAATAGCCTAACTCATTAGTTTCTTCTTCATTCAAGAACAAATGAACCCAAAGTATGTCCTTCTTCATTAGGTTGTTTTCTTTAAGCTTGTTAATTGTTGAATGATCTCCTTCAAATTCTCGTAAGGCATCTTCAATTTGAGATCATCCGATCATCTGAGATTTCTAAAATACATTCTCATAAGAGATGGTTTGTGTGTGAAAGAACCCATCCTCAAATGATCAAGAGTAGTCTCATCATCATGACCCAAGATCAATCGTGATTGCGCCTCCCCTAGATTCAATTACTTTTTAGTAAGTGGACTATGTGTGAGGAACTAAACCTTTCTCAGATAAGATTATGAACACAAGATGAGTGTCAAAGGTAATTCCATTCTAAATGTATCCTCATTCTCATCAACTTCGACTTGAGGTGATGATCCCGAATCTCTTCTGACTTCTCTCTGGGGTAATGGATGGTTCTACACCTTCAACTTTTCTATGGGGACCGTAATCAAATGATTCCAAGTCTATCTTAAGAGGTGAACCCGTAGCATTCAGAGTAGGAAAGTCCAACTCTTAATCAAAAAGAGAAAGATCATAATTGTTATAGTTATTTTGACTTTAAGGGTTATTGTTAAGAATAGAAGTACACAACCCATCAAGAGTGACACAAATGTAATTCAAGCTAGCTTTATTCTTCAATTTCTTGGATTTGAT